>CM060703.1:26861866-29261866 GCA_030686995.1 Artemisia argyi | reverse complement strand
TATTGTGATAATTGATCTACAGTTGTAAATGAAGTACCTTGTATATATTTTGACAAAAATCGAATCTACATAACTTACCTTACTTATTAACATGTTTCCTATGTTTTGTGAAAGTGGAGTGTGAGTGTGAATAGGTGGGTTAGGTTACGGGTCAAAGTTATCATGTTGACCATTAAACACAATTTTGTCCATGTATCAGCATATTTACAAATAGGTAATGTGTTCAGTATGATTGCGAATACACGACCGAATAGACCAATTCTTTAGTTATATGGGTTTGAGCAAAAACACATGGATACAAATAGCCATTTATTCATTGTCAAGAGGATGTTTTGATTGTACATGGTGCATATCATGATAAACACAATTACGAGGAATTTTAGTGTCAAATCTCTATTCGAAAGAGATGGAAAATATAACCTTTTGCGAAATACTAAGAGCTGAGTTCAAGAAATCTTCTTGCCATAGGATGCTTAGCATCGGATAGCTGCTCGGAACTCAGAACTTCAACAATCTCACCGCCCACAAGAAGACAAACAACATCAGCAATCCTTTGAATTTGTTTGATGCTGTGAGAGACCATAGCAATAGTCAACCCTTTACTCTTTAACTTCAACAACACGTCTTCTATGTTCTGTGTTGATATTGGATCCAATGCACTCGTTGGCTCATCCAACAACAAAACCTATTGATGTCAACAAGAGTTATGTAAATAAGGTCTTTAGATGTCAACAAAACCTGTAGATATCATATTTTGAATAATTGCAACAACTAAATAGAGTTATGGATATTTATGTAGTCTCACATTTATCTCCAAAATGGTTATTCTTATATATGTATCTACAAACCTTACTATGTTGAACCTTAATACTTGAGAAAAATAATCAGTCATTATTTTACCAAATCGGATTGTTGCTATTTTAGATAGGCATCCGAATTCATGATATTGGAGAACTCCCGAAACCACCTTTTTTTATAAAATTAAAAAAGAAGACTATATAGGTCCCACTTGGGCATATAGGTTGAAAGTATCTCAAGACAAGATTGCTGGTAACAAGCAAAAACATATTGGTATAAGGTTTTTAATCGAACCGGATGAGTATTTCTTAGCAACCGAAGTGAATTACCTCTGGCTCATTGGCTAATGTTCTAGCGAGTGCAACTCTTTGAGCTTGACCAACCGATAGTTCGCTGCCTGGTTTATTGAAAAACGAGGAATCAAGATCAGCAAAAGTCAGCAACTTGTACACTTCTTCATCTCTTAGTTTCTTTCCTTTCAACTGTGGACCATATCTTATGTTGTCTGCAACTGTACCTGTTAAAAAAGGGGTCATGAGATGTTAATTATGCATCCCATTGTTGTTAGCATGTATTTTGAAAGTTACTACTGCACTTGCAGAATCATAATAAGATCATCAGTTGATTTAAACTAAAAATATCATAAGTTGTATTATCTCATAACTTTTTACACGTTTCTCCAAATCTTGTTATGCTGACCATAAATAATTGCAAAATATAGTCATAATCACGTTTTTATAACACTAAAAACTGACATGGTCTATGGACTTTCGATGCACATTCTAAATAATCAGATAATCCGAAGATAAGTCAGTCAACCACTAGAAAGCAAAAACTGATTTCCGTCCCTTGAAATCACGTTAATCTAATCATAACTTCTAAAACACACATCCAAAAACCCCCCAACAACCACTTTATAGATATGTCCGAACACATTCTAAAGAACTACCCAAAAAGGACTTGGGAACACTTCGAATATAATGATCAGTAAAGTTCCACTCAAATATCAAAACTAGACAGTGGTCAGTCGAAAACATAATAACTATATATTGAGATTATACATAAGGATGCCGCCCAAGTATTTAACCTTTTATCATTTAGCCCAACCAAGTATTGAAACTTACATCACCCATCACCCAAATATGCATCTGGTTTAGTGTATACAAAATCCACCAAACTTAGCCTGGATGGCGAAGTTAGCCTTCAAAGTCTTGTAAAATCAAAAATACGCTTACTTTTTCTACTAACTAAAATATAAAGATGCCAAAAGCACGATACTCAGAAGATTTGCTATAACCGAAACTGGAAATACACTTAGGTGGCTTGTAAAGTAGTTATAATAGTTATCGCCCCTAAGAAAAGTTACATACTCAGACTTACTGTAAATTTTACTTCGCCAACAGTAAAAACTAAAAAGTAACTAACTTTTACCTTCAAACAAAACCGGAAGCTGAAACAACATCCCCACCTTCCTTCTCAGCTCAAGAACATCAACACCAGTTATGTCTTTCCCATCCATAAAAACCGTCCCAGAAGACGGCTCCCATAACCGATTCAACGCTCTCAACAACGTTGACTTGCCGCTACCACTCGGTCCAATGATCCCCATGATCTTACCTCTAGGTATCTCCAAGTTCACATTTTGAAGGACTGTAACACCTTTATCTAATGTTCTAGTCAAACCCTTCACTTCAATCTTGGTTTCTGATCCATTAACTCCGTTTTCGGGCACGTTGAATGATAGTAAATGTTCTTGTACAGTATCTGTTTGATAAAAAGTCACAACCTAAAAAAGATATCAATTTTGTAATAAACTGATCATGATGCCTAAATTAGTAAAAAACATAAATGGGTTTTTGTTAAATTAAAGAAATATGTGGATTAAAAGTGTTTCTGGTTATTTTTTGCAAACCATCTAAACGAGTAAGCGGACGAGGTTTTCCCTCTTTAGGTTGCCAAAAAGGGCGAGTTTTTTACTCAGATGCACGCGGCCTAATCGGGGTATCCCGAATGTACCTAGTGGGATTTGAACACTAAACCTCTAGCTAGGAGATCAGGTACTTTTCAACTAGGTCATTTGGTGGTGGTTAAAACTTGCAACATATATATTTTTTTACACCATATATTTGATAAAATGCTACAACCAAAATATGTGATTAAGATATAATGAACTGATCATGAAATTAGTAAAAAAGTATGAAATGGGTTTGTGTTAAATGATGAAATATATGGAACAAAAGTGTTTTTTTACCTTGGAAATTGTCCATGGGAACTAGGTTGACTGTTGTGATCAGAAACACAGACACTGATGTTATGTACTTATGTACTTATGTACTGTAGATGGAGCAAAAGGCCTTCCTCAGATAACAGATGTAGGTAGATTCAGTACAAGTTGTTTTGTAAGATATGACCTGTTCTATTGTTTTGTACTTGTGTTTCTTGTCTGAGTGGGGATCCATTAAGATACTCACATGTTGTACAGGGAATTTCATAGTTTACTTTTTATAGTGTGTTTGAAAGCGAAATCTAAGTTTCCATATGTCAATATACCTAGTTAAGTTTATCTTGGCAACGAGTGTACCGAAACGTTTTGAAGTAGCTAACAATTAACGTTTAAGGTTTTATAGAGAATGTTTGTTTGATAAGAAGTAACTAGCTAGCAGTTTTAATGTTTTGAAACATTCCAAATTAAAATGCTACTTGAAAAAACAAATAGCTACCGCTTTCTATTAGTGCTTCTCGGCTCTCGCTATTGCTAACTGATATTGCTAACTGCTAGTGTTATTTTCGCCAAACATACCTCTATCCTCGTGATATAAAGCTTCTAAATACACCAATTTTTTATTTTCCCTGAAAATGATAAGATTTCAATTAATGGGATACTTTTACTTAAATAATGATTTCCAATGTTATGAAATTTATAATCGTAAGACAAATTGTTTTGCACATAATTGTAAGGTTACAATAACGGATTGAAGCCTGCAATTAACAATGTTCTTAAACAGAAATTCGTCATATCTAGACGGTTGTTTAGATGATACAATAATCAAATTGTTAATACAAAAGTTGGGCGTTCCTTGTTTGGGTTCCTGCTCTCGTACCAATCAGATCTTAATGCTTGAGACCCGCACACTAAGAAAGCAAACAAACACCGTTAGGCTTATCGTAGGATTGTCTCCCACGATTATCCTCCGGCGTGAGAGTAAGTAATCGATTTTAGGGTTATGTAGAAGAGTTAGGGTTGTGAGTCATACCTTTAACGAGAGTTATGATATTGTTTATATAGGTACGTAATCCTTATTTGATACGTGCTCCTTACTCTTCGATATATAACCGGTTTGATATATATCCCTTAAATAGGAGATATCTATATCCAAACCATAAATAACTTTGGTTTGGGCTTTCGTGAGCCTAAACCGTTAGCATGTTGGCCCAAATCATTGTTATGATAGCCCACTCGTGGGCTTGGGCGTTAGTAATGTTTATCATTTGGGTTCGTGACCCGAATATAGGCTATACGTCATCATGTCCCCCAGTCTAGTGTGCGCCGGTTGTAACCGCGTATACTAGACTAATAATATCAGCGGTAAGCGTGGCGGGAAAAATTCAATATATTCACCGCCAAAAGTGAGGACTATGTATCTAGTCCCAAAATATCGCAATAATACCTCAGTAAATGTGGAGGTCATCCACATGTCCTTCGAAAAACGTGAAAAAGTGCTTGTACCTTATGGTATTCTAGCCACACGATGGAGATAGTGGGATCCACGTGGCATTCATCCGAGGCAAGGGGAAAACCCTTTATAAGACTATGTTTATTGGTGACCTAAAGTCACAACCGGTCACAAGAGATTGCCAATTTGTGGTCACTTGGTGACCTAAAGTCACAACCGATTGCCACATGTCAATTTGTGATTGGTTGAAAGGGGAGAATCGGTCGTGACCCCAACCCACAACCCACACCAAAGGTCACCAATAAACATAGTCTAAAGGGCTCCCCGTTTCACTGTTATAACCACAGTGAAAAAACGTCATTTCCCTTTAAATCCTTCTTCAAGAAAACTAATATCTTCGAGAGGTAATTACGCGTGCGCATTAAAAAAATGGTCCGTCAGTTAGAAGAGTTCCGTTCTGAGATGGACGAGGATGAACTTCGTCAGTTCACCTCCGACTATTACATCCCTCTTGATGAGCATCCGGAATTACCGGATGCCGATGCCTGCATCGCGGATTTCCTTGAAGGGAAAATAGGGGTATACAAGCGCTTTTTTGAGTTCACAAACCAGCGCGTGCCTATATCCCTATTTTTTAGCAACGTGCTCAACTTTTACCGCCTGCATATTTCAAAGCTGCACTGTATAGGTGCGGCGAAAATAACGAATTCCGAGGTAAACTGTCGTTTACTCGCAGTGAGGCCTACTATCAACCTTTTCTGCGCGTTCTACCACACGTTGTGGTCGAACGGGTGGGTGACATTTTCCAAGCGCCCAGGGCGCTATCAGTGTTATACTGATAAAATAGACGCCCTGAGGGGTTGGAGGGAAAGATTTTTTTGGATAGATGATAAGGTATTCACCACGCTCTTTGTGTTTTATACTCAAGGAGGGCTTCTAAAGGATGAGCGCCCAGATCCCGGTACGTATAGCGTGGAGGATGCGGAGATCATTAATGAGAACCGCATCCCAATAAACTCTTATCCCGAGGAGTTCTTGGTGCACATGGGAATGAGCCGCAACTACTTCGGGGGAAGTGATGAGGTGCCAACATTTTTGGATGGAAGCGGCCGGGGTGGGTACTTGTCCTTTTTTATCCTCGCGTTTATAATGTAAGCTTCCTTGTATATATTGATTTTATCCACTAACTTGCTCTTTCCTTGTTCGTTCATGTGTTGTGCAGAGATGGATCTATTTGCCGTGGTGAAGTTAGCAAAGCCTACGCAGGTGACCATTGGCGTGCGCCCTCTGAGGGAAGGTGAAGTGCCTATCTTGGAGGCTACTGCTGGGCGCCTGCTGGAGTTTGCACGAGAAGAATCTTCTAACGCATCACAGCCTATTGTGAATGCGATACCAGTGCAGACCGTGCCTGAGCAGGGAGTGGTGGCGCCTGAGCTTGCACGCGCTGAGTCGTCCACTAGTGCTGGGATCCTCAAAGTGGATACTGACTCTGAAGAGGAGCGCCAAGGTGTGAAGCGTAAAGCTGCTGATGATGGTGGTGAGGGTACCTCCAAGCGCAGACGTCATACCATCATCGTGGATGAGTCCACAGAGGAGGAGACATCATCGTCTGTTGCTGCGCATGAGAATGCTGGGACTTCTCCTCCTACGTAAGTAACCTTCATTTGAGTATTTATATTTATACGTGTTTTACGCAGTGCCATTCCTTGACTTCTTTATGTTTGCGTGTAGTGACAGTACTGCAGGGGGTGATGCAGCGTTTGTTGAGGGGTCGGTGCCACCCCAAGCGGCTCATGAGCATGTGGAGGAGCCGCTGAAGGTGAGTGAGGAGCTGTCTGCGCAGCAGCTAGTGGAGGAGTTGGATGCTGCTGCGGTGCGTCAGGCTGAGTTGGTTACTCAGCTGAGAGCGCGATATGTTGGTGAAGGTAGCAGTCTCACTTAGAGGGATGAGGAGATTGCTCTGCTTAGGGCGCAGTTAGCTGATGCGCGAGCAGATGTAGAGTCCACAACTGCCTATGCTAGGAGACTCGCGGATGAGAAGCTGTCTTTGATGGCTGAGGTGAAGCGAGAGTGCGCTGAGACTGGCCAGCACAGGGCCAATTGTGCGTAGGGCTTAAGGTACCTTCAAGAGAATAGAGCCCAGCAGTTCGCCAATCTCAATGAACTTCGCGAACGTGTGGAGGAGGCTCTGAAGGTGCAGGAGAGCAAGCTGCGCAAGTTGAGTATCGAGTATGATGAGGAGTTGTACCCTCATCTTATGTCTACTATTGCTGAGCGCAGGTATGTATCTTCTTTTTGAATTCTTTATTCACCACTATGTGTCATAATATCTTCTAACACATGCATTGTTGTATCCATAGGTGGTTGATCAGCCATGGTCTGCGCTTGGCAGCCATGGGCACGCTGGAGTCCCAGGAAGTCGTGGAGGCTTTTGATGAGCTAGTGGAGGGCATGGAGAGGATGAAGGTCTTCGAATTTCCTCATATCGCCCGCTTAGAGCGTGATCAGGATTATCCGATCAGTGTGATCATGCAGGGCCTGACTCTGGCCAAACACATAGCTGAAGATGCGGAGGCGCAACCTGACTTCTTTTTGAAGCCAGACGAGTCGCAGCTGAAGGTGCCTGTCTTTGCTCGCCCCTGCCACATGCTCAATCCCTTCGCTCTTGAGAAGGATATTTCTTTGAAGAAATGCTTAGAGGCGCATGAGACAAGAGCTGCACATAAGAAGGGCGTGAAGGGGAAGGCCATTCTTTGCGGTGTTGGCGCAGCCCATCTCCCCAGGTCTGATGGGATTCCCGTTAGCGTACCAACGGTATCTCAGGAGGATAGCAGCCTTTTAAGAAGGCTGAGTGAGGCTGGGGAGTTGGCGTCTACAGCTAGTAGCTCAAGTCATAGGCGTGCTTATAGCATTTAGACATGTATGGATTTTTGTGGATGTAGTTTGTATAAACTCATGATTCGTATAATAATATTTATCTTTATTGTATGCCTTGTTTGTATTATTTGTACTTAGAGTGTTTTCTTTTGTAAAAGAGTGTCCAAGAGTCAAATTGAAACCGAGACATACAAAGAATGACTTGTATTAAGCACATAACTTAAAAAATCATAAGTGTAAAGATAGACTTGCATTGTGTTGCAAATACTATATCAAATGACCAAAAGTCTTGGCTCGTAAATTGCTAAGCATATACAGTGTACGTGATGTTGCGCATCCTTCGTGGAATGCGCATTGAAACTTACTTCAACGTCTTGAAAGTAAGGCGCTTAGCAAGGATGCGTGATCCAGTGTTGATGGGTTTGAAACCCTCTTACTCAACGAGTTAGTTAGTAGGTTTACTCATCCTTTCTGCCATCGTAGGTCTTAATAAGTGCATGCACGCTATGTAGGCAAAATATGAAATAACAATATTAAGACATAAGGAGAAATGTAAGCAATAAAGTTAAATGTGTTATGTAGTTAGCTAGAAACCACAACATTTTATTAATACTTGCAAGTTTTTTAAGATAAAAAACAATTCCTAAAAGAAAAGAAAATTCAAATACAGACATTTATTAGGCACGTACTAAAGTGCAAGGTTATCTGCGTGTGGGTCGTAGCCTTTCCTAAAGATAGCATCTCTTGAGGTTGCAAATGTTCCAAGTGCGTGCTAGCTCATGACCTTCCATGTCGCGCAACTTGTATGCACCATTGCCTAGTGCATCTGTGACCTCATAGGGTCCTTCCCATTTGGGTCCAAGCTTGCCTGTGTCTTCTGCGTGGCTTGCATCATTGGCGCGGTATACAAAGTCTCCTGGCCTGAATGAGGTGTGTTTGACCTTTGCATCGTAATACTTCTTCATCTTTGACTTAGCCTTTGCTTCACGTATAGCTGCGCGTTCGCGCCTTTCTTCCAACAGATCCAAGTCTATGCGCCGTCATTTGTCATTTGTTGTGACATTATTTCCGCCGTACGGAAGGTTGGCATTCCAATCTCGGCAGGTATGACAGCCTCTGTCCCATTGACAAGAGAGAATGGTGTGTCTCCAGTACTGGTTTTTATTGTCATGCGGTGCGCCCATAAAACATGTGACAATTCATCCACCCATCTTCCTTTATGTCTGTCAAGGCGCGCTTTTATTCCCTCGCCCAAACTGCGATTCGCGCGTTCAACTAAGCCATTGGTTTGTGGGTGCTTAACTGAAGCAAAGTGTTGTGTAATGTTTAATTGCGCGCACCAGTCTTTGAACGGGTTATCACAGAATTGTTTTTCGTTGTCCGAGATAATCTCTCCAGGTAGTCCAAAGCAACATACAATGTTGTCCCACACGAAGCGTTTAACTTGGTTGCCTGTGATGCTTGCCACTACTTTTGCCTCAATCCACTTAGTAAAATAATCTATAGCTATGATGAGGAATTTAAGCCCTCCCGCTGCAACCGGAAAAGGGCCTGCAATGTCAATGCCCCATTTATAGAATGGCCATGGTGAGGTGATGGGGGTTAGCTCTTGTTGTGGTCCGCGTGAAATTGGTCTGTGGACTTGGTAATCGCTGCATTTCTTTATCATGTCTCGCGCGTCGCAGTGCATAGTAGGCCAATAGTATCCTGACCGCAGAGCGCGCGCCACTACAGACCGTGGTCCTGAGTGCATGCTGCATGAGCCAACATAAATCTCTCGGAGTACGTAATCTGCCTGGAGAGGTCTAACGCACCGGAGCCATGGTTGTAGGAATGAACGTCGATATAGGACGCCATCTCGGAGTTCAAATCTCTACGCTGTGCGCCGTACCCTACGAGCGTCCTTTTGATCTTGTGGTAAGATTCCTTTGCTTATAAATTCAATGATAGGTGTCATCCACGTAGGATCCTGTTCTTCTATCACCATGGATATTTCCATCTCCGAGATTGACTTGTCTTTCAGAGTTTCCACCAATACATGTTTTGATAGGTGCGCAAAGCTTGTAGATGCGATCCTGCTAAGCGTGTCAGCTTTCCTGTTTTCTCCTCTAGGGACTTGTTTGATGGTAAACCTATCAAAATTATGAATTAGAGACTTGGTTTTTTCGAGGTATTGGACCATGTGTTCATCCTTGGCTTCATATTCCCCTAGCACGTGATTTGCTACCAGCTTGGAATCTACATTTGCCTCTAGGTTACGTACACCCATTTGAGTTGCAATGCGTAGTCCAGCAAGTAGGGCTTCATATTCTGCCTCATTATTTATGGCTGTGAATTCGAAGCGCAGTGCATAAGTGAATTCCACTCCATCTGGATTAGTGAGGATAAGGCCTGCGCCTGATCCATCCACGCACGAGGATCCGTCTGTGAATAGAACCCATGGTTCTTGTAATTCTACCTTGCTTGTTGAAGGTGGAGTATCGGTATATGGCTTCTCAACAATAAAGTCAGCTAATATCTGTCCCTTGATTGCAGTGCGCGGTCTATACGAGATGTTATACTCGCTCAATAACACGCTCCATTTTTGTAGCCGTCCTGATGCGTCAGATTTAGAAATAACTTGTTTGATAGGCTTGTCCGTTATGACAGCTATTGGGTGCGCCTGAAAGTATCTGCGCAGTCTTTTAGCTGCAAATACTAAAGCTAGGACCAGCTTTTCCATAGCAGTATAGTTAGTCTCTATCTTCTTGAGTGCTTTGCTCATAAAGTATATGGGTGTTTGAACAGAATTTCTATCTGTCAATAATACCGCACTGACTGCTTCATGAGTTGCAGATAAGTACATGATCAATTCTTCCCCTGGTCGGGGTGCGACAAGTTTGGGAAGTGCTGCAAGATGTTGCTTAAGTTGTTGGAAGGCTTCCTCCGCTTCCTTAGTCCAACGAAAGTCTCCCTTTTTTGTGCACTTTGTGAGTGTTTTAAAGAGAGGGGGTGACTTGTCTGCTGATTTGGACAAAAAACGGTTTAGCCCGGCTGGCTTTCCGTTTAATGACTGGACTTCTTTCAATGTGCGTGGTGAAGGAGATCTATGATAGCTTTTGTTTTTTCTGGGCAAGGCTTGATGCTGATGCGTGGGAATTGCACCAGGCTTTACCTCTCGAGGGATCTCGAGAAGCTTACAACCCCCATCAGGCAGTATACCTGATCGTTGTAGTATAGTATAGTGATAAGTACCGGGGGATTGATCGTTCAACTCAGGAATAGTGTCGTTAGGATTAAAATTAATCTAACAAGGTCTAAAGGTGAAGGATGATTCTTTTTGTATTTTTATATTTTATGAAAAGCAAGTAAAAATCTCGGGTATTGGAAGGAGGGGCGGAATTAGTTGCTAATCAACTAACCCAAAAGCTACTAATTAAACTAATGTGCAAGAAAACTAAACTAAGGTTCTACAAGATAAGTGAAGCATGTCTACCTATGATATGTTACTCCTTGCTAGTTATCCAATTCTACCTATTGAATTGTCACACCTTGTTTTAATTGACGAGTTGTATTCCTTAATACCATTCGTGGGGTGGCGCACGTACTTCCCCAACTCTATAAGCTCCTACTTCACTCCTATGTCGAACCTGCAAGAAGCTCCTAACATGGGATCATTAGAATTCGTTCATGCATTAAATACAACCATAATAACCTAGTACGCATTGGTTCATGTTTCTTAAGACGTTCAAGCATGTTACCCTATGGAAGTCTGCCAGTTTTCTTAAGCATAACATCGAATTCATTCAATTAAACAAGAATTATAAGCTAAACCAATTAGATCTATCGAAGTATCACACCCTAATTGATGAATATAGACACAAACATCAACAAGGAATCAATAAGATCTAATCAATTATATACAAGTTTCACACAATCATAAGTAGACACAAGGTGAATTAGCAAATCATCATCAAAGAAGAGCAAACAACAATGATAATGGAAAACATAATTAAGATAGAATCAAAAAACCATTACAAGATGTTTATGGAGTGATTGAAACCCTCTAAGTTGCTGGAAAAACACCTACCTAAACCCAGGAATCGACCTTAGGGTTTAGGGCTTACAAAAAGTGAAGTTATGATGTTATATTTATAGGCAAGTTTTCTGTCGGCAAGGCATGACGGCGTCTCATTACACATGACGGCGTCACACCCATTTTTTCACCAAATTGTAGATTTCTTCGTCCTCTTCGTGTGGGCTTTTGAATCACCTAAATCCGAGTTCGTATGCAAAAGTTATGAACAAAACAATATCAGCTACTCCGCGCGCCAGTTTTGACAAGTTAACACGTGACGGCCTTGGGTGACGCCGTCACGTTTCTTCTGGACCGTCACCACTTTTACTCTTGACGCCATCACATGAATGCTCTTGACGCCGTCAGGTACTATTCCCAGCAAGGAAAATTAAGAGTTTGCCTTTTTCTTTACTTTTATGCTCCAAAAACGTCCAAAATGCTTCCGTTTCCAGAATTCACTCCAAAAGTACCTAAAATCACAAAAGGAACGATTTAGGGCAATATTTGATCAAATAAATTCAATTCCGGGCTTAAATGACCCCCTAAAAATGGATCATTTTTTGTCTCATCATATACCCTTACACTTGAGATTTGCTTGTCCTCAAGCAAATGCGCTTTTATTCTAATCAAAATACAAGTTAGGGGTCATTTAACACTAATATAAAAGTAATTACAACAAATAATCGTTCCACTAAAGACCAAAGACAAGCACGGAGGTCATACACTAGCACCTCACAAATAGTGTTTAGATACTCACATCTCTCGGGTGTAATAAAGTATATATCACAATATGGAAATGGAAAACATCTCTCACTACCTATCATAGCAAAATAGATTACCATAGGCTTGGGAAAGAATCAAACCTCCACCATATGGCGTAAGCACCTAGGATAAACTATTAAAGAGGTCTTTTAAAGGGTTATAACGTTAGGTGTACGGATATAGAATACGCGGTTTTGTTGGATATAGGCAATCTTTACTAGTGGCAAGTTAAAAATCTTGGTTAATTACATGTACAATATGGCCTAAGCCAAGAATAGACTCGACTTAAGCTAATAAATGAAAAATAACAAAAACATAAAATAAATATAGAATGAAACGGGATGGTAGTCCGTATGTTTTCTCTTTTCTTTTTCCATTTTCTTTTTCTTTTTCTTAATATTTTCGATTTTTTTTTTTTTTTTTTTTTTTTTTTTTTTTTTTTTTTTGCTTACACTCTTACCCTACCATCCAAAATAATACATCATAGGGAATGAACATTCCCCTTACACTTGAATTTTTACATACTTTACAATAAACTAATCTAATGACTCGAATTAAGATAATCAAAACACTTAGAGTACTTTAAAGATTAACGCACATATGGGGTAATAATAGATGTTCTTCCCCATTACTCCATAAAATAAGTACTTTACCCATGAGTCCCAATCGTCCCAAAACAATATGTACAAGGATATGACTCGACTTAGAAACCATGTAATCAATTAGATAATTAACTAAGGGTTTAAACAAATAACAACAATGCACTAAAGATGAGTGCATACACGGAAGGCTAAGGCGATTTGGTTGTACATTTAGGTGGGTTGTAACAAATTCTTCCTTTAAGTAAGATGCTTAAAGTTAGAAACGAAAAGATAGGCTCAGAGGGGTGTACTAGGGGTTTCGTGTACTAAAAATGAGTACAACGCTAATGGTGTGGGAAAAATTAGTTGACTTTACTAGCCAAGTAATATGACTTAAATGGTCAAGTAATTATGATACGGGTTTAACACAAGAGTGATTCCTAATGCCTCTTATCATGTAGTAAATCCTACTACACGAATGTAGTCTCACTAGCGGTCTCGGAATGCATCACTAACGCAAGTTCTAGAATTTAAATGCTACCGGTACACTCATAAGCACTAATAATAAATGTTTTTCCTATCAAATCTAAAGGCGAACCTCACATATTTGGGTGGAAAATTTTTCTGAATGGTACGGTTTTGTGCTAGTCATACGACTCCTATCCATGAGACGCTTGCTAAGGCTAAAGTTTCACTCCTAAATGTTGTAAAAAATTTTAAATTTGGCGCTAAAATTACATTAATAAGTATTTCTCATAGTTTTATTATACACCTACCATCAAACAAACAAACTCAAGTGCAAGTGTATCCTATAAGGTATCATCATTTTACCCTCCCCTTACACTTAGGATGAACATTGTCCCCAATGTTCAATTAAAGAATGTAAAAGTGAAATAGGTAAAAGAATGAAATCAAATACTCACCTGATTCGTTCAGTGTGGATAGTGTGGTAACAAGGTTAGATCTTCCTCCATGAAAATGAACGTTCAAAGCTTCCCCTCCAGAAAAATAAATCATCTTCTTGTCCAATATAACCTGTTAAACCTGAGAAAACAATCACAAAAACCCAAAGCATCAATCCAAACAAAGAAAACTCACTACTAGATGTAATTCCAGACTTAGGAATAAAAACAAAATAATTAAAGATATAATGCTTGTGGAATGAATGTTTGCAGATTTCCTGGAGTTTATAAAACTAAAGAATCAACAAAAACTTTAAGACTCCGGTGTAAACAAAACTAGCAAAATTTCCAGAATTTTACACATGACGCCGTCAGGAATTAATTCCTGACGCCGTCAGAAGTGACCTGCAGAAATCTCATGTTAAGTTTTCGGAAAATTTCTGGAAAAACTTATGCCTTCCTGGAAAATCCTGCAAAACATCATTATGACTCGATACAAGCATTTGACTCAAACAATTACTAATACACATGTTCATTTAATATTGTTGTGGTTCATGCTCAATTTCGTTCTTATAAACAAATTTGGATCTCCCTTACACTTATCTTTTGCAAAATACCTTTATATGCAATTAAGATGAAGTTAAAAACAAAATAAAGCATTTTCACAATTTACTTTGAAACATGAGCTACAAACAACAAAAATAAAACATGCATACAGAAACAAATAAAATCAAATAAACAAACAAACAAATAAAGCTTGGGTTGCCTCCCAATAAGCTCTTGTTTTTGTTCGAGTCACGAGCCTGACTCTACCCTTATTTCACGGAAACATGGGAGGTTTTCCCTACACTTAGGATTAAGTGCGGGTGAAAGTAGCGATACACACCCTTAGGGTGGAAATATGCCACGTGAGGTGAAGGGGGTGAGTGAATGGCTTCCTTCATCCTAAAACTATCCGGATAATATTGGTTGATGGATGGGTCGGTTCCTCTTTTGTCTCCTAGAAATATATCTAAGGATGGAAAGGTGTGTAAAGATTGAGGTTCCGGTTCATCAACACTAGGAAATTCCCTAGAACTAGGAGTAAGGTTATCACTACAAGTATTCAAACCTATATCCTCAAGTGGTGCCTGGTCCAAGGGTTCTACGTCCATCGGAATTCCTAAAGTTTCTTCTACTTCTTCCGGGTAAGTCACGGGCGGTGTTTATGCCTCAAATGATGGTAGGACTTGTGGGGTACTTAGTGGGCTTGGGTTTTCTACTATCTCTTCCATCACATCCATATCACCTATGTGTTCATCTTGTATTATGGTAGTGCCAAACCATGACATGCAACTAGGTGGCTCAACTCTAACCTCATGTGTGTCGTATGTTTTGGTGAAATCTATCCCGCTCATGCAACTAGGTAGTTCAACACTAACCATCTCATAATCATGGTTTGATTCTAAGTTCATGTTCTTAGAAACTAGGTCATCTTGCTCATACGAATCCACCAATTCGTCGAGCTTATGGGTCATGGTTAGGAAGCTTTTCTCAAAATTCATCCAACGGGTCTAACTAAAAGGAATTGATCCTGATAATGATCGTCTAATAGAAATCACACATGCATATAATTCATCAAACCCATCTAACTTTACCCCCAACTCCTCTTTGATGTCATAAAGATCACACAAAAAATCATTGGATTGATAGGAAGCAAATCTATTAGTGAAATATAGTTGTTCTTCTATTGTCAGTGATCTAAATGGAATTTCATCTGCCATAGTGACAAGTGAAAATGGTTTTACAAACAAAGGGCACGAAGAAAAAGATAGACTACAAGAAAGCTAATAAAAAGAAAATAAAAATCTTACTAAAAAGGAATCTAATGAGTAGACCTAATCAAAATAAATTCCAACCTAAGCAATAACTATTCCCCGGGCTGCGGCGCCAAAAACTTGATGCGTGGGAATTGCACCAGGCTTTACCTCTCCAGGGATCTCGAGAAGCTTACAACCCCGACCAGGCAGTGTACCTGATCGTTGTAGTATAGTATAGTGACAAGTACTGGGGGATTGATCGTTCAACTCAGGAATAGTATCGTTAGGATTAAAATTAATCTAACTAGGTCTAAAGGTGAAGGATGATTCTTTTTGTATTTTTTTATTTTATGAAAAGCAAGTAAAAATCTTGGGTATTGGAAGGAGGGGCGGAATTAGTTGCTAATCAACTAACCCAAAAGCTACTAATTAAACTAATGTGCAAGAAAACTAAACTAAGGTTCTACAAGATAAGTGAAGCATGTCTACCTATGATATGTTACTCCTTGCTAGATATCCAATTCTACCTATTGAATTGTCACACCTTGTTTTAATTGACGAGTTATATTCCTTAATACCATTCGTGGGGTGGCGCACGTACTTCCCCAACTCTATAAGCTCCTACTTCACTCCTATGTCGAGCCTGCAAGAAGCTCCTAACATGGGATCATTAGAATTCGCTCATGCATTAAATACAACCATAATAACCTAGTACGCATTGGTTCATGTTTCTTAAGACGTTCAAGCATGTTACCCTATGGAAGTCTGCCAGTTTTCTCAAGCCTAACATCGAATTCATTCAATTAAACAAGAGACAATAGGAAACAAGAATTATAAGCTAAACCAATTAGATCTATCGAAGTGTCACACCCTAATTAATGAAGATAGATACAAACATTAACAAGGAATCAATAAGATCTAATCAATTATATACAAGTTTCATACAATCATAAGTAGACACAAGGTGAATTAGCAAATCATCATCAAAGAAGAGCAAACAACAATGATAATGGAAACATAATTAAGATAGAATCAACAAACCATTACAAGATGTTTATGGAGTGATTGAAACCCTCTAAGTTGCTGGAAAAACACCTACCTAAACCCAGGAATCGACCTTAGGGTTTAGGGCTTACAAAAAGTGAAGTTATGATGTTATATTTATAGGCAAGTTTTCTATCGGCAAGGCATGATGGCGTCAGCTCGTTACACATGATGGCGTCACACCCATTTTTTCACCAAATTGTAGATTTCTTCGTCCTCTTCGCGTGGGCTTTTGAATCACCTAAATCCGAGTTCGTATGCAAAAGTTATGACCAAAACAATATCAGCTACTCCGCGCGCCAGTTTTGACAAGTTAACACGTGACGGCCTTGGGTGACGCCGTCACGTTTCTTCTGGACCGTCACCACTTTTACTCTTGACACCGTCACATGAATGCTCTTGACGCCGTGGTACTGTTCCCAACAAGGAAAATTAAGACTTTGTCGTTTTCTTCACTTTTATGCTCCAAAAACGTCCAAAATGCTTCCTTTTCCAGAATTCACTCCAAAAGTGCCTAAAATCACAAAAGGAACGATTTAGGGCAATATTTGATCAAATAAATTCAATTCCGGGCTTAAATGACCCCCTAAAAATGGATTTTTTATTGCCTCATCAGATGCCGTCAGGTTCTATTAAATATCCATGGAACATGCCTTCTGTTGCGCCAAAAGTGCACTTCTTGGGATTTAACTTCATGTTTATTTTTCCCAGTGTTTTGAACGTCTCCTCGATGTCGCGCACCAATTCCTTCTCTGTATGACTCTTTATAACAAGGTCATCAACATAAACTTCCGGGTTGCGACCTACTTGCTTTTCAAAGGCCATGTCCACCAATCTCTGGTATGTTGCGCCCGCGTTCTTTAGACCAAAGGGCATTTTTGTGTAGCAATAGACCCCTTGACTTGTGTGGAAGGCTGCTTTTTCTTCATCCTCTTCTGCCATCTGAATTTGATGGTACCCTTTGTATGCGTCTAGGAAACATTTAAAGGGATATCCACACAAAGATTCTATTTTCCAGTCTATTTCTGGTAGCGGGTAGCAGTCTTGTGGACATGCTTTATTAAGATCAGTAAAGTCTACGCACATTCTCCAAATGCCATCACTCTTTTTTACCATTACCGGATTGGAAAGCCAGTCACGGTAGTAGACTTCCCGCATGATGCATGCGTCTATCAGTTTGTGTACTTCTTCCAAGATGGCTTTTGCGAGATCTGGAGCTTGGTCGCGCTTTTTCTGTCGTACTGGAGGAAATCCTTGTCGGATTTGTAGCTTATGCTCTGTGATAGATCGTGGCACTTCAGTCATGTGCTTTGGTTCCCATGCAAAGATATCTAGGTTCTTTTGCAAGAGTGCGCACACAGCTGCTTTGCCTTTGTCAGATAGAGACCCTCCAATTGATATTTTAGCTGCGCGCTGTTCTGGAACACTCTCCACTTCACTGGTTATTGTATTGCATTCTTTAGGCAGCACAGTGGTATTGTAGAGGGTGACAATGCCTCCTTCTACTAGGAATTTGAGCATCACATGTGCTGTGGATGGTACAGCGCGCATGGATGATATTCCAGGTCTCCCAATGATGCCGTTGTACGGTGAAGGAGACTTGATTATCATGAAGTTTATCCACGTTGCTGTAGAGTGTTGTTCATCAACCACGACTACAAGTAAGCGTAATTGCCCCATAGGCCATATCTTTTTTCCTGTGAAGCCAGTCAGCGACGTCGTGGCCGGTATTAACTGACTTTGTATCTCAGGTCGCAGCCTCTTGAAGCAGTGTTCATACAGAATGTCTGCGGATGCTCCTCCATCAATATACATGCGGCGGATATCGTGTCCCCCATTATGTATCTCAATGGTTAGTGGCTCTACTACTGCGTTGTCCGCAGCTAGAGTGGGGAAGGATATTTCATTCCCAAAAGAGAATTTTTGACTGACTTTTTGCTTCGTCTTGCATTGCCATGACTGTATCATGTATATAATGTCAGCCTTATCTTTGGGTGGCTCTTTCTTACCTCCATTCTTTTGTTTATCCTTTCCTTCTTTAATATTCTTAACGAGATGATCCATTCTACCCTCCTTTACTAATTTGTCAATTAGTTGTCGCAGTTGGACACACTCGTTGGTGGTATGGACACACTCGTTGGTGGTATGGCCCTTTTGTCCATGGTATTCGCAGTATACATTCCCTACATGCCGGTCCTCTGAAGTGCACATTGGTGGGGGTTTTGGGAAGTTTGCGCCTTCTGTTACAAATATCTCACTCGGAGTCTTCGTGAGGGGGGTATACTTGTCATTATCTCATCCACTTCCCTGACTGCGATAATTCTTGCTGCGATTGCTGCTCTGATCATTGGATTGTATCCAAGGCTGTTCTTGCTGCCTATAATTTGAGTGCCTTTTTTGCTATCCGCAGCAGCTACTTCTCCTTGGATGAAGGACCTTGTGCGCTTCATTAGTTCATCGAAGGTTTGGGGAACCTTATCATTTAATTTCCTAATAACTTCTGGGTTATTAATCCCATTCATGAACCCTGAGATTTTCAGCACTTCAGGACACGCCTTGACGTGTATACATTCATCATTAAAGCGCTCCACGTAAGCACTGGTTGATTCCCCTTGGCGCTGTTTTACTCTGGCTAGTTCAACAGGGTTTTTAGCGCACTTCCTTCTCTGAGTGAAGTTCAAGCGAAATGCTTTTCGCAACTCTTCAAACCCGTCTATGCTCCTTCGTGGAAGCTTGCTAAACCAAGTTCGCGCATTCCCTACTAATGTGGAGTTAAACAGATGACACCACACAGGTTGTGGCCAATTTTCGATAGTAGCAGCGGATTCGAAAATTTTTAGGTGGTCATCAGGATCACCCGTTCCATCATATGTTTTAATATTGGTGGGCATGCGCCTTTTCTTGTGATCAGAGTAATCGCTGATGCGCCTTGTGAATGCATCAACTTTTTGGCGACGCCAAGGAAGAGATATGTCTTCGTCTTCTTTCTCGCGACGTCTTCCTCTGGACTTCCAGTGTCCTGTCTCTTTGTCCTTGTTGTCCGAGGAGTCACTTGAGGAAAAGTCATCCCTTTTGCGGCGCTTGCGCCATTTTTCCTCAGAGTCCAAGCTTGAGGGGCTTTCACTTGGGGAAGTTCATCTTCCCAATCTGTCATGAATTCTTCTGCTTCCAGATCTTGAAGAGCTCTCGCTCGGTGAGCGTTGCCGTCCAAGTTTATCTTGCATCCTGCGACTACCAAGTCTGGAGTGAACATTGATACGCCTCTCACCGTCTTCGTATTCCTCCGAGTATTCTGAATTAGATGCTGTACCAAGTCTATCATGGACATTAGTACGTCTCTCATTATTTTCGCGCCCCCCCCCCCCCCTCTGGTAGCGCGGTGGGGATGTTTTTGGGTTAAACTTAAGCCGGGCTTGTAGGCTCTGGCTTGACCTTCTCCTTGCTTCCTCTTGCATGAGGCTAGTTAAAGCTTCGTAATTTTGTGACACGAAATTACTTAGCGTTAATTCAGGCGCGTCCTCTTCTAGTGCAACAATATCTGCTTCTGGGTTAGGTCCCCTATCTCGATTAGGTGCGCCTGGCGGTACAACGTTATCCACAATGGGTGCCGTTTGATGGGGAGTATTGAAGAGAACTTCAGCGCTTGGGACCACCGTGGTGGTCTGGGCCGCCCCTGTGGGCAATTCTACCGTTGGGAGAGGTAGGGTTGTTCCCGTTTCTTGGTGACCAAGCGCATTGGTTGTTCCAGAGGCCTGCCTAGAAGTCGAATCTTGATGGTTCCATCTCTGGGGGTCACCACGTGTTTTTTCCAATTGCGGAGTCCGCTGGCTTGAGTTTTTGTGCTTTGTCATTCTAGTTCTTAGTGTAGGGTCCCACAGATGGCGCCACTTGTTGATACAAAAGTTGGGCGTTCCTTGTTTGGGTTCCTGCTCTCGTACCAATCAGATCTTAATGCTTGAGACCTGCGCACTAAGAAAGCAAACAAACACCGTTAGGCTTATCGTGGGATTGTCTCCCACGATTATCCTCCGGCGTGAGAGTAAGTAATCGATTTTATGGTTATGTAGAAGAGTTAGGGTTGTGAGTTGTACCTTTAACGAGAGTTATGATATTGATTATATAGGCACGTAATCGTTATTGGATACGTGCTCCTTACTCTTCGATATATATCCAGTTTGATATATATCCCTTAAATAGGAGATATCTATATCCAAACCATAAATAACTTTGGTTTGGGCTTTCGTGAGCCCAAACCGTTAGCATGCTGGCCCAAATCATTGTTATGATAGCTCACTCGTGGTGGGCTTGGGCGTTAGTAATATTTATCATTTGGGTTCGTGACCCGAATATAGACTATACGTCATCACAAATCAAGTATGAAACTTGAATCTAGCGAATCTGATATGTTTCTATGATGGAGATGGATGAGGTCTTTGTGTGTTTGATGATTCTAAAATGGTAAATTCGTCCCCTTTATGTAGGCACACGGTGACCCTTCAAAACTGTCACAATACCCCTTCAAATAGCCTTAGAGACACTTCTATTCGTAATAGTTACAATGGTTCACAAAAAGGTGCTATTAGCGACTCTCTAGCGATAGAAAAGCTGTCGCTAACTGAAACAAATTTGAATAGCCACGATGGTTCGCTCAGTGATGCCTTTTTAACAGATATAACACCACAATTTCGATTAGGTGCATCTTTAGGATGGTGATGGTTCATTAGAGACGGTTTTGTGACAAAAAACTGTCGCTAATCTCCATTTCGTGGCAAACACCAAAACACAACAAAACTCTTCATTTCATTGTTCTAGCAATCTGGGATATAATTCTTTCATGTTCCAACAATAACCCACATTTTCTATTCAAACACCAATAATACCCCACATTTGAATAGAAAAATAATATAATTATTTATTATTCTATTTCCATCAAGTGTAATATGACATGCATCATATAAGGTGTCTTTTGAACTTGAACCTTTCCTAATGAGTACTTATCAGATCTACTTTTTGGATAGTGAACATAAGTCTTGAACTAGCCACGTTGTATAGTAAATCGAGACAATGAGTATCACATATATTATATTTATGCAATAGATTCTTAGCGTTGTGTTCATTTCAGTCGTGAACATATCCTTATTCATGAGAATTTTAGAGAACTTAGCCATCTGGTTCCCAAAGATACGACCACACATCAATCTCGTATAAGTAATGCCAATCAAGAATATTCCATAATATTCCAATGTAAAATCCATTAGCATTATTAAGAATTAAAATTCAACCCTCAATCATCTATGGAAAAACACACAAAAAATCATCTTAGGAATGAGCATACCTGTGTGTTAATACTTTTGAGTTTTCCCCAACTAGTTTTCCTATTGAACCTAAACCATGGGATCTCCAATTTTGCTAGGTTAGGTTTCCGCCGAGTAATCACTCATTGTGTTGGCTTTAAGTCTATACCCCTCGATAGGAATATGACTTGTTCTTTATAAAGGCCTTTTGTCAAAGGATCTGCTATATTTTCCTTTGACTTTACGCAGTCGATGGAAATGATTCCATTTCTTAACAAGTCCTTTATTGTATTGTGGCGATGTCTAATATGTCTTGACTTGCCGTTATAGATATGATTATTTGCTTTAGTAAGAGCAGCCATACTATCACAATGTATACACACAGCAGTCACATGTTTTGGCCACAAGGGAATACCCTCTAGAAAGCTTCCAAGCCGTTCTGCTTCTTCAGCAGCTTTGTCTAAAGCTACAAATTCTGCTTTCATAGTTGATCTGGTATTCACAGTTTATTTAGATGATTTCCATGATACACCAGCCCCTTCAAGTGTAAATACATAGCCACTTTTGGACTTGCCTTCATTATGGTTGGAAATCCAATTGGCATCACAAAATCTTTCTAATACAGAAGGATACTTAGTGTAATGTAACACATAAGCCATTGTATGCTTAAGATATTGAAGCACTCTAACTAGTGCATCCCAATGATCTTGATGAGGCGAAAAATGAACCATTTTTAGGGGGTCATTTAAGACCGGAATTGAATTTATTTGATCAAATATTGCCCTAAATCGTTCCTTTTGTGATTTTAGGTACTTTGGGAGTGAAATCTGGAAAAGGAAGCAATTCGGACGTTTTTGGAGAATAAAAGTGAAGAAAACGCCAAAGACTTAATTTTCCAAGCTGGGAATAGTGTGTGACGGCGTCAAGAGCATTATCCTGATGGCGTCAAGAGTAAATTTCATGACGGCCCAGTACAGAAATGAAGGCGTCACAAGGAAGAGCGTCAAGATTTAAATACGTGACGGCCTGGAAAAACTTAATACATGACGGCGTCAGATGTAGATCAAGGCAGTCCGAGGATTCTTTTGGCAGCGAGATGACGGCTTCACAAGGTTGTTCTTGACGCCGTCAGACTCAATTTTCTATATATAGTTTTCTAATTTTCATTCATTAAAAGGGAGAAGGTTTGGAGAAACCCTAAGGCCGAACCATATACGAATTTTACAGGTTTTTCAAGGGTTTTCAACCCTTGAACCCTTGCATGTGTAATTGAGATAAGTGTTCTTTTAATTCAATCAATATGTCTATGTGTTGGTTGTCTATATCTTGTTCTTGTCTTGATTCCACCATGTTAGGCTAGATTTATCTTGTGTTTGCTTAGATCCAATGAAACCTAGATGTTGATTATGTGTTGATTACTTATTTATGGTTGTATTGGATGAATGATTTCAATGTTAGGCTTAAGAAAACTGGCAGATCTCCAATTGGTAACATGCTTGAACGTCTTAAGAAACATGAACCGATGTGTACTAGGTTTTATTGGTTGTATTTAATGCATGAGTAAATTCTAATGATCCCATGTTAGGAGCTTCTTAGCCGGCTCGACATAGGAGTGAAGTAGGCACTCATAGGATTGGGGGAGTTAAGTACGCCACCCATGAATGGTATTAAGGAATACAATCCATCATCCACGCAACTATAACAAGTAATTAACGTGTAAAAGATATCTAGGGAGTAATGAAATCTAAGTAAACACATTTCTCCACTTATTGCTCACAACCTTAGTTTAATTTAGTTTTATTTTCATTTCTAGTATTTTATTTTGATTGCATCTTTAGTATTGGGTTAGTTGACTAGCAACTAATTCCGCCCAAATCCTTCAAACACGAGATTTTTACTTGCTTTCATAAAAATATAAAAATACAAAAAGAATCATCTCTCATCCATAGAACTAGTAATTAGGTTTTCTAATCCTAGCGACACTATTCCTAGCTGAACGATCAATCCCCCGGTACTTGTCACTATATTATACTACAACGATCAGGTACACTGCCTGGTGGGGGGTGTAAGCTTCTCGAGATCCCTTGAGAGGTAAAGCCTGGTGCAATCCCTACGCATCAGATCTCTACCTGTGTTATATGGATATCGACTAAGTTGACTTACAATATATGCTAAGTCTGGTCATGCATAGTTCATTATATACATCAAGCTTCCTAGTGCTTGTGTATATTGTAAATGAGATACACTTTGTCATTTGTTCTACTTTAGTTGAACCTTAAGATCAAAGGGAGTTATAACTGGTCTATCATCATAGTGCCTAAATTTCTTAAGGGTCTTCTCAATGTAATGAGATTGGGTAAGGATGTATCTATTGGAATTCTATTGTATTCTTATACCAAGAATGACATCAGCTTCTCCCATATCTTTCATATCAAATGAAGAATGAAACATTTTCTTGGTTTGGTTAACTACATCAATATTTGTTCCCATAATCAGCATATCATCCACATATAAACAAATAATGACAAATGCATTTTTGTATTGTTTAACATAAATACATTTATCACATTCGTTTATTTGATAGCTGTTTGATTATATAGTGTTATCAAACTTCTCATGCCATTGCTTTGGAGCTTGTTTAAGGCCATAAAAAGATTTAACCGATTTACATACCTTATGCTCTTGACCTTTGACAACAAACCCCTCAGTTTTTGCATATAGATTTCTTCATCTAATTCACCATTTAAGAACGCAGTCTTCACATCCATTTGATGTATAATCATGTTGTGAATTGCTGCTATAGCCATTAACGTTCTTATAGACGTTATCCTAGTAACCGGTGAATAAGTATCAAATGAATCTTGACCTTCCTTTTGACGGTATCCTTTGGCTACTAAACGAGCCTTATACTTCTTTATGGTACCATTAGGTATAGTTTCTTTTGAAGATCCACTTGTGCCCTGTTGGTTTATGCCTCGAAGGTAGATCAACCAATTTTCATGTATTGTTATGCACTATTGAGTCTATTTCGCTTTGAATAGCCTCTTTCCAATAAGGTGCTTCTGATGACTCCATAGCAGCCTTATATGTTTGTGGTTCTTCATTCACAAAATAGATCATAATAATGTCCAAAATCTTTAGAGACTTTTGCACGCTTACTACTTCTAGGTTTATCATTCTCTTGTGGAACCTCAAAATTATTGTCTCTTTGATCATGAGATGCTTGATCATCTAATACTCTTTTTCTTGGATTATATATTTGTTTATGTTTATCCTTACAAGGTAAAGTATTCACAAAGAATTATGCTTCAGCATATTCTATTATTTTTTTGCTGCTTATGTCGTTTACATTGGATTTGTAAACCAGGAACCAATAAGCATCACTATTCTTTGTTGTGCCAAGATAAATACAATCAATTTTTCTTGGTCTAAGTTTGGTTCTCTTTGGTTAAGGTATTTGAACTTTTGCCAAACAACGCCACACTTTCATCCTTTTACAAGAAGGTTGCTTTCCTTTCCATAGTTGATATGGTGATTTGTTACTCTTTTATGAGGAATTTTATTCAATACTGTGTTTGTAGCAAGACAGGATTCACCCCATAGAATGTGAGGAGCCCCTGAAGTAACTAACATTGAATTAATCGTGTTCTCCAATGTTCTATTCTTACGTTCAGCCATGCCATTTTGTTGTGGGGTGTATGGAGTTGTTGTTTCTTGTACAATACCATAAGTAGAACAAAAATCAGCAAAGTCATTGGATTCATAATCTCTTCCTCTATTATACCTTAGAATTTTGATCTTTTGTTCTAGTTGATTTTCAACTCCTGCTTTATATGTTTTAAGCATATTCAAAGCTTCATATTTGGTATTTATTATGTACACATAGCAAACTTTACTACAATCATCAATGAAAGTAATATAATAATTCTTTCTTCATCTTGATGGTTTTACTTTGAATTTACATAGATCTGTATGGATTAAACCAAGTATTTCATTTGATTTTTCTACATATTTTTGTGAATGACTTGTGTATTTAGATTCAACACAATTTCACACTTGGATAATTTATCCATGGAACATTTTGGTAACATACCTAAGTTTATAATTCTTTGCAAGGAACGGAAATTAACATGGCCTATTCTAGAATGCCATAAGAAAGAAGGATCAATCAAGTACACAGAAGCAATGCTATTGCCCACATTATTTTTATTAATAACATTGTCATCAGTTACAACACTTAGTTTGAAGAGTCCCTCATCAAGGTAACCCTTTCCAACATACACACCACCCTTAGTGATTACAAATTTGGCTGATTCAAATACAACTTTAAATCCCTTTTCTTTCAATTTTTGAAGGAGTTTCATTCCCTATAAACATTGGTTATGTATCATTCATCTTTTGGTAAGATACAAACATCTTTCTTGAGTTGCAAATGTGCTTTGTGGCACCATTATCAAGCCACCAATCAATACATTCGTGGTTAAGAAGGCGTCAATTACTCCAGCAAATTCTTTTGGAGATTCCACATGGTTTGCTTGGTTGGAATTTCCTCCAGAATTTCCGCCTCCATGTTGTTTCTTGTGGCGACAATCCTTGGCTTTACGCCCAGGTTTCTCAAAGACCCAACAATGATAGACTTTCTTGAAGTTGTTTTTCTTTTGTTGGGTGTAATTCTTTTTTTTAATCCTTGGAAGAATTCTGTCTAGAACTACCACCATTCTTGCCTTTGTTTTTGTGTTAGTTCTTAGATTTGGAAGAGGTTTATCCAACCATGTTTGCATTTGGTTCTATTGAATTTGCACAAGCCTTTTCTTGCATCCTATTATCTTCCTCAACATGAATTTTAAAAACAAGTTGCTCAAAACTCATATCGTCAGTCAAATGTTTAAGATATAACTTAAAATTATGACTCATATCTGTAAAAATACAAAGACGCAAAGTAAAACATTTTAGGGTCACATCCATAGACATGCAACAAGAAACATATATTTTCAAACAATTTCAAAACTTCCCAACAGATCAACTATTGGATTTTCACAATCCTAGCACCTAAAATTGGAGGAGACAATTTTAAAACAATAACAAAGCATAAGCATACACATACACACATGAATAGCCATGCAATAACAATCATGGAATCTCCTAATGACTTCAAGGTACACCAAACATGTACACATTATCATCTTTATAAAACATCCTAAAATAATCAACGGTACTTCAACGATAAAGAAAGATTGTAAAATGCAAAACAGTGTTCCGAAATAATAGCCTGTAATTCAACTCGCAACTAAAAACAATTCCAAATTTTTAGGAAACAATTGTTAAGTACGTAATGGTTGTCCTAATTCAGCACACATTGATCTAGTGAGATATAAGACTATAGGTTATTGTGCATGAAGGTTGGTGAAAGAAAGACCAGGAGAGACTATTAAAAAAAGGGAAAAAAGAAAATGAGGTAAAAGGGGTTTAAAATGATATAACATCTAATGGCCCATTTAACAAAATCTAATAGCCCAATTACCAAACGCCATGGGTAAAACCACAAAAGAACATACTATAACACAAAATGACGTCGTTTCGATATTTTTCACCCTAAACGGCGTCGTCCGAACGCATAATGTATAATAGAATAATAACAAAAGAAAATGCGTACGTATGCATAATACCTGCCAATGATTCCCTTTATACATGCAACTAGTCTAGGTCATTGGTATTCTCAAAAGTTAAGCTAAAGTTGTGGTGCATGATAGTTTTAACATCGTACTACATAAAATGCGACTGAAAATATTTGTGTTTACTAACTCACAACTGGCGATAGTTTTTTACATTGTAGAACATAAAATGTAACTGAAAATATATGTGTTTAGTAACAACTCACAATTCTTTTTTTTATTAAAACAAGATAAAACATAATGTAATAGCATAACTAAGAGTTGTGCTAATAAGGAGCATAGAATAATCCTACAAATCAAAAGGGATACTAAGGTAAAGAAACAAAAACCAAATTTTTATTTGTTTCATGAGATACAAAAGACTTAAAATTCTATACTAGCAGGGTACTCACGCGATGCGGCGGTGATTACCCTGTGACAATATTTCCTGGCAATGTGATGTTATGCGGCCATACATTTTTTAACAATTAATTTACAAATAACAATAACTTTAGTTAAAACAGTAGTATAAAAAAGCGTTACAGTAAAATCATATTATGTCAATGAACTTGTTTGTACAGTTCACCTAGAATTGAGATAGAAAAAGTTTTTAGCCCAAATTTAATAAAAGCCCAAACCAAACTTTAGTTATATACGTAACACCCTTCACCCTAATTTGTCTCAAACCTAACTTAATTCACTCCACAAAAAACACAACCATCCTTCTTTCTCTAACCAAACTCAGGTATCAACAAAATCCTTTCACAAAATTCTTTCTTCCCAAAACACAAAACGAACTACACACAAACACTTGTTTGGTTTCTTCATGCTACACAAGAACCATAAACTTGTATAGAATTCGAAAAAAAAATAAAACGGGAATACGCAGGGTATAGTAACTATGTGGTGCCATCCGGTTACGTTCTACGGGACGATGTGGGCTGGTCATGACGACTCAGTACTCGAATACGCAAGCCATGATACCGTGGTTGCGCCGTCCCGTTGCATTTTCCGGGATAACACTAGCGAAGACGCTGGGTACACGCTGCTCTAATTGATTAGTACTACGTATTGTAACAATCGTGGTTTTGGCAGGTCAGTTTGACTGATGGTCTTGACTCGGTTGACGTTTGTTTGGTGTGTCTTAGGTGTTTGAAGTGATATAGATGAGTTTTAGCACTAAATCCCTTTGCGTAAATGGTTTTATTGTGATTTGGAAAGTTTGGAATTTGGGAAAGTTCATTTTGATCACCTTTGTGGTGTAGAAATGACTTGTGTAGTTTTGGTGTTTTCGTGTTTTTGCGTAACGAGTCTTCGTTCAAGTGTTTGAGCATTAGCGGGTTACGAGGAGTTTGTTTTTATGAGTTATGTTTCAAAAGAGTGTGGAATTCTATTTTTGGAAACTTTATTTTTGGAAATGATATTTTTTCCGGGTTGTCGTAAAAACTGAGGTTTATCGCGTAAGACGCTAGGATTAGTTACGGGTATTTATAAAATATGAAAAGTATGAGGTTTTGAGTGTAATAAATAAATTTAATAAAAAAATATAAAAATATATACCCCTTATACATAAAAAATCGGCTAGAGAGTTTTAGGGGAAAAGGGAAACCCAATTTGAGTCCAAATATGACTCTTAGGCTAGGGATTATCCAAAATTAATATATATACAAACCCAAACAACCCTTGAACGTTTTTTTGAGTATTATGGTCATTCAAGGGAGGCAAAGGAAGAAGAAAAAAGTTAGGGTTTATAATTGTGAAGCAATAATCAAGAATCAAGGTAAAATCTTTAAACCCTATGTTCAATTAATTGATTAATTAATCTAATTCATGTAATATTAAGTATGATGGATCTAGGGTTTGTAAGTTTCTGTAAATTAACTAATTAAAACATGTTGAGATCAATTAATGTTTATATCATGATAATTGGTTAAGGGATTGAGATGAAGTTGAAAAGGTTGCAAGAATAATTGATGATTTAACCTAATGCAATATATATAGATATATGTACTATGTTAATGCATTTTCATATACAAGTAATTTATATGTGCTTTCTATTGATATAGCTCACATGTGCGAATTGATTAAAGAAAATGTGCACGAGCATGTATGTAAAGCAATATTTAAATGGTTAAATGATACTTTTTAGCATGATTAGTTTATGTAAGCATGCAACTTGAATAATGAATATAAAAGAAAAAGTATATAATTTTTGCTCAAACCCATTTGTAAATTAAAAAAAAATTAAGTTTAAGACATCATAGTGGAGTCCAGACCATTACAATTGTGAAGTTCCTTGTACCTTGGAGTCCGAAACTGTGTAACTGTACCTACATTAGCCTCATAGTCTTTTCTAGTTTGGCCTTGGGAGGAAATTAGAAAGCTATGTTTGACTGTGTAGGAGGTCTATCATGGTGTGGATGTACCATAAAGTAGGGCTTCCTTTTGTGAAGGGTAAATGGTCTTAGAGGGGAGTGTAAGTAGTATGGAATTGAGAGTGGTGAAAGATGACACTTCATGGTCCATACTTTACATTCCCACAAGAGGTATTGGTTGGTCCTCACCCAAGGAGTGTGTTTCCAGTTATATGAAGCCATTTTTTGAGATGGAAATGTAGTATAACTGGAAGAGCCCTTGCTGTGAAGGGGTTATGGGTACCTAACGAAGCCATTAACTCTTATTGCTATGTTTTACTGTGGATGCTGGATGAGTGAGCATGGCAAAAGAGTAATATGGAAATGTAGCTAGATGGTAGATGCATTTAAGGTGAATTGGTGGTGTATGTTTGTTTTGCTGAGTTTCTGGTATAGTGTTGTCTTAGATTGTATTCTGTTAGATTTACTAGTTTTGTTGTCTGATGGTTATAACTAGCAGTATTGTTCTGAGTATAAAGATTTGGGATATGTCCAAATCTTTCTTCTATTCTTATGATGTACGTATGTTTGGAAAATTAATATAATTCACCTTTGCATAAAAAAAAGGGTTTTAGAAATTATTAATAGTGTGTTAATTAATATTCATTTAGTTAGCTATTTAGAATTGAGTTTATTGATAAAGTTTATTAATATTAGTTAGACTTCAATATTAATTTTCAATGAAACTAGTTGTACAATAAAATGAGATGAAGCTAAAAAGGTTTGTAACGATTTTTTATACAGTTTATGTGGCATTATTATATATACATTATTACACAAACTTTAACTTATAAACTTAATAAAGAAAATATTTAACGCACATTAAACTATGACCAATTAGATAGACCCCATGTGCTTCATATTACCATGCAAAAACTATCTAATAGACAAGTATTGTACGGCTAAGTAATAGATCAAAAGAAACAAAACCATTTTTTTATCATGCAAATAAGTCATAGGCCAAAAGAAATAAAGTCATCACAACTTAATAACCAAAAGCCCATATATAGAATACAACACCACAAAACCAAAACAACATCAAACACTTCTAAATTTTTATACAAGTAAGTTAAAACATTTCATACAACATACTAAACAATAATTAAGTATACACTCGCCAATATACAAAAAGAATACACAATTAACAATTAGATTCTTAGCCCGTGCGTAGCACGGGTTCTGCATGTCTCGTGTATTAATAAGGTTGTACTTTTGATTGAGTAGATGTTTTAATAAAAGTATTAATTATATGTATTTAATGTATTTAATGTTAGAAGATGTGATTACTTGTACCTTTAGCAATAAATTTTTAATGATGAATTTTAGGCATTTAATGTCTAATTGTGTTTCGATTACTTGTACATTTAGCTATAAAATTTGTAATACTAAATTTTAAAGCATTTAATGTCTAAAAGTGTCTTTATGATTTATAAACAATTACCACTTTTTGATATTGCAAATGAGTAGTGAACTTTTAAAAAGTTCTAAAATAGTCCGTTAACTTTAAGAGAAAAGTAAACTAGCCCTTAAACATATGAAGTGTTATATTCCACTTTATTTGACTATATATTTATACATGTCCAAAACACCCACTTAAGTAGTAAAACAACAAATTAACTCATAAAGCTACTAAACTCTATATTTTAGTTATTTCATTTTCATAAATAATAAAAGTAGTACTTCTTGTTTAGTGTATTTCAAAAATAGACCTTAACAAATTACAAAATTCGTCCCTGTCGTTACACGCTACTACAAAAACAATCATTATGTTAAATATGTGAGCGTTGGTGTAAGGAAATATGTGACCGCTGGTGTAAGGAAAATTTACATAAAAGTCACTTTAGGTACCTATCGATTTCAGAAACGATATATAAGTTAAATTTAGGGATTGATTATGTTACAAAATAATACATAAATAGTCCACGTCACTTACCTCACTTTACAAAAAACATCCATAATTCCAATATTTTATAAATAAAAATTATCTTGGATAAAGATGTTAACAAGTAATTATTTATAGATTAATTGAAACTAAATAAACCGAATGCTTATTATTGATTAATTTATTATCCTGCCGCAACGCACAGGTAAATTTTACTCGTTACATAACACATGTCATGCTTCCAAGCTCAATAAAAACTAAAAGTTTTACTTATACATTTCGCGGTAACAATTTCAAAATGATGGAAAAAATCATTGGCTAACATGTGCAAATGTTTCAAGTAGTAAATTTCACAAATATCTTTGTATATTCATTTACGCAGTTCATCCAAACAATTGGTGCTTCGTCAACTAAACACATCAGTCATCCGAATCTCACTTCAATCTAATTTAAAGATTCAGTTAATAATTTAGGATGTAATCCATGAATTTTACAATGACTTGGCTCATGATTACAAAGTTACTTTAAAAGTTGTTTGAAAATCGTATTGACTAATGGATAATGGTGCATCAGATACACAATTTTAAATTTTAATTAATACTTCACATAAAAGAATAACAATACATTCATCCATTTTTCCATTAAGTATACAAAACAAGATGGATAACTAAACTAACATTTAAATAAGGATAAATACATTAATTCAAAATCTGTGATGCTTACACAGAGGAACCTTGAAATTACTTGAAAAAAAATGAAAATTTCTATGATAAGGCGAAAAATAAGAAATCCACGTTTTTTATTCATCTGAAGATCGAGTGTGTATTCTTGATGGTAGAAGTAGAAGTAGACGTAGAATTTTTTATGGTTCGATTTTTAAATGTGATAAGAATTAGGGTTCTTTTGTCCTTGCCTTTTTATGTGGATGGTGAATTTGTGAACTTTTGATGATCGAGAATTGTTTGAAGATGATTGATTAGGGCTCCAAGTTTATGGTTTTGGGTGTAATTTATTGTTAGGAACGTATGATACGATTTGTTGTGAGTGTGAATATGTCAATGATATTCGAATTGTGATTGGTTAAAGATGACATGGAGTTTAATGTGGTGACATGAAATTGAGTTGCCATTTATTCTTCCATGTCATCACTTTTAACTTGTATATTATATAGAGTGGGATAACTTATAAATAATAAGCTTGTTGTAGCTAATGAGGTAAAATGATCAAAAGTACATAAACATATAAAATTATAAGTGTAACATGAGGGTATAAATTCTTTTGGGGTTATTATACAAATAAGTCACTAAAGTTTGCGCGGAATTTGTCCTAAGTTACTAAAGTTTCAAAGTTGTCATCTAGGTTACTAAACTATAAAAAGCAAACACGTGTATAATTTTAGTGATTTTTACATTTATTTTGTTTGATATGTTAAGTAACATAAATGTCATGTCTTTACAAGTTCAGTAACCTGGAGGACAACTTTCATAAGGTCAGTAACCTGGATGCCAATGCCAACTTTAATAAGTTTAGTAACCTGGATGACAACTTTAAAACTTTAGTGACTTAGGACAAATTTCGTGCAAACTTTAGTGACTTCTTTGTATAACACATTCTTTTGTTATAACATATATTACATAAACTCACATCCTTTTCAAATAAGTCACAATTTTGAGCTTATAAACAACGTCATCATATAAGCTTATAAGTTCAGTTCTATAAACTTACTCAAATGCTGGATTTGGCTCATTTTAGCTATACAAAGTTGTATCCATGTAGCAATGTCAATTATTGGATCGCCTTTTTACTTAATTAGATCGTGTCCATGTAACAAGGCATTTAAGCTTTTTAATATATGAACCAATACAACGTTAGTAAAAATGTGGAACACCTACATCTTTTTCTTTTACCTCGCCACCTTTGGATACTTTTGAAAATTGCCAAAATTCAAAAACCCACAAGAAACTCTTCTTTATAATCGCATGAGTAATATGCCAGTGACAATACAAGTATTTGATTTTATTATGAAATAGATATGCAAAATTGGTGTCTTGTTTATGTTTTCTTATTAGTGTTAGGATTTTTATTGTAAAAGTGATTGCGTTTTGATATAAGCTTCATAAATTCTATGGAGTATTCTTGTTGTTCTTGAATTTTATTTAAGAAAAAGAAGCTAAAAGTCAAAAGCCAAAAGACAATGGCAATTTAGTCATTTCACTTGGGGTAGTAAATACGATAAGAAATAGGTATGCTGATGTAATTTCAAAATTTAGGGAACGATGTATGTAACTTTTGTCAAACACGACTACACGAGGACATAAAATGTAATGTACTCTAAATACGGTTGCTACAAAGATAAGCTACATTAGCCTCTATATGTCTAAATTTATGCTTAGACATCTCGACAAGGTGTCACAAAGTCATATACATTACACTATAATAAGGTTTTGGTAATAACTAATAAATGTTATAAAAGACATGTCTAATTTGCGGTGAAGCTTCAATGTTTTTTTGAATGATGGTCAAAATGTATGTAACTATATTTTTCGGTGTCTAAACCAATACATTCTTGTATTAAGTAATACTTACTAAACAAAAAAGTACTTTACGCATAGCATTATGTGGGTAAGTGTGTGCTTGGGGGGTGGGGCAGGTTAACTCTTCCCGATCTCTTGTAGCTTCACCAGTGTGTTTAATATGAGGTGGTATAAATCACAGTTTGTTGACCGTTATCAATGATATGTATGATGCAATGAGTTTGTACTCTTCTTTATAATTAATGATTTAGAAACATATGTCACTCTGTTTTTCTTGATGCACGTGTGTCTAAGACGATTCTCTAATTTAGGGAATATGTATTTAATGAAAAAGTTTCACCATCAACAAATCATGCACTATAGTTTTTGTTACGTCATTGTTATCATAGCGTGTATATCAGACATAATCTAAATATATGATACAAAAATCAACTGAAACATAACAACTCTTCAAATCTATATACATGATCTATAGTTCTCATCAATCCATGTCCGTTAGTGCGAGTAAAGACGTAACAATGATTAAATCATTACAATACCTATGGTAACTTAAGCGATTCACATTTCAAATCTTATAATCGAGTTTTTAATTATTATAACGACACTATAACCTAGTTTCAGACTTTCTGGCGCACAAATTCTAACGATCTTGAAGCCTTAAACCAAACATAAACGATTTCCAACATTTATAAACTCGTAAAGATTCTCATCTCTCAATGTATCGAGATTCATATGATATTCATATGAATCTATAACCTAGTTTCATACTTTTTCTATCGAGATTCAAACTGTACAATCGAGTTTTTAATTATTATAACGACACTATAACCTAGTTTCAGACTTTCTATCGCACAAATTCTAACAATCTTGAAGCCTTGAACCAAATCTAAATGATTTCCAACATTTATAAACACGTAAACATTCTCATCTCTCGATGTATCGACATTCATATGACATCCAGATCAAACAAACACGACATCAAACACACGAACGCAGATATACTAAAACCAATAAGGAGGTGATATGCATATATGCATAAAACCAAAGGGCCAAATACCAAACACAAAGTCACAAATCACTCAAGACACAAAAACGAAAAAAAAGAGTTCGGGACTACAACAACAAAAGTAAAGAAACAAACTTAAACTGTGTTTGTGTGTGTTCACTGTGTGTAATCGGAAAACACCATTACAATCTCCGGCGATTAATTCCGGCGACACCATTACATTCTCCTACGACTCAATTACATTACCCACAAACCAATTCCAATCAAATTTCGAAATCCAAAAACCCCCAAATTGTGATCAATCAGCTTAGGGTTCATTCAATTAAGCAAATTCTGATTGATTCTTAACTTATGAAGAAGACCCAATTGTTGTTTATTGGTAAGAGTTGTTAAAAAGTTTGAATCTTTGAATTTGATTGATTTTTTTGGTGTGTGCATTGTGAAAATTGATGTTTGGGTTATTTTAAGTACTTGATTGGTTTTGGTGCATTGTTTTGGAATTTGATTGATTTTTGAAATTGGGTGTAATCTATTTTAGTGAATTTGATCAAATTTAGGGGTTTTTGATTGGTTTTGATGTGATTAAGGTTAAAGATTTTAGGTTGTGAGTGAAATTTGAAAAAGTTTGGAACTTTATAGTTTTGGAGGGAGGAGTTTGTTAGGAACTGTATATGATTGTTTTCGGAAAGTGGAATTAGGATTTTTACGTAATGTGTTGTGCTTATGTGTTATTTAATGGATGGAGTTTGTTTTGGAAGATGGGATTTAGTTATTTAGTAAATGTAGTAAAGCCGTAATTTAGGTCTTGTTCGGGGAAGTTGGGAATATTGATAGTTGTGTAAGTGGTTTATGGAAGTTTCGTGTTGAGAAATGCAACCACCGCAGCAGCATTCATGGATGAATCCTGCGGAAATTAAAGGGCAGTTGGTTAAGAAGATTGGATTGGAGAGATCTAAGCAGTATCTTGATTACTTAAATAGGTTTTTAAGTTTGAAGTTAAGTAAAGGGGAATTTGATAAGCTTTGTTTAAAGACAGTTGGGAAAGATAATATCCGACTACATAATCAGTTGATTCGTGCCGTTTTAAGTAATGCTTGTACGAGAAAAGTTCCCCCTGGGGTTGATAATGACAGTTTACAAACGGTTGGAAGTAGAAAACCTTTAGATGGTGTATACCATCAAAATGGGTCCCATAATGCGGTTGTGACCCCAGTTACAAGTCCATTGGGTTTGCCCAATGGCGATATTCTGCCTCCTTCGCCACGAAAGGCGAGAAGTGGACCCCGCGAAAGAAGAGTTATGGACCGTAAAAGTGCTCTTGCACCAAATGGGAAGTCAAATTTCATGTCTTTTTCATCGTCCGTCCCACAATCGGGTGATTCAGCTTCCTCTGATACTCGAGGTGTAGTGCATCATCAAGAACCTGTAAAACAAGTAGAGAATGGTGACTTTGTTGGCGTACAGCGTGTAGAGCAGGCCGAAGCATTAGGTAGAAAAGATGGGAAAGGTGTATCTGTATCTGATAGGATATCACTACACGCTCCACTCGGGGTTCCTTTTTGCCCCGTTAGTATAGGTGGGGCCAGCAGGGCGTTACCTTCGGGAAGTAGTAGTAAATGTGTTGGTGACTTGCACATAGATGGTTTGTTAGAAACGGCAACATTGAAGGAACATATGGAGCAAATTGCTACACCCTACGGACTTCAACAGGTATCAATGGATTGTGCAAACGTGGTGAACAGAGGATTAGATGTTTATTTAAAGGGTTTGATTAGGTCGTTTACGGGAGTAAATGGGGGTGGATCTGTTTATGAACCAACAAAAGGCAGTTCTGTTAATCACCCAACTCATATGAAATCCCTAAACGGTGTTAGACTGGGCCATCATCAAATACAAAGTGGTGGTTGGCCTTTGCATGTAATGCAAGAACAGGAACCGAAGCCTAAACGTCTAGTAACGATGCTAGACTTTAGGGTTGCTATGGAGCTTGACTGTAAACAGCTTGGGGAAGACTGGTCCATACTTATGGATAAGATATCTTGTACACATGATTTTGAGGAATAAATGGTTTACATCAAAGTTTTTCGTATCTCAATTGGGCTTGTAGTGTTTAATCAGTTGTTTACAGTGTGGATTAATGGCCTTCATAAGAAGCTGTTTTAGTGAATGATGATCAATATTGCGGGGCCATGTCAGCAACCAGCTAGAAATGGATTGAAAATCAAAAAAGATGTGAATGTATGGTTGCCTTGTTGTAAGATTAGCATGTCTTCCCGCATTTTTTCTGCTTCTTTTGTAATTTAGTTGATAAGATAATTTAGAAAAGTTTTGCAGGAATAATGTGTAGCTCCTTTCTTCATTAAGAAGTTGATAATTGCAAATCTGAGGTTTCCTGTGTATGTATTTTCAACATTAGGCATTGATTCAAATATCTAATATTAACAACACATTTTCTGGTTAAGTTTTATTCCTAGTGGAGCATTGTTTTCGTTAAAGCAAGTTGTTAATTCACTAAAGTTTTGGAATTATTTTCCATGTTTACCTTTTTTAATATCTTTGTTTCTGTGGCTCCGACAAAATTGTACGATAAGGAGCAGGTTGAATTTTTAACGTTATCTTTATAATTCTGTCATTCTGCATTACTATGCTCATCATGGCAGATTGTTTCTAAAAACTAAATGCATCATCGAGTTAATAAGTGCATGTTATTAGTTGCATTAGTAAATATGATTCTTTACTACGGAAGTACGGAATGCACACGAAGATTCAGAGGGAGACACGATTTGTCCTTCGGTTTTAGGTACTTTCTGCCACTAACGGCGCTACCAATTATTGTTATATCTTGTATGTGCTGATGAAGGTGTCCCCTTGCAGAACATGGATTCAAAAAAAAGTACCTTTGAGTCTTGAATAATCGCACAGTACGCAGAGTTGGTGGATGTACACTGTACACGGTGCTTATTTGTTATACGACCTAAAACAAGAACCCATTCCCAGTGGATTGTTAAGGTCTCCTATAGGACCCAAAGCTACTTTACCCGAAATAATGACTATAACGACATGCAAAAGCGGTCTGTTGTCTGGAGGCAGCGTCTTTCCAGAATGACTTACTTTCAGGTCTCGGGAGGTAGTCTCTCTCCATTGATGCTTAACTCGATGTTGATAATCAATTCAAGCGTAATAAACCATATCTCAGAAAATCCCTTATATATGATTATATGGAGTTTAATATGTGGATATACAAGTGTTTTCTATTTTAGTCACAGAAAAAACCGGCATGCCTAGTTTAGTTGTTGAAGTGCCATTGCTCTTTACTCGATTTCCCTAAATAACGCGACCCAAGATAGCTGTATTTCAGTTAATACCATATCTCTGCATTCTTTATTATGCCTTTCATTGGTTCCTTGCAAAACTCGCTAGGTGGTACTCGAGTGGTCGACTACCTTGTAGCGAGTAATCGGCCTAGGCGGGGAGTAATCGGATTGGAATTCTTAATATAATATAGATTCCGAAATTATATGCATGACATTAACATAATACTTCAAAGTTTTAATAGTTCAAAGCTGAAACATAAACATAATAATATTAAGGACTTCAAATTTCAATGATAAACATAATACTTAAAATACTTAAGTCCGAGTAATTTGGCCGAGTAGCCTGACTTTTGAACCGAGTAGCTCCAAATCGCCTTGGCACCTACCAGCTCAGTGATTACTTGCCAAGTAATGAGCTGCCTAGGCTGAGTTTTACAACACTGGTTCCAATTTCATTTCTCTTTGTATTAAGTAAATGGGACCCACTGTCACATCTTTGTCAGTTCTCTTATCCTATGATAGTTCCCATAAATTGAAATGTTATATAGCTTGAAAGAATAGGAAAGTTTTGGTCTTAACAAGATCAATGAAATACATTCAAGAAAATAAAAAGAGACAATTAGGCTCTTTTGAGGATCTAAAACCTACCATCTTGTTCTGTTGCTTTTAGCAATAGAAATATACGACTTGTTTATATGCAAACCTATAAGGAAAAGATTTTTCACCTAATATTAGGAAAGGAGCGTAATTTAGGAACATTATATCAATTTTAATGTTTAGATCCTTTCCTGGATGGAAACGTGTAAGTGGACACTGTGTGGGTAAAATAAAACTATACATAACTGTTACTATATGCGTGTTACTTTGCAAGTTTGCATAGCGGGTCAGCTTTTCATTATTCAGTATTGGGAATGTTGGTTGATTAGAAGTAGATGGATATCTTTACGCTCGTGCTCATTTGACGCAAATGGCTTGAAGGCGTTGGTATCTTTGACATCAGATTTTGAGATTCAAACCAGGTTTTGCTTTTACTTTTCTCATGCATGTTTTAAAACCTCTGTTTGACGCAATATTATTCATCTAGTAAATTGATACCATGACTGGATTATTTTTGTGTGTGAACATGAACTGTGATGCATCAGCTGTATATGTTTTTATCTTAAGTGTGGTGTGTTTGAGCCCTGTCATTCCGTCTAGGATATGCACCCTGCACCCATTACTATTGTAAGTTAAAAAATAGATAAGCAATTGGTCAAGATTCTCGTAATTATATTAGCCCTTGGGTCATTCAGGCATGTGGTGTAGCCAAGCCTGAATCATATTTTAGGCTCGAGCAAGTGTATGATATTCTTTATTACAAAATCGTTTGATGTCCTTAAGAATATTGAAGATCGTAGTTCCTGTTTTCTTTTTGGTTGTGATAGCTTATCATTCATTGCCATCATCACAAAATATACTTGTGTTTTGATCTACAGAATCACCAATTGCAGTAAGGCATTATATTCTGGATCATACTTTGTTTCAGTATTCAAGGGGTGACCCAGCGGCAAGAATACCGACCTTCCAAAGTGGAGGTCAAGGGTTCGAATCCAACGGGGAGAAAATTATTCCCCTTGCGGCCACGGAGGTTCACCTGCGCCGACTCCGGGCTATCCAAAAGGGTAGTCGCCCTGGGATTAGTCGGTTCGCAATGTCGAGTCGGAAACCTAGGTAATTCAACCAAAAAAAAAAAAAGAAAAAAAAAGGTGATGAGCAAGTAACATTGTTCCAACCACTTATTTATTCAAATGTGGTTTGTCTTGATGGTTTAGTTTTCCTAGTACATGTTACGTAACCCATTTTAGTCTCTTAATTTTATAAATTTAATTTTTATTTGGTCCTAGTGTGTATGTTTGCCTAATGATTGCTGTTGCCTGTTGGTGCCCATTACATCCGACTTGTTTGTAGCTTTGTTACTTTTCTCGATGGTATTTATTTGGTAATTTACTGTTTTCATTTATCTATAATTATTTCTTTTCTGTAGCATTCACACATCGGTTTCTTTTAGTCCTCAGCATCTCATACATTTGAATCACTAATTTTATTTCATTCTGGAAGATGGGTGTGGTCGAGTTGTTACAACCCTGCATGGGCCTCATAGAGCCGAATAAGCTAGAATATATCGACATTTACTATCATAATCTAAAAATTGTTCAAAAAAAAAAAAAAAAAACTATCATAATCTAAAAACAACATTGTGTTCATAATCACATAGCTTTTTAAATAGAAATTACGAGATATGGTTTAACATGCTCTCGAAAGCAGGTCAAATTATTTTCTGAGTAGTTTTTATATCCTTCTAATAAAACTTCTATTTAGGTTCCATTATATCAAACTAGGGTCTCCCCAAGTCGCAAGTCCTGACATTAGCATATCAGCAGCATTCTTGCTGGTCGGGTTTTGGCTATGTAAGATGCTTTACTGTATTCTTGAAGAGCAGGTTAGAAAGAACATGATTTAGAGGGTATTTTGGATTGCGTTTTGGGAGTGATTATCGCGTCCGCAAAATACTAGTTAGAAATTAATGACTGGCAAATCATTAAATGGACTGATTCTATCCGTTTTGTAAGACATGGAGAAGCAAATTGGTATCTATTTTCTCAAATTGCAGTTTTACAAAATCTGTTGGTGTGTCGCCGTAGGTTTGAAGAAAGGTAGGAAGGTTAGAGAAGGGGGTGTTTGGATGTGTGGATATGATGTTGGTAAGAAGTAAGGGTGTACATCGAACCGTCGAGAACGCCTGAACCGGCCAAACCGAGATAACTCGGCTAGGTTGGCCAGGTTGTACGAGTCACCACCGGCTGGCTGGTTTCCAGATTGCAAAACCGCTATATTATGGTTCAGTTTCGGTTTCTATTGTTGGGCTAGCCATGAAAACTGAACTGGCCGAAAGTAGAGAGTTAAATTTATCCACGAGATAAATATATGTGGCTAGATATGATGGTAATCACAAGTGCACTTCGTCACAGCTAACCCAGACTCGTTCCTTTACTTGTATGGTATCTACATTTCAGTTCAGTTTTAATAAGTGTGATAGCATCCTGCATGGACCTGCTCATAATTCACACTTGCCCTGTTTATATTTAATAAATTGGTGCATCTGGAAACAGAATATAAGAGCATGAACAAGAAAATGGGGATGGATGTGTTTAGTTAGTCTTGGTTCATTAAATGGGCCCAATAACGAAAACCCAACAGAACCAAACTATCTAAAACAATTTGCCTGGAGTCTTGTACAGCCGGTTCATTTTGAAATATCATGAATTCGTAGGTTATAGTGAAGCCGAAATCTGCCTAAAAACCGACCTAAGTACGTCTCTAGTAAAAAAAATTGCGTTTTTGGACATAAAAGGTTGAAAAGAGAAAAGTATTTATGCACTTAACGAGATTTTTAATTTTACTCGAGCGTTTTTAAGATGTGTGTGTAGCTTTGACTTTTTACCAATAACTTTATCCTTTGGATTAACCGTGTCACCCTTTGTCCCTTTGTACTAGATAGTAAACGACACTTAGAGGGAGTTTAGTTTGAAGGTATGTGTTTCAAGGAATGACTTTCATTCTAATTGTAGTTGTTTGATTAGTGGGTTTGATATATTAAAATAGGTATTAAACCCTCAAAAGTAGCAATATTTTAAACCCACCAAAACTAGTGGGTTTATAACCCCATTCCCAATCCCATTCCCATAGTCATTCCTCGTTATAAACCAAACATCCAATTATAATTCTTTACTTGAAACATTTTGTTTAAAGTTAAAACTTAGGGTCAAAGTAAAGTACATTTCCATCATATGTGACAAAATAGTTTCATCTTCTTCGTTATTTGGTGATCTCTAATGACATATCCGGAATTTCTTTTTCTTAGATTTTCTTCATTATTTGGTGATCTCTGACGACATATCCGGAATTTCTTTTTCTTAGTTGTTTTCTTTCATTCTTCTTCTAAATTTCGAACCTAAGGTGGTTCCCGACTAATTTCTAAGGTAGGTCCTAAAAAAATCCTATGTCGTTTCTGAAGGATTTTTTCATTCAAGGTGGTTCCCGGGCATCACCTTGCGCATGCTTAGGTCCGCCTCTGGTTCAAACCACATTAGGTACACATTTGGGTACCCAAAAAAGGGTAGGAAACGATCACGGGAACCATAGTCAGCAACAGCAAGCTCTAAAAGTCATTTCTGAAATGATTATCGTGCAAAGAACAATGTCTTTCATAATTAGTACTCATAGAAATGCCGATGTGCCACATCGGTACACATTAAACAGAACATGCATGTTGGTAATGAGAAAAGAGTGACGAAATGAAATGGAAATGATGAGAAAATAAGAATATGGTAACATTCTCATAAAGGGGTAAAACGGTATTTATCTAGGAAGTATATGTTTATCTGAGATAAATATGTAAAGTACTCAAAAGGCAAAACCACAAACCCTAAGGGTTGTGGGTGGTTCTGCTGCCCCCTAGGAATATGAGGGGTTAAGTTTGATTTATTATCAAACTTGTGTAGTTACGGATAATTACATGGAATCATAGTTGTATTAGGAATGTTCTATGGCACCCTATAAGGCTATAAATACCAAGACATCTTAACTGGATTCATAACAATTCCCCTATCCCTAAAAACCTCTGATCCCCTCTCCTAATCGATCGACCAATTAAGGGTCGAAACCCCTTTTGTCCACCAAAGTCAACTCCTAGTTAACTTTCGTACTCTCCAATGTGCTTGGGTTCTTAACCTTAGTTCTACATGTGCGATACCGGTGGATACCTAACGCAGCCAACATAGTGATTCTCCCTAAGAAAACCCTAATCGATCGAATCAAGACCAATAAGAAAGATGAAGGTGATTTCGTGCACATAGTGAAGATCTAGGAGCTTACATTATTGCAAGATCAAGTAAGTTTTATATAAACACCCTTTATACGTGTTTAGTTTTAGGCTATATCTCTTATTAGGAGATCTGTTATTAGGGGTTTTGTCTGCATGACAATTGTATGTTTCTTTCCCACTGTGCATGTTTTATCGGCCATGCGGGTGACCACCAATACCCTACATTTTCTCCTTTCATTTTTCAAATGAGATTGAGTTCCACGAATATGAAGGCTAGAAAGATGGGACTAATAGTAGCCACTTTTTTGGTAGTTATACCCCGGTTAGGCCGCATATATATGACTAAAAGACTCGCCCTTATCGAGTAACATGAACAGGGAAAATCTCATCCGTTTAATTGGTACTTTTAATAATAAAATCAATTATTTGTTGTGAAATGACTAGCATCACGTCCTTGCTTAATAATATTCAAGGTACGCGGTAAAAGGTTATGTCCATGGATGAAAAGAAAACCACAAATACACTAATGTCAAAAGGAAGAGGAAGAAAAAAAAAGGATCGTTTATCCGCAAGATGGTCTATACATGATTTCCATAATTTACGAGTTTCAGAAGGAAAAAAAAAAAAAAAAAAAAAAAATCACATTTACATTGCACGTAGTTAAAAAAATGTAATCTTTATATAGTGTACCAAAAAATGATTTCTTGACATTTGATTTTTTTATTGATTGAAATAAAAAAATTAAACATTTATTTGACACCAAGAGCTCTCTAAATTATGTGGTTTTTCAAATTGCAGGTTTGTCTTTACTTATTTTTATTTTATTTTTTAAATTACAATCACATATCTTATAGAGAAACCTTTTGCCAAGGACCTAATCCGCACAAAGTTTCTCACACAAACATACGCTTTCCAAAAGGTAAAAGAATCGCTTGCAACATTGACAAATCACATGGATGGTTTATGCAAAACAATGAGCCAATTTTGCATCTTCAAGAAGATTCCTACAAGTTATGTACCTAGTACCTTGCTAAAAAATAAAACTATTATTTTTTCTTGAACTAAACAAAGTCTTTTATTTAGGATTTTGTCATTTTTAACCCTAAAAGCTATATCTAAAAGCTCAAAACATTTAGTTGATTGAAAATAATTAAATCCAAGAAATATGTGATTATTATAAATGTACAAACAATTTATGCCTATTAAAAAAATAAGAAAATAAAAGAAAAATCTTAAACATAGCTTTAAGCCTTAAAAAACTATATTTAGTAAGTTGCAAAAATCGTAAATCAATAGTCAGCCGGTCGATTCATTCGTAGATTGTAATCAATTTAGGCGGGATTAATCGGATTCGTATTTTCATGACGTTTTTGGTATTTTCAACGAGTTTTAGATATTTCCAATGAGTTTTAGGTATTTACGACAAGATTTTTTTCTTATACCAACAACTTTAATAGATATAAATAGTGATTATAAGTGATTTAACACAAGTTTATGACATGTTTATGTGTATTTCTGACAAAATTTGCAAGTTTTCAATAAGTTTAACCATCATTATTCACCATTGACCATCGTTGATTACTTTATTTGACTGATTTACACAAATTAAAAATATATTAGCGCACATAGATGATGATTAATGCTTGTTGACTCTTTTTTCAACACAATGCTTGTTGACTTTTTTTTTTTTTTTTTTTTTTTTTTTTTTTTCTGATATTTTACTTTATTTAATGACCTAAAAAAAACTAAAGTAGGAACAAAAGTTGTTGTTATACTTTCCTTGTAATCCCAAAATCCCCACAACAATACACCTTCCCAAACACAAAGTACAATCTCCACCAACACATCTCTTCTAAACCCAACAACTTTTACTCCACAAATAATAAATCCCCGGTTTCAGTGGGATATAAATATAATCAATCATCCCCACATTAACATTTACATAAAAAAACAATAAAATTTTCTGACCCAGGTATGTAAATTTTCCCCAATTTATTTTGGTTATTTAATTATTTTTTAATTGAATTGATTGTGGTTTATATGTCGGTATAAATTGATTTGATGATTTTTGTGAATTGGGATTGTTGAGATCTGTAGTTTTGATTAATATAAGATGGATGGATTAAGGGGTGTTTGGATATGGGTTTTGTGTGATTTATATGATTGTATAAAAAAGTTACATACTTTTTGAGTTTTGTTTTGCATTGTAGAAAAAAGTATTTGCATTTTTCGTGTAACATCGTTGTTACATTAACGTGGTAAAAAAGCCGAAAGTAAACCACTTAGGGTGGCCTAATGGTAAAAGGTTTAAAGTGCTAGGTGCAAATAACTCTGAAGTGGCCACGCCAACCTTACCCGGTTTGAGTTTGGTGGTGGGCTCAAGCCTAGTGGATTAGTAGGCCTTGTGAGTTGTGACTAACGGTCTAAGATGTGTGAAGTCTCAAGTTCAATTCGTGCTAGGTGCAAACAACCCTGAAGAGGCCACGCCTACCTCCTGAAAAGGGTTTTACCCGGTTTGAGTTTATGTGGCGGTGGGTTCAAACCCAGTGGATTAGTCGGCCAAAAGGTCGGAAACCATGGTTACCCCCCAAAAAAAGGCACAAAAATGTAATTTAATATACGATGGAAAAAGGGTGAAAGGTATCAAGTTTCGGTACAACTTTTAGGAGTAGAAACACATCCAAATGCGATATTTTCACAACACCTTATATAAATATTGCGTTATTGTTTAGCGATATCTATTTTGATAGAGAATGCTAGGTGTAAAAAAGTCTTGCGTTATTTCGGTATACGAGTGATCTTAGGTCATGATTGATTTCAAAATAATAATTACAATTATTTTTTGGGTGATTTAATATCTTAACTTGTTTGTTGTCATTCTAAGTATCATGATCATGGTGGTTGATTAAGATGGGTATCACTTGCTAGGTTACCTGTGAAGAAGTTGCTGTATTTTGTAGTATAGAAAAGTTTTAAAAAATGTTATTGTATTTAGTCCCATGAAATGTTGTCTGTTATAGTGGTGAATTCCTAGATCAGAAATTTAAATCTGCCACTAGGGTTAGGAGAATAACTTTGTGATTTCAGGCCCCTTTACTTGGTATGAGAACGATGGAAGGTTACATGATCATAGAGAATGTATTGTAGTTCTGATAAGTTTTATCAGGCATAGGTGTCTATTGCTGGTAGAGCTGGGTCAAAATGGCTCGGGCTGGGTTGACCTGAAAAACTTTTTGCATAAAAGTTGAGCTTCTGAAATCTTTTTAAACTGTTTAATATATCTAATACAATTACTAAAATTATGCTATTACAACAAGTCAACAACATACTAATGTTTTGAATTAAATGATTTAAAAGGTGTGCATTAAAAACCCAGTTTGGGCCACTTTTGACCCGCTTGGCCCGTTCGGTCAATATCCTTTTTAGCTAACTTCACTATTCTACGTTTCTGACCCATTAGAAATAAACCTAATAATCGACCTGTTGATAAGTAAATGGGTCGAATTTTCCACCACTATCTGCAGAAAGTATTAATGGCTATTAATAATTTAGCGTACCATCTTTGACCTGCCATAGATAAAAACTTAACTGATTCAACTCATTTAAAGTAAATGGTCGAAATTGTAATCCCTAGGTTCTTGTGATAAAATAGCAAATGCAAGATGAACCGGACCCCCTCCATTTGATGTTCACAACTTCACTTTGTCCATTTCCATAAATTAAATACCCTCACATCGGCTGTTACAATGTTGCACTCATATCCACTTCTTAGTTATCTTTATCCTACCTATTATACTACGCATTTCACAACCCAAATCTTATTTTCTTTTTTTCTTATTATTTTACAGTTTGATTTAGCGCCGCCAACTTGAGCTAAAAGTTCTGCAGATTATGTAGCGGTGCCGTCATTAAATCCCAGTTGCATAAAAATCAATGGCTCTAGACGGCGTTATTACCTCACCTCACCGGAGAACACAAACAGCATTTTCTTCAAATTCATCCAGAAAGAATTACACAACAGGAAATGAATTGGGCAGTTTCTCCACCGTAATCAGGCGGCACCGCTTCCTACTAACCGCTCTTGCACTTCTTGCTTTTCTATGCACCATTTATCTATACTTTGCCATTACTTTAGGGGCCACCGGGGACGATTGTTCAGGATTGACTGGAACTCAGAAAGCATTGTGTCATGTTCAACTCATGAAAGAATCAGTAGCTAAAGGAAAAATGAAATTAATATAATGATTGATGTAACTTTAGAGATAAATAGTGAGGTTTATATGTTATTTAATATTGTTCGATATATTGAGTACTTAGAAACACAAGAGAACAAGTGTGTTTGTATTGGTATTTTTGGTGACGTGCAGCATATAGCTGTTGAAAGTTATGTGAAATGTTAAAGAAACTAGATTGTGTCCTTACCCAAGTAGTGATACTTTTTGGTGGACTGAACTATTTGTTGTTAACGTATACAATTGATCGGTATTTATTCATTTGGTCTTTTGATAGACATGCTTTAGGAAAAGGTTATCGGTAATGCTTGTTTTAAGGCAACATTTAAAGTTTTTACAGAAACGTACCTAGCAATCATTTATTGGTGCGGCCTTGTTTAAAAGAAGTTTTTTAGGTACAAAATCTCAAGTCCACTCCACTCTCTGTACAAGTTAAGAAGTCTTTTAGAAAAATATCTTGATTCATTCATCACAGGGAGGTTCAAAACAGTTTTCGCTACGCTCCAATCAACATGGAATGTGGCAGCATGTTTGTTTACGCAACTATCTCTTGTTTTTGGTCACAGTACAAAAGAATCATAAACTCCCGGACCAAGAAATTCCAGAGGTAGGTCCGTTCGATGTACTTGGATATATGTGACAGTTCTGTAGATTCTCCCTTTCTATGCGCAAATTGTATTTGATTAATCTGTGGCAGAATCAAGTAAGACAGGTAAATATGATTTTTCCATTGTTTACTTCTGAATTCAAGTATGTTTATTTAGGATAATGCATAAAATATATATACTTACATTAGTCATAGTACAAATTGCCTAGCCGTTGTTGCTACTAAAACTTATTAAGACGTTCCATTTTGTGTCATTCATGATGAATCGTGCAATGAGAAATTACATTGCTATTTTATGATTATGACATAAGAAGTGATTATTGAACTATAACTATCTTTAATGACTAAATTTACATGAATATTTATTCAATGACCAATGTGGAACATTTGGTAGGTTGTGTTTTTGTATGGCAAATTATTAGCGATAAGTACTTGGGGGTGGTTTATTTGAGAACATGAAATATACTTTACGGCCCTTGTATCAAAGAACACAAAGGACCAAACTGAATCTAGTCACAAATGAATTTTATTTACATATGAATTTTGCCACATGGATTTCTTCTTATGTTGATTAAAATGCATTCACAAGTGAATATTTACCGAGACTTGAATTACAAGATTTGTATTAGTTAAGCCACACACTCAAAAATCATACATTGCACTGATGTATGATTAAATTCTATACCATCACCCCAATTCTGAAAATCCTTTAAACGATATACTATTCACAACAATCATGAGTTGATCAACATTTGTCCTTCACATTTTTAATCTGAACCACAACTTTCTTTAGCAAATCCAACTGTAGATGCCTTAGTGTTGTATATAACTCTTGTGTTCTTTTGCTGGTAATTCCCGATAATACCAACTTCCTCTTCATCCGAAAGGCTTGCAATAGCTAAACAAACTTGAGATGCATCGGCCTTTGCAAAATAAAGTATCCCAGTTACATCCACAATAAGTTCAGCATCCGTCCCAAAATGCAACTTGAATGTAGGTATTTCCACTTCTTCATAGGTAGATAGGTTAAAACAAGTATCTAAGATTGAAAATGATGGAGCTTTAGGAAAACCCGAAAATTGTTTTAAAAATTCAGACTTAACGACATTGTAGACTGAAGGAAAAAGCCGTGTAATTACTGTTCCCGAATCTATTAGCATTTCCCTTTTACCAAAAGTTGGATCTTGTAATTCCACTCCTCCCATGCTTATTCCTGTGAGGTTAAGAAAATAAAAGGTGGGTAACATTGGGTTTGATATTAAGTTAGCATAAGAAATCGGGCTAAAATTTTTGTAAAGTGAAATTTCATCACCCAGAATTAGTGATCCTGAACCCTTATCTGTCACCGAAGGTAAACAGTAGGAAAAAACCCCTTCAAAAACATCAAAAGTTTGAGAAACAATTGAAAGAACGCTTCTTCCCATCCCCATAAGCCCGGAAGCTCCACCAAACAACCCATCATTAGCCCGGCCACAACCAAATACGAAACCTTTGATTGGTGTGTTACCAAGTACTAAGTTGTCGCTTGCTAAATCACCGCGTGTGTATGATCCATCGCCATAGCTAACATAATAGTTACATGTTGTCGAGTTAACCCCACAAACGCCTGAATTACCAGTGGCGGATTCGAGGTTCTTGCAAGTATTTGACTCACATAAAACGGAACTATATGAAGCAGATTGTGAAGGGTTAAAGAGTGGTTCTTGTTGGTTATAACAATATTCACAAGGTTCACATTGGACCCATGTTACGTCACTCCCTGTATCGACTATTAATGTGACGTTTCGACCCCCCAATCCAACTGTCACGATGTAGTTGAGAGTTTGGAGTTTGGCTCCAGACACAAGAGGGATTTGAGCTTGTGTAAGTTCTTGATTGAAACTGTTATAAAGAGCGGTTTTAATACGTGATTGTAGTGCATGGACTCGAATTTGATCTGAAAGTATATGCTTTTGGAGTCTTTGGTTCCAGTCTGATATGGGTTTAGAGCAGTAGTCCTTGTGATGCAAGTCTAATATAATGGCATTCTTTTCTGTTCCTGAAAAAACAAGAAAACCTGGTTTATAGCACTTATATATATCAACACAAAGATGATAGGATTACTAAATCCAGAGCAGCACTTCTATCCTGAATTTTATGCCATGTATAGTAATTTAGTTTATACTCTGATATGGAATTTAAGTTTTGGAAAATTGGGATTTTTTTTTTTTTTTTTTTTTTTTTTCATGGAAGGTGAATTGTTGGATGACACTGAATTTTGAGTTTTGGAAGTGAGTGTAAACAAATAAAATTATCAGGAATCACATAACCAAATTCAACAAAACGGGTTGTAGAATATAGTTTGTGGATGTACTTGCGTTGCGTGAAGCCTTGAATTTGTAATAATCAAATAACTTCATAATCAACACTGTTTGATGTAAGGAAAGTTATGATTATTTGAAAGCTTGTATATAATATGACTCTAATGAATCAAATAATCTTCCTTACACAATTGAAAACATAACTACACTTTCAGTAACTACTCCTTAACTCATATGACCCATAAACAATCAGATAATCAAAACATGTTTCACAATATCTTAAACACTAAAACCGCATTATCTATTTAACCTGAAAACGTAATAATCAGATAATCACTTTCATAACACAATCCCAACAACCCATGCACCACGAAGATATATAAGTGATGCTGAATACTAACTTGATCTTTGAGGGAAGCAATTTGCTGCATTAGTTTGTGGTGTCCAATTTAAATTCTTCAAAGTGAGGACTTGCTTATCTACGCCCTTGACGGCAACCTTAGCTGCTGTGACAACAGTGGTGGGCAGATAGGCATGTACTATGAGTGAAAAGAGAAAGAAATGAAGAAAAAGAGACATGGTTTTTACACATAGAAGTGTGTGTGTGTGTGCTAGAATCTTTGAGGAGTTGGAGGCTGGCATGAGAACAAAAGGGAAAGGGCTGGCTGAAGAGTTGAAGGACCCCACTTTTGTTGCATGAGAAATTATTGAGCCTTCACATGCACATCTACAATTTACTTATTGAAAATAGGAAAATAAAAAAGTGTGTTAAATTGGTTGGATTAGTTTTTTTGAATAGATGGTGCTTCATCATCTTGTGATTTTTCAACCCTTTATATTTGCTTTTGCTTTTTTATTTTATGGATGAGTTTCCATTGAAAAAGACTGCCCCTTCACGAAGGTATATGCTACTGCTTTCTCATGGACCAAATATAACCATTACATATTATATATGCTCGATCATGCATATATATGGCTATATACAGATAGGGTCATCCGTTATAGTATTATAGATATACATACATTAGGGGCAAAGCCACGAATTTGAAGGGGTTTGTTACTAAAATTCGTGATGTTTTGTATACAAAATTAGCCGTGGACTTCTAGTGAAATTATGAAAACAAAATTGTTCTGCAAGTTCATGTATATTAATGAATCTTGTCACCCTTAATATGCACGGATACAAGTATTCGCATTGTATTGATTATCTTTATATATACTCCGGTCATGAGCATCTGATTCCCGACGTATAGCTTGATTAATTTGGTCTAGTTTTGTCCTAGCTCGATCTAAGGTTTCCAATACTGCTTAGAAATTAAAGCTTCTTTTAAGCATTGATCTGTTTTGAACTTTAGGTGATATTCTATGCATTATTGTTGCTTTTAGGTTTTCAAATGTTGTGATTTCTAATTCTATGCAGTTGTTGGTGTTTGTCAATTTGTTTCTGGCTGACATTTTACACACTAAAGGTGTCAAAGCGGGTGACTTGAGTAACTATTTAAATGATAGGACATCGGCGCAAAGCAGTGTGGGTAGAAATTAAGTGGTTGGATTGGGTTAGTTTGAATCCTTGACACTTTTTTGTTTATTTTCAATGATTGTTAATTCCTGCCGATACTATATATGGCGAAATGTAGCAGTACATGTAGTTAGAAGTAGCAATTTTGTTTATTAAAAACGTTTAGTAATATATATAGAGGTAACTGTAATTATAAAATGTAAAATGATGTAAAAGGACAAATATATATTAAAGTAAAAAATTGTTTAGTTAAATAATATAATACGTGTATATATGTAATAAATAGTATAATAAGGGTATATATGTAATTTGAAAAACGTAACTCTAGCCGTAAGATATAAATGCTTTTTCATGAAATGTTTTGAATAAGAGCGATTACAAAAATTTCAAACACTAGTAATTGCTTGTACCAAACAAGCTTTAGTGTTTAAGTCACTAGTTGCTAGTAGCTCTAAAATACTCTCAAATGCTTGCTGTCAAGCTATATCACTATACCACAAATCCCTTTTTTTTTTTTTTGTGTTTTTTTTTTTTTTTTTTTTTTTTTTTTTTTTTTTTTTTTTTTTCACATTTTGGTTATTTCCTGTACGATTTAGGTCTATGTGGTTATTTTGATAAAATTATGCACAACTATTGTTCCATTTTGGGGAAATTTATGTTCAACATTCATTTGCGTGAGACTTCTTATGTGCCCTTAGTGCATAACTATTGTTCTTTGATCTTACGTGCTTTTAGTGAATCTTTGTGCTATTTTGGCTTGCTTGCTCTCTTGTTTCTTTGTCTGTTTGCGTTTATGCTTTTGCTCTATGTTTTTGCTTTATATGCTTCCGTTTATGTCATTGTATCTCTTTCCTCAGACCTTGCATTTTGTGTGTTCGCTTGCATACGCGCACTTGCAGAAGGTCTTTCTAGAAGCAGTCCCTTTACCTTCGGGTAGGGATGTGACCTTCTAATTCTCACATCCTTTGTACCTCACTCCAATGAGATTGAGTATTGTTGTTGTTCTTCTTCTTATTTTAAGCATTATATATTAGTTTCATGCTTGCAATCTAAAGTTAGAATTTGATATTTTACATTTGAGCTTTGCTATATCCTCCTACAAATCCTCTTACACTCACAACAATATTAAATAATAGAGACTACTATATTAAATAATAGAGACTACTGGCGTCAAGCGTTTCATGGGGGAAAACTAGGAAACAAAAGCAGATTAGTTTTTAGTGGACAAAGAAAAATGTGCACATGTTGAGTTCACGGGTTGTTCCTAAGGTAAAAACAAGCTATCATATGGATATGGATATTGGACCCATTAAACGTACCATACTTCCATTTTTCAAAGACTAGTACACTAAATTGAAATGTTTTTATTGTTGCATAATTTATGACTAACATGATACTTGCATGAATCGGCGACGAGTAGTTATATAAGAGTTTTGTTTTGAGAAAATTGTCTAAAAATACATTCAACTTGCCACTTTTTACTATTGTATGCATTGAACTTTTTTTTTCCTATTGTATACACAAACTTTGTTAATCTTACTATTGTATCAATAATACGCCTGTTTTATGACGTGGCAGTGATTAAGCACACTAATTATTGATACAATAGTAAGCTTAACAAAGTTTGTGTATTGATACAATAGAAAGATTAACAAAGTTTGTGTATACAATAGTAAGATTAACAAAGTTTGTGTATATAATAGGAAAAAAAAAGTTCAATGCATACAATAGTAAAAAGTGGCAAGTTAAATGTATTTTTAGACAATTTTTCCTTTTGTTTTCTTAGTAGTGTATATGATTTTTGGTGCCGGTACAAGAGGGAGGAAGGAAGAGAAAGTGAGTGAGAAAGGGCGATCGATTTTTATTTATTTATTTATTTTTTATTATTATTATTTTTTTGAGATTGGAAAAAGAGTTTGAGGATAGAATAAAAACTAGATGAAAGTTCGAGGATTAAGCAAATAGTCTTTAATTAATTCGAGTGACATAATTTAAATTTATATGGAATAATCGCAAATAGATTATGCAATGAGTAAACTAAAAAAACCACACATTTTGATTTGGTGTCAGAAACTATTAAAAGATATCATCCCTAGAAGTTATGTTTAACAAAAATCATCATTTTTAAGTAGGTTTGAAGACCGGAGCCGATCAAGTCCAAAACGAATCTAAAACCAATTTGGCCCAAAACTCTGGACCGATGTCCGAGGACTAGACTGCAATGTTCAATCCATGTCCGAATCGGTCCGATCCGATACAATAAAGCATAATGGTCGGTTGTGAGTAATACTGAATCGATGACTGAAAATAAAGAAAATGGTGGACCAATAACCGGAACCGAAATATGTTCGGTTGAGTCCGCGGTCTTTATCACCCATCCCCTATTTCTTAGGATTTTTTTTCCCCCTCCTCCTTGCGAAAACCAGCACTTCATGGATGTAAAGTGTTAGACATTTGCCGTCACAGTGATGATATTTTTCAATAGTTTGTGGCAAAGATGATTCGTATCAAAATGAACAAACCACGTGAACGGATTTTACACTTTACTTTCATATAATAGTTGGTGCTTGTGTTTTGTACACAAACTTGACCGAAAGAAAGAACCAGGAAGATGTGGTTGTGTTGTTTTTTTAACCTGAGCATGTCTTAAAAGTTAGTGTGATTTTTTGTGTGTTTTGATTGGTACAAGTATGTTATAGTTCGAGTGTTTTTGTATAAATTTTAATATAAAATGTTAAACGGTGTATTTTTATTAAAGTTTTAAATTTCTACTTTTATAAAAGCTTTAATGAATAATTTAAAAATAAAAAGAAAAAAAAAAAAAAAGAAAAGAAAAAAAAAAGGGAAAAAAAAAGAAGTTGGTTTGGTACGGCTATTTGATGGTTAATATTAACGGGTTTGGGTTAACGAATTCATATATCTCAACCATAATTCGACCCATTTAATTAATAGTGTCGAGAAGTCATTTAAACCTAAACATGTTTACATTTAGTATAACATTAATAAAGAGGTTGACGGGAAGAAAATGTAAACCCAAACGTGACCCTTATTAAACGGTTGTCTGTGTCGATCACCCAATGACGGAGCTAGAAAAAATTTATTAGGAGGGCCGAAACAAATTTTTTTCCCGAAAGAACATTAGATGGGAGGGCCGAGATGGAAAAAACAAAATTTGAACACATAAAATCGTAAAAAAATATACTAACGGGCTTAGGCGTAGGGAGGCCGGGACCCTTCCCGGTTCCTTAATAGCTCCACCCATGCGACCACTCTTTTATTATTGTTGTCAGTATACGGTAGTGTTTTTTGGCAGTTGAAAACTTGTCAAGCCGAAAATTATGATGATGATGTAGATGCTCAACCTCATGGTTGTCCTTATAAGTAATATGAAGTAAAGAAAAAAAGTAAACATGGGCTTGAATGTTTTCTGTTATGCAATTGAATTATATTTACTGTAAAAGCTGATAGTTTCAAACATCTTTACAAAATATTGGTTTGTATGAGATGGAAACCGATTCAGACTTCTGAGACTATGTTTATCAACAACATAACACAATCAAAATTTTTATTAAAATATTATTTTCTATTTCCTCCACTTAAACAACCAATACATACAACCAATCCATATTTTATTTTACCATTTATCAACAACCTAACCTAAAATAATACAAGTATTAAAAAGAAAAAAGAAAAAGTAAAGAAAAAAACAAGTAGCCATTCAAATATTGACATGTGGCAGATTGGGGTTGTCATTTTTGGTTGTCATGTGATCTTGGGTTGACAATTCAATCTTCTTTTTTTGTTCACTCCCAATATAATATATATAATTTTTTATTTTTTTCCTATCCAACCCGGTTGGCAATCTATTGATAAAAGTAGTCTGAGAAGTATTCAGATTGAATTGTGCCAGGCAGAATCAAGCTCAAATGCTCTTAAAACATAAACCACTTCTAGTCTTGAAGCATTGAAAAACCCGCAATCTTTACAGATATATGAGACAAGTTTCGACTTGCACATGATGCTATCAAAGTTGTACCCATGGAAGTGCTGACTGGATAATATGAGTCATATGCCCAGTCATCAACTTTGTACAAGCTGGCACCTCCACGTGGCAACATTATTTCGAGCTTCATACTAAAAAATATGTCACAAGTGGGATTCGAACCCGGGTATGGTGCCTAATTCCACATGCTCTCAACCAACGGAGCAACTTGGTTTTTTTGTTTAAAGCATACAAAACAATAATGGCATGCTTTAATTTCGAATACACTTATCCCCTATAATTTCTGCATCCTCTTTTATGTGAATATACGCTTTTCCTTAATTCTCTCACGATTAATCACTTCAATCAGTTATACATTTGAAAATCACATCACATGAATCACGGTTTCCTGATTTCACTCACTAATTTTGAAGAGATTCCATGTTTATCTTTCAAATCAATTCAAATTCCTAAACCCTAATTTTCGAATTCTCCTAAATCAATTAACCCTAAACTATCATTCTCCTAAGCAGAGGTCGATAAAAATTAAAACACCAACAGTTTTGAATTCTCCTAAATCAATTAACCCTAATCTATCAAGCACCTTATTCGATCCAAGGTATGGGTTTGGTTTTTAGTCATTAATTGATTTGTTATTTGATTATTATTTCTTTCATTTTTATTTGATTGATTTGAGTGTTTTTATGATTATTCGTGAATTTATACAATGAGCAGTATGTCGCTCTGATTATTCTTTATTATGTTTTTTTTGTTGTTTGAATGTTTCTTTAATTATCCAGGAATTTATCATCAAAATGTTGTTGTAGGCATTTTGAGGCGCAGTAATTAAAATTATCCAGAAATTTATCATCAAAATTTTTGAATGTTTCACTGACAATTAGTTTACTTTTATAATTCTTAATTAACAGTTAAGTATAACAGTCTGTAAATACATTGTTGAACTTTGCTATTGTTTTTGTTGTAGTGGATGGATAAGGAAGGGAAAACGCCTTTGATATTGGCTTTGATGAATCCGCAACTATATGATGTCGCCAAAACGTTGATAGAATTGGGTGCAAACATGAATGCTTATCATCCATTTGAGCTACTTTTTTATGTGTGTGGTCATGGATACTGTTGTGTTGTTTGTATCACTTTTGGTAGCAAAATTTTTCAGGCCGTCATGATGGAACACCTCTGCATCATGCGGCAAAAAGGGGCTTAGAACAGATGGTTAAGCTACTACTTTTAAATGGTGGTGAGTGCGATATGAACTTTATTGCTTTTAACATTCCATTACGGAATACTTCCTTGCTTACATGACAATTTTTTATCTGTATTTATGTACGCCTAGAATACAAAAAGTAGCTTATCATCCATTTGAGCTACTTTTTGAGGTGTGTGGTCATGGACACTGTTGTGTTGTTTGTCTCACTTTTGGTAGCAAAATTTTTCAGGCCGTCATGATGGAACACCTCTGCATCATGCGGCAAAAAGGGCCTTAGAACAGATGGTTAAGCTACTACTTTTAAATGGTGGTGAGTGCGATATGAACTTTATTGCTTTTAACATTCCATTATACTTCCTTGCTTACATGACAATTTTTTATCTGTATTTATGTACGCCTAGAATACAAAACTAATCCTTAAAGTTTGGTGAAAATATACATTATCAAGGTGGGAGGTGGCAGTAGCAGTGGCCGTGTTGAGGACAATAAAAGTGGTGGCAACAATGACAAAGGGCGATGGTTCAAAAGATGTAGTTAAGTTGATTTTTTTTTATGAATCATCAGGTTTGATTATAAGTGATTCATATGTAAAATGATGTTTAGATGACCAGATCCATTTTATTGCAGCTATTGGTGTTTGGGATTCCTTATTTGAGACCATTGGGAGTGCTTATGAATAAGTGTATATCTGATTTAATTTTAGGGATATGCACCTGACTATTTGTTTCTTTGCAACCATGCTTCGTTCAGATCCACAAGTATTTACTTCTTTTTGAAATATCAAACAATTCAAAACATCTTATCGATAATGAAGTATATATTTTTAGCGAATTCCCGACAATAGCCTTTACATGCTTCAAAGATTGCAGCTTTTTTCATTAAATTTTATTTTTTTTAATTTGATTTACGTGTTTATTTGATGATTTTTGCAATATTGGAGCAACCTTTTAGGCGAAAAAATGATTCTTTTTTGCCCAGCTTAAGGTAAGGTATTTAAAGTGATGATGTAGATTTCTCCTTTCCTAATTAGATTTTGTCCCAAAGTTTCACTTTCTAGCCTGTTCATTATTTTTGTTACAGGTGACGAAGAAAATGCAAGTTTCTTTCACATCATTTTTTTGTTGTGTTTTGTTTAATGTGAAAGGTACTTAATTTTTCTTGTATCACTATGTTTGGTGATGGTGTTTATACAAGCTTTAATGTTCTTATTTTTCCATTTTCATATGTTTCTACCCAATTTCAGAATATAGTAGAATCTTCAAGTGCATCTTCAAACAGTACTATTGATTCCGTAAGTTTCTCAATTTCAGTCTAATGGCCATGAAGATGTAGAACACTGCAGGTATATATGAACCAGGTTAAATGCTGATCTATGTGACATCATTCTTTAATAACAGCTTTATAAGATCAAGTACTTCTTTTCTTTGCTACTTGATGCAGGTATATATGAACCAGGTTCTGCGGGATTAATGTTAAATGTTATAGTCAGTTAAAGACCAGGTTCTGCGGGATTAATATATGAACCAGGATCTGCGTGATTAATGTTATTGCAAATACTTCTCTGTTTGTTTGTTACCTACACATGAAGGTATGTGACCTCTCATTGCATGTTTGTTCTATTCAAAGGATATGCTATGTAGCTGGACACACATCTTCTTTCCATTTATATGATTTCATGCACATTACAGCATTGTTCAATTCAAAATATACCTTCAGTTATGTAGTTTTTCCTAACTGGGCCAACTAATTCTTCGTGAATGTTTTTCTTACATAAATGTGGCAAAATGGGCAGCTTAGTAGCAGGTCAAATCGGCCATAATTTTAGTTCAATTTGGTTCTTACTTAATACATAAATCCTTCCCAATATTTTTTTTCCATTATAAGTAATAGATTTTATTAGAGCAATGAACTTTGTTAATTTTAATTCTTTATCCATACTAATATAAATGCTGGTTCTGCTGATTTACAATGTAAGTACTTATAATTCTTTATCCATACTAATATAAATGCAATTTGGGATATTGCAAAACAAGTGCAACATCTTTCTTTCTATCAGAATTCTCATTGCCCATTTGCCATTGGTAACTATCAAACTCAAAACAATTATGTCCCACACAATCCCTCTACTTTGACATAATTAAGGATTTATTTTGAACATTGACAAATAATAAACACTTCCATCGTACTAAGGATTCCTGATGTCATTTATTTGATAGTTAAACAAGCCATGCCATTGAGTCAATTTCTTTATAGCACACGATTGTTTTACTCTTTATGACCTTGTGTCATATAATTACAAGGTACTACGAGTATTGAATTTCTCACCTCTGTAGTTTCCATAATTTTAACTTATCATCTTATTTCTTTTTCTAGCACAATGATGCTAATGGAGAGGGTGGCAATGATGGAAGCAATGATAACCTTAGCTGGAATTGTGGGCATGAAGGCAATTCTCATGAGTTTTCTATAAGTTGTCAACCTTTGAGAATTATACACGGAAAAAAATTGTTCGGTCTGAAAATATTCGGCGGCCTAAGGGTTTAATAACAGGTGGAAATTTTGATCTATTTACTCATGAGTTAGTCCGTATGTATTATGTTTTTATCAATAATAGGCCATACATATAAGTAAGAAGTTTGTTTAAATGGGTATTAATATGTGATTTTTTTTAATAAGAAGTTTGTTGAACAGGTTTGCATATTTATTTGGTTATTAATATGTGATTTTTTTTAAACTGCCAGCAAGATAATAATGATGAAAGTGTTTTTTGGCGAAAAATGAACCACTTTTAAGGGGTTTTTTAAGCCCGGATTCGAATTTATTTGATCAAATATTACCCTGAATCGTTCCTTTTGTGATTTTAGGTACTTTTGGAGTGAATTCTGAAAAAAGGAAGCATTTTGGACGTTTTTGGAGCATAAAAGTGAAGAAAACGCAAAATCTTAATTTTCCTTGCTGGGAACAGTACCTGACGGCGTCAAGAGAATTTTCATGACGGCGTCAAGAGTAAAACAAGATGTGGAAGTGGCTAAAGTCCATGATGGTCCAGTACAGGATTACACTAAGGAGATGACGGCGTCATCCTAGGCCGTCATGGTCCATTTACTAGTGACGGCCTTGAAGACTTTACACATGACGGCGTCACAACTGGATCTAGGCAATCCGATTTTATAATGGGCGGCGAGATGACGGCGTCAGAATTTCCTTCTTGACGCCGTCACCTCAGAAAATCTATATATAGTTTTAGAATTTTCATTCATAAGTGTAACATATTTTGGGAGAAACCCTAGTCCGAACTTTTCAGTATTTTCAGGGGTTTTTAACCCCTTGATTCCTTCATGTTAATTTGAGATAAGTACTCTTTCAATTCAATCAATATGTCTATGTGTTGTTTGAATATATCTTACACTTGTCTTTTAATTAACATGCTAGGCTAGGTTTTCTTGTGTTTGCTTAGATCTAATGAAATCTAACTATTGATTATTGGTTATTGGTGTGTTGTTAATTGTTGGGATGAATGTTCCATCGATGTTAGACTTAAGAAAACTGGCTAAACTCCTAATGGTATCCTGCTTGAACGTCTTAAGAAACATGTAACCAATGCGTACTAGGTTATTAAGGTAGTATTTAATGCATAAGCCACTGTTTATAATCCCTATGATTGGGTGCTTTACGCATCGTTGTAGGAGGAGATAAGAGCTTATAGGATTGGGGAAGTACGTACGCCACCCCATGACTTGTTAGGAATACACCCGTTATCCACGCAATTAATACACACACTAATTAACCAGTAAAAGATAGTTAGGGAATAAGGAAATCTAAGTAAACACGTTTGTCCCCATATAAGTTCACAACCTTTATTTTCATTTCTTTTATTTTATTTTATTTTGTTTGCATCTTTAGTTATTGGGTTTGTTGATTAGCAACTAATTCCGCCCACTCTTCCAAAACCCGAGATTTTACTTGCTTTCATAAAACATAAAAATACAAAAATAATCATCTATCACCTCTAGATTTAATTTAGAAGGCTTTCTAATCCTAGCGACACTATTCCTAAGCTGAACGATCAATCCCCCGGTACTTGTCACTATACTATACTACAACGATCAGGTATACTGCCTGGTGGGGGTTGTAAGCTTCTCGAGATCCCTCGAGAGGTAAAGCCTGGTGCGATTCCCACGTATCAAGTTTTTGGCGCCGCAGCCCGGGGAATAGTTATTGTCTAGGTTAGGATTTCTTTTAATTAGGTCTACTTGCTAGATTCCTTTCTAGTAAAATTTTATTTTTATTTTTAGGTTTTCTTTAGTCTGTCTTATTTCTTCGTGCTTTTGTTTGTAACCTTTACCATCCGACATCATGGAAGGTGGTAACATCTTTGAACCTATCAACCCACCACAACAAAACCACCCACAAAACCCACCAATAGCAAACCAACCTCTTAGGCCCCGAACCCTAGGAGAGTATTCCCGTCCTAGCCACCAAGGCTATCGAAACACTATTGAGCTCACCGGAGCCAATGTGCGATCCGACACCATCCGGTTGGTGCAAAGCGGATGTGCATTCCATGGACTTAGTTCCGAAGATCCTAATCAACATCTCAAGGACTTCCTTAAAATCGTAGATTCTATAAACCTTGATGTTACAACTAGAGAGTCAACCCGATTACGCCTATTCCAATTCTCTCTACGTGATCAAGCTAGTCAATGGCTTGAGCGTTTACCCACGGGATCCATCACCTCATGGGATGATCTAACCACTCGTTTCCTTGCTCAATTTTTCCCACCGGGGAGAACTACCAAGCTTAGAAATGACATTTTGATGTTCCAACAACATCAAAGTGAAACTCTATATGAAGCATGGACTCGTTTCAAGGACTTACTCCAAAAAGTCCCTCATCATGGCATAGATCTTTGGCTCCAAGTCCAAATCTTCTATGACCATATCGATCTCTCCACAAGGCGAACCATTGACCAATCGGCCGGTGGCAAGCTACGTGATCTGGGTGCGGAAGAATCATGGGGACTTATAGAAGATCTTGCTCTCTATGACAACGAAAGTTGGAATGATCCCCGTGATTTGAACAAAACGGTCAAGGCAATATCTTTGCCTTCGAACAATTCTAGCACTCCCGACCGTAGGATCATGGAACTTGAGGACCAAGTCAAGTTTCTCATGAAATCTTGCGAAGCTCCTAAGCCTTCAAGCCAAGTGAACAAAATCACTTCTTCATGCGAATTATGTAGTGGTCCCCATGACACTCGTGATTGCGTGGAACTCCCCGGATAAGCTTTTGCGGACTACGCATCCTCGTGTACCGACGAAGCGAGAGATAAGTGGTACACTTTCAAACCCGAGCCAAACCCTTACGGTGATTCATACAACCCTTCTTGGAAAAATCACCCAAAGCTTAGGTGGAAACAAAACAAAAACAATTCTCCCAACCCACCTAATCGTTACCAACCAAACGGTCCACCCGCTAACCGTACTTTCAACAACAATCCTTCCAACAACCTTGGTAGTACCAATTATCTTGAAGGATTGATGTCTAAATTTATGGCATCTCAAGAAGCTCACATATCTAAGTTTGAAGCCGATTTCAAACAAAAGCAAAGCGAGATGACCACCAAAATTGACACCTTGTTGAAAGTTCTCAATGATCGAGAAATGGGAGCACTCCCAAGCGACACGGTCAAGAATCTGAAACTAAACGCTAATTCCATATCATCGGTTTCGTCACCCACTTCTTGTCCGCAATATTACTCGGTTAAATCAATGAGCACGTGTTTCAAACAAAATCAAATCCTTCAAAAGGGCCAATCGAATGAAACACCCAATATCAAACCTGTCGATAATAAAGTTGAAACACCTCCTACACAAGACCTTGACGATGAATTCAAGGAACTCCATCTTGAACGCCCCGTCATTGATATCTTAGCCCGTGCTCCATATTATAGTGCCCTTCTTGAAAAATATGAGAAATTTAAATTGGGTAAGAATGGGACCGCCTTCGTTCAAAACAAGTTGCCTAAGAAGCTTGATGATCCGGGTATATTCGTTTTTCCTTGCAAGATAGGAAAATCCGAAGCTTTTGACACATTATCCGATTTAGGATCAAGCCTCAACTTAATTCCCTTATCCCTTTTCACAACTCTTTAGCTAGTAAAGTTGGAGGAGACGGATGTACTAATTGGTCTAGTGGATGGTAGTATTGCCCATCCGGTTGGAATGATCAAGAATGTAGTGGTTCATGTAGGGAAGTTAACTATTTTAGTGGATTTTCATGTCCTAGATATGGTTAGTGATACTACGTGCCCATTGTTAGTTGGAAGAGGGTTCTTGGCAACCGCTAGTGCCACGATTGATTGTAAGGAGTCCAAGATAGCGGTAGGAGAAGGTGAAACTTGGTCAGTTTATGATATTAGGAAGCATAGCTACGATTGTGAGGACGAACCGACACCACATTGGGTAGAAATGAATAGGAGACCATCTAGATATGGGCCTTGGATAGAAAGAAACTTCATAGGATCTCGACGCCCATTCTATCTAGAAAGATATTTCATCGATAAAACACATTCGGTGGAACAACTCATAGCTAGAGATGAAGAACTTGACCCTTTTGAGGATCCCCTAGTCTTTAGAAAAATGATTGAGTTCTTGTGTATTAACATAGAGATGAACAAGTGGAAAAGAGAAGGAGATAAGTGTAAGTGGAGATGGGATAAGCCGCCTAAGGAAGGTGACAGATCATGGCACATGAAGATGATTTTGTATGATCCGGATGGAGAAAAGTTTGAAAGGTCATACCGTACCAAGAAAACCGATAAAAAGTTAAAACCCAAGTTTGATCCCAAAGATGTCCTCAATGAGGAACTCACCAATGTCACGTAGTAAACCTTGACCTTGAGTCTAGCTACAAGACTCGTAAAACAAAGAAAAGCGCTTCTTGGGAGGCAACCCATGTTTTGTGTGATTTTTATTTGTTTGATTGTTATTTGTTTCCGTATGCATGCTTTGTTTTTATTGTTGGTAGATCATGTTTCAAACTAAAACTATGAAGATACTTTATTTTGTTGTTTAACTTCATCTTAACTTCATACAAAGGTATTTTTCAAAAGATAAGTGTAAGGGGAAACCCCAAATTTGTTTCTAAGAACAAAATTGATCATGAATCTCCACAATATTAAATGAACATGTATATTAGTATTTGTTAGAGTCAAATGCTTGTATCGAGTCATAATGATGTTTTGCAGGATTTTCCAGGAAGTAGAACAAGGTTTTTCCAGAAATTTTCCGGAAACTTAACATAAGAATTTCTGCAGATCACTTCTGACGGCGTCAAGAATTTTCTCTTGACGGCGTCATGTGTAAAATTCTGGAAATTTTGCTAAATTTGTTTCTCTAACGGAGTCTTAAAGTTTTTGTTAATTCTTTAGTTTTATAAACTCCAGGGAATCTGCAAACATTCATTCTACAAGCATTATATCTTAATTTTCTTTCTAGGACTTATTAGTATATTTAGATTGCCGCCGATTTTACGCGAGGTTGCCTTGTTTGTTTTCTCAGGTTTAACAGGTTACGTTTGACAAGAAGATGATTTATATTTCTGGAAGGGAAGCTTTGATTGTTCATTTTCTTGGAGGAAGATTTAACCTTGTTACCTCACTATCCACACCAAACGAATCAGGAGAGTATTTGCTTTCATTCTTTTACTTATTTTACTTTTACATCTTTAATTGAACATTGGGGACAATGTTCATCCTAAGTGTAAGGGGAGGGTAAATGATGATACCATATAGGATACTATTGCACTTGAGTTTGTTTGTTTGATGGTAGGTGTGTAATAAAACTATGAGAAATACTTGTTAGTGTAATTTTAGCGCCAAATTTAAATTTTTTTACAACATTTAGGAGTGAAACTTTAGCCTTAGCAAGCGTCTAATGGATAGGAGTTGTATAACTAGCACGAAACCGTACTATTCAGAAAAATTTTCCACCCAAATATGTGATGTTCGCCTTTAGATTTGATAGGAAAAACATTTACTATTAGTGCTTATTAGTGTACCGGTAGCATTTAGATTCTAGAACTTGCGTTAGTGATGCATCCCGAGACCGCTAGTGAGACTACATTCGTGTAGTAGGATTTACTACATGATAAGAGGCATTAGGATCACCCTTGTGTTAAACCCGTATCATAATTACTTGACCATTTAAGTCATATTACTTGGCTAGTTAAGTCAATTAATTTTTCCCACACCTTAGCGTTGTACTCATTTTAGTACACGAAACCCCTAGTACACCCCTCCGAGCCTATCTTTTTGTTTCTAACTTTAAGCATCTTACTTAAAGGAAGAATTTGTTACAACCCACTTAAATGTACAACCAAATCGCCTTAGCCTTCCGTGTATGCATTCATCTTTAGTGCATTATTGTTATTTGTTTAAACCCTTAGTTAATTATCTAATTGATTACATGGTTGCTAAGTCGAGTCATATCCTTGTACATATTGTTTTGGGACGATTGGGACTCATGGGTAAAGTACTTGTGTTTTGGAGTAATGGGGAAGAACATCTTATATTACCCCCATATGTGCGTTAATCTAAAAAGTACTCCAAGTGTTTTAATTATCTTAATTCGAGTCATTTGATTAGTTTATTGTAAAGTATGTAAAAATTCAAGTGTAAGGGGAATGGTCATTCCCTATGATGTATTATTTTGGATGGTAGGGTAAGAGTGTATGCAAAAAAAAAAAAAAAAAAAAAAAAAAAAAAAAAAAAAAAATCGTAAAATAAGAAAAAGAAAAACAAAAAGAAAAAGAAAAGAAAAAAAAACATACGGACTACCATCCCGTTTCATTTTATGTTTGTTTATGTTTTTGTTATTTTTCATTTATTAGCTTAAGTCGAGTCTAGTCTTGGCTTAGCAACGCCATATTGTACATGTAATTTACCAAGATGATTAACTCGCCACCAGTAAAGATTGCCTATATCCAACAAAACCGTGTATTCCATACCCCTACACCTAACGTTATAACCCTTTGAAAGACCTCTTTGATAGTTTATCCTAGGTGTTTAAGCCATTTGGTGGAGGTTTGATCCTTTCCCAAGCCTATGGTAATCTATTTTGCTATGACAGGTAGTGAGAGATGTTTTCCATTTCCATATTGTGATATATACTTTATTACACCCGAGAGATGTGAGTATCTAAACATTATTTGTGAGGTGCTAGTGTATGACCTCCGTGCTTGTCTTTGGTCTTTAGTGGAACGATTATTTGTTGTAATTACTTTTATATTAGTGTTAAATGACCTCTAACTTGTATTTTGATTAGAATAAAAGCTCATTTGCTTGAGGACAAGCAAATCTCAAGTGTAAGGGTATTTGATGAGGCGAAAAATGAACCACTTTCAAGGGGTCTTTTAAGCCCGGATTCAAATTTATTTGATCAAATATTACCCTGAATCGTTCCTTTTGTGATTTTAGGTACTTTTTGGAGTGAATTCTGGAAAAGGAAGCATTTTGGACATTTTTGGAGCATAAAATTGAAGAAAACGGCAAAGTCTTAATTTTCCTTGCTGGGAACAGTACTTGACGGCGTCAAGAGAATTTTCATGACGGCGTCAAGAGTAAAACAAGAGGTGGAAGTGGCTAAAGTCCATGACGGTCCAGTACATGATTACACTAAGGAAATGACGGCGTCATCCTAGGCCGTCATGGTCCATTTACTAGTGACGGCCTTGAAGACTTTACACATGACGGCGTCACAACTGGATCTAGGCAATCCGATTTTATTATGGGCGGCGAGACGACGGCGTCAGAATTTCCTTCTTGACGCCGTCACCTCAGAAAATCTATATATAGTTTTAGAATTTTCATTCATAAATGTAACATATTTTGGGAGAAATCCTAGTCCGAAATTTTCAGTATTTTCAAGGGTTTTTAACCCCTTGATTCCTTCATGTCAATTTGAGATAAGTACTCTTTCAATTCAATCAATATGTCTATGTGTTGTTTGAATATATCTTACACTTGTCTTTTAATTAACATGCTAGGCTAGGTTTTCTTGTGTTTGCTTAGATCTAATGAAACCTAACTATTGATTATTGGTTATTGGTGTGTTGTTAATTGTTGGGATGAATGTTCCATCGATGTTAGGCTTAAGAAAACTGGCTAAACTTCTAATGGTAACCTGCTTGAACGTCTTAAGAAACATGTAACCAATGCGTACTAGGTTATTAAGGTAGTATTTAATGCATAAGCCACTGTTTATAATCCCTATGATTGGGTGCTTTACGTATCGTTGTAGAAGGAGATAAGAGCTTATAGGATTGGGGAAGTACGTACGCCACCCCATGACTTGTTAGGAATACACCCGTCATCCACGCAATTAATACACACACTAATTAACCAGTAAAAGATAGTTAGGGAGTAAGGAAATCTAAGTAAACACGTTTGTCCCCATATAAGTTCACAACCTTTATTTTCATTTCTTTTATTTTATTTTATTTTGTTTGCATCTTTAGTTATTGGGTTAGTTGATTAGCAACTAATTCCGCCCACTTTTCCAAAACCCGAGATTTTACTTGCTTTCATAAAACATAAAAATACAAAAATAATCATCTATCACCTCTAGATTTAATTTAGAAGGTTTTCTAATCCTAGCGACACTATTTCTAAGCTGAACGATCAATCCCCCGGTACTTGTCACTATACTATACTACAACGATCAGGTAGACTGCCTGGTGGGGGTTGTAAGCTTGTCGAGATCCCTCGAGAGGTAAAGCCTGGTGCGATTCCCACGTATCAGATTACAGGGACCCGGAAAATTTGCTATCATCTGTGCCGAAGATCTTATTCACGAGATCTTGACTGCTATTACGACTATGGTAAGGCATGTGTTTTTACATTAACCACTAACTCTAAATCTCATTAATCTACTCCTCTGTACCGTTACTTCTGGTCATTACATAAGTTACCTTGGATTATGGTACACACAAGTGATGGTATCGACGAATCAAATATCTCAGCAGTTTTAAAAGGTGTGTCGGCCTCGAATTGGGAATTGGCTGCTTCTTCAAATCCCACTGTTAATTTGGCTCAAAGGGTACGACAATGACATCAAAGACAGCCAATATAAGCATTTACATATTTAGGAAACTTATCAGTCAAATGGGTCAATTTAAAACACTTATCAAATATACATGCCTATAAGCCGACAAAATAAGCTGATAAAAACATCGATGATAGCTTATTAATGTCTACTTATATGTTGATTCAGGGGTAGCGGAAACATTTCCAGCTAGAAATGACTATGCTACTTCATTATAAAAGTAACCGACAAAGAATTGAAGAAACTTGAGCTTAAATCCAACCGGCTTTAAGAGCTGGAATAACGGTAACTTGCATTTCACAAAATGCCGCATGAATCAGTCATTCTCTGAATTTTTTGTACCAATTACTATACGTGACCCGCATCTGAAATTTTTGTCATGGTTGTTACAGGTTTTTTGAGCATGGCAGGTGATAGTGAGCGTTTATTTGCGTGAGAAAGGTTGCCGAACAAAAAATAAATTTATATCTGTAAATGTCACTTCATTCTATATTTAGTTTAAATTATCCTTTGGTGTTGCATCTATAAAGCGAATTTTATTTCTGTAGGTACAACTTCAGCTTCACAGTGCTTTTGACTGCAGTCAATAAACATAATCAAGTCAAGGCAGGTACTATTGCACATTTTTTTTCTTATGTTATAGTTCATACCATTGTAATAAGATGCTAGCTAGGAAATAAGGTATTCAAACAGCCCCTAATACCAATAGTGACGGCAAATTATGTGCTTAAATAAGCTTTCCAGGCAAGACCAATAAGCACGAGCGAAGCTTAATAAGCTGTTGCAATAAGCTATCCAAACAGCCTATACTAAGCACAAATTCATGGTAATCAGGCGCTCCAATCAGCTATCCCAACAACCCTTTATATATCATTATTACGCAAAAGTTTTAAACATCCTAATAAGATGAATAAGTGATGTTTCCTAGAGATTTAGACAAACATAATGTATTAGGAACTACACATCCTTTATAGGCACAAATTTGCTCCCAAGAGTCCCAACATTTCTGAATGTTTACATGAAATTATATGAACCTTTAGGTCCATGTATGTTTTATGCGACATTAGACCAAAGTTTTGTAAGTAATTTGTTACATTTCTGATTGAGCGATGTTCAGTTGACGATAGTTTCTTTGATAATGGAACGTAGCGACTCTGTAAATGTTGTATTGCTTTACAATTTTGTCTTCAAGTGTTTATTCTATCAATATTTTATTTATGGTGATTACGAATCATACTTATATTTGATACCGTTGTAATGTAGCTCCGAAACTCAACAAGACAGGAAGGGAGCATATATGATACACTTGACTACAACAGGTTCTCTAAATTGGTCTGATTAAAGACACGAGTCATACGGGTCACTGAATTCAAAAGGCAGGCATGAGACGGGTCACTTTAAGGTGGCTTACTTGAGTTAAGAGGTACAAGATCAAACAGGTTGTTGTATTCAGGTGTGCCAATTGGGTCGAAGTTTACAGACGTTCGGTCGATATTTGTTACATGGTTAAGTATAGGGATATTGCATTTTCCACCACTGGAAATATATGATTTTTTATTTTATATAACTTTTTTATATATGAAATGATATCAAAATTGGTCTAGAAGAGTTCTACAATGATTACGTATTTTAGTATAGTGGCATTTATATGATCCATTTTAAATGTAGACGAGTTACACACATACCAGATATAATGTTTTAACAAAACATATGAGTATATGTAAGTACTTGCTACTTTCTGAAAAATGGTTGTATCTTTGCTATTTTATTCGAGCCAGTTTTATTTCCAAGATTTTGTAAGCATGCACATTAGGATTTTCTAAAATGTGCCTTCAAAGATTTTGTAAGCGTGCACTTGAATTTGTAATAGTTTTAGTGTTAGTTTGATTATATGATTTTAAGGATATAATAACATATAAATAATATGGGATTTTCTAAAATGTGCCTTCAAGGCACATGTTTTGAACCGATATAAAAGCAAAGTTTCACTAAATTAAATGCACAAACGTACTTAATTATGGAAATTTAAAAGATTAACTAATATTATTTAAATGTGTTTTTTGATTTATAAGGAAAGTTTGAGTTTAAAATGTTTTACTTAACCTGTGCATGAGGGCCAGGGCCGGCTTTGAGGGTGTGCAAGGTGAGCGACCGCTCAGGGCCTCAAAATTTTAAGGGGCCTCAAAATTTGTCCCGTTAATAATTATATGCATGTGTCGACATATTTTTAACAAATAAAAGAGTATTTAGATGGTAAAATATCTTAAATGGGTAATATGTTAGAACCTTTTGATAACTAATTGCATTATATCTTATAAATGGTGACACTTTATATATAACATTGCTTATCGAAATGCCTCATTATATAATTTCGTACAGGGCCCTCAAAAATTTTACCATTCATGGGACGGCCCTGATGAGGGCACATTTTAGAAATTCCCAAATAATATAATCACTTATGTACATAACAGGAAACGTTACGAATAGTGTGAGAAAGACATTCTATAGTTAGAGAAAATGTCAACATATACACTTTAGTTGATATTAATTTATAAAAGAGTAAATTACACCGTTCATCTATATGGTTTGAGTGAAATCACTATTACAGCCCCTCCCCTTATTTTTGAACAGTTAATCCTTATAATTAAGTTTTGTAAACACGGTGGTTAAATATGACCGGTTAACACCTCTCATGTGCCTTTCACGTGAGGTTAGAATAGTCATTTTACTATCACTTTTGTGCCAAACACCAAATCCATCACTTTACTTAGAGCATGGGGTACGGCTGAGCCGTCGCTCGTGCCGTCACCACCAGCCCAAAAAAACCGACGGCGCACCGTACCGGTGGTGGCGCCGTCGGTGCTCGCGCCGCAGCCACGGCTCAGCGCCGTCGGGTAATTTTTTTTTTCTTTTCTCCCTTTTGATGGGTTTGTTTGTGTTTTTATGTTGTGTTTGTGTTTGTACGCCTTTTTTTTTTTTTTTTTGGTGGTTTGCAGGCTGCAGATAGCTAAAGGAAGGAAGGAAGAAGAAGTAGTTTTTGTTTTATATATTTTTTACTTTTTCATTTTATACCCTTTTGTTTTAGGTATTTACATTTTAAGTCAATTTGACATTTTTTTACATCCTTAGTCCTTAATATGCTTGCAATCTTAGTCCCTAAGTTATTTTTTTTTAATTAGTATGTTTTAGTTAATATTGTGTATGTTTTGTTAATATTGTATATGTTTTATTTAATGTAAAAAGAAAAAAGAAATGGCCGACGACACCAGAATTTCTGGTGCCAACGGATACCCCTGAAATGTGGTGCCGTGAGATTTCTGGTGCCGTGAAGATTTTTGCTGACGTGGCAGCACTTTTTGTGCCACGACTTAAAGCCATGGCACGACGATACCCAATGCTCTTAGCCCGTTGAGTTTCTATTTGTCTCCATCCATATTTACGTTACTAGAAGAGACCAAAATCACTTTCCAAGTAAAACTCATAACTTGAGTTTCTAGGCAATTGATCTTTTCTTTACCATGAAACCTTAAATTAAACCACTTCCCATATCCTCAAACATCAAGTCAAATCACGCCACTACCTCCAACCGCCATATGCAACTTGATCGGTTGTGGTGGCCAGATGTGTACATTCAGCGGCCGCATCATCCTGCCCACCACCTACAAAACCTTATGAGTTAAAAATATTAGATAAATCTACTAGAATATTGGGCATCTTCGACAACTATCATGGCCACCGTCACAAATTCAAGCACCTCAATAGGTGAAATATCACTTCACACGTGGTCATTCTAAATACACACAACGTGAACAAATATACACACTTTCATTTTAGAACTAAGAGTGCATGGTGCAATGACCGGTTGGCACGTCTTGCCACCTATTGCACATTTGCACCGTTATGGTATCGGGGTTGGCTCCATAGTCACATTATAGGTGGCATCTCCATCCAATTCACGATCATTTTTATTTATTTATTTATTTTTTATTTTATTTATTTTTTTGCTAACGTTAGGCGCGCAACGGTTTAAAAGCAACGAGACAAGAAAATACACACCCATTTTTTCCAATAAATACCCACTTTTACTATAAAAACAACCGAACACAATCATTTTACATATTTCATACACTTTCAAATACACCTGAATCATCTCTTCCAAAATGAGTAACAAAAAACAACGATTGATTATGAACAATATATTTCCCTGTCTTTTTCGTTTACCAATTCAAGTTCCTCAACACCTACTACACCATCATCCGCCAATTCTATTTCTTTACAACACATACCATCATTTTCACAATATGCTTCCCAACAACAAAATTTCCCACACCCCTCTTTCCCACAACAAAATTTACAAATGAACCAAGAGCATTTTAACCATATGCCTTTATTCCAACTTCAACCACAATACCTATTTCACAACTTTGGAGTTTTCGGTAATACTTCACGAACAATGCAACCACCACAAATGATGCAACCACCACCACAATCGCCCCAAACTCACCATCACAAACATCACAAACCTGGTTTTCTCTAGTCGAAAAGGAAAAGTAAAAGCAAGAATATGAAAGTCGGGAGAGAAAAAAATCGACATCACACATACCCCTAATTGGAAACAAGAAGAAGAAAAACTTATGGCGTTGGGTACAAATATCCAAGGACCCTAGACTTGGTATGGACCAAAATACAAAAATGTTTTGGAAAAAAAATTCTAACTGAATACAGCCGACATGCATCCTTCCACCATAACTAGGATATGATCATTGAAAGTGGGCTACATTGACACGTGATTGCAACAAATTCGCCGACATTTTTGCCGAATATGGACGTCTTAGTGGTGAAAACGATTCAACGTGGCATCTGTTGTTATAAAAAATCCCAATTATCCACTGTGATGTCTTGAATGTTCACTCGCAATGGCGTGGTGCCATACCCGTTGTTCCCAGAAGACACGTATGTATGGTTGATGATGTTGAAGAACCAGACCACGTTCTCCCGACAAGCCAAGGACATTCAAGATTCAAAGATGAGGCTCTACAACCAGTGGCGGACCCAGGATTTTCCAAGGCGGGGGCAAAAAATTTTTTTTTTTATAAAATCGTGATGCACTTTAATAAAAAGGTCATAATTTTATTTTTTTTACACTAAATCCTAAGGTTTTTACATTTTTGGCTTCAAGGTGGGGGGCAATTTGATTTTTTGGAGATGTGCACTTTAATAAAAAGGTCCAAAAAAAAAATTTTTTACACTAAAATCTGAACTTTTTCGACAAGTCGTGGAGGGCACCGCCCCCCCAAACTTTGTACTTGGGTCCGCCCCTGTCTACAACAACGACGAGATCCTTTCAAAGTAGAGAACTTTCAAGGGAATGATCTAAGAGGAAATGCGACAAGATCGTGTAAAAAAAAAAAAAAAAAGATGACTTACCCGTGACCCAAACATTCGAGGAATTAAAGTTTTTTGCTAATAGCACTAAGGGGACAATGAAGGAAGATGCGGCTTTGGTCAACCAAATGAAAGAAGAGATCCGAGCAAAATATTATTCCTAGTTTAACTTCTTTTTTTATTATTTTTATAATGTATTTGTCGTATCGTATTTTAGTTTCGTTGTAATTCGTATCATATTAATATATCGTATTTGAATTTTAGTTTAATGGAATGTGTTTGTTTTAAAGAAAATAAAATTGAGACCCCCTGGTGCATATAATATGTTGTAGCCGAGGATGCTGTTTTCTAGGATTTGTGTTATAAAAATGTTATAAGGTAAAAGCTGAAGTGGTGACGCCTATAAGATCAGGTGCTATAGTCACCAAACCTACTACCTCAACGTCAGTGTCACATCACCATTCAACACACTACCAAACCCACCACAAAACATGTGTTATTGTTACCACCAAACCAAAAATATAAAAATACACCACTTTCACAATATACCTTACAAACACACATAATAATAATAATAATAATAATAATAATAATAATAATAATAATAATAATAATAATAATAATAATAATAATAATAATAATAATAATAATAATAAACTCAATGATCCGCAATGTGAACTTCTCCTTCTGCGTAATTGTGCAGGAGTTTCGAAATTATCTTATGCTTTGAGAACATGCTCCCCCTTGCACTTATCAGAGGCCCAAGCTCAGTTTGATCAAACGTTACATGCCTCTTTAGAGAGGATTGTTACTGCTTCAGGGCCAGGGTTTGGTGATTGGCAGTGGAGGCTTGCCACTCTTCCAATAAAGCTCGGTGGTCTTGGCATCCTTTCAGCGGGGGATATCATCCAATATGCTTTCCTCGCCTCTCGAATGCAAACGAACGACTTACAGGATAAGATACTCACCAAAACGGGTATTGTTACACATGGGCCTTCATTCCAGCATGCTTTGGACATATTCAACGGTACTTGTAACACCGACTTCCTCACTGTCACCGGGGGCGCTTCTGCCCCCCAAATGATGAAAACGTTGGCAAAGTGTTATTTCGGTGTCATTGAGAAAGACCTTGTTTCCAAGTACGCACTAAGTCCAAGGCAGGTGGCTATACTTAGTAGTATCCGCGCCCCACATGCGCAGGACTTCCTCTTCGCTATTCCTATCGACGGTCTAGGACAAAGGATGAATCCTCGCCAATTTCGATCGGTGCTATGCTACAGGCTTGCGGTCCCTATGTTCTCTGAAGGCAGCTTATGCCCGAGTTGTAATATACACCGTATGGACCAGTGGGGGGATCATGCGGTCCACTGTGCTAGCGAAGTGGGTGTTAAGTTCAGGCATAATTTAGTGCGTGATATCCTTGTTGATATATGTTCCAAAGCCGGGATTATGGTGCGTAAAGAGGCTCCGATGGGATTTCTTTCAGAGGATGGGAGAGAATTACGTCCAGCAGATGTGTTGTTGTTTAACTAGTTCCAAGGTAAGGACGCATGTCTGGATGTGACCGGGGTCTCTCCACTTGCTGGAACTGGGGTGACGTCATGGGCTCCCGGGGCTGCTTTGAGTAATGCTGTGGAAAAGAAAAGGAAGAAGTATGCATCCAAGTGTGAAGACAATGGATACAAGTTCGTCCCTTTCGCTTTTTCTACATTTGGAGAACTGGATGTGGAAGCTTTGAATACACTTTCGCGAGTCGGGACTATTGCCAGCAGCCACTCTAACAACGTTAAGAGCGGTGCGTTCATTTTTAATGGAGTTAGTTTGTGTATTCAAAAGGGAGTGGGAGCACAGATTGTGTCTAGACTCCCCTCCAATTTCATGTAATTTCCTTGGTTTCAATGAAAATTTATTATTAAAAAAAAAAAAAAAAAAAAAAAATTAATAATAATAATAATAATAATAATAATAATAATAATAATAATAATAATAATAATAATAATAATAATAAAAGAAAAGAAAGAGAGAAACTATTCGGTGGTCTGCATCACTGAACCATTGCAAAATTAGGCCTTTGGCGCGTGGTTCGAGGTGGGGGTGCTAAATGGATGGCGCGTGGTGATTGAAGGTGGTGGTGGTCTTTAATTGCTTCATCCATCATAGTGACCAAGCTAACAGCTTAACAGTTATAGGCGCCAAGTGCACTTAGGAATCTAAATGCAATTTCCATTTAGAAATCTAGGATAAAAATCTAGGATAAAGGAAAAGTAGGAGGCCCGCAATTTTGGAAAGGTGGGACATGCGCGCAGTAGGGGAGCCCGAGCCTGCCAGAGCTCGAGCTCGGCTCGTGGTATGTTATATAAGCTCGAGCTCGGCTCGTTTAAACGATTTGGCCATGAAAAGTTAAAGCATGGCTCAAGCTCGAGCTCGGCTCGTAATATATCTTTATTGAGTTCGTTAATAAGCTCGAGCTCGGCTCGTATATATGTTTACTTCTTAAAATGTCATAATGTCGTTTAGGCTCGTTTGGGCTCGAGCTTTGTATGTAAAGCTCGAGCTCGATTAATAAACGAGCTGCAACTAAGGCTCGAGCTCAGGCTCGAGCTAGTTTGAGCTTTTTACCTATCCGATTCCGAGCTTTTCACGAGTGGCTCGGCTCATTTCCACCCCTACGTGCAGTTATATGAACTAAAAAGTTATAAATAGATTGGGTTTTTGAGTATATATACAAACATACAATCTGCTTAGTGTAGGATTTTAGTCAGAAAAACAAAGGAGGTTTTCTTTTTATGTAATCTGAAAAAATAGTTAAAGGTTTTAAGATACAATGAAGTTTTGGCTAAGATAAAATAAAAAACAAGAGAAAAATTGAGTGGATCGTATACAAGGGTAAAAGGACTTTTATATCCTATGTGCAAGGCATGTGGAGATTTAAATGGGAAGACTTAACGACCGTTGCGGATAAGGATGAACCGTGTTACAAAACATCAATATAAAGATTAATTATGAAAAAAAGTCGAGAGACTGTGATATTGATTTCGCCCGAACCATAGGACCAATAGACCGTATAAAATTATACCCTCTTTATTACTAGTTTATTTAGTATTGAGTTAGTTAAAAAATCGTCCAAGTGGTTTACACTCAATCTCACATTTCGTCATGAAATTTCAATAATCATATCGCTCGTCCTGTATTTGTCGATTTGTAATAGACCCGTACTTTGACCAAGCGATCGTTAAGTTAAATCTGCTAAATCTCGCCACATAACGGCGAATGTTGTAGGACGAAAGCGTTATTTTATTTCGGGCGACAGTTGTAAAACGAAATCGTACTTTTTGCAAATGCCGGTTCTCAGGCTCATTGCGTACGGTTTATGTTCCAACCGATTACGGATGTGCGCTCATCCGTAGTGCAAAGCACATGAACTGATTTATGTAATTAACTCTTTGGCATTGAGGTTGGTAAAATCATTCAGCAATATCCAAATAAAATTTTGGGCTATGATTTAGCTTGTTTACATAAATTATTGGGATTAGCCTTATAAGTTTTTGTTTGCAAGACTTTCTTTTTATTGTTTGCGTGTATAGCCCAGTGGTCCGATCTACCAATGTAATCACTATAACAAGAAGCCTACTAAACGAAATAAGCTTTAGTTTTTGTAGTAGTTCTGTAATTTTTGTCACGAACTTGCTTGAAATTGGCACGACCATAAACAACGACTATATAATTTATAAATAGATATAGCTGTTTTAAGGGTTAAGTACTTAAGTAATTAAGTTCATATAATAACAACAGATTTTCAAAAATATATAAATATCAAATGCGAATTTTAAAAACTACTAATATCGTATACATACTTTCAAATTTCGTTTCAATATCATACCAAAAACATATTTTTAACATACAAAAGTTCATGTCATCTGCTATGTGTATATGCCACATTGGAGTTTGTTTAGGGGTTTTGTCCGTACAATAGCTGTCTACTTTCTCAAATGTACCGATATGGTACGTGTACTATTTTTATTACCTGTATAGGAGGTCTACTTTCAGTTTCGTGCTAATATGGTACGTGGGTAACCTTTTGACCTGCTAATATGGTACGTGGGACTTTAATTTTTCGATTATTTTTAGAAAAAAAAAAAGTAAAAAGAAGATTCTTTTTTTAAAAAAAAAAGATTCAAAAAAAATCTTTTTTTTTTTTTTTTTTTTTTTTTTGTGGAAAACTTTTTTTCCGAAAATAATTTTATAAAAATTATAAAATAAAATTTGTCGAAAAACTTTTTATCCAAAAAAAATCTTTGGAAAATTTTTTTTAGAAAAAAAAATCCAAAAAAAACAAAACAAGATTTCGAAAAAAATTATAAAATAAAATTTGTGGAAAAACTTTTTTCCAAAAAAATAATTCAAACTTTTTTTTAGAAAAAAAAAATCCAAATAAAAAATTTCTAAAAAAATTAGAAAAAAAAATTGTCGAAAAACTTTTTTCCGAAAAAAATTTATTCAAAAATTTTTTTAGAGATGAAATAAGAAAAATCTTTTTATATAAAATTATTTTCGGAAAAAAAGTTTTTCCACAAAAAAAATTTTTTAGATTTTTTTTTAGAATTTTCGTTTTACATTTTTTTTCTAAAAAAAAATCGAATTTTTTTTGCGGATAAAACGAAAAAAAAAAAAAAAAAAAAAAAAATCGCAAAGGACCAATTTTGCAAAAGAAACAAATCACAAGGGGCCATTTTTGAAAAAAAAAATCAGAAAGGACCTATTTTGCAAAAGAAACAAATTACAAAGGACCATTTTTGAAAAAATCGCAAAGGACCTATTGTGCAAAAGAAACAAATCACTAGGGACCATTTTTGTCCAAAAATAAAACTTGTACCTGTTTTACAGGTTGCCAACCGGTAGCCGGTCAAAAAGTGGCCATATCGGTACATTTGAGAAAGTACACCTCCTATACAGGTAATAAAAATAGTACACGTACCATATCGGTACATTTGAGAAAGTAGACAGCTATTGTACGGACAAAACCCGTTTGTTTAGTATATATATAGTTAGATTAATTGCTCATCCTCTACTGGTGCTATTGAAAGGTGTTTCTTTCTCTTTTTCAAATGTTCTGAAAGTGCATTCTGTTGAATAACTGCATATGTTTAAGAGTATTTCTCTAACACCGTCTTGTGTTGTAAATATAGAATAGAAAATATAACTTCTGTAACCAGGGGCGGAGCCAGGATTTTTAGTTAAGGAGAGCCGACCGTGCTTAATGCAAGTCATAGTGATGAATATTGTTTCAGAATTTAATCTATAATGTTGTTTTTTATTGTTTAAGTTATTCATTATTGAATTTTGTAGGTATGCCTATAAAATAAGGGTGGCTGAATGTAAAAAACTAGTAGAAAAATGGCTCGTAATGAATGAAGTGGGTTGATTATGGGTGGCTCAGCACCCACTAGTCACCCTACTAGCTCCGCCCCTGTCTGTAACGCTTAATGGACTACATTACGATAAAAATAACACACAAGTATGTGATGGTGAAACCTGGAAGTGACCGTAATGTATCTTGTTTGTTCACAAGTACACCAACATAACCTTAAGCCCTTTAGTGACAATAGCAGCTTCATATCATCTCTACGGACATCGGCACGAACGAGAAACTGTCAAAGAGTCTAGCACGGGAAGAGGTTCCCTGTCCTTAAAGGATTTAACGTGCTCTATACGTTGTGAGCCTCAATACGTGAATGCCCCAGGATTAATGCAGACCCGCGTTGTATGTCGCCAGCGAACGAGCACAATGCAATGTTAATGGTGATAGCAAGAAAACTCGATATGGCACAAGCAAAATACACCAGAACCATAGTAGCTTGAGAGAAGATGTATGTGTGTTATATGTATTCACCTACTTGTGAAGATGTATCACGACAACGATTAACCCGAAATATATACTAGTGACATCTCAGGCTCAATGTGTCACATTCGAGATGCTAATGTATACACTTAACTTACTTGCAACAAGGTAAAGTTAACTCAAACATATAGCATGATATGATAGCCCCACCATTTGGCATCGTTCGTGCCTGAGTAACAACTCAACATTTTACAACGAGCCAACTTGCTTCATTGACTTGATTGGGCACCCCTGGCCAATCGGGTTTTCTCATGGACTGCCTCATCATGGTGTTTCACGCAAATGACTTCAAATGGGTTACGTTAAAATTCGAGTATATCATTTCTAGCAAAAGATGTTCAGTATAAACATCACTTCATGAATCAATAGTTTTGTTATCAATAAAACTCTATTAATCGTTTGTTTGTTTTCTTCAAAAATTGAATAAACAAATAAATTCGTTTTGCAACGAAGCACCTTTAATTTGAACATGGATCAAACAAACTCCTTACGAATGAGGCTAAAACGAAAATTTTCAAAATTGTGAAAGCAAAACAATTATTAATTAAATGCTAGCCACAAAGCTAGTGTTTAAATTTGCTAGAAACTACAAGTCATATGAAAACTGTTAGTCACACATTTAACGTGATTGAAAACGAACTAATTTACTTAGTCGACACAACCGTTTAGTCTTTTCTAATTCCAATGTATATACATATTATTCGATAGAAAACGAACTAATTTACATAGGCTACACAACCATTAAGTCTTTTCTCTAATTTGTTGACCGCATTGATTTATGATAATTAGGGATTTACGGTTAATGTATATGTGTTTATAAGGGCATCCATTATGGTTAAAATTTATAAAGGTTTATAAGTGTCTCATATCATCACATATCAATAAATTATAAACCTTTTGAGTTTATAAACATTTTCTCACTATGATTAAAAATGTGTTACAAATAAATAATCCACATTACACATGCATTAATTGTGTTGAGTTTATGAAAATGTCTAAAAAGTAGGACCTTTTCATGTTACCTAAATTTCTCACTATGGTTGAAACAAAGATATAAACTTTTTCAAGTTTCTTAAACCTATTCATGAATATTTTATAGTGGATGCTCTAACAACGTGAAAATTATAAACTAGACACACCTATAATATAATAGGGTTTGTCTAACTTGTGCCCTAGGGGCACAAGTTAAGCACACTAAAAGACAGCGGGGTGCCACAGAAAAGGACATAGGGATCCACAGAAAAGTACAGTTTCGTGGATCCCTATGTCCTTTTCTGTGGGACCCCGCTGTCTTTTAGTGTGCTTAACTTGTGTCCTATGGCACAAAAGTATTGAAACTAACCTCCACATTATCAATAAAAATAATTAAAAATGCCGCATTACGAGTATAATAAGTATTGAAACTAACCTCCACATTATCAATAAAAATAATTAAAAATGCCGCATTACGAGTTTAGCCTGTGATTAGTCAAGCCATGTCATTTAAGGTATGATATCGGGACGAAACTAAAAGTTCATATACGATAATGATTACGTATGATATTCGTACATTTTAAAAAAGTATGGGCTTAACTCTTATAACTATTATAGCGACTTGACTAGATTGCAATTTTGACCGGAAAATAACCTGTTTTTGGGATATTTCCAGGTTTCATTGAGTTTATATGCTCTTCATCCCATAGCATATTAGCACGCTTGATATCATGATTGTTTGAATTATAGATATGATGGCTTAAATTAGGCTATTTCCAAATTCCACAATTAGTAAATAGTACTGCATATAGTTGCCCTTTAATCCACTTAGATCTTTAACGGGATCGGCAACAAACTTTGTCATGAGTGCATTATCATTTTGTTGAAATGAGATATGTTTTCAAAAGTGTGCTTTGATAATATCAACAACCCTATATTGGTCAAATTACATTACAGATAGTTATGTAATAACAAGGAAACAAAGAGTCGGATGATACATACAGGGATTAAACCAAAAAATGATGACCATAGCAAAATACATCACTAGAAGACCTTTACTACTTACAAATTAAGGGCTGTCTACAAGTTTGTCAATATCAAGCTCCCTCTCGACAGGTTTCTCATAATAAAGCTCCACCTCCAAGATCTTATGTTCAACAAGATGCAAGTTTGAATCCAGCCTTATGATTTCATTATCGTTATTTTTCTTGGCTGCCACACTCTCATCCAGCTTTACTCGCAACTCCTTAATCTCCCCATCAACAATGAGCAATTCCATATCGTGCTTCCCAAGATCTTTCTTCATTTTATGGCATTCATGTAACTTTTCCAAATGCGCTTCAATGGCAGTCACATCAAACCCATATCGCTCCAACTCTTCTACTTTTTTCAAAGTTGCCGCGAGTATGTCCATGGAATCAATCAACTTAATCGTACCAACCAATTCTGAATATATATCCATGTAAATAGTGGTTAACCTCTCACGCTCATCCTTTTCAAATCCTTTGGATGGTGAAAAGCGTGGCTTATCAAGGTTGGCAACATCAAGCTTTCCTTTGGAGATCTCATGACGAACAAAATGGAACGGTAATGTCAGCCTTTTGGTTTCAATGACCTTATTTTTCCTTGCTCTCTTTCTCTTGTCTAGCCTTTCTTGCAACTCCTTAATATAGGCTCCAATAGCCTGGTCTTCAGCATTGAGCTTCTCAATGTCTTCGTTGATTTTTTCTCTCTCCCAAGAGCCGGTCTATTTCGACTTTCCTTTCTCGTAAATCTTCCAAACCAGCTTTAATGGCACTCACATCAAACCCATGCCTTTGCAAGTCATCTACTGTTTTCAAATCTTCTAAGATTATGTGAGCGGGATCACTCAACTTGAATTTTCTATACCTTATAACCACCTCTACAAATTTGCAAGTCATCTACTGTTTTCAAACTCATGCCTTTGCAAGGCATCTACTATTTTCAAATCTTCTGAGATTATGTGAGCGGGATCACTCGACTTGAATTTTCTATACCTTATAACCACCTCTACAATTTTCTGCATTTGAAAAAAGGCCAATAGCTCATGCTCACTCGGTGAAAAATGTGGCTTTTGAGATGACTTTTGGTAAAACTCATCTGATTCATACTTCACCCAGAGTTGAGACTAGGGCTGAGCAAACGGACCGGCCGGACCGGACCGACCGACAAAACCGACCGGACCGAGACCGACCGGACCGGACCGACCACATTCGGTCCGGTCCTCGGTCTAAGCTTTTTGCCAAATTCGGTCTCGGTCCGGTCGGTCCGGTCCGGTCCGGTCCGGACCGACCAAAAACCCGAAAAAACTTGCCTAATTGGACCGGACCGACCGAAGACCGACCGGACCGAGACCGGACCGAGACCGGACCGACCATATTCGGTCCGGTCTCGGTCTATGGTTTTCCGGTTCTCGGTCTTCGGTCCGGTCCGGTCTTGGCCGGTCCGGTCCGGTTTCCGACCGATGATCACCCCTAGTTGAGACCGCTTCTTAAATGGCCGAAATTCCTAAGTAACAGAAACAGCCAAAGTTAGATGGACACTTGGAAATCATGTTGTTTAAAGTTATTCAAAACACGCTTTTAGTAAAAAGTCAATTCGAGTTACGGTCCATCTCTAATGGTTAAAGGACCAAAAAGACTTGGTAAATACAAAGAGGGTCAAATAGGTCAAAAGTCGCCTTATATATATATAGTTTTTGTAACAATAGTTATGCAAGTACAATATTTATTTTATGATTGGACCAGCCAAGGATAACTACCACCAAAATTACCACCAACGATAACTACCACCAAAATTACCACCAAGCTCAATACAATGACCATAAGTAAAATCATGTATTTCTTGCTGGGGAATTTACTTTTGTTCACTATCAGAAAATGGGTCTAATTGGGTTAGTTCTGTTACAAATGAGTCAAATAGTAAAGTTGAAAAAAATACAAAACATATCTAACAAAACAATTAGGGCAAATGGTTTAACAATTTAGAGGTTAGCCATAGCATTCTCAATTTTATAACATCCAAAATTATTAATTTCAAACAACAAAAAACTGAATGGTGGTGTTGTTGTGGTTCTCAACTAAACTTTGTGTCTTAAAAAGCTAAAGTTCTAGAAAGAAAGAAGATATACCTTTTGATACACGTTTTTTTCTTTTATACTGCAACACTGGTTGGCTTCCTTGTTGGTTGTTGCAGTCTTCCCCTAACTCACATGTTTCCTACTAAAACAACCAACAAACCAAACATGAGCTAAATTTGTCCAAACACTAACACAGTCTATGTTTTTTTTTTAGTCCTACAACTATTCTATTTCAAAACTAACATGGCACAAAGTTTCATCTACCAGTTTCTTAAAAGATTAGTTATTGTTTTGTTAACTAGTGTCACATACAAAGGGTGGCCGGGTCGCGACTGCGGATCCAACCCGCGTAAGAAACTCCATTTGTCGAACCACATCATACTACTACTTATTATAATGACATGAAGTTATTATTCTTATTATTATTAACAAAAAATAATTAACATTGCAGTTTATTATTATTATTAAAGTGACAAAGAGAGACATAAACAAATTCACTTCTATATAACTAAAAACAAAAAGCATAAACAGACTTATTGTTCAAACTTAAATTTAGCTACCCAAAAGCAAAAGTTCAGAAGGATGACTAACTAACCGAATATTATGAAGGCAGTCTAAGCCACTTTTGTCGAGACTAAAAAAGAGGCATGCTGGTGGCAAATTGTCGTAGTCGATGTAGTACATAACCATGTTTGTTTATTTCGAACAAGATTTTTGGTGTTGTATATAAAAGAAAAATGTGAAGTGCAGCGGCGCTACTCCGTAGGGTTTCAACTGTCAAGACATTGACAATGAGATTGATTTCTTTCTTTTGGGCTTAATGGGCCTTGTGGCTTGTTTGGACTTTTTTTTTGTAACGGGCTAAACTTGAGCGTATAATGGGTTTGTGTTTTGGTGTTTATGTAAAAGAATGACAAATGCTTTTAACCAAAGTGGGGATTAGTGTTTGTGTGTAGTTCGGATTAGCAAGATCAAGGGAAAAAAATAATTTCTGGTTGGTGGTTTTTGCAAAGGAGGGAGAAGTTTGATATCTGTGTGAGGCTGCAAATGTGATAAGGAGAATTAGTGATTTTAGAGTAGATTGCATTTTTGGTTCTTGTGGTTCGATGACGTCACATAAATGGCAGAGTGATGTGTTCGGTTTCTTTGGGGTTAAAGCATATTTAGGTTGGTAATTTTTATTTTTATTTTTATTCCTTGAAAAAAATGTTTACTTATTATATAAGACTTGGGCGTGTTTACTTATTTTATAAGTTTTTTTGTTATAAAAATAAAGGGTATGCTACATCCACATAAATGTTAAGGGATAAGTATAAGCCCAAGCCCGATTTGTGGGTTTAGGGTATTAGGGTTTCACCATTATAAATAATGGTCATTAATAAAGTATTCCCCACGGGTTTCATTGTCTTACATGGTATCAGAGCAGGTCTGATCCTTAGACCTAGGTGGCTAAGTTGAGCCGCCTCCACCTAAGCCGCCCCGTCAAACACTATCAATAAAACACCGATCCCACCATGGCGCCAAAGAAGGAGAAGGCAAGCAGAAAAAGACGAAGCGGTATTAAGTTTCGTCAATAAAGTGTCATCATATTGCTTATTTTTGGGCTGGATCCTTTTTAATTAAACAATGAGGAGATGGATGCTGATTGGAGGATCAGAAGTCACTGGATCGTTAGCTTTTAGTTTCAATATTGTGCTTTTGTTTGTTCGTGCGTCGATTAAGTAATTGTTTTGTTCATCAGTCGATTAAGTAGTTATTTAATTGTTTTTTTTAATGTCGAATACAGGGTATCAATTCTCGAGACGACTTTTGTTGATGTCGAATCCAGGGTATCAATTCCCGAGACGACTTTTGTTGGTGTCGAATCCAGGGTATCAATTCTCGAGACGACTTTTGTTGGTGTCGAATCCAGGGTATCAATTCCCGAGACGACTTTTGTTGGTGTCGAATCCAGGATATCAATTCCCGAGACGACTTTTGTTGGTGTCATATTTGCTTTTTTAGTTTATTTTGGTTTATTGTTTTAATTTGCTTTCTTAGTTTACTACTCCAGTTCGAGCTTTCGCGATTTCGCCGCTCGAACTGCGGGGGAGTGTTAAGGGATAAGTATAAGCCCAAGCCCGATTTGTGGGTTTAGGGTATTAGGGTTTCACCATTATAAATAATGGTCATTAATAAAGTATTCCCCACGGGTTTCATTGTCTTACAATAAAATCCCCACACAAAACATCCACTCGCTGACGTGTCAGTGAGTGATTGGTTTAATCAGTGAGTGGGGTCTTTGATTAAACCAACCACCCGCTGACATGTCAGCGAGTGGGAGTTTTGTGTGGGAGTTTGTATGTGGTTCTAGCAATTCCCTAAAAATAATCTCCTATAAAAATAAATAACTCTGTTTAGATACATCAACTTCAACCTTTTATTTTAAATAAGTGGCTTCTAAATGAAAAGTTGGTTCATAAAGCTTTCAAAATATTTTGGAGCTAACAAAAAGTAAAATTATTGATATACCCTCTAACCATATATACTAGTGATATCTCAGGCTCAATGTGTCACATTCGAGATGCTAATGTATACACTTAACTTACTCGCAACAAGGTACGCCCACCATTTGGCATCGTTCGTGCCTGAGTAACAACTCAATGGGATTTTACAACGAGCCAACTTGCTTCGTTGACTTGATTGGGCACCCCTGGCCATTCGGGTTTTCTCATCGACTGCCTCATCATGGTGTTTCATGCAAATGACTTCAAATGGGTTACGTTAAAATTCGAGTATATCATTTCTAGCAAAAGATGTTCCGTATAAACATCACTTCATGAATCAATAGTTTTGTTATCAATAAAACTCTATTAATCATTTGTTTATTTTCTTTAAAAATTGAATAAACAAATAAATTCATTTTGCAACAAAGCACCATTAATTTGAACATGGATCAAACAAACTCCTTACGAATGAGGCTAAAACGAAAATTTTCAAAATTGTGAAAGCACAAAACAATTATTATAAAATGTTAGCCACAAAGCTAGTGTTTAAATTTGCTAGAAACTACAAGTCATTTGAAAACTGTTAGTCACATTGTCACGACTTTAATGTGATTGAAAACGAACTAATTTACATAGGCGACACAACCGTTAAATCTTTTCTAATTTCAATGTATATATATACATATTAGTCAACAGAAAATGAACTAATTTACATAGGCGACACAACCGTTAAGTCTTTTCTCTAATTTGTTGACAGCATTGATTTATGATTATTAGGGATTTACGGTTAACGTATATGTGTTTATAAGGGCATCCACTATGGTTAAAATTTATAAAGGTTTATAAGTGTTTCATGTCATCATATATAAATAAATTATAAACCTACCTTTTCTCACTATGATTAAAAAGTGGTAGAGAACTAAATAATCCACATTACACATGCATTAATTGTATTGCGTTTATGAAAAGTTCTAAAAACTAAGACATTTTCATGCCACCTAAATTTCTTACTATGGTTGAAACAAGATATAAACCTTTTCAAGTTTCTTAAAACCTATTCATGAATCTTTTATAGTAGATGCTCTAACAACGTGAAAATTATAAACTAGACACACCTATAATATAATAAGTATTGAAACTAACCTCCACATTATCAATAAAAATAATTAAAAATGCCGCATTACAAGTTTAGCCTGTGATTAGTCAAGCCATGTCATTTAAGGTATGATATTGGAACGAAACTAAACGTCCGTATACGATATTGATACTTTTAAAGTTTACGTCTGATATTCGTACATTTTAAAAAGTATGGGTTTAACTCTTATAACTATTATAGCGACTTGACTAGATTGCAACTTTGACTAGAAAAACCATGTTTTTGAGGGTTTTCTTTGAGTTTATAGACTCTTCATCCCATAGCATATTAGCACGCTTGATATCATGATTGTTTGAATTATAGATATGATGGCTTAAATTGAGGGGTATTTGGTTTGGTGTTGGGAATGGGTATAAAAAATAGGTTTCATTCATGAGAGAGAAAACTCAACCATCTAGGCGGGTTTACAATATGCCTATATTAACGGGTTTGATATACAATTTTCAAATCCAAACATACATACAAAAAATGATACCCATACATTCATTCCCATACCCATCAAACAAACACTACCTAAATACAATTAGGACAGCTATAATACATAAATTAATCACACAACCATATTAATCAAAACAAAACCCGTGACCTTCACAAGCTTATGAAAGATCGTTTGTTTGTGTCACCGTTGTCTACAAAAATCCAAAAAACTATTTCGGCTGGCCTCCCGTTGGCACCAGCATCTGGGTGACAGTTGTTTCTGAGTTGCATGCTTCGTTGCTACTGTCAGTTGTTGACTTTCCGCACGTTGTAGTCACGGCTGTCACGCCAGTTGAACTAAATAATGCAGATTTCTCAGTTGTTGTTGGTTCCTCTTGCATGAGATAGGAAAGTTCTTGGTTTTCTGATATGGCCGCGCCGACCATGTCTCCCGTTTTCTCAGCTTCTTCTTGCAGCTGCAATGCAAACTCAAGTTGCCAAACTACTTCTTCCATGGTTGGTCTTTTACTTCCTTCCCCTTTTAAGCAATTATGTGCTAACTCTCCGAAATTCATCAAGCACTTGGATGAAATCACACCACTTAGGTTTGAATCAATTATCTCATGAAGGGTCCCCTTTTGGTAATTGACTTTTCCCCATTCTGCCAGATTGATTTGCTCATCTGGAAGCACTCGATTAATAACAGGTCTTGCACACAAGACTTCAAGCAAAACAACCCCGAAAGAGTACACATCAGATTTTTCAGTTAAAGGTTGACCGTTGTAGTATTCAGGATCCATATACCCCCAAGTACCCTTCACCAACGTGTTAACTTGGCTATCTGCTCCGTCTCTAGGGCCTAGCTTTGACAAACCAAAATCAGACACCTTAGCAACCCAATTTTCATCGAGTAAGATATTTGTAGACTTGACATCTCGATGAATTATCACACGGTTTGCACCTGTGTGAAGATAATGCAACCCTTTGGCTGCACCAATGCATATACTGAGACGTGTTTTCCATGATAATGGAGGGTTGTCTGTCTTGTATAGATGCTCCCGTAGAGTCCCGTGAGCCATGTAATCATACACCAATACCATCTCACCCTCATCATCACAATATCCAATCAGGGACACTAATTGGACATGACGTAGTTTGGACAACATTCCTATTTCTGTTTGGAATTCAAGAAAACCTTGTTTGGATGATGCATCCAGCCGTTTGATTGCTACACTTGTAGCATTGTCAATGTACCCTTTGTAAACTGTACCAAACCCTCCTTTTCCTATAATAAGATCCTCACTGAATTCATGGGTAGCAATTTTCACATCCTCAAGTGAAAAATGACGGCAGCGATCAGTTGGTAATGATGGATGGCAAGACTTTGTGGATTCTGATTCACCTTTAGCAAACATTTTGGCTCGTCTTTGCTTGAAAACTATAATAAGAACTAAAATAGATAACAAAACTAACCCTCCTCCAACACCTCCAATAATGGCAGCGTATGATGGAATTTTCTTTGTATTAGATGTTGGCCTTGGAAGTTGGGCTGAAGGACTAATTGGGTTTGGGCCTGAAAGATTATCAATACTCAACTTGAAGACCTCCAAACCATTTAAAAAACCATCCCTGTATTCTGCAGACTCGGGGTTAGGATGCAATTCTAGCCACAAATCTTGCTTGCTTTTCCGACCATCTTGGTCATGAACAAATACAATGTAATCCCTGAATACTGGATTCCCGCTACGGTTTGTCCAACGAAATAGATCAGCCTCCAGTTCAGCAGTTTGGTTATTAATTAAGATTGTGAAAATCACTTGATATTCTTTTGTGTATTGTGGTATAATGTTGCAAAAATGGAGCCTGAGCATATAATAAAACCCAGAATCAACACGAAGGTTCCATGTCAAAATGTAACGGACAGCTCGTTTGCCCATACTTCTTTGTGTTTGATAAACTAGCTCAGGTGCGGTGTAATTCGGAGTCTCTGTAGTATATGTGATCGGATTCGGATAAACGGGCGTCCACCCATTTTCTCCGTGTATGTAGTTATTATCTTGATCCCATGACCGGTACATACCAGTATCCTCATTACCGGGTATTTGCCTCCCACCCATGTTTAGCCTGTAAACATTTTCAAGCGCGGTTTTGTTATGAATAACGGCTCCTGTAATTTGACCGACAGATTTCAGGTTCTTAGCATTGAAATATAGATTTTCTGGCATTGAAACAATTTCAATGCCATTGATGAATGCATATGAATTGGGTGAGGGTGTAAAGGTAACATTTAGGAGTTGGGTATCTTGCACATAAATGGCGAATTCCTTGACAAAGTTGAGGTTTCCCAGAAAGGAGGCGGTTAAAAAAGCACTGAAGTTGGTTAAGAGAGAGTATCCATTGGATGATACAGAGAAGAAAGATTGGTTTGCATTAAGGTTGGAATAGGTGGCAGGATAGAAATAAAGGCGTAGGAATTTGGGTCCTTGAGACACCGTAAATGTGTAGGTGAATGAAGAAGTGTTAAAGATTCGAGCAGTCGAGTAAGGGGTTGGGGGGACTGAAGAATCTCGGTGGTAGGGGGTGGATGTGAATGAAGTGGTGGTGATGTTTGAGGGTACAAATTTAGAATGAACGTCTCCGGCCCATTTTTTATCAGAAGTGGTGGTGGAGGATGAATTACCGCAGTCGAGGAAGACACGATCGGTGGCTATATATGGTTGTGCTTGTGCGGTGATGGATGAGAATAGGAGAAGCAAAGAAAAGAGCGGCAAAGTGAAGGTTAACATGATGGTTAATCGCTTAATTCACGAGAGAGAGGAGCAGTATTAAAGATTGGCTATGCAAAGTGCAATACATAGGTTAATACAATGCTACATCTATTACTGTCACATAAGCATCTCATGATTTTATTCAAACTCTCATAATGCATTGAACTTTGCGTAGTTTAATGCATTTCTACATCAAAAGGGAGAACCCCACTTGGATAACATAAAATAAGTTCATCAACTTTAATTTAATAGGATTCTATTTCTATAGTGGAAGACGTCACTTGAAAAATTAAAAGGTCGTGCATGTGCAGAATTGACCGAACTTTATACCAACGAGCCACCTGAAAGTTTCACAATGGATTGCACGCTGACTCATCATCTTTTTTTTCTATTAACCGATGCCAGAGTGTTGCGTTGTGAGTGCCCTTAAACCATGTGATCGAGGTGGTTTTGCATCTACGTAGATGCTACATATAAAGAGATATTTGGTGTAGAAGGCATTTGGTTTTCTCTTTCAATGACTATGACATCCTTTTCAGCTGTTAATGTATACGTACAAAAAAACATCTATGCACCAGTGAATCTTGTTATTTTGTTCAAGTACTTAGAGAGCTTATAATTTACATTATAGATATATTTATAGGTCACATGTACATATGGGTTAACTCATATTGTTTCAACGGGCAGAATTTGAAACTTAATGTTAGATAACTTCATCGTTTTATCTTATTTTAATGATGTTTTAGATATATTTTGTCTAGAAACTTTGTATTAGTTGTAGATATACATGTTATAATGCTAAATATATTGCCAGGGGAGAACACCATGGATGCATAGCATGCAGCCATATTGACTGGGTTTATTCATAAATGGATGTTGTTTAAGTTATAGAAATATATACGGTAACTTGCCTAATTTTAGAACCAAAGTATTGTCTTTTCTAGTTTCTGGTAAATAAAGAATGTCTATGCTATGAACTTTGACGAGAATTTTTGCGCTTAGGATTATAAGAGTTGGCCTTTAGCTTTTGTATTATATTATTATGAACTAGGCTTGTTTTGCTGACTTCTAATGACTTCGCGTAACAAAACATTTAACCCTTGATCTGTATTTCTTTTTAACTTATTAAATTCTCTTAGGGGATGTTTGGTACGAGTGAATCACATAGAATGGAATTGTAATCGAGAATGGAATGACCAAGAATAGGAATAGTCTTAGAGAAAGAAAATGAATTCCATTGTTTGGTGCTACCAAGGATTCGAACAAGGAAATGTGCTAGTAGATTGATTATCTTGTTTGGTACCACAAGACAATCGAATATTAATGCAACAAAACAAATAGCTACTTAGAATGGCAATGTAAATATTAATTTACTATCCTTTGTGTCGTTGTCACATATAATGAATAACTACAGACTACATTTTTCCAAACTATCATTTTCAAAATTTTGTGAAATCACATTTCGAGAAATAGTATAATCACCAAATTACAATAAAACTTTGATAAGAAGACTGCTACAACAAGACATATCCACAATAAGATAGCGATTCTGAATCGAGTAGCGTTGCATCTTCATATGTCCTGTTGAGGTAAAAGTTTGCTTCTACTTCGAACAAGCGAGATGAATCCTTCGGACTAGAGTAGGTCCTCCGGATTCGGTATGGTTCTTGCTTATTGCGTGTTACTTCGGATATCTGCAAAACAAATACGTCCGTTAGACTCGCCCCGGGAATGTATCCCAGGACCAACCTCCGGCGTGAGAGTAAGTATATATTTTAGTGAGAGAAAGTATGAATAAAACTAGAGAGTGGTAGAGAATTAGTTAACCTTAAATGAAGATTTCCTCTCTATTTATAGACTCTCTTCATGGAGTGCCAGGCTGGTTCGTACTTAGCCCTTAATGTTCGCTAGTTTAGCCTCCATTATCATATACTTTGGTGTACTTGTTTGTACTTTGGTCTAAGTACTCATTGGCTTATCCGAAGGGTTTGTTCATTCCGGACGTCGGAGATCATTCGGACATTCGTAACCCTTCGGATATGGTTCTATATCGCTTGGACACATCTGAGTATAATTTACCTGACACTGATCCGGAGGGTATACCTTTGTACGGAATGTATCCGGAGGGTACATACGTCAACATGTCCCCCCCAGTATCATAGTATTGGTTGTGCCAATGGTGTGATACTAAGTTTATTTTTTGCGATTTTCCGGAGGGATCGTCATAGCTTTGTTCTTTTGCCGGAGTTACGCAAAATGCCAAAAGTAATTAAGGTGTCGTTTAAGGTGTGCCGTCGTTTTTTACCGCGTCGTTTGGATTGGAACACGTACGCGTTTTCTAAGAGACACTGTCTGGATGGGTGACACGTAAGCCCTACGGGTGACGTGTCCCCTTCCCGCCTATTTTTGACCGCCTATAAATAGTCCCATTTCTTTTTATTTACAGCACCGTAATTTTTCCTCTGCACACACATACCTCTGACACGTTTTTCAGCCTTCCGTATTCCGAACAATTGTTCTCATCGTCTTCGAGGTACGTCTCCGTCCGTTAAGTTATTTTTTGTTATTTGGCTATATTCCTCCCTTCCGGATTTATCATGTCGGAGTCTACTGCTTCGTTCGAATATGAGGACGTGTCTATGCCGGAGGGTTTCCACGTTAAGAAAGACATACAGTTACGGCCGTCTACGATGGATGAGGGCGAGGTGCTTGCCGTAGTGGATACTTTCAAGATTCCGAAGGATTTACATCCCCGGGTTCCTCCGGCAGACATGACGATGGATCAACTTCCTGCAGATGCCATTGGCTTATACGCAGAATACTTCTTCGATGGTGGCCTTACTGTTCCTTTCTCTACTTTTCTTTTGGGGGTGATCAGGTATTTTAAAATTCACCTTTCTCAGCTGGTTCCGTTAGGTATGCATCGCGTCACTCTTTTTGAGGTGTACTGCCGGAGCATGCATATTCCTCCTACCACTCCTTTGTTTCGTGTCTTTTATAAGCTTAGCAAGCAGGGTAGTTGGTTTTCTTTTGAAAAACGTATTCATAGAGATAGGAAAATCTGTTTCGGGGATTTTCCTTCATGTCTGAAAGGTTGGAAATATCACTTCTTTTTCATCGATAGGAGAGCCATTCCGTTTGCTATGCCTTGGAGGCATTCCGATTCGGACGTGTCCGATCCGTTTCCCAGGCAGAATGAGTATGATGCTTCGCATGCTGATCGACTGTCCGAAACGATTATTGAGCCGTGCCACATTCCTCAGGCTTTTTTATACGCTTTGGGCTTGTCGGATCATTGGGAGTTTACCGGTTTCCGTCCGGCCATAAGGGATGAGCAGGGGAGGGGTATAGCCTTTGTTTAAAAATATGAACTCTTTTTTTTTTTTTTTTTTTTTTTTTTTATGAATCTTTTATCTGTGTTTACTGATGAGTTTGTTTATCCGCAGGTATTACTATGTCGTCTTATTTGAAGAAACCTCCATTGCGAAGGTCGACGAAGATTGTTTCCGGGGACCCACTTCCGGAAGGTCAGAGACGTGAGATGCACACTACTACCCCTTTGGCCTCCAACGCCGAGGTTCCAGAGAAGACTGATGAGCTTAAGAGCGTTGAAATTCCGGACGACAAGGTTATAGCTTCCAAGCAGAAGAAGAAGGAGCAGGCTGAGAAGACGGGATTGAAGAAGCCTCCGTTGAAGAGGACTGGAGCCGGGAGTGTCTCTTCTCGTCTTCATAAGAGAAGCAAGGTGTCTGCTGGTGATACCGTGATTGATTTGGATACCGGGGAGGCTTTGGAGAGGCCGGAGCCTATCCGTTCAGTGCATCCGGACCAAATTTTGAAGGGTCAATCCGGAGGGTCTGGTGCTGGTATGTTATGACTTGCTTTTTTGTTTGTATATATTTAATTGTCTTTCCTTCCAGCGTTTTTATCGTCTTACTAATATAAACTTTTCCTCTCAGGGGGTTCGGGGACTTCCTCCCACCGTCCGGGGAAGGAAACTCTTGCTGAGGAGGGGGATACGGAGGTTGATATTGAGGGGGAGGGTGATGATGAGGATCTTTTTGTACCTGCTTGGTCGGTGAGGAGGGGAAACCGCATGAATAATGCGAACGTTTGTAGGGATATGATGATCAACTTGGCGACTCCTAGGGAGGAGAAATATTTGGATGATCAGAGTGATGAGGAGGCTGTCCGAAGGGCCTGGTTGATGCTGGGCAAAAGTGCTACGGTTCAAGCGGATGTTATTTTCCGTTTTGAGTCTCTTTTGAAGGAGTATCAAAAGTTGTCTGAGACCCACAAGATCTGCGATAAGACCCTCGATGATAACTGGAAGATGTTCCAACAGATGTCCGGGGAATTTCAGAAACTGAAGGATGAGCATAAGGAGTGTACTGAGGTGAATCCGGAGGGGTTGAAGAAGCTTCGTGCGGAGAATGCAAGTTTGGAGGGGCGGGTTGGTGATCTTGAGTTAGAGATGGGTGAGTGGAGAAAAGTGTCCGGTGAGCAGGCCGAGAAGATTAGGTCGCTGGAGGGGCAGTTGTCTGATGCCAAAAATAAGTTGAGCGAGGAGGAGAAGGCTTACAAAGAGCTTTATCAGGAGAAGGTGGACTTTGCCGTAGCCGCTGGGAATGCCGAGGTGGATAGGAACCGTATTGTCAATGAGTTTATCCCGGAGGCTATCCACCGCTTTCTCGGGAGTCATGAGTTCCGAACAGCCTTGGCAGAGCCCTTCAACTTGTTTTATCTCTCTGGGTTGATTGACGGGGCAGGTTTGTTTGATGAGCCGGAGAAGGCAAAAAAGTTACTGGGGGAAGTAGAGGGGATGGATATGGATGCCGGAGCAAAATATGGTCCGTTGTACGATAAGGCCCTTTCTCAGGATTATCCCTTCATCCAGAAGATCCGTCAGACTATCTACCGGAAGTTTGATGAGCTAGATGCCTTGGTTCCTGACCCTGCTCCTGCTGAAGAACCAACTGAGGGTCCGGAGGTTGAATCCCGTATCGAGAATCCCTCCGACACTCAGAATGCCTCTGTCTTCGCCTGAAGCTGCTCATGTGTTTGATGTATGTTGGAGTCCGGATACCTCCATTTTGACTATGGATTTAGGTATCTCGGATTCCCTGTGAAGCTTGCCAACTGATGTAATAGAATAGGGTTAAAATTCAATTTTTGTTATTCCGTTATTTCGGAATATTTGATGTAACCGAACTTGGATCATATGAATATATCACTTTTTTGTTATCCGTATTGTTTTTAACTTACATCTGTGCTTCTGAGTAATATGCAATTTATGTAACTTGGCTTTTTAATTATGTACTCGTGGGGTTCTGTTTTACCGGACAACATACGCCTTACGGATATAGACCATGGCTTATTCCTCTTATCTTTACTTGACGGGGTAACCTGTACCCTTCGGCTCTTGGCCTTAGTAATACCCACTTGGGGTTTTCTTTGACGGGGTAACCTGTACCCTTCGGCTCTTGGCCTTAGTAATACCCACTTGGGGTTTTCTTTGACGGGGTAACCTGTACCCTTCGGCTCTTGGCCTTATTAATACCCGTTTGGGATTTTCTTTGACGGGGTAACCTGTACCTTGCGGCTCTTGGCCATATATTCTCTTGGGGTTTTAGTCTTCCGGACAACGTGTGTCCTACGGCTCTTGGCCGTATACCCTCTTGGGGTTTTATTCTGGGCAACTTATGCCTTGCGGCTCTTGGCCATATACCCTCTTGGGGTTTTAGACTTCCGGACAACGTGTGTCCTACGGTTCTTGGCCGTATACCCTCTTGGGGTTTTATTCTGGGCAACTTATGCCTTGCGGCTCTTGGCCATATACCCTCTTGGGGTTTTAGACTTCCGGACAACGTGTGTCCTACGGCTCTTGGCCGTATACCCTCTTGGGGTTTTATTCTGGGCAACTTATGCCTTGCGGCTCTTGGCCATATACCCTTTTGGGGTTTTAGTCGTCCGGACAACGTGTGTCCTACGGCTCTTGGCCGTATACCCTCTTGGGGTTTTGGTCTTCCAGACAACTTGTGCCTTGTTGAAAATAACACTTTATATGGTCCAAATGCATCGGATGTTTCATTGATTGTGAAAAAATGGCTCATGCCTTACAATAAGTCCTGAAATAACAAAGTACATAATAGGTTACATAAAGCATTTCTTTAAGTTAATTGCATGCCAGGTTCGAGGTACTTCCACATCTTCCATGGTTTGGAGCTTGTATGTGCCGTGTTGATAAGCTTCCGTTATACGGTAGGGGCCTTCCCAGTTAGGTCCCAATTTTCCTTGATCTTCCACTCTGCTGGCTTCATTCTTCCGATACACAAAATCTCCCACTTTGAAAGCTTCGGGTTTAACCCTTCGATTGTAGTACTGCTCCACTTTCTTTTTGTATTTCGCTTCTCTTATGGCTGCCATTTCCCTTCGTTCTTCCAATAAGTTTAGATTTAGGTTTATCTCATCGTCATTGTTTTCAACGTTTGCCGTCATGGTCCGGAATGTAGGCATGCCGATTTCTGCCGGAATGACTGCCTCACTTCCGTAGGTTAGACTGAAAGGGGTTTCTCCGTTGCTAGTTTTCAGGGTGGTTCGGAAAGCCCACAGCACGTTTGGTAACTCGTCTACCCATCCGGCTCTCTCTCTTCCAAGCCGGGACTTAAATCCCTTCATAAGGCTTTTGTTGGCTCTTTCGACCAATCCGTTGGCTTGAGGGTGAGCAACGGCCGTGTTAATTTGTGTGATATTTAACTTTTCGCACCAACTTTTGAACGGATCTCCCACAAAGTTGCTTCCGTTGTCCGTGACAATTATCTTGGGTAGTCCGAACCTACAGACGATATTGTCCCATACAAATTTTTTGACTTCCTTTCCGGTTGTCTTGGCCAACGGTTTTGCTTCCATCCACTTCGTGAAATAGTCTATTGCCACAATAACATACTTAACTTTTCCTGGAGCTTCGGGTAAAGGTCCTAAAATGTCAATTGCCCATTGGAAGAAGGGCCATGGTGCCATGACGGAGGTTAGTACCGTTTTTGGTAACTTTGGGACCGGAGCATGTATCTGACAGGCGTCGCATTTTCGGATGACTTCCCTAGCGTCCCGGTGCATGGTTGGCCAATAGTAGCCTTGCCGCATGAGTTTAGCTACTACGGTCCGGGGTCCGGAGTGCATGCCACACGCTCCTTCATGCACCTCTCGGATTATGTAATTGGCTTGGAGAGGTCCGACACATCGTAACATTGGTCCCAGGTAGGATTTTTTGAATAGCACATTGTCAATTAGTGTGTAGTGGCTTATTTTCATACGGAGGTTTCGAGCTTCATTTTGATCTTCCGGCCATATGCCTTCATTTAAACATCGGAATATGGGGGACATCCAATTTTCCTCCTCTTCTTCTACTATTGCATTGATTGTCTCTTCTTCTGTGGATGGTTTCTCCAATACTTCTACTAGGACTTCCTTTGTCAAGTGATCGAATGCTACGGATGCCAGCTTACTGAGTATGTCTGCTTTTTGGTTTTGAGTTCTTGGGATGTTCTTTATCCTAAAGCGTTTGAAGCAAGTGATGTATTCCTTGGCTTTGGCGAGGTACTTTGCCATACTCTCCTTGTATGCGGTAAACTCTCCATTGATTTGGCTTGCCACTAGGTTAGAGTCTACTCGCACGTCCAGTGCTTCTATATGCATTTCTTTTGCAATTCTTAATCCGGCTAGGAGTGCTTCGTATTCTGCTCCGTTGTTGGTAGCTTCGAAATTTAAACGGAGAGCATAGGTGTATTCGTCTTTTTCTGGACTAATTAACACAAGTCCCGCTCCGGAACCTTTTCGACTAGAGGCTCCGTCTGTGTATAAGGTCCATTCTTCCGGATCAGAGATATTACATATCTCCTTTCCCCTCCTTTTCGGATCAGGACAAATGGTTCCGATGGGTACTTCATTGATGAAATCAGCCAGTACCTGTCCTTTGACGGCATTTCGGGGTACGTAAGTGATGTTGTAGGCTCCCAATTCCACCGTATATTTGGCTAACCGTCCGGAAGCTTCCGCTCGATTCAGCACTTGCTTGATAGGATGATCTGTGATAACTTTGACAGGGTGGGCTTCGAAATATCGCCTTAATCTTCTGGATAGATGTAATAATGCTAAAGCCAGCTTCTCGACCGGAGCGTATCTCTTTTCGGCTTCGTGTAAAGTCCGGCTCACATAATGAACTGGTATCTGCCGTCCTTCCCTTTCGACCATTAACACCCCACTTATTGCTTCCATTGCGGCTGACAGGTATAGGTACATGTCTTCTTTTGGTTTCGGCGTCGCTAGGCATGGTAGTTCCAGAATCATTTTCTTCATTTCTTGGAAAGCCTTTTCAGCTGCGTCTGTCCATTGGTATTTTTCTTTGTTGTCTTTTGTGATATTTTTCAATGTTTCAAAGAAAGGCAAAGATCTTTCGGCAGATTTGGACAAGAAACGATTGAGTGCTGCGAGTTTGCCACTTAAGCTTTGCATTTCCTTTAACGATTTCGGTGATTGCATATCAGCGATTGCTCTGGTTTTCTTGGGGTTTGCTCTAATCCCTTCGGATGTCACCATATACCCGAGGAATTTCCCTTCCTCTACTCCGAAGGAGCATTTTTGAGGGTTTAGCTTCATGTTTATTTCTCGGAGATTGTCAAATGTTTCAGCTATATCGGCCAACAATTCTTTTTCCGTTTGGCTTTTTATCACCATGTCGTCTACATATACTTCCAGGTTCCGGCCAATTTGCTTCCGGAAGTTAGAATCTACCAATTTCTGATAGGTTGCTCCGGCATTTTTCAATCCGAATGGCATTTTGACATAACAGTAAGTTCCCCGATCCGTATAGAATGCTGTTTTCTCTTCATCTTCTTTTGCCATCTGTACCTGGTGATAACCTTTGTAAGCGTCCAAGAAACATTTGTAGCGGAACCCTATTACCGATTCAATTTTCCAATCTATTTCGGGTAAAGGATAGTAATCTTTCCGGCATGATGAGTTCAAGTTCTTAAAATCGATACACATCCTCCAGCTGCCGTCCGGTTTTTTCACCAGTACCGGGTTAGAAATCCACGTCGGATACCGAACGGGTCTGATTATTCCGGCCTTTAGCCATTCTTCTACGTCTCGATTTATGGCTTGGTTCTTTTCTTCCGAGAAAAATCTCTTTTTCTGTGCCACCGGCTTGTCTTGGATATTTACGTCGAGCTTATGTTCGGCTGCCCAACGGGGAATGCCAGTCATATCTGAAGGCTCCCATGCGAAAACGTCTTGGCTGTTTTTGAGCAATGTTATAAGGTGCCTTCGTCCTTCTTTTGAAAAATTCTTTCCTATCGTTACTAGCTGCTCCGGATATGCCGGATGAACCAATACTTCTTCGGTTCCAGTAGTTTCTTCCAGGGTGATTTCCGGGGAGATCTCTGCTCGTGATTCCCTTCCCATCAAGAACTTTTCTTCAAGCTTTCTACACTCAGAGATAATGACCGATCGGGTTACCAGAGTGGCAATACCTCCCGGTGTTGGGAATTTCATCATGGAGTGTATGGTCGAGGGGATGGCCCTAAGTTTTTTGATTCCAGATCGACCAAGTATCACGTTGTATGGGGAGGGAGACCTGATTACTGCAAACTTCATGATAGTTCGGCGGTACAACCCTTCGTTTCCGAAACAGACTTCTAATTCGATCTTTCCCAACGGATTTATGGCTTCTCCCGCGAATCCTATCAGTGGTGTGTTTGTTTTTGTCATACGAGACCGGATGGAAGAGTCAAGGTTCAGGAAACAGTGCTCGTACATCACTTCTACCGAAGCACCTTGGTCCACATATACCCTTCGTACGGTATATCCTTCAATCTCTGCTTCTACTATAAGTGGTTCGTCGGAAGCATCTCCCGGTAAGATTGGCGGGAAGCTTATGGGGGCGTTCATCCACTCTTCTTCCGGATCTATAAGTTTTCGTTTCGGATTCCTTTCTTGATGCTGGACCATATTGATGATTCGTCTTTGGTTGTTTTGCTGGTTATTTCTGGGCGGTGCTCTGTCCCTTTGTCGGACGTCTCTGATCAGGTGGTCAAGCTTGCCGGTGTCCAGGGCTATCTTGAGTTGTTCTTTCAGATTGTGACAGTCGTTGGTGAGATGCCCTTTCTCTCCATGATAATCACAGTATTTATCCATGTTTTCTCTCGACGGTCTTCCTCTTAATGGCGGGGGTGCCGGTAGCCTGAGCTGGTGTTCCGTTGACAGGATCTCCTTAGGGGCCTTTGTGAGCATGTTCAAGTCTAATGGTCTGGTATCTCTTCTATTTCCCTCGTCACGCCGGTGATCTCTCCGGTAGTCTGCCCGATAGGTGTTATTGTCGTTTCGTCTGGGCATGTAGGGTGCGAAATTTTCATTTCGTCTTGGTTTGAAGTCTTGGACATCTTTCCTGTGGTTTCCCCTGAAGGAGGACCGTTGTGTGTTATGGTCATTTCGGCCGTACGGATTAGGTTGATAATCTCTACGAGAATTATCCATCCTTTCTCCCCTCGGTACTTCCGTTAGCCGATACACTCTTTCGGAACGGACGAAGTCATCAACTCGTATCATCATTTCGGTTATGCTCTGGGGAACCTTCTCGGAGAATCTCTTCGCTAGCTCTGGACTTTTACAACCATCAATAAAAGAGGATATCTGCATCAGCTCTGGTACTCCTGAAATGCGGCTAGCCTCATCCGTCCATCGTTCCTTAAATTCCGGGAGGGCTTCGTTGGCTCTACGGACGATCTTGGTAATTTCCATCGGATCCCTGATACATTTTCTACGAAGGGCGAACCTCTGAACAAACTGTTCACTCAATTCATCCCAATTGTCAATACTACCTCGCGGAAGACGATCAAACCATGCTCTAGCAGCATCGTCCAGGGTCTGCTGGAACATCATGCACCAAATGGGCATGGGCCACGCACCTTGATTGGCCGCCCCTTCAAATCTGGTGATGTGATCATCAGGATCTGTAGATCCGTTGTACAACTTTAAGTGAGAAGGCATCAGATACTTTGAACCCTTTGGTCCGGAGAAATCGATGATCCTCCGGGTAAACGGACTCTTAGATGCTGCCTTGAAAGGCTTGGATAAGTCGTCCGTCCTTTCCTCTTCGGCTTTTTGGGCTTCGACATCATGAGATCCGGCAACCTCAAAGTCGAGTTGGATGGGGTCAATCGGTGTTTCTCCCGAGACATTGTATTGTTGGATGAGAGATTTTAGAGCAGCGAAGTGACTTTGGATTTGTTCAAGGTTAACAGGATTGGTATTGTTATCCGGACGACTTCCGGATCCTTCGGGTGTGGTTGGGGAAGGACCTGTCATTTATTAGCTTCGGTAGAGTGAATGACGGGTCCCACGGATGGCGCCAATTTGTTGAGGTAAAAGTTTGCTTCTACTTCGAACAAGCGAGATGAATCCTTCGGACTAGAGTAGGTCCTCCGGATTCGGTATGGTTCTTGCTTATTGCGTGTTACTTCGGATATCTGCAAAACAAATACGTCCGTTAGACTCGCCCCGGGAATGTATCCCAGGACCAACCTCCGGCGTGAGAGTAAGTATATATTTTAGTGAGAGAAAGTATGAATAAAACTAGAGAGTGGTAGAGAATTAGTTAACCTTAAATGAAGATTTCCTCTCTATTTATAGACTCTCTTCATGGAGTGCCAGGCTGGTTCGTACTTAGCCCTTAATGTTCGCTAGTTTAGCCTCCATTATCATATACTTTGGTGTACTTGTTTGTACTTTGGTCTAAGTACTCATTGGCTTATCCGAAGGGTTTGTTCATTCCGGACGTCGGAGATCATTCGGACATTCGTAACCCTTCGGATATGGTTCTATATCGCTTGGACACATCTGAGTATAATTTACCTGACACTGATCCGGAGGGTATACCTTTGTACGGAATGTATCCGGAGGGTACATACGTCAACATGTCCATCATGGTACCTTGTTTCTTTGAAAGTGTGCTGGAGTGATTATGCAAAAACCTGCAATATTAAAAAGTTAAAAACTGCAAATACCCGGAAGAGCAAGTTATTAAACAATCAAAAACCAAAATCAATAATACTTATAACAATAAAAATAGCAATAACTACCAATTTGGACTTCCACTGCCCATCGACCATCGTCAATATCTTTGATGTTTTGAAGAAAAAGTCATGCACCTTCGAGAGTGCAAATGATAGTTAGCATATCTATTGATTTATGAAGTCCAGATATATGAACAACACCAATAGATGAACAACCCCATATATGAAATACAAGACAATATCATCAGTTAATTACCCTTAACTACGAAAATCACAATCTATTAGTTTGCTGCATAAAATTACAATTGAGGTATCATGGACACTGATATATAATTGCTCTAACCTATGAACAACCAAATATATTCTTAAGAAAATGAAGCTCATAATAGACTTGTATTTATGTTTATATGAACAACGAGATGTAAAAAGTGGTACGTTAAAAAGATGTAGAAGAAGATGACTTTAAATCAGTGATCGTGAATGTTAGCTGGTGAAGAAGATTGTTGAGGGGATTTCAATTGCTAGAGAGAAAAAAATATTTAGGGCTTTTTCAATTGAAATTTGCTACATCCACATAAAATTCCCACAAAAAACTCCCACTCGCTGACGTGTCAGCGGGTGATTGGTTTTTTGTGGGTTCCACATCCCACTAAAAACCAATCACCTGCTGACACATCAGCGAGTGGGCGTTTTTTGTGGAAATTTTATGTGGATGTAGCATACCTCTTTTCAATTTTCCCCAAATGACATAGCATGTGCAAGGCACATGTTTTTTCATTATATTGCACGCTTTTTTGTTATGCTCATTGATTCTCAGTAGAATGGAACGAGTAAAAAAATCTGTATAATCCCTCTATTCCTAGCATTCTTTACTTTTTTTTAAAGAATCATTTAGGTGGAAAGAGAATGCTATTTTAATTCTCCAATTCTATTCTCAATACGTAACAAACAAAAAAAATGCTCTCATTCTCTTTCCAAGCTTTCCATTCCACCCTACCAAACACCCCCTTAATGTTTCCATGTGAGAGGTGGAGAAGTTTACTGCCATAGGAAAAGACGTGATTATTGGAGAATAATAGAGGATGTAAATTACCTTTTATATGTAAACTTACTTTTTATTATGTTAAAAAATATTGTATAATAGATATGCAAATTATGGTTATTGAAAACACGTGATTATTATATATGGTTAGGGGGTATATCAATAATTTTATTTTTTGATAGCCCAAAAATATTTTGAAAACTTTATAAATCAACTTTTCATTTAGAAGCTACTTATGTAAAATAAAAGTTTAAATGTATTTAAACGAAGCTATTTATTTTGTAGGAAATTATCTTTGTAACAAAAACTTACAGCTTCAAAAAAGCTCTTAAAAATTCTTACCAAACTGGCCCAAGTCTTAAAAAAAAAAAAAAAAAAAAAAAAAAAAAAAAAAAAAAAAAAAAAAAAAAAAAAAAAAAATTGCCACCCTAAATATGCTTTCACCCCAAAGAAACCGAATCACTGTGTCATTTATATTAGCTTTTGTCGGACTAGAAGTTGTGCTGATGATACAATACAATGTCCATGTTTTTTATACACCTTAGTTTACTGGTCAGAATAATGTTTATGCCATATTTGATAGTCAAATTTGTCACTAACAATATATCTTCTATTTTTCTGGAGTTCTAGATGGAAAATGAAGATGTTGATGAGCAACCAAGTGCTGAAGATAGATGTATCAACCAAGTGACTTGCATTTTCATTTGTCACTTAGTGCATGGGTCTTCTGTTGGAAAAGATTAATCCACAAATCTTTGTTACTTATCAATTATTTTAAGTCCATCTGTTTTCTGGTTTGGGCCGCAGGCCAACAAACCCAATAAAGGAAACGGTTATTTAGTTAGATTATTTAGCATTGTAACATTTAGGTTTTTAGCATTACGTCGATTACTTTTTTACAGGAAACGGTATACACCTCTTCTCTATGGTGCCGTTTCATCAGTATATATAGTTTAGGAATTCTGTAAAACAAATCAACCCATTCATTTATCAATATCAAGTTTATTATGGGTTCATCCCAATCTTCCTGTTTCTCTATTTTATTTCGATTCTATATGATTGTTACATGAAGTTGTTTTGATCATTCGATCCTGGAATTCTCCCATAAAACCTGTGGAACAGTGGCATCAGAGTCGAAGGGATCAAACAACACCAATTCATGTTCAATCATTATTCAAAGAATCAAAACCTGCGTTCTTTAAGAAACGCAACCATGGATGTCAATTGAAGAAGAAAGTTTAGAAACGGTTTCACCACCAAACCGGTGGTTAACCAAGATGTCGGATTAAAGAGAAAGAAAGAAAAGAAATAAGGCTTATTGGTTTACTCAGTTAATATTATAACAAAGTTTTTTTTGATTTTGTAGTTTTTTATACTACAACACAGCCAAGACCCCGGTTCAATATAGAACCTATTATAGTAGTATCAACCAAGAGTTTGATGAAGGCAAGTCTTTTGCCAAAACCGAAGACCCACGCTGTTGGGAAACTAGAAAGAAGGCTGCATTTGCATAAGCAAAGTAAAGGTTGCAAAAACCTTTGCCCAACAAAACCAAAAGTCATTTAACACTAAAGATTAAGAGCATGAATAAATTGAATTGAAGAAAAATATGAACAAGAAGGCATCAAGGAACAAGAAGATTAAAGAAAACAAATTTATAGATTAAGGGGGAATCTGTTGGAAAAGATTAATCCACAAATCTTTGTTACTTATCAATTATTTTAAGTCCATCTGTTTTCTGGTTTGGGCCGCAGGCCAACAAACCCAATAAAGGAAACGGTTATTTAGTTAGATTATTTAGCATTGTAACGTTTAGGTTTTTAGCATTACGTCGATTACTTTTTTACAGGAAACGGTATACCTCTTCTCTATGGTGCCGTTTCATCAGTATATATAGTTTAGGAATTCTGTAAAACAAATCAACCCATTCATTTATCAATATCAAGTTTATTATGGGTTCATCCCAATCTTCCTGTTTCTCTATTTTATTTCGATTCTATATGATTGTTACATGAAGTTGTTTTGATCATTCGATCCTGGAATTCTCCCATAAAACCTGTGGAACATCTTCAGAATCAGCTTTGGCTTCACTTTTTTGTCTTCGTCTTGATCTTATTGAGACTTTTGGCGCTCCAACCTGAAATATGTGATACACACTTGCAAAAACAACTTTAAACACAAAAGTTAAGCTGTTTTTATCCAAATAAGCTGGTTTTATCATTTTAAATTAACTCTGACCGATAAGAAGCACTCAAATCCGAATCTGATTAGTCTTAATAAGCTGAAATTGATCATAATAAGCACACTGAAACAATCTTATATGTACTAAATAAGCATTAAGTCTAAATAAACTAAAACTGGATGAATAAATTGTCTGAACTAAATAAACAATTTCCGAACTGTTTCAATAAGCTGAATCTGGACAGATAAGCACGTCTGGATAAGCTGTCTAATTAAGCAGTCTTCAAATATTCTTCTCACCTCTAATAGCACTTGTTGTATCAAGTAAGCTAAAGATAAGTAATGTTAGAGAGAGAATTTGATGTGTGTAAAATCTTTCTCAATTGGTATTGACACAAATGAGGCGAACGTTACAAGTTACGGCTAATTAAACATTATTTATACTTAGAGATGTTCATTGAAGCTAAAGATAAGTAATGTGAGAGAGATAATTTAATGTGTATAAAATCTTTTCTCAATTGGTATTAACACAAATGAGGTGAACGTTACAACTTATGGCTAATTAAGCCTTATTTATACTTAGACACTCTCTAAATATTGTATAACTTACAACAACAGTTTCTTTAGTATTGCACACTTAACACAACATCAACACTTTGTGTTCTAAACTTCTAATAACTTATTTATTTTTAAATAAGTATGTTAACATATGAAAAAAGAAAATGCAAGCAAAACAATAAAGTTTCATAGAATCGTGTAGGTTAAGGTCGTTGAATTTTGAGGCTTCTTGAAAAGGAATTTAAGTTTAATGGTCGTTTTGAGCAAAAGGCTTAGTAGAGTGTCATTATAGCCACTAGTATCTCGCGAGCTTTTATTTATTTATATAAGAAATGCTAACATCAACTTTAAGTACATCAAGTGATGTGGTTAACAACTTTATCTTTTTTGGTTGAAAAAAACGTTACTACTTTATCTTTTTTGGTTGAAGAAAACGTTACTAACAACTTTTTATAATTGTGTTTGACACACTGTATATTGTTTATCTAAGAATATGAAAAAACGATTATTAAGTATATGTTGTTGTTGGCAAAACCTTATTCACATAAATATCTTTCATTCAGAAATTAATAAATTTTGGTCATTCCTAGATACCAGTCATAATCATCGTGAAAAACATTTCAACGATTATACAAAATGCATAACTATTAGAAGATAAATAAGCCTTGATATGTGGGCTTCAGATCCATTAAGGTTTATGAATAAGTTTTCATGTATTGTATTATTATAAATAGTTATTAATAAAGATATGACACATATGGGGTTAACATCATTCAACATGATATCATGAGCAGATATGATCTTTAAACCTACTCATTCATCAGCCACTTCTCTATCACCCAGTCACACCTACCTATCTCCCAAAAACTGCCCATGTCCACTGATCCTCTCCAAAACCCTAATGTTTTCTAGACATTATTGTTCATGCATTGGGATCTTGTTACGTATCTTTCTTAAGTTTAATTTCTCCACTCAAGCATATTTGTTTTAAATTTATTTTTACTGAGCCGACACTGCTGACCATCAAACATGGCACCAGTATTTCGTCCAATATAATTTTCTTTTCTTTTCATGTTTAAAAAAAAAAAAAAAAAAAAAAAAAAAAAAAAAAAAAAAAAAGTCTGCTTTCACGGTTTCGTCCTTCAAACTGCCAGGAAATATCAGAAGATAAATAGGCTCAAGCCCGCTCTGTAAGCTTCAGGACCATTAAAGTTTATGAATAAATTTTCACGTATGATATCACTATAAATCTTTTATATAATAAAAGAATTACATCATTTCGGAGTGTTTCTGCAAATCCCTTCTTATTGAAGAAAAAAAAATAGACCAATAGGAGAGCTCGATTTTGCCATGTATGCGAAATCGAGCAATATGATTGGTCAATAAAAAGGCAAAATTAAATTGATTTTGGTCAAACTTAATCAATTTGGTGGAGAAATTTGGTTAAGAAAAAAAATGCATAAAAATATGGGTGTCAAATTTATGAAAACAAAAATTTTTAAAAAGAGGAAGTAATTAATAAAACTTTGGTGTTTGAATTTTAAATAAATTATATAGAGCTAAGTGTAAAATTAAAAGTTTTCCTGTATTTTAATAACTTTAGAAAAAATACAAATAACCCCTTACACTTCGTACTCCTATACTTTATAATATTAACTTTGTTTAAAATTACATGATTATTAGTATTAGTTTTTAAACTTTCATCATTAAAATTACAAAATTTGGTAAATATGCGAATTAGTTTTAATACAAGTTAAATAATTTTTAAAGTAATGTTAGTTTTAGACTTTTCAAAAATATTTTTTTTAAATAAGGACTCATGTTATTTTATTTAAAAGTTTAATTTATGCGTACACATGTTTGAATATTAAATACTGCTAAATTATTAGTAACGAGAATACAAATATCAAATAGTAAGTACGAGTTAGTGTGATATGAAATAAATATATGCGATTTAACTTATAACAACGACTCATGAAATTGCTATTTGAAATTTATATATGGATATCTATAAAAATATTTTAAAAACTTCATAGAGCATAATTTAACTTTATCAACGCTCATTATGTGCTACTAAACTCGCACATTTTGTAAAACATGATATCAATAGTTAAAGTTAAACAACAACATCAACCTCAACCTCAACCTCAACATGTCTGTCAGTTAAAAACGTTATACAAAGCTAATTATTAAAAAATCAAACAAACACACGGGTTAGATAGTCATTGTTTAATGAAGGTGTTCTCCTTAAATTATTAAAAAAAAAATACACCCATCACAATCCTTATTTGATAACAATCACCTCCTAAATCAAAAAAAGAAAAACTACATGAGTGATAACCTAACTTTATTCATTGACGTGACGTATCATCAAAAAAAAAGGAAAAACCGTGCTGTTGTAGAGGAATTAAAAGTATGTACATGAGAATTATTAAGCAAATATATTAATCAGGTTATTACGTTACTATACTGCGATAATGTTATTGAGTTGGTAATCACGGATGTGAGATACAACCATTCTTCTATACGTATGATTTATGTGTTAACCTCTTTTTGCTTCTGAATAAAATCCGAAAGATACCTCAACAGAACTTTGACTTATCCCTTATCTAGCTGATAGTTTTTAGTAACATTTTTCATTGTTTAACTTTTTTTTATACACACCAACTTTTAGTAACTTTTTTTTAATGTTTTATTGAAAACTTCTATACCTAATATTTGTGTTTTTACTATAAACATACTAAGCTATGATAGAATTAGTTGTGAGTTCAAGGTTTTTTATTAAGCTTCTCAAAAAATTTTAAAGCTTTATCATAAACTTATTGTGTTATAGTAATTTAATAAGCCAATAAGCACCTTCAATAAGCATATACAAACACCCATTTAGTTCTAATCTGAAGTTTTCTTATTTGATGTTAGGACTAACTTTGTTGTTATCCTCACTATAATGCAATATGTTAGTGGTGTTTGCAGTTTTATGATCTTATCGCACACACTAAAATGCAAAGCAATTTGTTGTGTGCGTTTTTTAGAGGAGGATTAAGTATCAATACATGATTGTCGTGGAAGGATTATCTACGCATGCTCAAAGTATGAATGTATAATTAAGTTGAGTTGCTAATTTAGATAATACATGAATGTATTTTAATGTACCAAAGATGTGTTTTAGTGCCTATATGAGGAACTTTATGGTAGGAATTCTTAGCAGATGTCTTTGAATGAGTTAATGAAACTTAGCAGGTGTTTGTTGTCATTGATAACACTATGGGTGTCAACCAACGGGCTAAAATATGGGTGTCTTATACATTGATGATTTAGGCTAATTGTGAAGAAAGTTGCTCTAAAGTGAAAGGTCGGTAAGGATTCAAACAATCCTAAAAGACTTGTGAATGTACTCTTTGCCGTTTTTTCCATGCATTTATAATTTACTTATGCAAGTAATAATAATTTCCTTATATAGTTCGGTCTCATAGAAAAATTATTCTTATACCTTATAAATAAACGTATTCTACCATCACATCTTTTTTTGTTTCTCTTTATGTAATAAAAAAGCTATAGTATAAACATCTATGTTAATTTGGTAATTTTATGATCAAACATGAGAATTAAATAGCACAAACTTATGAAAATATAATTTTTCAAACAAAAAGGTACATTGGTAAACATGATATGATGGTTATTCATAATAATGGAAATGAATCAATCTTCAAAGCTCTAAATATGCTACATATTTTAATGAAAATATAAGTAAAAGAAATACCACAATTACAAAATACATCGTAAATTGATATCACGGGTTAGCAAAACTAAAAGCATATATCACTAACATCTTATGCAAGTCAAGTATCGTCATGTGATTTTACTTGAATAATAAAATATTATTTTTAATCCAAAAGCATTATGCTAAAATAATAAGTAGATTATAACATATATACATGTAGTTTTTTATTTTTAGTCCACAAAGTAAAACCATTTGAAATATGTTAAATGATTCATTTCTTAATCGATAATAATATATAATCAAAAAGAAATTTTAAAAACCTTGTGCGTGCACAGGTATTATAACCGGTAGTTATCAATAAAGATATGTCAATAAAGATATGATACTTAACATCATTCAACAATAACTCACTCTAATTATTGAATCATCGTGAAGGGACAAAATATAGTGGTATAATAAAGATAACACAGGTTAAAGTGTTACCGTAAACATCGTGACAAACGTTTCTACGATTATACGAAACGCTTGACTCCAATTATTGAATCATAAAGGGACAAAATAAAGTGGTACTTTAAAGATAACACAGGGTAAAGTGTTACTAGTATCATAAATGTCTTACTCACACATCAAACTAGGGGTGTTCATCAAGTTATTCGTTTATTTGATTCGATTACTTCGGTTAATTTTTTTGGTAAAATTGAAACCGAATCGAGTTCAAATTAGATCAAACCAAACAACAAATCAAATTAAATTTGGTTTGATTTTCGGGTAACATGAATTACACAATTTGTATTTTTTTTTTTCAGTAAATTTAAGTGTCAGATCATTTTAGACAACTTTTTTTTTTTTTTTTCAAAAGACAACACCAATCGTTATAAAGGTAATAACCGTGTGGGTCTGTGGTGTAACTATTAAATATGAAAAATAATCTTTATATAAGTTGGTTTGTGGTGTGGGTGGTCTAAAATGTGTTATTCATACCTGACGAATATCCGCGCAAGACGAAGGTGTATAGCAGAAAATAATTATACTTGTGAACTTATTGTTCTGGTGTGACTCTTAAACAATATAAAAAATATTAATTTAGTGGTGTATGTTATTATCATTTTTAATCAAGGGTATTATAAGATTTACATATCACTCAAATTTAAAGAATGTAAGTTTAGGAAAGTCATACATGTATTATAAGTAGTATATATATAGATATACAAACATCCAGTCTGCTTAACTTAGGATTTTAGAGAGAAAAATAGAGGTGGTTTTATTTTTATTTTGTTTATTATTTTTTCTTTTAATCTAAAAATGGTTAAAGGTTTGAAGATAAAATGAATTTTTGGTTAAGGTAATATTTAAAATCAATAGAAATTTTGAGGGGTCATAAACAAAGGTAAAAAGATCTTTGTATCCTCATGTGTAAGGCATGTGGAGGTTTAAATGGGAAGACTTAACGACAATTGAGGATAGGGATGAACTGTATTACAAAACTTCAATATAAATATTAATAATGAAAAAAAAGTCGAGAGACTGTGACATTAATTTTACCCAAACCACTTTTATATAATAAAAGAATTACATCATTTCGGAGTATTTTTACAAAACCATTTTCATTGAAAAAAAATCAAACCAATAGGAGAGCTCGATTTTGCGACGTAGGCGAAATCGAGCAATATGATTGGTCAATAGAAAGTCAAAATTAAATTGATTTTGGTCAAACTTAATAAATTTGGTGAAGAAATTTGGTTAAGAAAAAAAAATGCATAAAAATATATGTGTCAAATTTATGAAAACAAAAACTTAAAAAAAGATGAAGTAATTAATAAAAGTTTGATGGTTGAATTTTAAATAAAATATATGGAGCTAAGTGTAAAATTACAAGTTTTCATATTTTTTAATAACTTTAGAAAAAACACAAATAACCCTTTACACTTTATACCCCTTATACTTTATAATATGAACTTTGTTTAAAATTACATGAGTATTAGTATTTGTTTCAGACTTTCATATATTTAAATTACAAAATTTTGTAAATTTGCGAATTAGTTTTAATATTGTTAATTGTAGACTTTCATCTGTTAGAATATTTTTTAAATAACGACTAATGTTATTATATTTAAAAGCTTAATTTATGCGTAAACGGGTTTGAATATTAAATACGGCTAAATTATTAGTAACGGGAATATAAATATCAAATGGTAAACACGAGTTATTGTGATATGAAAATAAATATACGCGATTCTACTTATAACAACGACTCATGAAATTGTTGTTTTAAATTTGTATATGAAAATCCATAAAAACATTTTAAAAACTTTACGGAACATATTTAACTTCATTAACGCTTATTATGTGCTACTAAAGTCGCACATTTTGTACAAAATTATATCAGTAGTTAAAGTTAAACAATAACATCAACATCAACCTCAACATGTCTGTCAGTTAAAAACATTATACAAAGCTAATTATTAAGAAAAAACAAACACATGGGTTAGATAGTCATTTTTTAATGTAGAAGGTGTTTTCCTTAAATTAAAAAAAAAATGCACTTATCACAATCCTTATTTGATAACAATCACTTCCTAAATCAGAAAAAGAACAAAAAGAAAACGTAATAGTTGGCCGTTAAGGAATTAAAGTATGTACATGAGAATTATTAAGCAAGAATATATGGTTTTTAATCAGGTTATTACGTTACTATACTGCGATAATGATATTGAGTTGGTAGTCACGGATGTTAGATACAACCATTCTTGTATACTTATGATTTATGTGTTAACCTCTTTGTGATTCATTTCTTAATCGATAATAATACATAATCAAAACGAAATTTTAAAAACCCTGTGCGTGCACATGTATTATAACTAGTGGTGTAATGTACAATTGTACACTGTATAAAATTTTACCCTCTTTATTACTTTATTTATTGTGTTAATTAGAAAAATCGTCATTGTTGTTTACCCACGATCTCATATTTTTTCCTAAAACTTCAATAATCATATCATTCATCCATGTATTTGTCGAATTGTAATAGACCCGTTCTTTGACCAAACGATCGTTGAGTTAAATCCACTAAACTAGTCACGTAATGGCGAAAGTTGTAGGACGAAAGCTTAATTTTAATAGCACATTTGTAAGGCACTTTTCACCGATGTTGGTTCTCCGGTCCATCGCTTCTGGTTTCGGTTCCAACCAATTTCGGATGGCTGTTTATCCCTAGTGCAAAGCACATGAACGATTTATGTAATTAACTCTATGGCATTACGGTTGGTAAAAACTAAAATCATTTAGCATATCCAAATAGGGGTGTTCATGGGTCGGGTAATAAACCGAGTAAACCGAAAACTGAACCGAAAAAAACCGAACCGAACTTGTTAAAATCGAACCGAACCGAATTAAAAATTCGGTTTTCGGTTTGGATATGTGTTTAGCTATCTGAACCGAAAACCGAATTTATATAAATATATAGATTTTTTTTATATATTTATATTATTTTATATATAAAAAATATCCATTAAAATTTTATACTAATATAAAAAACATTTTTTTGCCAAAAATATATATATAATTAAATTAAAAATATATATATATATATATATATATATATATATATATATATATATATATATATATATATATATATATAGTGTAATTCAAGTATAAATTTCGGTTTTCGGTTATAAATATTTTTGGTTCGGTTCGGTTTTCGGTTATGACCCAAAAATTTTTTTAACCAAACAACCTGAATCGAATAAACCAATTAACCAAGAACCGAACCGATGAACAACCCTGTATCCAAATATAATATTGGGCTTAGCCCGCAGTAGTAAAATGATTTAGCTTTTGTTTACTTAAATTATTGGGATTAGCCTTATAAGTTTTGTTTGCAAGACTTTTCTTTTTATTGTTCGGGTGTATAGCCCAGTAGTCCCATCTACCAATGTAATCACTATCACAAGAAGCCCACCAAAAGAAATAAGCTTAGTTTTCGTAGGTTTCTAAATATTGTTGTCACAAACTTGCTTGAAATTGGTATACTTTATAAATCTGTACAGCTGTTTTAATATATGGTTTTAAAAAAATAAAAAAATAAAAAAATAAATAGTTTAATTGCATTTACAAATACTATCACATCACTAAACTTTGCTATTGAAACACTAGTAAACAAAAATGTTAACATTTTTATGACAATGTAGGAACAGAATATAATAAACCGCATTCAGTTTAGCATGATGACAATATTCATTTGAAGTTGAAAACTATTAGCGGATTATAATTAGGCCAAACCTGATTTGTGGGCTTAGGGTCCGTTAGTGTTTCATTATCTCATGTAACTTCTATATATTGTTGTTGAATAATACATGGGCAAATTACCAAAACAGGACAATTATTTTTCGGGTTTATTTATTCAGTACAAACCCAACCCCATTTCTCAATTTGGTCAAGTGCGATCGTGCGATCCTCTTAGTTTCCTTACACTTGTCTCACCCACTATCTCTTGTCCCCCACTAGCACTTGCCACTTGTCTCACCCACTATCTCTTGTCCCCCATGTGTCTAGACAAAATTACTTATTTACCCTTAGTTCTATAAGTCAAATAAATGTGCGATTTTGCTACCTTTTAAATGTGCGAATTCGCTTTATTTCCAGATTCAAATGTGCGAACGTGCGAATGTGCGAATTCAATTTATTTCCAGATTCCGGCAAATTAAATGTTTAAATTTGTCCTTTTTTTATAAAATACTATAAGATGTGATTATCAGTCCCATTCAGATCAAATTGTATATTATAATCCTAATTTCCCTATACTCAATTAAAGTGCAAAAGAAAACCATGAAAGAAAAAAAGAAAAGAAAGAGTGACATAGGAGTAAAAGCATAAACATAGTCACCCCACCAAAATAAAACAAATGACAAATTTATTAAACTATTAGAACTCTCGGTCAAAAAAAAACCCACCATATCTCGGTTTGGACACAAAACAAAAAAAAAAATGTAAATCTACCCGAGACCCTCTTCAAAGATCTTGAAACATATATCTCTCTCTCTCTCTCTACTAACCGGAATATTCAAAATTTCCGGCGAGCACTAGCAGATTCCGGCGCCGCCTACCGGAAAATTTTCCGGCGAAGTCTTTTGTTCACCGAATCGATAGATCGGTGTGTTTACATCCTTTTTGTAGCGTTTTAGCTCCTAGCTCCAACCGGAACACCTCTAACGCGCCACCACCGCCTTCTGTCACCACCACCGAGACGCCACCACCACCTCTCCGGTGAAGCATATTGTTTTAGATCCGGTGAAGCATATTGTTTTAGATCCGGTGGCAGTCAACTAACAGATCTGGTAGCGGTCACGGGGTGGGGGCCGAAATTTTTATGAGAGAAAGATGTGTTGATCTGTGGTGGTGATGGCGGATCTGTAGTGGTGTTTATCAGGTGGTGATGGTGATGAGGTGGCGTGGTGGTGTTTATATGTGGTGTGGTGGTGACTGGGAAAAAAGAGAGAGAGAAGAGTGGTTAAAGATATAAAAGAGAGAGAGAAGAGTGGTTAAAGATATAAAAGAGAAAGGGTAAATAAGTAATTTTGTCTAGACAAGTGACAAATGATAGTGGGAGACAAGAGATAGTGGGTGGGACAAGTGTAAGGAAACTAAAAGGATCGCACGATCGCATTTGACCAAATTGGGAAATGGGGTTGGGTTTGTACTGAATAAATAAACCCGAAAAATAATTGTCCTGTTTTGGTAATTTGCCCGAGAATTATGTAATTCAACATGGTATCAAGAGCATGTATGATTTTGACACCTACTTGATCATCAAGCTGCCACTCTACTTCTATACCACCCATCGGATCTCCAAATCCCTAATATCCAAATCTCACATCTCCATTTTTTTCCTAGGTATCTAGGGGTGAAAACGAGCCGAGCCGAGCCCGAGCCTACCGGAGCTCGAGCTTGGCTCGTTTATATACAAAAAGCTCGAGCTCGAGCTCGTTTTGAGCCTCACATTTTGAGCTAGAGCTCGGCTCGTGAAATTTTTCACAAGGTCGAGCTCGGCTAATTTATATGATGTGTAAAGTTCAAATGGTGCTTGGCTCGTTAATACAAGGCTCGAGCTCGTCTCGTCAACACAAAGCTCGACTCGTTAACACAAGGCTCAGCTCGTGAAATTGTAATTTATTTTCGTTTATCTTTAAAATAAATATGAATTTCACGAGCCTTTTAGCTAGTAACCAATATAAGAAAGCTAAACCGAAATGAATAGACCGACAAAGAGCTATGCTTATTTAAGGTTTTCTACTAACACACTATGTACTCTGTAAATTCATCTAGCGACTGGGTTTCTTGGTTTGTCTCGTGGCATTCTTCTCAGGAGATTAAGAATCGTGTTTATGTCATCTTCGCTACAACCTGTTGGATCTTATGGCGCTTCCGGAATTGTGTTACATTCAACTCTCTCAGGATGAAATGTGACATTATGGACCATATTCATCTTTTTTTTTTCTTTTTCATGGCTTAAGTCTAGAGGAAAAATAATGTATTAGTTGGAACTCCCCTTTGTAATTTTGTAGTATCTTGCTAGTTTTTTAATAAATGCCGCTGTTAAAAAAAACTATGTACTCTGTAATTATTTATCAATAACGAGTCATTCAGACCCGTGCGTTGCACACGGGCTCTATCTAATTGGTCATAGTGTAATGTGTGGAGTCATTCAGACCTGTGGGATGCACACGGGCTTAATCTAAATGTTCATGGTGTATTGTTCAACACTAGTTTTCATCATTACATGGGTTGTATATAAGTGTTCATAGCGTAATCTTTGACACTTATTTTCATCATTATATATCTAAGTTGTGATGGTATCACACCTTTTTTGAGCATGACACACATTTAAAATAGTTTATTGACATTAAAAGAGTATATGTGAAGAGACTCTTTTCAAGATGCTACATTTAAAAGAGTCTTTTCACATATAATTTTTTAATATATATAAGTTACATACTAAATGTCAAAAGGAGGTTAAACGCATACGGTTCTTTCAAAATAAATGTAACCCTTATATAAAATCGTAACAAAGTGGATAGTCTGTATATTTTGAGATCAACTTGTGACAATGAATTATCCTTTGGCTTATCATATCAAATACGGTAGCTCCACATTACTACGCTTAATTACTCGAACTTTATTCTATCAACAAAAACCTTTTAAGTTTCAATAAATTTTTATTGTGAAAATCGGTCCAATATTGTTAGTATCTTTAATTTGTAGCATATTGCATATATAAATATATTTGAAGACATCAATCTCACCATATAATTTTTCTACTCGTAATAACTAATATAATAATTTTATTTTGCCAAATTTGTTTGTCATTCTACAAATGAAACTAAAATCATGCTAAGATAATCAATTAACCTCCATAGTGATATTACTTATTGAGTAAGATTTAAATTTAATTTGCAATAGATAATATAAATGGTATATCTATATTGTTTAAACTACATAAATCGTCAAAATGATATTACTTATTATGTCAGATTTAAACTACCGTAAAATTATATAAATGGTAAATCCTCAAAATAACATAATCGCTTAATTACCGATACTAATTGTGGATATGATTACCCGAATCATTACTAAGTATTTGTTTTATCTTTAGTCTATTACTTTGCACCATTTATGGATAAAGATAAAATAAATTACATTATTAAAATCGAACTATAAAACAAATTTTCTTTTTAACAAAACTATAAAAACATAAAACATTAAAGTAATTAGTATATTCAAGAGTACAAATTATAATTCGTATAATAAAAAATCAGATCGAGTGACCCTAGTCCGAATCATAAACCTGCTCGAATCAATCAATAGACCTAACATTTAATTAAACACAATTAGACCTAACCCTACTTTTTGTGTACTCCGCCCCTATCTCTAAACTCACACACAAATACATCTATCACCATCATCAAATATATCTTTTCCCTACAAACAATTACATCTCATCTTCATTTATACCATCAAATCATAAACTAATTACACATCTAAACATTTAAATAACACAATCGGAACAAAACCCTAACATATGTCTTTGTTTGCGGTTTAAATCTAATAAAGTTCATCATAAATCCTTATCAAACACAAACACACAGCCTTATCGTGACCTTTTTCTTCTTTGATGTTCAAGATGAACCAAAGACGCGTTTAAACGGATTCAAGATCCTAGGATTGGTCTCGGGTAGGGAGATTTGATATTGTTTGCGTTTTTGTTTTTCAAACCGAACAAAAAGAAATATTGTAACAATTTTGTTATGGTCCTTTCTTGAATAAGTTCGTATGTTAATGAAGCTAGGCTTCAAAAAATTCGATTCTTGTAATTGTGTGATTGTGGGGTTCATGGTTGCGTCTAGTTTGTAGGATTGGTTTTTTTCTTCAGTTTTAAGACATAGTTTTGGATTTGTTGTTGTCGGTTGAGAGACGTGAAGTTGTTTGTTGTTGGTTGATGTTGGTTGTTCGATTAAGGTTGTTGGATTGGAATGAGTTATTGATTGTTTCATGTTGGTGAGGATCGGGAAAAAATGATGTGGTGAAAATGGTGATAGTGGCTATTTATAATCTTAAAAAAGCAATCGAAAAGATTATTTGCTGCATTTATTCTCAATTGGTTATGTTTTACTTCATCTTCCTAACATTCAATTCATGAGATGGTTGGTTTGCTTGGAGCTTGCATATTTAACTTTCAATGCATGAAATATTTATGATGACCACTTTACATTTAGAGTTGTGTAACTGATAAATGCTTCATATACTTAACATATAAATGGCCATTATGTGAATATTCATTGTACGCTTAAAGATAGTTTGCTTGAGTTGCCTGGAAATCAATGTGGAACACTACATATGATACAATCAATTCATTAAGCATTAATCATGACCACTTACATTTATAAGACTTCTTAAGCTTTATATATATAAGATAATACATAACCCACGGTTGTTCGATGTTCAACAACAAACTATGTAAATCCTAACAAATATGCAGACCCAAGGTAGTAAAATATGACAAATCATAACGTCGTGCGGTTCAATCAACAATATTGTTAGATGTATAGTCAGGGGCGGACCTATGCTATGAGAAGGTGGTTCCCGGGAACCACCTTAGACTTCGAAATCCTTTAGAAGGTATATGTACAAAAAATTCGGGACCTACCTTAAAACTAGATCGGGAACCACCTTGTACGTTTAGCTAAGAAGGATGAAAGAAAAATTTAGTGATTTAGGAAACAGATTTAAACAAAGCTCATAATCTTTCTTTAATGGAGGTCGTATATATGTTCTGTGCATCTCTTTTCTTTGGTAAAGAAGAAGACCCACAAGATTTATTGCTTTCTTTGTTTAAAGTTTTGTTTTAACCCTTCCACTTTGGTTCACCTATTGTTTTACAACCTTTCACGAAAATCAATAGCTGCACAAATATTAATATGTCTATATGCAATGTTCTTGACCTTTATCTTTTACTGAAATATATCACATACTTAATGATAAAATGTCGCCTAATCTATAGCTGTTACAAAAACTTAATACTACTTATTTTATAGATGCATTCATATTTTAAATGATGATTTATTTTCATTGCATTTTATTTTATGGTTTTTAATTCATTTTCATTGCATTTAATTGTATGGTTTTTGGTCATTGTTCCGACCCGACCCGACACATTGAACGGATATTTAGTTGACCCGTCCGTTTTTTTTTCTTGACTAATTCAAGGAACCACCTTGGATTCTGGCCTAGGTCCGCCACTGTGTATAGTACTACAATAAATCGATCTCTAGAATTCCCTTCATGCTTAAGTTCTACCAGCATCTATCTCAGATTTGGAAAGAAGCTATTCAGTTCAAAAGAGATTTGGAAACAACATTAAGTATATTATTACAGTTTATGTAACATTTGCTTTCCTGAAAAGAAGTTAATGCAATTCAAAAGAGACGTGGTCAGAGGAATTAGTTATAGAATTTGTATTAGGAAAAAAAGATAAAGAACAATATTCTATATTTTTAAGAATAAATGTTAGCCTTAAATTTAACAATATTATTGTTTTTGCATGTTGATTAACCATTTTCCAAAGACACGTCGCAAACAACTGACGCATGTGTCACAGTGACTTCGTAGTAAGAGTTAAACCCATGATTTATAAAAACACAAATCTTTTTTTGAGCTTTAAATTCAAAAGCTCTTTTTAGTCCCTTCGATACCTTGAGCCATTTAGGGTAAGTTCTATTTGGCAAAAATTCTTAATTCAAAAGAGATTTGAAGATAAACTTTTTCTTAAGTATATACTAGCAGGGTGCCCGCAGCTGCCTGCGCGATGCAGCTGCGGGCATCCTGTAATTTAATTTTTTCGGCTAATAATTTATTTTATTTGTACATTTTTTAGCAATAGCTTTGCTGATTAGTTTTTTATGGCAAAAGTTTGATGAAATTTTGCTTAGTTTGTATTATTTTATTTTTTTGTTTAGTAGTTTGCTTGGTTTGTACAATATGTAAACATATTTTAGTTTATTATGTTTTTTTTTACAATAAATTTATGAATATCAAAAATTTCGTTTAGCTCGTGTCCGTTCGAGCTCGAGCCCGTTTGACCCGTGCCCGTTCGGGTTCCAGCCCATTTGGTCCATTGCCCGTTCGGGCTTGAATATTTGTATAATATGCTTTATTATTTGTATTAGTGACATTTAACGCAGGAATTGTATTTAAGTTGGTTGTACAATATGTTTGATAATTTGTATTTCTTATGTAATGGGTGTTGTATTTAATGTTAGTATTAATTGTATGTTAGAATTAAATATGAGTGAAATTTCTATAAGTAGCATTTGTTGTTATACTTAGGCCTTAGGGGGTGGCAACCTTGCCTCAAGTTGCCTCAACCTTTTGCAAAAACAACCAATAATATTATGCCAACTCATTTTTTGCCTAACCATACCTCAACATCAATTTTTAGTAGTAATCTTGCGTAAGGTCATGCATTAATTTTTTTTTTTTTTTTATTTTCACTACAACAAAATGAACCTAATGCAGCATTTTACAAGCAACACTTGTAAAAGGTGTTGCCCTTTTGACAACATTGGTAATAAGGCAACATTTTTAAAATAAGTGTTGCATATTATAATCTAAACTAACACTTTTTTTTAAGGGTTGCAAATTTGAAAGTATAAAGCAACACTTTTAAAAAAGTGTCGCATGTTATAATGATTAAAGACAACATTCAGTTAAAAGTGTTGCACATTTCATAGATAATTGTAAATGTGGCATTTGTTAGTGCGGAATCATAACATGTAGTTTAAACTTTAAAGCATTAATATACAGAACATAATAGGAATGTGAAAAGTTTTCACAGATAGTCAAACATTTTCTTTGTCACGTCTATTGCAAAAGGGATAGGATACATTAGACCAATTGACATATATTTCATGTGACTTTATTTCTTTACCATTTTAAATTAGTGAAATTACTTGAGTGACTGCAAACATATTAAAATCAAGATATGAATGAAAGGTATGTATTATACGTGCCTTCACAATTTACACAACAATACGTATCAAGCATTGCAATCGTCACAACTTGTGATATTTTGGCTACCCTATAGCTCACGCTATATCACGAGATGCTACACTAATCTAAATTATTTCAAGGAAAATCATATATATATAATTTGTACTTTCTTTGTCTCTTAAAATTTACAAATATACTCTTTTTTTTTTTTTTTTTTTAACGGCAATTGTGGCTACATGGCTCCTAGCCCAGAAGGCGTAGCGAGCCCACACAACCAGGTTGAGTCCAGCCCAGAAGGCAATGACACCCTTCCCTTTACGCACGCGGGAGGAAACCCCTATCGCCCTAGACAAATATATTCTTTGATGTCGAAGCACCATCTGATGAGAAAACTAAACCACAAATCAAAAGTACCAAGTACCAACATCAAAATCAAACTCAGAACAACTTAAACAAAACCACATACGTTTTCTAACTAACAAAAGGTTATTTTTCATCCAAGCTAAGATATGAATTCAAGTGTATAATTAGAGACAACCACTATTGTTAGCTTACCTTTTTTTTTTTTTTTTTTTTTTTTTTTTTTTTTAATTTATTTATTTTAATATATACATGGCTTTCCGACTAGACATTGCTAGCCGACTAATCCTAGGACGACTACCCTTTTGGATAGCCCGGAGTCGGCGCAGGTGAACATCCGTGACCAATCGAGGATTAATTTTCTCCCTAGAGTTTGAACCCAAGACCTCTAGGCACTTTCGTCCAAAAAAGGTAAGCCGGATCAGCCGATTGTTTGCTTCCCACTCTTTTATTGTGACTTGTGAGGAGATTTATCTATTAGCACTCCCGATGAACATTGGTGTACTGTAGAGTTGGACCTACAGACCTGAACTAGCAAGAAAGATATTAGTGTTTCCAGAAAAAAAATCATGCTTTATCTTTCATAATTATCCTTTAGTATCTTTGCTTGCATCTTATTTCGTGACACTTAATACCTTTTATGAGGACTTCACGACCGACTATGATGACTAAGAAGCACATAAAAGTGATTATTGTCCAAATACAACAAGAAAACTCAATGATGAGCACTATTTCAAATGTCATGTTGTAGAAGTGAGTATAATAGCTTCATCAGAGTGATCTATAGAAGCCATACAACCTTGACAAAATTTAAAACATCAGACTAGGTCATAGTGAAAATACTCATTATATTATAATGAATAAGCACTAGCCACAAAAACTACACTTTTATTTAGGATTAGGATAACATCAGAAAAAAAAAAAAAAAAAAAAAAAAAAAAAAAAAAAAAAAAAAAAAGGGTAAGGAAAACGAGAGACGAGCAAGCTTAGACATCATTGAACATATAAGCAAGTTTTTTTTGTTGCTAACATTCCATTTAGACATTTCATCAAACACTTCCTATACACCATTAACAAAAACAAACAATCAGTTGACCTTAACTAGCAAAACAAAACTATGAGTTGACCAAGTAAGTACAGTAAGAGAAATACAAACAGTTCTATAATTAGCATCTAGCATAACATTATTGCAAATAAATACAAAATGGTGACACGAAAAGCTCTTATACCTTGATTCATTGATTTTTTAAAAACTACTCGTATTTCAAAACTTCATTTGAATAGAGAAAAGTGGGAAGGAGGAAGAACGGAAAACGTGGTGTCACATGAAGAATCGGCGGGGAAAACTAGCGGGAAATGAAAACTCATTCCCTCCAACTTAGTGGGTTCGGTTACAAGTTTTTAGATTTTGTTTAAAATCTTTTATGTAATTATTATAACAGTACCCGGGCAATGCGGCGGCGAGTATCTGTGACCATATTTTGCGTTATTCGGTTATTCGATTACACATTTAGTTGTCTTTATGCTTTATAAGTAGAGATGGTAGAGATTGTTAAGCCAAATAATTTTAGTTTGAACAACCAACCTGCTTCCTAACAAACTTCATAACCAAATTCCTAACCAACCTTCTTTCTAACCAATTAATTTCTTTCTAACCAATTAATTTTGAAATCCTTCATTAATAAACAAATAAAAGTCTTAATTTTAAGCTAATCTAATTATAAAATAATATCAAATGCATTATATAGTAATATAGATATAACCAATAATAAAGACTGATTTTGCCACGTGTCAAAACTGAGTCATATGATTGCCTAATAGAATTAGTCTCTTGATTAGCCAAAATTAACCCAAACTTTTTCTGGGTTATCGTTCAGTTTATAATGGACTCATGAAAAGCTTGACAACACAAATGATTTATTTAACAATTTACATGACAAGGTAGGATATGGAGTATCTCATGATTAAGATTGAGTGTATTGGAATAATGATATTTGTTTGATTACAACATAACAATAATTACAATATCTCATAGGATTATTCTAGACACAAGTGTACATGGTCTAAGCCTATACAAACTAATCAAGCCAATGAGGGCATAAGAATACGCGTCTAACACTCCCTCATAGTTCAAGCGGGAGGCGTCGAACGCTCAAACTGGTACGAAATTCCTCAAATACAACGGATGGTAATCCCTTAGTGAAAAGATCCTCATACTCAAGGGTGGAGCTACATGAGGACCGGGAAGGGTCCGGGCCTCCCTAGTCCTAAACCCATTAGTATTTTTATTTGCGATTTCATGTGTTATTTTTTCCATCTCGGCCTTCCCATTTAATATTTTACTGGAAAAAAGTTTCGGCCCTCCTACAAATCTTTTTCTAGCTCTGCCACAGCTCATACTGATAACGCGAAGGTACATGAAACCCCGAACCTATCCCCTAACAACCATATCATGAACAAAATGAATATCAATCTCGATGTACTTCGTTCGTTGATGTTGAACCGGATTAGCTGTCAACTAAATAGCATTGACATTGTCACAATATACAATTGTGGTAGAATGAAGAGGTGAACGTAGCTCACATAGAAAATTACGAATCCAAGCAATCGCAACAACCACATTTGCAACTCCCATGTATTCAGCTTCGGCACCAGAGCAAGAGAGAGTGGGCTAACATTTCGCGGACGACGAGAGAAGATTGTCCCCTAAGGAAACACAATACCCTGATGTAGATACCAGTGTGTTAGGGAAACCTGCCCAATCAGCATTAGTATAGGCTACCAAAGAAGTAGAGGAGGAAGAATATAGCTGTAAGCCAAAATCTAAAGTATCACGAACATAGCACATAATGCGCTTGAGAATTGTCAACTAAGCTCGAGGATCATGCATAAATAAACAAATATGTTTCACAACATACGATAATCCGGACGGGTAAATGTGAGATACTGTCAACAGGAGTCCGAGTGGAGTAACAGTTAGCCATGTGTGTCCTTTCCAACAGTTCCATAACATATTTGTGATGAGAGAGAGAGACATGCCTGTAGAATCAAGTGTAACAGATATCCCTAAAAAGTAATTAAGAGCACCAAATCTATCATGTCAAACTCCTTATGTAAGGAGGAGATAATACGTTGAAGTATGCCATAGAGGAAGCAATCAGGATAATGTCATCAACGTAAATCAGAAAATACGCAATATCCGTACAATGGTGATAGATAAACAAAGATGAGTCACACCGACTCACTGAGAAACCAACTCAAGGAGCATAACATGCAAACTGTTGAAACCAAGCACAAGGTGCTTGTTTCAAACCATGTAGCGTCTCTGTAACCTGAATAGTAGCCGGTTTGACAAACGAGATTAATTTATCAGATGGATAGGTTGGAGTGGGTGGACGATTTTCATCATCACCAACCATTGTAGACAAGAATTTGGGTTTATGGTATTTTTGTTATAGGTTCGGTTGAGGATGGGAAAGGGGAGAAGAAACCATGAGTTTTTAGGAGATATTTTAGGATATGATCTTTTCTCTTGATACCATATTGGAATACTGATATTTGCTTGATTACCACGCAACAATAATTACAATATATAATCCCATGGAATTATTCTAAACACAAGTGTACATGGGCTAAGCCTATACAAACTAATCAAGCCCATGAGGCATAAACATACACATCTAACAAGTCGAGCTTAAATAAGCTTGAGCCTGAGCTCGAGTCTAAGTTGCGGCTCATTCATTAATTAGGATCGAGCCCGAGCTTTGTATACAAAGCTTGATTCCACTCGCGAGCCTACACAAACCCAATAGAGATTAGGATACTTTAATAATTAAACATATATAATACGTTATACATTTGTATTATAAGCGAGCTTATTAACAAGCTCTATAAAAAGCTTAATAAATAGCTCAACATAGATACACTACGAGCCGAGCTTGAGTCAAGCCTTAATTTTTCATTAGCGCGTTACAAAAATGTTATAAGCCTGTATTGAGCTCGATTTCGAGCTTTATTTAACTTAAACAAGCCGAGATCGAGGTCTGGTATGCTCTGGATCAGCTCGGCTCGTTTTCACCCCTATCAATTCATTAGTAGCATGTCATTACCCATTTGTTGTGAGGGGGACTCTTTATGACCCTCGTTCATTATGTTAGTATTATCGACACAGAGAGATAAAATCGGTATCATGCGAGAATACATTTTCCAAAAAATCAACATCACACTGCACAAAAAATTCCAAGTTCTAACCACTCATGGGTGACATAGTGCTCATGGGTGACCTAATGGTAAAAGGATTGTTGCTATCATTATGATAATATAGAGGTCTCAAGTTCAAATTGCGCCATATGTAAACACTATGATGTGGCTAAGAAAACCTTCTCTAAAAGGGAAGGGCTTTATGTAATTTGAGTTTGTGTGACGGCGAAACTAAACTTCATAAGCTTGTCAGATAAAAGATGAGATATCAAGAAAAAAAATCCAACTTTTGTAAGCCAAATAAACCCTCCACCTAGGGATGAGCTCCGTACCATGACGACGAAACTAAACTTCATAAGCTATTCGGATAAAAGATTAGAGATCAACAAAAAAAAAATCCAACTTTTGTAAGCCAAATAAACCCTCCGTATAGAACTGAATCGGTACTACCATTCTATTCCTAAGCATAAAAGTGTGTACGAGTATTGTACCAGACGGGATTCCAGTACTGATACCTGTTTCTGGGAAAACGATACATATTCGGTTTGTCTCATTTTTTAAAACAAAATTAAACAATCCAAAGATAAGAGAAAAGTTCTTTATAGACCTCAAATTCTTTCCAGACCCAATGAATCAATCATAATTCTCTATTTTCTTATCAAAACAAAAAAACCCACTTTTGAGAATTAAATTATCTTTTTATAGGGGCCACTTCTATATACTTTTGACGATTTTTTTTCGATATTTGGTTTAGTGTTAAATTTACGTCTAGGAAATTACATATTGTTATTTTAAAATCACATATGATTTGTGACTTCACATGTGATTCGTAGCATACAACTCACATGTTATTTTTCCAAACATAATTTTAACACTAAAACAAAACTCGAAAAAGCAAAGTTTGTCGAAAGTATATCGAAATGCTCCTCTACTGACTTATAAAAAAATTCTTATCGCGATGGTGTATTTTTTGTCGAGTAACGATTTATCGTTTGCAAGATTTTTTTTATTTATTATTTAATTTTGTTGAGAAAACGAATGGCAAAGATTGATTCATTAGGTTTATAGAGAATATGTGGTATATAATGATCTCAACTCCCAAAGATAAAGATTACTGAAATATTATTGATGATTAATATTACTGAAATATCATTGATGATGATGATCGTGATAGTTTATCGGGGACGGGTTTATAATAAGTTACCGTGTAACTTGATGATCTTAGTGATTGATAATAAATTACCGTGTAACTTTGGGAGGGTTTGTAAAGGGCCGATAGCTGTCACATAGGTTTTAGAGCATTTTTTCCCCTCAAACTTTGTGTTTGAATGTTCGGTTGTCTTTTTTCAACGTAGCGTGCATGTTAATATGATTATTTGGATATGAAATTAATTAAAAAATAAACCTCTTTTTCATTTTGCTACTAAAAAGGGGATTTTTTTGAGTTTACCCTGAACCGTTTTTGAGTATACCAAATCACACCCTCATATTTTATAGTCCTTGTACCGCACCATATAGTGGGTACAAATACAAATTCGGTACGGTATCGAAATTCAGTTATAAGAGCAAATCAGCAAATGGTGTGGTGATATTCTTCGCTCGCCGTTCCTACGTGGCTTCCTCGCCACTTCTCGACGCTATACCGACGGGTCTCACCGTTTCTTCTTCGCCTTTCAAACGAAGCACAAAAAGCCACATAAATTTATTTATTTATTATTATTATTTTTTATTTCTAAATTGTGTGTTTAAAGAATTAGGTTTGAGTTTTTTTTAAAAAAAAATTTGTGTGTGTGTTTTTAAGAGGAAGAAAACGAATCAGGTTTGACCATTATTTTTCTTCTATTTTAATCATTTTAAATATATACAAGTTTCAATTTATACTCTTAGACATTAAAAGGTTATAGTTTATACCCTTAAACATTTTTAAAAAATTATTTTATACTTTTAAACATTAAAAAAGTTTTAATTATACTTTTAAATATTTAATTTAAAAAGTTTACTTTTTAGTTTATATAATTTATATTTTTTATTTGGAAAAATAATAAATAAAATAAAATTAAGGGTGGGTGACGCCCAAATAAAGAGTTTGTTTTGTGTTATGAGTGACGGTATATTTTGAAGTAGGAATGTGATGTGACACTCGATAAGTCTAAATGAAGAGAAATGGTGCTTCACGATACCCTGGCCTGTGCTCTAATTGCTCATCCATAGGACCGGTCGAACCCGTCCCCTGTTTTATGCCGTTTTACTTTTTCTAGATTAAAAAATTGAATTCCCTCTTTGCTCATCCTCTTTTTTTTCCCCAAAAATCAAATTAACCCCATTCACCCAAATCAGTTTTTTCCCCTTTCTCATTATCTTCACTCACCCTCGTCAATTAACCACCCTTCCTGTAACACTCTTTAATCGGCATCAGTATTCCACTCTCATCATCATCGTTCTTTTCTCTTGATCTCACCAGAATACTATATTGCGGTTTGGGTATGTATAGATATATATCTATATTGAGTGAATCGGTTATATTTTTGGATTTGCACGGTGGCAAGCGGCTAAGTGACGTTGGATTCAAATAACAATTTGGTTCATTGCTCATATGTTAGTATGTGCAAATCGTAACTTTCATTGGGCTTTTGATGCAAGTGAGTGTTGTATAAATTGTGACCTATGTTTTACCGTATACTTTATCACATGATGCATTTTGTTTGACTTTTTTTTTGCTCTTCAGGAAACTAGTTTAATTATACTGGTGCTTGATGTTGACATTTTTATATATGATTGAAATGTCTTATGATCATGCTGGAGGTTAGGTTTTTTGATAGTTAATTTGCGAGACCATTATGAATATGGCTTATATGATTCTTTGATTGCATTTAAAAACGGTTCATGTATTTATAGCTAAGTCTTGTGGAATTAATTTATCGGCCTACTTCCACTTTTTGATTAAGTTATGTCTAGTCTTTAAGACTAAACTAACTTGCTTAGAACATTCTTTAGGTTTGTTCAGATATTTTTAAGAGACTCTAATTTAAGTCATTTGACACTAAATGGATCTAACAACATTAAACTTGTGGGTTTTTTATGGTTACTACAAGTGAATAAGTGATGGTACTATTTTTTGCTTATATGCTCTCATGAGCTATCACCACCCTAGTGTTCTTGTTTGGTTTTGCTTGCAGTAACGTCCTTCCTTAATGTTGTCCTTTTTCATTTCATATTCATTACAATGCTTTCATAATATGGCATAATTCATGATTGCAGACAACTACTATTTTTGGGGCTTTCATGGAGAAGAACCCTCTACAGTAAGATTTGATATCGATGCCATTGTAATTGATAATGGGGAAAACATGCTTGATAACTATGATGAATTATTGTAGAGGATCACTTATATCGAAGAGGCATAAAAGAAGCTTTATCTAGAACCAGAACATGAAAGATATGAGGCTAAAACATAAGCAATGCACAAAGAAACTGACGGCGTGCGAGACAAGTTAGTTGAAGATGCTAAGCTCCATAAAAGTCACCTTCTGAGCAAGAGTTTTTAAAATGAGTTGTCGTTAATGTTTGGTATAAGGTGAGGATTCATCACTTATACTTACACTACACGTTGCAATAATTTAAGTAACCTTTATATGTCGTATGTGTTAGTTTGAGAATAAAGATTAGATGTGGCAGTATCAATAAATCTCTGAATTCCACTATGTTTAAATTAGTTGCATGCTAATGTTGTTATATTGTTATCATGAAACTGAAAAGAAAACAAAAGAAGTTTGTGGACGAACAGTCCCGCCTCACTCGAATCTTATTGGACCATTTGAAAATTATGTTTATGATACAACCCATTTTTCCCCAATCATGCGCCAACCTATGGCATGACGAAACCCAACATGCCCATTTTCAACCTTTACTTTTAGCAACAATACGGAGCCAAGTACGATGTTGGATAAGTGAGGGGCGATATAGATTCTAGTATAAATATGCACTATGTGGATACATTTGATAAGAAAAATAATAGAAGTTTATTTAAAGACTACATGCTGAATTTGCACTCTTGATATTACGGGTAAACAATATCAAGAGTGCTCTTGTTTTGTGACCTTGCTTTTGGACTGATAGTGGTTTTTAAATGCTATTTGAATGATATCATATAGATTTAGAAGAACTTTTTTCTAGCATAGCATCAGGGAATAATCGAGAATAATTGTAACATAGCAGCTTACTTTCTTTCATATAATGACGACAAAAACTAACCGCGCTCTTTTTCCTTCTCATATATATGTATCAGGCTGCACGTTGTAGGCCGACATTGATCTGCGAGTGAAGATTTGCAAAGAGGATGTGAAGTCCAAGGATTATAATTTGATAACTTTTTTTGTTTTTTTAATAGTCTAGATAGTTGGTGTTAGACTGTTAGTTCTTTACTTGTCCAAGTTTCTTTTCAGTGGCTCTTTACTTTTCCAAGTACAATATACACTATGTTATTATCAAACAGATATTATTATTGCTGTGATGGAATGGAAAATCTTAATTTATTAGACTATATGGTTATGACATATGTAGCGTTTGTACTGCATGAAATGGAAGCGTTGCAAATCATTTAAGAAAGTGTTGCACCTTTGTGCTAGAAAACAATATGAAGTGTTGCACTTGATGGATTACAATGTTGCTCATCCAGTGGTACTAAATGAAAAAAGTGTTGCGTTTTAGTGCAAAGAGTGTTGCATTTATGTGTAGCAATGTTTCATTTGATTCTAAAAAGTGTTGTACTTGTATATAAAAAGTGTTGTGTTTGAACGTAATAAGTGTTGCATTTAAGTTTAAAAAGTGTTGCATTGCAAAGTATTGCACTTGCTTAAAATGAGCAACACTTTCAGATAGTGTTGCTTATTCCAATATAAAGTGTTGCTTATATCTAAGGCGACGTTACATAAAGCGGCACTTGTAAAAGGGTCGCACTAGGCATAATGCAACATTTTAAAGGCATAATACAACACTTTATTGGTGTTGCTTTAGCTTCATTTTGTAGTAGTGTTTTTTTTTTTTTATTTTTTTTTATTTTTTTAATACAAAACCCACGCTCTCCCAATAAATTGTGTAACGTTCGATTTTTTCATTGGAAAACTCCCCACCGATTCGGTATGTTCTACCGATTGCAGCACCGAATTTTGCTTGCCGCATGGCTGGCTATCACATTTGCCGATCGGCAACCATTGCCGAATGCAATTTACCGAAGGGTTGCCACCCCCTTATAGCTTTAGAAGTTGTAAGGCTTAATTTAAAGTATTCTATTAATAATAGGCTTCATGCTTTATAATATAGTATGATTATTACAATTTATTTAACATTTCCTTTCTTGAAAAATTATTATTCAATTCAAATGCGATATGGTCAAAGATAATTAGTTATTGAATTTCTATAAGGAGAAAAGCTAATGCACTTTTATATTGTGGTTTAAGAAAGATCAGCCTTAAATTCAAGAGCTCCTTTTAGAACTCTCAATTCCTTAAGCCACTCGAGGAATAAGGTGATCTACAGGTTGGTGTTTTTGTTTGACAGTGTTGCTCATCTTCTTCTTGTACTTCAATTTTTATATTGTTCGGAAAAAAAAAAAAAAAAAAAAAAAAAAAAAAAGTAGATGACTCGTTTTAGGCTATGTTTGGTAAAAATACTGTTCATCGGTCACAGCATTTTAAAAAAGCATTGGAAAAACTAGTTTTCTTAAAAAATAGCAAAGCTCACCGCTCTTTTGTCAAACGAACACTAAAAATCAAAAGCTCATTGCTCACAACTCATCCCCAAAAAGCTCTGTGCCAAACATAGCCTTAGTATGTTATCCCGAAACCCTTTTTTGATTTTAAATTTTGATAACCTAGTAGTTTAGTAAAAGGTATATTTTTAGAGGCAATTCTACAAATTGCCCAGAGGTCTTAGAGGGTTTTTAGATACACTTCGGTTAGTTTCTTCAAATGGACCAAGCGACTTGCGACTTTAACACAAATGCGACATGTGTCACTAAAAAAGTCGCGCCTAATCATTTGTGTCATACATGTGTAAGTTCGTTATCCTTTTGAGCTACTTATCACTAGCGACTTTTAAAAATTTGAGCGACTTTTAATAATATTTTTTTTGTAAACAAACTTTTAATAATATTATTTTAATCTTTTTGCTTATTTCCAACACTTCCCATTACCACCACCCTCTTACCACCACACAACCATCACCACCACCCTCCACCACCAGCACCAAAGAAATCAAATATACTCGTAGTACATTTCTTTTTATTAAATTTTCTTGATAATATCCGAATCAAACAAATAACCCACTAAAAGAACTATGAATCACCTATTATCATCAACTTGATTTTTTTCTTCCATCACCAAACAATAATCAAATTAAACCCATTAAAAAACCAATAATCAATCATTATATCCAAATCAAATTAAACCATTATAAATCATGAACCACTTCTTCTATTTCTCCATCAGCCTCAACATTGACTGCTGCAACTCGCCGAAATTCGACCGCCACAACCAATCTCTTTCAGATTTACACAATATATTTTTTGGGTTTGAAAAGAAAAAAAAGGACTATATGAATTGTTAAATTCATTTTTTGTTTTAATATTTGTGATTTATAGGAATCAAGTTTTCGAAGATTTATGATTAAGTTTTCTGTCGTGTTGTGGTGGTGGATTGGCTGGCGAAGAGGAGATGGTGTGCAAGTGTGTGAACGTGTGCAAGTGTGTGTGAACAGGTCTTTCCTTTTCGCCGGTACTGGTCAATGGTAGATGTTTGTGGTGGTGGTGGAGGGTGGTGGTGATGGTTGTGTGGTGGTAAGAGAGTGGTGGTGATGGGAAGTGTTGGGAAGGAGCAAAAAGATTAAAAATAATATTATTAGAGGTCACTCAAACTTTTAAAAGTCGCTGGTGATAAGTAGCTTAAAAGTAGCCCTTACACATGTATGACACAAATGATCAGGCGCGACTTTTTTTAATGACACATGTCGCATTTGTGTTAAAGTCGCAAGTCGCTTGGTCCATTTGAAGAAACTAACCCAAGTGTGTTTAGAAACCATCTAAGACCTGAGCGACTAGCCAGTCTCAAATTTGGCCCATATTTTTATGATGTTGTCAAAATTTTGTTCATTCGTTAGATGCATATTGAAATGGACATCTTTATATGACAAAAAAAAAAAAAAAAAAAAAAAAAAAAAAAAAAAAAAAAATGATTCAAAACCATTAACCTAAATAAAACTACGTAATTATCATGTAACACAGATGAAGATCACGGAGATTGAAACAAGCACGGTGATCCCAGCAGATGAGACACCGAAAATAAAGCTCTGGAACTCTAACCTCGACCTCGTGAGCCCATATATCCACACCCCAAGCGTGCATTTCTACCAACACAGTGGGGCTGCCAACTTCTTCGACACAAAAATGATGAAAGAATCTTTGAGTAAGGCATTGGTTCCGTTTTACCCATTGGGAGGGAGATTGAGTAAAGATGTAGATGGTCGGATTGAGATTGATTGTCAAGGACAAGGTGTTTTGTTTGTGGAAGCAGAATCTGACGGTGTGATCGATGGTTTGAGTGACTTTGCACCTATACTCGAGCTCCGAAAACTTGTCCCAGCAGTCGATTACTCCCTAGGAATTGAATCCTTTCCTCTACTCGTCTTGCAGGTAACATCTGTTTCATCATGTCAAAACACAAGCTATGTATAGTTAAACACAAGCTATGTATAGTTAAGTACTTCACTGTTATATAGCTAGCTAGAAACAAATCAACACAAATCACTTTCAATTTCCATATGACACTCAACCGTACCCTAAATGTTTTCATGTTCCTATTTATAACCATTTAAACACAAATTGTAAAAAATATGACATGCAGTACTCCTTCATACATCTTTAAGTATATAATACTACAAAAACTAACTCATACAACAAATAACACAAAATTTATACAACCAGTCTTCAATACACCAAAATTTTGTAATCTTATGTGTGGAGATTGTTAATATATACCTAAAATTGATGGAAAATAACGAATTGCACGAGATATACTTCATTTGCACCTAACTGAACTATTCTCATAAATTGAATTATTGATATTGATATGTTGGCATGAGCAGGTAACTTACTTCAAGTGTGGAGGAGTTTCACTAGGAGTTGGCATGCATCATTACGTTGCAGATGGCCCATCAGGGACACACTTTACCAGCACATGGTCTCATATTGCTCGTGGTCTTGACCTTGCTATCCCACCCTTCATAGACCGGACCCTCCTCCGTGCTCGAGACCCACCAGAGCCCATCTTTGAGCACATGGAATACCAGTTCACTTCACTCGAAATCCCATCTGAGGAGACAAAGCTTTCTATTTTCACGCTCTCACGAGACCAACTTAATCTGCTTAAATTGAATTCAAAAGAAGACGGGAGGAACAAAACCAGCTACAGCTCCTTTGAAACCCTCTCGGGCCATGTTTGGAAGTGTATGTGTGCAGCACGCAGACTGCCGGATGATCAGGACACCAAGCTCTACATTGCCACTAATGGACGGGACCGCCTGCAGCCCCCTCTGCCACTGGGCTATTTTGGGAATGCTATCTTCTCAACCACTCCTATAGCGTTAGCAGGCGAAATCAAATCAAATCCTAGTTGGTACGCTGCCGGTAAAATCCATGATGCAATTGTGAAGAGGAACAATGATTATCTAAGGTCAGCAATAGACTATTTGGAACTACAACCCGATTTAAAGGTTCTAATTTCGGGAGTTGTTGGGAGTTATAAAAGCTCTAATCTCTACATAACAAGTTGGGTTAGGCTGTCGATTTACGATGTAGACTTTGGATGGGGGCGACCTATATTCGTGGGTCACATTCCGAATGCGGGTGAGGTTACCGTGTTACCAAGCCCAATCAATGATGGGAGCTTGTCGATCGTCATTTCTCTGCAGGCTCAACAGATGGAGATTTTTAGCAAACTCTTTTATGCTATCTGATATGTTCGTATTTTATGTTCAATAAAAGATGCAATGCATGACTTTTAATGTTTCTATTTTAAATGACTGATTGTCTTATTTTGACTCCTATCCTTTTGCATCTGAATATCTTCTTTCAATTTACTCAATATTTCGACGTCCTTGAAATATTTTTCAGCAGGGATAATTATATATACGTTCGTGAAAACAAGCTTATTATTTCAAAGTACCAACAAATAAAGCACGTACGTAGATCATTAACATAGTATTCTCATAGTTCTACAGAAGAGATGAATATTTTCTAGGAAAAGATACAAATACTATTTGCTTACTTTCTGTTATTGTTCAAGGTATAAATATAAATTCTTCATTTATTTTTGGTTGATCATAAATGTGTTGTTGTCGTGTTCTAAATGTTCGTGGTTTTCTTAAAAAATCACCGCCATAACCCTCCATATACCAAAATCCACAAAGCACCACAATATATACCAACATGTACCACGTATCATCCATCATCATCAATGAAAACAAGAAATTAATGTAAAAGCAATTTCATGGACGGAGCCAAGGGGTGCACCCAGGTGCACGTGCACCCCATGAATTTTTTCGATATAGTGTTAATTTTTTTTTTTAAATTATCGATTTTACCTAAATATATATTAAATGCACCCGATGCATTAAATGTGTCTCTAGTATTATTTAGTTCGTATACTTTAAATATAAAATTTTGTAAACGACCAAAGATAAAACAAGTTTAATAAATTCAAGCACAAAAACCTAAAGATGAAATAGGTTTATTAATGGAACAAGTTTATTCATCATCCTAACAATTTACAAAATCCAAAATTTAACCAACACACAAAGATGAAACAGGTTCGTAAGTCGTAACATATACCTTTCATTTGTTTATTATGTCTTTTAAAGTTTTCATGTTTTGATTTTTTGTATGAAATCTTGACTAATTTGTTGGTTCCGTATAGTCTATCATCATCAATAAGGGCTTAGGGTAATAAGAATAAGTGAATAACTATGCAATTTCTATTAAGACAAATAGGGATAATAAGTTTAAGTGATAGTCAACAATATATTAGAATATGAATAGCACCCCAATTGTGTTGTCATGGGGCATTTTTATTGTTGTCGTAGTTACAATATATATGAAAAGTAGTGCTTAATTGAAGTTGGCTTTAGTCTTGCCTGTTGCTACCGCTACGGTTGAAAGATGTTTTTTTTAAATGAAACTCATTAAAACTGATTTGCGAAATCGGATGGGTGATGATTATTTTAACGGCGCTTTAACTTGTGTGCTATAGAGAAAGGAGAACTTATTAATAATAAAAATGAGGGTGCACGTAAGTGTTATTTTGCTAAGGGAGATCGTAGAATCACTAATTAGAAGGTAATATGTTCATTTATTTATCGTTTTAATGAAATCTTCGTTTTAATTCACGTTTTAACTCTATTATAGTACGGTTTAAAAAAATTTGTGCACCCGGTCATATTTCTTTCTGGCTCCGTCCCTGAAAGCAATTGAAGTCCCTAAAATAGTAGATCTTAAACATATAGATATATAAAAAAAAAATCAAGTTGTATGACATAATCATCAACATCCTAGAACTAGGAAAAAATTACTGATACTAAGACGTATCATCACCACCACCATCTCCCCCACCAGGCCACCACAAAGTGAAAGTAGGGTGAAGATAGTGGTTTAATTGCGCAAGTGAAAGAATATAGATAGAAATTTATATCTATCTATCTATCTATGTATTCTAATAAAATGAAGTTCTGTACAAGTCACTGAAGCACCCCCTGCATTAAAAAAAAATGACGTGTCTTGAAGGAGAGATCATAGATATTTTTGGTAGGTACAATCCGACTTCAACCAAGCAATAAAACTTCCTCTATACTCATCTATGCATTGATGACTACAAATTATCATTCAAAATCGGCAGTTTCAAGTACTAATTTAATGGTAATTTGCTATTTTAATGGTAATGTTTGACAAATTCAATCAATCGGTTACACTGAATCCCTAAAAAATATACATCTGATTTGTGAAGAAATCAATCCGAGCGATGCATAAATTATCTTGATTCTACCCAAATATTATTTTTGGAGAGGATATCCTTATGTCAATCCTTCAAAGCTGTAAGTAATATTTGTTTATTTATTTTTTTTTACTCGAAATCATTTATTCCACTTTCATTGTATTATGATGTTTATATTGTTTAATTAATTGGGCGTATGATAAAACGCTAATAATAAAAATTGGGATAAACTGTTTTTAAAAATTATTATGAGTGATTTATTGCACTGTCATTGTATTATGATGTTTATATTGTTTGATTGAAAGTTTTTGTTTAATTAATTTGGCGTATGATAAAACCCTAATAATAAAAATTGGGAGAAACTGTTTTGTCAAATTATTATGAGTGATTTATTCAACTCTCATTGTTTTATGAACTTTATATTGTTTGATTTAAATCAATTAACCATTACAAAATTGGGGGAAACTATATGATAAGATTATTATCAAAAACCAATTAGGTAAATTAAATATTCAAATGGGATTGTAGAGACAACTGGCTATTAATGGTTGATTTTCAGTACAAATTTGTATTTGAAGGATACATCTATTTTTGGAGTGAATAATAAAATTAGTTTTTGTTAATCATGGAAATCATTAAACCTATTAAAAACCTTCTAATATGTGTTTCTGTTAATTTTAGGAACATTGATACTATAAAATGATGGATGCCTTTAAGGTAAATGTGCAAATCAAAATTACTGAATATCTACTAAAACAACAATGTCTACGTTTGTTTCTGGCTATATCAGTGATCTGTCCGCCGTTAAGGACAATATCAAATTACGAGTCCGTGTGTTTGCGTACCTGGATGCAACCTGTTTTTAGCAAGCCAAATATCTCTAACATGGAGTTAATTGTTTTGGATGAACAGGCAAGTAGTTTCTTTATGTTTTGTCCCAAATAATTTAAATACACTGTTTTGCTAATTTAAATCGTTCATTAAAATGTTCATTTACCATGGTTTTTAAAGATTATGAATACCATTTTATACAGAACACAAGGATGCAAGCAACAGTCAGGCAGGGTTTGGTGAATGGTTACAAACACCAACTAGAAGAAGGCAGTGCAATAACACTTCAACGGTATAGTCTGGGTGAAATTCAGCCCAAATACCGTATTGTTAAAAAACCTCTGCGACTCAGTTTCTTATCAAACACTGTAATCGAAAAGTGTCCTGATTACAATGGCTCATTGTATGGGTTTGAGTTTCGACCCTTTAGAACCATTACCGATCTCAAAACAGAGGAAGATGGCCAGTTTGGTATGTATCACGTTTTCCTTTGCAAAAAAATTATATAGAAACTGTTATGACATTAACATATACAATTTTTTCCAGACGTGATAGGTCAAGTTGTTGCTTGCGAAGACTTGGACAACTACGATAAGAATGGCCGTGCTGGGAAGAAAAAGCCAATAACACTAATTGATCATGAGTAAGTCATTATAATATTGTTAATGTTTGTTTCTAATTAAAATATTTTATATAAACCTTTCATATAAATATCTGATATGCATATTTAAGGACAATATCTACATTTCAATTCAAACACATGCTGTATAATGGGGTTATGGACATTAATTTAATTTCATGTCGTAAAACCATAGTTATCAAACGTGTCTTATAAATGGCTAAATCAACCATTAATTAACTCATCTATTATATTTTGAGATACAATGGGTTTGGTACTTAACGGAGCGTATTTGAAGGTATATACACTAATAAGCAATATGTAACCAGGATATCACTATATCATAGATGCTGTTTATTTCTTGGAATTTGAGGCTCACATTGGATTCTGCCATTCTTTATTTACAGGGGCAACGAGCTAAATTGTACATTATGGGGCTCATACGCGCAACAATTTTCTGATTTTTTGAACACATGCTCTGACCATGGCAGGATCATTGCAGTTTTGCAACTGGCAATGATGAAAATCTGGGATGGTAAGTTAAACTACATTTTATTAATTTACCACTGTCTTAGTATATAGGATATTGTCCTTAATCATATTAATTAACTACTTTTAATATGTATATCTTCATACACAGGAAAAATGTGTATTCAAAATGGTTTTAATGGAACAAGACTCTTCCTTTTTAATGGTAAAGACAAAATCACCACAGATGGATTTGAAGATGTTGAGGCATTTAGACAAAGGTACCTAAAAAACACATGTTACTGTTAATTTACCGTCCTAAATCATTGCTTAATAAGCGTTGCTATGTTTAACATCGAAACGACCTTTATTTTAAAACATTTGTAGTTTGCTTGCTGGTCGTGTTAATGAGACTTCGGAGAATACTGCATCACGCATCTCTACTGCTTCAAGGAACATCACAAAAGAAGATTTTGTGACTAAATTCCCGATGCGAAATATTGCTGAACTATTGGATGTCGGACATGTACAAAATAGTTATTAATTAGAAGTCCATTTATTTACTTTTAGACCCGTATACAATAAACGTTATCAGTGCTAACCACTGTGCATATTATATCTTACATTGTTATACATATATACAGGGTGTTCCATCTATTATTGTGGGAACTATCGGTGCCATCCAAGAGGAAGAGGGGTGGTGGTATCTTGGTTGCAGGACATGTCGGAAAAAGCTGGTTAAGACAAGTGATATTGTCGATCTTGAAAATGACACGGCTCCAAAAGCCAGTGTTGGACCTAATGAATGGTGGTGTTCAAAATGCAAATCTATTGTCACAGCCGTCAAAAGCCAGTGAGTGTAATCTATCTTAATAATAGGCTTTTGTTATAACCTCATTTATTTTTAAAGAAGATGAGCAAGATTATTTAAGATAAAGTGATTGTTTATAATCTTTGTTGGTAGGTTTCGCTTACAAGTGCGTGTTCTGGACGAAACAGGGACCGTATCGGTTGCCCTTTTCAATGAAGAAGTGCAATCTATGGTTGATAATATGACTGCATACCAGATGGTTGAGAAATATGGCAAGGTAAACTACCAATTTTAACCTATCATAATTTTGTGTTACGTGTCTTTTATTTCTTAAACTTTCAAACTGAAACTATTTTTTATTATTATATTGTTATGTAGTCTGAAGGTTTATTCCCAAAAGAGATTACGGATATTGTTGACAAGAAGTTTGTCTTTAAGGTGTCGATTGATGAGTACAACTTGAAAAAACTAATGCCTATTTTCAATGTGATGCGGATGTCTAATGATCATGATATCATAGAATCTGTTTGTGCAACTGCTACGCCCGGAAAGGTATACCTTAAAAATTACATTTGCATTATAGTTTAACTTTTTTTGGAGACACGGGTCACATAATCATAATATTTGCTCATTCTTTCTCTTTTTTACAAAGCCTGAAAACGAAGCCACCAGTTCAAAGGTTGTGAATGTGACACCATTGGTAAGTTTCTATGATTATGACACAAATACATGGCTTTGAAATGTTTTGTTTAGTATTATTGTGTCTTGGTTAGCATCTTATGTTGGTTAATCAACATTTATGATTTTTTCCAGGATTTCGAGTCACAGACAGATGAGTGTGCAACCCCTCAAAATGAGTTGAAGAATGCTGCTGCAAAGGGAGACGCTACGTCTGCTGATACAGGCTCTCTGGAAAAGAGGAAAGCAGATGAAGTTGACAAGCCTGTAATGACTGTTCATGAAGAAAATAGTGCAACAAAAAAGACCAGGCTTGACTTAATCAAAGATATAAAAATTGAGAAGCCTTGAGCATTTTAGCACGGATTGCACTTTTCTGAACCAATAAGTTTTAATGCACTTTTCACCTCTAAAACATTGAAGTTCGTCTTTGTTAATTTTTACGTTGTTTCTCATGCATTTGTAATGCGTTGAAGCTATGTTTGTTTTTGAACTATCCGCCATTTGGCTGAACGGCCACATTGTTGGTGCATGGACATTGTTTCCTTTGGACATTTGCAACATATTATGTTGTTTGCTTTGAGATTTTTTATTTATGATGCTATGATTATTGAGCCTGTAATAACTCACTTTTTATTTGTAATTTCCATGTTTTGTATGGTGATTTTCATTTTTCAGGTAACTCTTAATGGTTGGACAAGCATATTGACGGATGATCATACATTGCTGCATACGATAAATAAAGATAGCTCCTTAGTATTGATTTCTTGTATAAAGGAAATTTGTACATAAAAAGATCTTTAATTTTAGATTTATGATTTCATGTTAATACAACGAAGTGTTCTATCACAATCTTCTTTGTCGCTTTTGAGTATGTGAATTATTACCTTTGCTTTAATTTAATGACATAATCTTACTTAAGAACACTCAATCAATAACATGCCTGTGGTACATAAATTATTTTGCGTCTCTTTTATAATCATCTTTTCATTTGCATGCGGGCTAAAGTTTGTGTTTAACAAGTTTTAAAAAGGCTAAAAGAATTAGTATTCATGAGTTTTTTTTAAGTATAATATAAAACATAAACATTGCAAAAAAAAAAACAAATTAAACCTAAAGTAGATTTTTTGTTAAAAACTCTTCAACTTTTATGTTTGGCTGTTTTTTCTCCTTTTTTTTTCCTTTTTATTTTGTTTTAATGTTTATGTTTTGCATTCAAACATATGCCATGTATTTACTGATGTGTATGTGATGCATTTTAGTCAAGTACTAACATAAAACCTTTGCTAAAACTTCTTCAACACACTTTCTCTATATGCAAATCACAGCGAATCTTAACAATTTATAAACAATCAAGTCATTGTCCAAAATTAAAACTCATTCAGTGTTATGAATCGTTTCTAAATTTAAAATATCATCTCATTCACTCTAAATTAATAAACAATCATATAATCCCATAAAATTATACCTGTTTAATGTTTTAAATTCCTTTCTAAAATTACATTACTTTGTATGTGCTATAAAATGGAGATGTTTATCACATATTCATCACTACACTACAATGCCTCTACGATTCAACAATGGTAATCGTAGGGTTAGGGCTTTCAAGTAAGTTTTATAGTTTTGCTTCTTTATTTCAAATGCAATTATTTCATGTCATCTAATTGTGTAATATTTCTTTCTAACAGTGAATGCTGTGTCGCGCCTCCTACCATTGACATATGCATTCATCATAGTGGTAGGGTTGTAACTTCGAATGTACTTTACGATTATTGGGGTGGTGATGAGCTTATGATATGCAATGTTTCAACAGATAATTTAACCTTCGCCACCATTAGACGATTAGTTGTCCAGCATCTAAGTCACTACACTGATGTATTTGCTTACTACTTGCGTGTTCCGAATGTCTCAATGGAAGAACAAGATAGTCTTCGTAAGATAGAACATGATTTCTATGTCGAGGCGTGGCTATCCGATATTCAAGTTGGTCATGCATTGGATATCTACTTGGCTCATCGTCGTTATCCCACCCTCATTGACCCAAATCATCAAAGGTGGCTCGAACGAAGATGGGAAAGAAACGGAATGATAAGTGGACATGTCGAGGCCAATCGAAGGGCTGCTTTAAGATCAATTCCATCATTAAAATCATGAAGTTATGCAATAATAATACCATTTTCACTTACATTTTTGGGCATCCTTCATGTTAATCTATATTATGCAAACTATGTAAAGCAATTGAATGAATTTAGCCCATAAGAATCCGTATCCGTATACATTTTTTCTCAATGGCAAAGCACATTTCCCAATTTACCTTTTACAAACATGCTTGACTATGAAAATTCATCTTTTGTTATTTTATTTATGTATTTACACATGTTTTTAATAAACTATATTTACACAAAGCCCATATTAAACCTTATTTAGCCCATATTAAACCTTATTTCTAAATGTTTTTAAATAAATTATAATGGCCTTTATCCATACATCCCTTAAAACCTTAAATTATAATGGCCTTTAGAATCAAGTGTAGAACCCTGTAAAAATTTCTTGTAATTAAATCATTAATAAATATATAATCTTTCGTTATCGTTTCTAATTCCCATTTTCTCGGAAAAATTTGAAATTTTTCTTATTATATTATTTTGGCGATTTTCACAAAATAATATAATTCACGAAATGACGGAATTAATCCTCGACACGTTACACGAAACCTAAACTTTTCATTTAATCCTAAACCTAAATCCTAACCCTAATTATATTTGGTAAATATAATAAAAAATTCCCTAATCACTAAATTAGCCACACGGACCCTTAATTACCTTCGGCCCAAACCTTGACCTCTATTCCTAAGCCCACGAAACAAAGCCCAAAATCCATTTTTATTTATTTTCATCCGTTCGACTAAATTCACACCATCCCCAAAACGCATCGTTTATTTTTAAATCTTCTACACGACCCACGTATTTTATTTTCCCATCTCGTTAACCTACTAGCCAACAATTAGTGTGTCAAGTCTCGAGTTCCTACGTTGCGTTTTGATACGTTTTTAAGAGGCATAGTAATCGACCTTAGCAAACCCAAATCGATTTGAACTATATTCAAAACTTAACCGTTTTGAATCTAGTTTGTTTCTAAACATTCCTAATATTATTCCTAAGATGATTATAAGCTCAAATGTTAAAGATGATCATGTATGTTCAAGTGGTACACGGTTTTGTAAATCGTATACATGTAAATATATATGTCAACATGAGCATGAGTCACTCCCAACATCTCCCTTCTTTTGTGCTCTCACAAGCCTTTCTAAATCAATATAATACATATAGGAGCTAGCTTATCCTGTCATGCAAATAGTATGAGAGTTTTACATTGAACTTTCTTACTAACGTGATATATTAGTATATATAGTATGTTCATTGCATGCATACTCCTCATATTATTACCCACACTTATTCACTGCAAATATTCGGCCTTCAAAACCATTCTCAACAACTTACAAGTCGTTGGTATTGTATTGGAAGCAAAGAAAGAAATCGGGTTTGAAATAAATATATAACGGTTGGGTTATATAAGCTTGGACGTGATTTCTTGTGTTCCTTTTCTACCTAGCTCGACTCTAGATCACTTTTGAAGTGTTTGTAAGTTCCCTACATTCATTCCCAATCCATTTCATACGTATTTATATGTACATGCACTTTGTAGTTTTTGTTTCAAACGTCTACACTTTACACGTTTAATTCACGTATATATTTGTTCTTAGTACACGAAACGTGATTAGCCTCTATCTTGGAAGGCCTAGGAATCACGTAGCATACACCATTCACTTTAGTTGTAACGTTATAATCATTTCATGCATTCATTTTAACTTATATCCATCGTATGAAATTTAGTATAAAACTTAGTAAAATTTTGCAAGTTTTCAAGTTATATATTCGATCCAACCATGTCACAAAACAAGCGTATAACATAAAAATTCATTTAACGATAGTACTATAATTTTTCGCGACGCCATAGACCACCTAGCAAACTAACATTTTCATGTAAACAACATGTAAAAATAATCAAGTCTTGACACCATACACGATCCATTTTGAATCGGCACAAAATAGTTTTCACAACTAAACTTTGTTTTATAAAAACCTTAAGCTTATCGAGTGGGCTTAACTAAAGCCCACTAAGCTTTTGAAATCCGTAAGCCCACTGGGCCAATAAGAAATGTTTTTAGAATCATAAAAATGGTCCAAAGCCAAGCCCAAAACTTTTTCTATGCCCTCGCCTCCAAAAATCTTAACGGGCCTTAAGTTTAATCGATCCAGGCCCATAAGCTATAAAAATGAGCTTTTAAAATAAATAAGCAGTTAAATAAGCTTGTCACTTAATTAATAAGCTTTGGAAAATTTTTAGAAAGTTCCATAATCATTTTTGTAAAAATTGGACTAAAAATGTAACGCGACGACACCTAGAAGGACTAAATGTGTAAACATTGAAAATCAAGGACTAAACCTGTAAATACAGAAATCTAAGATTAAAATGTGATAAAAATTAATATTAGAAGGTTTGTATTGATTATTGGACAAAGTAGAGGACTATAGTTGAAAAATATATAAAAAGGACTAACGGTGTAACGCAAGTATCGTTAGTGTAAAAATGGTAAAATTGGAAAAGGAGACAAAGACTAAACATAACTTATTTATCATTCTTATTTATTTTATATTTTTCGTCAATTTATTTCATATCATGTTTAAATTATATTTATATTTATATATATATTATTAACTTAACGTTAATAATATATAACGATATTTTAAAAGGTTAAGATGTTAAGTACGATTAAAAAGGAAAAACTTCGATGGATAATTTTAAAAATCATATTTTGTCATATCATGCATATCACAATATTTTCACTGCACATCACTTAATCGTCATAACGAATATCTAATATTCGTTATTTTCTTTATAATTACCGAATAGTTTTTGGTCAAATTCTTAGATAAATTTATTTATCAGGTTGTGTTTCGAAGCCGTTTTCATAAAATTCGTCCGACTTTATTTTCTTCGTTTTCAGTATCAATCAAGGTGAGTCATAGCCTCACATTTAATTATTTTCAAAAACTCCGTGAGGGGGATACATGTTATAAATAGATCACAAGTATTTTTCTGTATGCTTTCCTGACTGATATATGCCTAAGTTAGCTATTGCCAAAAGACCCTTATTCATGAACCATTAATCACTGCGGTGAACGCGAATATAATGAATAGATCTATTTAAGGTTTGACAGCCTGTCCCATTAATACTTGACGGAATGCCATTATGCATGTGGTTAGTCGTATTAGTCGTGATAATTATATTTGAGTAAAAATAGGAATTGGCAAATCACCTATTACACGAGGGCAAATTTATCATTGATTTGATAAACACCCGCCGTTTACGGTATTTGTTAACGTTTGCGTGTCATGAGACTTAGTGCAATATATGAACTGCAATATCAAGGTTTTCAAACTGATTGTATTTTCCAATACAATCTTACTTGTGTATCAAAATGATTATTAAATTCAAACTCTATGATTTCACTCAACAATTTTGTTGACTTTTAAGCATGTATCTCAGGTATTTAACAGGGGGAGCAAGCATGGAACGGGCGGCAAAAATCTTCAAATTATGTTTACTTTATTTCAATAATGATGTAAAATAAATGATGTTTGATTTAGTTCAAAACATCAAGTTTTTATAATACTCTGATAAGGACCTATTGTATTTCAAATATTTATAAATGAAATTATGTTTTAAAACGTCTCTTCGAGTCGTTTTCTATCATTATGACTTCGATCCTCACCGTACCACCCTAATTTCTATTCCGCTGCCGCATTTCAAATTAGGGGGTGTTACATCAAGTGTTTAAATAAAACCATTTTCATAAAAACGAAAATAAACATATTCAAAATATAACTACAAATCATATGCAGTTACCATTTCTGCATTTGTCATTCATAATATATCATAAATACTTAATCATCTATTGTTCATTGCCATCAGAGGATAGGCATTTCCACAGTTTTCTGCTTCTATGAAGCACATAAGACAAAACGCAAAACATAAAGTCGATATTCCAAGTACATATACTTAACGATGTCTAACCGGAACAGCTTAATATGTGAAACAGAGACACAAAGTCGGTAGAGTCTTAACACATATGAAAGACTGGAATCATAACTGGCTTACGGCGATTCACTGAAGCTTGGATGTCAGGAATTTTTTCAACAAACTTGAAACGTACCATTTTGTTATCGTACCAATTACACGCATCAACAATATCCTTCCATCTGCAGTTTATAGTGACATGGTTCTTGCTGTTTGGTTTGTCACTGTGTTTTTCGAGATCAACATTCACATAGAACTCCTCTTCCATGTATCTTAAAACTGCGTTATGGTATTGCTACATCTTATGTTTCTTCACAAACTTAAAGTGTATGTTCTGCATTAATACAATATCGGATTGTGAAGGAAAAAAATAAAATTTTTATGCTTTTTGAATATATAGTAAACATATTAAATACAACAAAGTGTAGTCAGAAAAAAAATGGTCCAAAATATCATCTAAGTTATACAAGTGAACGAATAAGAAAATATTTCAAACTTTACAGTTTATTTAGCCCATAAAAATAAATCTCTAATAAAAGACTATCAAGTGAAAACATAAAATTTATCGGTAGACGGCCCAATAAATATGTCACGATAATGATCATCTTCATAAGACACTAAACGCAACATTCTAAATATGCTCATCTATTGAACTATATAGTCACATTTAATTCAGGTCATAATTAGTACATGAATATCTTAATGGACTACTTACCAAATGCCCTCTTTCGATGACATACGCCAATACTGGAGCGTAAAAACAATCTTCCTCATCATCGTGCTGTGTTTGGCCTTCCCATTCGCACATGTGTTCGATTCTCTTTTCTACATTTCAAGGAAACAAATAAAAATTACACTAATCAGATTCATAGCTTTTTATTTCACATAAATAAGTATGTATACTTAATGACAATATTTTAGCCAACATACCTTTAGTATCTACTGGGCTTTTCACAAATGGTTTTAGACCATTGAGAACCATACGTTCAACCACCTCATGACGCGTCCCCAACCCATTCTCATCAAATGGCATCAATGAAAGAGAATTGTCAAGTAGGTTAGTAAAAACCATTCTGGTGTCAGGAACCATGTTTTCACCTTCAATTAGTTGCTGCCATCCCTGTCGTTCGAACACATGCACATTATACGTAACTTCTTCCACTATATGAATCTCACGCCGAGTGACAGTTGCTACTTCGATGCCACCCACAAGAACACGGAATTGAGGATTGCCGGAGGTTAACCAGAAACCGCGAGGAATGACCTGCGTTTAATAAATATTTTTAAAAAATAATTTATCACCAAACAGTTTTGTTATAATAAGATTTCGAATTAATTTATACTATGTAATGTTTATAAGTTAGGAATTACCGGCCCTTCTTCAACCTGTTCCAGAGTAATCATGCATCTCCGCTGTCTATAACCTACATCCGCCAGGTCGTATCCATTGCATTCGTAACCGGCATTGTTGTACGCCGTGACATAGTACAAGTCCTGTTCTTCACGAATAAAATGCAACATGGCTATGTTTCGATAATTGCTGTCATCTAAAAAGTGTTTCCACTCATGTGAATACAACGTCAGATTACCACGAACCATTTTCCAATAGACCTTATGTTTTGTTCCCATATTGTGGATTAAATATATCCACCGGTTCTGTGGGTACCATCTTTCTTTAAAGAACGTTGGAAGCATCTGTAATTGAAATAGTAGTTTGTATATAAAATTTAAGTTACACTAATAAATTTATAAGGTTTATACGTATTCCAAAAATAAAATACCTGTTGTGTTTTGATGTTTCTTTTGTTTGCCTCGACCAAAAACTGAATGGCCATTGTATTTAGTCTGTTATGGAGTAACCTTTACATTGTCAATATATTATAACGTTCAAAACTGAATAATCCAACAAAATAAACATAAACACAAACATCGCCTATTTGCGTAAGCTACTTATAATTAGAAAATCACCTAAATGAATGAATACGCAAATAATGCACCATTTTTAGTTTTATGATTATGTATCATTATGATCGATTACTTTGAATATATGTTTAACACATTATCAATTGAGCGTTGCTAACTTATCATAAACTTTTGCCTAAACATAAACTCATAAATAGAATCAATCTAACAAATTGTGTCGAAGCAGAAATGTAATAAAGCCATAATCAAGCATCATTATTTAGTTCGTTTAACAGGAATGTGTTTTAGTGATATTTAGGCATGTACCACTTTTGGAGACATCAATACTCATATACTACTTTCAGACATCAATACTCCCTAAAATAACCATGAAGTGTATAAGATCAGAAATATATACTATTCATTGTAGTTGATTAATGAAATGGCAAGATATCTACTGGAGCGTAAAAAAAAATTTCCTCATTAGAACAACCTTTACATTGTCAATATATTATAGCCTTCAAAAATGAATAATCCAACAAAATAAACATAAACACAAACATCGTTTGGTGAATTTTGCTTTGTTTGCAAATAAGAGTAATTGTCTCAATAAACATTATATATATATATATATATATATATATATATATATATATATATATATATATATATATATATATATATATATATATATATATATATATATATATATATATATATATCTATATATCTATATAAATTATCAAACGTTATCAAAACAAACTGAAATAGTTTGGAAATTAAGATAGAAGTATCATACCTGTCGTTTGGTGAATTTTGCTTTGTTTGCGGCAAAGACAAACTGAAGAGTCATCCTACAAATTGATCATTGAAAACAAAACACTTTGAATGAATAATAAAACATCTCAGAATACAAAAAAACAAATTTTGACGAAGAAGTAATCTCTTTGAGTAACAACGGCAAACACAAACGGACGATCCATCTTATCCAATGATCATTATAACCAATACTTTTAAACATAATCATTAATGTCACAATACAAATAAAAAGGATAGATCAATAAGTAATATTGTTATGCATAACTAAAGTATATTTCCTATAACTGAATAATCATATGTCAAAAAATGGTGTAGTTCATTGTTGCATAACTAATCTACATCCTAAATAATTATAATCTGAGTAACAAAAAACAAAGAACACAATCCTATTAGTGTTTTCAAAATGGCTTATTATTCATGCCTTATGTAGGGTAATCCTTTTACATAATAGTTTCAGTTACAAACTTTCATGCACAGTTGTATCATTAAACACATATGAAAATAGTTTATAGCAAGATAAATTGAATCACAAACATCGCAAACATGTTTCATCTACCTAAGATAATGAAAAAAAAATGTGACAAACTAATACTTTAAAAAAAAATTCTTTTCAGTCGTTACTTACATTATAATCTAAATGAAATTAATAAGCAAAGGTTCATAAACTTTTTTTTTTTTTTTTTTTTGATTTTGTAAGATCGTTACCTGCTTTCTTCACTTTGAGCGTAGCAGTTGATGAGCAATGATTGTGGTGTCTTATAACGACAGTGCGCCTGTTAATATAACCACATTCATATAGCTTGATATGTTGAAACAACAAATCATTTCCTTTCTTAAATACACGCAAAAAATCTCCCAGAAACTTAAAATATTTGTTTGTTAAACAAATAATGCCCAATCTTCGCCCAATTAATTGTTTTGATTGGGTAACTAACGCATCATGTCTAAAAATAAATTTTAGTATACTAACCCAACATTTGTTAAGTTTCTACAAACAAAATAACTAAGTTTTTTTAACAATTTACTTTCACAAGTCTATATTTGTGCTTATATAGTCATTAATATTGACATTATTATAAATGTACAAACAGTGTACACGTTATTGTGTTTTTGTGAGGATCATCTATGTAATTTTTTTGTATACACTTTGTCTATAAATAGTGACGCAAACTATCACATTATTCACAAACACAACCTTTAAGAATATCTCCCCTAAATGGCATCATCTAAAGAAAAAACCGTTGTAGAAATGTTTGAAAAATTAGCATTCAAAGACTCTAATGATGATTGCCACACCTTAGATCCGGTGGAAAAGAAAACCGATGTTAACAATGAAGTTGTGCATGAAAACCAGCAAGAAAAAAATAAAGTTGTCAATGATCCGATTGAATCATCCAAATCATCAAATGTGGAATTTGATGAAAAGTCATTTAAGTCATCTCAATTTGAAGAAGGTGAATCCTCCAAACAAAATGAAGGTACTGATCTATAATTTAAACTTTATACTTTAAACTTATGTGAAGCTGCTGTATACATATATTTTACTTTTTTCAGATGACTTCGACCCGGAGCCTATTATCGACTGGCTAAGATTTAATGTTGGCGACGTTGAAGAATGTCAGAAATTTCTAAGCAATTTGATGTCGAAGATAAATAAGGCAAATGAGTTAGTCAATCAACTTCGTGCAATGGGTCATGATATAGACGATGACTATATGGTTGACCTAAACTTCTTAGATGACGAATGAATCGTTGTTAACATTCAAGATGTAATGTGCAACATAAGTTTTTGTCATAATCATTGCAGTTTAATTTCTTGAATAAGAGATCAACTCTCACTTAATTTGTGTAACGAACTTATTGTTTATGTCTGTTGAATTTGATTATCTTCAATCACATTAACTTTGTGCATTAATATTGATTGCGCCAATTAACCTTTACATCAATTGCGGTTACTATAAATAAATGTTATTGATTGGAATTAATTATAAGATATTGATTCAGAGTATAATGTAAAGTATCATTACCAAAGATGTTTTAAAATTCAAATACATTTTATGAGGCTTCTCACATAAGCTTTTGATGTATACATATCCACAATTTCCTTATCTTTTTACACAAATTGCAGTCAAGAATATAACTATGAATGATGAAAATACTCCATCAAATGCGAGAAAACGTAGATCTCAAATACTGGCTTCTAAGAAACCCAAAAATGGAAGAGTATCGTTGACAGAATTATTGAATTGTAAGATTATATTGTGCAATTCTTGAAAAGTTTATATTTTGCAATTAGCATATGTGTTTGTAACTTTTAAGTGTTCATGCATTAGATGATCCCCTGAATGTAAATGCCAATACATTATCTTTTTCAAATACAAATGCAACATCAGGTACGAATTCAGGTATGTTGATTGTTGTTCATAAAAAACTATGTTAATATTTAATACGTTATTATACGCCATGCTTTAAATTAGTTAAAAAATAATACCATGTTAATACCTTATGCATTTGACTATCCTAACGTTTATAGGTTCACCTGAATTGTCGACACGCACTCAACCATCAATGAATCAAAGGATTCCGCTTTTGGACGTGACTAACAGTTAGTTATTAATTTATATTCAAATTTATCAACCAAATTATGTCAAAACTACATGAATGATACTGAACGTTGATATTTGAATGTAGGAAGTAATGTTCAGATTAGACGTTCCGTATTGGCAAACAATACTCAACCATCTTCTTCACAAATCGGTAAAGTAGAAACTTAATATTTGTATCAATTTATTTTAGTACAACTATTTGAATGTTTACAATGTTGCAGGTTCATGTCATTTTGGAATTTTGAATCAAATAACACCCCAATCTGTGAATACTCCAATTCATTTAAATTCTGGAGAAACTTCAACATTTACAAATCAACTTTTTTGGTACATATGTGTTTATTTATACATAATTTTGGTGATATGTTAAAAAAAATTACTTTCGAATTACATGGTTTGAAATGTCTATATTATTGCAGAAAGTAATACTCCGCATTCCAGGACATTACATCCTAATGATAATCTATCTGAGATTAGAACTACTTCAACATTCGGTAACACTTATTTTCTTTAACTTATTAGTCGTCAATATTAGTTTTATACTTCATGCGAAATCAGTTTGTATTGCATGTTATACTTTATCCACTCTAAACTTACATGTACATCGGCTGTGAAAGTTTAATCATTTATTGAACTATGATAATGTGATTGCAATCATCTAGAAAGTTTTTACTTAATTTCAGGCGTGACTAATAGCTAATTATTATTTAGTGTATTATACAACAATCATATTGTGTGAACAAATTAACGATTGCTATTGAAACGTTTGTATTTGAATGTAGGAAGCAATGTTCATAATAGACGTTCCGTATTAGCAAACAATAATCACGCATCTTCTTCACATCTTGATAAAGTAGAAACTAAATCTTTTGATCAAATTATTTCATTTCAAGTCATTTTATGTTTACACTAATATACTAAACTTTATTAGTATTTGGATGAGTATGTTATCGCAGATATTGTTACACTACGATACTAAACTTTATTTTTGTACTTAGGAATTAATACTGTCACAACAAATGTTCATCACCCAACTCCGGTTGCTACACTACGTAAACGACAATCCCCACTTACTAATGTTTCAACAGGTACTTCACCATCACTTACCATATTATGTTTTAACTTCGTTTCATAATATAGGTCAAGTTTATAATAGTTAACCTATTCTTATATTTTTAGTTACTTTCCAAACACCTTTGGTTCGTCAAAATTATCAGCGTTCCAGACAAACCATAACCTCCGTTGGTAAAAGTACCATTCCTGCATTACCAAGACAAAATTCAACAGACGAAGCAGTAGAATCATCAAGAAGAACAAAGAAGTCTAAAAGACCAAGTTTATCATCTCGCACGCCAATTCTTTTTAATCTTGATGATGATGGGCGAGTTAGAAAAGTATACGACAAATACGTCGGTGTATCTGAAGGTATTAGTAAACCTTATATTGCTATCATTGAACAATACTAACGAATTTTATAGCACACAATTAACAAATAGCCTTAACGTTTATTCCAGAATACTACGACCATGGCGATCCTACATTCGAGTGTACACACTGTCATGCTATGTTATGGGAAGCTGAAGCAAGAACTGGAAACTCTAATCCAACAAATAAAGCTTATACCATATGCTGTCAAAAGGGAAAAGTTTTTGTTCCACAAGCACCTCCTGCTCCAAAACCATTAGTTGATCTATTTTTGAATAATGACACAAAAAGTCAAAATTTCAAAAACAACATTAGAACATACAATAGTATGTTTTCTTTTACTTCAATGGGTGGGAAGGTGGATGATTCAATAAACAAGAAAGGACGTGGTCCTTATGTTTTTAGATTACATGGTCAAACCTACCATAAAATTGGAAGTTTACTTCCGGAGAAAGGTGTTCCTCCAAAATTCTGCCAGTTGTATATATATGACACACAAAACGAAACAGAGAATAGAGCAAAAGCACTAAGGTATGTTGTCCGTTTCATTGTTTATAGACGTGTGTATAGACATTTTGTTGTAAAACTTAATATGTTGACAATATATTTTTTTTCATCCACTTACTGTCTTAACCAGCGGTTCTTCTTCTACGTCGTCTGAACGTTCTAATTCAAAGAATCCTATTGATCGAAACATTATCAGCGAAGTAAAAGATGTTTTAGATGAATCAAGTGATTTGGTCAAAACATTTAGAAGGGCACGTGACCGCTATGCAGAAAACAACGATGAGAATATTAGAATAAAGCTGGTGGCAAAGCGAGGTAAGGATGGACGCCAATATAGTATGCCAACTGCAAATGAAGTTGTTGGGCTTATTGTGGGCGATTTTGATACATGTGTGGAAGACAGGGATATTGTGATAGAAAAGTTTGGTGAAGGTTTGCAGCGTATCAATATTTTTCATCCTATGTACCTTCCTTTGCAATACCCATTGTTGATGCCCTGTGCACAAGATGGATATTATTTAGGAATACCACATAGGAAGAAATCGGGACAACCGGCCACTGAAAAGGATGACAAAACAGTTACAATGCGACAGTGGTTTGCCTATCAGATAATGGACCGTCCTAATACAGAGAATTTATTTGTCCGTGGAGGCCGTTTGTTTCAGCAATTTCTTGTGGATGGTTACACTATGGTTGAGACAGAACGTTTGTATTTTCATCGCTCCAAACAGTCAAAACTGAGGTGTGAGACGTACACAAATGTCCGTCAAAGCATTGCTGATGGAAATACAGATTCATTCTTAATTGGAAAGCCAGTAGTTTTGCCTTCTTCATTTACCGGTGGACCAAGGTACATGCAGCAAAATTATATGGACGCCATGGCGTTGTGCAGATGGTATGGTTGTCCAGATTTGTTTATAACGATAACATGCAATCCTAAATGGCCTGAAATTGAAAGATATATGCGAGACCATAACTGTGAAGCTTCAGACCGGCCTGATGTTCTTAGTCGAGTTTTTAAACAGAAACTTGACCAATTGATAAAGGATGTCAAAGAGTTGCGTTTGTTTGGCCGTATTCAAGCGGGTATACTTTTAATTTATTCCACTTTCCACATTTACTTTTTGTATAGTATATTAAGATAATATGTTAGATTATCCTATTTAAAGGTGTCACATTAACTTCAACAATGCACAATGATATTTTGCAGTTGTATACACAGTTGAATTTTAGAAAAGAGGACTTCCGCACGCACATGTGTGTTTGTTTTTGCATAAGGATGACAAGGTGCCGAATGCTGAACATATTGACAAACACATATCCGCTGAGATACCAGATCCAAATGAAGATCCCGATTTGTACAAACTGGTTTCGGATTTCATGATGCATGGTCCATGTGGTGATGACAACGAGCATCAAGTCTGCATGGTTGATGGCAAATGTACTAAGAATTTTCCAAAAAGATTCATACAACAAAGTTCTGTCGACTCGGAAGGCTATCCTATTTATAAAAGACGTGATAACGGGAAGCATGTTGTTAAGAGTGGACATAAATTGCATAACGGTTATGTTATACCGTATAATGCGACGCTTCTTAAACGTTATCAATGCCACATTAATGTTGAGTGGTGCAATCACACCGGATCAATCAAATATTTGTTTAAATATATAAACAAAGGTCCTGATAGAGTATCAGCACAGTTGTACGAACCAGCTAACACGAACGAAGGTCAAGAAAATGCTAAACCTATAGACGAGATTAAGGCTTTCTATGATTGCAGGTACCTATCAGCATGTGAAGCTGCATGGAGAATGTTTAGCTTTGAGATTCATTATAGAACTCCATCTGTAGAACGGCTCTCATTTCATCTTGAGGGCGAGGAACCAGTTGTGTTTCACGACAACTCTGACCTTGAAACCGTTATTCACAAGCCGACTGTTGGTGCATCTATGTTCCAGGCCTGGATGAAAATGAATGAAGAGTATCCACCAGCGAGAGCCTTAACATATGCTGAGTTTCCTACGAAATTCGTCCGGAATGCACCAAAGAGAATATGGACAAAAAGGAAACAAAGATATGCTATTGGCAGAATTCATAATGTGCCAATTTCAGCCGGCGACGCTTACTATTGTAGAATGCTACTAAATAGTCAAAAAGGATGTCGAAACCACGATGAGATAAAGAAAATTAATGGCATAGTGTATCCTACTTACAAGGATGCTTGCTATGCAGCTGGTCTTTTAGAAGATGATCGGGAATATATTCAAAGTATTAAAGACGCAGCACATTGGTCCTCCGCTGACCATTTACGGGACCTGTTTGTTACATTGCTTTCACAACGGGAACTTGACGCACCATTGAATGTTTGGTTGCAGACTTGGCATTTGCTATCAGAAGATGTCGAATATAAACGGGGTATTTTGTTAGGAATTCCAGGTACAAGTAACAACTTTTCTTTGTTACTATATTATTATATACCAACAGAATAATAATGTTAAAACACTCTTAGAATTAGTTTTTGTTACAATGCATTTTTTTATAAGTTAGATAATTATGTTACAATACATTATTTAATTATGTTAAAACACTCCTATAAGTAACTTTTTAATATATAACCTGCTGCTCATATCAGTTACTTTCATGTAGGTTTGCGACTCACTGACGATGAGAAAAAAAATGTTTGTTTGTCCTGGATTGAACAACTTATGCAATCCAGAGGAAGCACTTTGAAGCGTTTTCCTGAGCTTCCTTACCCAGACGACACATACGTAACTGAATTTGGAAACAGACTTATATACGATGAGTTACAATATAACCCATCAGAGTTACAGTCAGAATACAAAGCACTATATGCAGCGTTAACCAGTGAACAGAGGAGCGTGTTCGACACCATTATGACATCCGTTGAACAAGGAAGAGGCGGCACTTATTTTGTATACGGTTACGGAGGTACTAGCAAGACATATTTATGGAGAACACTTGCTGCGGGATTTAGAAGAAAGGGTGATATAGTCATTGATACGTGGGAATCGCACCAGTCTTTACCTCTCAAGGGATCTTGAGAAGCTTACAACCCCCACCAGGCAGTGTACCTGATCGTTGTAGTATAGTATAGTGACAAGTACCGGGGGATTGATCGTTCAGCTAGGAATAGTGTCGCTAGGATTAGAAAACCTAAATACTAGTTCTAGAGATGAAGGATGATTATTTTTGTATTTTTATAATTTTTTAGAAAGCAAGTAAACTAACCCAATACTAAAGATGCAATCAAAATAAAATACTAGAAATGAAAATAAACTAAATTAAACTAAGGTTGTGAGCAATAAGTGGAGAAGTTGTGTTTACTTAGATTTCACTACTCCCTAGATATCTTTTACACGTTAATTACTTGTTATAGTTGCGTGGATGACGGATTGTATTCCTTAATACCATTCATGGGGTGGCGCACTTAATTTCCCAATCCTATGAGTGCCTACTTCACTCCTATGTCGAGCCGGCTAAGAAACTCCTAACATGGGATCATTATAATTTACTCATGCATTAAATACAACCAATAAAACCTAGTGCACGTCAGTTCATGTTTCCTAAGACGTTCAAGCATGTTACCATTTGGAGATCTGCCAGTTTTCTTAAGCCTAACATCGAAATCATTCATCCAATACAACCATAAACAAGTAATCAACACACAATTAACATCTAGGTTTCATTAGACCTAAGCAAACACAAGATAGATCTAGCCTAGCATGATGGAATTAAGACAAGAATAAGATATAGACAACCAACACATAGACATATTGATTGAATTAAAAGAATACTTATCTCAATTACACATGAAAGGGTTCAAGGGCTGAGAACCCTTGAACAAGATAGATCTGCCAGTTTTCTTAAGCCTAACATCGAAATCATTCATCCAATACAACCATAAACAAGTAATCAACACACAATTAACATCTAGGTTTATTAGACCTAAGCAAACACAAGATAGATCTAGCCTAGCATGATGGAATTAAGACAAGAACAAGATATAGACAACCAACACATAGACATATTGATTGAATTAAAAGAATACTTATCTCAATTACACATGAAAGGGTTCAAGGGCTGAGAACCCTTGAAAAACCTGTAAAATTCGTAATAAGTTCGGCCTTAGGGTTTCTCCAAAACTTCTCTTTTTTTATGAATGAAAATTAGAAAACTATATATAGGAAATTGAGGCTGACGGCGTCAAGACCAAATTGGTGACACCGTCATCTCGCCGCCAAAATACTTCTCGGACTGCCTTAATCTTCATCTAACGCCGTCACGTGTTATGGTTTTCCAGGCCGTCACGTCTTTTACTCTTGACGCTCTACTTGTGACGCCTTCACGTTTGTACTGGGCCGTCATGCAAATTACTCTTGACGCCGTCAGGATGTTCTTCTTGACGCCGTCACCTACTGTTCCCAGCAAGGAAAATTAAGACTTTGCGTTTTCTTCACTTTTATGCTCCAAAAACATCCGAATTGCTTCCTTTTCCAGATTTCTCTCCCAAAGTACCTAAAATCACAAAAGGAACGATTTAGGGCAATATTTGATCAAATAAATTCAATTCCGGGCTTAAATGACCCCCTAAAAGTGGTTCATTTTTCGCCTCATCATATACCCTTACACTTGAGATTTGCTTGTCCTCAAGCAAATGCGCTTTTATTCTACTCAAAATACAAGTTAGGGGTCATTTAACACTAATATAAAAGTAATTACAACAAATAATCGTTCCACTAAAGACCAAAGACAAGCACGGAGGTCATATACTAGCACCTCACAAATAGTGTTTAGATACTCACATCTCTCAGGTGTAATAAAGTATAAATTACAATATGGAAATGGAAGATATCTCTCACTACCTGTCATAGCAAAATAGATTACTATAGGCTTGGGAAAGGATCAAACCTCCACCACATGGCGTAAGCACCTAGGATAAATTATCAAAGAGGACTTTTAAAGGGTTGTAACGTTAGGTGTAGGGATATGAAATACACGGTTTTGTTGGATAAAGGAAGTTTTTACTGGTGGCGAGCTAACAATCTTGGTTAATTACATGTACAATATGGCGTTGCTAAGCCAAGAATAGACTCGACTTAAGCTAATAAATGAAAAATAACAAAAGCATAAAAATAAACATAGAATAAAAAGGGATGGTAGTCCGTATGTTTTTTTTCTTTTTTCCTTTTTCTATTTTTTTTCTTTTTCTTGTTTTATCGATTTTTTATTTATTTATTTATTTTTTTTTTGCATACACTCTTACCCTACCATCCAAAAAAAATACATCATAGGGAATGGAAATTCCCCTTACACTTGAATTTTTACATACTTTACAATGGAACTAAACTAATGACTCGAATTAAGAAAATCAAAACACTTGGAACCCTTTTAAGATTAACGTACACATGGGGGTAATAAATGATGTTCTTCCCCATTACTCCATAAAATAAGTACTTTACCCATGAGTCACAATCGTCCCAAAACAATATGTACAAGGATATGACTCGACTTAGCAACCATGTAATCAATTAGATAGTTAAATTAGGGTTTAACAAATAACAATAATGCACTAAAAATGAGAGCATACACGGAAGGCTAAGGCGATTTGGTTGTACATTTAAGTGGGGTGTAACAAATTCTTCCTTTAAGTAAAATGCTTAAAGTTAGAAACAAAAAGATAGGCTCGGAGGGGTGTACTAGGGGTTTCGTGTACTAAAAATGAGTACAACGCTAAGGTGTGGGAAAAATTAGTTGACTTAACTAGCCAAGTAATATGACTTTAATGGTCAAGTAATTACGATACGGGTTTAACACAAGGGTGATCCTAATGCCTCTTATCATGTAGTAAATCCTACTACACGAATGTAGTCTCACTAGGGGTCTCGGGATGCATCAGTAACGCAAGTTCTAGAATCTAAATGCTACCGGTACACTCATAAGCACTAATAGTAAATGCTTTTCCTATCAAATCTAAAGGCGAACCTCGCATATTTGGGTGGAAAAATTTTCTGAAAGTACGGTTATGTGCTAGTCATACAATCTCCTATCCATGAGACGCTTGCTATGGCTAAAGTATCACTCCTAAATGTTGTAAAAAATTTTAAATTTGGCGCTAAAATTACACTAACAAGTATTTCTCACAGTTTTATTACACATCTACCATCAAACAAAACAAACTCAAGCGAAAGTGTACATGTAAGGTATCATCATTTTACCCTCCCCTTACACTTAGGATGAACATTGTCCCCAATGTTCAAGTAAAGAATGTAAAAGTGAAAAAGTAAAAAGAATGAAATCAAATGCTCCCCTGATTCGCTCGGTATGGATAATAAGGTGGCCAGGTTAAATCTTCTTCCAAGAAAATGAACAATCAAAGCTTCCCTTCCAGAATATAAATCATCTTCTTGTCATACATAACCTGTAAATCCTGAGAAAACAAACAAGACAACCTCGCGTAAAATCGGCGGCAATCTATATAAGTTACTAAATCCTAGAAAACAAAGTAAGATATAATGCTTGTGGAATGAAGTTTGCACATTTCCTGGAGATTATAAAACTTAATAATTCACAAAAACCATAAGACTCCGTTAGAAAAACAAAACTGGTAAAATTTCCAAATTTTTACACGTGACGCCGTCAAGAGTAATCTCGTGACGCCGTCAGAAGTGATCTGCAGAAATTCTTATGTTAAGTTTCCGGAAAATTTCTGGAAAAAACTTGGTCCTACTTCCTGGAAAATCCTGCAAAACTTCATTATGACTCAATACAAGCATTTGACTCTAACAAATACGAATATATATGTTCACTTAATATTGTGGAGAATCATGATCGGTTTGTTTCTTGAAAACATATTTGGGGTTTCCCCTTACACTTATCTTTTGCAAAAATACTTTTAGGTGGAGTTAAGACTAGGCCAAAACAACAAAATAAAGTATTTCCACTATTTAATTGAGAAACATGATCTACCAACAATAAAAATAAAGCATGCATACGGAAGCAAATAACAAACAAACAAAATAAAATCACACAAAACATGGGTTGCCTCCCAAGAAACGCTTTTCTTTATTTACGAGTCTTGTAGCTAGACTCAAGGTCATGGGTTACAACGTGACCTCATCGTTGGTTCCACTCTCTAGGTCGTCTTCTAAACCAGTTTTGTATTCCGGACCTAGTTGCAAGCATTCTTTGTAGAAACCAAGCATCCTACTCTTCACATACTCTACTCCTTTACGTCTATCCTCCTCATTCCTATAATAAGCCGCTTGCTTGTGTTCTTTTTCTATAATAGAGAGGAGGCGGTATTGCTCAATTTTGTAGGGCATTTGGTAGGCAACCTCATCATTCTCTTCTTTGAATCTAACTATCCCTAGAGTCGGATCATAACTCATCCTAGTGGCCTCAACAAATGGTTTTCCAAATATTATTTGGCTTAGGCAAGCATCTATCACCGGACGAGTGTCTTCCACTATCATAAAATCGATCTCATAAGTGAGATTGCCTATTATCACATGCAATCCTTTCACTCTTCCTACAAAATTACTTATCAAATTCCTATTGGGCATCATCCTAAAATCAAGTTGCTTCTTCATCACCCAATTGTAATAAGTCCTAGTCATGATGTTAACAGGAGATCTAGGATCGATGTAAGCTTTCCATATATGCATGTGCCCGATATTGCACGGTATGTTAATGTTAGAGGGGTCTCCCATTTTGATAAGGGGTGTGCCAAGGATATATGGTCTCTCGGGACTATCAAATAAATTCTTATGGTATTCTCGTTCTTCCTTGGTGGGCAACTTATCAAAGTATTTCTCTATAGTTTCTACTTCCTCTAACTCCTTTTCCTTATTAACCTCAACTTCCCTACTTTCATCCCTAGTTTCGGTTTCTACTCCAACTTCATCATTGTCACTTTCTTCTATCTCCTTATCTATTGGCTTAATGGTAACAACATTGACAAAGTGGACATGTTTAGATGATGAGGGGTCCTTAATTTGGATTCCGTTATTGGTGTCCCTAGTGTCCTTCCTAGGTGTAGTTAATGCTTGGTTGTTGAGGGCTTTCAACAAGTTGTCAATCTTGTTGGTCATCTCCGTTTGTTGTTGGTTGAATTCGGTTTCAAACCTAGCTATGCGAGCTTCTTGAGATGCCATGAACTTAGACATCAATCCTTCAAGATTGTTGGTACTACCATAATTGTTAGAAGGATTGTTGTTGAAAGTACGGTTGGAGGGTGGACCGTTTGGTTGGTAACGATTAGGCGGATTGGAAGAATTGGGTTGATTTTGTTTCCACCTAAGGTTTGGGTGATTTTTCCAAGAGGGGTTGTATGAATCACCGTAAGGGTTTGGCTCGGGCTTGAAAGTGTACCACTTATCTCCCGCTTCGTCAGTACGCGTGGATGCGTAGTCCGCAAAAGCTGTTCCGGGGAGTTCCACACAATCACGAGTGTCATGGGGACCACTGCATAATTCGCATGAAGAAGTGATTTTGTTCACTTGGCTTGAAGGCTTAGGAGCTTCATAGGATTTCATGAGAAACTTGACTTGGTCCTCAAGTTCCATGATCCTACGGTCGGGATTGCTAGAGTTGTTCGAATGCAAAGATATTGCCTTGACCGTTTTGTTCAAATCACGGGGATCATTCCAACTTTCGTTGTCATAGAGAGCAAGATCTTCTATGAGTTCCCATGATTGTTCCGCACTTAGATCACGTAGCTTACCACCGGCCGATTGGTCAATGGCTCGCCTCGTGGAGAGATCGATATGGTCATAAAAGATTTGGACTTGGAGCCAAAGATCTATGCCATGATGAGGGACTTTTTGGAGTAAGTCCTTAAAACGAGTCCATGCTTCATAAAGAGATTCATTTTGACGTTGTTGGAACATCAAGATGTCATTTCTAAGCTTAGTAGTTCTCCCCGGTGGGAAAAATTGAGCAAGGAAACGAGTGGTGAGATCATCCCATGTGGTGATGGATCCCGCGGGTAAACGCTCAAGCCATTGACTAGCTTGATCCCGTAGAGAGAATTGGAATAGGCGTAATCGGGTTGTCTCTCTAGTTTCAACATCTAGGTCTATGGAATCTATGATTTTAAGGAAGTCCTTTAGATGTTGGTTTGGATCTTCAGAACAAAGTCTATGGAATGCACATCCGCTTTGCACTAACCGGATGGTGTCGGATCGCAAGGGGGTCACATTGGCTCCGGTGAGCTCAATGGTGTTTCGGTAGCCTTGGTGGCTAGGTCGGGAATACTCTCCTAAGGTTCGGGGCCTAAGAGGTTCTAGTGGTGGGTTTTGTTGTGGTGGGATGACGGGTTCAAAGATGTTCCCATCGTCCATGATGTCGGGTGGTGAAGAGTTACGAACAAAAACACAAAGAAATAAGATAGACTAAAGAAAACCTAAAAATAAAAATAAAATCTTACTAGAAAGGAATCTAGCAAGTAGACCTAATAAAAAGAGATTCTAACTTAGACAATAACTATTCCCCGGGCTGCGGCGCCAAAAACTTGATACGTGGGAATCGCACCAGGCTTTACCTCTCAAGGAATCTTGAGAAGCTTACAACCCCCACCAGGCAGTGTACCTGATCGTTGTAGTATAGTATAGTGACAAGTACCGGGGGATTGATCGTTCAGCTAGGAATAGTGTCGCTAGAATTAGAAAACCTAAATACTAGTTCTAGAGATGAAGGATGATTATTTTTGTATTTTTATAATTTTTTAGAAAGCAAGTAAAAATCTCGGGTTTTAAGGATTTGGGCGGAATTAGTTGCTAGTCAACTAACCCAATACTAAAGATGCAATCAAAATAAAATACTAGAAATGAAAATAAACTAAATTAAACTAAGGTTGTGAGCAATAAGTGGAGAAGTTGTGTTTACTTAGATTTCACTACTCCCTAGATATCTATTACACGTTAATTACTTGTTATAGTTGCGTGGATGACGGATTGTATTCCTTAATACCATTCATGGGGTGGCGCACTTAATTCCCCAATCCTATGAGTGCCTACTTCACTCCTATGTCGAGCCGGCTAAAAAGCTCCTAACATGGGATCATTAGAATTTACTCATGCATTAAATACAACCAATAAAACCTAGTGCACGTCAGTTCATGTTTCCTAAGACGTTCAAGCATGTTACCATTTGGAGATCTGCCAGTTTTCTTAAGCCTAACATCGAAATCATTCATCCAATACAACCATAAACAAGTAATCAACACACAATTAACATCTAGGTTTCATTAGATCTAAGCAAACACAAGATAGATCTAGCCTAGCATGATGGAATTAAGACAAGAACAAGATATAGACAACCAACACATAGACATATTGATTGAATTAAAAGAATATTTATCTCAATTACACATGAAAGGGTTCAAGGGCTGAGAACCCTTGAAAAACCTGTAAAATTTGTAATAAGTTCGGCCTTAGGGTTTCTCCAAAACTTCTCTTTTTTTATGAATGAAAATTAGAAAACTATATATAGGAAATTGAGGCTGACGGCGTCAAGACCAAATTGGTGACTCCGTCATCTCGCCGCCAAAATACTTCTCGGACTGCCTTAATCTTCATCTGACGCCGTCACGTGTTATGGTTTTCCAGGCCGTCACGTCTTTTACTCTTGACGCTCTACTTGTGACGCCTTCACGTTTGTACTGGGCCGTCATGCAAATTACTCTTGACGCCGTCAGGATGTTCTTCTTGACGCCATCACCTACTGTTCCCAGCAAGGAAAATTAAGACTTTGGCGTTTTCTTCACTTTTATGCTCCAAAAACGTCCGAATTGCTTCCTTTTCCAGATTTCTCTCCCAAAGTACCTAAAATCACAAAAGGAACGATTTAGGGCAATATTTGATCAAATAAATTCAATTCCGGGCTTAAATGACCCCCTAAAAGTGGTTCATTTTTCGCCTCATCAGTCATAAACGTTGCATCAAGTGGTATTGCATCTTTATTGATGTCAGGAGGCCGGACAGCTCATTCCAGGTTCCATATCCCTATAAATATTGATGAGACGTCTACTTGCTCAATATCTCCTCAAAGTGACCTTGGAAGGCTGTTAAAAAAATGCAAACTTATAGTTTGGGACGAAGCCCCCATGACAAATAAACTATGTTTTGAGGCTTTAGATAGGACTTTGAGAGATGTATTACGTAATAGCAGGTACGACACATCTGATAAGGTATTTGGTAACATGACTGTAGTATTTGGTGGTGATTTTATTCAGGTGCTTCCCGTTATTCCAAAGGGTTCACGGTCGGACATTGTCAGTGCATCCTTAAAGCAATCGTATTTGTGGGATAACTGCAAGGTTTTAAAATTAACCGCCAACATGCGTCTTACAGTTGGATCACGTCCTGACGATGTAAATGAGATTAAGGAGTTTGCAGAATGGATACTTAAAGTAGGAGACGGAGAGCTTGGCGGAGCAAATGATGGAGAGGTTTTGATCGATATACCGGACGACATTTTGATACATGAAACTGATCAACCGGTACAATCTATTATTGATTTCACTTATCCAAACCTCTTGAATCACATAGATGATCCTTCTTACTTTCAAGAAAAGGCGATTCTTGCTCCTACGAATGAAGTGGTTGATACTATAAACGATCATTTGCTCAAGACGTTTCCTAGCGAGGAAACGGTTTATCTAAGTTGTGCTAACATAGATAAAACTGAACGCGGCTCTGCCATAGATCACTCCGTTTTTTCACCAAAATTTATCAATGGACTTAAATTCTCGGGTGTTCCAAACCATAGGCTTGCATTAAAAGTAGGTGTCCCAATTATGTTGCTCAGGAACATTAACCAATCTCAAGAATTATGTAACGGGACAAGACTTCAAGTAACTCGGTTAACAAGAACTTCTATTCAAGCCCAGATAATTAATGGAACGCATTTTGGAAATAAGGTTATTATACCAAGATTGAAAATAACTCCGTCGGATAAACGTTTACCTATGAAGATCGCCAGGAAACAATTTCATGTGTCTGTCTCATTTGCCATGACGATAAACAAGAGTCAAGGACAATCCCTTTCAAAAGTTGGTTTGTACCTTCCACGTCCTGTTTTCACACACGGACAATTATATGTGGCTCTTTCACGTGTAAAAAGTAAAAAAGGGTTAAAGGTGGTTATTTCGGATGCAGATGGTCATTTAACAAACTCTACCACAAATGTAGTCTACAAAGAGGTTCTCCAGGGTCTATGACAATTAAGAGGTATGTACTAATAAACATACGTTTTTCTTTTATACGTTTTTTTTACGTATTATAAGTTACAAAGTCCTTTTGCTTACATTTTTTTGGTCTATATTATTAGGTGCTTCCAATATGTTAATTGGGTTATCACTCAATTATCGCTGACTACATACGTTTGCTTTTCATGACCATCAAGATTCAAGTACGCGTGCATAGACATTTATTAGATCCGTGGAATCATATCGCACAACCCATGAATGTTAATATGTACAAACATTGTACTCTTTCATATTATTGAATTAATAATTATTATTAACTTCAAATATAATGTTTGTTTGATTTATGATATCTTTGCTCATTTGTTCGACAGCATCAAAATTCTTTTTTCGAATAATCTCTTCTAATACCCCGTGGATTCCACGGGTCTATAAGCTAGTTTTATCTAATAAAACAGAGTTTGTTTGTATAAGCAACTTTTTGTACAACCCTTTTAAGCCAACTAATTAATTTTTTCTAAAAATAACTCTTCTCCACTCTATGACACGTGGCAAACTTTAACCCTTATCAACAGATAATAACGAGCGGGGTAACCCGCGCGTTGCTACGGGAGTGTTTTACGGCAATTTAGTTGTATTTTTTTTTCATTTTTATGTGTTTTCACACAAAATACTAACACATTCTCAAAACCTGTTTGATCGGTATGCGTGACTTGGTTCTAATTGATTTGAACAATAGTAAACGTGCGCGTTTCTCCCAGAATTTTTTGTTTGATGTAAACTTGAAATGACATCGCGTTGTTGCGAGAATGTCGTGGAGAAATGCGTGGGAATGTCGTGGAGCGTGTGTATACAATGTCGAAACATAATTCTAAACACATTAATCTAAAAAAAGTGCAACAATACTAATATTAAGATAATAACTATTTTTAATAAAAGTTTTTAGTACCATGTATTCGAAAAAAAATTAGTAAACAATAATAAAGTTTAGAAGAAACCAGCACAACCTAGAAAACTTGAAACGTATCGCATTTGCTAAATATATTGAATTTTTTAAAGTTACGCATATTCATACTCGTTTTTGTTGCAAAAATGATTTCGGGAACAATGACGCAAATTTCGTAAATTTTGGAGTCTATTTGCTATGTCGAATGAGCCCCGGAGCGATTTCGTGAAAAGATTAGCCAAGATTGGCAGAAACACCCCCTCCGAGCCTATTTTACATTTCTCACCCCCACATCTTGTATTTTTATTTTAACCCTTACTCATTTAATATTTAAACTCAAATATTTTTATTTTATTTCATTTTATTAAAACACACACTCACAACAAACTATTTCTCTCTCTACACCCCTCGCCGGATCCTCAAAATTTCCGACCGACCACCAGCAGATTCCGGCGCCGCCTACCGGAATATTTTCCGGTGAATTATTTTGTTTGCCGATTCGATAGATCGGCACACTCCCATCATTTCTGGAGCGTTTTAGCTCTCGCCTCCCTCCACATCACTGCCATGCGCCACCACCGAGACACCACCACACCCTCTCCATCATTACCGATGCTAAATCATCCTCTTTTCTCGACGGTAAGGCCCTTCATGCGCCTCCTTCTCCTATTTATTTAATTTTTTCGAAACCCTAATTTGATAACTTTTTATTTTAACCATTTTTTAATTAAAATCTTTTGTAAAAATGTTTTGAAACTCGTAAACCGTGTGGATCTATTGTTTTATCTATGACTCAGTCGCGACTCTTTGTCGACTCGGTCTTGACTCGGTGACTCACCGATTTAAATATTACCGTGTGCATCTTTTTTTTTCTTGATTTAATGTATTTGGCATTTTATTTGTAGTGTCGCCGCTTGCACCACTGCCAAAGTCGACCGCCACTTGCACCACTGCCAAAATCGGACGTCACTGGCTGAGTTGCCTCTACTGATGCCACTGTGAGCTGCTGCTGTCATCGGAAGTTGTTTATAAATTATCATTTATTTCAAGATTATTTTTGTGTATATTTGTTTGTAATTTATGGACATAGTTTTTAAATTGTATTGTGTTGATTTGTTTGTGTAAAAGGGGGGGGGGGGGGGGGGGTTTGATATTTATAAGGGGTGGGCAGAAAAAACTTCCTAAAAATTCAGGAAGAAATTGAGGGGGCGAGGTGGGGGGAGAGGATGAACAGTTGGAATAACAGTTAATTCCTCATTATTCACCACACATTTTTTTTTTTAATTTTTTTATTCCCATAAACAGTGCTTAAAACAGTGACTCATGTAATATGAGCCGCAAATTTGCAGCCCCCATTCCTGCCTTTTATAATAATAATAATAATAATAATAATAATAATAATAATAACAACAACAACAACAACAACAACAACAACAACAACAACAACAACAACAATAATAATTCATTTTTTTTACTCAAACACATTTACTCATTAAAAAGATAACGCTCAAAAGTATCTTCTCCCAAAATAATAATAATAATAATAATAATAATAATAATAATAATAATAATAATAATAATAATAATAATAATAATAATAATAATAATAATAAAGAGAGTGAGATTTGAGATCATATCTTCTCTAAAAATCAACAATCACAGGGATCAGCCTTTTCAAAAAAATCTCCACACAATGTACACCTTTTTTAATTGAATACTCATGATTTTAGGTGGGATTTTTAAATTTTTTAGGTTTGATTTAAATAAATTGCATACTAATAATTTTTGTGGTTTATAATTGCATCAGGTAATTTTATTGGGTGTTTGATCATATTCTTTTGATTATCTGAGTTAATTGATATAATTTTTTAATTTTTTTGGTCGATTGTAATTGGTTGTCGCATTTTTTTTAAAGTATATTTGTGGATTTATCTAAGGTAAATTAGTTGTCACCATGAAAATATTTTTAAAGATGCAAAAATGGATAGTAGACTTATTTAAGGTATATTGCTAATAATTTTAATAATCGTTTCATCTGGAAATAAATATTATACGGCATTTTAAGTTAATTGATTTTTGGGAATTCTTATTTTTGGGGATTCTTATAATTGATTTGCCCCGATTGTAATTGTCAACGATTTATATATGGGTACTATTCTTAATTTATGGAAAATGTTTTCTTGATTGACAATTTTCAAAATATTCTGCCTGTGCATCGAGCATATAAAACGAAGGTGTTTGTGGAAATGAAATTACACCATTCATTTGCATATCAGAACTCCATTACTTCTTTTTCTGTCTTTTCACTGATCAAATGGCTGTTAGGTTTGACAATGGTTTCATATCCGACCTCTCCGCTGTACAAGACAATATTATGTTACGTGTTCGTATCATTAGGGCTTGGATGCAACCCAATAACCATAAACCAAAAGTAATCAATCTGGAACTCATTATTATGGACGAGCAGGTATCACAAATAATTCAATGTTAGTTTGTGTCGCAACATTTAAATCATTTTATTAGTAGTTTATGAGTACGTGTAATTTGTTTTTATGCTGTTAGGGGCGCAAAAATGCAAGCACAAGTTAGGATGTCTCTGGTCCCTACGTTCAAGCAATAGTTGAACGAGGGTGATACGGTTGTCTTGCGGATGTACAGTTTGGGCCAAATACAACCAAACTATCGAATGGTCGGCAACCCTTTGAAACTCAACTTTGTTAGCAAGACCCAAGTAAACCAGTGTGTTGATTTCAAGAGATCCTTGCACGGCTTTGTGTTCAAGCCGTTTAAAGAAATTGTGCAATGTAAAACCGAAGCCATGGGCCAATTTGGTAAATTTTTGTCAATATGTTAATCATTAGATGAATTGCATTTTCTGTCAATATGTTAATCATTATATGAATTGCATTTTCATTAACTATGTTAAACATTATATGAATTCGGTATATTTTTTGCTAGATGTCATTGGCCAAGTAATTGAGTCTCCGGAGTTAGACAACTATGGGGTAAACGGTTCAGGAAAAAAGAAGCCGTTGAAGCTTATCGACCTTGAGTACGTCCATGAATATGTTTTCCAAAATATGTGGTTTACTTTAACATAACTAATTTATGTATACACACGTTTCGCTAATACAGTTATCTCTCCTTTTTAGGGGCATGGAACTTAATTGTATGCTATGGGGTGATTATGCCGAACAATTTACCGTGTTTCTGAAATCATGTTCTGATGTTGACCTACTTATTGTTGTTATTCAACTTGGTCGATGCAAGTGCAAAATGCTTTTTGGGGTACCAAATTATTTATGCACATTGGAAAGGAAAGCATTATGAACAATGAATTAGAAGATATTGAGGCTTTTAGAAAAGGTGCACCTATGTCTATCTTGATTGGTTACTGCTATACAATGTTTACACAAATTTCAATATTCTCTTTGTTGTCTATTTTGTTTGTGTAGTTTGCTAGCAAGGCCCAATAATGAGCAATCGCTTGATACTGCCTCCAAGATATCTACAGCCTCAAAGTTCTCTGCACATGAGGAGTTTGTTGACAAGTTTCCATACAGAAACATCAACGAAATTCTTGACCTCCAGAATGTATGTAAATCTGTTAACAACCATTATTATATATACATTTTATGTTATTTAAATTGCCATATACTCTTGTTGATGGTAATTTTCTTACATGTTCTTCTTTGATAGGGTGAAGTGTCTATAATTGTGGCAACTGTCGTCCTAATACAGGAGGAAGAGGGATGGTGGTATTTGGGATGTAGAAAATGCAATAAAAAGGTGGAGAATGGAAATGAACTCAAGGATGGAGAATCTGGAGATACTACAGCTCCCAAAAAATCCAGTAATGCCCTTTTTTTTGCCAAACCTGTAACGTTCCATGTTCAAGAGTTGTGACAAGGTATTTCAACACTTTTGTTATACTTTCATCCTGGTGATCGGTATGATTTGTTATATATTACTTACACATGTTCATCCATCCTTTCATTAGATTTCGTATCCAGTGTCGTGTCCAGGATGAGACGGGCACTGCAAGCTTGGTCCTGTTTGAAAAGGGTGTCAAAAGTTTATTATGTGGAACTTCTACATATCAACTTTTGGCCACACAAGAAAAGGTAAACATTTTAGGCCTTCTACTAATTAGTACATTTTTTCATCTGAACCTCATACAATACTTTGATTTATGCAGAATGGTAAGCTGGATGAATTCCCAACAGACTTTAATCGTATACTTGGTAACAAGTATGCTTTCAAAATTAATATGGATGACTGGCAATCAAAGAAGTTGTTAAAAATCATGGACTGTCCAGAAAATGACCAATGATTCTGAAATCATCAATGCACTATGTCCGATGATAACACCATCAAAGGTACAACAACCATCTATTGCACACAATATTCTATGCCCTTGGACCATGTTCTTATGTATGCTTTAATTGCAACAGGGTGATACAAGTGACGCCGCTGTCAAAGACAAAAATGTGTCACCGCTGGTAATTACGAGAAACATTTATAACCTTTAGTTGTAACAATTGTACACTTTTAATCCATGTTATATGATTTGTCTTTTATTAGGATCTTGCATCTGTTACGGATGATAATGGGACCCCTGTGAAGTTTTGACAAGTACTATAATTAGTCCTAACAACAAGAATTCGGCCAAAAAACATACGGGAGATGATGTGCTGGGAGAAGATGGCTTAAACATGAAGAGGCATCTAATTGATGCGATAGGCGATAAGAATTGAGGCCACTGTAAAAATCATCTTTTGATTCTTGAATAATTAGGATCCTCTGAACATTTTAAATGTCGTACTTTATTTTGGTGTTTGTTTCTTTTCATAAGTTGAATTGGGTATGCCACTTCAACATAACTATTTTATTCTTCTGTTGGGTATCGTTACTACTTTGTGACATATGATGCATTTGCATCAGTGTTTGTTTAATAGAGGATCAACATTTTGTGCTTATCACTTCTATTCTCAATAGCCATATACAGTTTTTATTACATTTGCTAGCATGCTACAAGTTTGTCTTTTTTTTTTTAAAGATAACCTTTTAAACCCACAACACAACAATTGACTCTTAATGGATGAATGAATAAAGCTATTATGAATGAAAGGTTAGATTATAATGCTAAGTGCATTATAAATACTTAATAAATTACCAATGTGTTTTCAGATTTGGTCCTTACTGACAAGGAAAAGAAAAATGTTGCGTTGTTCTTTATAGAGGAGCTAATGTGCACTCGAGGCAGCTCTTTGAGGAATTTTGAGGATATACCATATCCAATCGACACGTTCATATCAGATTTTGGTAACCGACTGCTATATGATGAGTTAGATTATGATCCAACCGAGTTGCAAAGAGAGTATGTGCAGCTACATAGCCGTTTAACTTTGGAACAAAAGGGTGTTCATGACACCATCATGGACTCCGTTGAGACGGGTAATGGAGGTGTTTTTTTGTGTACGGATATGGTGGTGGGACAGGAAAGACTTTCTTATGGAAGACACTTGCGGCTAGGATAAGGCGGAAAGGTGATGTTGTTTTGAACGTCGCATCAAGTGGCATAGCATCTTTATTAATGATTGGTGGTAGAACTGCACATTCACGATTCAAAATTCCCATCAACGTTGATTATCACTAAATAGCAACAACCATTCTAAATAGTTTCTATTGATTGTTAGTGTTTTTAGGGTTTCCCAGATTAGGGTGTAGATAATCAATGGTACCGGATATTCACTTGAAATTGTGTTATCACTTCGACCCTATGCCTGGGTTACACGAATATCTCTATGCGATAAGACCAAGTGATATTCTTGTTTTAGGCACAAATCAAGAACCAAATCGTATTCAAGTGTTTAGGGTTTGTATGTTGTATATCCATGCAGTATTGTTATGATCTTTATTTATAATAGAGATTACTCAAACCCTAACCCATGGAATTATGAATGATTAACGGCCCATTAATCATACCATAATAGTTTCCATATAGCAAGAATCAGTGGTTAAAAGAGCAGTACAAATATAAGCCTAGTAGTACAAACTTAAGCTTAGCAGTACAAACTTATACTAGCAGTAGAATAAACTTATGCTGGCAGTACAAACTTAACACTAGCAGTAGTAACTGGTAATCTTAACACTAGCAGTAGTAACTGGTAGTATTAACATTAGCAGTAGAAACTCCGCACAACCACTATTAGAGTCAGGGTGTTCAGGGACCTGATGGGTGTACACTCCGTACCTCCAAGCCCATTATTAGGTGTGAACTAATCCCTCAAGTGCACTAAATTTTCCAACAACTACCAGCTTGCAAATGTTCCATTGGCTGCAAATGGGTGTACAGAATCAAGTTCAAGGCTGATGGAAGTATAGAAAAGTTCAAAGCCAGACTTGTAGCCAAGGGTTTCAACCAAAAAGAGGGTATAGACTACAAAGATACATTTGCACCGGTGGCCAAAATGGTCTCAGTCAAAGCATTACTTGCAGTAGTTGTTCACAGAGGATGGTTTATTGAGCAACTTGATGTGAATAATGCATTTTTTCATGGAGATCTTCATGAGGAAGTCTACATGACAATTCCCCAAGGTTACTCCCACAAAGTTCCTCCAAACTCAGTCTACAGGCTTACAAAGTCTCTCTATGGCCTTAAACAGGCAAACAGACAATGGTGTATCAAGTTGACCACATTTCTTCTCTCCAAGGGCTTTCACCAAACCTATGATGACACATCTCTTTTCACATACACCAAAGATTCACAGTTCTTGGCTCTTCTCATTTATGTTGATGATATTTTGCTCACAGGAAATGCCATCAACATGTTACACATCATCAAAACAGAACTCCACAATCAATTTAGCATCAAAGATCTAGGCTCATTACACTATTACTTAGGAATTGAGGTGCTACAGAATTCTAAAGGACTTGTCATGTCACAAAGAAAATATGCTCTAGACTTGTTGCAGTGTGTAGGCATCCTCAATGACAAGCCCTCATCTATCTCATTGGATCCTCTCAAAAGTCTCAATCTTACTGATGGTACTCCTCTTGATGACTCATCTCAATCTCAGTATAAAACATTAATGGGCAAGCTCATTTACCTCACAATTACAAGACATGACTTGTCTTTTGCTGCTCAAGCTTTAAGTCAGTTTTCACATCAACCAAGAACTTATCACATGGCTGCTCTTCACAAAGTTTTAAGGTACATAAAATTATGTCCTGGTCAAGGCCTGCACTTTCCAAGCTCAAACAACTTAAAGTTATCTGCTTATTGTGGCAATGATTGGGCAGCTTGCCCTGTTACAAGAATATCTGTTTCAGGTTATGCTATTTTTCTTGGCTCTTCTCTTATCTCATGGACTTCTAAGAAACAACTAGCGGTCTCAAGGTCATCTACAGAAGCATAATACAGATCATTGGCTGATTGTACTTGTGAGATCGTGTGGCTTCAATGTTTATTCAAAGACTTACAGTTCAATCTTCCTAATCCTATTGCCATCTACTGTGACAATGAATCTACCATAGCTTTGGCCTCAAATCCCGTACACCATGCAAGAACAAAACATATAGAAATTGACTGTCATTTTGTAAGGGATAAGATCAAAAGTAACCAAGTTTGTCCAAAATTCATGTTACAAGTTGTTGATACACTCACAAAAGGTCTACCCAAAGCTTTACACTACAATTGCATATCCAAGTTTGGCATTTATGACCCTTTCACACTGCCAACTTGGGGGGGGGGGGGGGGGGGGGGGGGGGGGGGAGAAGACAACAACAACATGAAGACTACAACAACACAACATCAGGTTCACAATGCAACTCAACAGAACAAGCATGTGAAGCCAGTCAAGTTCATGTTGTAGTACAAGGCTCAAGTCAACTGTGATCTTATGTGATAATACAATTAAGATGTATTGTGATATTGTTAGTATGATGTAATTAGTAATAGTAGAAGGTCTGATAGTGTAGTTGTAGATATAGTTCATTGTTTAGCATCTTTGACTTTTGTACTTTGACTTTTAAGTGTATAAGTAGGACTTGTACACTTCATTTCTAATTAATGAGAAATAACAAGTTTTCCCGCCAATATGGCTTTCTCTCATTCCCTCTAGTTTTACGATAGAAGATCTTAGTTACGTGTTACCAAGCCTGATCAATGACGGGAGTATGTCGATTTTTATTTCATTGCAAGCTGAACATATGAAGCTTTTTAGTAAATTATTGTATGATATGTGATGGTTTCATACATTCTTTCCAATGTTATGTGCGTATAATAACCATGAAGTCTTTTGACTTAACAGTATCAAGTGTTGTCTTTTGGGATGTGTCATTGTTATGAAGACAGTTATAGTGATTCTATTGAACATCTATGATGATAGTTACTTACCTTTTGGAAGCTTTGGGAGAAATTAAATTAAATACGAGGCTAAATTAAAAGTGCATTCCTTTCAAAACATACAATCAAAACTTTTTATGACATACTTTAAGCATTATCAAGCACAAATTGTTATTAGTTTTTAACATATTTTCTTTTCGAGAAATCTTGAAATTGAGGTCATTTGGTGACAGTTTGTGTCAAAGGGGTTTCTTGACTATTTGAACAATCACTAATGTCCCTCTATTAGAATCCAAAATTTGTATATATATTGGTTACTTGAGACACACAAATTAAAACTCTCTTATATATAGGAACATTATTGTTAATTATTGAAATATTTGAAAACTCAGTAAATTCATCTTGGCTAATCACATTTTGACATTCTGTGGTGTTGATAAAACTATAAATATATGACTAGAGACAGCCTCACATTTTTGGCACGAGGTCAATTGACAAACCTGGCTCATCCATGTTTCTATATCTGAAATCTTGTGAACCATACACAAAGTTAGATATTTTATTTAGACACTAAAACAAATTTTATCATATTCTTAGGAAATATATATATAAGTTTCTTATAATTTGTAGTTCGATATTTAAGGTATGAAGATCCTGGTAAGAGAATCGACTATGGTGATGCCAGCGAAGGAGACGTCAAGGATAAAGCTATGGAGCTCTAACCTCGACCTGATTGTCCCGGATGTTCATACATCAAGAGTGTATATCTACCATCCCAATGCCGCTAACAAATTCTTTGATATGAAAGTGATGAAGGACGCTTTAAGTAAGGCGTTGGTTGTGTTTTATCCAATGGGAGGGCGTTTGAAGGAAGATGAAAATGGTCGGGTTGAGATCGATTGTCAAGGACAAGGCATGTTGTTTGTGGAAGCTGAATCTGATGGAGTGGTTGATGATTTTGGTGACTTTGCACCCTCGTTGGAGCTTCGGAAACTAGTTCCAACGGTTGATTACTCGTTGGGAATTGAATCCTACCCATTGACGGTTTTACAGGTATCTATGTATACTTTTATATATATAACTTGTTGAAGTGAACTTAGGATGGCAACGAGTCAGGTTTGCGGAGATGTACTCATTAAAATCTGTACTTCCAGATTATAATTTTATTCTAGGTGCGGCCTGCGGGGATTAAAAGAAATTAAAATACGTAAACTGATAAACTCAATGAATCAAAAATGTGAAATCAGCTTACACTATTTTTGGTAAAATCACAAATGTGGTAAGTGTATTGGATCAGGTAACTTACTTCAAATGTGGGGGAGTTTCGCTAGGAGTTGGGATACACCATCGTGTTGCCGATGGGTTATCTGGGATGCACTTCATCAACACATGGTCCTGTATGGCTCGTGGCCTTGACGTGACTCTTCCGCCCTTCATAGACCGGACCATACTCTGTGCTCGGGACCCACCACGACCCATTTTCGAGCACATTGAGTACCATCCTGGTCCACAAATGAAATCGCCCCTTGAAGGCCCATCAAATGAGACTTCAATCTCAATCTTCAAATTGACACGAGACCAACTTAACATGCTCAAAGCGAAATCACCAATAAACTACACCACCTTTGAAATGCTCTCGGGCCATGTTTGGAAGTGTGCTTGTAAAGCCCGTGGGCTTTCAGATAATGGGGAGACCAAGCTTTACATTGCCACCGATGGACGGGCCCGCCTCCAGCCCGCTCTTCGACCAGGGTATCTTGGGAATGTTATATTCACAACAGCTCCTATAGCGCTATCAAATGAGATTCAATCTAATCCTAGTTGGTAAGCTACTAGTAAAATACATGACGCGTTAGTAAAGATGAATAATGACTATCTAAAGTCAGCACTCGACTATTTGGAACTACAACCTGATTTGAAGGCTTTGGTTCGTGGGGCTCATACATTCAAATGCCCCAATCTTGGAATAACTAGTTGGACTAGGCTCCCGATGTACGATGCTGACTTTGGGTTGGGACGACCGATATACATGGGGCCTGCTTGGATCCCATTTGAAGGTTTTTGTTACGTGTTACCAAGCCCTATCGACGACGGGAGTTTGTCTATTGCCATTTCACTGCAAGCCGAACACATGAAACTTTTTAGTAACTTCTTGTATGATATGTAACAGGTCCGATATGTTACATACGAGTGTTCCATTGCCATCAAACTCTTCATTTTTTACCCCGGCGCGGTTATTATTATCTGTATTTTCTTGTTATTAGTTGATAGTGACTATTAAGGTCGCAATTGTAATTCTCTTTTCATTAGTCTGAAGTCTTTAACAATCATTTGATGACAAGTAAAATATATGTATATTACTTTCCTAGCTAACTCTAATGAGTAATCCAAGAATACGATAGAACCGATTTCTTAACGTGTTAAGTTATTGGTTTAAGAAAATTGCTTTACGTATCAATACCTCGTAAAACTGAATTTTGGGAACATTTATTAAGCGTTAGTTTATTCGTTAATTTAGTTTACCTTAACCAGGGACGGACCCAGGATTTTAAAAAGGGTGTTGCACAAAAAAAATCATAAGTACCAAAAAAAATCAACGTTATATAAGTTGTAAAAATGGCAAACTAGTAAATAAAGTACCTTGTCTCTTATTATTGACCTCTTCGACGTTTTTAACCTTGAAAGCGCTTTATCACGTCTTCATTTGTAACCATCGTAAATAATTCTTTTCTATGTTCTAGATTAAAGCATCATTCATATAATTTTCACCCATTCTGTTGCGGAGATTCGTCTTTATCAATTTCATTGCCGAAAAACATCTTTTTACGGTTGCGGTTACCACAGGTAAGACTAAAGAAAGCTTCAATAACTTAAAAATCAAAGGAAAAGAAATATGCTTCTTTCGTGTCACAATCAACGTAGCAAGATCGGAAATTCCTTTCAACTTCATAAAGTCTATATCATGAATCGTTGTCTCATAGTAGAGGTCAAGTTCCCGCCTAAGAGAAAACCTATCCGCATCCGTAAAATCATCTTGATAAAACGTAGTTAAAGTAATTATCTTTGATGCATCAAACATTGTAAATGAATCACATGGACTCAAAGCTGACGTATTAATAAGCAAGTCAGTGCTTATCTCACCAAATCGATCTCCAAACTCTTGTATTTGCATATCCAAAACTGTGTTAAATATCTCAATCTCAAAATAATGTCGATTCTTTATGCTAGCTACTCGGTTTCTTTTAGCAACACAAATTTGTCCATATTCAATACGACAATATCATGTTTTTTACAGAAAGAATTTACTATCTTCAAAAATGCATCAAACCCACTTGTTCTAAGTCTTACCAATGCTTGTTTTGTTCATTTTATCATTGAAACCGCCTCTACATTATTTTTATGTTGTTTTTGAAGAGATCTCGACAATAAATCCGTGATTCCTAAAATATGCTCCATCAAGTGCGAATAAAACGCAAACTCATACTTTTTAAAAAATGGTATTTGGCGGAACCATCTCAAGTCCGTGTACCTTTTTGGTACCGAGCCCCCCACCCAACAACGAAGGCATATCCCAGTAAATTACCTAGGCAACACTGGCTGACCAAGTTGGAGTCCGGAATCGAACCTCCGCCTTTAAGCTTTGACTTGGTCAACTGCGCGCTTTTGCGATAGTTGGTGGCCAACTGCCCTAAGGCAGCTGGTTCAAACTCATACTTTTTAAAATATGATAAAGTACCAGTTGCTTGATTTCGGTTCCGTCCATCAAGAGCTTCTTTTTTTACATATTTCAACACCTTAATAACCTCATGAAACAAAGAAAACAATGAGAAGAACACTTCCCTCAAGACTTTTGTTTGGTAAATTCTAATATTATATGGTGTATTATTATATTAGATTAATTAATTTGGGTTTACTGGGCTAGTGGGCTATTTGTTTCTCTACAATTATATTAAATAAAAAGTGCGCGACTAACTAAAGTTGCAAGATAAAAAACGAAAGTAGCAACAAAAAAAAATCGGGTGTTGCACACACGAAGAAATGACAGTTTTTGGAAAAAATTTACACTTGGTGACCAAAAAAAAGGTGTAGCCTGTGCCACACCCGGCACCAATGTGGGTCCGTCCATGACCTTAACACATTAGATGCCAACATGCAACTATGCAACAAGAATAAAACTATAACAGAATACAGGTATAAAGGCTGAAACAGTGATATGAGCAATATGGACTTTGTTGGAATAGTATCTATTTAATTATTTAAATGATTGGGCCAAACCCATAATATATGTTTTCGAGTTTGCTTGATCAAATTATATTTCTGATATAGAAAAACTTACATATTAATAATTAATCGTAGCTATTACTCCTAATACACCTAAATTTTCATTCGAGAACTGAACTTGGAATATTTTTTGGGTTTAGGAACAACTCAGATACTGTTAGGCCAAAGTTTGCTCATTCTATATATGATTCATCCATACCCGATAATTCGTTTATAACATCAAGAGTACGTATATGACTAACATTGAGTGATCAAGAGTCAAATTATACCACTTGGGTCACCTTGACGCAGAACCAACGGTGAAGAAGGTTACCTACTTTCGGTGGACGTGGAGACAACGAGTTCAGTCGAACAGCGTAACGAGTCTAAGGTTACAGACGCGTTCGTCAACTTTGATGGGCATAGCATTGCAATCAAAAGAGCATAGAGCTTACCCTTTCTTTCTATTAGAGTCCTGAGCTTGTTGTAGTCGGTCCTAAAGGGAGAACCTTTCTGCTTACTTGCTATATCCCCGCGTCCTTGCACGGCTCATTCCGTTTACAAACGAACATGTGTTATTTGATTTAGTTTCAGATTTAAAGTAATAAACCAACTTATTCAATCATGCATGCATGTACAAAGATGATAATTTTTTAGCATAATTTCATTAATTTCGTCATTAGCTTGTTTATTTTTATCACCAATTTAGAATCTACTTATAACTTTTATCACAAATTATTATTGTCTTAGTCATTAATATGTAGTTTAACATTAACCTATAATGATCCCAGAACTAGAAGTGATAATCGATAGAATGTAGAAAAGCAGACGTTGAAATATGGGGTGTTCATCGGTTCAGTTCTCGGGTTAATCGGTTTATTCGGTTCGGGTTATTCGGTTAATTTTTTTTGGGTCATAACCGAAAACCGAACCGAATCGAAAATATTTGTAACCAAACCGAACCGAAGTTCGGTTCGGTTATGGGTCATAACCGAAAACCGAAATTTGTACTTGAAATTTGAAACCAAAGTAGCCATAATGCCATGTATTGAATCAATCCAACTCTTCTTCCTTTGAAGCCTCTAACCCATTCGTCCTAGAACTTGATATTTAGTTATTTTACATTGCCTAGTAAAAGTTGATTTCAACTGACAAAGCATATTTCCATATACAAAGAAAAGAAAATATGAGAAGCATGACTAGATAAGCTGCTAAACCGATAACAATTATTGGCATTTAGAACATCATATATTTTGTACCTGCTGTAATGACAGGTATATAAGTGTATTTATAGTGTGGGAGATTGAGAAACTATGTTTAGTATGTAATATTTTTTAACTAATATATAAAAAATATTAAATATTAATTATTATTCAGTTTTTGGTTCGGTTCGGTTATCAATATGCAATACCCATAACCGATCCATAAACCGATTAAAATGTTCGGTTCGGTTCGATTTTTACCAATTCGGTTCGGTTAAGAATTCGGTTCGACTTTTTTCGGTTCGGTTCGGTTCGGTTTTCGGTTACTGCGGATATTACCCGATCTATGAACACCCCTAGTTGAAGTAGTTAAGATTAAGAATAAAGAAAATTTTAAATCTATTTTTGTGAAAATAATGCCATTTATTTGTAATAATATGAAAGTTCAAGTTTATGTGCCCAAAAAAAAAAAAAAAAAACATTTATTTTGGAAACTCCTAGCATAGTCGGTTAGTGCATAAACTAATCCAACTTGTGGGTACAAGTTTATTTTAGTCAACCAATCCATTTAATCTAAATTTAAAAGAAGATAATTTACTCTATGACAGCCTAACTGAAGTTGACAGGATCATTAAAACACGAACATTATATCATTAGTACAGTTCGTACGTAGCTCTCTAACTCTCTTTACACGAATCTATGCTTAACAGTTAACACAACAAGTTGCAAGAAAGATCTCTTAGCAAGCACTACAAGTTGCAAGAAAGATCTCTCAAGCATGAATTGTCCAAATAGTCCTAGTTTTATAATTAAGAGTACTTTAGAAGAAAAAAGAAAACAATTGTTTTCTTAATTTGGTAGTATACTTATCAACTATGAATATGAAAGGTGATTACTGATTAATATATATAAACACGGTTGCCCATGCATCAGTAAAATATGTATAACTCGATCCACATGTTTTGTATCAATTTTCATTGGAACGATCTTTTAATATGCACAAGAATTACGTAAACAGTCCATTTGATCATGTACGATTTTCTGCTTTTGTCCTTAAGCTTGACCTTTATTTAAACTTTTGCTCTAGAATTATTTATTTTATTTATTGTTTTACCGTGCAATTACAACTGACATAATTGCGTTTTTAATCAAAATTAAAGTTGATTTCAAAATAAAATTTATATAGTGGTTGAAGGCAAACGAGCAACAAGCTGCGCCACTAACCCTTTTTAAATTGCATAGTGGTTGAAGTCTGTCATCGCTCCCTTTGCACCAAATTTGACTGGCTGACACCGTGCTTATTCCCTCACAAAAATGTCACACGTTCACCATTGCCTGTGTACTACTTAATCTTTGAAATTTATCTTCATTACATATACTTTCCATCAAATGAATATTAACCAAGTTTCGAACTTAATGATTAGAAGATTAAGAAACAAAATAAAACCATATTCATCAAACGTAAGGCTACCCACAGTAAGGGGATTCAATCCCCTTACTTTTCCCTGCCACGTCAGCTTTCTCTCTCCAGCGACCTACGGACGATTGGATGCCCCAGTAAGACGACCTACACTACAAAATAATACCCCACAAAATACCTCTTTTAATTACACAAAAAAAAAAAAAAAAAAAAAAGGGGACGATTGTCGATCGGCTACACGACCCATTTTGGGTTTTTTCGTCTGACAACCGAATCGCTCCATTAAGGACGATCGAATGTAATCGATCACTATAATCGATCGTGGTCTCCTTCTGCATGCAGCCTAATACAAACTCATATCCTCAAAATCAAAACCTTTTGTTAAAAACCAGTGTGACTTTTAAATTCAACATTGTACTTGCAAGTTGTCAAAGGAACATATTTTATACTACTACCTCCGTCCCATAAAAACTGTCCAGTTTGACTTTTCAGAGTCAAACTGGTTCAACTTTGACCTTATCTATTTTTGTGGGTATTATGTAATACTTGATGAAAAATATATGAATGGATTGAGTTTTAAGTGTGTTTTTCAGTGGTATAATTTTTCATCAAGTATTATATAACACATAAAAAATATTTAAGGTCAAAGTTGAACCAGTTTGACTCTAAAAAGTCAAACTGGACAGTTTTTATGGGACGGAGGGAGTATAAAATATGCAAGGTGCGTTATCCATAAGATTTCGTCCGACATGAACGGCGTGTGAGCGCGTGTACCATACATCACAAAACGACAAAATAGCGATCAATCATATACAGAGAACATTATCCACAAAACCGTATACGGCATCCAACTAGCTGCTTACGTGGCAACAACACCCTTTAAAACATGACACGTTGCACTTCCACTATGTAATCACAGCAGCCCACATGGGACGAAAGGCCTACCATGGCCCACGTATTTTATCCAAAACTAAATTCGCACGTGCCTCTGTATTTTATGTTACAGCTCCTTATACTTTGATATATGCAACAAAACAACCTTCACACTTACATTTCAATAAACTGTTAAATGGATGAAGTTTTCTCGTGTATTCGGAGATGCAAGTATTTAATTCAAATGTATCGTACATCAGGGGCGTAGCCAGGAATTATTTTTTGGGGGGTGGGGTGAAAAAAATTAAAGGACGTTAGAAAGTGCTAAAAAACATCATAATATATAGCTATGTAAAAATGTTGTAATAATTTTTTTCATTTAGCGCTTTAGTTGCACACGGCGCTCATCCGCGGCATCAAAATCATCTAAAAGTGAATCTAAACTAAAATCCTTAGCTATATCTTTCTCAATGTAAAGAACTAAACTATCAGAAAGGAAGTCATCATCCATTCTATTCCGAAGTCTATTTTTCACAATCTTCATGGCTGAAAATGCACGTTCAGTAGTTGCAGTAGACACCGGGAGAGTTAAGACAAGTCGGATCAATCTGTCAACAAGATAATAGTGACTTGCTTTTCCTGACTCTGCTAAGTCTTGACATAGTTTAGCAATTGATGATGATTTTTGTAAAAGCAAATGATGTTTTATGTCAACTTCAAAGTGTTTCAACTGAAATTCCAAACCCTCTATATCTTGTTCAGAAAAATCAAGGAAGTAGTATTTCCTTGCAAGTTTGCAAATAGAATCCACGTTGAAAGATTTATAAAGTTACTAAAATCTGTTGAGGAATGAGGATTATTTATTATTTATAGAAGAATTAATAAGGGATGGACGAGTTGTATAACGATTAGGATTTTTACATGGACTTTATTAGGAGGAGATAAGGTGGGCCAAAAAAGACACACTTTACAATTTTGGGCTTTTCATATAATACCTATGTATAATTTTTTGGGCTTTGTGGGTGGGCCATGACCCACCTTACCCCCCCCCCCCCCCCCACAGCTCCGCCACTGTCGTGCATGCGACCTAATTGGTATGATCATTTCTGGTATTTCCCTTACCACCCTCGAATGTATATCTAATTAGGTTTGAATATTTGACCTCTTATAAAGACGTGTCTCTAGGCCATTGTACATGTTTATTCCGGTATAAAAATTCAAATCACAAACGATTCTTCAAGAATGAAAATAAGAAGAAACAAGGATTTAGTAACTTAACTCTTTAAAAAGTTATATGAATTAACTATTGGATATTGTTTTATCTTATCATTAATAATGCACGTTAACATAGTAAATTTATGAAACAATACCGTGTTAGAGTTTTTTTTCTTAAGAGTCAAGGCTAATATTAGTATTAAATATTGTTACAAGAATGGTGGAAATAGGGTGAGCATGGTGCGGGTTGGAGTGGTTTTTGGTAAAAACCAACCCGCATCCGTAATTGCAGTTTTTAATAAATGAGAATCCACATTCACGCGGTTTTGTGGTTTTGATTTTTGCGGTTTATGCGGTTTTGCGGGTTTTTTGTGGTTTTTTGGGTCACATATTTTTTTTGTTTTTTTTCTTTAAATTATAATTTTTGGTATATAATTATTATAGAATAAATATATCATAAGGTTACATGATGTGTTGAAAGAGTATTAGTATGAAATTATAAATCTATAAAATAGTAAAAGTCGAATAAGATGAGGACTTTTATAAATTTCGATGATAAATTTAAAGAAAAATAAAGTTATATTATCTAAAAACTCAGATAATAATTAATAATTAAAATGTGTTTGAAATAATTTATTAAAAAAATTATAAAACAAAATCATTTTATCATAAAAAAATAAAAAAAATTAGTATGCTATTCTAGAAAATAAAAAAATATACTTAAATATGATGGAGTGGTGTGGTGCGGTTATTTTGGTGCGGTTTTTTGGTGAAAACCCAACCCGCACCACAAAATGCGGTTTTTCTAATTTCAAGAACCACACCGCCGGTTTTTGTTGTGGATCAGTTTTGCGGTGCGGATTTTGCAATTTTTTTGCGGTTTACGGATTGCGGTGCGGTTCCTGCTCACCCTAGATCATGTAAAAGTATGTTGATGTGCGTTTAAGTGGAAACAGTCAGACCACCAATATTGCAACATATTAGAAACTTGAAGGCGTTAACATGTAAATTAGAATCCATTTTACTATAGTAAAGGCGGGCGCACGTGACAAGAGTAATGTAAAATTAAAAATAAAAACACGCTAAAAGAGGACAAAAAATCAACCTAACCCCACAACAACAACTTGATAACAAAAAACGCTGCTGCTGCTGCTGCTGCTGCGCTGTCGTTTTATAACAAACCCAAACCCAAACCCTCCCCCTTTCACATTTACACCAACAAACAATACAAAGAGTGAGTTTGAATTAACGGCAGGAGATAACATTCGATGGTTCAATTGACGAAGAACACAAAGGGGGCTTGGACGGAATCTGAAAAAGGTGGAAAAATGGCGCCTGTTAAGAGGGAATTAACGGAGGATGTTAATCAGTTTGATGAACATATCGCTTATTCTAATAAGCGATCTAAGGTTATTAATCTTTTCATCTTTTTTTTTTTTTTTTTTATAAAATTTTGTTCTTGAATTTTCTGTTTTTAGGGTTATTTCTTGATGTTAATAAAAATTTTAATTTCTATTAGATTCTAATCAAGGGTTAAGTTGTTTTTAAGTCATTTTTATCTTCTTAAACTGATAGTTTTTTTTTTTTTTTTTTTTTTTTTTTTTTTTTTTTTTTTTTAATGTTATGTGTGTTTTAATGAAAATAATCTTTAAATTAATTTTATATTTTTAGTTTTATTTTGGAATGAAGAAATTAAGGTGTTTAAGATTTGCTTATCCAAATTCCTTTTGTTGATAATTTTGTACTGAAATAAGCTGTTTGAATTGCATTAAATAAGCAGTTTCCATAAGCACCCCGTAAACCATCTTTATGCTGCAGCCTCTGTTTGTGACTTTAGACTCTAGACAGTCACTTTCTAGATTTTTCATTGCGCCATAGCCTATGTCTTTTCAAATTTTACTTATTAAATAATCGGTTGTTTGGGTAATAGATTAAATGACAACATCTGTTAGAAAGAATGACGGGGTTATCTTTTAAAATGGGAGGATAAGAGGGTGTTTGTTTAAGCTTATATGTGGGCTTATGAGCTTATTTGGTTTCGGCTTATATTTCATAAGCCCCAATTTTCCGGCTTATTTTGATGTTTATCGGCTAATATAAGGTTATTATGACATAATAAGCTTATATAAGCCCAAAGGTTTCAAAATAAGCCAAAGAATCAGGGCTTATGAAATACAAGCCAAAATCAGATAAGCTCGTAAGCTCACATATAAGCTTAAACAAATACCCCCTAAGTCTCAACATAGATTAAAAGAAATAGAAACTGATATTAACAATATGGTGTAATTAATTTAATTTGCGTTTTTTGGTCCTTGCAGAATCAGGAATTTGGAATAGGTGGTTATCCTGTACCACCATCACAGTTCAATCCATTGGACGAACCGAGTCCGTTGGGGTTGCGGCTTAGGAAGACTCCGTCTTTACTTGACTTGATTCAGATGAGGCTCTCTGAAGGAAATGCTTCTAAAACTGGAGCCGATGCTAAAAAAGTGAACAAAACCAATGTTGCTTCGGCCCCTACTGATAAGCTAAAGGCTTCCAATTTTCCTGCATCACTTCTCAAGATTGGTACCTGGGAGGTATGCCCGCACCTTATATGTTCGAATACATTTAGCTCGAGATTGACCAACGTTTCATTGTTTTGCAGTATAAATCGAGATATGAAGGAGATTTGGTGGCAAAGTGTTACTTTGCAAAGCATAAGCTCGTTTGGGAAGTTCTTGATGGTGGGCTTAAGAATAAGCTTGAAATTCAGTGGTCTGACATTATGGCTATTAAGGCAACTTACCCAGATGATGGCCCCGGAACTCTCGATGTAGTGGTAATCTCCGTTCTTTAGTGCATCGATTTTTTTTTCATTCATGTATTTTCAGAATCGATGCTTATGGAGTGGATGCTATGTCTTCTCTTGTGCAGCTATCAAGGCAGCCTCTGTTCTTCAGAGAGACGAACCCCCAACCCAGAAAGCATACACTTTGGCAAGCAACCTCTGATTTTACTGGTGGACAGGCTAGCCTACACAGGTACAGTCTCTTCTCGATATCCAGTATTCATACTTCCCTGTTGATTTCATGCTTGCCTATTAAGTATAGGACCTTAACCTTTTCTTATTGCTTATGTTTGTATGTAAAGGTGGCAGTTCCGATTTATATACTTAATGATATTGGTAGGCGGCTTTGCTTATGCTTTATCTCTAATACTTGAATGATGTAAATTTGGTAATCATACTTGTTTTGCTAATTGTCTACCAAAAAAATTACTTGTTTGAACAAAAAGTGTTCCAGGCCAACCTGTCCCATTTCAAACTGTACTGAAAATACATATGTGATCCATTTGCTCAACCTACCTATTTTGCAACCTCCAATTGCATGGTTCCATTTCCACCGACTGTCTAAAAGAATGTTTTTGGTGACATACTGGATGTTTCTAATTCTTTCGTGTTGCTCCGTTTCTGCAGGCGTCATTATCTACAGTGCCCACAAGGTTTATTAGGCAAGCACTTTGAGAAGCTGATCCAGTGTGATCCTCGTCTTAATTTTCTGAGTCAGCAAGAGGAGGTAGAATTGGAATCTCCATACTTTGAACCCAGGACATCAGTGTTTGATGAGCCAAACGAGACCAATGAATATGATTTAAGCAGGGAAGCACAGCCTGGCATCTTTGATTTACACAGAACAGCTTCACCATCCTCTTCATCTAGGAGTGAGTTGCTTGATCCTGCTGGTCGACCGGCTGAGTTCTCTCGTGAAGCACCTTCACCCAGCTCAGGTAACCTTCCACCTAGATATGGCAAAATGGGTGAGACATCTTTCAGCAAGTGGTATGCGTTAGCTGCCTGCTGTCAGGTTGGGTTACGGGTCAAACTGGGTAATTTTCAATGGGTTGGGTGAATTGTTTAACATAACCACTTTTTTTTTTTTTTTTTTTTTTCAAAAAATTAATAATCGCTAAAAACTTAAAAGGGTAGATTGCACAAGATTTAACAACTTTGGGCTGATTTCTGTTTTGGGTAACCGTGACAGGGAGTTGGTGGTTTGGTAACTTTGATCATAATGACTTCTTTTTTGATGTGGAGACTGAATACCAGTTAACTTAAAGTTACCTTAAATGAGGTTTTTTGGGAGTTTGAGAACTTCTCAAATGCAAGTAAAGTGTCACCCAAAACATAAATCAGATTAAAGTATGATTATACAATTTGATATTGTCTCAAAATCTAATTGTTTGTATAAAAGGAGTGAACGTGGTTTTATACGGCATTAATACAATTTGTACGACTTTTTACCCTTATGACTTGTTTCCTTCTAGGTTAATGTGTTTGGTTTACCTATTTGACCTAATCCCTTGTGTGTGAAACAAATCTTTACTTAAAAATTTTCTTACAAAAACATGTAAATCTTGTTTTATCTAGTGATGGACACCTCAGCAATTGAAGAAATCAAGAGAGCTGGAATTGCAGGACTAAAAGGTCTGAGCCATTGGGATCAAATCAAAGTGCCCGGGATTCACCCGTCTATGTCAATGAGTGATCTGGTAAATCATGTTGAAAACAAAATCACAGAACAAAGAGCATCCGGCAACCATCCTCTTTCCCGTGAAGAGCGAGAAAGCTTAGAGATTCTTGAAGACATAAGCCGATGCTTATTCAATGATGGTCAGCATGGGTTGACAGCTTCAGATGAGAAATCTGTATTGTCAAAAGTCAACTCGCTTTGTTGTCTGTTACAGAAGGACCCCACAACATTTCAGGATCTTGAACCTAAAACTGGCAATGAAAATGGTAAAAGTACTTTTGAACTGAAGCCTATTTTTGAATCAGCAGGTGGATATCCGTGTGAAGGTGATGATAGTAAGAAAGGTACTGGGATGTCAAGAAAGGACTCGGTTGGTGAATTGCTGCTTAATCTTCCAAGAATAGCATCTTTACCGCAATTCTACTACAACTTGTAGGACGGTTTTGGAGATCGAGGTAAGGGTAGTCTGTAACTTTGCATTTTCTGTCATATGGTTTGATGAAAAGGGTACTTAATAGTGTATATGTTGTATGGTGGTGGGAGGTATATGTAGGTTCTTTTAGCTGTGGTGCGTTTTGTTTCGGACCTTATGCTCAGTGTACATATGTTGTTGACTTTTGTTCTAATGCGTTAACATTTGCAACATTTAGGTTCATTAGCTCGCATTTTACCCATCTGAACATGCGTTTATTTTGGTTATCTTTTATCTCTAATTATTGGATGAGTTTAGCTATCTTTTTATTATGAAGGAAAATGTGCCAATTGCATTTAAACAATTCAAGTGGTTGAAAACAATTATATGCTTTGCAAAGTGGCACGCGCTGGACTAGCCGCCATGACCAATTTTGTTAAGCAATATATAGTTGTATGTTTTTACCCGCTCTCTAGTGTGTCCCCCTCTATTTTGCTGGCTTTACTCTATATTTCGAGCTGAAATGTACAAAGTGACGTTAGGTTTATATCTTTGTTAGCTTGACGCAAAAGGATAAGTGTGAACAAAACAAGTTATTGAGAGCTGTAAGAATCTGCATATAGTTTTAGGTTGTTATCCTTTTTGACTTATTCAACCCATCTCAGCCGTTTCCTTTGATTTATTCGACCTGTTTTACAATAAACGGAACAAAAGTAGGGCATACTGGTTTCTTTCTATTAGTTGGTTTTATTTATTTGATCATAGAAGAAAGAGGTAAGTCAAATTTTCACATTAACTAATCAATCAAGATTGATATATGGCATAGCGTGGCCTATGAGCATCTAATTCTTTAATCACAATTACTACTTCAAAAAGTCCCCAATATATATGATTATCTTTGTAAAAGATACTGGTATCATATTCTAATAAGGGATAAATATCATTATAAATGATGATTATGACTTTTTTTTTTCTTGGGTAATTATGGGCAAAAGTATCAGTGAGCAGTCACTGCTCACCGCTTCTTAAAGAAGCATTGGAAAAATGAGCTTTCTTAAAAAATAGCAAAGCTCGCCGCTCTGTTGCCAAACGAATACTAAAAATCAAAAAGCTTATTGCTCATCGCTCATCGCCCCAAAAAGCTTCAAAAAGCTCTGCGCCAAACATAGCTTATGTCTTGTTTCAAACAACTTTTAACATACTTCAATTGCTTAAACTTGTTTTATAATGAAACCAAAAACGGAATGACAACAGAGTTCGTTCTTCTAATGAGGGTACTGAAAATTTTAGAAAAATATTACATTACAACTTTATTAATCTCTCTATTTTCTTTCCCTCAAAACTTATATCTGATAAGTAAAGAACTTTACAATTAATGTCACAAGTTTTAAGTTTATAAGTAAAGAACTTTTACAATTAATGTCACAAGTTTTAAGTTTAACTTATGTTAACCTTTTTAAAAGTTGGAGAGCTTTATCCGGTTTAAATATGTGGTCAGTTGATAGTTTATATAAGAAACAAGAATATAAGAATATATCTCTAATGAAAAACAAGATTATCCATATGAAATAAAGGGAATCCATTTTCATGCCTTACAACTGAAAGAACCTTAATAGACAGTTGATATTGCAGATTAATCAGTTTATATCGGAATAATTAAAGTTAAGCTTCATGATGAAGTTATACGAAGTTCCCTTTGTCCACCATGAAGCTTATTACGTAAGATAAAACCGGTTTAAAAGGTTTTCTAACGTTAACGATGCATAGTTGCGTGAGCTCAACCACATTTGAACTCGTGATTTTACCTATTCGTAAGATGACATCCAAAAATTTATTCGCGTACCTTATACTCACTTATCTGATGACCGGATGAATCTGTTCAATGCCATAGTGTTTGTATAATGTTAGAAACCGGTAACATTGTTATCTAACCAGGTTATCTTGATTAAAAGACGATGCAAATCTACAGTGATATGTTGTTAGCATTTATGACTCTAGGTTCATTTAGTCTTGAAATTCATCAAAATCTTACGCCAAACGTATATCTCAAGTTCTCAACTACATATTTTTTTCCCGCCTAACTATAAAGTGACATATAAACTTTTACATGATCTCTTACACCACACTTTCTCTTGCACCATCTTCTTGAATACACTAATGTTGTCGGAAATCGTCACTCATTGTCAAAAAACACAAAAAAAGTATTCGTTGTCTGCCGCTTTGTGTGGGCAAGGTACTTCTCTTTTTGAACGGCATTGATATTAGAAGACTAGCCAGAAGCTAGTAAAAAGTTGCATAAGTGAGAAACTGAGGATAAAGCGTTACAATGATTACCAAACCACTTTAGCCAATTTATTGAAAAGACTTTAGCTCTGTTGGAGATCCAAGAATATGATAGAAGCTTGATGTTGTTGAAGATTAAATCCTTTTTTGGTCTTTTGAAAGTGAGAACTATAAACGTTTATTGTGGAAACATATATTTGATTGATTAAGTAATCACGATTACAACCACAAATAAATAACAATCATTGGTACATTCTAGACTAGGGTTACATGGGCTTGAGCCCGATTACATATTGTGGTCTAACACTCCCCCGCAGTCAAAGCGGGAGGACACCAAACACTGAGACTGGAGCGAAATTCTTCAAACAGGGCAGATGGTAAGCCTTTTGTATAAATATCCGCATACTGATAACGTGAAGGAACATGAAGTACTCGCACCTGACCAGTAGCAACCAAGTCTCGAACAAAGTGAATATCGATCTCAATGTGCTTCGTACGTTGATACTGAACCGGATTACAGGATAAGTAAACAACACTAACATTATCACAGTAAACTAGCGTAGCAGAAGATAATGGTGTGTGTAGCTCACGAAGTAAATTCCTTAACCAACAAGTCTCAGCAACAGCATTGGCAACACCATGATACTCTGCTTTTGCACTGGAACGAGAAAGCTTCGGTTGACGCTTAGAGGACCTTGAGAGTAAGTTATTGCCAAGAAAGACAAAATATCCATAAGTCGATCTCCTAGTGGTAGGACAACCAGCCTAATCCGAATTCGAATAAGCAACCAAGGATGTAGTAGAAGATGCAAACAACTGTAGCCCATAGTCTAAGGTACCTCGAACATACCGTAAGATCCGTTTGAGAGCCGAGTAATGGTGAGATACTGAAGGCAAACCTGCTGAACAACATAGGATATATCCGAACGAGTAATGGTGAGATATTGAAGAGAGCCTGCAAGACTCCTATATAAAGTAGGATCAGATGTCGGGTCACCATCATCCCCCAGTTTAGACTCCGTGTCAACAGGAGTCCGAGTGAGATTGCAATTAACCATATGTGCTCTTTCCAAAACCTCAGTAGCGTATTTCTTCTGAGATAAAAATAGCCCTGAAGAATCACGTGTAATAGAGATACCCAGAAAATAATTAGGTGGACCCAAATCTGTCATAGCAAATTCCTGATGTAGGGATCCAATAATCTGCTGCAACAAACGCTCAGAAGAAGCTGTGAGAACAATATCATCTACATATAATAAAAGGTAAGCAATATCTCTCCCCTGTCGGTATATGAATAAGGATGAGTCACAACGACTATCAGAAAATCCAACCCGGGTGATATAAGATGCAAATCGTTGAAACCAGGCTCTAGGGGCTTGCTTCAGTCCATACATAGACAGCTGTAATAAACACACATAATCAGGGTGCTTCGGATCCCGAAATCCGGGAGGCTGTTGCATATAAACTGTCTCAGATAAGTCACCATGCAGGAAGGCATATTTGACATTAAGCTGATGAATCGGCCAATGTCGAGAAGTAGCCAAACTCAAAACAGTCCGAATAGTACCTGGCTTAACCTGGACTAAATGTCTCATCTACATCAACACCCTCTAATTGAGAACTGCCATTCGCCACGAGGCGAGCCTTGTAGTGACTGAGAGTGTCATCCGACAAATACTTGTGATGAAACAACCACATGCAGCGAATGAATAAAAAAAAAAAAAAAAAAAAATGGATCTTTATGTTTTTCTAAGGAAACACACACCCCATTTGTTTGGAAGGTTCTTTGAGGGTTGAAGTTTTAGAACCAACTTTCGTTTTCTCATATTTTCTTTTGATGTTAGTATATGAGTCTTAGTTGTAATTTCCTTTATTTTAGTTGTAAGGGATACTTTTGGGTTATCCCGTTTGGTCAGGATACTTTGGTTTATCCTGCTTTGTAAGGGATACTTTGGTTTATCCCATTTGGTCAAAATACTTTGGTTTATCCGGTTTGATACGGATACTTTGGTTTATTCGGTTTGTTGCGGGTTTATGTCTACTGCTGATTAAAGATGTGCTTCCGCTTGCTGTCGAATGTCTTCTTCAACAATTATTTATTAGTTTTACTTTATTGATTATTAGCTTTTAATCTCCAGTCCAAGCTTTCGCGATTTCACTGCTCAGACTGCGAGGGAATGTTAGCCCGTATTATGTTGTAGTGTTGTGACGGGTCAAGCCCGAGTTTAAAATATTCTGTATAGTATTATTTATGTGTGTCATGTAATTGGCGATAATCAATCAATCAAATCATTATCATTACCCTTTTACGGTTTTACCACTTAATTGCGAAACCGCCAAAGTAGCCATACGGTTGTCTGAACTACCACATCAAATGCCTATAAATGAGTCGGTAGGATGTCCAATTGGTAGTTGATAACCATATTTCTTAGCTATGACACAACTGACAAAAAGGCGTTCCTAGCTAGGTTTTAATGACTAACAATGAAACTTAGAAAGAATAGATTCCTAACCACTATGATTTGGTCTTAAAGGTACACTTATATTTCTATAAGTAGAGTACAAGATAGCATCTATAGCCTAAAGTAAAATGAGGGCATGTTCACTCTTCCTCTTGTGTACTCTTCTCCTAGCTACTTCACTTGCTAATCAAGTTTTCTCTGAAGGTCTACCTCAGCAACAACTACTTCAAGGTAAGCCTTCATTCTAATTTGATATACACAATTGTATTGTACAATACATATTACATACACGTAAATCTATAGAAGTGTATAATTCTTGTATGCTGTTTCGTATCCTGCTTTTTCTTGATGCAGACAGTGGCAAGGCGGTATATGTGAAACGTGTACTCAAGGTGGGAAAGGGTCCATATGGTGGTGCAAACATTGATCGTGAACCACGTAGCGGAAAGAACGGCGCACCATCAAAGCTTCCATGGTCTTTCTGTACCAGAATGGTTTTTGGTTTCTCTATGTTTCTCTTGTTTGGTTTCTAAGATTAAAACTTCAAATTGGTACATGGTGTTGAAAAAAGGCCTAGACTTTGTGTTTGTTACTATTTTGTAATTGTAACGTGTGAAGTTATATAATGTAATGATTTATATGAATGGTAATGTTATGTTTATTAACACGATAGTCAGTGAACAACGCTTTCGGCATCATATCATGAATGAACAAATAAAAAAGAATGTATTGAAATTTCAGATGTCATACAAGAACTTGCTGAAATGCTTCATGTGTTCAGCTTGCAAAGAAATAGCAATCGACAAGCTCCCATCATTAATCGCACTTGGCAACACAAAGCTCAAACCTTCAAACGCGATCCCACCAGGACCCATAAATATTGGCCTACCCCATCCAAAGTCAGCATCATGAATTGGGAGTCTAGCCCAACTAGTTATTCCGAGATTGGGGCATTTAAACGTATGTGCCCCACGAACCAAGGCTTTCAAATCGGGCTGCAGTTCTAGATAGTCGAGTGCTGACTTTAAATAATCATTATTCATCTTTGCTAACGCGTCATGGATTTTACTAGCAGCATACCAAGTAGGCTTGGTCTGAAGCTCCCCTGCTTCCGCTATAGGCGTAGTTGTAAAGATAACATTCCCAAAATAACCTTGTGGCAAAGCAGGCTGAAGGCGGGCTCGTCCATCAGTGGCAATGTAAAGCTTGGTATCTTGATCATCATTCAGCCCGCGGGCTTTACACACGGACCTCCAAACATGGCCCGAGAGCATTTCATATGAGCTATAGTTAATCATGTTTCCATCTTCCTTTGATTTTGCTTTGAGCACGTTGAGTTGGTCTCGGGTCAACTTAAAAATAGCTACGGCCATTTCATCTGATTGGGACTCCGGTTCTGTTTTCATTGGTGGAGCTGGTTGGTATTCAACGTGCTCAAAAACGGGCTGTGGTGGGTCCCGAGCACAGAGGAGGGTTCGGTCTATGAAGGGTGGGAGAGTGATGTCAAGGCCACGAGCCATGTCGGACCATGTGTTGATGAAGTGTAGCCCGGATGCACCATCCGCAGCATGGTGTTGCATGCCAACTCCTAGCGAAACTCCTCCACATTTGAAGTAAGTTACTTGTAAGACAAGCAAAGAATACGACTCAATCCCTAGTGAGTAATCAACGGCAGGAATAAGTTTCCTTAGCTCCAAAGTTGGCGCAAAGTCACCAAAATCATCGATGACACCATCAGACTCAGCTTCCACAAATAACACACCTTGTCCTTGACAATCGATCTCAATACGACCATCTTCGTCTCTCTTCAACCGCCCTCCCATCGGGTAAAATGGAACCAACACTTTGCTCAAAGCATCCTTCATCACCTTTGCATCAAAGAAGTTGCTAGCACCATTTGGCCTATAGAAATACACACTTGGTGTATGGAAATTTGGTACCACAAGGTCGACGTTAGAGTTCCATAGCTTTATTTGCGGTGTCTCCTCAGCTGGCCTCACCATTGTTGATTCTTTAATTGTGATCTTCATATTCAACAGTTGATAATATAACAAAGTTTATAAATAAAAAAGGTGTTTAAACTAGCTTTGGTGTTGTAATGTATGTTGGTATTGATTTGTTTTGAGATGTGCTTGAGGGTGTGTGGGTTTATATAGTTTCATTGGATAAATCATTTTGGAGGCTCACCAACCGCGAACCAGACCAAGTAATAAGAAGTTCAAAGTTGACTAGCTAATACCAAAAACAACTAAGTTAAAGTGATATAAAAACAAACATAAATTGATCATAACTTATTTTAGTATTTTATATTAGTTGGGTATGGTGAAAGGCCGGTTATTTCATGGAAACTGGTAGGACGGCGACCCAGTAACAATCATGTTTTTTCAACTATAGCGTTCCTAAAAATTATTGCTAAAGTGGGTCCGATATATTGTACGAAAGTGTCGAGTAATAACGCAATGAAGTTGAGACTATTTCAAGTGAAAGCATATAAAAAATAACCATTTTTAGATATGTGCACGCAAGAGTTTTTCTTAAACCCATTTTGTATCCTTAATCCCCTTTGTATGTAGCAGCCTTTTAACTTCCACAGTCATAGGGGCATGCATTGTGACATACGACGGCGCGGCACATTGAGCACAAAACGCTTGAAAGTTGCAACGCTCCTTCTACTCATTCCCAAATACGATCGTTGATTTAAATTTCAGTTTGGTGATGCATTTGAGTGTTTGTATCAGAAATATCGCATGAGCTATTTCATGATTTAATCAATGAATAAACAAGTATTACCGCGACATGTAAAGATTTAAAACCTATTATAAGCCTGCGGCATTGGATTGCAGTTATGTAAAAAGTTGACTCATAACTATATGGATCTAATGTGAATCTTTTGTATTATCTAAACTTATTTCATCATCTTAAATCCAATAATAATCTAAGAATTAGTTTTTTGTTATTGATGCGAATCTTTTGTTTCTAATCTAACACTATTTCATTATTTAAAGGCTTTGATGCAATTCTAACTTTCTAAGCAAGACCTTCTAAAACTTACTTTTATTTAACCTTCTTCAAGTGAAATTGCTTTATCCAGCATGCGTTAAACAATGAAAAGTAGTAAGACACGACAAATTAAGTACGTGGCAATCAAAGGGTTGTTTGAGTGATGCAGAATATTTTGTTTATAGTTGATTTGTGAATATTACTTTAACCCGGTTTGCATAGCCTTGTTGTGCTTCTTTAAAGAGAAAGACCCCACCTTGTTCCTCACGTGTTGCAATCGTCGTCCTCGTAACACGGTCCTGTATGAGATATTTCCCATCAATAAAATTGACTGAAAATTTTAAATCTTTCATCAAACAATTAACCGAAATAAGGGTGCATTGCATTTTAGGAACAAAAACAAAACATTAGAAACAAATGTGTTATCTGTCAAACGCATCATCCCTTTCTTCACAGCAAAAGCTTCTATATCAAGTGGCAATTCGAATGGAATTGGTACAATATCTTGTACATTTGTTAAAAAACCGAGGCATCCCGTCATATGATGAGATGCTCCGGAGTCAATAATCCGTTTACAATTAACATTCTTACCATTTAGTTTTTCGGTATGACCTGACTTTTGACTTTTGACTTTTCACAAGGTTCATGATTGTTGCCCAATCTTTAGTGGTTAAGTTAGGAATATAAGTTTGTTTACTCGTCTTGGAATCATATGCTATGTCGATGAGATCACCACAGCATTTGCTTATGGTGGTTGTTCTTTGCCTTTACTTGAATTACGTCCAACAACACTTTTCCACGCACATTATGTCCTTTACCACATGTTTTGTCACTTCCATACTTCTCGATGTACCATTTAGGGTACCCAATAATCTTTAAGCATCCATTTGTCTCATGTCCAAGTTTGCCGCAATTTCCACATAATCACAATTCTTTCTCTTTGTCACTTATGTATACTCTTTTGGAATTTTGTCTCGCTGCAAACGCTATAGCATCGCTTCTCACATCTCTATCACGGGATATATTCCTTAATTGCTCATCTCTCGTCATAATAGAATAAACTTGCTAACGTTAGTCAAAGGATCAATAGCCAAAACATTAGAACAAGCCATTCTATAGGTTTCTTCTTCAAGCCCCATAATGAATTGGTGGACACGTTCTTTTTCTTGTCGTCACAAGTTCTTTTGTGATGTTACACTTGCAACCTGAACACTTGCACACAGGCAGTCCGAGTCTCTCATAATTTGCAAGTTCGTCCCATAGCTTCTTTAGTCCACCAAAGTAATCCATGATATTTTGTCCTTGTGACTTACAATTAGCAATAATCTCGGTTTCCATTGTTGGATCCTTGGTCCATTAGCAATTGAAAAACGTTGCTTCAAATCGTCCCATAAATCTTTGGCCAACTCAACGTACGAGAGCAAATTGTTGGTATGATCGTATTAGAGAGCCGTGATACAATCAGTGAGTTTATCATCCACCGATCAAGGTTCTTTGATGGTTCCATCAATGAAACCTAACTTCTTCTTGGCTTGCAACGCAGTTCACATTGCCATTGCTCATTCTTAATAATTCACGCCCTTCAATTGAAGGTGAGTGATTAGATTTCCTCTCATTGGTCATCAAGCGATATGACCCAACTCCCTTTTGTGAAGTATCGCCTTTATCGCCTCTCATCTTAATGATCTTCTCTTCACCGTGGCTCTTCTACCAAATAAAGATTGGTACAGACTATAGACTTTGATCTTTTTGTTTTTATTGTTGTGTCTTTGAAAATTGAAAGATAATATTTGTACAATATATATAGGAAGAAAGGTGCTTCTTTTCCAAGAGAAATCCGTAGATTATCTCCTAAACATATCCTTTCTATACATAAGTAGATATTCACAAGTTAACTATACACAAAATATACAAGTGACCACACTAAGTGACCACGCGTGGACCAGACTCAATCAAGTAAGAAGTAGTGAGGGAATTCAGTAACTAATAGTACAAGTTTAATCATCTTGAATTCGCCAAAGCATAATATTTTGCGGGAAAAATCATAGCACACATCAAAGTTAACGTATGATTGGCCAAAGTACACAAGGTGAACAATCTAACAAATTGAGTTATTTATAACGTTAAAGTCTAGTTACAACATAAGGCTTTCTTTCTCGATATCATATCCCAAGATCTTCAATTACAAAAGTTATGTCAATGAACAAATTAAAAAATAATGTTATAAACTTTCAGATGTCATACAAGAACTTGCTGAAATGCTTCATGTGTTCCGCTTGCAACGAAATAGCAATGGACAAGCTCCCATCATTAATCGGGCTTGGCAACACAAAACTCAAACCTTCAAACGCGATCCCACCAGGACCCATAAATATTGGCCTGCCCCATCCAAAGTCAGCATCATGAATTGGGAGCCTAGCCCAACTAGTTATTCCAAGATTCGGGCATTTAAATGTATGTGCCCCACGAACCAAAGCCTTCAAATCGGGCTGTAGTTCCAAATAGTCAAGTGCTGACTTCAGATAATCGTTATTCATCTTTGCTAACGCGTCGTGGATTTTACTAGCAGCATACCATGTAGGCTTTGACTGAAGCTCCCCAGCTTCTGCTATAGGAGTAGTTGTGAAAATCACATTCCCAAAATACCCTTGTGGCAAAGCTGGCTGAAGTCGAGCCCGTCCATCAGTGGCAATGTAAAGCTTGGTGTCTTGATCACCTTTAAGCCCACGGGCTTTACACACGGACCTCCAAACATGGCCCGAGAGCATTTCATATGAGCTATAGTTAATCATGTTTCCATCTTCCTTTGATTTTGCTTTGAGCACGTTGAGTTGGTCTCGGGTCAACTTAAAAATAGCTACGGCCATTTCATCTGATTGGGACTCTGGTGCTGTTTTCATTGGTGGAGCGGGCTGGTATTCGACGTGCTCAAAAATGGGCTGTGGTGGGTCCCGAGCACAGAGGAGGGTTCGGTCTATGAAGGGTGGGAGAGTGATGTCAAGGCCACGAGCCACGTCGGACCATGTATTGATGAAGTGTAGCCCGGATGCACCATCCGCAGCATGATGTTGCATGCCAACTCCTAGCGAAACTCCCCCACATTTGAAGTAAGTTACTTGTAAGACTAACAAAGAATACGACTCAATTCCTAATGAGTAATCAACCGCAGGAATAAGTTTCCTTAGCTCTAACGTGGGTGCAAAGTCACCAAAATCATCGATCACACCATCAGACTCAGCTTCCACAAACAGCACACCTTGTCCTTGACAATCGATCTCAATACGACCATCTTCATCTCTCTTTAACCGCCCTCCCATCGGGTAAAATGGAACCAACACTTTGCTCAAAGCATCCTTCATTACCTTTGCATCAAAGAAGTTGCTAGCACCATTTGGCCTATAGAAATACACACTTGGTGTATGGAAATTTGGTACCACAAGGTCGACGTTAGAGTTCCATAGTTTGATTTGTGGTGTCTCTTCTGCAGGCCTCACCATTGTCGATTCTTTAATCGTGATCTTCATATCCAACACTTAACAAAGTTTATAAGCTAGAAAAAGTTTTTTATACTGGTTTTGAATTAGTCTGAAATGTGCTCAAGTATGTGTGGGCTTTTATAGTTTTACGTTATGAGTGTTTCATTGGATAAATCATTCGGAGGCCACCAACCGCGAAGGAGCTAATCATACCTAGTCAAAGTTCAAATTAAAGTTGACTAGCAATCACAAAAAAACAACTAAGCCGATATTTGAGACTGCTTCCCTTAATATCTTAATCTTTTATTGTGAATTAAAATAGTTATAGACTTATAGTTAGTGATTTGAGTGTGTCAAAGTGTTTATTCACTTGACTAGTTTTTATCGTGCATACGCATGTCGGATAAATAAGAATTTTTATATAAAATTTATACATACATATTGTTACAGTATCTGTGCATATGTAGGTATTAATTATGCATACATGAAAATGTTAAATAAGATTTTTTTATAAGATTATGGAAAAACTTTTACACTTATATAATTACAATACTTTTGCATGCACGGGTTTTACATAATGTTTTCATTATTTACTAACAACAATTAATATCTTGTATATTTATTTTTGTTGAACGAAATATTTGACTTTGTTTGAATAACACGATGGTGAGGTTGTTGTTGTTTAAATTTTAACTATCGATATCATGTTTTAGACATTATGTGCGTTTAATATCATTGAAAAAAAATATTTTTTGGGATGTCCTTATTTAAACCTTATAGAGGAATGACATGCGTCGTTGCTATAAGTATAATAGTTTATTTATATTCATCTCACAGTAACACGTGAGATCATGCCTTCATTTTGATATTTATATTCTTGTTAATAGTAATTTTAGCCGTAATTAATTTTCAAAATCGTATAAGCGTGAGTTAAACTTATAAAGATGAATAACACGAGTCGTTATTGAACGCCACTAGTAAAAAGAATACTTTTGTGGGTCTCCTTACATAGTCTCATAAAAAGAAATGACACGAGTCGTTCGTACATGTACAATCCCGTGTAATTATTTACATATACAGTAACTCGTGCTTTCATTTTGATATTTATAATTTCATGCATATATATTAATTTAATACATAATGATATAGAATCTACAAAGTAATTATTAAATTTATAAAGCTACAGAAAAACGTGAAAATTATAAGTTTACTTAATTCTTCATAATTTATTTAAAAATCAGCCACCAAAGTTTATTAATTATTCTCTTTTTTAGTTTTTTCTATAAAATCAACGCATATTTATTTTGAATGATAAAATATAGATAAGTTTGAGTAAATTGAAGCTAATTTTAACTTTTATTACTCAATCCTAAGGCTTAACTTCAAAATTGAGTGCTCTAACAGATCAATATAAATTTTTAATTTTTTCATTTTGTATCTTTCAATAAGAGATTTATTACCTTTTCGACAGTTTTTGTTTTTTTTTTTTTTTTTTTTTCTTTTTTTTTTTTTTTTTTTTTTTTTAAGAAATTAAACTACTTATCCAATTATTTTTTAAGCAAAAAATATTTTTAATCAGTGTTGCAAAAGAATGTTTATAAGGTCGATTAATTACTGCTTAGATGGTAATTGGCCACCAACCTTTTCGATTTGTATAAATTGGTCAATTGTGGTCAATGATTGTCAAACTTGTAGGAAATCTGCAAATCTTGTTGGGAATACTTACAACTTGTCGTAAACTTGTTTTAATCACTTATAATCGTTATTTATATATATTACAAGTTATTTTTTCAGAAAATTCTGTCGGGAATACTTAAAATAGGGGTGGCAATTTCTGACCCGACACGAAACCCGACCTGAAATCGACACGAAAATTAACAGGTTCGGGTTGAGCTAAATAGATTGTGGGTCAGGTTTGGGTCGACATATCTAACCCGTTTATTAAACAGGTCAGGTTCGGGTTGGGAATAAAATAAACGGGTCGACCCACCAACCCGTTTAAGTTCTTTTTTCTTAATTAAAAATTATTTATATTTAATTATACGGGTTAAACGGGTCGACCCACTAACACGTTTAACCCATTTAACTCATGTAATGTGCTAACTTTTATATATAAAACGGATTAAATGGGTCAACTCGAAACCCGTTTAACATATTCAACCCATGTAACCTATTTAACCTGTCAACCTAAGTATATATACGGGTTAAATGGGTCAGGTTCGGGTTACATGTAAACAGGTTAGGGTTGACATAGCTGACCCGATGATTTAAATGGGTCAGGTTCATGTTGAGGTTTTCTGACCCGCCAACCTGACAACCAGAACCCGCCAACCCGAACCCGACCCGAATTGCCACCCCTACTTAAAACTCACCGAAAATGTCAATCCGATTAATAACCAATAAATCCCATCTAAACCTGTTACAAGCTATAAGAGGATCGACCGACTAACGAATCACGATTTTTGCACCGTTGTTTTTGTTAAGCAATATATTTCAAAGACCCCTGGAGTTTAAGAAGATATCACATGTCCAAAAGTTAGTCATTTTATTTAATTTGTTAGGTATCTTTTTTTGTGTTAAAAAGATATAAAGATACATAAAAATGTATTTAGATACTCGATGTCACACCCTAAAAAAAAAATAATAATAAAAAATAAAATAAAATAAAATAAAATAAATAAATAAATAAAGCCCTCCGTAGCATTTCATAACTGCGTGTGTAAATGCTTAGACTTTTTATTTGAAATATATTGAGAGGTTATATCAAGGAAACCGGTGAGATAGTGATTTGTTGACCATTAACATGTTTGCTCACTTTTATATTCCCAGAAATATTTTGGGTTTTTCTAATGTGTGCCCTGGGGGCACACGTTAAGAACACCAAAAGAACAATGGGCCTCACGAAAAAATACATCCGGACCCACACCTTTTATCTGAAAAGTGTACTTTTCTGTGGGTCCGGATGTACTTTTTCGTGGGGCCCATTGTCCTTTTGGTGTTCTTAACGTGTGCCCCCAGGGCACACATTAGAAAAATCCAAATATTTTTAGTGGACAGTGTTGTTAGCTAGGAAAGTGTCAAGTATGCATTGAAAGAGACAAAAATATTAGACGATTATATTATAGCTCAAACTCGGTTGTGGGTTTGAGTCAATTAGATTTAAGGTTAGTTGGCTTATTCTCAAAGATATGTTTTATTATAAATAGAGATGATCTTTCAGCCCGGAAATCACAAAAAATGCAATTAATAAAATCTCTATTTAGTACTTTACATGGTATCACAGCAATAGGTAAGATCCACCAATAAAAGTTGTTAACCTCTGGTCATCGCTACTTGTCGGTGATCCGGAAGGATCTTGTTTTTTTTTCCCCGCTTTATTGTTTTTTATTTAGGATTTTATTTTTCGTATTTTATTTATAAACCCTAAACTCTAGTCGTCAAAAATAAATAAATAAATAAATAAAATGTTGAGTTGCCATCGATCTATTATATTTTTTTCTTCATCATCTATTTATTTTTATTGTCAAAGATCATTGTTTTTTACAACAAAAGTTGATCATCAAATTGCCGCTCCTTTTTAAAGGCAAAGCAAGCCGTGACGTAAAAGCAATCATCACGCAAAGAAGGATGCCGTAAGCAATACACAAATATGCTACCAAATACAATTATGCTTCTGCTCGAAGAAACAAATAAAGAAGATGAAAAGAAGAAGCGACTTTCAACATTCATTCCAGTTTATATGTCCACAATGCTGCCGGTCAAACTAAAAGGGAGTATTAGACGATTATATTATGGCCCGGTTGTGGGTTTGACTCCATTAGGTTTAGGGTTAGTTAGCTTATTCTCAAAGATATTTTTTTATTATAAATAGAGAATTCCATTATGTAAATCACAAAAAACGCAATCAATAAAAACTGTATTTAGTATTTTTTTTTAAAAAGTGACAATTACAAGTGATTATGAAAAAAACTAGTACTGATACTTATATACATGGGAATAATATATGTGCTGATAGCAGCGCTTAACATATATGCACGCAAGAGTTTTTCTTGACCCATTTTGTATCCTTAAGTCCCCTAGCCTTTGTACGTAGCAGCCCTTTTAACTTCCACAATCATAGGGGCATAGTGACATACGACGGCACAGCGCATTGAGCACAAAACGCTTGCAAGTTGCAACGCTCCTTCTACTCATTCCCAAATACGATCGCTGATTTAAATTTCAGGAATACAGCATGAACTATTTCATGATTCAGTCAAAGAATAACAAGTATAACCGGGACACATAAAGATTTAAAACCTATTATCTAAACAATCCAATGCCGTTTATACTTGTTATTCTTGGATTGTAGCTATGTAAAAAGTTAGCTCATAACTATATGGTTCTAATGTGAATCTTTGTATTATCTAAACTTGCTTCATCATCTTAAATCCAATAAAAATCTAAGCAAAAGCTTTTTGTTACTGATGGGAAACTTTTGTTTCAAATCTAAAACTATTTCATTAATTATTTAAAAGCTTTGATGCAATTCTAACTTTCTAAGCAAGACCTTCTAAAACTTACTTTATTTAACCTACTTCAAGTGAAATTTCCCTAACCAGCATGCGTTGAACATTGAAAAGTAGTAAAACACGACAAATTAAGTACCTGGCAATAAGAGGCTTGTTCGAGTGACCATGCGCGGACCAGACTAAATCAAGTAAGAAGTAGTGAGCAAATGCCGTAACAAATAATACAAGTACGTTTAATCATCTTGAATTCGCCAAAGCATACTATTTTGCGGAAAAATCTTAGCTGACATCGAAGTGTAACTCACTAGAAGTAAGATGTTAATTCGTGTGCTTAATCCAAAACCATGTTATAAGTTGTCAAATTTAACATATTGAGTTAGTTACAACATAAGGCTTTCTTTCTCGATATCATATATATCACAAGAGCTTCAATTACATAAGTTATGTCAATGAACAAATTTAAAGAATAATGTTTTGAAACTATCAGATGTCATACAAGAACTTGCTGAAATGCTTCATGTGTTCCGCTTGCAACGAAATAGCAATCGACAAACTCCCATCATTAATCGGGCTTGGCAACACAAAACTTAAACCTTCAAACGCGATTCCACCAGGACCCATAAATATTGGCCTGCCCCATCCAAAGTCAGCATCATGAATTGGGAGCCTAGCCCAACTAGTTATTCCAAGATTCGGGCATTTAAACGTATGTGCTCCACGAACCAAAGCCTTCAAATCGGGCTGTAGTTCCAAATAGTCGAGTGCTGACTTCAGATAATCGTTATTCATCTTTGCTAACGCATCATGGATTTTACTAGCAGCGTACCAAGTAGGCTTTGACTGAAGCTCCCCAGCTTCCGCTATAGGAGTAGTTGTGAAAATCACATTCCCAAAATACCCTTGCGGCAAAGCGGGTTGAAGTCGAGCCCGTCCATCAGTGGCAATGTAAAGCTTGGTGTCTTGATCACCTTTAAGCCCACGGGCTTTACACACAGACCTCCAAACATGGCCCGAGAGCATTTCATATGAGCTATAGTTAATCATGTTTCCATCTTCCTTTGATTTTGCTTTGAGCACGTTGAGTTGGTCTCGGGTCAACTTAAAAATAGCTACGGCCATCTCATCTGATTGGGACTCCGGTGCTGTTTTCATTGGTGGAGCGGGCTGGTATTCGACGTGCTCAAAAACGGGCTGTGGTGGGTCCCGAGCACAGAGGAGGGTTCGGTCTATGAAAGGTGGGAGAGTGATGTCAAGGCCACGAGCCATGTCGGACCATGTGTTGATGAAGTGTAGCCCGGATGCACCATCCGCAGCATGATGTTGCATGCCAACTCCTAGTGAAACTCCTCCACATTTGAAGTAAGTTACTTGTAAGACAAGCAAAGAATACGACTCAATCCCTAGTGAGTAATCAACGGCAGGAATAAGTTTCCTTAGCTCTAACGTGGGTGCAAAGTCGCCAAAATCATCGATGACACCATCAGACTCAGCTTCCACAAACAACACACCTTGTCCTTGACAATCGATCTCAATACGACCATCTTCATCTCTCTTTAGCCGCCCTCCCATCGGATAAAATGGAACCAACACTTTGCTCAAAGCATCCTTCATCACCTTTGCATCAAAAAAGTTGCTAGCACCATTTGGCCTATAGAAATACACACTTGGTGTATGGAAATTTGGTACCACAAGGTCGACGTTAGAGTTCCATAGCTTTATTTGCGGTGTCTCCTCAGCTGGCCTCACCATTGTCGATTCTTTAATTGTGATCTTCATATTCAACAGTTGTTATATATCAAAGTTTATAAATAAAGAAGGTGTTTAAAGTTTAAACTAGCTTTAGAGTCGAGCTGAAAAATGTATGTAATGTATTGATTTGTTTTGAGATGTGCTTGAGCATGTGTGGGTTTATATAGTTTCATGTTATGATTATATTTCATTGGATAAATCATTTGGAGGCTCACCAACCGCGAACCTGACCAAGTAAAAGTTCAAAGTTGACTAGCCAATACCAAAAACAACTAAGTGATATAAAAACAAAAATAAATTGATCATAACTTATTTTAGTATTTTATATTGGGTAGATGATGAAAGGCCGGTTATTTCATGGAAACTGGTAGGACGGCGACCCAGTAACAATCATGTTTTTTCAACCATAGTGTTCCTAAAAATTATTGCTAAAGTGGGTCCGATATATATATTGGACGAAAGTGTCGAGTAATTAAGCAATGAAGTTGATACTGTATGTGCACGCTAGAGTTTTTCTTAAACCCATTTTTTATCCTTAATCCCCTTTGTACGTAGCAGCCCTTTTAACATCTACAATCATAGAGGCATGCATTGTGACATAGGACGGCGCGACACATTTAGCACAAAACGCTTGAAAGTTGCAATGCTCCTTCTACTCATTCCCAAATACAATCGTTGATTTTAATTTCAGTTTGGTGATGCATCTGAGTGTTTGTATCAGAAATATCGCATGAGCTATTTCATGATTTAATCAATGAATAACAGGTATAACCGGGACATGTATAGATTAAAAACCTACTATAAGCCTGCGGCATTGGATTGCAGTTATGTAAAAAGTTGACTCATAACTATATGGATCTAATGTGAATCTTTTAATTTGTATTATCTAAACTTATTTCATCACCTTAAATCCAATAATAATCTAAGCGATTGTTTTTTGTTATTGATGCGAATCTTTTGTTTATTTAAAGGCTCTGATGCAATTCTAACTTTCTAAGCAAGACCTTCTAAAACTTACTTTTATTTAACCTTCTTCAAGTGAAATTGCCTTATCCAACATGCGTTAAACAATGAAAAGTAGTAAGACACGACAAATTAAGTACCTGGCAATCAAAGGGTTGTTTGAGTGATGCAGAATATTTTGTTTATAGTTGATTTGTGAATATTACTTTAACCCGGTTTGCAGAGCCTTGTTGTGCTTCTTTAAAGAGAAAGACCCCGCCTTGTTCCTCACGTGTTGCAATCATCGTCCTCGTAACACGGTCCTGTATCAGATATTTCCCATCAATAAAATTGACTGAAAATTTTAAATCTTTCATCAAACAATTAACCGAAATAAGGGTGCATTGCATTTTAGGAACAAAAACAAAACATTAGAAACAAATGTGTTATCCGTCAAATGCATCGTCCCTTTCTTCACAGCAAAGCTTCTATATCAAGTGGCAATTCGAATGGAATTGGTACAATATCTTGTACATTTGTTAAAAAACCGAGGCATCCCGTCATATGATGAGATGCTCCGGAGTCAATAATCCGTTTACAATTAACATTCTTACCATTAAGTTTTTCGGTATGACCTGACTTTTGACTTTTCACAAGGTTCATGATTGTTGCCCAAGCTTTAGTGGTTAAGTTAGGAATATAAGTTTGTTTACTCGTCTTGGAATCATATGCTATGTCGATGAGATCACCACAACATTTGCTCATGGTGGTTGTTCTTTGCCTTTACTTGAACTACGTCCAACAACACTTTTCCACGCACATTATGTCCTTTACCACATGTTTTGTCACTTCCATACTTCTCGATGTACCATTTAGGGTACCCAATAATCTTTAAGCATCCATTTGTCTCATGTCCAAGTTTGCCGCAATTTCCACATAATCACAATTCTTTCTCTCTGTCACTTGTGTATACTCTTTTGGAATTTTGTCTCGCTGCAAACGCTATAGCATCGCTTCTCACATCTCTATCACGGGATATATTCCTTAATTGCTCATCTCTCGTCATAATAGAATAAACTTGCTAACGTTAGTCAAAGGATCAATAGCCAAAACATTAGAACAAGCCATTCTATAGGTTTCTTCTTCAAGCCCCATCATGAATTGGTGGACACGTTCTTTTTCTTGTCGTCACAAGTTCTTTTGTGATGTTACACTTGCAACCTGAACATTTGCACACAAGCAGTCCGAGTCTCTCATAATTTGCAAGTTCGTCCCTTAGCTTCTTTAGTCCATCCATGATATTTTGTCCTTGTGACTTACAATTAGCAATAATCTCGGTTTCCATTGTTGGATCCTTGGTCCATTAGCAATTGAAAAATGTTGCTTCAAATCGTCCCATAAATCTTTGGCCAACTCAACGTACGAGAGAAAATTGTTGGTATGATCGTATTAGAGATCCGTGATACAATCAGTGAGTTTATCATCCACCGATCTTCGAAGGTTCTTTGATGGTTCCATCAATGAAACCTAACTTCTTCTTGGCTTGCAACGCAGTTCACATTGCCATTGCTCATTCTTAATAATTCACGCCCTTCAATTGAAGGCGAGTGATTAGATTTCCTCTCATTGGTCATCAAGAGATATGACCCAACTCCCTTTTGTGAAGTATCGCCTTTATCGCCTCTCATCTTAATGATCTTTTCTTCACCGTGGCTCTTCTACCAGGTAAAGATTGGTACAGACTATAGACTTTGATCTTTTTGTTTTTATTGTTGTGTCTTTGAAAATTGAAAGATAATATTTGTACAATATATATAGGAAGAAAGGTGCTTCTTTTCCAAGAGAAATCCGTAGATTATCTCCTAAACATATCCTTTCTATACATAAGTAGATATTCACAAGTTAACTATACACAAAATATACAAGTGACCACACTAAGTGACCATGCGTGGACCAGACTCAATCAAGTAAGAAGCAGTGAGGGAATTCAGTAACTAATAGTACAAGTTTAATCATCTTGAATTCGCCAAAGCATAATATTTTGCGGGAAAAATCATAGCAGACATCAAAGTTAACATATGATTGGCCAAAGTACACAAGGTGAACAATCTAACAAATTGAGTATTTATAACGTTAAAGTCTAGTTACAACATAAGGCTTTCTTTCTCGATATCATATCACAAGATCTTCAATTACATAAGTTATGTCAATGAACAAATTTAAAGAATAATGTTTTGAAACTTTCAGATGTCATACAAGAACTTGCTGAAATGCTTCATGTGTTCTGCTTGCAACGAAATAGCAATGGACAAGCTCCCATCATTAATCGGGCTTGGCAACACAAAACTTAAACCTTCAAACGCGATTCCACCAGGACCCATAAATATTGGCCTGCCCCATCCAAAGTCAGCATCATGAATTGGGAGCCTAGCCCAACTAGTTATTCCAAGATTCGGGCATTTAAACGTATGTGCTCCACGAACCAAAGCCTTCAAATCGGGCTGTAGTTCCAAATAGTCAAGTGCTGACTTCAGATAATCGTTATTCATCTTTGCTAACGCGTCATTGATTTTACTAGCAGCATACCAAGTGGGCTTTGACTGAAGCTCCCCAGCTTCCGCTATAGGAGTAGTTGTGAAAATCACATTCCCAAAATACCCTTGTGGCAAAGCCGGCTGAAGTCGAGCCCGTCCATCAGTGGCAATGTAAAGCTTGGTGTCTTGATCACCTTTAAGCCCACGGGCTTTACACACGGACCTCCAAACATGGCCAGATAGCATTTCATATGAGCTATAGTTAATCATGTTTCCATCTTCCTTTGATTTTGCTTTGAGCACGTTGAGTTGGTCTCGGGTCAACTTAAAAATAGCTACGGCCATTTCATCTGATTGGGACTCTGGTGCTGTTTTCATTGGTGGAGCGGGCTGGTATTCGACGTGCTCAAAAATGGGATGTGGTGGGTCCCGAGCACAGAGGAGGGTTCGGTCTATGAAGGGTGGGAGAGTGATGTCAAGGCCACGAGCCATGTCGGACCATGTGTTGATGAAGTGTAACCCGGATGCACCATCCGCAGCATGATGTTGCATGCCAACTCCAAGCGAAACACCCCCACATTTGAAGTAAGTTACTTGTAAGACTAGCAAAGAATACGACTCAATCCCTAGTGAGTAATCAACAGCAGGAATAAGTTTCCTTAGCTCCAAAGTTGGCGCAAAGTCACCAAAATCATCGATGACACCATCAGACTCAGCTTCCACAAACAACACACCTTGTCCTTGACAATCGATCTCAATACGACCATCTTCATCTCTCTTTAACCGCCCTCCCATCGGGTAAAATGGAACCAACACTTTGCTCAAAGCATCCTTCATCACCTTTGCATCAAAAAAGTTGCTAGCACCATTTGGCCTATAGAAATACACACTTGGTGTATGGAAATTTGGTACCACAAGGTCGACGTTAGAGTTCCATAGCTTTATTTGCGGTGTCTCCTCAGCTGGCCTCACCATTGTCGATTCTTTAATTGTGATCTTCATATTTAACAGTTTCTAAATAAAAAAGGTGTTTAAACTAGCTTTAGAGTCGAGCTGAAAATGTGTTATTTATAAGGTGTTGTAATGTTTGTTGGTATTGATTTGTTTTGAGATGTGCTTGAAGGTGTGTGGGTTTATATAGTTTCATGATATGATATTATTTCACTGGATACATCATTTGGAATCTCACCAACCGCGAACCAGACCAAGTAAAAGTTCAAAGTTGACTAGCTAATACCAAAAACCAACTAAGTTAAAGTGATATAAAAACAAAAATAAATTGATCATAACTTATTTTATATTGGGCATATGTTGAATGGTTATATCATGGAAGCTGGTAGGACGTCGACCCACTAACAATCATGTTTTTTTCAAACATAGCGTCCCTAAAATGTATTGCTAAAGTGGGTCCGATATATGGTAGGAAAGTGTCGAGAAATTAAGCAATGATGTTGAGACTATTTCAAATGAAAGAGAAATAAAAAATACTCCGTAATCACTTTTAGATACACATACGTAAACTTCGCTAAGATAAAATAATACGTAAAAATATACAAGTAAATATCTAATAAATTTCATTTTACGAAAAAAAAAAATGTGGAATAAAAGTCAAAGTAATCGGCTAGTCAAAGTCAAAATGAGTTGGCGCCTATAACCCATGGGATCTTTGGTATAAGTCACTACTCAGTACCACTTGTTATGTGGAGAGAATAAACATGTAGCAATGGTGGTACAATTTCTTGTTGACAAAGTGTGTTTATTATGCGAATCGAATAAAGTGTTTAAATCGACATAAGTTAATGGTTAGATACACACATCTTTAGCTTTAGGTTAGTTTGAAAATATATTTCAGATGATTATATATACGATTCGCGATGCCATACTGATTTTTTTTGCCAATCAATGTGGTGATTCGCAAACACGTTGCTATTCCATTACAGATACCATAAATCATCAATCTTTTCAGATTTGTTATTTTGAGTGTTTGAACAAATTGTGACTTGATCATGGCCTGACTTCAACGTAACATATAGTAGCCTTATGTGTCACATATACGCATCTGTTTTTTCAGTTTAGCTCACACTCACACACCTGTTTGCTTAAATTTGAACAAAATTTGGCAAGTTGATTGTCATATACTTATATGTGAAATACAAGGTTAAATATATCTAACGGCAACGTTTTTTTTTTTTTTTTTTTTTTTTTTTTTTTTTTTTTTTTTTTTTTTCACATATGTTAGACATCAACCTTAAAAAATTTCACAATATTCTACGAACTTTCAAATTTTGTTACGATTTCATACGTTAGCTGATGTGTCATGACTGATCAGCGGCTATAACGGTAAATTTCACATATTGACATTCTTTACTTTTTTTTTAGTTGCCAAGTAATCAATGTATGCCCCATCACACAATCTACTTCATCTTCTTTGACGAGTGTGTCTTCTCCGTTTACTCTATTTCTTCTGGTGAATAACAAAAGCTCCATAATCTCGACTTCAAAAAAAAAAAAAAAAAAAAAAAAAAAAAAAAAAAAGGCAACTCCGTCTTTTCTAGTCAACTTGCCGCACACTAACACACACTAGCGATACTCTTCATCATCTTCCCTGTGATGCAACTTGAAATCATTTTAATCACAAATGAGAAACTCGATATCAAAATCAAAGCCTAATGAGAAACTTGAAATAAAAACCCAACCCGAGATAATTTCAAAATCAAATCAAAACCCAACGATCAATTTGAGGGTTTAATTGTTGGTTGGTTTAGCTAAGGAGGTGAAGGAAGACCTAATTAGACCCATTTATAATATTTAGGTTGACTCAACTAGGCTCATCTCCTAATTAAACCTTTACTAACTAGACCCATATTAAACCAATAGGTCTCAAATTGACACCTCTAATTATTAGGTTATTACTATAGTTGATGATGACATGTTTTTTGAAAGTTCATAAAGTGTTATGGTAACTTTTGAGGTTGATTTATAATATATTAACATTTGAAAAATTGTGTTGTTATCGAAGGGAATTAACCCTGAAATAAAATAACATGTTGCTAACAACAAATTTTCATAAAATGGTTTGTTGTGAGTTTATAGGATACGTAAACTCATGAATTTTTATATAAGTCGGGTATGGAGTCAGTAAAACTGGAGTAAAAAACAATCTTGGCAAGATGGATTACACAGAACAGAAACGTGAATTGAAATGGTCCCAATGCTTTGTCCTAAAATCTAATACATTAGTGAATTGCTAGCTTATGTTGAGCTCGTTGAGCCTTAGGTGCCTAGCAATATAATGGGCTGAGAGATGGATTTCGGCCTATTAAATTGTCACACCACCTTTGTTTCAATTTAAAGCACAGCCTCTTACTACGTACAACAACAATATACATGCATACACATTATTAAATTGTTTAAGCTTGTTTACAAGCTTATATGTTTTCGACTTATATTTTTAGGTCAATTTTTTAGAACTATTTTTAAACTTGTGGGCATATATAAATTTATTACGACATAATAAACATATATAAGCTCACACACGGGCGGATCTATATTGAGCACAGGGTATGACATGCATATCTTGTGCAAATTTTTAGTAGTGTAAAAGTTTTTGTTGTGATTCAAATGTAGCTGTAAAATACACTGAAGTTTTAGGAATGCACACCTTAAATAAAGCATAAATTTTTTGAGTGCATACATAAATCAAACTTACCATTTTTTAAAAGTAAAAAGCAAAGAAGAATTATTGTGTACTGTAATTTTAAGTTGGTTAAAATGTGGCAGTTGTTAATACAAATATCGCCTAAAAACGTTATTTATATTTTACGATCTTTGCTAAGTTTTGTTAATGACAAAGTATGAACTTTAGCTAAGAATAAATCATCACTTTAAGTATTTAAGTCTTGTTTAAACTAAGTTTACATTTCCTTTTAAACAAAACATTGTTTTTATTTCTTAAATTAGAAAGTGTCTTGTCACATCACATTTATTTCTTAAAATAGTAATGTCACATCACATTTAGGGTAAGCTTTGTCAATATACATTTATGGTAAGAAAGTGTGTTTGACTAACCATATGTTTGCTTGCAAGTTTTGTGTTTGACTAGGTGTAATGAGATGTGACCTTGTTTGGTTTGGAAGATTTATTGCAAAAACCAACTGCAGCCCTGAAGGTACCCTGGGGATACACGGGCGGACCCCTTCTGAGGGTTCCGCCGTATCCGCCAGACCTGCAGAATGGTTTGCTATAAATACCAAACCATTTGTTAGTTTTGGGTCACCACTTTAGGACATATTTTCATATACTCTCTCAAACTAACTAAGTAACATTTGACTTGTGTGATTCTCTTATGTAACAAGGGACTTCACAAGATCATTCAAGAAGTTACAAGCTTCAACTCCAAAGTTGCAAGTCTTGTTAGCTTGGTCATGTATAAGCTTTGGTAGTTTATACTTCATTTGTGTCATGTATGTAGAAGTGATTGGTTAGTATTTTAGGCCTCAAAATACGTAGTGTGTCGGGAGTTGTTGTACCCTTGTAAAAGAACTAACGGGAGTGGTTGTACCCTTAGTAAAGAACTCGACATCTAGCTTAGTGTCGGTAAAAGTGTAAGCGACGATGGGAGTGGTTGTACCCGTGTAAAAGAACTCGACATCTAGCTTAATGTCGGTAAAAGTGTAAGCGACGTTGTAAAGGTTTTCTCCGCCGGTGAAAGGAGCTTGTTGATTAGTGCTTATAACTCTCGAGTTGGAAACTCGGGGCGTGGATGTAGGGCAAGGAAAAAGAGTCCTTGTAACCGAACCACGATAAACAATCGTGTTGTGGTTTGATCGTTTCTTTCTTTATCTTTGCTTATTACATGTTGTCTTTTAGTTAGAATTGCTAGTCACATATAAAGCTTTTCAAAGAATTAAACAAGTAAAGTTGTGTTTATATCTTCAAACAAAAGTAAAGCTTTTCAAAGAACTAAACAAGCAAAGTTAGGATCATCACAAGCAAAGCTTTTCAAAGTATGAAACAAGTAAAGTTAGAATTGTTATTCACATGAAAAGCTTTTCAAAGAATCAAACATATAACTTTGTGTTTATATCTTTAAGCAAATGTAAAGTTTTTAAAGATATTCAAGTTAAAAAGGATTTAAAAAGCGGTAAACTATTCAACCCCCCTTCTAGTTTTTCACAATTGGCATCAGGAGCTACGTTACTCAATATCTTTAAAATAGAATGTATTTTAATACTTGGATCGATCCATGGATTTTGAAAATCTCAAAGAAGGGCAACCTATTCAAAACCCACCGCTATTTGAATAAGAAAACTTACTTGAATGGAAAAGTAATTTTGAAAACTATGTGAAATCAATTGATCAAGATCTTTGGCATATTATTTCTTTTGGTAATTTCAAACCAAAGAAAACAAGTTTTTGAAAACCAAGATAACTACCTTAAACTTGATAAAAATACTAAAGCTAAAACAATGTTTTATAAAGCTTTAGTACAGAATATGAAAGAATGTATTTTTGTCAAACGGCTAATGATATTTGGAAAAATATGTTAAACTTTCATCAAGAAATATGTCAAGTCAAAGATGATCAATTTGATCTCACATATGTATTAGAAGTCTTAGAAATCTTAATAGATAGACATTTAGTTGAGATGAATACATGTGCTACTAGTTTAAATGTTTTAAATGAAGTTGTAAGTGAAGATGATTACTCATGATGAGCTCTTAGTGGACTTGCTTACGATTCATGGAATAACACGGATGAAGATGAAGCCAACCATCCGGTTTATGATTCTCAACTAGATAAAACATCAAGCAAGGTACATTTTGAAACCAAACACTTTTGCTTTGACAAATTTATCCTAGAGTTTTCTAAACAAGAAAATGAGTCTAAACGTTTATGCAACATGGACCTGAAAACTATCTTTAACAATGAGTCTTCAAAATCTTTTAAGAATATCTTTGAAAAGGAAACCTTGTTAGAAGATAAAATGTCTAGAATTGAGAGTAATGTTGAAATTGATCTAGAATGTAAATTATATCTAGATTAAAAACATGAGATTAAAAAGCAAAATAAGAAAGGAAAAATATTAGTTAAATTTGATGAAAAGCTCAAAATCTCTTGAAAGATTGTTGAGGAGTCAAAGGGTGTTTAAAGATAAAACCGGATTAGGATTCAACTCAAAAGAACCATCAACTAGTAAAACAAAACAAGTAAAATTTGTCTAACCTAGAAGAGAGATTTAAAGATAATCCAATCTCTAATAGAAACTCATGATAAAAAGTTTAAGATTATCATGCTCTATGCTTTTATATGATTATCTAACCTTCTTGGATACATGAGTAATTGAGTTTCAAAGTGTGTCGTCAAACCAAGATTTTACGCGTAATGTTTATCCTCTTGATAGCATCTCTATGCAATTTAAAAGGTACGCATTACTTCAACTTGATAGCATTATGTGTTCGAATATGTGTTATTAGTAATACTATAAAGTGACTACCTGCTATTTGTAATAACTAAGATTAGATTCTATGCAACAAGGAATTTCGTCGTTAGTACTATTAGGAGATATAAGATGTTTTGGTTCTTTTACCATCAAGAGATAAACACGAGAAACTCTTGAGTGAGTCTCACTCAACTCTTGCTCACAAGTGAGCTAACTAAGAATTTCCTAAGTGTTAAAATGTCTAACACTTTTGTGATGCTTGCAAAACAAACCTTTGTTAAACAACATTCTCAAACACCATAGTCTTAAATTGTGTTTTTCCTCAATCACTTCTTTATGATAATCTCACACAAAACACACAAGGTGAAATAAATCACATTAGCATACATTAGGATGTGTGGAAGAAAATGAGTTTTCAACATCTAGGATTTACACATCAATTATGACACTTAGTCCCATGATGTTGTACCTCTTGGACTTTTTCAAAATAAATAGAGTTCATAGTGTCTTAAGTAAGAAAACCCAAAGAGTCGAAGAGTCGTTGAATATAACATTTAACAAGTGATCTCCTCCTTCTAAGATATCATCTTTGGTAGATGATGACTTAGTCGAAAGTCCTATGATGGCAAGACAAGTATGTTGTGTAAAACATTAAGAATAAAAGTACAAAATAACATCTTCTCACCTTGAGTCAAACATTGAATCAAGCAAAATTGACATAAGTTATAAAACTTGATTTATAGGTCATAGCTGAGTCTAAACAAATTCAACAAAAATAGTTTTTGGAATTTAGAGTTGTGAAACAAAATAGATGTTTCGAAGTAATCATGTGATTATAAGTGTCAATATTTGAAAGTCTTTTTGATAATAAAAGCAAGCTCTAAAAGCAAGAGATTTTAACTAAAAGACATTCCTAGTTACTCTCTTGTTCTCAATGGTTTAGTTATTGATAATTTATCAAGAATGAGATTAGTAAATCCGTAGGTAAAACTAAACGTAGAGAAATGTTCGGAAGACTACTTGTTCTCATAACAATTAGATCCAACATTATGTTTAGCATTTGTCTATGTGCTCGTGTTAAAGAAGATCCTAAAACAACTCTTTAGTTGAGCTTGCTTGGATACATCATAAGGTACTACACAACTAGGATTATGGTATCCCAAAAGAACGGGAATAGAAACCATAGTGTATGCAAAATAGAATTATGTCGGTAATAAGTTGATAAGAAAAGCACAAGTGGTACTTGCACTTTTATACTTACTTACCCAATGATTCTCCAAAACACATAAGGTTCTCAAATTAGTTTCGGATGGAGAAGCACATCAACAAGCTCCACTTGAACAAGCTAACTCACGTCGATAACGGAATTCATCTCATCAACATTGTTATCCCTTCAACAAAGGAAGCATCGACTTCAGCGACAATTCAATCCATTATGTTCTTAATTGACATATTGTGATCCATCATCATCGTCTTGGTAAAAATGTTCATTGAGGAACATCTTAACTAAGAAAGTCGTATACGTTAACCATTCTATCAACGTTTTCACAAAACCTCTTGAATGAGAAGCATTCATCATCCCTAGGCTTAGTCAAGGACTCATAAGACCTAAAATCTTAGTTTTGAACATTAGGATAAAACCACAAAAATCAAGACAATCCATTTTGAATTTTTCCATGCAGTTCCCACGGAACCCTCAGACCAAACGGGCGGAACCCTCCCTTTGGTTCCGCCTGGTCCGCCAAATCTGCAGGATGTTTTATTTTTAATTTCTAAACCAAACACCCTCTTAACTTAATCATTCACTTGTTCTTTCACCATCATCTCATCACATTCACCTTGTGATATATCTCAGCCCATGAGATTCACAAAATGAGCAAAACTTCAAGCATCTTCCTCATAACCTTTCATCACTCAAACCTTAAACAACCAATGTGAAATGAGAAACCGAGTTATCCTTTGTCCTATCAATATTGAGTCATCCACCATTTCCATGCCCTCAAAGAAACCAAGAGTCAATATCATCTTCACCAATAACTCCACCTAGTCATCCTCACAAGAAGATTCCACAATGTAACCAAACAAGTGTGTCATCCCCACTATAACCTAACCTATTAAGATTAAACCACCTTTCATGATACATAAACCTATGTTCACCCTTGTGTTGCTCTTTGAAACAAAGGGCAATTGTCATATCCATACTCTCATTAACATATTTGTCTATGTCGTCAAAAGTCAAATGAATTTCATTATGAAATGCGTCTCTTCCACTTTCTAGCAAGTGCAGAACACAAAGAAGATATCCAAGCTTTAAGCGTTGTCAAGCAATCACCACCTCATTTCACATATCCACTCTCGGTCGTCAACCATACTTTACCACCGTTCACCACATTGTTAAAACAAATTAAAAACGTCATTGAAACATCACTTGCATTATAAAACGTTTTTAAGCATCAAAATAAGTCAACTTAACCGCACCTCCACATTGTTTTCATATAGGCGCACACTAGAACATACACATTACAATAGTCGTTCACTTAGACTAAAATGTGAAATTTTGATTTTCTAGGAATCATAATGCCTCCTCTAACTCACTACGACCACAAGGACACCATCAAGTGCCTACCCAAACACCACAAAACCAAAAGTCTTACTCAAACTCAAATCGTTGTTTTCAAAGCCTTAGAAAAACGATATGTCCATAAGGGTAGAACCATTGATCCATCCTTCTTAGAAGGTACAAACCTCTACACGGAACTTCCACAATCATCTTTGAGTGTTTCTTAGAAATCGACGAGCCTATTTGTTCTAGGTTCATTTTGGAATTCTATGCAACCTTAACCCTTTACTTCGATGACGATGGTGATTTCTCACTAACCTTTAAAACCAATCAAATACCAAACATCATATCCTTGAAAGATTTTGCAACAATTCTTGGTGTCCCTAATATTGGTACATGTCTCTACACGAATAAGTGGCCTCTTTCTAGTCTTGACTCCATTGTGCGTTTTCATCAATGTGACAATCCTCTTGTGAATAAGGAAGCAATTCGTGAGCATCTATTTGTTAGAACCTCAACAACTAGGAAGAATCGATCGGGTAAAGAGGTAGATAAGGACCCTTTTGGTGTGAAAATCAATGAGCTCAAACCACAATTTAAGAAATGGGAAGAGATTCTTAGAGCCAACAATATAAGTTCCATAGGAAATAGAGATCATGTCAACACATGTCTTAGCTACATGCTCTATAGCATTTCCATCGGTCAACCTTTTAACTTAGCCTATTACCTCGCCAAAAGAATGGCCAACATACCTTTGGTAGGAACAACCGCTCTTCCTTATGGAATGCTTCTCACCCGCCTCTTTAGAGCAATCTCACCCATTCCTCCTAACGATAATGGAATGTGCCTTGACTATTCTCTCGTTCCCCACGTCTTCGTCCCTCTAAGTGATAAACGAGTTTTCAAAGGTAAGGGCAAACGTACTCGCTCACCTACACCATCATCAACATCATCATCCGACATAAGCGAGGACGATAAACTTCCTAACTCTAAGTTACCTCCTTTAGACTACCTTCAAGAACTCCCCGTCATTGACAATGCATCCGAAGAGTTCAAACCAACCAAAGGAATTTTCAAGTGCTTTGGAAGGTACTTAAGCAAGCTCAATAAGAAGATAGATCGGTTGTGAGAATCGTGATTAAGGAGTGTTTGGCTTATGAAGGTTTTAAAACCTTGTATGTGTTAAACTATGTGATTTGTATTGTTTTTCACGTTCATGCTTTATTACGTTTGTTGGATTATGTTTGTATGAGCTTTTATGCATAATGACAATATTTGAGGTGTTTGTCAATTTTTATGCTTATGGTAAATTTTACTAAGTTTAGTGAATATCGCTAGCCCCCGGTTAAAGTCCTATGGTATGTGTGTTTACATGTCCAATTTTTGCATTACCTAACCAGATATGCATTATCTTTTTAATTTTAGGAGTTTTCGAAAAATTTGAAAAACGTCTCGCGGGTAAAAAATGCGGACTGCCAAGTTTTTCAGGACTGGCGGATTTGGCGGCACCCATAAATGGGTTCCGCCAGTGTATTTTCTGGGCAACCCAGAAATGGCCCAACGAACCAGACGGAACCCAAAAACAGGGTTCCGCCTGTGTACCGCGAGGGTTCCGCCAGTTACCTGCAGAAAATTTTTGTCATTTTTCTTAAGTTCAAAACTTGTAAAGTGTCATCTTCTATTAACTCCAATAACCATATTAGAACAACTCTCACTCACTAAAACAATTAGGAAACCACTTCCCTCCAAAAATTCAAATTCAAACATAACTAACCCAAGGAACCCTTTTAAAGGATCCTTCAAACCATTGAAACATTTTCAACCAAATCACATCCCATGATCACAAAGCATTGAGTGCATATGTTGGTCTTTCACTCCACCCTATTCCATTGGATTGACATCAAATGATGTGACATGGTCCAATCTTTGAATGGTAGAACATCAAATCCAAACACCCATTTCAACATCTTTTCATCCTATAAATTTGAAAGTTTTGCAACAATTCAAATCACACCATCATCATCAAAACTTCTTCTCTCAAAACACCAAAACCACACCTTTGAAATGACTAAATCCAACACATCATCCGAACCATCAAAATCCTTCTCAAAAACCACTAGGATTAGTGTTAAACCTTGTTGCTTCAACAAAACTGTCAAGTCAAGCTCATCATCTTCAAGTGATGCTTCGCTTAACATTTCTTCACCTATCCAAGATTTCCTTAACCTTAATACCTCAACACCTTGCAATACCAATGTGATCACTATTCAAGATTTGCTTAATCTTGCTACTTCAACACTTACACCAATGGAACTTTTCCATACACCTCCAACATCACCACTATTGGAAACTTTTGAAAACCTATCACCTAAACCATCAAGCCCTCCATCATTGTCACTTTTTGACACCATTGCCGAAACGGAAACCCAAAACAACCAACATTTCAACCAAATGAGTCATTGGATGATGCACCTCATCCACCGTCATTGCTTGAGAGTTTGGCTTACTGTTATGCTAGACACTAAATTTTCCCAAATGATCAAGGTCATACACACCTACAATCATTTGTGTTTCACCCCATTTACAAAAACATTCATGGTAATCCTTTCAGAAAACCAAGCCTTCGTTACTTTGTTCAACTACCACCACTACATGAACCTTCCCAACATTTTGAATCTCTATTTTCTTCGTATAAGAAAATAGAAGTATCTCAATGATCTTCCATCAAAACCAACAAAACCACCACCTTTCACAAATAAAAAACCAAGGTCATTGCTTGACCAAAATGAGTCTTTTGACCATAACCAAACACCACAACAAGAATATCACCACCCAAAACCATTGTTGTCTCACCTTATCTACAAAGACATCCATGATCCTCTAAACAATGAAATGAGGTTTATCCTAAACCACATTGTGGAACGTCTCAAGTTTAGAGTCTCCAAAATGAAACAAAACCGTTTCTTTTGGAAAATGTTGCTTATTAAAACCAACAAACCAAGTTTAGAGCACCAACACCATCTCAAGTTTAGAGTCTCCAAAATGAAACTAAACCATTTCTTTTGGAAAATGTTTCACCATTTAAACCAACAAACCAAAACCGTGTCACCTCCACAACATTCAAAACAAAACCCGCTACACCCTCCAACACACATTTTCATCCTTAAACAACCTTAGCCTTCTTTTTGGAAAATGTTTCTCATTAAGGAACATGATGATTTCCTTGTAGCTTTTTATGTTCTTATTTTATTTTTAGTTTTTCTTTATTTTTAAAAGTAGGATGGTGTCATCCAAATTTCTTGTCTTTGACTCTTTAAGAGTCAAAATTTTACATGTAATGAATTTCATTCTACTACAAGATGTGCATTGTTTGTTGACCATTTAGGTATAATAAGTGAACTATACCTTGCTATGGTAGCATACATATATCTTGTGTTTTAGAAACTAACTTTTTTTTTGTAGGATCATTATCCATGTTTTTCTTCCTTGATACTCCATTTAGGGGAGTAATATTCAAGGGGGAGCATGAGTGTTGCATTATTCCACTTCACAACTCTTAGTTGTGTTCTAGACATGAAATGCTTTCATGACTTGTCTTGTGCGGCAACTAACCTTTTTCTTGTAGGTTCAAAATCCATGTCTCCTCTCTTGGCACTCCATTTAGGGGGAGTATTATCCAAGGGGGAGCAAGTGTATACTTCGCTTCGCTACTCTTCTTTTTGTTTCGACAAAAAGGGGGAGAATTTATAATGTAAACTTGTTTCAAAAATTTTTGAAGCATATCACATCATCTTAGCAAAAACAAGTTTTTATACTAACTTTATAAGACTTAACACTAAATCTAGTGACTTACTTATAAATAAAGTTTATGTTTTGTCATCAACAAAAAGAGGGAGATTGTTAATACAAATATCGCCTAAAAACGTTATTTATATTTTACGATCTTTGCTAAGTTTTGTTAATGACAAAGTATGAACTTTAGCTAAGAGTAAATCATCACTTTAAGTGTTTAAGTCTTGTTTAAACTAAGTTTACATTTCCTTTTAAACAAAACATTGTTTTTATTTCTTAAATTAGAAAGTGTCTTGTCACATCACATTTATTTTTTAAAATAGTAATGTCACATCACATTAGGGAAAGCTTTGTCAATATACATTTATGGTAAGAAAGTGTGTTTGACTAACCATATGTGTAGAATATGAACATCTTGATTGTGTGTATGATTCGGGTGGCCTTAATTCATGGAAGATGAGATTAGCCATTGTAGGAGTTAGAGAGATAGAGAGTTGAGAGAGTGGGAACAAGAGAGAGAAAGTAAAAGAAAAAAAAGGTTGAATGATTAAGAGTTCCACCCTCTCCCTTGGTGGGAGAGGGCTTATATAGTACAGCTATTTTGCGCTCCATGAAACGAGCTGTAGAGTGAGCTGACAGTGGGTAAAGACCCGACCCACTCTCCGAATACTATTTACATATTATATAAACTAGACTACTACTAATAATAATAACTAAGTCTACGAGCTATCTTAATGCTAATAGAACATCGATTACATCAATTAGGTGACCGAGACTTCAATAGGAATAATCGTATTCCTAACAATCTCCCCCTAAGTAAGGTCACCTTTGAAAGTTAAGCTCTTTGATCTTCAAGCATTTTGTCTTCAAGACTTGTCTTAATAGCTCGTAGACTTTGATTCTTCAATGTTGAAACTTTGTGCATTCAACAGAGTTAGTTTGATGACCGTTTGATCGTCTTGGATGATCTTTGAGTATTCTTCGACTTTGTCATCCAATATTTGTTTCCAAGTCATCTTTCAGCAATATGTTTCTTTGTGATGTGATAATCTTTGAGCCGACATGCTCACACTATTTGGTGTCATGATCCTTAGCATCAGAGTTTGCAGAAGCCGTGTTAAAGGTCTTTTAGGTTGATCATGACTTTGTTGAATTGCAATGATGATGTAGTGTGAACATGTGGTATAGGATTGGCATCTTTTCTGCGACCAGCTACAGCATTCCACAGTTACAACCGCCAGAAGTTCCAAGACCGCACCTAATCGAAAACCCACAGAGGGCTTTTTAAGATCGTACCGTAGCATATCAATGATTAGGTGAGTCGCTGGAGATCACTCCACGACTGTAGACTGTTTGAACCCGCAACCAGCCACAGCTTTCCACAGTTACAACCGCCAGAAGTCCCTGCATACGACAGTTAGCAATAAAACGTCCGGTACTTACAGGTTTGGACTTCGAGATTGTTAACAGCATAGTGTGAAAACTTTCTCTAATCCTTACCAAGACCGTTCCTAATCGAAAACCCACAGAGGGTTTTTTAAGATCGTACCGTAGTATATGTAACACCCCCAATTCATGGTTGCAGCGGAATTCGAACTGGGTGTTACTTGACGGCACAATAGACACAATAATAGAAAACGAACTCCAATTGAGTCGTTTTAAAAGATTTATCATTCAAATTGTATAAATATCAGAGATTACAAAATGAGGTCCCAGATGGTTCCATGTTTACAAATTAAATGAGTTTTGAATGATAATAAAATTTATAGCCCTCTTGAGTATCCGTGTCCTTCCGTGCCATCCTTGATCGTCATGAACCTGAAATACATGCTTGAGAGGTCAACACAAAGGTTGAGTGATATTCATAGAGTTTGTTAAATCGATTGAACACAATATGTTGGTAGTGTGAGTTATAGGCTCACACCAATGTTTGGAAAACAAAACAGGTAGGCTACGTTATTATACGCCCGGAACATGTATTATACACTAAGCTTAAGACACCAAAACGTTAACGTGTACCAATATCGATCGGCAGATTTATCCCGGTAGGTACTTTGCCGTCATACCTAATGTCTCAAATATTAATGCATTTGTTTGAACTTAGTCAAAACAAATGGGATTCGTCAATCCCAATAGGCCTATTATTAATATTCGCGCTCACTATTTCTAGTGATTAAATGGTTCATAATAAGGGATCTTGGTTTGGCAAGGATGGTACTTAGTGATAATAAAACATCGTCGTGAAGCATACATTAGAAAGCATCGTGTTCGAGTAGAAAAATAATAGCATGTATTCCCCCCAAGGGTTTGTAAAACAATTAAGTAATCGAAAGTGGGGCTATGAACTCACCTTAAGTAAGATAGCAAGTAATGAATGTAACGGTTGAATCGTGAAGGTTTCTACGAGCAACCTAGAATAATTGTTGCAACTTAGGTTTGGAATAATGTCTAAGGAAACATAAACATGCCAATATATGTATGTCTTGCACTTAGTCCATGATGTGGTATGATGTATAATGTAAGTCGTTGAAAGAAATGATTCATGAAACATGTATGTCTTGTATATCATTTACTACCGTTCGGGCCGACATAATTCAGAAGTCATGTTAGTAAGCGTTCGAGGAGCCAGGACACTTTAACTCGTAAATCCACAACTCAACTCGACGGCTTACATAATGAACTCCTCACATGAGGCTCCCTACTATTGTAGTAGTTGATGAAATATATAGATATAAGTTTTGATCCGAAAAGTTACATGTCCGATATTTGAATAAACTTAGGAAAGTTTATTTGTACATGAAGATTGTTATTAGGGGTAGTTTCATAAGTCTTGTGTGACCATTTTCTCTTGGTAAAATCTCATGGTTTCCTTTTAAGTGAAGTAGATTCAAATTGCTTGTTCAAGTTCTCGTCAACTCTTTGTTTCATGTTTACGCCTATGTAAGTTGGTATGGTCATTTCGTCATGGCCTAGCCATGACCTTTGGTCCTTGTTCCAAGGTCATGAGACACAACCTTGGCTCTAGCCATGGTGGTGGTCTTGATTATAGGTCATAAGACCCCTTTGGTCTTCATAAACCATAACCTATATGTAATGACTTTGTCTAAAAATGGGCTGTTTAGAATTTGAAGAAATTTATCACTCGGAAAGCGTTTTCATGGCTCGAGCTTCTTTGTTCCTGAACGAAAACGTCGTTCCAGACAACTTTCATGTTTTAACTTTTTGATGAATCGGACCAGAAGTGGACTTTCAAAACCCAAATTTGATCAGAATGGTATTTGGCAGTTTTGCCGGAAATATTTGGTAACTTCAAATGGGCGTAACTTTTGACTCGTATACTCGTTTTGGGTGATTCAAATTGCTATGGTTTCCTTGTTAAGTCCTCTACTACAATATGTAATGATCTAATATCATAATTTTACCATTTTGGTCGTCGTTTTCCAAGAAAGTCACTAGTTTACTTGTTTTATGAACTTGTCTTATCAATCATGTACAATAACTTGTTTTACTCACTTTTATACATCATGGACATAAATACAAGACATAATATAGCACAAAAAATATGTAAATAACATGAACATGATTATTTAACAAGAATCAAGTTAGGGTTTGGCTCACAACTTTTGGCTTTCAAAGATGAAAGGAAGTTAACATGTAAGGATAGGACATTGATAGACTTGCTTCAACCCTTTTTCACTTCATGCAATCTTTCTACCCTTGGTATTCTTGAAAGAGATGTAATGAAAGTTGAGGTGAATTGAGTGGATTTAAACTCAAGAGAAATCACCAAGTATATTAGGGATTGGAAGAGTTTTGGTGAATGATAATCTAGCTAGGGTTTCTATCTTGAAGAATCACTTGAACCATGCATGAAACTAGAAGGAAATGAGCAAAGGATGGTGTGGTTATGGGGTTGGGGATGCACGGCACAAAGGGGATGGGGAGGGAGTATTTATAGTCCAATTGAGGAGGTTAGGAAGCTTACTAGGAAAGTGTTACAACTTGGTGACCAAGTTGTAATTAAATGATGATCTAAGGGTAATTTCATGAGATGAAGCCACATGGGATGACTCCCCCCCCCTCCTAGGTCGGTTTGGAGTGCTTGGAGAGCAAGGGTGTGGACTTTTCTTGGTATTATCCAAGATACTTGGTTAGTTTTGACTCCGGGAAATGCCAATCGTAAATGATTAAGCCTCAAAACGTAAAACCGGGTGTCGTAAAATTATGGAATTTGAAAGTATGGTTAAACTTGTCAAAATACTCTATAATAAAATATAAAATGAGTGGTAGGATCTATCGGGTGCTAAAACCCTGCTAAAAGCTGGAAACACGGGTCTAAAACGCGTAATACGTAAAACGTATGAATATTGCGTAAAATTGAGAAAAGTAAAATGTTACTTTTCTAATGTGATAAAAATGATTTAAAATGACTTATAATGTCTAGACTGGGCTCAGTCTAGTGTCGGTTGGTATTAAATGTCTTTTAGACATCAAACCGTAAGCCTAAAAATCACGAAATGACTTATAAACTCAAGGGATGATTTTTGGTCAATGGGGGAGGGAAAGAATATGTTGACTTTTTCTAATAAGTTGAAAACTCAAATAGTCTTAGAAACGCGTTTTGTGGTCTAACGGTTAATCGCCCATTCGGTTAAGCGTGCTTATGTGAGAGTAGTACCGACATGGGTGACCTGCTGGGAAGTCTTTGGTCATGTTTTTCTCAGTCACGATTAATTCTCAAATAAATCATGAGTGTGTCAAACATTTTTCTGATGCGGGGTCACTTAACGCGGTCGACTTTCGTTGTACGTAGAATTTCTGAATGACGTTTTACCCTAAAACGTGTAATTCCTTAATAACTTTCACGAAAATGATCTGACGAATGTCAAACATTTAATTTGCCATGGAAATGATTTATCACTCGAGAATATCAAATAAAAATCAACTTTCGGGAAAGTTTCGGGAAAAATGAATAGTAAAAGTGAATAGTGAAATTTTCCGGGAATGGTAATTAACCTGAAATTGTGAATTGTTACAGTCTCTACCCCTTACGGGGAACTTCGTCCCGAAGTTCTATGTGTGTTATATGTTGGAGTGGTGTCGATCAAAAGGTGTGGTTACTTATGAGGACTCGAGTCTTGAATTACCAGTGATATAGTTTGATTTGTCTTAGAATACGGTGTGTCAATAGAAATTGATAACATAGTTGAATATCAATAGAGATTCATATAATAGTCGAATATCAAAGGAAATTGATATAGTAATCGAGTATTAATAGGAATTGATATAGTAGTTGAATATCAAATAGAACTCGATATAGTTGTCAAGTATCAATAGCAATTGATATAGTAGTTGAACAACAATTGCAATTGACATAGACATCGAATAATGGAATAAATGTTGAACATGTGGTTGGACCAAGTCCTGTTTGAATTGTACGGCTGCCCATGCATATGGCTACATGGCTTCACAATGAGTTCGGTATGACTGCCCATGCATATGGTTACATGGCCTCGCAATGAGTTTGTTTGTTATTGCACTATCATTATGAAAACCAAAATGTAAACCTCGTACTAATGGAAATTGGGATAGTCGTTGCAATCATAGCCTAGTAGGTAATCTGTTGTTGTATCTAGTGTTTATTGACTTCATACTTATGTTATTTCGGATTTAATTAAGCCCACTTGTTTATAATTCTTTATTTACATAGAGAGGCATCCCAAACAATGTAACTAAAGGAATATAAACGTATGGTTCGATGATTTATAATTTCTTTATTTAAATGAAAAGGCATCCCAATCCATTCAAATAAGGACATTATAAATCATCCTACTCAAGAATTCCCGACACAACATTCATACTTAGCCGGTGAGTTACAAGGTAGTGTATTACGAGATGATACTGGTGTTCCAAAAGTACAAGATGAATATTCAAACTTGTAAAGCTGATGAGGGTACTTGTGGTGTAACTAAGGATGATTTGAGCTTTAAAAGTGCATCAAAATCTGTTAATGAGCTTGTGGTTCCAACGGTTGTGAAGATAATGATGTGATATGTTATGAACAAAAGTGTGTAGTGTATGCTTAACATTAATACACTTAGGTATAGATGTTGAGTTTGCTTTAAAAATCTTAAGAGATTTTAAAAGTTTATGATGGAATGGTATCCTTAGGACCTAAACAGGATTGTACTTCTACAGGATGTAGAGAATAATTGATAACTATCCCAAGATAGTAGTTCGGATTATCTCATAAATGAAAAATTTCAAGAATGAAATTAGGTAACACAAATAAGGTGTTAAGATTTCGCTGAGTGGTAAGACATTGTCGTGTCTCTAGATTGTTTTAATGTATTCTGGTGGTTTATCGTGTTCATGTAGGAAATCAATCTAAACATAACCCTAGTACAACTATTCTCAGTATTTGAAAATTTTAAGTCGAATATAGTTAGTCAGACTATATTCCACTGTCCCTAGGTTAAATATAGGTGACTAGTCTATATTTAGCCAAGGTTCGATAAAATTTCCAAATACCTAAATTAGGTATACTTGTGATATGTCCGTTGCTTTCGGGAAACTGTCCACTAAACAAAAGCAATGTCAAACCCTTCAGTTGCAAGTCCCGTCCATACAAGACTTGTAACGTATGTTTTCACATTCCATTGCATAGAAGATAGTACGGGTAGATACGTGTGGAAAGGAAGTTTTAAGTAGTTCTAAAATAGAACATACTTGGCCAGGATCACGAACTTTTAATAATGAAGGTTTCAGAAGAAAACTTTGATGAATGTAGAGAAAGTTCAGCTTTCGTAGGTGATGGATTAGTTTGTCCTTTAGAAATCTCATATTTCTTGTTTGGAAATCGATAGATTGTGATGGGTTTTTGATATCATATGAAATGATATTGATGAGGTGGTGGAATAATTCGAGAGACCATTGCACAAATCACAATGTCTCGGAAGTAGATTAGACCATTGTGTCATACAATGTTCGGGAAATAGAAAAGACCATCATAATTCGTTACAATATCTTGGATATAAAATGTTGGAGTAGGAACATGGTTGGGAGAATGTGGTTGTGTCGAAATGCCATAGAATAGGCATGTGTAGATATGTTTAGATAAAATGATTGAAAATAACTTGAATTTATATATAAATATACTAGTATTTGTTCGTGTAGTGTAAAATGCCTAGTGTGTATATATGAATATACATATATGTTCATGTAGCATAAAATGCTTAATAAGTCCATAATCGTCTGGAGGATGGAAGACACGAAGATCGGAAGGCTATAAAATATTTTTGCTTGTAGTGTGGTTATAGTTTAGGTCTTAATTAGACCCGTTTCTCTATAACCATGGCTCTGGTACCAATCTGTAACACCCCCAATTCATGGTTGCAGCGGAATTCGAACTGGGTGTTACTTGACGGCACAATAGACACAATAATAGAAAACGAACTCCAATTGAGTCGTTTTAAAAGATTTATCATTCAAATTGTATAAATATCAGAGATTACAAAATGAGGTCCCAGATGGTTCCATGTTTACAAATTAAATGAGTTTTGAATGATAATAAAATTTATAGCCCTCTTGAGTATCCGTGTCCTTCCGTGCCATCCTTGATCGTCATGAACCTGAAATACATGCTTGAGAGGTCAACACAAAGGTTGAGTGATATTCATAGAGTTTGTTAAATCGATTGAACACAATATGTTGGTAGTGTGAGTTATAGGCTCACACCAATGTTTGGAAAACAAAACAGGTAGGCTACGTTATTATACGCCCGGAACATGTATTATACACTAAGCTTAAGACACCAAAACGTTAACGTGTACCAATATCGATCGGCAGATTTATCCCGGTAGGTACTTTGCCGTCATACCTAATGTCTCAAATATTAATGCATTTGTTTGAACTTAGTCAAAACAAATGGGATTCGTCAATCCCAATAGGCCTATTATTAATATTCGCGCTCACTATTTTTAGTGATTAAATGGTTCATAATAAGGGATCTTGGTTTGGCAAGGATGGTACTTAGTGATAATAAAACATCGTCGTGAAGCATACATTAGAAAGCATCGTGTTCGAGTAGAAAAATAATAGCATGTATTCCCCCCAAGGGTTTGTAAAACAATTAAGTAATCGAAAGTGGGGCTATGAACTCACCTTAAGTAAGATAGCAAGTAATGAATGTAACGGTTGAATCGTGAAGGTTTCTACGAGCAACCTAGAATAATTGTTGCAACTTAGGTTTGGAATAATGTCTAAGGAAACATAAACATGCCAATATATGTATGTCTTGCACTTAGTCCATGATGTGGTATGATGTATAATGTAAGTCGTTGAAAGAAATGATTCATGAAACATGTATGTCTTGTATATCATTTACTACCGTTTGGGCCGACATAATTCAGAAGTCATGTTAGTAAGCGTTCGAGGAGCCAGGACACTTTAACTCGTAAATCCACAACTCAACTCGACGGCTTACATAATGAACTCCTCACATGAGGCTCCCTACTATTGTAGTAGTTGATGAAATATATAGATATAAGTTTTGATCCGAAAAGTTACATGTCCGATATTTGAATAAACTTAGGAAAGTTTATTTGTACATGAAGATTGTTATTAGGGGTAGTTTCATAAGTCTTGTGTGACCATTTTCTCTTGGTAAAATCTCATGGTTTCCTTTTAAGTGAAGTAGATTCAAATTGCTTGTTCAAGTTCTCGTCAACTCTTTGTTTCATGTTTACGCCTATGTAAGTTGGTATGGTCATTTCGTCATGGCCTAGCCATGACCTTTGGTCCTTGTTCCAAGGTCATGAGACACAACCTTGGCTCTAGCCATGGTGGTGGTCTTGATTATAGGTCATAAGACCCCTTTGGTCTTCATAAACCATAACCTATATGTAATGACTTTGTCTAAAAATGGGCTGTTTAGAATTTGAAGAAATTTATCACTCGGAAAGCGTTTTCATGGCTCGAGCTTCTTTGTTCCTGAACGAAAACGTCGTTCCGGACAACTTTCGTGTTTTAACTTTTTGATGAATCGGACCAGAAGTGGACTTTCAAAACCCAAATTTGATCAGAATGGTATTTGGCAGTTTTGCCGGAAATATTTGGTAACTTCAAATGGGCGTAACTTTTGACTCGTATACTCGTTTTGGGTGATTCAAATTGCTATGGTTTCCTTGTTAAGTCCTCTACTACAATATGTAATGATCCAATATCATAATTTTACCATTTTGGTCGTCGTTTTCCAAGAAAGTCACTAGTTTACTTGTTTTATGAACTTGTCTTATCAATCATGTACAATAACTTGTTTTACTCACTTTTATACATCATGGACATAAATACAAGACATAATATAGCACAAAAAATATGTAAATAACATGAACATGATTATTTAACAAGAATCAAGTTAGGGTTTGGCTCACAACTTTTGGCTTTCAAAGATGAAAGGAAGTTAACATGTAAGGATAGGACATTGATAGACTTGCTTCAACCCTTTTTCACTTCATGCAATCTTTCTACCCTTGGTATTCTTGAAAGAGATGTAATGAAAGTTGAGGTGAATTGAGTGGATTTAAACTCAAGAGAAATCACCAAGTATATTAGGGATTGGAAGAGTTTTGGTGAATGATAATCTAGCTAGGGTTTCTATCTTGAAGAATCACTTGAACCATGCATGAAACTAGAAGGAAATGAGCAAAGGATGGTGTGGTTATGGGGTTGGGGATGCACGGCACAAAGGGGGTGGGGAGGGAGTATTTATAGTCCAATTGAGGAGGTTAGGAAGCTTACTAGGAAAGTGTTACAACTTGGTGACCAAGTTGTAATTAAATGATGATCTAAGGGTAATTTCATGAGATGAAGCCACATGGGATGACTCCCCCCCCTCCTAGGTCGGTTTGGAGTGCTTGGAGAGCAAGGGTGTGGACTTTTCTTGGTATTATCCAAGATACTTGGTTAGTTTTGACTCCGGGAAATGCCAATCGTAAATGATTAAGCCTCAAAACGTAAAACCGGGTGTCGTAAAATTATGGAATTTGAAAGTATGGTTAAACTTGTCAAAATACTCCATAATAAAATATAAAATGAGTGGTAGGATCTATCGGGTGCTAAAACCCTGCTAAAAGCTGGAAACACGGGTCTAAAACGCGTAATACGTAAAACGTATGAATATTGCGTAAAATTGAGAAAAGTAAAATGTTACTTTTCTAATGTGATAAAAATGATTTAAAATGACTTATAATGTCTAGACTGGGCTCAGTCTAGTGTCGGTTGGTATTAAATGTCTTTTAGACATCAAACCGTAAGCCTAAAAATCACGAAATGACTTATAAACTCAAGGGATGATTTTTGGTCAATGGGGGAGGGAAAGAATATGTTGACTTTTTCTAATAAGTTGAAAACTCAAATAGTCTTAGAAACGCGTTTTGTGGTCTAACGGTTAATCGCCCATTCGGTTAAGCGTGCTTATGTGAGAGTAGTACCGACATGGGTGACCTGCTGGGAAGTCTTTGGTCATGTTTTTCTCAGTCACGATTAATTCTCAAATAAATCACGAGTGTGTCAAACATTTTTCTGATGCGGGGTCACTTAACGCGGTCGACTTTCGTTGTACGTAGAATTTCTGAATGACGTTTTACCCTAAAACGTGTAATTCCTTAATAACTTTCACGAAAATGATCTAACGAATGTCAAACATTTAATTTGCCATGGAAATGATTTATCACTCGAGAATATCAAATAAAAATCAACTTTTGGGAAAGTTTTGGAAAAAATGAATAGTAAAAGTGAATAGTGAAATTTTCCGAGAATGGTAATTAACCTGAAATTGTGAATTGTTACAGTATATCAACGATTAGGTGAGTCGCTGGAGATCACTCCATGATTGTTGATCATTTGAAACCGCCGCGACCACTAAGCGTAATCCACGAGGAATTACCTAAGTGACCTGCTTTCAGGGCTGCTTGATGTTGACCCTAGCAGGAATTTCCATTCAATCATTGGGAGTTACATGAGTAACATCCCTCATAAATGTTCTGGCAGATTGCTAAGATCTGCTTAGGACTCATGAGATTACAACTGGTGTCCTTAATGTTGAACAACCATTGTAGAAATAATTCGTGTCCCTGTGAGATCTTATTATGCATCTCGAGGCTCTAGACTCAATAAGTACATTTGGTTTTCCTATGCGGAGATTAGGAAGAGGTCTCCTGCTTCAATATCAACCATCTCTAAGAGATAAGTTGATAGGTTACACCGGTTCCCCGTGAGAATGAAACAAGCTCTTTTAAGAGAACTTGAGTAGCTTAGAAGGTTAAGTGCAGCGCGTCACTGGGTCCATGACGTCTTGATTTCAATACTGATGTTGCCTTAGCAACCATCAGTAGATTATGAATTGAACCCGGTTTCTGCCCTAAGGTTGAATAAATGGAGGGCTATTTCTTTTCACCCTTTCTCATTTCATTTCTTTTTAATTCTTCAACCCCTTTCTTTCTCCATTCTCACATTTCTCCTTTTTTTCATAATCATACCTACGGACTTTCTAATACTATCTAGATGGTATTGTCCATGGGTAGATCCCTCCGGCTCTGGCGGATCATAGGACGGTTTTCCTAACCTTAGCCACCTTATAACTTCATGACTATCCTATGTTGCCGTAAACCAAATCATTGAAAATTTTCTCAACGTGTTTATGAGTGAAAAACACATTTTGTTAACACGTTGAGAGTTTTGCCATTTTCAAATGCTCCCCCTTAACATGTGCCCCGATGTTTTGAAAATAAATTTGCACATGTCGGGAAGAGTTGCACTTTAGAATTGGTCCACCTTTGGTAAACATGAACAGGCATTCGAGACACGCTTACATCACTAGTTAGACTAGCTTGAAATTATTACCCGGCCTGGTCAAGTCCACAAAGGTTTCTCAAAACGGTACACTCTACTCAGACAAGTCCTCTTCGAGACACGCTTACATCACTGGTTAACCCAGCTTGAAATTATTACCCGGCCAGGACAAGTCCTTTCGATTGATGACTGTTTTTGTTTCGTCAATTCATTGGTGAAGTCTGAGCCTTGCTCACACAAGATGCTTGCTAAATCCTTTTAGTCTATTCGCTCCCCCTTAATATGTGCATCGATATACGAAAGAGTTTAGCACATATGGGCGAGCTTACATTTTCGTCCAAACATCACATTTTATCAGATTTCATATTTAAATCACATTCTCTCCCCTGATCAAAAATTTCAATCCATTTGAGATTTGTGATCCCAATTGATTTAAATAAGTTAGAAAATGTGGGAGAAAATGTGTCCAATTTAATGTTTTCTGATAATGGAACATACTTTGCTCCCCCTTAAACTAAGAGGGGGATTCACTGCTTATTTTGCACAAGACAACATTTAGGGCACTACCAGCAAAACGTCCAAATATTGTAGATCCCCACATGGCGAGATCGGAATAAGTATTGCTATGTTTTACTGAAGGTGGTGGAGGTGAAGTGTTGTCCTTGTTGTTGTTGCCGATGTTGTTGTTGTGATGAATTCTGAGACAATCAATAGAGTTTGAACGTCTGAACACATGGTTCGAGCTGGAACTGGCACATTCATTTTGGCTATGGAATCTGCATAAGAATATCAACAAAGATATACATACATACAGATACACTATACCTTAATAGCTACCATTCAGCAGCTTGCCACATAATAATACCAAATTCATTTAATCGAATCATAGTCAGGAAATACGTCAAACTACTATCTAGCATGATGAGCAGATAGCAATCATGCACATGGCAATTCATACAGATATCAATATTCAACTCAGGATCTTAGGAACATGATTCAAGCATGATAATATTATACCTAAGCAAATTCTGAGAACATATGCACAATATCAACAACACTTAAGCCGAAACAAGCAACATTTGAAACTCATTCACCTAGAACATACAAATGTCATAGGAGAATTCAAGAACATCAAACACCATTGGTTTTCAAACTTCTTCTAGGTTTTGAGTCTTAACGTATTTAGGGGATTATACGAGGATACCAAAGTAACACAAATGAACCTTCTAGGTACATAAAGCTAGGAGACTATAAGCAAGTTGCACATAATGTCCTAAACTTTCTAGCAACTAACACATTTGGCCATTTGATATAAATTTAGCAAGATCCTCTTCAACTAAACCCCATTAACCACAAAACCAAGTATGAGTTAACCACGAAATTCGTTTAATGGTGTAAAATTTTAATTCACTCTCCCCCTCAATCAATGACCATTTCTAGTCGTTGATTGAGTGACAAAAATATTTTATGCAAATCCAAGACAAACAAATTTCATACAACAAATATTCACCATGTGTCTCAACAAATAATTTTCAGAAGAATCATAGAATGAAAACTATTTGTATACAAAGAAGACTTCTCTTCTTTTTCAAGAAATGATGCACTGAAACGTACACCAGATCGAAGAAACATGGATATAAAGTAATCCATGCCTAGGTGAACATCACCCAGTTGGAGGAACATCCGTCTTTTTGGTGACGTGCTTTCCCCAGAATGAAGCGCGGGTTGCTATCTAAAGTAATAGCAAGCCATTTGACAGAAAAATTTTGGGGAGCGACATGTTTTAGAAAGCATTATTAAAACATAAAATAACTCTTGCTCAAGCATATGTATGACTCCGTGTCATTATTGAATGACATTTCTAAAGTCGTACATAATATTGATTACACAAGAGACATGTCGCGAGAAGAATCTTTTTGGATTTTTTGAGGTTTTTCAAATTTTGATGGATTTTGTTGGTTTTATAATTTTTTATTTTTTATTTATTTTTTATTTTTTTATTTTTTAAATATGTACAAGGATACGAACCAGAATCATTACTCCTCAGCTTCCAGACTTTTCTCCGCTTCCATCATTTGACATGCTGAAGAGTAACGTGAGCACATTTAACCAGGGATTAATTCAGGCATTTCACTCTCCTCTAATTAGTGCTCTCCCCCAATCCTGACAACCTTTCTGATGAACACCCACAATAGAAGGAAGGATTTGGACGAACACCCATAATATGAAGAGGTCTTTTGATAACCAAATACATGCCGTCTTTAGTCTTCTAATCACATACCGGAGAATGTAGAGAAGACTGTAGACACGACCTACTTCAAGATTGCCCAATATGGAGGAACAGAATACCAACCATCTTCATCTCACCAAATGCCTTCCAGTAACCTTACATATAACGCATCAGCCCGCAGCGCACACATGAGACGATAACACCCAACCGAGAATAAAGAATAGACTGACGACTCGACCTTCTTCAGTCTTTAGTATAACACCAAAGTAACAAGTTGAACCACTGATCATCTATAGAATGTATCCATCCTTGGATATTAAGCCCTGATCACGTAAACCTGTTGTGCGTCCTTGATGTACACATTCTCTCTCCCCCATGATGGTTACGATTAATCGGAATCATCATCATTATGTGTACATGTAGCCTGATGACATATACATGAAGCATTGACTAGAAACCCTTTGTTACTGATTGAATCAGCCCGTGAGACGATGTCGATTAGCATTCTATGGCCATGTTCTTCAACACCTTGATAGAGAGGAAGAATTAGTGTTGGAGAACCATGCATACCATGACCATGTTCTTCAACACCTTAATAGAGAGGAAGACGTAGTGTTGGAGAACCATGGTTTGCACGACTCCTGAACTGACGTATTCAGGAGTCGTATGACCAATTCTCAATCATCAACCAACATGTAGATTAATATTCACCCTTTCCCCCCCTCAAAAATTGCATATACCTGCCACCTGCAATTTTTGATGATTGAACTAGTGAATATGAATACCATCACCGGTAAGTAGCTCCACTTGACGGTTCTTCAAGACTAACATGTTGTTTATTCACCCTTTCCCCCCCTCAAAAATTGCATATGCCTGTCGAATGCAATTTTTTTTGGTTGAATAAGTGAATAATATAATACTCCAATATGCGCCGATCCACTTGAAAATAGAATAAGCACGGAAAGAGCCTGAACTTGTTGATGAGAATGGCCATAAATAAGAAGATTCCTCTTCTTTTGAAGAAAAAGTGCACTCAAGCATACACTTTTCTTTTCTTTGATGAACGAGGCCTGAACTGAAGTGTACAGACGTCATAATGTTGAAGTACGAGGCCTGCACTGAAGTGTACAGACGTCATCTCTCTCTTTTCTTCTTCTCTCTTGCTAACTCGTTACCAACCCCATTATCATTCTGTCGGCAATATGTCGTGACTACTGATGGAGAGAAACCCAATATGGTGAACTTGAGACCGAAGTAATCTGACCCGAATTTGTGACTTAAACTTGTACTAATGCGAGACAAAGAGCGGTGTAGAGACTTCGTGCAACATCGAATCTCTTAGTACTCTATACTCTTCAACCAACCAACCATCAAGTATAAGATGTACATCACCTCTTGGATATCCACAACTTCGTGTGACACTGAGCACTACAACGTGACCCCTTAAAGTGATAGTTATTTTGCTATAGAGAGAAAGAAAAAATAACTAGATATCCAAGTCCTTGTCGTTGTATTGAAAGCTCGAACAAGGATCTCGAAGAATCTTCATCCAACCTCCCCGATATCTTCAGATACTAAGTACACGCACCCATGAAATTTCAATCCAGCCATTTGTGATGTTATGGCTGAACTTTGATAATGGTTTTAACCCGACCTTGGTCAAGAGCTCATAGCCCATCATCACGGGATTTTACAAATCTATAGTTTAAACCGAGAAATAAGTTCTTTCGCAGGATTTTACAAAACCAAGAAGAAACCGTGAGACAGCAACAGGTTGAATGTGGCATGACTGATATGGTTATGGCAAACATCAGTTTGGGTAAAGAATATCATGTGAGAATTACAGATCACATCACAACTTTTAAAGTCTTTGTCCAACTAACCAACCTTGAACACAAACAATTGTGACCACTTGATGAAGGAACCCGATATACCAAATTTGAAAATGAAGTAGAATTCCCCAAATTTGTTACTTAAGGTTGGAAGAGCGGTGTAGAGAATTTGTGCACCATGCAAATCTCTAAGTACTCCGAAGTATGAGTCAATCATCACCTCTTGCGATTATCCACAACGTCATCTATGTGTGACACTGAGTACAATAACGTAACTCCTTTAAGTGATAGTTAACCAGGTCTTCAACCATCCACCCCGACTTCTGGAAACTAGATAACCCAAGTCTTCAACTTACATCATATGTGCGAGCAAGTTATCATTGAAATCCTGCATCCAACCATCCCCGATTTCAAGATAAAATAGGTAGACTCTTTTGTGAAATTCAACTTCACCCTCAAGCATGGAATACCAAATTAGCTTCGTGATCATATTGTGCGGTTGAGCAATCAAAGAGAGAAGAAATATGCGCAAATTCTTAGGAGTGACCATGACTCATAGTCAGTCCAATCAAACATAGCTGTCTGACCCAGCTGCTTGAATGTCATCCAAAACAGTCGACATCTCAATATCTTCAAACGGGATTTTACAACTTATGTGACTTAAACCGAGAAATGATTCTTTCTAGGGATTTTACTAAAGGCAGCAAAAGAAACCGGAAGATATATTCAGCAAGTTAAACTTAGAGAGAGATACCGGATGAGTCACAATTCGCACTAAGTGTCAAGTCGTGACAAGTCAAATTACAATAAATCAAGTTGAGATTAGTCAAGTCGTAAGGATTAACTCACAACGTCAGATCACACTTTGATTAATCGAGACGACTTAAGTTACAACAATTCACTAATTGCAAAATGATTAACCAATCACACGAATCTCATCACTTAGTAACTTGCCAATAAGTTAGAGATAGTCGCTAAAGAGTGAGCAAACCTCTAGAGACTGACCCACTGAATCCTGTATTGCTGAAACCGGAAATGCAAAGATTCACACTGCTGGAGACGGAATCGCTAGGAAACTTGCGCAAATTCTCCCCCTCAAAAAGGACATGCAATGACCTTTTTGCCAAAAACTGAAAGTCTGTGATAGTTGTGAATTTGACATGCGCAAAACAGATACATGGAAGGAGACACATAAACCTACTGCAGAGAAGATGGTGATAAAGACATGCTGGACTCCTCATCAATGATTTAGCAGATTAATGATTCATTGAAGCTCGGAATATGCCAGACCACTGGATGAAATGTGCTTAACTTTATAGTGAGTAAAGGGTTAAAGCACGTCTCTAAATAAATCACCTCCTGTCTTTAAATCCGACCATCTCTTGAGAAGTTCTTGTACTACAATCCCATTAGAAGCTTGAGAAACAACAATCTCTTGATGAAGCATGATAAAGAACAAGTTAGTGACTTATACTTGCACTAAAATCGTGATTTAGAACCTATATTGAGCACAACAACGTAACTCCTTTAAACATAGGTAGTGATATATACCCAACCTTCCATCCTTAATTGTATATATCCACATCTTGAACATCCAAGTCTAATCACCTTAAATACGCTCGAGCAAGGGTCACAAAACATCGTGCATCCATCCACCCCGAGATGTTTGTGACACTGAGTACACCAACCCGTGAATTAACACACCAACCAAGTCACCGTAATTTCCCAATTCCTGCTGATCTCGAAGCACAAACTTATCACGAAAATAATAGTCAGATCCCGTAAGTTTTAATATGTCAAAAACTAAGTCCAGCCTATCTAATCTTTCGCGGGATTTTCTAAAACATCAAGAGTAGCCGCGAAATTAACAAGAACATCAAAGGGTGAGTTGCAATACTAATCTTCAAAACTTAGGTCAAAGAAGTCAAGTCTCAACTTGATCAAATTGCAGCAAGTCAAGTCGTAGTTTGAAAAATCGCAACAAGTCAGATTGCAGGCAACCAATATTGCAATAAGTCAAATCGCAAGTGTTAACTCGCAACGTCAAATCGCAATTGGTCAAATTGCAATCAGTCAAGTCGTACCAAGTCAAAACGCAATTTGACGAACCGAAATTAATCAAATTGCAAGTTGTCAACTGTAACTCAAGTCGCAAAAATTAAATTGCAGGCTCACTCAAATCATAGGCATCCACAATGCTGACAAACTCACATCTCTGTAATCACGACGACATACATATACCCCAAATACTAGCGGTGGCGCGGGTATCCCCGTGAAATATGCATGACCAAACTACCACTCCATATATCAAAATAAATTAAACAAAATGTATCCAAAAGAAATTTTGGATAGCATTTGTTTATGAACCATATCTTCTCAGCCCGAAATGAATAGATGCACATAAGCCCAAAACAAACGAAGTCCAACAAAAATGTCAATAGCTCGAACCTTTTCGCATGAACCCATATGCAATCCACGTTATGAATTTGGCATCCTTCTTATGACTGTGGCATTTTGTCGTTATGTCAAACGTGATGAGACTTTTCTTGTTTCTCGTGATGTGACTCTTCTAGTTTCATTTCACGTGATGTGACTTTTCTTGTTATTGTAGAATGTATTTACGTGATGTTATTGATGTGAGAATGTGATTTTGGCATTCACGTGATGAATTTTCTAGTTTCATGTTGAAATCACTTTTCTTCTTAATATGAAAAAGTCTTTAATAATATTAAGAATGATGGCATTCACCTTAGAATATTAAAGAATGGTCATCAAAAAGAATGAAGTGTAGTTTCACGTGATTGTTGAAAAACATTTCCAGTGATTCACCATAAATGATTACATGTGATGTGGTCAAAAGAATTTCTTGTGAATCAATCACAAGACAACATGCTAGCAACATCACATGATACACTTATACAAACAGTGATTTTGACTCCTTTAAGTAATGAGAGTTGACTGCCTTATAAACATATTGTAAAACCACAAATCGCTAGTTATCAACCCGCTAAAACAAGTTATGATCAACCCGCTACTCACCTCAGGAATCAACCCGCTACAATGAAACTTGGTCAAGCCCCTACTTTGAATATCATACCAACTCGCTATATGGAGCAAGTGTCAACACACTAAAAGTGAAGTATACCAACTCGCTACAGTGCTAGGACCACATGGACAGTCAAGTCATTATCAAGCATTTTGTCCACTTTCCAAATGAATTTTAGCAACACGCTATTGAGCTTGGACCACATGAACAAGACAAAAACTGTCACTATCAAGTAAATTGTCTTCTATTCCCTTTAAAGCAACCTGATAACTCGCTAGTTGGAACCACACAACTCGCTACTTAGAAAAAAACCAAATGAGACAAAACTCGCTAGTAAGAACAACTGACTAAGTGTACACGAGATGCCTAAAGAACAATAGTAAACAAAGTACAATCATGAAACAAAGCATGAAATACAAGTAAACCCTCAAACAAAGTCACACTGAGGTGTATCCTAAAAATGCCATACGAATAGGAAACCAAGCACTAGAACCCAACCACAAATCCCTACAATAAACATGTCATGAACCAAGACTAAATCATCACCAAGAACAACCATGAACAACCTTTTACACATGGACTATTAATCCGCAAATAAGCCAACCCATGATTCGAACAACAGATAAGATAGAAACTGTGTTTGGACCACAACAACTACACACCACATCAAACCACACGACAGCATGCTACTTGATGTAAACATTTGGACCAACAAATCTGGGTTACGAACAAAGACATAGATGCAAAACAGTTTAAGCAAAAAAAAAAAATTTGTTCGAACCAAAGAAAACAAAAATGACACACAATCAACCCGAACCTAACCATGGCTCTGGTACCAATTGTAGAATATGAACATCTTGATTGTGTGTATGATTCGGGTGGCCTTAATTCATGGAAGATGAGATTAGCCATTGTAGGAGTTAGAGAGATAGAGAGTTGAGAGAGTAGGAACAAGAGAGAGAAAGTAAAAGAAAAAAAAAGGTTGAATGATTAAGAGTTCCACCCTCTCCCTTGGTGGGAGAGGGCTTATATAGTACAGCTATTTTGCGCTCCATGAAACGAGCTGTAGAGTGAGCTGACAGTGGGTAAAGACCCGACCCACTCTACGAATACTATTTACATATTATATAAACTAGACTACTACTAATAATAATAACTAAGTCTACGAGCTATCTTAATGCTAATAGAACATCGATTACATCAGTTAGGTGACCGAGACTTTAATAGGAATAATCGTATTCCTAACAATATGTTTGCTTGCAAGTTTTGTGTTTGACTAGGTGTAATGAGATGTGACCTTGTTTGGTTTGAAAGATTTATTGCAAAAACCAACTGCAGCCCTGAAGGTACCCTGGGGATACACGGGCGGACCCCTTCTGAGGGTTCCGCCGTATCCACCAGACCTGCAGAATGGTTTGCTATAAATACCAAACCATTTGTTAGTTTTGGGTCACCACTTTAGGACATATTTTCATATACTCTCTCAAACTAACTAAGTAACATTTGACTTGTGTGATTCTCTTATGTAGCAAGGGACTTCACAAGATCATTCAAGAAGTTACAAGCTTCAACTCCAAAGTTGCAAGTCTTGTTAGCTTGGTCATGTATAAGCTTTGGTAGTTTATACTTCATTTGTGTCATGTATGTAGAAGTGATTGGTTAGTATTTTAGGCCTCAAAATACGTAGTGTGTCGGGAGTTGTTGTACCCTTGTAAAAGAACTAACGGGAGTGGTTGTACCCTTGGTAAAGAACTCGACATCTAGCTTAGTGTCGGTAAAAATGTAAGCGACAATGGGAGTGGTTGTACCCGTGTAAAAGAACTCGACATCTAGCTTAGTGTCGGTAAAAGTGTAAGCGACGTTGTAAAGGTTTTCTCCGCCGGTGAAAGGAGCTTGTTGATTAGTGCTTATAACTCTCGAGTTGGAAACTCGGGGCGTGGATGTAGGGCAAGGAAAAAGAGTCCTTGTAACCGAACCACGATAAACAATCGTGTTGTGGTTTGATCGTTTCTTTCTTTATCTTTGCTTATTACATGTTGTCTTTTAGTTAGAATTGCTAGTCACATATAAAGCTTTTCAAAGAATTAAACAAGTAAAGTTGTGTTTATATCTTCAAACAAAAGTAAAGCTTTTCAAAGAACTAAACAAGCAAAGTTAGGATCATCACAAGCAAAGCTTTTCAAAGTATGAAACAAGTAAAGTTAGAATTGTTATTCACATGAAAAGCTTTTCAAAGAATCAAACATATAACGTTGTGTTTATATCTTTAAGCAAACGTAAAGTTTTTAAAGATATTCAAGTTAAAAAGGATTTAAAAAGCGGTAAACTATTCAACCCCCCTTCTAGTTTTTCACAGCAGTGTTGTTGAAGAATGAGCCAATAGATAGGTGAATAGGTCTTATTGATTTTATATTTAGACCGGGAACACTAGTGACCTCAATTGACATTCATTTTACCTGACACATCAGCGTTCTCTTTCTGGCGACCTACAGACGACTTTTTACCACACTAAGCCGACCTTCATCTAATTTATTTTATTTTTTTAATATACAAAAGTTAATTCTTTTATTTGTATGTGTGTTTTTAAGTTGGTCATGCTCCCGACCGATTCATCCCAAAAACACTTCGCTGACCTACAAAAACCGAATAGCCACATCAGAGCCAACCATTTCTGACCCTCTTTGAACCCCTCGACGACCTTACTGGTGCGACCAATCTTAGGATCACTGGGTCAATTGTTATGTATATTATTTTAGGACACTAAGATGGTATTTACCAAATTAAGTTGTTAGATATAAGGCTAAACCCCCTAAGTCCAAGCGTAGGGGCCATCACACTCAAAACTACAGCTGAAATATTTGTACTTTTTAATATTATGCTTGAATATATTTTTTGCATCGAGTAATGTTTATTTTCTTTTATGATTTCAAACATTAGGATTTAAGAGTTGATTATAATGTCGAAAGCTTAAAATTTGACATTATAATTATTACAAAATTTGAGAATAGGCTTTAATTTTCATCTTACTGATTAACCAAAACCAAATCAGCTTTACTTAAAATACTTGAATCCGACCAACTAATTATGTCTCGGATAGCCCAAACATGGCAAGGGATATTAATATGGTAACTCGGACCCCAAAAAAGTTCGTTCATAATCTAAATATTTTAAAACCCGACCCGAAAAAAACCAAACCCGAAAACACGAATTTTGCTCATGGATCTACTAAAAATCGTATACCTTATTGTGCACTCCTGGTTCCGCTACTAAGCCCACATGTGCCAAAATAAGCAAAATAAATAAATGAAGCTTATAAAACATAAGCCGAAAACATATAACCTCCTAAGCCCATTAATGAACTTGAACAAACACCCATTTTACTGCATTAAAATGCATCTTATAAAAAACGTAAGTACCCTCTTAACTATGCTACAAATACAATATAGCTCTAAGCTCTTTTACCTATAATATCTAACCTTTAACACCCTTTAAGTTTTGTAATGCGACAAATTAACCTCTAAACACATTAAATTTCTAGGTTTTTACTACATATAAAGATATCACACATTTACTTAAAAACTCTCAAAATGATAATTGTGAAAATACAAATCCAAACCTATATCCCTTAATTTAGGTAAAAACTCTCAAAGTGATAATTGTGAAAATACAAATCCAAACATATATCCCTTAATTTAGGGCTGAGCACGGTCTAAAAACCGAACTTACCAAAACTGGACCGGACCGAAAACCAATCTGGCCCAAAAGACCGGACCGAGGACCGGACCAATATGTTCGGTCCATGTCCAGGTCGGTTTAGTTCGGTCCGTCAGTTAGATCTAGTCCAACAAAGCATAATGTTCAGTTTTGTGTAAGACCAGACCAGACCAATGACCGAAAATGATTAAAAAAATAAAACAAAAACCAGACCAAAATACATTCGGACGCTGAGGCCTATCCCTTTAGGGTGGCGGATCATTTAAAAAGGCACAAAATTTTACAAAGTTTAAAAAGTAATTTGAGCCGTTAGATCTCTTAGACAATCCAATCAATGGTTATCATTACTCTATGTTAAATAATTGGGCAAACATCTTGATGAAGGGCATTTACGTCATCTGCACCGCTACCTCCAACATACCTCCATTTTCTAATTCACTAACTATGTGTTTTTCAGTGTGTGTAACAAAAACTATACCGAATTAATGTACGGAAGAGGCAATTCACCATCGTGCAGCTTTTCTGATCAAATCCGACACCGTCAAACATGCCTCCTCTTTTGGCAGCAACTGACGACAGATGATGATGAAATCAGGTCCGACCGAATCCGGCGAAGACCACAACCGCCATTAGAAACCCAAATCAACCACCGGCTACCTCAAGATTCCGACAAAGAAAACCCGACCAGATCTAGCGGGGAGTGTAACATATCTTACTGGTATATTACATATAGAAATTAAGTTTTGAAATGGGTTTGTTGGTCTTCTAATATATCTTCTTCATTTGTTGGATAAAGTAAGAAGTATGTTTCTTAAAATTGACAGGTGATTGAGAGATATCATACACTTTTTTACTTATTTTTTTTAAACCTTTTTTGTGTGAGTGATATGTGATTGTAGCTCACGAAATGTGATAGGTGTTGGTCTTTCTAATATATCATTTTTTTTTATTTTTATTTTTTGAAATTCTAATATATCTTCTTCTTTTTAACCCTTTTATTATCTCTTTTGACTTTTAAAAATAAGAAATTTGAGTGTTTTTTCCCTCTCTTTATGATAACTAAAATGTTCATAAGTTATTTTGATAATGTTTATTAGTTTAAATTAGTATTGTTTATTAGTTCATCAATTTTTTAATAAAAACATAATGTTTATCAGCTTATCAGTTATTTTTGATATTGTTCATCAATTATTTTTAATAACGTTAATCAGTTATTTTTTATAATGTTCAACATTTTTAGAAAAAATAATGTTCATCAATTATTTTTGATTGTTCATCAGTTATTTTTAATAATGTTCATCAGTTATTTTTTATAATGTTCAGCATTTTTCGAAAAAATAACGTTCATCAGTTATTTTTTATAATGTTCAGCACTTTTTGAAAAAATAACGTTAATCAATTATTTTTGATATTGTTCATCAGTTATTTTTAATAACGTTCATCAGTTATTTTTTATAATTTTCAGCATTTTTCAAAAAAATAATGTTCATCGGTTATTTTTGATATTGTTCATGGTTATTTTTGATAACGTTCATCAATTATTTTTTATAGTGTTCATCAATTTTCAAAAAAATAACGTTCATCAAGTTATTTTTAATATTGTTCATCAATTATTTTTTATAACTTTCATCAGTTATTTTTTTATAACGTTCATCAGTTATTATTCATCTTTAACGTGCGATTTCTCACTCACATCATATCGAATTTGAGTGATTCAAATTTCTGGTTAAAAAAATGGCCAAAAAGCTACAATTTTCGTGTTTTGAGTTTTGCAAAATTCGGCATTTAAACTAGACAAAATTAGATCCGAAAATGCCGAAAATTTCAAGAAAATCACACGCGCTTAAAAAGTTGAAAAAAAAAAAGTTGCGAATTATATATCATAATGCATACCAAATTAAAGAGAATTAAATTTAAAAAATTATGGTGAAATCGGTTTTTCATAAAAGTTTGTCATTTGAAAGTTATTTACGTTTGAAGTTTTGGGGTGAAATAGAAAAACGGTTTAAAAAGACAAAAATACCCCTAACCGAATTTAATAAGAAAAAAAAGAAGGGAGTGGGTGGGGGACACGTGACAATAGATGATAGACTTTCTAGACTTTTTAATTTTGTTACCCTTTTTAGTGGATCTCACAATCGTAACACAAGTTAAATTTTAACACACCGTCACGCCAGCGCCACATCAACTTTAACCTTTTCACCTTAACTCTCAAAAAAACATCCACAATCATAACTCAAGCTTAACTCAACAACAATTTACAAAGACACTCCTCCATTTAGGAGGAGAAAGTGATTTTTTTTTTGCATGTTAATGCCAAGTTAAATGCTTCACACGCCTCGTTAATGCCTAGATAATTCAAGAACTCACAATGGTAACGCGAGGTTAGCGTTGTGTTAAACCCCTTAATGCCGGGCTTGCGTTATTAATGCGCATGCTCTTATGATATTACAGTAAAACTTTACAAAACCTATCAAAATCAAAATGTTAAAAAATGACAAGTATCTCAATATCTTACATCATTTTCATTAACATATATCCCAGTACATGTATTCCACTTGTCTAACACAAGTACCGTTCATCCATCATCCAGTTGACTCCTCCCAATTACTCGTAAAACAAACAAAAACAAATTTAATTCCCAAACACCCGCTCACTCACACACACACTCACACTGTACGGACATTTCACAACCAAATTAAATCGTAAGCATAATCAATCAATCAATCTCAATTCTTCATTTCGTTATCATTATACTGCTTAGATCTTAAATCACACTTCAATTATATATCAATTTTTGCGTATTTGATTGATTCAATCTGATTGTATGTATTCATTGATCTGTTGCTAATTAGTTAGATTTTTAATTTATCTCTACAGTTATTGTGATTTGTGAATTTGTGTTAGTTTTAAAACTAGTTTATAACCCCCCGAAAGTATAGGAGATTTGGTATTGGGATCAATTTAGGGTGTGTTTGGCGTAAAGTATTTAGGAGCGGTGCGGTGAGTATTGAGCGTTGTGATTTTTAATACTCGTTTGGTAATCAGCAAATAGCTGTATCTATTTTTTCGGAATGCTCTTTTCCGAACGCTCCATGAAGTAGCATTTAGGAGCGTTGAGCATTTAGAAGTTGTTTTACACATTATAATTAACGTTTTTATAGAAAATACAGCTACTGCTAACTGTCACTACTGCTCACTGATAATGCTATTTTTGCCAAACACACCCTAATTTAAAACATCGTAACTAAAAGATGTTCTATTTATTGTTAGGAACTTTCAGTTTTGTTCCAATATGTGCATTTAAACAGTTTTTCTACCTAAAAAAAGAGTTTTAATTCACTCATTTGCTTTCCACTACTTTCAGCAAACAATGCTATAAAGTCTAAACTATGTCTTGGAGTGTGTGGTTTTGAAAGTAGTGGACGGAATAGGTAAATTACAACTTTTTTTAGGTAAAAAAAATTTAAATGTGCATAATGGAACAAAACTAAAAAAATTTGTAACAATGAGTAGAACACTTTTTAGTTCACGTAGGTACTTAGGTGGTACAAGATGGTAAGTGTTATTGTTTTTAAAGTTATAGAGTCTAGGTATGTGTTTTTAATCTGTAAAGTTATAAAAATTATGGAATTCGAGAATCTTACACTTAATTATATACGATTAAAAATAACATCAGCTCAGTTTGCAATGTTTTGGACTAAATTTTAAATTCCTTTGGGCAGTCGGAATATATACCATTATTTTATGTTTAAATCAAAAAGTTTAAAAAATGAGCTCCCAAGTACATGCGTATTTTTTCTAAAGCGAGTTTGCTTTAGATTTGACTCATTTCACTCAATTGAGCCATCTGATTGGTGGTTGGAATATAGATTCTTTCTTAATTGGCTTCCGAGATGCATTTTCCCTTTATTATATAAAAGATGTAAGAAGTGATTTAGGTTTTCTTTTTAAGTAGTTAGATGTGATTGAGTTATTGTGCGAGTGATGATATTGGCGTTTTACTCGGTTTGATGTGCAGGTTGAATTAGTATTAGTAGATATGGGGGTTTATTTGAGTACGCCGAAAACGGATAAGACGTCTGAGGATGGCGAGAATGAGAAGATGAGATATGGTGTGTCGTCGATGCAAGGGTGGCGTACGTCGATGGAAGATGCTGTAAGTGGTTTGGACTTTTGTGATTGTTAGATTGATTGTTTAAAAATGTTTGGTTAATGATTGTATTGAATACTGAATTGTAAGGCTTATGGTGTAAGTAGTGTAGGATGAAAGGCTTGTTGTTAGAAGCCTTCTGATGAAAATAGATTAATTGTCATATGTATTTCATGCTTTATGTTGGTGGCTTCACGTGCATATGGGGTGTGATTATGTCAGTTCAATATTCAGGATAAGATAATAAGATAATCGGGTGCTTAAAGTGGTAAGACACCTAGACCTAACCTCCTCACAAGAGGTCTAAGGGTTCAAGCCTCACTAGGTATGCATTTTTGGGGTGACCAGGGAAAAGGTCGGAAACGGTCATGGTGATACCTCAATTAGGCTGCGTACATCTCAGTCAAACTGTCAAAGGCTCACCCTTCTCGGGTAACCTGAATCGGGCAAAACTCATCTGTTTTATAATCGGATGCTTAAAGTTAGAAAAAGTAGATAATCTTCTATTTGTGTGTTCTTATAACATACGTTTACTTGCTTCTCCAAATCTGGTTATTTAAGTCTAATCATCTATAAAATCATAATGTCAATTAGTTTTTGTCAGAACACTCAAAACTTTGAACGCAAATCCAGACACGCTCGTAATTGAAAATAATGTTAGTTTCATCCATCAAGAGAGTGAATAGATAAATGGAACTAGTTTTTTGTACATTACTAGAAACTATATATGATATATAATCTATCTGCTGCTGGAGAATAAAATTGCTGTTGTGAAACATGTATCATTTATGGGGTTACACTTTTGGATGGCTACCTTATTTTGTGATTTAACATCATTGCTATGCTATTTGTTTGACCATCTACAAATTCTCTTTATCCCTCTATGATGCAACCCTTAGTTTGATTAAGCATTAATTACAAAATAAGAATTACCCTTTACACTAAAACAGAATTTATTCGTGCTAGTTCAACAGTGGTTCATGTTTGATACCTAGAAGTTTAATTTGGACAATGTACTTACCGAGCATGATATCTGTTTATATGTGGTGTTTTGTAGCATGCTGCTATACTTGATTTGGACAACTCCACATCTTTCTTTGGTGTTTACGATGGCCATGGAGGTAAGCACACAGACACATATGATACTGATGCAATTGTTTCTTCATTTAATTGGCATCTTGGGTTCATCTAGGGTTGTTTGATATAATAGTGAACAAATTAACTTCAAACACACAAGTTTACTTTCTCTACCATTATATTATGTGCTTGCTAGAAGCACTTTTTTTACTTTATTTTCTATTGATTGATTTTGCACAAGAATTGACATCATAAAAATGATGTTCAACACTCTAATAATGTCTTAAACAAATTGAAAATCAATTGCAAATATATATGATAATAGAATTAGAGATGCATGCTTATAAATATCTTTTATGAGATTTGTTGACTTTGTGGTCCTCGCTAAGCTTTTTAGCTTTCCAGGTCAAGCAGTCTCTAAGTTTTGTGCCAAGTTTCTTCATCAGCAAGTGGTCAAACATGAAGCTTATTCTGCTGGTGATATCGGCACTGCTGCCCAGAAATCTTTTCTCAGGTTACTCTTATATGTCATATTCAGCCAGCAATGAGTGATATCCTAGGAGGTGTTTGGATTTTCATTGTAAAACTGATTGTCTAATTATTGTGCATAATCAGTTTTTCATGTTTAGATTGAGAGATCTGCCTCATTATTTAGGGGTTAAATAATCAGTTTTGTACGACCGTAACAAAACTGATTGTCTAAGGGTAAACTAAAAAGGTACTTCCTATATACTCTTAGAAGGTGTTTGGATTTGCGTTCTAGAACTGATTATTTACTTATTGCAACTTGAAATCACAATAATCAGTTTCTGATGTTTGGATATAGAGATCTGCATTATTTAGGGTCAAATCTTGAGTTTTTATACCGCTGTAAAGAAACTGTTATCTAAAGGCAAACTAAAACTACTTATATATTTTCCTTTAGTCTAATTTACCAGATTTCTGCTCCTATTGCACAAAATGCACCTCTTTTTTTTTTTTTTTTTTTTTTTTTTTTTTTTTTTTTTTTTTTTTTTTTCACAAAATGTTGTTTCTTTTTGTCATTTTATCTATTAAGTATCTGAATACTCAAACGTCTGAATTTCAAGATATTACAGCTTCTAACAGCAAAAATACATCAAAACACTGTCTTCTACAAGCCCTTTTATAGCATTTTTACAGCTGATAATCACATAAACACTTTCGAAAGTATACTTGGATTTCATCCATTATATGCCCCTAGTTTGGCATTTATGGATTTTTTAAGTCAATTAGTTTATATCCTGAATGCAGAGATTATGCAACTACCTATTTTGGGGTGGTTGAGATGTTCTTTAATGTGAGTAGATGTTTATCGTGGTGTCTATTATCTGAATTAAGTTTGTTACTTATGTAGAATGGATGAGATGATGTGCGGACAACGTGGCTGGAGAGAGCTAGCTATATTGGGAAATAAAATGGATCAGTTCAGTGGTATGATAGAAGGACTAATTTGGTCACCCAAGAGTGGCAATTTAAAAGCTGTAGAAGACTGGTCTCCCGAGGAGGTAACTTTTTTGTATGCGTCAAATAACTAATATGTACTCGATTGCTTCTTCTTACTCCCCCTAAACCGTTTTTGTTCACCTTGTCTCCAATGGATTTTGTAATTCCAACTATAAAGAGAACTCCCATAGGTAGTAATATATTATTGTTTCACATCAAACGCCACCATTAACTGACAAGAAGGGATCACTGTGACAGAAAATTAAAAAGATTGTTGAACTAAAGTCAAGGGTAGGTAGAAAATGTATGAATGTCAGTGGTCGGTTTTCTTATAGTAAATCCTTACTAGATATAAATCTGATTATTTTGATCCTAAGTATTTAGAAATTTGTAACCATAATATGTTAACCCTACCATTAAAAATGTATTGGCGACTTTTTGTGACTTCAAATTGCAATGGTCAGTTTAACGTACATCGAAACACCATCTAAAAGTCCAAAAGTATATAATTAAAACATAGAAGTTGATCAATCTATATTCTGAAACCGTTTGATCATGCTAGGGAATGAATTAGTTTTTATTATCTGTAATATTAGTTTAATGTTGCATCTACTTCTCGCACTCACTCTTAAAGTTCTTTATCATTGATGTAGGGACCACACTCCAATTATGATGGACCAACGTGTGGTAGCACAGCTTGTGTTGCGATCATCCGCAACAACCAACTTGTTGTAGCAAATGCTGGTGATTCTCGTTGTGTGTTATCTCGGAAGGGTGAGGTAATGTTATTTATATGGAAAATATCTGAAATCTGTAACTCACAACATATATCGTTTTGAAAAAAATAAAAATCCTATTTCACTTGGCAAACTTTAAGTAAATTGTCAAGATGTAAATGGAAGTCAACATGCATGATTTTCCATTTTCACTCATGAATTTGCACTTTTTAACCATTTATACAGGCGCATAATCTCTCTAAAGACCATAAGCCTGATCTTGAGGTTGAGAAAGAAAGGATATATAAAGCTGGTGGTTATATTCACTTTGGTCGAGTTAATGGGAGTCTAAACTTGGCTAGAGCTATTGGTACTTCAGCTATTTATTTTCTAGTGTACCAATTACTTTTGAACAGGTCGATCCAGGTTAGTTTTTATGTCTAATGGATAAAATAAGAAAAGAATTGGCAGAAAGGGGTCAAAAGTACACAAAGATTAGTTTTAACTTTTAATGCATAAACCTCCTACATATTATTATTCAAAAGTTTATATTTTTATTTAACAATCTTATTTCTTTATGCATATTTTGCACACTGATTATCTATAAGAAAAAGGATGGACAATAAGTGTTCCCGACTTCAGGGTCAACCTGGACAAAAACTACTTCTTTTGACATGTTATCCAACCCTTCCTTTTTGCCACATCTGCCCTTCTCTATCGCCATCACTGAATTTTTTTATTATTTTTTTCAGGTGACATGGAGCTGAAAAGAGATAAAACGCTTCCCCCTGAAAAGCAAATTCTAACTGCCAATCCTGATATAAACTCGGTATGTTTGAAGCATTTATATTGTGATAATTTATGCCATATATCATAAGTTGTTTGTATTCATTTGTAAGATACAAGCTGTTTATAAAATATGATACTCGTATTTGCTGATGATATGCTTCATGACTGGCTCCAGATAACATGTCTTCTTTTTACTCTCTTCCTCAAACTAGGTTGAGCTTTGTGAGGATGATGATTTCCTTGTTCTTGCTTGCGATGGCATATGGTATATCTTTATTTAAGTTTATAGATTTTAGTCTATACTTTTGATTTTTGAATCCAAATTAGAAATATCATTTCCGTCTCATCTGTTTTTTATAAGTTGGATATATCATCTCATTTGTCATTAAAGCACAATTATAAATATTTTAGTATCATTATTTTGAGGTTAAATCTATCAGGAAACTTAGCACAATATTGTGTACAATGGCATTTCGTTCTCAAATCAATCTGTATTACTCCAAAATGAGACTGTCAAAGAACAAAGGTTCATGAGATGGAATTTATATTCAAATATGTAATGCTTATACTATTTTTATTTGTACAGGGATTGCATGTCTAGCCAACAGCTGGTAGACTTTGTTTCTGAACAATTAAAAACTGTAAGTCCCATTAACAAGTTGCAATAGTTTTTTTAATTATTATTTTTATTTTTTTAATTTTTCATTTATTTTTTTCATGTTTTGGTTATAAAAGGGTGAAATAACGTTAACCTAATTACCTTTTTTAACCTAATCTGGTAGGCTTTTTGGACATTTTATGTACTGCTTTCTTAGATAATTAGAACATGTCAAACCCTAGAACAACTGACTGTATAATTATTACCTATTCAAACAGAGAACGCATTCAAATACTATATCCTACATTATTTCTCCTAGTTTTCTGATTTCAGTAATTAAAAATCATAATCAAGAATCAGATAATCAGTTGTAATAAAACATACTGTACATATGTTGCTTTGTTGGTGAACTAAAGCAAACCTTAAATGATGCAGGAAAGTAAACTCTCGGCAGTCTGTGAGAAGGTATTTGACAGGTGTTTGGCACCGGTCTCTGGCGGTGAAGGGTGTGATAACATGACTATGATCTTGGTCCAGTTCAAGAAACCTGAATCTGGTCCATCGACTTCACAACAGTTAGATTCATCTAATGATCAAGAAGTACCTAAATCAGACTAGTGATAAACCTTCGCATCTCAACATGTTTTGTTTTTTGTAAATGTTGCAAGTTTTGTGTCCATTGGGTGACTGGTTACATACAAGTACAAATTACAGAATGCTATTTGTATAGCATTAATAGATAAATCTTGGACGCCATTTCTTCTCATGCTGAACTTGACCATACGTGTATAATGTTGCTACTGTGACTTGTATTCTATGCATTGAAACTCTTTCATTACGCTTGGTCATTTCAGCATCGGAAACGACAATCTCCCAGTTCAGGGTTGTGTCAGATTTGGTAGAACCGTATTCTTATATTACTTTCATAGGTGGCAATTGTTTGTATACAAAGCATTTTGTTGTTGAACAATGTTAGGGATGCAATTAGGTACCTAATGTATCGCCCTTGTACAATACATGAACTTTAATGAACAAGTATACTTCAATGAAAATAAACATTTTTGTCTACATTCTGATTACTAAAAGAAGCTTAGTTGAAAGTGGAGTTGAAAACTTGACTTAAATAAACTTGCTAGATTTTAGTATCCCCTAGTTCCATGAATTCCTACTATGATCTTTTTCAAAAGAACCTCACGTTCGAAGTAAAAGCGCCACGACCCCTTTCTTAACAAACCCAGATTAGATGACTTAACAAACCCAGATTAGATGACCTGACAGGGTCCAAGGGGCAGCGCCCCTGTGCTATGTTAAAAACGCATTTAAAAATAAAATTTCCGGTATTTTGGACCTTAATTTGACCCGTTAATTTAATTAATTTGGTGGTTAAATAACTGCCATGGGCAGTTACAACCGAATGCTGATTTGGTCATATTTTGATATCATTTTTCTGGTTCGGTTTTTCACAACAATCAAAACACATTCTCTGTTCAAAATCCGAGTTTTATCCGATTAGAGATTTCGATAGAACCATCGAAATACTTCGATCTGATAGTGTTCACACGACTCTCAGATTACTGTGATCTAATAATTCTAACAATAGCTGTCAAGGAAACCTAAAACACTTCAACACTCAGCTATCCAAAAAATCATCCGGTGCACTCCTATATAAAGTCAAATACCAATATATTTTGACAAATCCTCACTACAATTGTAGTCAAGAAATTTATAACAGTGCGGTCCGATGCCTTTGCGCACTCGTGGTTAGTACTTTGTTTCAAAGAGTAGAAATCGACCAAGTTAGTTAGACACTTATTTAAAAGGGAGGTGAATTACACATAAAAAGTTACATTAACACAAATAAAACCCATGCCAAAAAAGTAAGGATACATTTTATTTTTTGTTTATACACCATTTTATATGAGTTATATACCTCAGAGTTACGCATGTATAAATGAAATGGTGACGATATATATCTAAAAAAAAGATTAGTTTAGTGAAAATGTAACCAACTTTCAATTCCAAATTCATTGCGTTGGTAAGTATGCATGCAATTCATGTGAATCTATATGTCGATGAATTATGATTCCATTATTTTGTTATTAAAATGTTCTAGTTTTGTTTTTGTTTCAGGTTAGTTGAATTTTGGTTGGTTGAAACCTTAATTTATTTTATTTTTTGTGTTTGGATGTGATTCTTTTGTTAAGTGTTAGGATTAGCAGTGTATGATCCAATTTTTACTATCTTCGTTTTAAATTGAATGTCCACTTTTATACTTTACATAGTTTTATAAAAATGCAATCATTAGACTTTGCAACAAATGTCCTATTTATCTTTGAAAACATTTTAATTGGTTGAAATATTGAAAGTTGATACTTATTTTGAGACAAGAAATATAATGGTGGAAATTTAGTTTGGAACAACGGGAGTATCATTTAAGGATATAAATGTAATATGACTACTCCTAAAGCTAAATCATAATCAGAATCAGTTTAACTGAACCCAAACAGGAGAAATTGATTATCTGTGATATCGATATGAAAAAGCAATAAGAAGATACTCACTTTTAAAAATGCGATGACAAGCACTCCTACAAAATGCAAATGCAACGTTAAACGCTCACCATTTAGGCACATCTGATTTTCTGATTGTGATTAGTACATATTACAAAATGCACTCACAAATGTTAGATTTTACGATGCAAAGTAGAGTTCGTTTTAAAAATGATTATATGATTCTGATTATTTGAAATCACATAATCACTTTGAACACGTAACGCCAGTTAGCACCTATACGTATAGTTTTATGGACACTACCTTGCATTTTAATATGTTGATATGATCTATGATACAAATCGAATAACTGCAAGAAACTAAATGCATACTTGCATGTAAGTCAGAATTTCAGATGGTGGCGAATGTTGAATGCCCTGTGGCCCTATTGAGCAAATGCCAAATTGTTACATATCCACTTTCTTCTTGAACAAGACTATAGTTTATAATCTCCATACGTTTTGCTACATTTAGATGCACTAATGGAAGACCTAAAAGAACGTCTCCTCCCAATGAATACATCATCCGTCATTATAAATCCTAGAGACGTTATAAACCTTAAAAAACGAGGCCAAGGTCTTAGATCATGGATACGGCTTGATGCTGGAACTGGTGACTCACAAGTTATTGAAGTTGACAAGTTCACCATGATGAAACGTTGTGATGTTCCTGCACGTGATCTTCGTCTACTTGATCCATTATTTGTCTACCCATAAACAATTCTCGGAAGAGAAAAGGCTATTGTTGTAAATTTGGAGCAGATCCGGTGTATTTTAACATCTGACAAAGTCTTGCTTTTAAATTCACTAGATAGTTATGTGCTACAATATGGTGTGGAACTAAAACGACGGTTGAAAGGTGATGTGTGGCAGTCAGATAGTTCAAACTTTAACAGACGGAGAGGAGGTATGTTCGGGAACATGTCACCTGATTATTTGCCGTTTGAGTTCAAGGCTTTGGAAGTTGCTCTTGAGGCTGCTTGTACATTTTTGGACGCGCAGGTTTGTTTCATTCTTGGAAAAGGTGTTCTGTTTCAGTTCTTACCGTTTACTTTTAAAGTTCTATTTTTTATTTAATCTATATCAGGCTGAGGAATTAGAAATTGAAGCTTACCCATTGTTAGATGAACTTACTTCAACAATCAGTACTTCAAACTTGGAATGTGTTCGGAGACTGAAAAGCTGACTAGTTGCATTGACACGAAGAGTTCAGAAGGTGATATAAACATTCATCTGATAAATTGTTTGAGGTGGCAAAATGGGTGGTTCATGGTGTCCGGCGATTGGGTAACAGGTCAAAAAGGGTAGTTTTGGTATAAACTTTTTACCCGACGTTTGATTTGGTTGTGTCAAATGTGATTAATTCATATTTATATTTTAATAATACGGAGTAATACAATTATCCTAAATGAAATGATAAAACATGTTTCATGCTGTGAAAATACATGTTAGGTGAGTTTTGACCCATTTCCTTTTTAGCTAAACTTTTGGACTATATGCGTATCACCCGTGAGAGATTACAAAATAATCATACGTCAAAACACCTTATATAGGTAAAGAGACGAGATAGAGCAACTGATGGAGATATGGCTGAGATGTATTTAACTGAAAAGAAGATACGAACAGAGCTGATGCAGATCAACCGATGGTATTCAACCCGTTTCTACTCCAATATCTCCGGTTTGTTCATCTCCTCCTAATGGTCGAAGATTTGACAGAAATTTGAGCCTTGCAAGGAGTAGAATCGAGAGCACAAAGAGTTCAGAGGGGGTACAGAAAGTATCGATGAGCTGGAGATGCTGCTGGAGGCTTATTTTGTCGTCACTGATAGTACTCTAAATAAGCTTACATCGGTATATAATCTACACCATATATGGGATAATGTAAAAGGAAGCCAACTAACAATTCATCTTTTTTCAATAAGGCCACCCTACAATTAAAACCATATGTATCCAGTTTCGTGCAAATCTGACCAAAAACATGTTGAAACAGAATCAGATGCCTGGAAATGAACAAACTACTAAGAACGATAAACAAGGATTTCAGGTTTAGTATTTGTACAAGTCTTGAGCATATATACATAGATACGATGATCATCCAAACAATTGTGAAATCATACCTTCATCTGTTTTTATGTTGATGCTGCTTGACCAACTAGATGAGATGCTCATAAGTCCAGACTTTGCTCTTCGCTTGATCAAGCTTTTCAATAGTTCTTAGAAAATCTCCCTTACCAAAAGCGCCAAGAGCCAATGGGTCGGTTTTGAACTCAACAACACCCTAAAAAAATCCCGTCTTTCTCCAAGAATCCAATCCATCAAACGAGTGAGTATCATACAAGATCCACACGTAACAATGTCCGGTTCCACATTTCGAGCTTCCATTTCCAACAGTACTGCTTTAAAATGTCCGAATCATTGTGTTTGTGGCATTTGCAAATAGCATTATATTTGAAATTGTCACACTCCATTTCACTGTCTTGTAGCCCGTCTCATGGACCACAGACTGCATTCCAGCTTGGCTTAAAAGACAAGCGTGAGCAAGCATTCGTAAACACCATGCGATATTATTGCCGGTTCTTGAATAAAGATTGATACCCATGTCATGTAATCTAGAGAACATAAAGTTTTCTATATAAACAGTAGCCACTTTTTGAATCAAAACATCATCCAAGTAAACTTTCGGTTCACGCATTTTGCCATATTGTCAAACAAACCATTCTTCGCATAAGCTTTGATCAGCTCATTATACGTTGACGTATGCGGCTTTATCTCGATAATTTCCATCTCGTTTAGATGAAGCAATGCATCTTCAAATATTTCTTTTCGATAAATCCACGAATAATTTCCCACTTGATATGTAACAGTCTTTTAAATCTAGTCATGTCTTCATATACGTAAACCACCACAATACGAACAAAAACTCTGCTATATCTAGCCAAGACCGACTAGACCCAGCTATATCCTGCTACTCCGGCCAAGACCCGGCTAAAACCGGTTATTCCGGCTAAAATGATAGTTATGTGTTGCAATATGTTGTGGAACTAAAACGGCGGTTGAAAGTTGATGTTTGGCAGTCAGATAGTTCGAATTTTAACAGACGGATAGAAGGTATGTTTGGGAACACGTCACCTGATTATTTGCCGTTTGAGTTTAAGGCTTTGGAAGTTGCTCTTGAGGCTGCTTGTACATTTTTGGCACACAGGTTTGTTGAATTCTCGGAAAACTTGGTTTGTTTCGGTTTTTACATTTAAAATATTCAATTATATATTAAATTTGTGTTTATGTCAGGCTACAGAATTAGAAATTGAAGCTTATCGATTGCTAGATGAGCTTGCATCAACAATCACTACTTGAAACTTGGAACATGTTCATAGAATGAAAATTAGACTAGTTGCATTGACTCGAAAAGTTCAGAAGGTGATATAAACTGTCATCTGATGATCTTATTTTTATTGTCTGAGGTTGAACAATTGGAGAGTCATGGGGTCGGGCGAATGGGTATGCGAGTGATTTTGACCTGTTTCCTTTTCAGCTATAAAAGGGAACATTTCATCCTTTCTACTGAACACGTTTCGTGCTGTAAGAATACATGTTGAGTGACTTTTGGGCCCTTTCCTTTTTAGCCAAACTTTTGTACTACATTTTATAATCCGAGAGAGATTATGTAATCTGATTTGAACCATTTTCAGTAGATGAATCGCTGCATATTATGTAAGGACCCATGATCCCTATTTAAGCCAGTTTTTCATCATGTCGAAACGCTTGTATATAGGTACGAGACGAGATAGAACAACTGATGGATGATGATGGAGATATGGCTGAGATGTATTTAACTGAAAAGAAGATACGAACAGTCATTATTCAATGGTGGTGATCAATCTTTGGCAGGATGCAGATCAACGGATGGTATTCAATCCGTTTCTGCTCCAATATCCTTCAGTTTGTTCACCTCCTCCAAAAAATCGAAGATTTGACAGAAATTTGAGCATTGCGTAGAATTGAGAGCACAAAGAGTTCAGAGAGCGGTACAGAAAATATCGATGAGCTGGAGATGCTGTTGGAGGCTTATTTTGTCATCACTGATAGTACTCTAAATAAGCTTACATTGGTATATAATCCACACCATATATGGTATAATGTATAAGGAAGACAAGTAGCCAACTAACAATTCATCTTTTCTCAATAAGGCCACCCAACACTTAAAATGTATCCAGTTCCGTGTAAATCTGACCAAAACATGTTGAAAGACAAAATGTTACTTTAGTGTTTTTTTTTTTTTTTTTTTTTTTTTTTTTTTTTTTTTTTTATGTTCGCTTAGTTTTACTTTGCAGAATAGGAACCATAACCAAGGGTATTTTTGCTATTTCAATTAATTAACGAGTTTCAATAAAATGGGACAAATATGTTTGTGGGTCAACCCGGGCGCTTTGACCCGAAATAAGATTACCAGTTTTGACTACAACCCACCCAAATCAACTTGGTTGAATGACTTTCTTTTTGTCTGTGTACACTAGCTGAAGGAATGCATTGATGACACCGAAGATTTTATCAATATTCAACTGGTATATTTATCGATTTCATTTGCTAGAATTGTGTACCATTTTGACTCGGGGAACGTTTTTACCCGACTTTCTCATAATGCCACCTCTAGTTCTCATGAATCTTTTTATCTGCAGAATAATGTTTGGAACCAGCTTATACAGTTTGAGTTGCTACTGACAACAGCAACATTTGTTTTTGCCATCTTCGGGGTCGTGGCAGGGATGTTTGGAATGAATTTTGAGATATCGTTGTTTCAGAACCCATTGGCCTTCAAATTGGTACTGGTGCTTACCGGGGTTTCTGGAGTCATTTTGTTCGGTACATTTTTGTGGTTTTTTAAGTACAGAAGACTTATGCCATTGTAGACGCAAAATAGACCATGAACTGTCAAAGCACGGGCGATTTCACTGATATGATGCAAATGTGAAGGTAATTTCGATTGGTGGGTCGCCTCAGACTCTTGAATGGCAAGTATAGGAACAAAAGGCGTCATACCTTTCTTAATTTTGTAATTAAGAATCATGTTAAAAAAACTCCAGGGACGTAATTGTACTTTTTGAAACAATTTTGCGATGAATGATCATGACTTTAAAGTCGTTTGTAAAAAGACTGACCATAGAGTATAATGCTTGGATATGTTGCTACTGTATGAGGTTTTTACAAACTAAGAATGAACAAAATGATGAGAAATGTATTCTTGGTTTTGGTCTTTGCTTAAATAAGAAGTATTCTTCTTGGTTCTGGTATTGCTGATAAAGTGTTTATTTGCGCATTTTTAAGGCCACCCTTTACGTGAACAAGCAATCCTAAACACACTCTTGTAGAAAAGAAAGACTATTACAATACCATCATTTAAGATAAGCAATCCCATATACACTCTTTCTGGGAAATGATCTACAATATTAGTGAAATTTTCACAAATTAGGTTAAAAACAGATACGAGTTTATATCCATAACAATATGATCTGCTTCACAAATTAGGTTAAAAACAGATACGAGTTTATATCCATAACAATATGATCTGCACTTGACTACTAAGTAACCAAATCCAAAACCAGTGTATGAAAATGAATTGGAATTGTAACAAGCCAAATGACTTTGATCGTGTCTGGAAAATATATCCAACAGCAGGATCTAAAACTTGAGCTACCGATTATTTCTTTAGTCAAAATCCAAATACAATACTTTCACAAAAATGTGTGCTCATGAGGTTAACAAAAAGAAAAAGACCAAGACCGATATAACATTTCGTCCAACTAGGTTGTAGCATGATCAGTGTGGAGTAGTAAAGACTTGCGGGATGATTATTTTGATTCAGGTGGTGGTGCAGAATGAAGTCTTGCATTTCGAGCTCTATCAGCTTTCTCCAAGTAGTCTTGATGCGATAGTTGTTTTGTACCTTTAGTAAGCACAGTAAACAAACATCATTTCGACATACCTAAAAATATATCATTGAGAAGCTAAAGAAGCTTGGAGTCACCACACTCGATTCGTAAGCATGACGGCTTCAAACCATGAAGACAGGTAAATCAGGTTATTTTATACATAATAGGTCGAACAGGTAAAACAGAAAAGACTAGTTATAAAGAAAATAGGTTAGTACTTAAGCAGGTCAAAAGTCACCTAAAATGCATTCAAATACTCCCAACATCCAACAACGTTTTCGTGAAGAAATAACCAACCCATATAGATGTTGTAATCAAACGGATATCCAAAGAAATTACCTTACTATGTTGACTTTTACAAAATCCATAACTAAAATAATGGTCAACGCTTTTGGAAAATTTAGGGGTAGAACTTTGCATTTAATCTGAATATGAATGAAGTTTGGAATAAAACGATTGATGTTCTTGTTTATGCATAAAGCTTAAGCATAGTACAGAACAATGAGATTTTTACGGTTACATATATATGTAGCCGTTCAAAAAAAAAACATATATATGTAAATCCACACTACTCTGCAATATACTGCAGAGTACAAGTCAGTTAAGACATAGTGTAGCCCTGACAACCCTGGCTCAGTTTAGAAAGAAAAATGCTCAAACATGATAATATCTTGATCTCAGGTTCGGATCATGAAAACTACAAGAATTGCAGTAATAAAGCACAGATGCTAGATGTCCAGTCTATAAGATTGAACAATTGACCTATACTTTCACAAACACCACAGAACTTTTTCAGATTTAAGGTAGTTTGCGAATTGTAACAATTCATATACACTATTAAATCTTTAGGATATCGAAACTGCTTATGCCTTTCGAAAATAACTAGACATAAGTAATCAGCTGTAACCAAACACAATGCATACTTAGCGAGTGTCAGATTTGCTTCTAATGTAACGAAACACAATAAAGGGGTGTTTTTCTAAGCTTATGTTTTGTGCTTAAGCTTATAAATGATAAGTTCATAAGCCCTTAATTAGTGTCAGGGTTAGCATATTATAGTTACTGAGTTAGAATTACCAAAAGGTGTTATACGAGCATATAAAAGTCTTTTATTATAACACTCCTCAGTCCTCACAAAAGGCCATAATCCCACCTGTTTTCAAATAAGCCACAAAATTCAAGCTTATCAAAGCCCCCTCATATAAGCTTAACAAAACACTGAGCTCATTTGAGCTGTATAAGCAAATAAACTCATATATATGCTCCCTAAATAAGCCTTACAACCACCACCTAAATATATGAATAGTTATCTAGTGTCTTATCAATAATCAGACAAGCAGTTTGAATAAACATCTCTTGGGTGTTTGTTTAAGCTTATTTGTGTGCTTACAAGCTTATTTAACTTCGGCTTATATTTCATTAGCCCAAATTTTCCAGCTTATTCGGAGACTTATGGACTTATATAGGCTTATTATTATAACATATATTTTCATATTTAGGTGTTTGGATTAGCTTATTTAGCTGGCTTATGGGCTTATTTGACTTTGGAAAAGCCGATAAGCTCACTTATTGCAGCTTATGACCTTATCAACTACACATTATTGGCTTAAGCCAATAATCTAAACTTAATAAGCTCTAAAATGTGAGCTTATCAGCTTTTCCAAAATCAAATAAGCCCATAAGCCAGCTAAATAAGCTAATCCAAACACCCTATCAAAACAGCTTATTTGACCTCAAATCCTTAATCCTTAAGTATTTAAGGGAATTCAACAACTAACTATCATTAGATATAAACTTACTAAACCTATATGTAACCAAATCAAAAGACTAATAAAAAACCCCTAATTTTTTATAACTGGGATAAAAACTAATTGAAGTACCTCGGTTCATAAGGTACCATGGGACACCGAAGATGACGGTGATGATGGCCATACCGGCGAAGACGTGCTTCTTTTCACCGCTGTAAAGATAGTGTTCCATTTTAGCCCTAAATCCGCCACTCTTCATTTCGCTTCCCTTTTTTTTTTTTTTTTTTGCTCCTTCAATGACTTCCTAAACCCCTTTTATGGTATTGGGCGTGTGAAAGTGTTTGGACTTTGGACCATAAAACTGGTTGTCAAAAACTGGTTTTGTGAACCCGTTTATTTTAAAATAACCCCTTCAATATTAAAATAGTTCAAAATATCCCTCCCTATTTTTCACCACCTTCAAAAAAAAAAAAAAAAAAAAAAAAAAAAAAAAAACACCATTAAAAATGACTAAAACAAAAATGTAACTTAAAAATTTTTATGGCTAGTTTTCAAAATAATTACTTGAATTGTTAAGTTTAGTTACTTGAGGTTATTTGTTGATTTTAGCTTGCATAAATAGTTACTTCAAGTTACCAGTATTTGTTAAATTTATTGCGTATAAATGAACAAATGATACCTTTTCACTTTAATATCATTTTCTTTTCAAATACAGAGTGATTTTATTTTTTGGTAATTTTTTTTTGTACTCTAGCATTCCTCTAATCAAAATATGATTTTAAAAACTCACAAAAATTTAAGTTAACACCATCTTTCAAATTCTTTAGGAGAAAAATAAAATAACAAGGTAGGTTAGTTATATATTTTTGTTAATAGTAATGCTACACTCACATAAATTTTACACAATAAAAATCACATAATGAGTTGGTAACCTCACTTCTCGATTCAGATAGTTTTTATCTCATTTTCTAATCGGCTTGAATGAATAAATGAACAAACAACAGCATTATGTGAATCTTTTTGTATAGAAATTTTGTGAAAATAGCATTTCTGTCATAAAAAATGTGTGAGTCACTTTTTATTATAAAGTCACGTGAGGGATTAAGTTTAGCATGTTGACCAAAATCGAGAATAGAGGTTCCAAACAAATCTCAAACAAACCCACTTTCCAATCACATCACACAAACACAGTCTTTAACCAAAAATGGGGATATTAGCATGTTTAGGTGTAATCTCACCATTCCCATTCTACTACTGGCTATGGACTCAGCCACAAACATGGGTCAATCTATGTGGGAAAGAACAAGATCCTTGTAAAATAATGGCTTATGTTGCTCATTTCTTCAAACTGCTTCAGTTTCTGTCTTTGTTTTCTGTCTCAACTCTGTCGTGGCCCCCTCCTTTTTACTTCTGGCCACTTTTCTTCTTTGGCCAGTTTCTTAATTTCAGGTTTGTGTTATCCGAATATGTACTTTTTTTTGTTTTGAGATAATTTATTGATGAATATATGGGAATATTGGATTAGTTTATATTAGGGGGTGTTTGGCATTGCTTATGTTATTTTTTATTTTATTATTATTATTATTTTTTTTGAAATGCTTGTTAGTTGTTAGTGGTTCAGGTCTAGAAGTGGCATCCAATTGGGCAGTATGCTGACCTGACCCTGAGACCCGACTGCTACTCCTTATCGTCTTGTTAGTTGTTAGTGGTTCAGGTCTAGAAGTGGCATCCAATTGGGCAGTATGCTGACCTGACCCTGAGACCCGACTGCTACTCCTTATCGTCTAAAGGGGTAAAAGTCCCGGGTGGGACCCGAACTTGAGACCTCCCCTGGCCAAACATCCCCTTCCCAAGGCACCTTAAGGAAACCTTGGTGGCCAACTGAGCTTATTGACTTATGGGGTGTTTGTTTAAGCTTATCTTTGGGCTTACGAGCTTATGTGATTCCGGCTTATGTTTCATAAGCCTGTTTTTTGGGCTTATTTCGAAATGTATAGGCTTATATAAACTTATTACGGAGTATATCATAACAAGCTTATTAGCCCAAAATGAAATGAGCGTATGAAACATAAACCGAAGTCATATAAGCTAATAAGCCCAAAGTTAAGCTTAAACAAACACCCCCTTAGCTAAGCCATAAGCTCAAGTTGATAATCGAATAAAAAAAAAGTGAGCTTATGAACTTTTACAAAAGTGTTTATATGTTTATCAAAACACAATGTAAAAGTCTGTAAAAGATAGTGTTGATTTTGAGTGTAGTAGTGTTAGGGATATTCTGACTTTAAGGGGTGTTTAGGATTGTCTCGTTCTAGTATTTATCTTCTTATTTTTAAGCAGATAAGCAGCTTATATTGTTTTGATAAAACTACTTATTTTATTATACACCTTGAAATTAAACTATTATATTGTGGTGAAACAGGTTATTGAAAACAGCTTAAATAAGCGTAAGTTGTTTCTTTCCATCCAAACACTAGATTATGCGTATTAGATAAGCAATCCCAAGGGTGTTTAAATAGAAGCAAACTGTTTATAATGCTCAGCATATGTGAGGGTGAAAATTGAAATGATAAGTTTAGGAGTTTTTATTCAAACTGCTAATTCTCATGAAATCGTAATTTAGTGTAATTAAGGCATGTTAAGATCACATAGATGCTCTACAATGGAGGATTATAATATTTCGATACAATGTTGTTGAGAATGAAGATAAGACATCTCATGCTTTAGTCAATATTTGAAGGGGTGTTTGGATCTGATATTTGAAATGGGGTCATTGTGAGTTGAAATCAAATCATAAGCAGCGTTTGGGTATCAGGTATAGGTTTGATAACAGGAGATGGGAATGGGATTTGATTTGTAAACCCATCCTCTCTTATCCCTTTGCTGGCTTGCTGCAGTGTTTTACTTTCCTAGAAGCTTCTATCATTGTGGATAAATAGCTTATATATGACTAAAACAAATTCGGGTTTGATGCTTATCCTCTTCAGTTCGAATATTTACCACACATACAAGGATTCTAAGGTTTTTTTGTAAACAATTAATTACAGGGTATATCAGTTGCTCGGTGAGGCAGGAACTTACTATGGCGTACGGTTCGGGAAGAACATACCATGGGTCACAGAATTTCCTTTCGGGACAATAAAAGATCCACAGTATGTAGGTAGCATCATGAGCCTTCTAGCTTGCATACGATGGGTTCCCTTCGTGTACATCTTCCTATGGGTACTAGGATACATTTTCATGATACTTATTGAATCAAAGGAGGATCCAGCTTCACGGGCCAAACCACTTTCTTGAGAATGGATAGCACATGAGTTTCGTATTCCCTATTAGATTTGTAATTTTAGACTTTATCCTTTCTAGTCAGATTTGTGTTTTGTGTTTCCGATTCCGCTCCAGTTTTGGTGTTTCTGGTATGAATTTGCTTTACAAAAAGAATATTATCACAAATTTACGACAACAATCTCATTCTTTGAATCTATTAAAAAACGATTTAGGAGGTTGTATGCATTAAAAATAGATTATGGGCGATGTTTGCATTAAAAATACGGAGGTTATGAATGCGTTTAATCTTTTATATGTTTGGAAGAAAACAATTTTGCTTTATCTTCGTAGCCAAACAATGCCACGCTGTAGCGCAAAAAAAAAAAAAAAAACAAAAAAAAAAAAAAAAAAAAAAACAAAAACCGCAGGGTACTTTCTTGTACAGATTGAAATGGGTCAAGTTAGATTGTTCCAAACTTATTTTGTCCAAAATACACTGAAACAACAATGTTAAGTAATCAAGAAACATATAAACAAAGAAATCGAACAAGACTTTCGTCGTACTGAACAATTTTCGTAATGCCACCAAATAAACCAACATAACATCTAAACAACTTCTACTTGTTTGTAGCTGGATCATATATGGCTAAAAGACAACCATCATTACCAAATATAACTAGAGTGTAAATGGCAATTTGACACACATAATCTTACATATGATTTGTAACAGAAAATATAATAAAACGAAAGTAAACTTTATTAGTAACACATGCATATTGATCTCACCTCTAACTCAAACATTCATCCATATGAAATACATTTGACTTTGGTGTTAACTAATTTGAACTATAAATCAAACTTTAACCTTCATGTCTTGCTTGCCAGCATCCAAAATCGCCCATTTTTTCCTCCGCACCTTGCAATGTTGTCATCATCTTTGTGAGCTACATATTACCCTCTCAGTGATCAAGCAAAAATAGTTGATCCATGGAGCGGCACACAAAGAATGAATATCTTCTTCCATCAATCCAAATACACTTAATATCGTTTGAGTATTGCTTATAGAAAAAAAGAGCAAGGTCTTCATTTATATTTCCACCACTAGTCCTGAATCCAGATAACGTAGTTATAGATGCTTCTCGTGTGCTAATCTTGAATAGCTTTTTAAATGATTTTGGAACACGTTTCTTCTTCATCCATAAACCATAAACTTGTTTCTGGGCCTCTACATTGGTTTCAAGCACAACAAGGGGCTGTCTAAACTTCGATATAAACAAATCAATGTCAACACTTTGTGATGTTAAACTGTGTACTTGTTCAAAATCTTCACTTGTCATATCAATTGCCATAACTAGAAAATACCACTGAAATTCAGCATTCAAAGTTTTTCCATCAAAAGCAAGCCAATAGCTAAACTCATCGACATCTAACAAATTCCATGCGATGGATTGTGTTTTCCATGTCCTATACGACAATGAGAAAACCTCAACTTGCCAACTTAAAGAATCAATCACACTCGTATTACGCGTAGATGTAATCTTGACAAGCTTAGGGTCGTTAGTCTGACGACAAACCCCAAAACCAATAATAGTTTTAAAAATAGTATCATTTGATGAACCTAAAGCATCAGGCAAATTAATAGCAACACATTTTCTAATCAAAGGATCCCAAAGTATTGCGTTATTTGTTTTATAATCATTATTTGTTATTGCTTCATAATCATGACGGTAGACCAAACCTTGAGAGCTACGGAGTATACTTGGGTTGTTAGGTAGTTTAACCTTCTTCCAGCGTTCGAAAAAAGAAACAAAATTAAGAAGTATATACCCAGGATGAGTTTGACGGATGCGATACTCATTAATAAACCGCGAGCTATCGATGAGAGACTTCCATAGCTTTGAGACTGATCTGAATTCAATCACTGATTTAATAGGAAGCCTTTTGATGATTTCCTCTTGGATATCGAAAGGTATATGGTCTGGCATTGTGGTTTTGTGGATGTTTAGGTTTTGATGTTTAGGGTTTTATTTATAAAGATCATATAATTTGTTCTAGAATATTCATTTAGAAATGCATAAGTGTTGCTTACGCATATAGGATCATTTTTATATTCAATCTATCGCAGCCATTTAAAATGTCTAATTATCCATTCCAACAAATGAGGGCGGGTAGTTGTAAATATAAAACGTAGGTAAAAAATGTGATACTTTCACTCTCATTTTTGAACTTGCTGGCTAGGTTGCCAAAAGAGGGGCTTTTAATTGTTAAGTAAGGCCTCACATGCATGTCTCTTGGAGGAGTGGGTGTGGTGACAAACCTTCACCTCCTCATTTGGGGCTCACATGTGCCACATCACCCCAACACCTCTTCACAACTAACCTCTCCTCACTCATAACTACAAAACTAAATTTATTTCATCAAATTAAAAAAGTTATAATACGGGGAAAAAAATGACGCGAAAAGAAAAAAAACGATACAAAACTTAAAAAAAAAACAATACGAAAATATAAAAAACGACACTACATGCAGATTAAACATTTTATTCATCGGCATCATCATCGAGTTGTTGGTATTTCTTCGTTATTTTAGCTTGCCTCTTGCGAATGATTTCGGCTCTGACCGGGTCAGTAACCAAGCTGGGATCTAGCATGAGCATTTGCATTTCCTGCATTTCAAAGGCCCTCACTACAACAAACAGGAGGACGGGCGACGAGGTTTTCGGCGGCGACACACTTGTCCCCGCCGAAAGTCACTAAACGACAAAAAATGTGCTGAGCTGGCACAAATTCTCGCTGAGCGCCCATTACATTTTCAACGCAAACTTTCAGCGGGGACATGTCACCGCCGAAAGTATTTTTGCAGATCACAACTTTGACCGAAATAGTCACAATTTCAGCTCCACCTTTTAGCGGGGACTGTCCCCGCCGAAAGGGATGTGGGAGCATGTGGGCGACCACGCGAAGTGGTTCTCCAACTTGGTCGGGGAATTGTTACGGCAATCAATTCCTATGCATTACAAATCCTGGTCGGCTGTTCCTGCTACCGCGAAGGCCCACATTGACGACCAGCTATACGTAAGCTTTTTTTTTTTTTTTTTTTTTTTTTTTTTTTTTTATCTTTTATTTTTTTAATTATTGTGTTTGTTCATTTTAACTTTGCTATTTATTTAAATTTGATTGTTTATTTAAATTTGAATATTTATTTTAATTATATTTTATTGCAGCATTATTTTGATCTCGGCGAGCACCTTGCCAGTGCTGATGGAGAGGATATTGTCAAGAGTATCGAATATTATCTCCAAAAGCGATACGACGACAACAAGTGGCGGCACAAAAAGATAAATTTTACTGAGCAAGGTGGGATGGAGAAGCTGGAAGAGATCATGTCGGAGTCGGATTGGGAAGAATATATAAATTTCTGATCCACACTTTATTATTATTATTATTATTATTATTATTATTATTATTATTATTATTATTATTATTATTATTACTAGTTATAATTCCCGTGCACGCACGGGGTTTTGATATAAAACTTTTATCATGTATTTAATATCGAATATATTGTTTTAAAATGTATTGAACTTTATATTTATTCATCTAATATAACACATGACACTTTTAGATGTATCATATTTACTTTAGATTTTTTTTTTTTTTTTTTTTTTTTTTTTTTTTTTTTTTTTTTTTTTTTAATGTATATCAATGACGCATCTAAAGACTTGATACAAAATTGTTACGATCTACTGCTTATGAATCTTCTATTTTCACTCTCGTATCTTTCTTTTTTTACACGTTAGTTTTTTTTTATTGATGTAAACAAATAGCATAACACGATTTGCATTTTGATGATACTATTACAAAATGTACATATTATTTGATTGTAACTTTTTTAAAGTCGTGCAGTCTATTTGATGATCTCTCTTTCAATTATTTGTTAGTCTGTTAAAGTTGTTATGTTTGGGTTCTTGTATAACTAATAGTTTTAGAAATAAGTTTTTTACTGAAATGAATAGAAGCGGAGTGTTGATGACTCGTGACATAGAGTGATAAGGTCTTATTCGCCAATGGTGATTTGTATAAATTGCCTTGCTACCATTTTGTTAATCACCACCCATAAATTGAGTCTCTATTTTAATTTTATAAACAAAAACATATATCGAAGCTTTTGGTAATACTATATTATGTTGTTAGTTATATTGTGGACTATTATATCACGCCTGTATAATATGTTGAGCTATTGTAAGTTGAAAGTGTAGCAATAACACCAATAAAGTTGACTATTATGAAACAGGTCGGGAAAGTTAAACTATCATTTACAAATATTTACATAAAAAATTATGCTCGATTCAGTATTGACTTGTACAACTTTTTAGACCATATCAGAATGGACCTAATAAATCTAACGTATGCCTACAGTGTGGATGTTAAAATTTTAAAAATTGTAATATCAGTATACAATATATGAAAAATATTAATTATACTTCCAAAAACTCACTAATAACACCTCTTGAAATTAAATTTAGTTTTACAAACTATACTGAACTTCACACTTCACTTAAGATACATCGAGAATGCAACTTCAAGTAAAATGTAAGGCTTTATGTATTCTTTTGTAGAAGTACCTTTGGCGGAACATCTTTCAACTTATCCCAACGTAACCATCATTTTGCAATGACAGCCTCTATCGATAAAAAAACACAAAAAAATTAAATTCCAAGCCCTGTTTGTTAGATATTGCAATATATGATTCTCGTTTTACATGTTTAGCATTATAACATAGATCATTTAAACTTATTTTGCTCGATGTTGAATGTCGTTTCACGTGCTCTGGTGCCCTTCCCAAATACCTCTCCATTAGGAAGAAGGATGTGACTGGTATAACCGTACAAAGATATAGCTCCAATGCCATAGCCCACACATCAGTATTCCAAGTTAAAACCTGCATTTAACACATCGTTTACTACCGGTCTATATAAAGTCCAAAATTAACGTAAGGAACATTAATAAAATATCAAAACCCACCCTTTTACAAATGACCTCAAAATAGATGAATTATCTCCAAAAAAAACATTAAAACAATCCAATCTCCATAACCTGATCAAACTTAGAACTTAATAAATATTCAAGATTTAAACAAAGAATTAGATCAAATGTGATCAATAATTTTGACTTTAGAAATTCGAACCTTTTGTTTATAATCCACAATTTAAATCAACATTTAGTGTCTTATTCGATGTCCATTAGTTCTGGCTTCTCAAATATTATTAAAGTATCGAAATGATCAGTAAAATACATTAATTAAAATCCAAAATTCAAAATTTTCTCCAACAACAAATTAGGGTTTTCAAATTAATCGTTAAACATCAATTCACATATATATGATGCACCAAATTCAGTTCAGCTTAATTTAAATTCAAAATCTTAAATTTAAAAAAGATGTGTTCTGAAATCTAACAACAGTCTCATTAAGCTCACAGCTACTTTAAGTCATTAATATCAAATCTTAACCTATAAATTATCAGCCTAAGTTAGATTTTACCCACTTAATAATCTAATGTTCCGTAAAGTTTTTTAACAATGTTTTTCCGGATATCCGTATATAAAATTTAAATAATAATTACATGAGTCGTTGTTATAAATACAATCGCATATATTTGATATCATGTTATACAAAATATGCGAGTTTAGTAGCACGAGCGTTGTCGTTATTATAAGTTAAAATATATACGTATATAAACTTTTATTTAGCAGACATAGATGTTATGGTCGATGTTGTTGTTTAACTTTTAACAATTGGTATCATGTTGTACGAAATATGCGAGTTTAGTAGCCAATAATGAGCTGATGAAGTTAAAATATACTCTGTAAAGTTTTTTAAAATTGTTGTCAGGATATCCATATATAAACTTTAAATAATAATTACATTAGTCGTTGATATTTATATTACCATTAATAATAATTTAGCCGTATTTAATATTTAAATTCATGTACCCATAGATTAAACTTTTAAATAGGATAACATGAGTCTTTATTTAACGACATAGTAACAAAATATTTTAATAGATGAAAGTTTAAAACTAATATTTATTTTAAAAATATTTAGTTTATATTAAACTTAATTCGTACATTTATAAAATTTTGTAAGTTTAATGGATGGAAGTTTCAAGTCAATACTAATACTCATGTAGTTGTAAACAAAATTTATATTATAAAGTGTAGGGGGTATAAAGTGTAAGGGGTTATTTGTTTATTATCTAAAGTTATTAAAAAATATGGAGATTTATAATTTTACACTTAACTCCAGATAGTATATTTAAAATTCAACCACTAATGTTTTATTAATTACCTCCTCTTTTTATAAGTTTTTATTTTCCTAAATTTGACACCTATATTTTCATGTGTTTTTTCCATAATCAAATTCTCCACCAAATTTTTTAAAGTTTGACCAAAATCAATTTAATTTTGACTTTCTATTGACCAATCATGTTGCTCGATTTCGCTTACGTGGCAAAATTGAGCTCTGCTATTGGTCCAATTGTTTTTTCAATGAGAAGGGATTTGCAAAAACACTCCGAAATGATGTAATTCTTTTATTATATAAAAGATTATTATTATTTCTATTATTATTATTCTTATTGTTGTTAATAATAATAATAATAATAATAATAATAAAAAAAGTGATGGTTTATAATAAAAAATAAATAAATAAAATAATAATAATAATAATAATAATAATAATAATAATAATAATAATAATAATAATAATAATAATTCATTTATATAACATTTTTTATTATCTATAATACTCAGGTTAAGCACTGGTCGAACCCGAATAATTTGAAGAGAGGGGAGACCAACAGGCAGAACCGGCTCGCCAATCCGACTGCCAGCCTTCATGGGTCGCATTCGTTAGCTGTTATACGCGATAACTTCGTAAGACGCTTTTTAATCATTTCATTTATATATATAGTGTTTGGTGAGTCGTTATTGAGTTTATTTATAAACAACTGAGAGAACCCATCGACGCTGTGGATGGTAGAGACTTGATCGCGATGTACAGACACAACCATACGAGAGACGGCGTTTGGGAGTCTGCATTGTCCGAGACTAGACATGTAAGTATAATTTTTTTCCATAAAACTCACCCACATTAATGCAAATATAATAAATCACGACTTATATATTGCTTTGCTTATTTTTTTGTAAAACAGAACCAGATGATACAGATGCGGACGGAGAGCACCTCCCGGGGGACGACTGATGAGGCGAAAAATGAACCACTTTTAGGGGGTCATTTAAGCCCGAAATTGAATTTATTTGATCAAATATTGCCCTAAATCGTTCCTTTTGTGATTTTAGGTACTTTGGGAGTGAAATCTGGAAAAGGAATCAATTCGGACGTTTTTGGAGCATAAAAGTGAAGAAAACGCCAAAGACTTAATTTTCCAAGCTGGAAACAGTAGGTGACGGCGTCAAGAGTACCATCCTGACGGCGTCAAGAGTGATTTTCATGACGACCCAGTACAGAAATGAAGGCGTCACAAGGAAGAGCGTCAAGAGTAAAATACGTGACGGCCTGGAAAAAGCTAATACATGACGGCGTCAGATGTAGATCAAGGCAGTCCGAGAATTCTTTTGGCGGCGAGATGACGGCGTCACCTATTTGGTCTTGACGCCGTCAGCCTCAGTTTTCTATATATAGTTTTCTAATTTTCATTCATTATAAGGAACAAGTTTGGAGAAACCATAAGGCCGAACCTATTACGCATTTTACATGTTTTTCAAGGGTCTTCAGCCCTTGAACCCTTACATGTGTAATTGAGATGAGTGTTCTTCAAATTCAATCAATATGTCTATGTGTTGGTTGTTTATATCTTGTGCTTGTCTCAATTCCACCATGCTAGGCTAGATTTATCTTGTGTTTGCTTAGATCTAATGAAACCTAGATGTTGATTATGTGTTGATTACTTGTTTACGGTTGTATTGGATGAATGATTTCGATGTTAGGCTTAAGAAAACTGGCGGATCTCCAAATGGTAACATGCTTGAACGTCTTAGGAAACATGAACTGACGTGCACTAGGTTTTATTGGTTGTATTTAATGCATGAGTAAATTCTAATGATCCCATGTTAGGAGCTTCTTAGCCGGCTCGACATAGGAGTGAAGTAGGCACTCATAGGATTGGGGAATTAAGTGCGCCACCCCATGAATGGTATTAAGGAATACAATCCATCAGCCACGCAACTATAACAAGTAATTAATGTGTAAAAGATATCTAAGGAGTAGTGAAATCTAAGTAAACACAATTTCTCTACTTATTGCTCACAACCTTAGTTAATTTAGTTTTATTTTCATTTTTAGTATTTTATTTTGATTGCATCTTTAGTATTGGGTTAGTTGACTAGCAACTAATTCCGCCCAAATCCTTCAAACCCGAGATTTTTACTTGCTTTCTAAAAAATATAAAAATACAAAAATAATCATCCCTCATCTCTAGAACTAGTATTTAGGTTTTCTAATCCTAGCGACACTATTCCTAGCTGAACGATCAATCCCCTGGCACTTGTCACTATACTATACTACAACGATCAGGTACACTGCCTGGTGGGGGTTGTAAGCTTCTCAAGATCCCTTAAGAGGTAAAGCCTGGTGCAATCCCTACGCATCAAGTTTTTGGTGCCGCAGCCCGGGGAATAGTTATTGTCTAGGTTAGAATCTCTTTTTATTAGGTCTACTTGCTAGATTCCTTTCTAGTAAGATTTTATTTTTAATTTTTAGGTTCTCTTTAGTCTATCTTATTTCTTTGTGTTTTTGTTCGTAACTTTTCACCACCCGACATCATGGACGATGGGAACATCTTTGAACCCGTCATCCTACCACAACAAAACCCACCACTAGAACCTCTTAGGCCCCGAACCTTAGGAGAGTATTCCCGACGTAGCCACCAAGGCTATCAAAACACCATTGAGCTCACCGGAGCCAATGTGACCCCTTGCGATCCGACACTATCCAGTTGGTGCAAAGCAGATGTGCATTCCATGGACTTCGTTCCGAAGATCCAAATCAACATCTTAAGGACTTCCTTAAAATCGTAGATTCCATAGACCTAGATGTTGAAACTAGAGAGACAACCCGATTACGCCTATTCCAATTCTCTCTACGGGATCAAGCTAGTCAATGGCTTGAGCGTTTACCCGCGGGATCCATCACCACATGGGATGATCTCACCACTCGTTTCCTTGCTCAATTTTTCCCACCGGGGAGAACTACTAAGCTTAGAAATGACATCTTGATGTTCCAACAACGTCAAAATGAATCTGTTTATGAAGCATGGACTTATTTCAAGGACTTACTCCAAAAAGTCCCTCATCATGGCATAGATCTTTGGCTCCAAGTCCAAATCTTTTATGACCATATCGATCTCTCCACGAGGCGACCCATTGACCAATCGGCCGGTGGTAAGCTACGTGATCTAAGTGCGGAACAATCATGGGAACTCATAGAAGATCTTGCTCTCTATGACAACGAAAGTTGGAATGATCCCCGTGATTTGAACAAAACGGTCAAGGCAATATCTTTGCCTTCGAACAACTCTAGCACTCCCGACCGTAGGATCATGTGTCACACCCCCAAAAATACCTGTTTTTAGCAGCGGAATGGAATACCTGGGGGTGAATGTCATAGCACCATAGTTACAGTTATATTGAATGACCTAAAGTGTCGTTTAGAAAATACAGCGTTTGATCATTAAAACATTCAGAGTTTACAAAGCTTAGGTCCCAAAAGAGTTTGCCAATATAGTTAAAATAAGTTCAACAAGATCAAACGTTTCATAAGTGCAGAAAATATGGTGAGACGCGTCGACTCCGCGACTCCATGAAGGTCCAAATGTATGCAACATGAGCTACCTTAATAACCTGAGAAATACATTGCGAAAAACGGTCAACATAAAGTTGGTGAATAATCATAGGTTTATAAGTAATTCGTAAGTACTTAAGCCACAAGTATAAAGTAAAGTGACAAATTGTGAAAAAGCTACATTGTCTCTTAAGCTCATGACCCCGAAGCTAGGCGTACTAAAATATGCCCCAAATGAGTGTTTACCAGACACTCGTACTATATTAGACATGAAATGCATTCGTTTTCCTTATGGAGCAACCCAAACACGAATGGAGGCGTCACCCTCGATAGATCTATCCACTCACTCTCGCTTGGCAATATAATTAACGGTCCATGATAATAAAGGGGACTTGAAGTGGTAGTACTAGCAACTTAAGCAATGTACGGAATTTAATACTTGGGCATGTACAAAAATAATTGTGCAATGTATTCTCCCCCGTGGGATTAAAATCAAATAAGTACTAAAAACGGGGCTATGAGAACTCACCTCGAAGTGATGGTACAAAGATGGTACAATGATGTAAAAGTAGTCGGGACAATGAGGCGCGAACACTAGCCACAACCTAAATGAATAATCGTGATCAAATTTAGATCAAGCCGTAATGTAATGAATGCACATGCACATGATACCTATACCACTCGTAATTTGGAAGTACTAGTTATCGTCATAGTAAAATAGTTTCCATACTTAGGAAAAATAAATCCAAATATAGAAGTATATAACTTGTCGTACTATCTTGTATGAAAATTGTTAGCGTTATATTCCTCGTATCGAAAACCTTAAAATGACGTCGTTAAGTCGTATAAATATTCTCTTGGGTCATACGTATTCATTTGTTAAGAATATAGTCCTTAGTACCATTTCTAGAAAATATACCATCTAGTGCGTAAGTTATTATTTTTATTTGTGACCAAATATATGTATATATAGTTTGACGATGTTAAAACGGGTATAACTTGGTCGTTTTAAGCTCATTTTCCTCGTTCTTTATATCCACGGATTCGTTTTTGTATATACTAGTATATTTTTGATAACTCGGCTCCTCTAGGTTACGTTTAATGCCTCTATTTACCCGTCGAAATCTGCCAAACAGCATGCAGTTTTTAATAAAATAGTTTTCGTCGTTAAATTTGCAAAAAGCATATCTCCTTCGTTATAAGCTCGTTTTAATCCATTCTTTCGCCTAAAGTTTCGTTTTTGAAAGTATTTTCTAAATCTTTGGTCAAAAATTAACCATTAGCCACTGATTTTCCCACAAAATAGAAATAGGGACAGTAGGTATTTTAAATGTTTCAAAAATCGTTTCTAGGGTTCTAATCTAGTTCCATCTTCATTCAAACCACTTTCAATCACCACAAAACTAGTCTAATCCTACCATACACCTTCTTAGGGTGTCATGGGTTCCTAAACATCAAAACCAAGTAGATCTAACAAGGATCTAACCAAAAATCACTTTCTAGGGCTTGAAAGTTAAATATATACAAAATGGAGTGGTATAAGCCAATATATGCATGAGATCTTGTAAGAAAAATATATAAACATAATAATAACTTGTAAAAATTATGAAATGAGTTTTGTAAACTTACTTGGAAGATTAATGAAGTTTGGATGGTGAAAACCTAACAATCCTTGAGTTTTTATCTCAAAACTCTAACAAGGACAACTATAAGAACAAGATTATACTTAGATCTTTGAAAAATGATGTTTCTTGCTTCTTGATTACCCTAGGCCGAGCACCCTTGAGAGAAAAAGAGAGAAAAAGATTTCCTTGGCTAGTTGTAAATGAAATGAAAAAGATCTAGTATAGTTTTGTGTATTATTAGTATTATTATTATTTTATACAAACTTAGTATAGGCATTAATGAAACTTGAGTGTGTAAGTAAACACTGTAAGTGATTGGAAAGGGGGGGGGGGGGGGGGGCGGCAAGTCAAGGGGGGGGGGGGGGGACTTGGTGTATGACTTTTGTAGACTTTGTGTATTATTGTGTTTAGTTGTAGTTTTAAAGTGTACCGGGTACCGGGTTAACTAAAAATAAATTTTAACGGAGTTAACCGGGATAAAATAAAGTTATAAAAATTACAAAAATATGTTGGGTACAAATATTAAGTGTTTAGATAATTATTGTTTAATTTTTATGAAAACCGTCGAAATTAAATTAATCGTACGATACGAAATAAATAAATTTCCAAAATACCGGGTAAATTAATATTATAATTTTTATATTATAAAAATGAGTATAAAAATATATTGGGATCATAGTTGGGAGTGTCGGACGTGTTAGTCACATTTATAGTTCGCGTATTAGTGTTTATTTAAAATAAACATACGTAATTCGTTAATTATATTAAAAATATAATTTGAATACCCTACGAGTGGAATAGTATACAAGTGCCCTAATGATGATATGCAGACTATTTCTAGTCCGTATAAAATATCCCTGATAATAATGCATGAATTCGCCCCTGAACCAATACGGTTACGCGAATTTGAATACTCGTAAACTAAATTTACGATAACATGAGTAATGCACGTGAATAGTGGTTTTCTCTCGGAAATGAATAGTGTCAAGTGAATAGTGAAATTTCTGAATGTTTCTCGGAATGTCAAATTGACCTAAAAAATGATGAATAGTGATCGATGAATAGTAAATGATGAATAGTAACTTGTGAATAGTAAATTGTCGAGGTTTGGAAAATGACCGGAAATTACGAGTTATGACAGTCTTCCCCTCTAATAGGAACTTCGTCCCGAAGTTCAGTTTGTGTTGGTCTCTAAGGTGGTATTGGTGAAAAGATGATAATAATCGAGAATTCCAGCGAACTTCCACGATAGGAATTTGACTCTGCTTCAACCGTTTGACCTAACAGTCCATGATTTCTATTGGTTATTACCAAGTCTACGTTTGTTCTTGGGTTGGATTCCTTTCCAAATGGGATTACGAGTGACTAATCTGAAAGTCATTTCCTGGGATTTGAATAGGTGAAACATGGTTGTGTAATCCAGCTGTTCTCTGACAAGGCTCAAGTCTGACGGCCATTAGGCCTACTCTGTCTGAAATATTACGTGGTCCAGTGTATATCGGGTTCAACTTTCCCAGTTTTCTGAATGATATCATGCCTTTCCTAGGCAGAACTTTCAACATGATCTGGCTACCAACTTGAAGTTTTAATGGTTTACAACTTATAGAATTTGTAATTGATTCTTGACTTGTAGGAAATTTCTGGTTATTTCATGAATGCCTACTGGAATAGTGAGTTTGGCTTTTTCCGAGTTTGGTTCGTCAATAGATGATCAGTGCTTCTTCAGGTTTATAATGTAATATGGGTAATATATGTTGCTGAACTATGTCAGAACTCCAATCTTATATGTCAGTTGGTCGATTCTAAAATGAATCTTAAATGGTCCAATATACTTAAGGTTAAATCCCTCGTGTTACTAAAATCGTATCATGCCTCTCCAAGGCAAAGCTTTCAATTTAGTTCGTTCTTTCACGTGAATCTAGTTAGTTTGTTGTTCAAGGATACCCAATCCGTATGATGTGCGTCATGTATCAACCTAACTTCTACCAGTTTCTCGTTGCTTGTAACTGGTTATTGACTTGTGAAATTTCCTTTGTTGTTCCATGGTTTAGTTCTAGACCAGTGAATTTAACTTTCCGATTTCGGTCTGTAAATGGGTAATTGGTACTTCGACCATAAAGTGCCTCAAATAGTGTAGTCTCTACGCTCGTGCGATAACTATCGTTGCAAACGAATCTGATTTATGATAAATGGTTAGTCCAACCATTTCTAGAGTCAATCGCTCACCCTCTGAGCATAACTTTCCTATGTTTGAATCGTTCTCTCGTTCTGACCATCGGCCTAAGGATGATAGGTGGTGTTTACATCTTAATAAGGTTCCGAAGGAAATCTTAGAATGATTGTTAGAAGTCTGAGGTGATTCGATCACCTTTATCGGGAATAGTTGAAACGGTTACAATGAATCTGGTGATTAATTCTACAATGTTATACTTTTCGAAAAGGGCGTTATACGAAGAGAATAGAATATGGGTAACACTTTGATTCCTTGTGTTTTGGTCTAATGGGTGCTAAGACATGTGTTTTCCTTTGCCTATTGTGCTTGGTCTCCATTACTGACGTTTGTAATCGATCTATGGTGTTCCTCCTAATTTTCTTCATCACATATTCTAATATTCCTTATTGTCAAATTACAAGGCCCTAAATGCATAAGCGATGTAGTATGGTGATTTGTTTTCAAAATTTATCTCGCGATTTTCGAGTTTTTGGTCAAAATCTTTTTCTGAATAGACAAATTTAGAAAATGGAAAAAATGGTATACTAAATATTAGCTTTCTTGATGATTCAAAATTCAATAGTTATGAATTGTGACGCGGTTTTCAAACATGTTATGAATAGAACTGTTTACCAAAGTTTGATGTTTAAACATTTCTCATTGTATAATGGTTCAAGTAAATATTGGCTAAAAAGGATCGTATTTATCCAAAATAGGCAATTCAAGATTATTTTCTACGAGATATGTGATTTGTATGGACACAATTTTAAAATCAACGTCATTTAAAAGTGAAAACACTAACAAGGATAAAATAGTAGGATAGGTAATGTTCGCATAAATGCATAGATGTCTAACGTTTAGTTCCTGATATTAGAAAATGCCTATTGGTTATTATTCGACAAAACTACAAGCCTAGGTATTTAACCAACTTAAGTCCTGAAGTGGTTTATCGTTGAAATTGTCCTCATGTTGGCAAAATGAGGGTATCCATTGATACTATGTCGATGAATGTCTATTTCATTTCCACATGAAGCTGGGGAGATATGCTTGGGCCTGATGCCTCTCTTGATGTATAGGTGAGGTTATCTAGAATTTCTTGAGGACACAACGCTTTAGGGGAATCTATATCGATATCCATAATTCGAACCAATCATTCTTGGCGTAAACTCACTGCAGGGAAGTTTGCGTTTAGATGAGGCCATGTTTAAATGAATTGCTTTACCATCTCAATTAGGTGCTTGGTTTATTTCTATAGTGTTGTTTAGCGTACCTTCACAATGTGTTCGATCCTGTAGCTCAGTCTTGCTAGTACCTTTGAATGATAGAATTGGACAACTAGGTTAGAGATGGTGGTTCGGATGGTATCGTGGTATCTTAGGATTATTGTTGAGTTATAAATTGTCTTAGTGTATACTTCTAGTCTAGGTTAGTAGTTCCTTAACCCTTTTATTGTTTTTCTTGTATCGAGTAATCCTCCTAGTACTTGATAGGGAAAGTCTCTCCTAAAGAAGTCAATGGAAAGTCCAACTTAATGGCTAAGTGAGTGACAGGTGGGGTAAGTATCGAAGGGAAAGTTTGTCAGAAAGAGACATTTATAAAAGAGTTTACTTGTTTAGAACACTTTTACATGAAGATTGTTATTAGCAATGCTAAAAAAAATTATTTACTTCATGGCATAATCCTTCCTGAATTATACATAGGTGATCAGGCTATGTATAATTGAGGAGTCGAAATAGTATTACTTTTCTCAAAAGTTTTAGATGGTGTTCAACGCATTGTTATTAAAAATGGTATCCGGACATTTCCTTTCAAGGTAACATGAAAATTATTCCGCGTAATAATATTAAATACTTGGTGTAATGACAGAAAATCAATTTATAGAGTGGTAAAAGAATAGCATACTTTAGAAATTCTGTAAAACAATTTCCCCATAGGGTAGTAAAATAGTTTGAAACAAAATTCGTTGAATGGTGTATTGGATACGTAGGTGAATCTTATGGAATGGTAATAGTCTACTAATTCACTTATTTAAAGAATGTAAATATCCTAGTTCATAACAGGGCAGTGGTTTATGATTATGAAGTGGTCGAGAATATGGTAGTGATATTGAGAGCGTGAAGGATGAACGTGTCGTTAAGGCATCTATAGTCAATTGGAAATGATAGTCTATGTGTCAAAGGATATAGGGCAGAAATTTGTGCCAATGATTTGAAGTATTCGAGAATTTATACTAGGTAAAATTCGCAGGTTCAAATGTGTAATCCCTCTAGGCATGACTAAAATGTATAAAGAATGGAAATTGTTGTACGGGTGGTCTAAGTCAAGTAGGTACCCCATCATATGATGTTTTGATTTGCCATGAATGCAAGCTAAATGTCTTATGGTCAGGTGGAACTTCTCGATATCCTATCATGAAAATGAGGTCTTGTCCCAATGTGACTAAGCTATGTCGGTCTCCGAAAAGAATATAAATTTTGTTGAGTAATTGTACCTTGATCTTTTAATTCAACGAACTTATACTAGCGTGAGGGTATTATAATATGGAATGAGTGAAAAAGTTGTAATTTGAAGTAGTGATGTTAAGGCATGGTGTATCAATATTGGCAATCTCTGGTAGAGGGGTTTCTTTCGCATCTATGGTCAAATAGCAAGTAGGTATAGTGGTTGCTTTCGAGATTCGTTCATGAGTTATGCGTGTTCCTTCTTGGAGATATGGTTTCTAAAATTTACAACATTTATTTGGGTGAAACATTATGAAATTTAGTCATAAATGTATCTTGGAGTGACTTTATTTGAAGTTTGTAATGAATATAGTTATGTAAAAGATGTGACTACAAAATATTTTGTATTTTGATAAAAACAGTATCTTATATATATATATATATATATATATATATATATATATATGTCTTTGGAAAAAGGGAGTTCAAGAAGATTGTTGCTAACAAAAAAAATAATGAGTTTTAATTCCAACCATTGAAAATCAATAATTTGTCGTACTTTGTAAGGTTTGCAAGAAATCTTTTTGTTTGTACAAAAATTTAATTAGACTTTGACTTACTTGAATTGTTATTATCTCCGAAACACGAAAACTAGGGTAGTCACTTTTATCTTGGTCAACATGACCATCTAATCGTAAAGACATCTTCGTCTTTATTAATCCTATTGTCTTACTTGCTCATTTCCAAAGTTGTAATTACATGTCAAATCTACTACTGTGACCACATTGGTCGATGGAGTGTTGCTAGAGCGACTAATGATGTAGTTATCGGCTTAGAATGTGGTGTAATCCAACTTGATAATGGAGGGAGAGTTGTGATGAGTTCCATTATGATGGTATAGTACCGTTCAAAGTATCTTGTTGGTTTATTGTGTTATGGAGGTATGAGTCGATCATATTTAAGATAATATAGAGTCCTTGTGATAGATGCCACCCTTGGGCGATTTGTTGCAATTCTTATTGTGTTTGTGAGGCTTGTGGTATTATTCAGAGTGTATCGGCCAAACACTCATGGGTAATCTCAAATAATTAGAGGTCATCGTCTAACGATGAAGAGTAGTAGGTTGTCAAGCAGTAGAGGCTCTCAAACTCTCACCAACCTCAAACCTGTAAGGTGGTGTAACGTATATTAGATGGTAATGGTATGTCAAATAGTGGATGTTTCTCAAGCGGCCTGTCATATATGGGTGTAGAGTCTCTGAGATGTGATGGTGATACTAGTGAATGGAATAATACCCTCTTTCGCGCTATCTCGCGACATCTAAGAGGTAAAACTGAAGTACACACTATGGGACGACCAATAGTGTAATAAGTAGCTGATAGTGGTAGTAGTACCTGAGTAGTAAGCGCCCTATTAGTGAAGGAAAGAAAACATACTATCTTCCTTGCAATAAGCATCCTAATATATCCATTAAGATTAAGTCTGAATACAATACCAAACGGCATTCTATGTATGGGCTGGATGATAGGAAAACCCTGTTCCTATAACAATCAATAGTGCTAATGGTGGTATACGTGCAACTGGTGGTATAATGGTAGTGGAAGATGACAAGGCATCTTCAATGTCGGAATCCGATAAAAGGATAATAGGGAGAGTATCTGAAGACATGTCACTTGTGAACTAGGTCAATATAATCATATATATATATATATATATATATATATATATATATATATATATATATATATATATATATATATATATATATATATATATATATATATATGAGTATGGGTATAAATAACTCGCACAGTGTGTGCATTAAGCAACATGTATAATGAATATGCACCTATGATGAAATGATGAGATGCTATGATGATGTGGTTATAGTCTAGGGTCCATGATACATCCTAGTTCGCTATAACCTTAGCTCTGATGCCAATCTGTCACACCCCCAAAAATACCTGTTTTTAGCAGCGGAATGGAATACCTGGGGGTGAATGTCATAGCACCATAGTTACAGTTATATTGAACGACCTAAAGTGTCGTTTAGAAAATACAGCGTTTGATCATTAAAACATTCAGAGTTTACAAAGCTTAGGTCCCAAAAGAGTTTGCCAATATAGTTAAAATAAGTTCAACAAGATCAAACGTTTCATAAGTGCAGAAAATATGGTGAGACGCGTCGACTCCGCGACTCCATGAAGGTCCAAATGTATGCAACATGAGCTACCTTAATAACCTGAGAAATACATTGCGAAAAATGGTCAACATAAAGTTGGTGAATAATCATAGGTTTATAAGTAATTAGTAAGTACATAAGCCACAAGTATAAAGTAAAGTGACAAATTGTCAAAAAGCTACATTGTCTCTTAAGCTCATGACCCCGAAGCTAGACGTACTAAAATATGCCCCAAATGAGTGTTTACCAGACACTCGTACTATATTAGACATGAAATGCATTCGTTTTCCTTATGGAGCAACCCAAACACGAATGGAGGCGTCACCCTCGATAGATCTATCCACTCACTCTCGCTTGGCAATATAATTAACGGTCCATGATAATAAAGGGGACTTGAAGTGGTAGTACTAGCAACTTAAGCAATGTACGGAATTTAATACTTGGGCATGTACAAAAATAATTGTGCAATGTATTCTCCCCCGTGGGATTAAAATCAAATAAGTACTAAAAACGGGGCTATGAGAACTCACCTCGAAGTGATGGTACAAAGATGGTACAATGATGGAAAAGTAGTCGGGACAATGAGGCGCGAACACTAGCCGCAACCCAAATGAATAATCGTGATCTAATTTAGATCAAGCCGTAATGTAATGAATGCACATGCACATGATACCTATACCACTCGTAATTTGGAAGTACTAGTTATCGTCATAGTAAAATAGTTTCCATACTTAGGAAAAATAAATCCAAATATAGAAGTATATAACTTGTCGTACTATCTTGTATGAAAATTGTTAGCGTTATATTCCTCGTATCGAAAACCTTAAAATGACGTCGTTAAGTCGTATAAATATTCTCTTGGGTCATACGTATTCATTTGTTAAGAATATAGTCCTTAGTACCATTTCTAGAAAATATACCATCTAGTGCGTAAGTTATTATTTTTATTTGTGACCAAATATATATATATATATAGTTTGACGATGTTAAAACGGGTATAACTTGGTCGTTTTAAGCTCATTTTCCTCGTTCTTTATATCCACGGATTCGTTTTTTTATATAATAGTATATTTTTGATAACTCGGCTCCTCTAGGTTACGTTTAATGCCTCTATTTACCTGTCGAAATCTGCCAAACAGCATGCAGTTTTTAATAAAATAGTTTTCGTCGTTAAATTTGCAAAAATCATATCTCCTTCGTTATAAGCTCGTTTTAATCCATTCTTTCGCCTAAAGTTTCGTTTTTGAAAGTATTTTATAAATCTTTGGTCAAAAATTAACCATTAGCCACTGATTTTCCCACGAAATAGAAATAGGGACAGTAGGTATTTTAAATGTTTCAAAAATCGTTTCTAGGGTTCTAATCTAGTTCCATCTTCATTCAAACCACTTTCAATCACCACAAAACTAGTCTAATCCTACCATACACCTTCTTAGGGTGTCATGGGTTCCTAAACATCAAAACCAAGTAGATCTAACAAGGATCTAACCAAAAATCACTTTCTAGGGCTTGAAAGTTAAATATATACAAAATGGAGTGGTATAAGCCAATATATGCATGAGATCTTGTAAGAAAAATATATAAACATAATAATAACTTGTAAAAATTATGAAATGAGTTTTGTAAACTTACTTGGAAGATTAATGAAGTTTGGATGGTGAAAACCTAACAATCCTTGAGTTTTTATCTCAAAACTCTAACAAGGACAACTATAAGAACAAGATTATACTTAGATCTTTGAAAAATGATGTTTCTTGCTTCTTGATTACCCTAGGCCGAGCACCCTTGAGAGAAAAAGAGAGAAAATGATTTCCTTGGCTAGTTGTAAATGAAATGAAAAAGATCTAGTATAGTTTTGTGTATTATTAGTATTATTATTATTTTATACAAACTTAGTATAGGCATTAATGAAACTTGAGTGTGTAAGTAAACATTGTAAGTGATTGGAAAGGGGGGGGGGGGAGGGGGGGGGGGCAAGTCAGGGGGGGGGGGGGGACTTGGTGTATGACTTTTGTAGACTTTGTGTATTATTGTGTTTAGTTGTAGTTTTAAAGTGTACCGGGTACCGGGTTAACTAAAAATAAATTTTAACGGAGTTAACCGGGATAAAATAAAGTTATAAAAATTACAAAAATATGTTGGGTACAAATATTAAGTGTTTAGATAATTATTGTTTAATTTTTATGAAAACCGTCGAAATTAAATTAATCGTACGATACGAAATAAATAAATTTCCAAAATACCAGGTAAATTAATATTATAATTTTTATATTATAAAAATGAGTATAAAAATATATTGGGATCATAGTTGGGAGTGTCGGACGTGTTAGTCACATTTATAGTTCGCGTATTAGTGTTTATTTAAAATAAACATACGTAATTCGTTAATTATATTAAAAATATAATTTGAATACCCTACGAGTGGAATAGTATACAAGTGCCCTAATGATGATATGCAGACTATTTCTAGTCCGTATGAAATGTCCCTGATAATAATGCATGAATTCGCCCCTGAACCAATACGATTACGCGAATTTGAATACTCGTAAACTAAATTTACGATAACATGAGTAATGCACGTGAATAGTGGTTTTCTCTCGAAAATGAATAGTGTCAAGTGAATAGTGAAATTTCTGAATGTTTCTCGGAATGTCAAATTGACCTAAAAAATGATGAATAGTGATCGATGAATAGTAAATGATGAATAGTAACTTGTGAATAGTAAATTGTCGAGGTTTGGAAAATGACCGGAAATTACGAGTTGTGACATCATGGAACTTGAGGGCCAAGTCAAGTTTCTCATGAAATCTTACGAAGCTCCTAAGCCTTCAAGCCAAGTGAACAAAATCACTTCTTCATGCGAATTATGTAGTGGTCCCCATGACACTCGTGATTGTGTGGAACTCCCCGGAACAGCTTTTTCAGACTACGCATCCACGCGTATCGACAAAGCGGGAGATAAATGGTAAACTTTCAAACCCGAGCCAAACCCTTACGGTGATTCCTACAACCCCTCTTGGAAAAATCACCCAAACCTTAGGTGGAAACAAAATCAACCCAATTCTTCCAATCTGCCTAATCGTTACCAACCAAACGGTTCACCCTCCAACCATACTTTCAACAACAATCCTTCTAACAACTATGGTAGTACCAACAATATTGAAAGATTGATGTCAAAGTTCATGGCATCTCAAGAAGCTTGCATAGCTAGGTTTGAAATCGAATTCAATCAACAACAAACGGAGATGACCAACAAAATAGACAACTTGTTGAAAGCCCTCAACAACAAAGCGTTAACTACACCTAGGAAGGACACTAGGGATACCAGTAATGGAATCCAAATTAAGGACCCCTCATCATCTAAACATGTCCACTTTATCAATGTTGTCACCATTAAGCCAATAGATAAGGAGATAGAAGAAAGTGACAAGGATGAAGTTGGAGTAGAAACCGAGACTAGGGATGAAAGTAGGGAAGTTGAGATTAATAAGGGAAAGGAGTTAGAGGAAGTAGAAACTATAGAGAAATACTTTGATAAGTTGCCCACCAAGGAAGAACGGGAATACCATAAGGATTTATTCGATAGTCCCAAGAGACCATATATCATTGGCACACCCCTTATCAAAATGGGAGACCCCTCTAACATTAACATACCATGCAATATCGGGCATATGCATATATGGAAAACTTACATCGATCCTAGGTCTCCTGTTAACATCATGACTAGGACTTATTACAATTGGGTGATGAAGAAACAACTTGATTTTAGGATGATGCCCAATAGGAATTTGATAAGTAATTTTGTAGGAAGAGTAAAGGGATTGCATGTGATTATAGGCAATTTTACTTATGAGATCGATTTTATGATAGTAGAAGACACTCGTCCGGTGATAGATGATTGCCTAAGCCAAATAATCTTCGGAAAACCATTTGTTGAGGCTGTTAATACAAATATCGCCTAAAAACGTTATTTATATTTTACGATCTTTGCTAAGTTTTGTTAATAACAAAGTATGAACTTTAGCTAAAAGTAAATTATCACTTTGAGTGTTTAAGTCTTGTTTAACTAATGTTTACATTTCCTTTTAAACTAAACATTGGTTTTATTTCTTAAATTAGAAATAGTCACATCACATTTATGGCAAGTTTTGTCATTATGTATTTATGGCAAGTTATGTGTTTGACTTGCTTTCATGTTGCTTGCAAGTATCATGTTTGACTTACTTTAAGTGATGTGACATTGTTTGGTTGATAGAAGTTATGAGACAAGACCTTGTTTGGTTTGAAGAGTAATTGCAAAAACCTACTGCAGACCCGGCGGTACCCTGGGGGTACACGGGCGGAACCCATTTGAGGGTTCCGCCTGATCCGCCGAGCACACAGTTTGTTGTGCTATAAATACCAAGCCATAACTTGATTTTTGGCTAACCTCTTGAGCACATATTTTACACACACACTGATCCTTTTCTTCTAACCTCTTAACATTGTAAATGTGAAGTTTCCTTTTGTAGCAAAGAAGCTCACAAGGTCGTCTAAAGTTACAAGTTTCCAACACAACGTTGCAAGACTTGGTAGCTTAGTATTGTGTAAACTCGTGTTGTTTACGCGTCATTTGTTTTTGTATATTCTGAAGTGAGTGGTTAGTATTTTAGTCCTCAAAATACAAAGAGTGTTGGGAGTTGTTGTACCCTAGTAAAAGAACTAAACGGGAGTGGTTGTGCCCTTGTAAAAGAACTCGACATTTAGCTTTGTGTCGGTAAAAGTATAAGCGACGTGTAAGGTTTTCTCCGCCGGTGAAAGGAGCTTGTTGACTAGTGAAAGAAACTCTCGAGTTGGATACTCGGGGCGTGGACGTAGGGCAAGGAATAAGAGTCCTTGTAGTCGAACCACGATAAATACTCGTGTTGTGGTTTGATCGTTTCTTTCCTTTACTTGCATGTTATATATATTGTGTTTGTGCATATATCTTTGATCAAACGGAAAGTTTCAAAGCTAACTAAACAAGTTAAAAAGATTTTAAAACGCTAAAACTATTCAACCCCCTTCTAGTTTTCCACAGAGGCCACTAGGATGAGTTATGATCCGACTCTAGGGATAGTTAGATTCAAGGAAGAGAGTGATGAGGTTGCCTACCAAATGCCCTACAAAATTGAGCAATACCGCCTTCTCTCTAATATAGAAAAGGAACACAAGCAAGCGGCTTATTATAGGAATAATGAGGATAGACGTAGAGGAGTAGAGTATGTGAAGAATAGGATGCTTGGTTTCTACAAAGAATACTTGCAACTAGGTCCGGAATACAAAACTGGCTTAGAAGACGACCTAGAGAGTGAAACCAATAATGAGGTCACGTAGTAACCCATGACCTTGAGTCTAGCTACAAGACTCGTAAATAAAGAAAGCGCTTCTTGGGAGGCAACCCATGCTTTGTGTGATTTTATTTTGATTGTTTGTTATTTGTTTCCGTATGCGTGCTTTATTTTTATTGTTGGTAGATCATGTTTCAAACTAAATAGTGGAAATACTTTACTTTGTTGTTTTGGCCTAGTCTTAACTCCACCTAAAAGTATTTTTGCAAAAGATAAGTGTAAGGGGAAACCCCAAATATGTTTTTAAGAAACAACCCGATCATGATTCTCCACAATATTAAGTGAACATGTATATTCGTATTTGTTAGAGTCAAATGCTTGTATTGAGTCATAATGAAGTTTTGCAGGATTTTCCAGGAAGTAGGACCAAGTTTTTCCAGAAATTTTCCGGAAACTTAACACAAGAATTTCTGCAGGTCACTTCTGACGGCGTCACGAGATTACTCTTGACGGCATCACGTGTAAAAACCTGGAAATTTTACCAGTTTTGTTTTTCTAACGGATTCTTAAGGTTTTTGTTGAATTATTAAGTTTTATAATCTCTAGGAAATCTGCAAACTTCATTCCACAAGCATTATATCTTACTTTGTTTTCTAGGATTTAGTAACTTATATAGATTGCCGCCGGTTTTATGCGAGGTTGCTTTGTTTGTTTTCTTAGGATTTACAGGTTATGTATGACAAGAAGATGATTTATATTCTAGAAGGGAAGCTTTGATTGTTCATTTTCTTGGAGGAAGATTTAACCTGGCCACCTTATTATCCATACCGAGCGAATCAGGGGAGTATTTGATTTCATTTGTTTTACTTATTTAACTTTTACATTCTTTACTTGAACATTGGGGACAATGTTCATCTTAAGTATAAGGGGAGGGTAAAATGATGATACCTTACAGATACACTTTCGCTTGAGTTTGTTTGTTTAATAGTAGATGTGTAATAAAACTATGAGAAATATTTGTTATTGTAATTTTAGCACCAAATTTAAAATTTTTTACAACATTTTGGAGTGAAACTTTAGCCATAGCAAGCGTCTTATGGATAGGAGATTGTATGACTAGCACATAACCGTATCATTCAGAAAAATTTTCCACCCAAATATGTGAGGTTCGCCTTTAGATTTGATAGGAAAAGCATTTACTATTAGTGCTTATGAGTGTACCGGTAGCATTTAGATTCTAGAACTTGCGTTAGTGATGCATCCGGAGACCGCTAGTGAGACTACATTCGTGTAGTAGGATTTACTACATGATAAGAGGCATTAGGATCACCCTTGTGTTAAACCCGTATTATAATTACTTGACCATTTAAGTCATATTACTTGGCTAGTTAAGTCAACTAATTTTTCCCATACCTTAGCGTTGTACTCATTTTTAGTACACGAAACCCCTAGTACACCCCTCCGAGCCTATCTTTTCATTTCTAACTTTAAGCATTTTACTTAAAGGAAGAATTTGTTACACCCCACTTAAATGTACACCCAAATCGCCTTAGCCTTCCGTGTATGCGCTCATTTTTAGTGCATTATTGTTATTTGTTAAACTCTCAGTTAACTATCTAATTGATTACATGGTTGCTAAGTCGAGTCATATCTTTGTACATATTGTTTTGGGACGATTGGGACTCATGGGTAAAATACTTATTTTATGGAGTAATGGGGAAGAGCATCATATATTACCCCTGTATGTACGTTAATCTTAAAAGTACTCCAAGTGTTTTGATTTTCTTAACTCGAGTCATTAAATTAGTTTATTGTAAAGTATGTAAAGATTCAAGTGTAAGGGGAATGTTCATCCCCTATGATGTATTATTTTGGATGGTAGGATAAGAGTGTATGCAAAAAAAAAAAAAAAAAAAAAAAAAAAAAAAAAAAAAAAAAAATACGGACTACCATCCTTTTTCATTTTATGTTTGTTTTATGTTTTTGTTATTTTTCATTTAATTAGTTTCAGTCGAGTCTAGTCTTGGCTTAGCAACGCCATATTGTACATGTAATTAACTAAAATTGTTAACTCGCCACTAGTAAAGACTGCCTTTATCCAACAAAACTGTGTATTTCATATCCCTACACCTAACGTTACAACCCTTTAAAAGACCTCTTTGATAGTTTATCCTAGGTACTTACGCCATGTGGTGGAGGTTTGATCCTTTCCCAAGCCTATGGTAATCTATTTTATGATGACAGGTAGTGAGAGATATCTTCCGTTTCCATATTGTAATTTATACTTTATTACACCCGAGAGATGTGAGTATCTAAACACTATTTGTGAGGTGCTAGTGTATGACCTCCGTGCTTGTCTATTGGTCTTTAGTAGAATGATTATTTGTTGTAATTACTTTTATATTAGTGTTAAATGACCCCTAACTTGTATTTTGAGTAGAATAAAAGCGCATTTGCTTGAGGACAAGCAAATCTCAAGTGTAAGGGTATATGATGAGGCGAAAAATGAACCACTTTTAGGGGGTCATTTAAGCCCGGAATTGAATTTATTTGATCAAATATTGCCCTAAATCGTTCCTTTTGTGATTTTAGGTACTTTGGAGTGAAATCTGGAAAAGGAAGCAATTCGGACGTTTTTGGATCATAAAAGTGAAGAAAACGCCAAAGACTTAATTTTCCAAGCTGGGAACAGTAGGTGACGGCGTCAAGAGTACCATCCTGACGGCGTCAAGAGTAATTTTCATGACGACCCAGTACAGAAATGAAGGCGTCACAAGGAAGAGCGTCAAGAGTAAAATACGTGACGGCCTGGAAAAAGCTAATACATGACGGTGTCAGATGTAGATCAAGGCAGTCCGAGAATTTTTTTGGCGGCGAGATGACGGCGTCACCTATTTGGTCTTGACGCCGTCAGCCTCAGTTTTCTATATATAGTTTTCTAATTTTCATTCATTATAAGGAACAAGTTTGGAGAAACCCTAAGGCCGAACCGATTACGCATTTTACAGGTTTTTCAAGGGTTTTCAGCCCTTGAACCCTTACATGTGTAATTGAGATAAGTGTTCTTCTAATTCAATCAATATGTCTATGTGTTGGTTGTCTATATCTTGTGCTTGTCTCAATTCCACCATGCTAGGCTAGATTTATCTTGTTTTTGCTTAGATCTAATGAAACCTAGATGTTGATTATGTGTTGATTACTTGTTTATGGTTGTATTGGATGAATGATTTCGATGTTAGGCTTAAGAAAACTGGCAGATCTCCAAATGGTAACATGCTTGAACATCTTAGGAAACATGAACTGACGTGAACTAGGTTTTATTGGTTGTATTTAATGCATGAGTAAATTCTAATGATCCCATGTTAGGAGCTTCTTAGCCGGCTAGATATAGGAATGAAGTAGGCACTCATAGGATTGGGGAATTAAGTGCGCCACCTCATAAATGGTATTAAGGAATACAATCCGTCAGCCACGCAACTATAACAAGTAATTAACGTGTAAAAGATATCTAAGGAGTAGTGAAATCTAAGTAAACACAATTTCTCCACTTATTGCTCACAACCTTAGTTAATTTAGTTTTATTTTCATTTCTAGTATTTTATTTTGATTGCATCTTTAGTATTGGGTTAGTTGACTAGCAACTAATTCCGCCCAAATTCTTCAAACCCGAGATTTTTACTTGCTTTCTAAAAAATATAAAAATACAAAAATAATCATCCCTCATCTCTAGAACTAGTATTTATGTTTTCTAATCCTAGCGACATTATTCCTAGCTGAACGATCAATCCCCCGGTACTTGTCACTATACTATACTACAACGATCAGGTACACTGCCTGGTGGGGGTTGTAAGCTTCTCAAGATCCCTTGAGAGGTAAAGCCAGTTGCAATCCCTATGCATCAACGACCATGTCTGACCTCGATATTATGCGCCACGTGATCGGTGGCAAATAGCGAGGTCATATTCCTGGCATAGGTCCAGTCTTACCCGGCGGTGGTCATCAGACGACCCTCAGCGCCGCACGAGCTCGTGATTAAGCCTCCGCGTCCTCCCTGCACGAAACAGTCCAGAAGCAAACCCAGGAGACGTCCCAACAAAGGACACTGATTGATATGTTGGTGGGGTGGGCTAAGATACAACCGGGTTTCCCCGCTGAGCTAGCGACTCAAGCGATGACATCGGATCCCAGGAGGCTTCACCATCACCAGGTGAGTCTACAAGTACCCCGGAGGAGGGGAGTGGGGCTAGTGGGGGGGGGGGGGGACTCAGGAGTAGCGTATGGGTTGTTTTGGGTTGATTTATATTTGTTTTGGGTTATGGACAAATGTTTGGATAGTTTCATGGATTATTATGTCTTTATGTATTTTATGTGTTAGGATTCCCGCTACATTGTTCCCACGTATAGTTTTGTAGCGTATAGCGGATAGCTAGCTTGTGTAGTGATCATGTGATAACGGTTTTTGAACCGTATTTTGCGAATTTGGATACAAACACATGATTATGTTAATTTTTAAGAAATTTGGATATGGTATGATATTATGTTTGGCGAATTTGTGATTTGAGTGTCTTGTGGTGTTGTAATTAGGTTATATACAGGTTCTTGATTTGTAGTGATAATGTAGATTTTTTCCCGAAAAATTCCGGAAAAAATCTGGAAATTACCCATTTTGCAGCAATTTGCTGCAAAATGGGTCAGGCACATTTCGCGGGGACATGTACCCGCCAAAAGGTTGCTACATTATTAGTGAACACAACTTTCAGCGGGGACGTGTCCCCGCCAAAAATAAAGACCATTTACTTGTAAAATATTTTCAGTGGGGAAGAGTCCCCGCCAAAAGGTTGCACCATTTACTTTATAAAATACTTTTAGCGGGGACACGTCCCTGCCAAAAAGTGTTGCCACGCTGGCAAGTTTGACCTGACCAAAATTGTCCACGCTGGCAGCGTGGGTCCCACGTGTCACCGCCAAAAGAGTGGTACGTCGCCACCGAAAGTTTACAGTGAAGGGCTTTAGCCGAGGCACTTTCGGCGGGGACATGTCCCCGCCGAAAGTGTTGGGCGGGGAGATGTCCCCGCTGAAAGCGAGGAAATGTCCCCGCTAAAAGCAGCGTATGTTGTAGTGCCTTTCTTCCCTCCTCCTCGCCTTGTAACAAGCCGTTTGAGCGCCTTTTGCTTGCGTATACTTTTCGGGACGAGGTCGTGCGTCCGGCCCGAATATATCCTCGAGACAAGAAATGTCTAACGGCTCCTCAGCATCCCATTTCGGGTAATTTCTCATACGTGAAACCCCTCGCACCAAAGCGTTCTGCGAAACTCGCCTTGGCATTGTTGATTTGATCATGCTCATTCTCACCACTTCGACAGCCCAAATGCTTAAATATAGCGTTGAACTTTTGGCAGTCGTCGTTCATCCTCGTCCATTTACCGGTAAGCATATTCTTGGCTCTAGGGTCATCAACAGTTTGCTGGTTGAACGTTTTCATAATTTCGTTCCAAAAGAATTCGTCGCTTTTGTCATTTCTCATATCTTTGTCTTGTGAAAATTCTATCCAATTTTCCGCAAGAAGCTTTTCTTCAGCCTTGGACCATTTCCGATTCACACGCGTTTGACCTGCAAGTTCCAAGTCATCGTCATCCTCAGCATCTAAATTTAGGACTTTTTTTTTTTCCTTTGACGGCCTTGGTTTTCTTGCCTCTACCTTTGGCCGGTGACCGTGCTTTTGGAACTTTAAACGTCGGTTCGACCTGAGGTTGTGGTTCGACTTGGGGTTGTGATTGATGAGCTGGGAACGAGGATGGTTGAGACGGGTTAAAAAATTGTGGTGGCAACATTCGTTGAGAATGAGTTACGAACCCCCTTGTTGCAAAGCAATATGTTGATTAGCATAAACGTCCATCGGATTGAAAGGTAGTGAACCATATGGCGATGAAGGTTGTGGGAAATTTTACGAGGAGGGAGTAGAAGTGTTTGACGATCCCCCGTATCGTTGGTTTGAAGTTAGGAGGGTTGTGAAATAACCGGGTTCGTTCGGGTTTTGAGACATAGTGATGAAAGTTATATATTTGTTGAGTTGAAGTTATATATTTGTTGAGTTGTAGTGATTAAAGTATGTGAAATTGGTTTGGTATTTATAGGGGTTGTAAAACTTTTTAAAAACAAAAGAAGAGAAAAAAAAAGACTGTTTGGTTTAAACGGTAATATTACCATTTGTAAAATAATAATGCATGCTCCTTTGTCTCCACTTTTCTTACACATTGTCAGAGTATTACCTTCGTCGTCTGCACGAGGAAGGAAGTAACAACGAGCTGCAACAAGGGGGTGGTACAATGGCGAGCTCCAACGAGCTCCACGTCGGACGACGAGGAGCTGTGGCGAGACCACACCCATTCCTCTTAGAGGGAAAGGTGCCACAACTAGGCAAACCTCCTCATTTGGGGCCCACGGGTGCCACATCACCCCAACACCTCTTCACAACTAACCCCTTCCTCACTCACAACTAACCTCAACTTACTCATTTGGGGCTCACCACTTACAACTTTATTTTATTTCCACTCACAAAAGAAAAAAAATACAAAATATGTCAGATGTTTGCTTCGTCGCGCAGACGAGCAATACCAACATGAGGAGGGAGTGATGGTGTGGTGGCTAGCTATGGCGAGGTCCACGTTGGAGTGGCGAAGGGTGGTGGCGAGCCACACCTTCCACTCTTAATGTCACTATAAGGTCCGAAATTTCCATCAATTGCATGAGTTGGGATTTAAGGTTAAACTTAGCTCTCATATACATGCATGATGTTGTAGTATTACTGTACGTTATGACTTCTCACTAGCTATTGCCACTCTCTAGGTTTGGTCGGTTCATAGATTGATACATAAATCATCAATACTACAGAATACATGGCATGAAATTTTGCTATCGTCCAATGAGTCTCGGAATTAAACTCGGTTTTAGCCTTCGCTAGCAGCTAGCAGTTGGCTGTGAGAGTTTGTTGTATGAAAGTCATCTAATGCTCCTTTCTATGGGAGACTTATTATGCAAATGATGAGTTGAATTTACATAATCCTCATATTTTAGCCCGCATCATTGCCAAGAATATGATGACAGGTTTGAGCATTTACGTAATTACTTATCATCTTTTTAGCATGCTTTATTTATTATTAGCTTTCTTTTTGTTTGGTACAATGATGCTCATCAATTCTACTTTAGATGCATGATTTAACTTAATAATATTTCAATCGTAGTAAAAATAGCATGTCAAATACATCACTTTAATTTGGCATGTAATTAAGACACCATGATATGGGTGTAATGGTTATGCATCTCTACTCGAAACAGTAGTCTTCAGTAAATAACTTGACAATTTTCATATGGCCGATAACTTATGGTCGATTTTAGTTGTTCATTTTTGTATCAAGTTGCTGAGTACAAGGTCAAGTAAAGTTGTATTGAAGAAATATTTGTTCGATTACTAATATTGTTCTGGCATTTTAGTCGAAATGGATCATATTAGGGCAAACATAATTATATCTAATTATTTAAAGTTATAATATACTGTATAGCTAAATCACATTACGTATGCACTTTCTCAACATATGTATATATCATTCAACCGGTGTACCCTGGCAACGCCACAGGTATTCAGTATTCTACTAGTAAAAAATTGTATAGCTTGAAACGGGTCGTGTTGGATTGACTCGGATCATTCTTGTCAAAGAGTTCTTAGTTTTATAATACTACCTCCGTCCTAAAATAAATGTCAGTTTGACTTTTCAGAGTCAAACTGGTTCAAATTTTACTTTAACTATTTTTGGTGGTGTTATATAATATTTGATGCAAAATGTATGAATGGATTGAGTTTTAAGTGTATTTTTCAATGGTATAATTTTTTATCATGTATTATACAACTCACACAAAATATTTAAGGTCAAAGTTGAATCAGTTTGACTATAAAAAGTCAAACTAGACATTTATTTAGGGACGGAGGGAGTAACAGATAGTTGATTATAAGTATGATTAAAATTATGTTGTTTTGATAATAAGTTAGCATTTTTTTTTAAGTATGATTAAAAAATTGGCCATGCGTATGTTATGTATCATCCAAACTTTAGTCTTCGCTTTTTTAAGCTATGTGATATTTTTAGATTATTTAGAGCATCTACTTTTTTACTTTTTATTTAAAAAAAAAAAAAAAAAAAAAAAAAAAAAACCCTCATATACTGTTTCATTCATAGTGAGTTTTGTTTCATGTCTACATAAAATGGAAAAATCTGATTTTTGAACTTCTTCATAATTAAATGCAATGCATATTAGTTATGTGATATTGTTATAATTTACGTTTTAAAGATTCGTTATATTGAAGATAGGTTTAAATGTTTAATTAATAGTAAAAAACCTTTATAGATTAGTTATGTATTATGGCATGACGCATTTATAAACTTTTAAAAATGGTCAGCATTATGTATACACTTAGGGCATTCATTATGACGAACCTATTAAAAGGTTTATAAAATTGCTACCGCTTATAATGTCATTAATTCATAAAAATGTTCATATTATGAACCTATTTCCATTATGGAATAAAGCTTTTGAGGTTTATAAATTGTTACAACTTAACATTAATTCATAATATATTTCTTGGACCTCTCAAAAATCCTATACCCACCTAGTTAAGCATGAAATAGTTTCTCACGGTACAAAAATTCTTAGACATCTTCATAAGGTTTTTATACCTATTCTTAAACATCCATAGTGGATGATATTAGTTTTGTGTTTACAACTTTACAAAAATTGTTTAAAGCTGTACGTACCCTTTGCATGCTAACTGCTAAGCCCAGTGGCCCAAACTTTAATATCTGTTACTATATACTACGTTATATAATCGCTGATGCTGCAACTGTTTATTCTTTTATAAACCCCAACAAAGATCCTCAAAATAATTAAGAAAAATGTCAGACCACATTCCCTTCGATATTCAAGCTGAAATCATGAAAAGGCTTTCGGCCAAATCATTGATTCGATACAGGTCCGTTTCAAAACCTTAGAAGTCTCTTATTGATAGCTCTGAATTTATTAATAGTTACAAAGTTTGTAAGAACCAACAACAACATCATCTATTTATAACATACAAACTAGCTGCTGACCAAGAATATGTTTCAATTGTGGACGATCATACTTTTCCCAACCAGAAATCTTCACTATTCGTCCCACGGCTCCTTAGCCAACTTTGCCAACCCTTATAATTACTCGGTTCCGATAATGGATTGTTATGTTTCTGTGGTTCACGCAAAGATGTAAGGGGACCGAATAAGATGGTTGTTCTTTGGAATCCTACGGTTAGAAAATCAGTTGGTATTGTTATCCCTAATGTAATGCCTTTACCACACGGATTGGTTTATATTTGCTTTGGGGTTTGTCCTAATTCTAGTGACCCTAAGCTTGTTAAAATAAATTGTGCTCGTATTGCTTTGGGGTTAGCTAACTAGGTGCCTAGGGATAGAATGGACACGTTACCATTGCTTTCTTTTGCGTCATTATTTTGGTACCTCCATTTCTAGATCAAAATTTCTAATACCTAATCTAGCACCATTCCTTTTATTTGTACATTACCTTTAAATGCATGTGCAATATTCTAAATGTAAAACTTTTTTACCTGGAAATGAAACAAATACAATTTGCAAACCTACAGTCTTGAAATAGTATGACTGTCACCTACCAACCAAATAGCATGAAATAGTATGACTGTCATATCAAAATTGCATGATTTTTGTATTTGCATGTTGTTTCATTTTGGCTATATTTCCGATCTTTTAATAAATCTAACTCACTTTTGTCACCATATCACTTCTGTTACCACTTTAAAAGTTTTTGGTGAGCGAATACTTATTGATTTGGGCGATCATTTAGGCGAATGTAAAATGAAAAAGGTTGATTGTGATGTATTTTGGTCATTTTGGTAAAGTATATTAAAAGAGTTCATTCCCGTAAATTCACTCTCTATACAGTTCAGTTTGGTAATTACTCTTAATTTTGGTAACCCACGTTCTAGTAACTAGTGATTGATTGTGTACACTAGTAGATTAAAGTTGCCACTTTTTCTCTTGATCAATATAAATATAGGCAACCAAGAGGGCTCAAATAATCACCAATATTATACGATAGTTGCTTCATATCTTATTCATCTGGATCAGTTTAATGGTACTTTCTGCATGATTGAGTTGAAGAGTGTTAAGAGATACAAGCTCATGCGTGCTCAATAGAGACCTTACACGGAAGGACCTGCCTTAATTCATTTCTATAACATGGCACATATACTAAAAAAGTCAAGAATATTATATTCGTTTTCAGATACTAAGAAAATACAAAGTTTCACATTTTTAGTTTCACAGTCAATGTGGTATACAAACAAGATAGATTTCACTTCATCAAACTATGTGGGATGTAAACTTAGAATGGTTTTTGATCAAATAATGTAAATATCTACATGTTGACTCTTGCATTTCTATATACCAATTATCTGTTCATTATAGAACGTTTGTACTTTGAAGTTGTGCCATTGTTTAAATGCCGTTATTAAGAGATCCTCGTATAAGTTTACTCTTACATTTTCGTTTGTGGTACTCGATTAAATTAGCGATAATAAAACTTGTGTTGTGTTTCTTGAATAACATGTCGTGAAGTCATTGTGGATGGGTACAATGGGTCAAATCATTATTACCTAAAAATGAGTAATGGGTTGAACAGGTCACTCAGATTGAAAGTTGTCCAAAGTCTTCAATGTATACGACCTTCTAATTAAAACTTGGACTATAATTAATTGCTATTGCATGAATTTCATAATATCTTTGAAACACTTTGAGGAATTTCTTTTTTATAAGTGAAAAGATATACTACTAAAAAAATAAAGAATGTATATTAAATTTTCGGCACAGTGTTTGATAAATTTGAATTCTTTAATTTTATAATCAACTTCACCAACATTTGCGTCCGAAAACATAGTAATGTTCTCAACACATACGTTTGACATGCACTATAGAATATAACCAACGAAGATTTTACTTATTTCACCTATGTGGGATATAAATATGAAATGGCTCTATCCAACAATTATATTGTATATTATGCTTACATTATCCTCCATATCTCAAACTCATTAAGTTTGAGCTTGGGAAGTCTTGCAGTAGTGTTGGATAGATTGTTTTCCATCTCCATTGATCTGAGTGAAGCGGTTAAGCTTGTTCCTTGGATCATCTAAATCAAAGTATCAGAACCTGGCTCTGATACCACTTGATGGATCTAAACACACGCCTTGTGTTAGAATGATACTTTGAGTTATACTAGCAAGTACGCGGAATATACTTAGTTGTACTTAGAAGATGGATTATATTATGTATTATAAGTGAGAATAGTTGTATGTAAATGACACAAAGTTTAACCAACCTTATAGCTTCAATATATTGAATACGAGTGATCTGAATATCACTAGGGTTTACACCTTGAAGCTCTTAGAAAACTGTATATAAAACTTTAACCTAGGACCTCCCTTTATAGCACAAGGAGTCCTTTACAAGATAAGTATAATGCTATCTAAATATAATATACACAAGATCTATTCTATACTTATCTATACACGAATTCATAACAGTTATCCTAATGGTAGTGGTAATGTGTTTCCTCTGCTAGTGCATTCTTCGCCAGTGGTTACTTCCATACTTAGCCGTGGTAAAAACACACAACATTTAAAAACTCGCACGTGTGCGGGTATTATAACTAGTTACTCACTCCGTCCCAAAATTGGACTTGAATCCTCTCAAGTTATCCCATCAACTTGAGTCAAGTTGGCTAATTTTCAACTATTGGATTAAAATCAATTGTCAAGATTAAACACTTTTAATCTTGACTATTGATAACCATCGATTTTAATTCAATGGTTGAAAATCAAACGACTCGACTCAAGTAATGGGAGAGGATCTCACCCCCCCCCCCCCCCCCCCAAAAAAAAAATTATTGTCCCCGTTCGACTTTTTTGGTATTTATTTTTCAATTTTGACCTTAAGTATTTTTGTTTATATTACATAATACTCGATGCAAAATACATAAATACATTGAGTTTTAAATGTATTTTTCATTTGTATATTTTTTATCAAGTATTGTATAACACAAATAAAAATATTTAAAGTCAAAGTTGAGAAAAAAATGCCGAAAAAATCAAATGAAGACTATAATGTTGGTAAGAAAGGAGTATTATATAAAAGATTAGAAAAATGTTGGTAATATTATATAGTATAATATAATATAACGTAATAATGCAAAATAGTATTATGATAATCTTTAAAGTGATGCATGCATGTTATAAGTACAAAGCATTGAAGTGTTAGAATATAATTTAGATTATTTGGCGTACACTAAACATTTTCGGTTGAAGATGGAGAAAAGAGTTTTATTATCTTTTTTCTTCTTTTACATGCTAATTACAATTGGTATGACCGAGATATTCGAGGAATGCAAGAAAATTGGTAATACTATATTTTTTGTGTCCCATTTCTTCGATAATGATTTTTATGTTCAATACTTCAAGATATATAAACCTGCAAATCCTTTCACTTTTTTTATTTGTTTGTTCCTCTATTTTACAATTGTATATATTATTTTGATGACGAAGCAGATGACCGTTATTGCGCTTTTGTGCATAATTATGAACCTCATCAGTGCATAGAATGGGTGTGCGAAGACACTTGCCCATTAATTGTGCCTGAAAGTGCAACAGTAATGTATACGGGATGTCGTCTTGGAACATGGTGCCTTTGTTGTGTTACTGGAGTAATATGTGATGTCATCTAATTCGCATGTAGTTTTAAATATAAAGTTTTTATCTATGTATGAATGAATAATAGCTAGAAGTCATAAAGCCAATCTCGTACACTACGTCTACATTGTGTCCATTCAGGCAACATTTTGGTCTCGACATATAGATTCAAACGTATTTACCGGGTCTTTTGACCTTTTACCCAAAAAGACATATAGATTCAAATGCGTCATGTAAGAACTTGGACCTTACCAATTTAATTGTTTTAGAAACATTTAACACAAACAAGAAGCAATCCTATACAAATTGTGTAAAAAATTAAAAGTGTAAAAAGTGTTTTAAACCGACCGATCAATCTCATCTTCTTCTAATGGCCACGAAAGAGAATAATAATTTTTTTGGTCAAAGGGACAATTTGGTCATTTGACCATTTTTTAATTTTACCTTCAAATCTAAAATTTTCATAACTTTCAAACAACAAACTTTTACATATAACTGATTTTGTCATAATTTTTAGAATTTAGTTACCTTTAATTTGATATTCATTTTGAAAATATAAAACAAAATTATTTATTTATTTTATACTTTTTAAGTGGGGTACGATTTTCTTAAAATCTTCAGCTTTATATTTAACTAACTTAAAGGTTGAATTACGCAAAACTTAAAACAAGAAAGTTGTAGATTTTTTGCCGTTCTTTAGAATCATTGTGTTAAAACAATATATAGATAAAACATATATAGAAAAGATTTTTTTTAGTCCAGCAAGTAAAAAAATTGAAGACAGGCTTGTTTGTATTTTAATCGATTTAATTAAATGTTCCAGTAACGAAGCAAAAAATATAACGAAAATATAAATATTTATAATTAATGTAACCAAACTTTTATCTTTACTAATATCTTTTTTGGGTAAAGGGTTTCCCGCAAATGTATTACTCCAAAAAACGTTTAAGTACAAAGGATATGGGTGAAGTCTCATATCTCATTTTGTTACATAGGCAGAATAGGTTACAAATCGAGACACTTCTTATCCTTTAAACTAAAAACAAACCACTACTCAATAGGTTACATAAGACACCTTCTAAAAACAAAATCACTACATACCACGACCTTGAAGCTTGATACCATACATGTCAAAAAAATCATTGAATTTCCCTGGTGAATAGTAGACCTGATCCGCATAGTCATCATAGTAATATTCAAGCTCGTGCCCATCGCCTGTCGAAGCGAGAAAATTAGCCATAGGATTATCCAGTGGAAGCACCTCCTCATCATCACCGTCCTAAACAACCACTTCCCCCACCATAGAAAATGGGTTACCCACCTTAGCATACGGAGAAGAAGAGGAACTAGGCTTAGAAGAAGCCGCAACCTGCTCCTTCTTTTTCAAGTCACTCACAAGATGCTCTTATGAACCCTTACTAGTCTTTTAAGACCCATCCACCTTAGCTTTCTTTTTATTACCCGGATAATCAACCTTTTTTATAGGAGACCATCATCATCCACAAGAGTAGCTTTCTATTAATAATTAACTTTTCAAGCTTCCCGATTTTCTCAACAATAGGAGTAGGACAAGGAATACTATTCTCATCAGTATCATCCATAGAAAGAGCATCAAATGGGTTTTATGTAGCAACTATCGTCCCACTCATACTTGCCTCATTATTAATTTTCTCCTTATTAGCATCTGACTTCTTTGACATAGCTACATACACCTGCTTAGGCTTAGAAGGCTTAAATTTAGCCCCCTTAACCACATCAATACCACGAGACGGCTATTTCTGAGGCATTTGAACCCCAACCTTTTTCCCTTTAGCCTTACGATCATCTATTAAGAATCATCTTTTGAATACCACTATAGACAATACAACTAGGAAATATTTTCAGCATTACATTTTACTTAATCCTTTTTGTTCCAACAAGTAAAACTATTTAGAACACATTAGAATCTTTTAATTAATTTATAATAATACATAATTAAAAATTTTAACTCCGTGTGTGCACGGGTATTATAACTAGTATTGTATTAAAATGGTTATGTAAACATTAATACAAAAGATTTACATAAGTACATATGATGTAAATAAATTACAAATAAATTAAAAAAAAGAAAGAAAAGAAAAAATAAATCGAAGAGCTCCACATGCACGGCTCTTATAACGAGTTATTATATAAAAAAGATTTGATAAATGTCGTTAATATTATAGAATATAATACAACGTAATAATCCAACATAGTATTATGATAATCGTTAAACTGATGCATGCATATTAAAAGTAAAAACCATTGAAGTGTTGTTAGAATATAATTTGGATCATTTGGCGTACACTAAAAATTTTGGGTTGAAAGATGGAGAAAAGAGTTTTATTTTTTATTTATTTATTTTTCTTTTACATGCTAATTACAATTGGTATGGTCGAGATATTCGAGGAATGCAAAAAAATTGGTAATACTATATTTTTTGTATCCCATTTCTTCGCTTATGATTTTTATATTCAATACTTAAGATATATAAACATGTAAATGCCTTTACTTTTTTTTATTTGTTTGTTCCTCTATTTAACAATTGGATATATTATTTTGATGACGAAGCAGATGACTGTTATTACACTTTTGTGCATAATTATGAACCTCCCGTTATTGCTCTTTTGTGCATAATTATGAACCTCATCAGTGCATAGAATGGGTGTGCGAAGAAACTTGCCCATTAATTGTGCCTCGAAGTGCAACAATAATGTATACGGGATGTCGTCTTGGCACATGGTGCTTTTGTTGTGTTACTGGAGTAATATGTGATGTCATCTAATTCGCATGTAGATTTAAATATAAAGTTTTTATCGATATATGAGTGAATAACAGCTAGAAGTCATAAAGCCAATCTCATACACTACGTCTACATTGTGTCCATTCATGCAACATTTTGGTCTCGACATATAGATTCAAATGCGTCATGTAAAATCCTGGAGCTTACCAATTCAATAGTTTTAGATGCATTTAACCCAAACGAGAAGCGATCCTATACAAATTGTGTAAAAAATTAAAAGTGTAAAAAGAGTTTTAAACCGACCGATCAATCTCATCTTCATCTAATGGCCACGAAAGAGAATAATAAAATTTTCAGTCAAAGGGACAATTTGGTCATTTGACCTATTTTTTAATTTTACCCTCAAACCTAAAATTTTCATAACTTTCATACGAAATACTTTTTCAAAAAACCAATTTTGTCATAATTTCCAGAATTTAATTCCATTTAATTCGATATTCATCTATCTATACTAATAAACCAGAATAATTTACAAGTCTTTGAAGCACCCTTTGTAATTAATTCGCTGATTTGTCTCGATTGTGATTGGTTGGAGATTTAATGCGTACAACAAGTCTATGCATTACTATTTTAGCTTTCATTCGGTTGAGTTTTAAATGTATTTTTTATTGGTATACTTTTTATCAAGTATTGTATAACACAAATAAAAATATTTAAAGTCAAAGTTGAGAAATAAAAACTGAAAAAATCAAATGTGGACTATAATTTTGAGATGAAAGTGGTATTATATAATAGATTTGATAAATTTTGTTAATATTATATACAGTAATATAATATAATACAACGTAATAATGCAACATAGTATTATGATAATCTTTAAAGTGATGCATGTATTTTCGGTTGAAAGATGGAGAAAAGAGTTTTATCTTTTTTCTTCTTTTACATGCTAATTACAATTGGTATGGCCGAGATAATCGAGGAATGCAAGAAAATTGGTAATACTATAATTTTTTGTGTCCCATTTCTTCGATAATAATTTTTATGTTCAATACTTCAAGATATATAAACCTGCAAATACTTTTACTTTTTATACTTTTACTTTTTATTTGTTTGTTCCTCTATTTAACAATTTGAATACATTTTTTTTGGTGACGAAGCATATGACCGTTATTGCACTTTTGTGCTTAATTATGAACCTCATCGGTGTATAGAATGGGTGTGCGCAAATGATTGCCCATTGATTGTGCCTCCCGTTGTAACAATAATGTATACGGGATGTCGTCTTGGCACATGGTGCCTTTGTTGTGTCACTGGAATATCATGTAAAGGCATCTAATTCACATGTAGCTTTTAATATAAAGTGTTCAAGTGATGTATGAACGAACAACAGAAGCTAGTCTACATTAATGTGTCTACTGAGGTAATATTTTGGTCTCGACATAGAAATTCATCTGCGTCATGTAAGAACTTGGAGCTTAGCAATTCAATAGTATTAGATAAATTTAACACAAATAGCACACAACTTTTAATACAACATTTTAATCGAAAGGTTTGCTAAGAGCATTAGATATAACTCACAAGTCACTCATATCTACTATTGGCATAGCAGGTATAACTGACATGTTAAGTGGTCTAACCAACCTCTCATAGCTCTCTAAGTGGGGATCTCAACACTTTTTGAGGCAGGCCGTGGATTTCATTCAAATTTCCGTATCTCTAGGGACAATGATTCTTTTTATATCATTAGAGAGCTGGGAGTACCTGCGGGGAAGCACGGTGAGGGGTGGAACCCCGCACGGGAACACCGCCGCCTCTCGGTGTACCCCGCACGGGGAGGCATTTTGGGTGAAAGCAAACCGCACGGGAAGAAAGAAAAAGAGACGTTGGGGTTGGTATTGCAACGGTTATTTTTTTTTGAATTGTATAAATGGAACGTTGGGGTTGGTATTGCAACGGATAGATTGAAACAAAAAAAAAAACCACATACCCATTATAAAAAAATCACATACCGATTCAAACCAAAAAAAAAGAAAATCTTGCATATGGAGCCTAGAAGAGTTGGTTCGACTTTATTGTTAGACGACCCGTTTGAGTGGTCTAACGATAGTAGTCTTGAGTTTTTTGCTAACACGATTGACGCAGATGAGGAGGAAGATACGGCAGGGTCGTCACGAACATCAGTAAAACGCGATCGGATATCAGCTGCACAAACATTGCATCGTGATTATTTTTGTGAAGAACCAAGATACAACGATCAAGTTTTTGAAGATAGGTATCGTATGCGTAAAAGTTTATTTTTGAAAATTACACATGATATTGAGTCTAGATTTGAGTATTTTCAAGAAGGTTATGATGCTAGAGCAAGAAAAAGTTTCACAGCCATACAAAAATGTTCGTCTGCCATTAAACAACTTGCAACCGGTAATCCACCGGATGAGTTTGACGAATATTTACAAATGGCTCAAAGAACGTCACGTGAATGCCTTCAATTTTTTTGTGACGCTATTATTCAGATATACGGTCGAGTTTACCTACGTAGGCCAACAAGCCATGATATTGCATGTTTGTACGAAGCACACGAAGCTCGACACATTCCGGGTATGATCGGTAGCCTAGATTGCACACATTTCGATTGGAGGAATTGTCCAGTCGAATTGAGGGGTCAATATAAAAGGGGTGATCATCAATACCCCACGATTATGATGGAGGCAGTGGCGTCTCAAGATTTGTGGATATGGCACACGTACTTTGGACCGCCGGGTTCAAACAACGATGTGAATGTTGTGATGCAATCGCCGCTATTCCTCACCGAGCGTAATGGTACGGCACCTAAGTGCCCATTTGTTGTGAATGGCCATACGTACAAGCGTGGATACTATCTAACCGATGTCATATATCCTACATGGTCTACTTTTGTAAAAGCCTTCAAATTTCCAACCGACCCGAAAGAGAAAAAATTCAAGAAAGTACAAGAGTCGGCTCGAAAAGATGTTGAACGGGTATTTGGTGCTCTCAAGGGTAGATGGGGTATACTGAGACGACCTTTACGGCCGTATACAGTAGACAGAATTAGCAAACTAGTTTATGCGTGTGTGATATTGCACAACATGATTCTACATGACTCCGGTAACGCAATCTGCCCAGTTCATATTAGAGATCCTCCGATCGAACCGGTGTTTGACGAAGCAGCCTTGGACGAGATACGAAATGAGAACACACATTTTCATCTCCGATTTGATCTTATGGAGCATATTGACGCTCAGCAATTACCATACCTCCAGGTGGACGATGAAGATTAGTTTTTTAGTATTATTAAATTTAGCATTTTCGTATTATGTAATGTTATTTTATGTTTTTTAAAAATGTTATGTAATGTTTATTTAATTTTAATGAAATTTTAGTTTTTAATAAAGTTTAATAGAATTTAAAAAAGAAAAAAAGGAAAAAGAAAAAAAAAAAAAAAAAAAAAAAAAAAAAAAAGGAGTGAGTGAAGGGTGAGTGAAATAGCGCCTTCAAAAAGGAAGTGAGTGAAGGGTGAGTGATGAAAAAAGTGAAGAATGATGTGGCGCAAGGGGATTAGTTGAGAGTGAGTGAAGAAAATGGGAGTGAGTGGTGTACTCCCACCTCCCTTAAAATCACATGGCTATTTAGCTATAAAAACTCTCTATCTTCACGAAATTTCTTATTATATAAAAAACTTATCGTTTAAGTCTTTACATCGTCCTAAGAATTTTTAAGATTACCAATCTTACCCAACTTGCTGTGGTTTTCTCTTTTTATCTCTTCAATGACGTACTATTTATTTATTATTATTTTTTTTTTATGTTAATATAAATATAATTGTCTTTGCCAACTAGTTTAACATAAAGCAACTGAAGGCAAACGGGCAACAAGCTGCGCCGCCAGCTCTTTTTGGATTGCAAAGCTAATCCGCTGAAAAACTACGTTCATGGATCTAGGAGTCATCACATTAGAGTGCATGACCCGCTAAACTCTGTTTAAGAAGACTACAACAAGTTTTTGTTTCATGTTCTTAGCTATTCATATCTTTATATTTTTGTATGATTGTATCTCTATCTTCGTCCAACCTTCAAGTTTTTGTTATTAGATGATAAATATGGCACAAGCCCGATGTGGGGTTAGGGTCCATTAGGGTTTGTACTGATCAACATAAAGTTATACATACGGGGTTTATTCAATGTCTAACATGGTATCGGAGCGGATCTGATCCTCAAACCTAGATGGCTAGGTTGAGCTGCCTCCTCTAAGCCACCCCGTCAAACCCTAACAAACAAAAAAAAAATAAATAAAAAAGCTACAATTTTTTGTTCTTTTTCCGACCCTTTGTGCGTTGCTTGCTGCTTGCTTTCTCAATTGCCGAGCCGACAAAAAAGAAAATAACGTACTATATTACTTTCGCTCCTAGGCGATTGTGCCAAGCCCTAATAAATAAATAAAAGAAAGAAGCATAGAAGTAAGCAAGGTTTCATTACCTATTTGTTACGAGGAAGTGCCAATCTTTTTGTTTCATGGTATTAGGGTACTGGCAATGGGAGCGGGGTGGCCAGCGGTTTGCCCCAAACCGCCGGGGAACACCGCCGCCACCCAGCATTTTGGTTCATCGGTATGCTCCAGCGGTGATCTTCCCTGCTGCAGTTTGAAATCTTTTATCCGTTGGACCATTAAATGTTGTGAACGTTGGGGGGGGCTAAATTCCAAAAAAAAGATACGTTGTTGTTGGAGCGTTTGAACAAAAAAAATAATAATAATAAATTTCCTATAAATACTAGAATTGCAATCCGCTTTTCACACTATATTTCTACTGCATACTTAAAAAAAAAAGTGTATTATGGATCAAAGAAAGTCAAGTTCAACAAGAGGTCGTGGTCGTGCTATTCGTGGCCAACGTTTTCGTCCTTTTGTTAATTTATATACTTTTGTTAGTTTATATAATTGTGTTAATTTATATACTTTTGTTAGTTTATATAATTGTGTTAATTTATATACTTGTAGAAGCGTATTCGGGAGAGTGGATGTGGCGATGTGGATGAGTTGAAAAATGCCTTGGCCGATTTTAATAAGAGAAATAAAGGCAAATCGTTTACTCATATTGATGCATGGGAGGTTGTTAGGGGAGAACCGAAATGGTTGGAACAACCATGCTTTGTTCAAACATCTTCGGCATCTAATTCCGACAAACGAAGAAAGTCGTCGGAATCTACCTACTACGAGTCGGGAAGCAATGAGCATGTCGAAACTGTTATTCCCGATCTAAATGATGACATAACTCCCACAAGGAAAAGAAAAGGGAAAAAGATTGCTAGCGAGGCATCGACAAAGAATAGTGTTGTTGAACAATTCGAGGCCTACACGTCAAAAAAATCACAAATGTTGGAGGAGGAGATGGAAAAAAAACGTGCAAATGATGCATTGGCCGAAAAGTTGATGGCGGCACAACTCGACAGTGTTAAAGAAAAGCAATTGTTTCGGGCCTTGAAGTTCTTTAACGAACCGCATGATCACATAACCAATCAGGCTATGCGAGATTTCACTCTAAATAAAAAACGCGAGCTCGCGGAGAAATATGGATGGCCTATTGATTTTGAATAATTATGTTTTTTTTTTCCAAGTATTGTGTAATTTTCTTTCCAAGTATTATGTATTTTTATTTTAATTATTAATGAAATATTATGTTTTTTATTAAATTATTTATTTATGAAAATAAAAAATAAAAAAATAAAAAGTTAGAGGTTTGGGAGGTATGAAAATAGTGACCATTGCCACTAAAATAAGGGTGGGAGGTATGGAAAAAGTGTGAGTGGGGTGGAATGATATTATTGGTGGGTTGGGAGGTATGAAAATTTTTTGTAGTGACCATTGCCACCACCCTTAAAGAAGATAATGTTTAATTAGGATTAAAAAAAATAGTTTTTTATTGTTTGTTTGTTAGTCGATTGTTCGTACGGCTTTGTTAGCAGTCGACTAAAGTTGACCGTTGGTACCAGTCCCTAAAGTCGACCGTTGGTACGGTTGTGTTATCAGTCGACTTAGCCGACCGTTGGCACCATGATATGGTTCAATTTGAAAGTCAATGAAAGTCAACAATTAAAGTCAAAGTTACAAAGTCAAATAGCAAACCATAACAAATTTTCCCGCCCATTTTACTTTTACTATTTCATTGTATAAATTCACTTCTTGTATTCAGTTAGTGATATCAATCATTTCAGTTATAAAACTCTCCTTCTCTGTAAACCTTCATCTATGAATAACAAAGCATTGTTCTTCTTAATTCGTGATTCTATTCTTTATCTTCTGAAATTGCCTATTAAGTTGAAAGTACTACTTCATTTCCTTTGTGATTTCTAGTAGTACATATCAATTGGTATCAAGAGCCCTTTCTTGGCACCATTATTTTTCAAGAAGTGTTACATTGACAATTCTTGATATTCTGTTATCTTTTCCGATGTAATTCCGGCAAGAAAACAAGATTACGATCAAGAAATCAGCCACCACTGATTTCACTGTTCTGATTACAATTGGTTGGTGTCAATCCACTGTATGTGATTAATCATTGTTTCAGTGATTAGTCATTGTTGATGAGGGGTAATACTACTGGTACAATGGTGGAAACAAGAAGCAATACAACAAGAACTCAAGATCCTACAATGGAGTCTTTGAATCAAACTGTGGGTGAATTACAACGAATGATGACTGAGATGAGGACTGAGTTGGCAAGATTGAGATCTGGTGAAGGAAATAGTAATGGTGGTTCTAATGGTGGGTCTCAGGGTAACCAAAATATGTTATACACAAGGGCCACAAAGATTGAGTTTCCCGAGTTTTGAGGTGTTGATGTGAGGGGTTGGCTTTACAAGTGTGAACAGTTCTTCAGAGTTGACCACATTCCTGATGATTAGAAGGTAGCTCCGATCTCTATTCATTTGTTTAATGTTGCATTAATGTGGCATAGGCAGTTCTTAAGATTTGTAGGAGAAAATGTGGATTGGATAGTATACAAAACTGCTATTCTTAAGAGATTTGGTAGTTCATTTGATGATCCAATGGCTGATTTGAAAAATGTGAAGTATGAAACAACTATGGAAAAGTATCAAAATGAGTTTGATAAGTTGTTGAGTAGGGTGGAGATTGATATGCCTGAGGAACAACAAATCAGTTTTTTTTGGCTGGATTACCTAATGAAATAGAGTTAGCTGTTAGAATGTTTCACCCAGGAACACTAGTTGCAAGAAGCAACTAATGTGGCTGTTAAAAAGAAGTTGAGACCACCACTGTTAAACACACCAAAGTTTGGCAATTATCAAAACAATGGACCCATTAATAGTCCAAAACCAATGGCATTACCAGCTCTAAATGCCAATTGGAGAAACAGACCACCTAGGAAGCGATTGACACAAAAGGAACTTGAGGAAAAAAGAGCTAAAAATTTGTGTTTTTACTGTAACCAAAAGTACACACCTGGCCATAAGTGTCCATGTCAAATGTTTTCATTAAAAGTGGTAGTTGATAATGAGGAAAGTGAAGAAGAGGACATTGTCTATGAAACTGTGGATCAGGACAATGGGCACTGAAATTGAAAATGTAGAATATCAATCAAGTCACAAACATGATGGTTCTTATGATTAGTGTGGCGTATGAATTAAGAGAAAAAGGAATAAGAGAAAACTTGGAACCTTGAGAGAGAAAGTGTAATGTTAGATTAAATGTATGAGAAGGTCCAACCCTCTCCACATGTGAAGAGGGGTATTTATAGTACCTAACAAATAAATGATAAAAAGCCCACACCCGGGCTGTGGATCACGCATACTGTGGGTAAAGACCTGTCCTTCTTCCACGATGTTACTTAATCTAATTTTAACTAATAACTAAACTAACTACGAGCTAACTTAATGCTATTACAATAATTAGGTGACCGAGACTTTTACAGGAATATTTGTATTCCTAATAATCTCCCCCTAAGCTAGGTCACCTTGGAAATTAAGCTCTTTGATATTTAAGCATTCATAAGTCATTGAAGCTCGTAGGTTCTGATTCTTCACTTTTGATACGCGGGAATCGCACCAGGCTTTACCTCTCAAGGGATCTTGAGAAGCTTACAACCCCCACCAGGCAGTGTACCTGATCGTTGTAGTATAGTATAGTGACAAGTACCGGGGGATTGATCGTTCAGCTAGGAATAGTGTCACTAGGATTAGAAAACCTAAATACTATTTCTAAAGGTGAAGGATGATTATTTTTGTATTTTTATATTTTTTAGAAAGCAAGTAAAAATCTCGGGTTTGAAGGATTTGGGCGGAATTAGTTGCTAATCAACTAACCCGATACTAAAGATGCAATCAAAATAAAATACTAGAAATGAAAATAAATTAAATTATACTAAAGTTTGAGCAATAAGTGGAGAAAATGTGTTTACTTAGATTTCACTACTCGCTAGACATCTTTTACACGTTAATTATTTGTTATAGTTGCATGGATGACGGATTGTATTCCTTAATACCATTCATGGGGTGGCGCACTTAACTCCCCAATTCTATGAGCTCTTATCTCCTCCTATACCATGCCCAGCACAACTATAGGGATTATAAACAGTGGCTCATGCATTAAGTACAACCAATAAAGACCTAGTGCACATCGGTTCATGTTTCTTAAGACGTTCAAGCATGTTACCAATTGGAGATATGCCAGTTTTCTTATGCCTAACATATAAATCATTCATCTAAGAAAATTATAAACAAGTAATCAACACATAATTAATATCTAGGTTTCATTAGATCCAAGCAAACACAAGATGGATCTAGCCTAGCATGATGGAATTAAGACAAGAACAAGATATAGACAACCAACACATAGACATATTGATTGAATTAAAAGAACACTTATCTCAATTACACATGAAAGGTATCAAGGGCTTAGAACCCTTGAAAAACCTGTAAAATTCGCACCAAGTTCGTACTTAGGGATTCTCCAAAACTTCTCTCTTTTTAATGTGAAAATTAAAAATTATATATAGGAAAAGGGGTCTGACGGCGTCAAATCCAAACTTGTGACGCCGTCACCTCGCCGCCAAAAATCTTCTCGGACTGCCTTGATCTACTTTTGACGCCGTCATGTGTTGTACATTTCCAGGCCGTCATGACTTTTACTCTTGACGCCCTACTTCGTGACGCCGTCAAATCTGTACTGGATCGTCATGGAAATTTGCTCTTGACGCCATCAGGATGTTACTCTTGACGCCGTCACCTACTGTTCCCAGCAAGGAAAATTAAGACTTTGACGTTTTCTTCACTTTTATGCTCCAAAAATGTCCGAATTGCTTCCTTTTCCAGATTTCACTCCCAAAGTACCTAAAATCACAAAAGGAACGATTTAGGGCAATATTTGATCAAATAAATTCAATTCCGGGCTTAAATGACCCCCTAAAAGTGGTTCATTTTTCACCTCATCATATACCCTTACACTTGAGATTTGCTTGTCCTCAAGCAAATGCGCTTTTATTCTACTCAAAATACAAGTTAGGGGTCATTTAACACTAATATAAAAGTAATTACAACAAATAATCGTTCCACTAAAGACCAATAGACAAGCACGGAGGTCATACACAAGCACCTCACAAATAGTGTTTAGATACTCACATCTCTCGGGTGTAATAAAGTATAAATTACAATATGGAAACGGGAGATATCTCTCACTACCTGTCATAGCAAAATAGATTACCATAGGCTTGGGAAAGGATCAAACCTCCACCACATGGCGTAAGCACCTAGGATAAACTATCAAAGAGGTCTTTTAAAGGGTTGTAACGTTAGGTGTAGGGATATGAAATACACGGTTTTGTTGGATAAAGGAAGTTTTACTGGTGGCGAGTTAACAATCTTGGTTAATTACATGTACAATATGGCGTTGCTAAGCCAAGACTAGACTCGACTTAAGCTAATAAATAAAAAATAACAAAAACATAAAATGAACATAGAATGAAAAGGGATGATAGTCCGTATGTTTTTTTCTCTTTTTCCTTTTTCTATTTTTTTTCTTTTTTCTTTTTCTTGATTTTTTCGATTTTTTTTTCTTGATTTTTTTTTCGATTTTTTTTTTTTTTTTTTTTTTTTTTTTTTTTTTTTTTTTTTTTTTTTGCATACACTCTTACCCTACCATCCGATATAATACATTACACTCGAATCTTTACATACTTTACATTAAACTAATCTAATGACTCGAATTAAGAAAATCAAAACACTTGGAGCACTTTTAAGATTAACGTACATATGGGGGTAATAAATGATGTTCTTCCCCATTACTCCATAAATAAGTACTTTACCCATGAGTCCCAATCGTCTCAAAACAATATGTACAAGGATATGACTCGACTTAGCAACCATGTAATCAATTAGATAGTTAACTTAGAGTTTAACAAATAACAATAATGCACTAAAAATGGGCGCATACACGGAAGGCTAAGGCGATTTGGGTGTACATTTAAGTGGGGTGTAACAAATTCTTCCTTTAAGTAAAATGCTTAAAGTTAGAAACGAAAAGATAGGCTCGGAGGGGTGTACTAGGGGTTTCGTGTACTAAAAATGAGTACAACGCTAAGGGTGTGGGAAAAATTAGTTGACTTAACTAGCCAAGTAATATGACTTAAATGGTCAAGTAATTATAATACGGGTTTAACACAAGGGTGATCGTAATGCCTCTTATCATGTAGTAAATCCTACCACACGAATGTAGTCTCACTAGCGGTCTCGGGATGCATCACTAACGCAAGTTCTAGAATCTAAATGCTACCGGTACACTCATAAGCACTAATAATAAATGCTTTTCCTATCAAATCTAAAGGCGAACCTCACATATTTGGGTGTAAAATTTTTCTGAATATACGGTTATGTGCTAGTCATACAATCTCCTATCCATGAGACGCTTGCTATGGCTAAAGTTTCACTCCTAAATGTTGTAAAAAATTTTAAATTTGGCGCTAAAATTGCACTAACAAGTATTTCTCATAGTTTTATTACACATTTACCATTAGACAAAACAAACTCAAGCGAAAGTGCATATGTAAGGTATCATCTTTTTACCCTCCCCTTACACTTAAGATGAACATTGTCCCCAATGTTCAAGTAAAGAATGTAAAAGTGAAAAAAAATAAAAAGAATGAAATCAAATACTCCCCTGATTCGATCGGTATGGATAATAAGGTGACCAGGTTAAATCTTCCTCCAAGAAAAAACAATCAAAGCTTCCCTTCCAGAAAAATAAATCATCTTCTCGTCATACATAACCTGTAAAACCTGAGAAAATAGACAAAACAACCTCGCGTAAAATCGGCGGCATCCTATATAAGTTACTAACTCCTAGAAAACAAGATAAGATATAATGCTTGTGGAATGAAGTTTGCAGATTTCCTGGAGATTATAAAACTTAATAATTCACAAAAACCATAAGACTCCGTTAGAAAAACAAAACTGGTAAAATTTCCAGATTTTTACACTTGACGCCGTCAAGAGTTAACTCTAGACGTCGTCAGAAGTGACCTGCAGAAATTCTTATGTTAAGTTTCCGGAAAATTTCTGGAAAAACTTGGTCCTACTTCCTGGAAAATCCTGCAAAACTTTATTATAACTCAATACAAGCATTTGACTCTAACAAATACGAATATACATGTTCATTTAATATTGTGGAGAATCATGATCGGTTTGTTTCTTAAAAACATATTTGGGGTTTCCCCTTACACTTATCTTTTGCAAAAATACTTTTAGGTGGAGTTAAGACTAGGCCAAAACAACAAAGTAAAGTATTTCCACTATTTATTTGAGAAACATGATCTACCAACAATAAAAATAAAGCGTGCATACGGAAGCAAATAACAAACAAACAAAAATTAAATCACACAAAACATGGGTTGCCTCCCAAGAAGCGCTTTTCTTTATTTACGAGTCTTGTAGCTAGACTCAAGGTCATGGGTTACTACGTGACCTCGTCGTCGGTTCCACTCTCTAGGTCGTCTTCTAAACTTGTATCGCTTTCATAGTGTAAGTACTTCGGGTCTTCGAACTCGAAGATATCTTTTCGATACTTAGAACCAAGCTTACTAACATCCTTAAAGAATCCACATGATAAATCAGAAGTGTTCTTACACCCTCTTCGAACATCTTCATCGCACAAAATAAGTTGGGAACTTATCTTATCAAGCCCGTCACAATCGATTTCCTTAAGGTCTCTTCTCTTGTATGGCGTTTGGTATGAAACCCTCCTAATCCCATCAGCGAAGGTCATAATTCCGTTCCGGTCATCAATTATCAGATTAGTAATCTCGCAAAAGGGTGCCCCAAAAATAATTTGTGATAATCTATGGTCGACATAGTCTTTGATGTTGTCCACGATCGTAAATTCCATAGTAAATGCCATATTTCCTACAAACACCTGGATTTCATGATCCTTACCAACCACTTTCTCTCCCTTGTAAATCATTCCCCATCTGCAGATATTGTTATAATGGAATAAGGACATAAAATTCTTTGGCAGGAATACGTTAATGTAGATGCTATCGAAGTACTTATGACCGATCATGCAGGGGATCTTGAGATTATTCAGATCACGCCGCCTTATCTTCCCCGACTCTCCATCCTTCGACCCATATAGATTCCCCTCAAGGGAAGGACGATACTCGTACACCTCCTCATTACCCTTACGAAAAATTACCTTCTTAACACCATTGGTGAATAATGCACTACCATCTTTCTCATCAAGGATCACTCCCGATTCATTGATAAATGGTTTTCCAAGAACAAGGTTGGTTAATGTTTGATTGGTGAAAGGGTCCACGTCATCGACCACGGTGAGGTCAGTATTGTAAACAAGCTCTCCAATCCTGATTGATAAATTTTTCATCACTCTCTCGCACGCAATGTGTCCTGGGAAGGCTTCGTGGTATAAGGAAAGGGGGACTATGTTGACTGGGAAGCTAGGATCTATATGACTATCGGTTAAGAGCTTTTCCTTAATGGTGCAGGAGATCTTGAAAACTTTAGGATTACTTTCCTTAGTCCTATCGCTATTCTCACTAGTAACATCCTCCATTTTTCTCTCGGGTTCTTCTATAATAGATTTACCCCAAATGGTTGGATTTCTCTCATGCTCTTCCGATCTCTCTTTCCCTTCATTCGATTTGCCAGATTCTCACGCGGTGTACTGCTCGGATGAGTTGGTAGGTTTTCTGGCCGAATCGTGGTCTACCCTTAAGGTCTCATCTTTAGCTGTATGACCGAATTTGTTAGTTTGTTGTTGGGTTGGGTTGGGTGTAGAAGCAGATATCGTGGTAATGGTGTTTACGAAATGGATTGGTCCTAGGGGGTTGACAGGTTGTTTTCCTTTAGGGGATAGATGTTTGAATAACTTGCTAGAACTTTTTATTTTCACAGGGGAGGTTGGTGGACTCATGACGGTAACAGATTTAACCTCATCAACATGAATGGGTTTATTAACAACATGCTCTTTGATAGCAGTTAACAGATTACCAATCTTGTTGTTCATATCAGCCTGCTGTTGTCTAAATTTAGCCTCGAGCGTAGAGAGCTGTAATTCTTGAGATATAATGAATTTTTTTAGGGCATCTTCACAGCTTTGCTTAGGAATGCCTTGTGACGGAAAATGCTCGGACCAAGTGAGTGGTGAGGAGTCATTGAAAGATACGCTCCGCGTTTGGTACCCTCTGAAATTAGGTTTATCCTTCCATGCCTCATAGGCCTCGCCAGAAGTTCGAGGACCTTGATCCACGTGTGATGACGTGAATTCGTTATAAGCACGTTTTGGAAGCTCCATGCAGTTATGAGTCTCGTGAGGGCCATTACATAATTTACATGTAGAAGCGATTCTGCTTACTTGGCTTAAGGATTTTGGAGCTTCGTAAGATTTCATGAGAGACTTGACTCGACCTTCAAGTTCCATGATCCTACGGTCGGGAGTGCTAGAATTGTTCGAAGGCAAAGATATTGCCTTGACCGTTTTGTTCAAATCACGGGGATCATTCCAACTTTCGTTGTCATAGAGAGCAAGATCTTCTATGAGTTCCCATGATTGTTCCACACTTATATCACGTAGCTTACCACCGGCCGATTGGTCAATGGCTCGCCTCGTGGAGATATCGATATGGTCATAAAATATTTGGACTTGGAGCCAAAGATCTATGCCATGATGAGGGACTTTTTGGAGTAAGTCCTTGAAACGAGTCCATGCTCCATAAAGAGATTCATTTTGACGTTGTTAGAACATCAAGATGTCATTTCTAAGCTTAGTAGTTCTCCCCGGTGGGAAAAATTGAGCAAGGAAACAAGTGGTGAGATCATCCCATGTGGTGATGGATCCCGCGGGTAAACGTTCAAGCCATTGACTAGCTTGATCCCGTAGAGAGAATTGGAATAGGCGTAATCGGGTTGTCTCTCTAGTTGCAACATCTAGGTCTATGGAATCTACGATTTTGAGGAAGTCCTTAAGATGTTGGTTTGGATCTTCAGAACGAAGTCCATGGAATGCACATCCGCTTTGCACCAACCGGATGGTGTCAGATCGCAAGGGGGTCACATTGGCTCCGGTGAGCTCAATGGTGTTTCGGTAGCCTTGGTGGCTAGGTCGGGAATACTCTCCTAAGGTTCGGGGCCTAAGGGGTTCTAATGGTGGGTTTTGTTGTGGTGGGATGACGGGTTCCAAGATGTTCCCGTTGTCCATGATGTCGGGTGGTTACGAACAAAGACACAAAGAAATAAGATAGACTAAAGAGAACCTAAAAATAAAAATAAAATCTTACTAGAAAGGAATCTAGCAAGTAGACCTAATAAAAAGAGATTCTAACCTAGACAATAACTATTCCCCGGGCTGCGGCGCCAAAAACTTGATACGTGGGAATTGCACCAGGCTTTACCTCTCAAGGGATCTTAAGAAGCTTACAACCCCCACCAGGCAGTGTACCTGATCGTTGTAGTATAGTATAGTGACAAGTACCGGGGGATTGATCGTTCAGCTAGGAATAGTGTCGCTAGGATTAGAAAACCTAAATACTAGTTCTAAAGTTGAAGCACTACTACAAAAAAGTTCATAGACACTGGTTAGAATAGCCCAAAGAAACAGGTTTTGGAACCACTCTTTGTGAGGGGGTATCTCTTTGACTCAAACATATAGAAACCAGTTTTGCAACCGGTCTCTAATAAAAGCAACTGAACCGGTTTTTTGGTAAGAGCAAGTCTCCACAATTGAGTAACGAGACTTGTTTTTATCTAAAAACCGGTCTTACTCAAAATTTCTTTATTAAAAAAAATATTTTAAATTTTGTCCAAAGTATTTTTTTTTTTAAATTCCACAATATGCAACTTAATAAAAGTGTAATGTCTAAATTCAAGCTAATATCACCACCTACAACCACTTTTTATATCATCGAACTTTTCCTGCATAAATAAAGATAAAAGCTAATACATAATTCATGAGCTAAGAAATACACTAAATTTTCAAGAATGCATCTCTCTCATTTTCAAACCCATTCGTTTACAATTTTAGCATCTCTTTGCTTCTAGCTTCGTCCTCCGTCTCTTTTTTTACAGTTTCCATTTAGATCATCCAAGTGCACAATATTGCTTAGTAGCACCTCAATGTCAATAAAAACCATATCTCAAGCTGTTGATAAGACAAAAAAATCTTAGTTAGAATTTATATTTATATAGCATAGTTTTATCCATATATTAAAGAGACAAAGTCAAAAAAACATCGAAAAAGAACAAATGTGCACATACAACTAATGTTATGGAGACTATTTAAATTCATAAGCAAGCACATAAGCAAAAAAATGTTGGATCTCATGGACCATTTAGTCAAGACAACAAAGGATCGAGTGACAATAGTGCATAAAATGAGTCAATATTCATAATTACATATGTGCAAATCGCTTTCGATATGAAAGTAAACATATATATACTATAGACATTAAAAAAAACTATTCTGATCTTGTAGCACTATCAATCAATAACTCGAAAGTAATATTGTGTACGAATAAACCAAAGATGCATTTTGTTAGATATTTCACCATTGTCACTGAATTTGACACTACAACATTAGTCAAGAACCACATTAGAAATTTTATTTTGGAAACAAAAGGTATGAATATATGCCCGTCAATAATCAAAATAATGATTCTTCAACAAATACAAATTTATTACTAAAGCATATAGATATTTTTGTCAAGCTAACGTAAACATATATTTTACCTTCATAGAAAAGTCAAACAGTAGCTTTGATTTTTAATCGATTTCCTCGCATTTAACACCAAATGATAAGTATGAACAATCAAAGCCCTTCAACTTCAGCGCCTGCAAACAGGCCGAGTCATAAGAACAATTATTTACGATTTATGAGAGCACAAAAAGTAAGAACACGAATTTACAAACAAACCGACACAAAATAGATTTAAGAGCACACAAATATCAAGTGACCTAAAGGTAAGCGCAATTGGCATCAAAATTCAAAACACAATAATATAATCATTTTCGCCATAGACAATATTAATGCTAACCTTGCCATTGTTCCAGATCTAAGAAATCAATTACTCCGTAAATAACTATTTGACCAGTAGAGGCTACAAAAAATAAAACTTGTAAACAAGGGAATGGATTATGGTTTCATTAGTGGAATATTTAATGCCAATAATAGGGTTTTTTACAACTTGGTCAATTTTAAAATTTTTAAGAGTTTGTGAGCGGGGCAATCATAGGGGGAAACTAAAAAGTGGGAGGGGAAGTTAAAGGATATTATAGAATACGATTTACAATTGAATTTTTAGTTAATGAAATCAAAATAAAAACTTAAAAGTATAAAAAAGTTAACTTATTATAGTAATTAACGAGGTTTTGAACCCGCGCGTTGCCGCGGGGTTTTTGTATTCGCAAGTTAGCAAAAAAAAAAAAAAAAAAAAAAAAAAAAAAAAAAAAAAAAGGACGATATCGCGTTAGAGCGTTACGGTGTAGTTAGGGTTAAAAAAAAAACCTGTATAATGTTATACACTTTGATATATATATATATATATATATATATATATATATATATATATATATATATATATATATATATATATATATATATATATATATATAACCATGTTAGGGGGTCAAATGATAAAAGAATGTGTATGTTGTGTGAGGGTAAATCATTAAAAAGAATATAGCATTAAAAATGGGTAGGAATCTGTATCTGCACAACCTGCACAATATTCATCACCTGTATAATGTTATACACTTTGATATATATAACCATGTTAGGGGGGTCAAATGATAAAAGAATGTGTATGTTTTGTGAGGGTAAAATCATTAAAAAGAATATAGCATTAAAATGGGTAGGAATCAGCAAAGTATCTGCACAACCTGTACAATATTCATCATATGTTGGTGGTACTATGGCGGTGGAAGTTCATAACAGAAATAAAAGCAAATTTTTCACAAACCGACCTCAGTTTGATACGATCACAACATGATTACAGAATGGAAATTAGTCTTTTTGCTACAACACATTAATAACATGAAACAAATACATAAAATCTGCTTAAGACATAAATCTTCACATACTGCCTACTTATCCTTTGAGGTTCACCAAAATGTACCTGAACCACAATATCAAATTCTGCTTGTGTTTTAGGACCACTATCGAAGACTATTGCTCCAATACAATCAGCAGTAGGAAGTGCGCAACCCGTAATGGGATTGGTTGGATAACATTGTCTGGCGCACCAGTCGATGTGTGAGTAGTTGGTGAAAGCTGTCCCTGAGTGGTAACACTCGCCCCATTGGTTGGCCCACAGGCTGCATCAATATGTATGGTTAAAGACATCAAACATCTGAGCAGATTCTAAATGTTACTAAAAAAATAAAGGCATGTACATCACATCATACTTACATAGTGCAAATGGCATCGCCTTTTGGATGGCCAATTTTCATAACATGAATGCAGTGACTGCCCTTCCATTGGTCTTTTTCCCTTGTATGTAGTAGTGTACCTTGTACGACTTTTTTTTCCTGAAAATGAAGCTCAAACTATCAGTCATAATCTCAATTAAGAACCTATACAACTTTTTCGTAAATCATTACCGAAAAGATGATCACTTACTCGTTTAATTTCTATTTTGATTTTAATTCAATATGTAGGTAAAGTGCAGCGTGGACACAAAGTGTTTTGGGTCAAAGTGTCGGAATGACACAAACCACACAGATATACACTGACGACAGAAAGTGCTTAGTTGTATCACCTGACTATTTATTTTAAAGCCCAGGTAATCATATAGTTAGAGCCTGTTTGGAATTGCTTGTTTACTCACTTTTCTGCTTATTTTGACAACAAATATACACTGACCACTACAAAGCGTTGTTGCAGACCCCACTAAACTTTGTTGCCGACCCCACTAAATTTTGTTTCATACTCCCCCTTTACATTCTATTTCAATAAAACAGTAATTGACCAAAAAAGAAAAAAAAAAAAAAAAAAAAAGAATGAAGCATACATCATCTATAATAACACAATTATAAGTTACATGGGATTTAACTTTCAAGGTATGTACCTTGGGGATTTAAGAACTGGATGACAGTCTGAAAATATTAACTTCTTCAATTGCTGGAGCTCCATTTATTCTTATTCTCTTGAAAGTGGTTTGCCCCTATCGTCATCAGTGGTGGTTTTCTTGTGTACAACCTTCTTCTTTCTGTAACATGACATAAACCTCTAATTAGGATCGTGTTGAGCATGTAAGTAAACACTAAACTGTGAAGATGTGCAACTAATTTTAATTTAAGGATGATTATACGTTGCTTCTTAACCAGCTTATGTTTACATAAACCAATAACAACTTAGACAACAGAAACACGTCAACACAAATATAGCTAAAAATAGTAGCATAATGGTCACCTTTCGTCTTGAACCAATGCTTTTCTTTTTCACCTTTTATAAGGAAAAGTAAGGACAGGTTCAAGAGAACTAAAAGAGAGACGAAAGAATGAGGAGTGTACTTCTAGCAGCACTCTTCTCAATAGGCCACTATATTATATGCACACATTAGCTGTAGATGCTCAATCAACAGTGCTAAACGTGTCTACTTCAAGTGTTTCGCCCGCTTTCACTCACTTCAATTCTTTTATGCACCAGTAATATCATAAGGAATAAAGAAGTAAAAAAAAGGTCAATGAAATCCCTTCAACCAAACGTACCCCAGATGTCCCCATTGCCCGTGACCGACCAATAGTGGTTAAAATTTTAAGTTTAGATTTGCAATTAAAGTTCAGTCACATTAGACCATTTCCGAAGCTGAATCATTATCAAGTTAAACTCAACGACTTCACGTAATGGCATGGCATGTAAAGGAGCAAATTTTAAAACAACTAAGAAGTATAACTAAGTGCTTACTCCAGAAACTGTTATATGTGACTTCGAAGCTCAATAATCAAACTCCATTTTCATAAGCACCTATATGATCATCCGAAGACGCTAGACTCGGTACACCCATTCTGACCCATTTCACATTAGCAAGATAAGCTGCAAAAAATAATAAGGAAGGTAAGCTTCATCCAACCCAAGAAACGAAGTGTAAGTTTGAAAGGTTCATTAATTAGGGATCCAAAATCAAAGTAGTTGATTGGACTGTTCACATGTTGAATAAGGAACTACTAACTCGGTTAATTAAAAAGCTAATTTTAAGTCGATTATAAGCAAACTTGTCCTCTATAAGGTAAAAAACGACTCATAACGGGCCACTTGAGCTTCAAAATTTTCAGTGTTGGATAATCTATTTTAGAATGCAACGGTCACTCTCATATAGTACGTAATATTAGTAAATAGGTTTATGTAAAAACCAAAATTCAGAACATCTATAATTTTTGGCGAGGCAATGACCAAATCAGCTAGCACATTACATAATTTTTGGCGAGGCAATGACCAAAATTCAGAACATCTGTAATTTTTGGCGAGGAAATGCAACGGTCACTCTCACATAAGGTGCATGAATCAGCTAGCAGTAAATGTACAACCATTACTCTAGGCTCATGACTAATCAACGTGAGCATATGGAGTTTCAACCCTGCACATTCTTAGCGTCTCGAACCTTCTGCTCGGTCATTTCAAGTAATTGGCCTGTGACATTAAATAAGAGTAACAATGTAAATAGGTAGGAATAGATGGTAAATAGTTGACTAAAAAAGTTAACAAACTCAGCATACATATAAACCAATGGATATCTGATTATCATAGCTTTAAATATCAGAAACCAAACACCCACTTAAACAACTAAGTTGCGGATTATCATAATTGTAAACATGGGAAGCCAAACACCCCTTAAACAACTGTGTATCTGATTTTCATAGCTATCCTATTGTTCACAATCTTAAAAAGAAATCAACTTATTAGTATACGTGTTACGATAAATAAAAAACTAAAACTTATGATAGTATAGATTTTGGTTAATGGTTGCAAACGTCAACGAATGGCCAGTTTGTTTTTATAATAAAAAACTAAAACAAATGGAATCTTTCACGTCGTTACCTCAAATCGCCCTGCAAAAATGTTGTTATTAGCTTTTATACTTATTGACTAACCATATTAAGAAATGATGTTTGCATTGTTGTGAGTACTCGATAAATGTGACCTACATACCCCTCAATTACCTTACAACACCCCTCTGCTTATAATATCCCATCTCATAATTTTTCAACATCTCATAATTTTGGGCCAGTACATACTGAAAAAAAAAAAGTAATAAAAAAATGAAATTAGGTTATACCTTCTTTTCATTGACAAACACCAACGACCTCAATTGAGCCGATTTATAACCCCTTCAACCAAAAAATCCCTGAAAAAAATTAAAAGCATCATTTCAGTTACAATCAATTACCGTTCATTAAAAATTGGTTAAAAACATATAAAACAAAACCCCTAATTTTCTGTAAATAAAATCAAATTCCAATTAATCAAAACATAAAAACCAAACCCTAACCACAAAACAGTTAAAATGATAAACAATTACATACCTTTTTTAAGACCCATGAATTTAGGATCTGTGGTTGGATGTGTCAGCAGATGGATTATACAGGAAGAAAATAGGGAGGAGATGTGTGTGTGTTTTGTGTTTATATTTTGTGATCTGTGGAAAAGTGGAGAAGCTTCACGAAATAACACTCCTCTTCTCACAAAACACTGCCTCCCCATTAAAATAATCGCGTTCTGTAGCAATTCCTGTAGCCATACTCACATTTTGCACTATAGATGCTCCATTTTGCATCGGGTTAAAACGCCGGTCGGGTTATATTTTACCCGCCGGAGTTCCAATTATGAGAGGGAAGGTGAGAGAGGCGATGGATGCCGGGTATACCTATTTTAGACGGATCGGGCTTTGCAAATATCTGTTGGGCCAAAAAGGTCTACAGTAAAGTTTGAGGGAAAAACCACGGCTAATAGTATATAGATATAATATCAAAATAAAAAGTTAACTTATTATACAGGGGCAATTTCATATCTCCCCTTCTTTTAGTTGGAAATTTCATATATACCCAAACATGCATTAAAAACATTGTACATTATGCATTCAATACTTGCACTTTGGGTATATATGAAATTAATCATGAAAGTATGGTGATATATGAAATTAATCCTATTATAATTATATGATATATCTATAGACATTTTTTTATTTTCTTAACAAACTATGTACATATAAAGTAATAACAAAAGAATATTTGATATGTTTGGTAACAAGGTGTGTCGTAAAGTTTATAAATATGTTTCACCCATCTCATTTGATAAGCATTGAATATTCTTATTTATTTCACCGAACTACAATATTATTTTCTCCATATCGGCGGTTCACTTACTATTATGCCTAAACTTAATCGTTGGGGAAACCAGTAGCAAATGTAACTCTTCTCTTAGCAACATATAATTGGACCTTCAAGACCGTAGTAATAAAGTAACCCACCCCTCTCACTGAGAACTTTTTGGTTGACAACAACCAGTCTTTTAGATCACGTATATGAAGTGGTTTGTTTTGAACGAACAGGTTTTGTTGTGTTTTAGATCATAGATACAGGTTTCCATCATAAAACAGGTCTCTTGTACTTCCATTCCTACTATTTTTTTACATTGGAGACAGGTCTTTTTATAACCGGTGTCTATTAAGGGGTTTTTATAGCATTTTTTGTAGTAGTGAAGGATGATTATTTTTGTATTTTTATATTTTTTAGAAAGCAAGTAAAAATCTCGGGTTTGAAGGATTTGGGCGGAATTAGTTGCTAATCAACTAACCCAATACTAAAGATGCAATCAAAATAAAATACTAGAAATGAAAATAAACTAAATTATACTAAAGTTGTGAGCAATAAGTGGAGAAAATGTGTTTACTTAGATTTCACTACTCCCTAGACATCTTTTACACGTTAATTATTTGTTATAGTTGCATGGATGATGGATTGTATTCCTTAATACCATTCATGGGGTGGCGCACTTAACTCCCCAATTCTATGAGCTCTTATCTCCTCCTATACCATGCCCAGCACAACCATAGGGATTATAAACAGTGGCTCATGCGTTAAATACAACCAATAAAGACCTAGTGCACATCGGTTCATGTTTCTTAAGACGTTCAAGCATGTTACCAATTGGAGATCTGCCAGTTTTCTTAAGCCTAACATATAAATCATTCATCCAAGACAATTATAAACAAGTAATCAACACATAATTAATATCTAGGTTTCATTAGATCCAAGCAAACACAAGATGGATCTAGCCTAGCATGATGGAATTAAGACAAGAACAAGATATAGACTACCAACACATAGACATATTGATTGAATTAAAAGAACACTTATCTCAATTACACATGAAAGGTATCAAGGGCTTAGAACCCTTGAAAAACCTGTAAAATTCGCACCAAGTTTGTACTTAGGGTTTCTCCAAAACTTCTCTCTTTTTAATGTGAAAATTAGAAAACTATATATAGGAAAAGGGGTCTGACGGCGTCAAGACCAAACTTGTGACGCCGTCACCTCGCCGCCAAAAATCTTCTCGGACTGCCTTGATCTACTTTTGACGCCGTCATGTGTTGTACATTTCCAGGCCGTCATGACTTTTACTCTTGATGCCCTACTTCGTGACGCCGCCAAATCTGTACTGGATCGTCATGGAAATTTGCTCTTGACGTCGTCAGGATGTTACTCTTGACGCCGTCACCTACTGTTCCCAGCAAGGAAAATTAAGACTTTGGCGTTTTCTTCACTTTTATGCTCCAAAAACGTCCGAATTTCTTCCTTTTCCAGATTTCACTCCCAAAGTACCTAAAATTATAAAAGGAACGATTTAGGGCAATATTTGATCAAATAAATTCAATTCCGGGCTTAAATGACCCCCTAAAAGTGGTTCATTTTTCGCCTCATCAACTTTTCTGCACACTTTGTACTTCAAGCAATGAACTTGTGATTTGATGTTCCTTTGAGATGTGTGATCTTTGAGCTTCTTTGAGATCATCAGCCACAGTAAATCTCCAAGCTAATCCACAGTAGTATTGCCTTCATGTGATGTAGTGACTTAAGGAACATCATGCTCACACCCTTCTGGATCTGGAGACATTACATTAGATTTGTGGATCAGGAGACTTTTTCATCAGAGTTGCGGAAACGTTGTTGGTAGTCTCTCAACATTTGTTGTAGTAAGTCTCTCATAGTCATTGATAGTGAGGAGGTTGTGTGAGCATGAGGTATGGATTGACCCGATTTATCTAGAAAAAGGAGCCATTAACGCCATCTTTATATGTGTCCCTGAAATAAAACAGTTAGCAATAAAGATAGAGAACGAATATGGCTTTGTCATTCGTTCTGCGAGGACAGACTACCCTCCGTTTTTATGAAAACCGACCTGTGACCAGGTAGAGTCTCTTTTAAAGAAGACTCTCCTTGACAGGAATTTCCAGCTCAAAGTAATGAATTTTCCAAAGAAACCACTTCGGAATCTTCATACTTAGCATGTTCTCATACCGGAACGTCTCAAAGCAGACAGCACGATAGAGTGAATCGGTGAATAAATATTCACGGATTGATGAGAAATTGATTTATAGAAATCACTCGTGTGTCATATGATAAACATTTTTGAGACACGACGAGAGTTTTAAGCTTTGAATCACATTTCCATAAAAAATACTTTTGTTTGAAAGATTTTACACAATCAATGTGCTCAAAAATTAGTTTGTGAGCACACTGAAAGGTTTTTGCAAAAGTATCCGTCAATCCATATCCTGGAACAAGTTTGATTCAGTGTTGAATCGTACCATTGTTGCTTTCCAGTTGTCACTTGCTCATTGATCCAAAGTGGATCTCACATGTCACCTACCAAGAGCTTGAGAGATGTTCGCTCTAGAAGGATTTCCATCTTCATTGTGAATATTTTCATATCACTCGGATGTTCTGGCAATACCACAAGGATAATGCGTACGACTCTAAATATTTTATCTTATTTTCCACATTGTGTGAAACAATAAGCATATTTGCAATGTGTCCTATTGAGATTTATGGAAGATCTCATGGCTCTAGACTCAATAGTGCATTTTGATCCGCTCCTGGAGACTGGGGAGGCGTCTCCTGTTTAGGTATCAACATAGCTCGCAATGAGCGGTCGATACATTGCACAGGGTTCCCCGTGAGAATGAAACAAGCTCTTTTAAGAGAACTTGAGTGGTTGGGAAGTTTAGTGCAGTGTGTCACTGGGTCCATGACGTCTTGTCTTCAATACCGGTGTTACCTTAGTAACCGCCAGTAGATTATGAATTGGACCCGGTTTCTGCCCTAAGGTTGAATATATGGAAGGCTATTTCTTTTCACCCTTTCTCATTTCATTTCATTTCTTTTTCATTCTTCAACCCCTTCAGTGCTTACCGAGACTTCACCACTAGAACCTTGTTGGGTTTGTTCTAGTCCTAGCTCTATCTCAGTCCGCACTATTCCCTTTCTCACTTTACTCCTTTTTTTCAATCATTCCTAAGGACTTCTAATCTATCTAGAGGATTTTCCCTGGGAAGATCCTTCTGGTTCTGGTGGATCATGGGAACTCATACCTAACCTTAACCATCCTTATAACTCCATGCATAAAGATAAATGGTCGGTCTTTGGTATTACTTCCACAAACGCCTTTTGCTCCCCCTCAATATGTGCATCGATATTCAAAAGTGTTTAGCACATTTGTGGGAGCCTATTTATTGAGTCCAAAAGATCACTTTTGATTATCAGATTTCATATTTAAATCACATTCTCTCCCCCGATCAAAAATTTCAAATCTTTCGAGATTTTGGATCTCAATTGATTTAAATAAGTTATAAAATGTTTGGGAGAGAAATGTGGTCAGTTTTAATATTTTCTGATAAAAGGAACCTTTTTCTTGCTCCCCCTCAATCTGTGAGGGAGGTTGTTATGTGTCAGATTTGATGAGTTTACAAAAGATTTGAAGTTATAACGAAAACTCTTTGAAAATATTCTCATTCTGACACATAACCATCACAAATTGTTTTATTGCAAGGTTTTTGTACAAAGTGTGGAGAGTTTTGATGATACATAAAATTTTGAGAAATCACTCCCCCCTCAATCAATGACGGATGTTAAAACTGAAATAATTGATAAAATATTAAAGTCATTGATTGAGTTAAAAATTTTATCAAAATTTAGATTCAATTTTATTTTCAATCAAAATCTCATGGTACCACCAAGTTTTGCACAAATACTTTCCGGAAAAATCATAGAAGGGAAAGTATTTGGCGATATAAAGAAGATTTCTCTTCTTTATCAAGAAATAATGCACTGAAGCGTACATTAGATCGAGGAAACATGGATATAAAGTAATCCATGCCCAGGTGAACATCACCCGGTAAAAGGAACAACCGTCTTTTTGGCAACGTGTTTTCCCCATTTTGAAAAACGGGTTGCTATCTGAAGTAATAGCAAGCCATAGTTTTAAAGTCTGGGTTACAACTTGAAGTGACTGCAAGCCATAGTTTTGAAGAATATTTTGAGATACGACATGTTTTAGAAAAAAAACTTTATTTGAAATCGAAAAACACTTGCTCAAGCATATGTATGATTCTGTGTCATTATTGAATGACATTTCTAGAAACGTACATAATATTGATTACACAAGAGACATGTCGTGAGAAGAATATTTTTGTATTTTTTATGATTTTTCAGATTTTTATGGTTTTTATAGGTTTTATATTTTTCTATTTTCTTTTTGATAAATTTTATGTGCAAAGAATATGTGAAGCTAATCCTTCAATCATCATTCACTTCCTGGAGAGACTTAAGAGTTTCTGGAGTGAGGCTCTTCATCCTAAGTCGTGGAAGAATGAACTAAAATCTTTCTCGAGAAAGAGCCTTTGTGAATATATTAGCCAGCTGAAACTCTGTCCTCACAAAGTAGAGTTCCACTATCCCTTTTTCCACTTGTTCTCTGATGAACTGATGACGAATGTATATATGCTTGGCTCTGGAGTGCTGTACATTGTTGCAACACAGGGCAATGACACTTTTGTTATAACAATACATTGGGATTTTGTTGAAGTCATACCCATAATCTGATAGTTGTGATCTCATCCACAAAATTTGAGCACAGCACGAGGACATGGCTATATATTCAGCTTTTGTGGATGATATTGAAGTGCACATCTGTTTTTTGGATGACCAGCTGACAAGTTTCTCACCTAAGAATTAAGCACCTCCGGAAGTACTTCTGCGAGTATCTTGACACCCGCATGATCAGCATCTGAGTAGGCCGTGAGAGCCATTGCATTGTCTTTAGGGTACCAAAGACCCATGTGAATTGTCCCTTGGAGATATCTGAAGATTCGCTTGACAGCTTCTAAGTGCTTTTTGGTGGGCTTGGATTGATATCTGGCACACATGCATATGGCGAAAAGAAGGTCTGGCCTACTTGCTATGAGGTATATGAGAGATCCAATCATGCTTCTGTGTTTTGTCTGATCAATGGTTTCTCCAGCTGAGTCGTCATCATGTTTGGATCTTTCAACCATGGGTGTATCAACCGTGTCACTTGAATTGAAGCCAAACTTCCTGAGGATGTCACTAGCATACTTAGCTTGATTAATAAAGATGCCGCTCGGATTTTGTGAGATCTGTAACCCCAAGAAGAAAGACATTTGTCCCATCATAGACATTTGAAACTTGGAACTCATTTCCTTAGCAAAGCGATCACATTCATTGGAATCAGACGATGCAAAGATGATATCATCAACATAGATTTGAACGTGAAGTAAGTTGTTTCTAGTTTTCCTAGTGAACAAGGTAGGATCAACCACACCCTTGGTAAATCGATTTTCAAGGAGAAACTTTGAAAGTGTGTCGTACCAAGCTCTCGGAGCCTGTTTGAGACCATAGAGTGCCTTCTTTAAGTGATATACATGATTTGGTCTTTCTGGGTCCACGAAACCTTCAGGTTAAGTAACATAAACCACCTCTTTTAAGTCCCCATTCATGAAAGCTGTCTTAACATCCATTTGATATACAATCATGTTACTGCTGGCAGCATTGGCAAGAAAGATTCTAATGGCCTCGATACGAGCGACAGGTGCAAATGATTCTTCAAAGTCAATACCCTCTTGTTGATTGTATCCTTTCGCAACCAACCGAGCCTTGTTTTTCAACACATCACCATGCTCATCAAGCTTAACTTTGAAAATCCATTTGAGAGCAATGATCATTGTGCATTCAGGTGGTGGTACTAATTCCCATACATCGAGACGATCAAACTCATGGATTTATTCTTGCATAGCGGTGAACCAAGATTCCTTTGTTAGGGCATCCTTGAAGTCTTTGGGTTCGATTTTGGATAAGACTGAGTTAAAGAAGCACCACAAGGCATCAGTGGCAAGTTGTTTTCTGGTGGACACAGGTCGTAAGGGATGTCCTATGATGTTGTCCATAGGGTGATCATTTGTCCATTTTCTGAGATGTTCATGAGGTTGAGGATAGTGAACTGATATAGTATTGTTTGACTCTTCTGAGGAAGATGCTTCATTGGAGGATTCAGGTGCAAAAACATTTTCAAATGGTTCTTCCTCAGGTGGTGCAAAAGGATTGACTTCCCATGAGTTTTCAGATGCCACTCCTTGGCGTTCAGAAGACGATTGAATATTTGATTCATTTTGAGTGTTGCTACATTCTGGTGCATCAAAATCAAGAGAGATAGAGGTAGATGGACCACTAGTATCATGAGGGGCATTCTCAGCCATAACATTTGGTTCAGCAGCCGGTTGTACTGGTACATGAGGTGGCTGTGACTCAAAGTACTCATCAAACATAGGATCAAATAACGTTTTCAATTTTTTACTCGTGGGAGGAACATAAGGAATGACATGGTTGGAGTTCTGTACAAGTCCCGAACTTATTGGTCCAGGGGATAAAAGATTATGCGAGGGTTCAGAACTGGTGTGTCCTGAAGTCGTATGCTCTGTCAGCTCATCAAACGTGGCATGGATTGTCTCCATGATTTGTCAGGTTCTTTTGTTGTGGATTCGGTACCATTTTCGATCTGGCGCATAACTAACGAATACCCCAATATCAGCCTTAGCTTTAAGCTTCCCTAAGTCTTCACTATCGTTAGTTGGGTAGCACAGGGCACCAAACACTCGAAGAAAAGAAAGATCAGGCTTCTTGAGATGCACCAGCTCATAAGGTGTCTTGTTGTGAAGAGGATGAATTAAGGATCGATTTTGAGTATAACATGCATTAGCAATAGCTTCAGCCCATAGAAACATTGATGTCTTTGAAAATATCAGCATAGTGCGAGCAACTTCAACTAGTGTGCAATTCTGTCTTTCAACGACTCCATTTTGTTGAGGAGTTCGAGGAATACTCTTCTGATGACTGATGCTGAAACTTTCATAGAATTGTGTGAGTTGTTGGTTAACAAACTCAGTTCCATTGTCAGTGCGAATGATTCTAACAGTTTTGTTGAGCCTTACTCGCAACTGCTTGATGATTTTGATAATAATATCGGGAGTTTCATCCTTGGATCTTAAAAACTTCACCTATGTGAATCGTGAATAGTCATCCAAAATAACAAGAATATATCTTTTCCCATTGAAGCTTTGCACTCTCATGGGTCCGCACAGATCCATGTGAAGAGTATGGAGTACTTCAGTGTTGGAGTTAGTGGGTTTTGGTTTATGAGTTTGCTTCTTGCTTTTACCCAATTGACATGATGAGCAGAGATGATCTTTTTCATAATTCAATCTAGGCATGCCTCGAACAAGATCTTTGCGAGAAAGTTCATTAATGGTGCCGAAGTTCAAGTGGTTCAAACGACGGTGCCATAACCATGATTTGCTCTTTGAGGCTTTAGAAAGCAAGCAAATAGGAGAGGACCGCATCAAGTCTTCAATAGAGATAGTATACAAATTTTTACCACGACTTCCCTTAAGAAGATCAACTCCATCCAATTCTCTAACGAAACATGTACATTTTCTGAAGGCCACTTCGAGATCAGAATCACAAAATTGTCCAATAGAGAATAAGTTGTGCCCGAGTCCTTCCACATAGTAAACTCTAGAGATCACACTATCACCAAACACATAATCCTCATACCCCATGATAGCTCCAAAGGGGTCGTTTCCGAATCTAACTGTCCTGATAAAATTTTTCACAAAATTTCTGAGCCGAGAGCGATCCCCAGTCATATGTTTTGAGCAGCCTGAGTCCAAATACCACAGGACGATTTGTACGACCTGCATTTGAAACCAGACATATATGGATAACTGAAAAACATGGATCCCCAAGTGTAATTGGGATCCAATAGGTTAGCACATGCATACTTAAGAGATACAGGATCAGGATTTTCATTGGTTCTCACAGATGAACAGATACCAGTGGAAGCGGCTGACTTGCTATCAAGGCATTGGGTCACTAAAGGGAATTTTCTACCAGTTGCCTTCCATATCTTAACCTCTAAAGACTTAGGGTTTGGCATGTAAGTCAATGGGCACTGGTTTCCTAGAGTGAATTTTCTTCTAGTGGGTTTCCACTGATATCCTACTATGTTAAAAACTTTTCCTGTTGCTTTCCAAGTATTGTTTTCCAGTTTGTGTGTCTTAGCAGATTTAACTGGGGATTTATAAGAGGATTTCAAAAATGACACAACACATTCATCATGATTACCAGAAATTAAACAACCATTACAAGTCTTATAAGTAGCATTAGAATTCAAATTAATTACAGTACGCTTAATGCAAATACTAGAATCAACACGATTCTTTTCATTCAAATCAATCTTATTGTTCCTAAGGTGGTATTCTACATTCTTCCCTTGATCACTCTTAGTAGGCGAAGTCCTATCATTCCTTGTATTGCCTTTAGGCTTTGACCCGCTAGCTTTAGTGACATTGATTACTCCTGTAGAGTTGACGATGGGAACATTAGATTGTTGTACAGTTGTTTGGTTTCTAGGTGGTGATGTGCTATGATCAGAACTAGCCAAAGGTATATCAAAAGTAACATGCTTCTTTAATTTCCTAGATGAGGATGTGCCATTTCTATCACGCATGTTGGGAATCTTGGGACATGTACCTATGGCATATTCTAACAATTCTTGTGATCGCTTAGTGAGAAAGCAAACATCCGATAGGGAGTTATCAGATGGTCTAACCATTCTATCTTCTTCAATGGTTTCACGGGTCATGTCCAGGCAGTTCTTAAGATGTGTAAGGTAATCACTATGGACTAGCTCATTGTTCTTAAGGGGAAGAGGAATAAAAACAGCCTCACATGCATATTTTTTACATTTACAAATTACAGAATTGATATTGTCACTTTCATTAATCGGCATTTTCCCTTTCACCTTTGTCTTTAGATTCTCAATTTCACTAAGCAAAGAGGTTATCTTTTCATTGGTTTTATCATAAGTGATCTTGATAGAATCATATAACTCTTTGTAATGTTGTTTAACTTTAGAATTTTCAGCTTGAAAACAATCATTTTCATGTTTAAGTAAGTTGATTGTGTTTTGAAGTTGAAAGTTATGAGAATCTGCAGACATTGATTTATGGGTGTCGATCACAGCATTCATGGGAGACTTCAATTGAGCAATTTGAGCCCTCAATAATCTGATCGTGTTCGTGTGAGCTTGAATTTTTTTCATCACTTTTTGCTAATTCAAAATATGCATCAAATTCCCGAGCATCAGAAGATGTCTTGGCCTTTGATAATTTCATTTTTTCTTCTAAATGTTGATATTTTAATTGTAAGTTAAGATTATCAACTTCTAGTTTAGAAAGATGCTTGATCATGTTGTCATGATCATCATTTTGAGTTTTTTCAAGCAATTTAGCATTCTCCCCCTCAAGCTCAACAACACGATTGTGAAGGTTATTAAAAGCAATAGACATTTCATGAAACTGACAAGCATTAAGAGAAGAATATGTAGCAGTGTAGAACACATCTTGTGTAATACATTTAGCAATCAAGTTGTCATTCATGATGAGAATATTTTTTCTGGCAATTTCACTATGCTGAAGATCTATTGCTTGTTGTTTACACTTTTTCCACATTTTTAAACACTTCTTTCATTTCCTTAAGCTCAACATCAAGGGATTGTCGTAAACCCTCAAAGTGTTCTTTGATTAGTTTAAAAAATGGAATGACTTCAGTTAAGTAACACTCTTTGGTTAGCTCAAATCCCCGTTCACCCTCAGTGATTCCCGTTGGTGTGATTCTCTTTTTGCATGTTTTATCAAAGTCAGTGAACATTTGACACAGGACATAAATGCCAATAAGAGTTTTACATTGCGTGGGAAGTCACAACTGAACTAAGTGCATTGGTGTATTAGGGGGATACACCGTTGGGGTGGCTAACTTTTGGGATGTCTTGGCCTTAATTTCCTCAGCTTTTATTTTCTCAACGTCTAAAGGCCAAAATACCTATTCTGGTGTTAACTTAGTTTGAGGTGCAAAAACAGTCACTCGATTTTGTTCATAATAATCATGGGGCTTAACAATGACTCGGTGTTTAATGCACTTTGGATCCTTCATTTTTTTTATCAAATCTCTCTCTATCGGCAGAATCAAGTTCATCTAATTCTTTATCAGACCAACTATTTGGTGGTTCATGATTGGGAGTAAGCATAACCTTAGCATCATAAAGGGCAGGTTGAGAGGCTCTAACGCTCTTAAGGAAGTTTGTTTTAGGCAATCCTAAATCCTTATCACTATGCTTATCCCGTAGTTTAATGTGTTTTTCCATCATTTGAGCTGTTTGACATGTTTGGCCTTGAACATACAACTTGTTTTCAAGTTTGTTTTTCAACTGCTTAAGGTTGGAAAATCGTTTAACAGTTTATTTTCCTTTTCTTGAAACTCACTTTTTAGGAGATTTAAACTATCCTGAATTTCCTGTTTTTCCTTAAAAGCACGATCAAGTTGATTTTGAAAAGATTAAATCTCTTGTTTAAAGGCCATTTCCTTTAAATTTTGTTAAGTAATGTAAGCATGCATTTGCCATTCCATTTTTTGTTCACATTCTGTTAGCTCAAATTTTGCACGTTGTTCATAGAACCTTACTTGATCCTTAAGAGTATTTATCCTAGTGGTTAGGGTGTCATCAGGTGCAACAACAGTGTACTCATCCAATTCACACATATCGTCATCAACAGAGGATGTATTACTTGATACAACAGACTCGACGTTGTGCTTTACATATTGTTCATATGGGACAATATTGCTATTTCCCAAATTTGCAATATCTAATTCAGCAACGTCTGTTTGTTGTACTTTGTTGTATATCGTTTGTTCATGCATCACATCATCATTACACGCAATAGAAGACTTTCCAAAAGATATGTCAGAATTACTGTCGTGATCCGAATGTTGCTCAGTTGGGAACACATTAATGGTTTCCAATTCAGCCTCATTTGATTCACTAACATTATTTTGTCGTATATCATTGAAGGTCTTTTGTTCATCATTGTCAGCACATTTATCATATAATTTTAGTACCTCAGATATGATGGATGATTTGTGTTGGGATCAAAGTTTTACTATTTTATCAAGTCTCGGTCATTTGTAATAATAGGTTGCTTAAGTTATTAGTTACTTTCATTTATGTTATGTTTACAAGGATAGTAGACTAGCCCATGGGCCTTAAGCCCACACGTATGACATGAAGGGAAGGACTGGGAGTGTTGCCCTAGCTCCTCACCTATATATACTAGTCTTAGGCCATTTGTAAACTTGGTTGTTTATTTGAAATCATAAGGAAACTCTTGCTCTCATTATTCTCTTATTCAAATATTCACCCAACTCCTTATATCTATCTCATTCTTGTTTGTGTGAAATCAATATGGTGACCTAACAAGTGGTATCATTCGCCATATGAAGGTGTAGTTTTGTTGTTTTCATTGGATTCCATCTTAAACTTGTTTTTTTTGAATCGATTTTTTAATTAAAATTTTTATACTTTCTTGTTTGTTTCTTGGTTTTTAGCACATCTTTGCTTACAAAATTGTTCTACAAATCAAAACAAACAAAAAGTTTCAAACTTTTATTCAAAAAAACCGTTTTAGAGTTTTTTGAACTTCTTTTCGAAATCCTTTAAAATTTTTGAAAAACTTATCAAGTTTATTACTTTCTTCAAGATTTCATATTTTTACAACTTGAAGTACAAAAATCGTGGATTAAAAACTCGTTTTTGGATTGCTTTTCTTGAAAAATTCATTTTTGCAAAGTTTCGAAAACACTTCTTTGTCCATATTTCGAGATCGTGTTCTAGTGCCTCTAATCGCCTTACGAATTGCGGACTCAATCTTTTCTCTCTTGTATAAGGAAGAAAAGTACTTCGACTTTTGGTAAACTTTCGAAATTGTACAATTTCGAAAGTGTGTTTGTGACATTGTGTTCTCGAAATTTTCATTATTTTTCGAAATCACAAGGTTTTTTCGAAAACAACTTTGGTTTTCGAAATCTCTAAGCTTTTCGAAAAATTACTAAGTTTCGAGAAACTTTCTTTCGAAATCTCATACTTTCGAAATCTTTGAGTAACAAATTTCGCAATCACAAAGGTTGGTGACAAAGTTTCGCATTCTAGTTAAGAGCATCTTTTCGCAATCACATACTTGGGCAAATTTTTTTCGAGATTTGGCAAACGTATACCTTCTACAAGATCCATCTTTTCACACAAGTGTTTCAAAATGTCTCAACCACCATACTACAACTTTAACCATCCTCAGCAATATCAGAATCCACAGTATCATCAGCAACAGCAACAGTATCAACAATCACCACAATATTATCAACAACCTGTTTACTCACAACAACATAAATTCATGCAATAAATGGTTCCAATACAACAATCCTATCCTATGTCACCACAACAAAGCCAACTTCTACAAAAACCTACTCACTGGTTTGACAGGATGTGTGAAGTCATTTCAACTCAACAATCCAGACACGAAGCAGGCTCTCCTGACACCCCACCAATGCTAACACCGGGTAATTATATTCAATGGGCAAGTCGATTCTTAAGGTTTATTGAACTCAAGAAACCCAATGGTAAGTACATGAAACAAGTTATCCTTGAAGGACCGTTTCCTTGGCCTGTTAACTACGTTGGCGGTGACCCATCTGCTGATCCTCCAGTAGCTCCTACTGCTGTGCGTGTTCCTGAGTCTCAACTTACTGCTGAACAAAATCATCATCGTGAAGCCGATGAGTATGCTATGTCTTACATACTTCAAGGGATACCAAACATCATATTCAGAAGTGTTGATGCTCAAACAACTGCAAAATCTATGTGGGAACACGTCCATCTACTGATGCAAGGCACACAACTGAACAAAGAAGACATGGAATCTAAACTTTACTTGAATACACTAATATCATGATCGAACCATGGGAATCTCTTGAGTCTTACTTTCATCGTTTCACTAATGTCATCAATGATTTAGAGAGACATGATATACCTCTTCCAAGAATCGCTGTCAATACTAAGTTTGTTAGTAGTCTGGGTCCCGAGTGGCAAAAGTATGTGACATTTGTGAGACAAGCTAAGAATCTTCACAGTGATCCATATGGTTTGTTGTACGACTATCTCAAGCACTATGATTCTGAAGTTGAAAAAGATAAACTCGCCCGAGGAGGATATACATCACCACCTACTTCTAATCCTCTTGCACTCGTTGCTCAAACTCATGCTTCACATCCTCCGATGTCTAATCATGCTTATGATCAGGAACCGAATTATTTCAGTCACCAGCAACCTCCTACTTCTCAACACGCTTCTACTCAGCTTGCTCCATATGACAACAATGATAGCATGTATTACTCTAATCAGATTGAAGATGATGATGATGACGTCAATACGTTGAATGAAGGACTTGCTCTTGTTGCTCGTGCTTTTAGCAAATTCTCTAACAAAACAAACAACCGTCTTCGTTCTTCATCAAATACAAGAAACCAAGCTGTCATTCAAGATGGTCGAGTTGAGATTCAGAATCGTAATTCAGGACGTTCAGGTGGGTATACTAGAAATTCTGGGTATGGACAAAGAGTCAACAACAATGGGGGATTCAGAAACAATCCAGGTGCTCCTCAGCGAAGTAATGACAATGCTGCAAGTAACAACACAGTCTCTGGTAATGCGATATGGTGCTACAACTGCAACGAAAAAGTTCATATTGCAACTGCATGCCCTCACCCAAGAAAAGGTAGTCAGTTTCACAAGCAGGCATTACTTATGGCTCTCAAAGATGAAAAGGAAGGAACTTTCAATGCTCATGAGAACAGTTTCTTTGCTAATGCTTACAATGATGACGAAATGAAAGATCTTGAAGCCAATGCAGCTGTGATGCTTATGGCCAACATGCAGGAACATTAGTTGAATGATTAAGGCCCAGTGTTCTCCACTGATGGCTTGTCTCAGGTAAATGACCTAATCACAAGTTCCACAGAATTTAATGCATCACCCTCTGTTTCTAAATCAGATCAGGCGCAAGTTGTTCCTTCTGAACCATTTTTCTCTTCTCAAGAGGATGAACAATTAGACACAGTTGTTATATTTGATGATGACACTGTCGTCTCATTTGATGATCCTATTGAGCAAGACGAAAATGACTTTATTGAACAACATGATCCTCCTTCTGATCCAGCTCCTGAATGTACAGTTACGGCTAATCAACTTCTTTCTAATCACATAATGGACGAGCGAACTAAAGTTTTGAAAGAAAATGCCGATTTGAAAAAGGACATTGAATGTTATAAAATACAACTTTCAAACCTTCAAAATGAAGTTCATCGTGAAAAAAGCTTTGAAAAGTCATTTCAGGATTCATATGTCAAAGAACAAAATCTTCAAAAGCAAATATATGACATAGTTGAGTCAAACGGTAAATTGGTTTCCAAACTGGAAGATGAAAAACATGATCTTCAAAAACAAGTTGTTCAACTCTAACAAGAACTTTCAAAAACACAAAAAGAGGTGATAACTTGCAAACAGGAATTTTATGAACATAAAGTGCAAAAACGAGAAAAAGAAAAATCTTTACTTGATGAAAATATCGCTCTCGAACATCAAATTAAAGCTTTTCAAAATATCGTTTATAAACATGGGGAATCTGTAATGACAATTCAAAAGTTTTCTTTAAAACCGAGACAAGATAAAGGTTTTGGCCTCAGCGATTACAGATCCTCTTTTCTTCGCACTGCATTCAAAACAATTCCTAAGTTGTACAGTATGGACCAATTGATGGATAATAATGTTGTGCGTGTTATTGTACATGATACTGAGGAAGAATACGAACTAGAAGAGAAGAGTCGATCAAAAATGTGTCAAGTTGAATATTGCAAACCATACGATTACTCAAAAGCTCCTCATATTTCAAAATCTTTTGTTCCGTCAAGAGAAATACCTGAGAAATCCTGGTATGTTACTGAGTCTTATGTTTCATCTTCCGATGGAGCTCCTGTCAAACCCGTGGCACAAGTTAATGGTCCATTACCATCTTCTAGTCATGTGACACCATTACCTACACAATGTAAAGGGGACTATTTTCAAACATTCATGAAAGGCATCGAGAATTTGGAAAACGAAATTGAACATCATTCGCAAATTAAAATTCTCACTTTTCAATCAGCTTACGAGCGGGAAAAGTGAGACATTTTTCAAAAACAAATTCTGCCTTTAGTTCAAAATTTACGTTATTGTACTACTCGTTGGGAACAGGAACTCCAAAAAGAAGTTAAAGATATGTAAGAAATTTTCGCTCTTAATGAAAATGCAATTTTGGTTCAACAACGCAAAAACCGTTTTTTGAAAACAGATTCTGATCGACTCTTGGAACAACTTCTTCAAGCTGATATTCATACTTTTCTCATGAATGAACTCTATTATTCCAGCAATGCTGAATTATTTGCAGAATACTGTGCTGAATTTGTTTTGGTAAAATCACAAAAAGAAACATTGAAACATTAATATGATACGTTGCGTCAAAACAGTGATGATTTGATAAACAAACTTTCAAACGAAATTTGTCAACTCAAACAAAAGAGTGATTGGTGTCAAGCTCAAAGTATTGAAACTGAATTGCAACTATGTACCAAGATTGAGTCTCGTAAAAACAAATGCCGTCTACTTAATAATGAAATTGCGGAGTTAAAAATTGAAAACGCCGAATGGCAACAAAACCGCGATGACATTCGTTATTGCAATGGTTTACTTGAGTCTGATATTCAGGACAAAAAAACACATCATCATTAATTTGAAAGAGAAAATTAAGCTACTTCAAAAAGGAAAGTTTATTGACACCACTGTGATAGCACCAGGAATGTTTCTAATAGACAGAACAGATAAGGATAAGCATGCTAAGAGTTCTAATGTTAGCTCTTCCACTTCAACAGGTGTAGTTTCCCCTAAGAGCGTTAGAAGCCCAGAGCCAAGAAACGTTAAGAAGACTAAAAAGACTAGGCTCTCGCAACGTAAAAGTGGAACACTAGAAGTGCAAGAAGTAGAAGCTCACCTTAGGAACTCGAATAATACTCATGTTGCATCTGATTTAGATTCTAATCTGGCAAATTGTAATCCAAATCTTAATGTAACGAATGCTGAACCTTCTGATGTTTTGAATATTAAAGTATCTTGTGTGTTTTGTCGTAAAAGTGTGTTATCAGGTGATCATACCAAATGTGTAGCTAATAATCTCTTACACCGTAAAAAGAAACGTAGATACGGCTCTTCTTCTAGGTCCACTAATGCCTCTAAGTCTACCTTAAGAAAAACGCCTACTACAGTTTCAAATGATGTTGTAGTCAACCCAAAAGCAGCAATCAACAATTCTAGGAACACGCCAAAAGCTAGTGCACTCACTAAGAACAAAGCAAAAACTAGTTGGAACTGGCAACGTTGGTTATAATACAAACCAAATTTTAAATGGATTCCTAAATTGTTAAATATTTGTGTTTCTAACCAACAGGAACCCACAATTTCCTCGGGTTCCACCCTTACTTCCGTTCCATCTCTGTCGTCTTCTTTTGATGCAGGTGGTTCAGATCGTTCTCTGGATTGTTGATAGCGGTTGCACCCGACATATGACAGGCAATCTCAAACTATTAAAAAACTTTGTCTCAAAGTTTATTGGAACTGTCAGATTCGGGAATGATCAATATGCTTTAATCATGGGTTACGGAGACTACATGCATGGGAATATTGAAATTAGCAGAGTTTATTATGTTGAAGGCTTGGGCCACAACCTCTTTTTAGTCGGTCAATTTTGTGATGGAGATTTAGAAGTTGCATTTCGCAAGAAAACCTGTTTTGTTCGTGATCTACAAGGCAATGATTTGATGTCTGGCAAACGTGGCACTAACCTTTACACTATTTCAATGTCAGACATGATCGCTTCATCTCCAATTTGTCTTTTATCCAAAGCTGAAACGACTAAATCTTGGTTATGGCACAAACGCCTTTCTCATTTGAATTTCAAAACAATGACTGATCTCGCTCGTCACAAATTAGTTGAAGGCTTTCTAAGATTCCGTTATGCCAAAGATCATCTATGTCCAGCCTGTGAACAAGGAAAAAGTACTCGTGCTCATTTTCCCTCTAAACCTGAACATAGTACTAATCATGTTCTACAATTGCTTCATATGGATTTGTGTGGTCCGATGCGTGTTCAAACGATCAACGGAAGACGCTACATATTAGTAATTGTTGATGATTACTCTCGCTGGACTTGGGTTTATTTTCTTCGAAGTAAATATGAAGCTCCTCAAATGGTCATCACCTTTCTCACCAAAATACAAGTTCAACTACGCAACACAGTCAGAATTGTAAGAACTGACAATGGCACAAAATTTAAGAATCAGACTCTAAGATCGTATTTTTAGAAAGTGGGAATTAAACATCAAACATCTATTCCACGCACTCCCGAACAGAATGGAGTAGTCGAAAGACGCAACAGAACGTTAGTGGAAGCTGCTCGAACGATGTTAATCAATGCTTAATTACCAGATTACTTATGGGCAGAAGCTGTTTCAACCGCCTGTTACACCCAAAACCGTTGCATGATCACAAAACGCCATAACAAAACCCCATATCAGATTGTTCACAAAAGGAAACCAAACATCAGTCACTTTCATGTATTCGGAGCTTTATGCTACCCAGTCAATGATCGTGATGATCTAGGTAAACTTAAAGCAAAGGCTGACATCGGAATATTTATAGGATACTGTGAAAATTCAAAAGGCTATCGGATATGGAATCGTCGTACTAGGGAAATTCAAGAAACTATTCATGCTAATTTCGATGAACTCACTCAAATGGCTTCTGAGCAAAACGGCTTAGGACCCGCAACCAACCGTCTTAACTTTCCGGTCTCTTCGGCTGACCATTGTCACTTTCTCGTAAAGAAGTGGAAACCTTGTTTGCTCCATTGTTTGATGATACGCCTGTTAACCGTCCATCTGAGGCCACACCAAATTCCGCTGCACATCTTGATCAACATCAAGTACATGATACACCTCAACAAACAACAACTACTGTTGGAAGTGACGGTCCTCCAGTCATATCACCTACAACAACAGAACAAACCGGGTCCAACTCACGACAATCAGCTGGAGATTCCATACCTATATCAGTTCCACAACCCGCAGAGCATGACCCAGAACCATTCATTAACCCATTTGCAAATGCTCAACCTGTCCCCAACATTGCTGAGTCATCTACACGCAATTTGGGTCCTGCTAACTTGCGAGATACTTATCAACTACATCCTTCGACACACAAATGGACTAGAGATCACCCCTTAGTTTAAATTATTGGCCATCCAGATGCACCTATCATGACAAGACAACGCCTTCACACAGACGATGAAACTTGCATTTATGCACTCACAGTTTGTGAAACCGTACCTAAAAATGTCAAAGAAGCAATGACTTATGAAAACTGGATTGAGTCTATGCAAGAAGAATTCGAAACCTTTCAAAGATTAGAAGTCTGGGAATTGGTTGAAAAACCAGAAGGCATCATTGTCATTGGTTTAAAATGGATCTGGAAAAACAAACTGGATGCAGAAGGCACAGTCATACGCAACAAATCATGCTTGGTAGCAAAAGGTTACTCTTAAGAAGAAGGAATCGATTTGAAGAATCATTTGCTCCTGTAGCTAGACTTGAAGCTGTACGGATATTCTTAGCATTTGCTGCTCATCGGAATATGATTGTTTACCAAATGGACGTGAAAACGGCTTTTCTGAACGGTCAACTCCGAGAAGTGGTTTATGTTAGTCAACCTGAAGGATTCGTTGATCCATAACGTTCTAATCATGTCTACAAGCTAAAGAAGTCTCTCTACGGTCTTAAGCAACCCCCCAGGGCGTGGTATGATAAGCTTTCTAAATTCCTGTTGGCTAATGATTTTACTCTAGGCTCGGTGGATCCAACACTTTTTACAAAAACCTACAGGATGGACTTATTAATTGTTCAAATTTATGTCGATGACATTATCTTTGCTTCAACCAACACAAATTACTCAATGGATTTTGCAAAATTAATGACAGATAATTTTGAAATGTCCATGATGGGTGAACTTACGTTCTTTCTAGGACTACAAGTTCATCAATCACCCCGAGGAATTTTTCTAAATCAGTCCAAATATGCTCTTGAGATTTTAAAGAAACATGGAATGCAAAGTAGTGATCCTATGAATACACCGATGGCCAATTCCACTAAACTAGATGCTGATATACATGGGACTCCAGTTGACCCTAACAAATACCGTAGTATTATTGGGTCCCTCATGTATCTCACATCTAGTAGACCTGATATTGTATTTGCTGTCTTTATGTGTTCTCGCTATCAGTCTAATCCAACTGAAAAATACCTCAATGAGGCAAAAAGAATCCTTTGATACATAAAGGGAACCATCCACTTGGGGATCTGGTATCCGAAGGATTCTGGTTTTGAACTAATAGCTTTTTCAGATGCTTAGACTCGCGTTAAAGTACATCAGGTGGCCTACAGTTTCTTAGAGATAAACTTGTGTCTTGGCAATCAAAGAAGCAGGACTGCACATCACTGTCATCTACAGAATCTGAATACGTAGCTATGTCTGCTTGTTGTGCTCAAGTCATTTGAATGAGATCACAACTCAAAGACTATGGCTACCTATTCAACAAGATTCCGATTTACTGCAATTTTAAGAGTGCCATTGCAATCTCCTGCAACACAGTTCATCATTGCAAATCCAAACACATTAATCTCCGATATCATTTCATCAAAGAGCATGTCGAGAAGGGTACAGTTGAATTATATTTTGTGGGTACTGAGTACCAATTGGCGAACTTACTTACAAAACCCTTAGCTCCATCAAGGTTTGCAAGTTTAGTTCACCAAATTGGTATGCGATGTTTGACACCATTTGATCTGCAAAAGTTTTTAAAACAAAAGTAAAGTGTCAAACATCAACAATTTAACTATCTTTGTAAAATAACTTTTCTTTGATTTTATTTTTCATAAACATCAAAAACACAAAAATATTTTCTCTATTTTCTTTAAAAAAAAATGCAAGTATATCACTCTCTTTCAACACCTTGTTATTTTACAAGTGTTGAGGGGGAGACACGCCTAAATTTTATTAATTTTTTTCCAAAACGGTATACATGCATATTACCTTTGATGCATTGTTTCGGAATTTCGTAAGATATATCATATTCTTTTTCTCTAAATGGTGTCGTAAGTTAGAATTTCTTTGAGTCCTTACTTATATCTTACTTTAGGACTTATGTTGCAAAATGGATAGTTAGGGGACTAATTGTGTCAAATATCAAAAGTTTCAAAAATAACACAAATCTACACCCCCCGTTTTCTAAAACCTCACTTTATTTCTAAAACTCTAAACCTCCTCTTGATATCCACGGCTCAAATTCAAACGAATAATCCGTGCTACCCATCTCCAATCCGTAAGTTGCCACACGTTCTTTAAACAATTTCAAACTATGGTTTTCGTTTAATCGCTTAACTAACAGTTAGATTTCACGATTTTTCGATTTAAAAAACTAGGGTTTATGTAATTTCGGAATTATACAAAACATGTTTGGGAGGTTAATTCTTGATAGGGGTTTTGTGCTATAACATGTTTCTAACATTTCTATATCGATTAATCTCTCTGAAATACATGGTTGTGTGATTCTCGATACCTAGGGTTTTGGTACGAATTGGATGTTGTTGATTTGTTGATGTTTTTGTTATTTTTCTTGGTGGGATATGATCTTATGTGTATGTGTATCATGTTTATGCTTTTTAATTCGAACAAATTCCATGTATGCATGATTCTCGATGATTAGGGTTTCTTCGTTCATAATGGTATTCTCGTGTTCTGTGTTTATGTGTAATGATTGTCATGTTATATGCTTCATATACGTTTGTGATATGCAAGAACCTGTTATCCTCAATTGAATCAAGATTTGGTCTTTATCGAGAACTTGTTCTTGAACAAATTTCGTAATTATGACTCTCGTGTGATTTTCGTGATTCTAATTGTTGAATATCATTCCTTAATACAGGTTTCATCACTTGGTATTCATATTATCACAAAGAAACGTACGTTGGCATAGTTTCGATATTCTTGTATAAGAATTTTCGAAGAAACATTACCGCAATCATAATGAAACATTTCGCAATCACAACTTTTTCGAGAAATCTCAAAATGTTGTATTTTTTTGAAAATACCCATTTTTTTTGTCTTCTCGAAAATATTCAGGTGTTTGCGAAATTTTTCTGTCCCTGGTCATATATCTTCGAAATCGCCACTCAAGTGAATACTTTCGCAATCCCTTATAATTAGTCTTTTTCGAAAAGCTCTTCTAGTGATCTGTTCTCGATAAATTTTTTATCGAAAACACACTTGAATTTTTTTTCGAAAACACTCAGTATACAGGATTGCGAAAATAGTACTTAATGACTGATTTTCGAAATTATTGGAACTTGTGACTTGGTTTCGAGAATGTGTTGTTTACCTAAGTGTTTGCTATACAGTTGTCTTTATGCACTATTTCGCGATGATTGTAATCATGTTATTTCGTAAACATGTTACTTGTGACAATGGACTTTCGTCGATATATATTGTGATGTTATTTGTGATGATTATTTGTGCATATGTAATCACATAAGTAATTCATAATAGACTTTCTAAGTATACGTCACTTATCAATACACATACAATAAATCGAACCATACGTGCTTACATGACTCTAAATCCTTATCTTTAATCAAACTTCACAATCGTACTAACTTGTAACAAATCTCGATGTTTGGTTTATGATAATGCTTTTCAGAATAACATGGCTCAACACAACGAGAATGTCCCAGAACAAACTCTTCCAATACTCACCATGGATGATATCACTCCCGCTAACTACAACGTTATGATTGGCAACAATAATCCACGAGTTAATTTCGACAAGTTGAGAATTACTGAGAACTCGTGCAAGATTGTTAAAGATATTCTACTTGCACATCCATGCAAACATTTGCTCAATAGATCCACTTCAGTTCCTCTATTTTACCTTCATCAGTTCTGGCTTACGGCTAAGGCGAATTTGGATGATGAGTCTTTTACTGTCACGCTGGATCGACAAGTCTACACTGTAGATCATGACGTCCTTCGTACAGTCCTTCTCCTGCCTCAAACTGACAACGAATTTGCTCCAATACTACCTGAACTGGATCTTCTTGATTTCTTCATTAAGTTAGGATATGATGTTGATGATGACTTACCTCTGGTCAAACATTCCAGATTCAATGCCAAGAATATACCTCTGCCCTGGAGAACATTCTGTTTGTTGGTTATAAGATCTATATCAGGAAGAAAAAGTGGTCACGAACATCCTAGGCTTGAGCATTTTCAAACATTCTGGGGAATGGTGACTTTGACACCTATTGACTTTGCAGTTCCAATCATGAATGATATAGTCTACAGCATCCAAACCGAACGTGTTAAGACTATGATCCCGTTCACAAGATTCACCAAGCTTCTCATTGAACCTTTCTGCAAAGACACTCCAGAATTTATTAAAAGGATGGCGGACCCTAATGAGCCGAAGCACCTCTTCGAGGACGACTTCACCACCTCCTTCATCAAAATGACCACTTCCTCTACCAAGATCAAAGGAATGAGGCTTCCCGAATATCTTCTTGATGACAAAATCAAGAAAAGTCTGAACTACAAATTCTATGATAATGCTTACAAAGGAGTACAGGAAGAAGCCACTATACAGACTCGCAGCAAAGGAAGTGTGAAGTCTGGGAGTACTACAAGCACCACTGGCTCACCTCAGACTAAGTCTAAGGCTGCTCCCAAGACAAAACAATCTGCTAAACCCAAGATTTCCACCAAACCTAAACCAACATCCAAACCTAAGCCTGCAACCAAGCCAAAGAAGAAGGTAACTCCTGAGTACATTCTTCAAGATGAACCTACACCTCCACCTTCTGAAAGCGAACCTGAGTTCGACACGGAATCTGAAGAAGAAGAACAAGACTTTGAAAGAAGAGTTAGAGTACCTGAAGAAGCATTTCCTGCAACGGAGATCGCCATACAACAAAGTCTTGAAACTTTTGAAGCAGAGTCTAGAAAAAGAAAAGGGATCACGATTAATGAGCCTAATGATGATGAAGATGAACCAATCGTTGAATAGTTGGTCGATAAATGCAAACTGAAAAGTATAGTTGTCGACACACGAGCTGAAGAAAAGCAACTTCTCAAAGAACAAAGGAAAGCAACTCTCGAAATCCAACTTATGTCTCAACCTTCAACACCACCACCTGTCGATCAGTCAGAACATGAAGGAGCTACAAGCAACATGATTCCTCTCACTGTGTCCACCACTTTAGAATCAGCTTCACAACCTGATGACATAGTCAAAGACACAGATTACACAGGAGACATCAATATGACTGAGACTACAAACGTAGAAGAGAATGTTGGCGGACAGGAGAATATTGCTACGGATCAGGAACATGAATACCTCATTACTCCAGAGTTTCTTGCACGAGAAGCAGAGGAAGCGATGAACGTCGAAGAAAAGAAAATGAAGAGAAGAACGCTTTCGACACCAACATATTTCTTAAATCATCTTCTCAGAAGACTTCCTCAGTACCACCTCCATCTCCTCAAGACTCTCCACCAAAGGATCCGACTCCTCCTGCTTCTTCTTCAAACTCTCACAACGAGTCGTCATCCGAATCATCACCTGAGCATTCATCTCCCACACCTTCTGAAACAACATCAAAGCAACATTCAATCAATGAACCAAATCAACCAGTTGATCTTCAGGAGCAAGTCAACAAACTTACCATCATGGTTGCCGGTCTTGCCAAACAAGTTAAAGATTTTCAGGAGTCAAAGCAGCTGATAGATAAGTTCTTGAACTCTGATTACACATGATTTATTAAGACTGTCACACAAGATTATCTTACTGAAAATCTAGTTGAGATTGTCACTCCTGAAGTCGCAAACCTCATTGAACCAATCAAGGACAAGTTGGATCACAGAATCAGAAGTGTCGTTAGGAAAATGTTGTCAGCAACACCATTCACGCTTCACACTGCAAAAGCTTCTACTGCCACTCCAACCGTCCCTGAATTATCCTTCTATGACTTGCTTGCTCAACTCTACGACAAAGTTGCCTACAAACCACACAGAGTACAGAAGAAAAGGCACTAGTTGATGCTATATCTGCTAACTTGTCGAAAGAGTCATGCAAAGATGCTGCTGGAACCTTAAAGAGGTCAAGGAAAGATGACGACCCGGACCCGAATTCAAAAGGCAAGAAACATAAGTCTGGAACCGGTCCCTCATCTTCTCAACAACCACAAAAGGACTCCACTCCTCCTGGTAATCAACAACACACCTCGGCTACCGGTCAAGGTCCAACTGAAGAGGAAGAAACTTTCATGGAACCTACTGATGACTACCAAGGTCAACCTGACACCGATTATCGTGCCTCACCTATTCCTGATTCTCATGCTGGACCATCGTCATCATCCAAGGCTAAAGACAAGGATGCTACATCTAAGTCTAAGAAATCAAAGAAGAGAAGACGTCATTCATGGCTCGACAATGATGACACACCTCAGAATGATTGGTTGACAGAATTGGTACAAGCTCAACCTCCTCTCGAAGATGAAGAACCCCTTCCTGGCAATACATTACAATTTACTCAAGTCATAATGAAGGATCTTCAGATTGAGAAACTTACGAAGGCGGAGCTCAGAAGAATCAATAAGGATGCACAGGAATTCCTAAAGTCCGGATCTGGAAACAAAGTGGAATACGAATATCACATGCAGAATATAGCTAGTGCAATGTCTGTCGAGTTTGACTGGCTAAATCCTGAAATGAATATCGACCTCAGTTCCAAAAACCATGAAAAGCCCTACTTCATTGACTGGACTAAACCATTACCTTTGACAGGATTTCCAGATAAACCCAAGTTACCTTACAGCTACTTCTTCAACAAAGATCTTCGTAACATCCAACTCACCCAAGAGACATCCAAGAAGAAATATGCTTCCTCACTCACAATCTCAGTACCAGCCGCGAGATACGAAGTTCCTGCAATTGAAGAATCTACTCGAGTTTTCAGCAACTCCATCGTAGCTTACGGCAGAGATGCTCTACACGGGATTCAACACTGGCCAGAACGTCATTGTCTCGGTTATACCAGTAGATTAGGAGAGAAATCATTGGAAAATGTGAAGCATAAATCTAAGATCATTGCTATCTTGGAGATTCAAGAGTCGCAACGGTTTAACTACATATTCATGCGTGAGATTGTTGTTAAACGACAAGATGAAAAGAAGTACAAGTTCTCCGAAGCAGACTTTCCAGACCTTAATCTCAATGACATCGAAGACATGTATCTCGAAAAGGTTCAAGGAAGAATGCGTGGATTCGAGAGAGAAATTCAGTACAACTTCATGGCATCACTACTTCTATTCATCCGATGATTGATAGTTCAAGAAAGAGTGGAAGATCTTCAGCTTGGAGTGGAAAGTTACCAACAGAAGATCAATTTGACAAAGCCGCAATTCAAATTTGATGGAATCTATCAAACGTCATAGTTTACTCTCATCCAAGAACCTGCATTTGGTTTCACCTACATCAACAGCAAAAGGCTACAAAGCTTCATGAGGTTCGATGAGATACATAAATTCTGTGATGTTACACTTAAATCCGTTCGTGATGGGCTTGTCAAAAGGTTGAATGATGATCGCCGAAAGATAGCTAAAGGGGAACAACCTAGTTGGAAATCCAGCTCAAGAAGACAAGTTCGTAACTTTGTCTTAAAGATTGAAAAAAGGCTATTTCGACGGGAACAGATCAGACGACTAGAAAGCTATATCGGTGTCAGACCATCATTTCCTATCAGGCTCTTCGAAAGACCCGAACCCAAGTTCACTGACTTTGATGCTCCACTTCCTGATGAAGATTAAATTGGTACATTTGGACATTAATTTTTTCAATTGTTTCATTTGATTGAACTATTTTTTTATTATGGCTTGTGCACACATAACAGTGTACAACCCGCACTTGTAATGAAAGGACCCCGAGGTACGCATCAGTGCCTCAATCCTTATATAAGGAGCGAAGGCTTCTTACTTTTGAGTAGAGTTAATCAAACTTTTACTTGATAAACTCATCGTTTGAAATACAAAAGTTCTTGTTGATATCTCCCCATAAGACTCAAAAAGCATATTTTAATCAAAAGTTTAACAAAAACAACATCTCATATGCTATTTTTGAGGGGAGAAAAGTCAAAGTGATTAAAATATGAAAGCTCCAAGTTGCTTAAATGTCAAATCTCATGCGAGCTAGACTCAGATTCACCCAAGAATTGACGAAACACAAAAGTTAGTAATCTCGAAAAGACTTATCCTCGACGGGTAATAACATCAAGTTAGTTACTAGAGCTAGTTGTCACCTAAAAGCTGACAATGGAACTCTTTAAATAGCCACGTAAGCGTGTCTCGAAAAGGATTTGTCTTAGTAGAAATGTACCGTTTCGATAAACTTTCTGTGGATTTGATCAGGCCGGGTAATAACTTCAAGCTAGTCTAACTAGTGATGTAAGCGTGTCTCAAATAGGTCGGGTTCACTGAAAGTGGATCAATTCAAAAAGTGCTTGTTCCTCCCGCATGTGCAAATTTATTCAAACACTTATGAGCACATGTGAAGGGGGAGCCCTTCTTAAGTAAACACAAAACTCTCAAAGTTTAAACAAAATGTTTGATTATCACAAACACTTTGAGAGATTTTCAATCAAAGTTTTCTTGGCTATTGTCGGATAATCATGGAGTTATAAGGTGATTAAGATAGGAAATACAGTCCTATGATCCGCCAGAGCCGGAGGGATCTACCCAAGGACATCACCAGTAGTTAGAATTAGAAGTCCTTAGGTATGATTCGATAAAAGGAGAAAAGAATGAAAAGGGAAAGAAGGGGTTGAAGAATTAAAAAGAAAAGTAAAGAAAAGGGTGAAAAGAAATAGCCCTCCATATGTTCAACCTTAGGGCAGACACCGGGTTCAATTCATATGCTACTGGTTGTTGCTAAGGCGACGCCGGTATTGAAGATAAAGTCTTCATGGACCCAGTGACGCAATGCACTAAACCTTCTAGCCACTCAAGTTCTCTTAAAAGAGCTTGTTTCGTTCTCACGGGGAACCGATGTAATCTATCGACTTATCTCTTAGAGATGGTTGATATTGAAGCAGGAGACCCCTCCCTAGTCTCCGCATAGGAAACCTAAGTGTGCACTTTTCGAGTCTAGAGCCATGAGATACATCAAAGATCTCTTAGGAACACTTAGTATTTCTACAACTGGTGTTCTACATCAATGGACACTAGCTGTAAAATTATCGAGTGCTCCGCAGATCTTAGCAATCTGCTGAGAATGTTTATAATAGAATTTACATAAGTATTTCTCAATGATTGAACGGAAATCCTGCCAGGGTCAATGATGAGTGCTCAAACACTCATCGTTTTTGACGTATTTTAACTGCCAAAACATACAAAAACAATCAAAAAGATATCAAAATACTTAAATTATCCCAGGGATTGTGTTTTATGTGTTTTTAATGCAAAATGTGCAAAAACAAAGAAAAAACGTACAAAGTTTGCAATATAGGCAGTTTCAGTCCCCCAAGTTTCAAAACTTGTCAAATTTAGTCCCTATGCATTTATTTTAAAACGAAAAGTCAACCCAAGGTTTTGAAAGTCAATTTCACAAAATATTACACTTGGGTGTCAAGTTTTCCAAAATTACATGTTTAGTCCCTGAAAATCCAAAAATGGCAAAATAGGTCCCTGGGAAATTTTAAAAATTGGAAAAAGGAAAAAATGGTTTGTGAGCTTTTGAATCATAACATGTTTTGGTCCTTGGAAATGATGAGGCGAAAAATGATCCGTTTTTAGGGGGTCATTTAAGCCCGAATCCGAATTTATTTGATCAAATATTGCCCTAAATTGTTCCTTTTGTGATTTTAGGTACTTTGAGAGTGAATTCTGGAAAAGAAGCCATTTTGGACGTTTTTGGAGCATAAAAGTGAAGAAAACGGCAAAGTCTCAATTTTCCATGCTGGGAACAGTAGGTGACGGCGTCAAGAGTAATTCCCTGACGGCGTCAAACCTCAAGAATTAAAATCCGTAGTTCATGAAGGCGTCAAGAGTTGTCCTGACGGCGTCAAAACCCCAAGAATTAAAATCCGTAGTTGATGACGGCGTCACATACAGGGCGTCAAGAGTAATTTGTGTGACGGCCTAGGCCTTGATGGCGTCAGAAGTAGATCAAGGCCGTCCGAGGAAGTATTTGGCGGCGAGGTGACGACGTCACATTGTTTGTCTTGACGCCGTCATCCCTATTTTCCTATATATAGTTTTCTAGTTTTTCACATTAAGGAGAGAAGTTTTGGGGAGAAACCCTAAAGACGATTTTGGTGTAACTTTACAGGTTTTTCAAGGGTTCCAACCCCTTGATACCTTGCATGATTAATCAAGATAAGTGTTCTTCTAATTCAATCAATATGTCTATGTGTTGGTTGTCTATATCTTGTTCTTGTCTTAATTCTATCATGCTAGGCTAGATCTCTTTTGTGTTTGCTTAGATCTAATGAAACCTAGATATTGATTATGTGTTGATTACTTGTTTATTCTTGTTTTGGATGAATGATTTATATGTTAGGCTTAAGAAAACTGGCAGATCTCCAAATGGTAACATGCTTGAACGTCTTAAGAAACATGAACCAAGGCATACTAGGTCTTTATTGGTTGTATTTAATGCATGAGCCACTGTTTACAATCCCTATAGTTGTGCTGGGCATGGTGTAGGAGGAGATAAGAGCTCATAGAATTGGAGAGTTATGTATGCCACCCCATGAATGGTATTAAGGAATACAATCCGTCATCCATGCAATTATAACAAGTAATTAACGTGTAAAAGATATCTAGGGAGTAGTGAAATCTAAGTAAACACATTTTCTCCAATTACTGCTCACAACTCTAGTTTAATTAGTTTATTTTCATTTTTAGTATTTTATTTTGATTGCATCTTAGTTTTGGGTTAGTTGAATAGCAACTAATTCCGCCCACTCTTCTAAAACCCGAGATTTCAATTGCTTTCTATAAAATATAAAAACACAAAAATAATCATCCCTCATCTTTAGAACTAGTAATTAGGCTTTCTAATCCTAGCGACACTATTCCTAAGCTGAACGATCAATCCCCCGGTACTTGTCACTCTACTATACTACAACGATCAGGTACACTGCCTGGTGGGGGTTGTAAGCTTCTCGAGATCCCTCGAGAGGTAAAGCCTGTTGCGATTCCCACGCATCAAGTTTTTGGCGCCGCTGCCGGGGAATAGTTATTGTCTAGGTTAGGATTTCTTTTTATTAGGTCTACTTGCTAGATTCCTTTCTATTAAGATTTTATTTTTTATTTTTTAGGTCATCTTTAGTCTATCTTATTTCTTTGTGCCTTTGTTCGTAACTCTTTACCATCCGACATCATGGAAGGTGGTAACATCTTTGAACCCGTCATCCCACCACAACAAAACCCACCATTAGAACCCCTTAGGCCCCGAACCTTAGGAGAGTACTCCTGACCTAGCCACCAAGGCTACCGAAACACCATTGAGCTCACCGAAGCCAATGTGACCCCCTTGCGATCCGACACCATCCGGTTGGTGCAAAGTGGATGTGCATTCCATGGACTTCGTTCCGAAGATCCAAACCAACATCTTAAGGACTTTCTCAAAATCGTAGATTCCATAGACCTAGGTGTTGAAACTAGAGAGACTACCCGTTTACGCCTATTCCAATTCTCTTTACGGGATCAAGCTAGTCAATGGCTTGAGCGTTTACCCGCGGGATCCATCACTACATGGGATGATCTCACCACTCGTTTCCTTGCTCAATTTTTCCCACCGGGGAGAACTACTAAGCTTAGGAATGACATCTTGATGTTCCAACAACGTCAAAATGAATCTCTCTATGAAGCATGGACTCGTTTCAAGGACTTACTCCAAAAAGTCCCTCATCATGGCATAGATCTTTGGCTCCAAGTCCAAATTTTTTATGACCATATCGATATCTCCACGAGGCGAGCCATTGACCAATCGGCTGGTGGTAAGCTACGTGATCTTAGTGCGAAACAATCATGGGAACTCATAGAAGATCTTGCTCTCTATGACAACGAAAGTTGGAACGATCCCCGTGACTTGAACAAAACGGTCAAGGCGATATCTTTGCCTTCGAACAATTCTAGCACTCCCGACCGTAGGATCATGGAACTTGAAGGTCGAGTCAAGTCACTCATGAAATCTTACGAAGCTCATAAACCTTCAAGCCAAGTAAGCAGAATCGCTTCTACATGCAAACTATGCAATGGCCCTCATGAGACCCATAACGGCATGGAACTTCCAAAACATGCTTATAACGAATTCACATCATCACACGTAGGTCAGGGTCCTCGAACTTCTGCTGAAGCCTATGAGACATGGAAGGATATACCTAATTTTAGAGGGTACCAAACGTGAAGCGTATCCTTCAATGACTCCTCACCACTCACCTGGTCCGAGCATTTTCCATCACAAGGCATTCCTAGGCAAAGCTGTGAAGACACTTTAAAAAAATTCATTCTATCTCAAGAACTACAGCTTGCTACGTTCGAGGCAAAATTTAAACAACAGCAGGCTGATGTAAACAACAAGATTTGTAATCTGTTGACTGCTATCAAAGAGCATATTGATAATAAGCCCATTCACGTTGATGAGGTTAAATCTGCTACCGTCATGAGCCCACCAGCCTCCCCTGTAAAAATAAAAAGTCCTAGCAAGTTATTCAAACATCTATCTCCTAACGGAAAAGAACCTGTCAACTCCCCTGGACCAATCCACTTCGTAAACACCATCACCACAATATCTGCTTCAACATCCAACCCAACCCAACAACAAACTAACAAATTCAGTCAGACAGCGAAAGATGAGACCTCAAGGGTTGACCATGCTTCGGCAAGGAAACCTACTGACTCACCCGAGCAATACACCGCACAAGAATCCGGCAAATCAGATGAAGGGAAAGAGAAATCGGAAGAGCATGAGAGAGATCCAACCATTTTGGGTAAATCTATTATAGAAGAACCCGAGAGAAAAATGGAGGATGTTATTAGTGTGGGTAGCAATCAGACTAAGGAAAGTAACCCTACAGTTTTCAAGATCCCCTGTACCATTAAGGAAAAGCTCTTAACCGATAGTCATATAGATCCTAGCTTCCCAATCAACATAATACCCCTTTCCCTATACCACAAAACCTTCCCTGAGCACATTGCGTGCGAGAGAGTAATAGAAAATTTATCAATTAGGATTGGAGAGCTTGTTTATAATACTGACCTTACCGTGGTTGATGACGTGGACCCTCTCACCAATCAAACGTTAACCAACCTTGTCCTTGGGATACCATTTATCAATGAATCGGGAGCAATCCTTGATGAGAAAGATGGTAGTGTAGTACTCACCAATGGTGTTAGGAAGGTAATTTTTTGTAGGAATAGTGAGGAGGTGTACGAGTATCGTCCCTCTCTTGAGGGGAATATATATGGGTCAAAGGATGGAGAGTTGGGGAAGATAAGACGACGTGATCCAAATAATCTCAAAATCCCCTGCATGATCGGTCATAAATACTTCAATAACATATACATTAATGTATTCCTGCCAAAGAATTTTATGTCATTATTTCATTATAACAATATCTGCAGATGGGGAATGATTTACAAGGGAGAGAAAGTGGTTGGTAAGGATCATGAAATCCAGGTGTTCGTAGGAAATATGGCATTCTCTATGGAATTCACGATTGTGGACAACATAGAGGACTATGTCGACCCTAGGTTATCACAAGTCGTCTTTGGAGAACCCTTTTGTGAAATCACTAATTTGATAGTGGATGAATTGAACGGAATCATGACCTTCACTGATGGGATTAGGAGGATTTCATACCAAACGCCATACAAGAGAAAAGACCTTAAGGAAATAGATTGTGACGGGCTTGATATGATGAGCTCCCAACTTATCTTGTGTGATGAAGATGTTAGGAGAGGGTGTAGAAATATTTCTGATTTATCATGTGGATTCTTTAAGAATGTTAGTAAGCTTGGTTCTAAGTATCGACAAGATATTTTCGAGTTCGAAGATCCGAAGTACTTGCACTATGAAAGCGATACTAGTTTAGAAGACGACCTAGAGAGTGGAACCAATGATGAAATCACGTAGTAACCCATAGCCTTGAGTCTAGCTACAAGACTCGTAAATAAAGAAAAGCGCTTCTTGGGAGGCAACCCATGTTTTGTGTGATTTTATTTGTTTGTTTGTTATTTGCTTCCGTATGCATGCTTTATTTTTATTGTTGGTTGATCATGTTTCTCAATTAAAATGTGGAAATACTTTACTTTGTTGTTTGGCCTAGTCTTAACTCCACTAAGAAGTATTTTTGCAAAAGATAAGTGTAAGGGGAAACCCCAAATATGTTTTTAAGAAACAAACCGATCATGATTCTCCACAATAATAAATGAGCATGTATATTCGTATTTGTTAGAGTCAAATGCTTGTATTGAGTCATAATGAAGTTTTGCAGGATTTTCCAGGAAGTAGGACCAAGTTTTTCCAGAAATTTTCCGGAAACTTAACATAAGAATTTCTGCAGGTCCATTCTGACGGCGTCAGAGGTTTACTCTTGACGGCTTCAGGAGTTAAAATCTGGAAATTTTACCGGTTTTGTTTTTCTAACGGAGTCTTATGGTTTTTGTGAATTATTAAGTTTTATAATCTCCAGGAAATCTGCAAACTTCATTCCACAAGCATTATATCTTACTTTGTTTTCTAGGATTTAGTAACTTATATAGGATGCCGCCGATTTTACGCGAGGTTGCCTTGTCTATTTTGTCAGGATTTACAGGTTATGTTCGACAAGGAGATGATTTATATTCTGGAAGGGAAGCTTTGATTGTTTCATTTTCTTGGAGGAAGATTTAACCTGGCCAACCTATAATCCATACCGAGCGAATCAGAGGAGTATTTGATTTCATTCTCTTTACTTTTTCACTTTTACATTCTTTACTTGAACATTGGGGACAATGTTCATCTTAAGTGTAAGGGGAGGGTAAAAAGATGATACCTTACATATGCACTTTCGCTTGAGTTTGTTTTGTTTAATAGTAGATGTGTAATAAAACTATGAGAAATACTTGTTAGTGCAATTTTAGCGCCAAATTTAAATTTTTTTTAAAACATTTAGGAGTGAAACTTTAGCCATAGCAAGCGTCTCATGGATAGGAGATTGTATGACTAGCACATAACCGTATATTCAGAAAAATTTTCCACCCAAAAATGTGAGGTTCGCCTTTAGATTTGATAGGAAAAGCATTTACTATTAGTGCTTATGAGTTTACCGGTAGCATTTAGATTCTAGAACTTGCGTTAGTTTTGCATCCCGAGACCGCTAGTGAGACTACATTCGTGTGGTAGGATTTACTACATGATAAGAGGCATTAGGATCACCCTTGTGTTAAACCCGTATCATAATTACTTGACCATTTAAGTCATATTACTTGACTAGTTAAGTCAACTAATTTTTCCCACACCCTTAGCGTTGTACTCATTTTTAGTACACGAAACCCCTAGTACACCCCTTCGAGCCTATCTTTTTCGTTTCTAACTTTAAGCATTTTACTTCAAGGAAGAATTTGTTACACCCCACTTAAATGTACAACCAAATCGCCTTAGCCTTCCGTGTATGCGCTCATTTTTAGTGCATTATTGTTATTTGTTAAACCCTAAGTTAACTTTCTAATTGATTACATGGTTGCTAAGTCGAGTCATATCCTTGTACATATTGTTTTGGGACGATTGGGACGATTGGGTAAGTACTTATTTTATGAAGTAATGGGGAAGAACATCACTTGTTACCCCCATATGTACGTTAATCTTAAAAGTGCTCCAAGTGTTTTGATTTTCTTAATTCGAGTCATTAGATTAGTTTAATGTAAAGTATATAAAGATTCAAGTGTAAGGGGAATGTTCATCCCCTATGATGTATTATTTTGGATGCTAGGGTAAGAGTGTATGCAACAAAAAAAAAAAAAAAAAAAAAAAAAAAAAATAGAAAAAGGAAAAAAGAGAAAAAAAAACATACGGACTACCATCCCGTTTCATTCTATGTTTATTTTGTGTTTTTGTTATTTTTCATTTATTAGCTTAAGTCGAGTCTAGTCTTGGCTTAGCAACGCCATATTGTACATGTAATTAACTAAGATTGTTAACTCGCCACCAGTAATAACTTCCTTTATCCAACAAAACCGTGTAATTCATATCCCTATACCTAACGTTACAACCCTTTAAAAGACCTCTTTGATAGTTTATCCTAGGTGCTTACGCCATGTGGTGGAGGTTTGATCCTTTCCCAAGCCTATGGTAATCTATTTTGCTATAATAGGTAGTGAGAGATATCTTCCATTTCCATAATGTTATATTACTTTATTACACCCGAGAGATGTGAGTATCTAAACACTATTTGTGAGGTGCTTGTGTATTATCTCCGTGCTTGTCTATTGGTCTTTAGTGGAACGATTATTTGTTGTAATTACTTTTATATTAGTGTTAAATGACCCCTAACTTGTCTTTTGAGTAGAATAAAAGCGCATTTGCTTGAGGACAAGCAAATCTCAAGTGTAAGGGTATATGATGAGGCGAAAAATGATCCGTTTTTAGGGGGTCATTTAAGCCCGGATCCGAATTTATTTGATCAAATATTGCCCTAAATCGTTCCTTTTGTGATTTTAGGTACTTGGAGAGTGAATTCTGGAAAAGAAGCTATTTTGGACGTTTTTGGAGCATAAAAGTGAAGAAAACGGCAAAGTCTCAATTTTCCATGCTGGGAACAGTAGGTGACGGCGTCAAGAGTAATTCCCTGACGGCGTCAAACCTCAAGAATTAAAATCCGTAGTTCATGAAGGCGTCAAGAGTTGTCCTGACGGCGTCAAAACCCCAAGAATTAAAATCCGTAGTTGATGACGGCGTCACATAAAGGGCGTCAAGAGTAATTTGTGTGACGGCCTAGGCCTTGACGGCGTCAGAAGTAGATCAAGGCCGTCTGAGGAAGTATTTGGCGGCAAGGTGACGGCGTCACATTGTTTGTCTTGACGCCGTCATCCCTATTTTCCTATATATAGTTTTCTAGTTTTTCACATTAAGGAGAGAAGTTTTGGGGAGAAACCCTAAAGACGATTTTGGTGTAACTTTACAGGTTTTTCAAGGGTTCCAACCCCTTGATACCTTGCATGATTAATCAAGATAAGTGTTCTTCTAATTCAATCAATATGTCTATGTGTTGGTTGTCTATATCTTATTCTTGTCTTAATTCTATCATGCTAGGCTAGATCTCTTTTGTGTTTGCTTAGATCTAATGAAACCTAGATATTGATTATGTGTTGATTACTTGTTTATTCTTGTTTTGGATGAATGATTTATATGTTATGCTTAAGAAAACTGGCAGATCTCCAAATGGTAACATGCTTGAACGTCTTAAGAAACATGAACCGAGGCGTACTAGGTCTTTATTGGTTGTATTTAATGCATGAGCCACTGTTTACAATCCCTATAGTTGTGCTGGGCATGTTGTAGGAGGAGATAAGAGCTCATAGAATTGGGGGGTTATGTATGCCACCCCATGAATGGTATTAAGGAATACAATCCGTCATCCATGCAATTATAACAAGTAATTAACGTGTAAAAGATATCTAGGGAGTAGTGAAATCTAAGTAAACACATTTTCTCCAATTACTGCTCACAACTCTAGTTTAATTAGTTTATTTTCATTTTTAGTATTTTATTTTGATTGCATCTTAGTTTTGGGTTAGTTGAATAGCAACTAATTCCGCCCACTCTTCTAAAACCCGAGATTTTAATTGCTTTCTATAAAATATAAAAACACAAAAATAATCATCCCTCATCTTTAGAACTAGTAATTAGGCTTTCTAATACTAGCGACACTATTCCTAAGCTGAACGATCAATCCCCCGGTACTTGTCACTATACTATGCTACAACGATCAGGTACACTGCCTGGTGGGGGTTGTAAGCTTCTCGAGATCCCTCGAGAGGTAAAGCCTGTTGCGATTCCCACGCATCAAGTTTTTGGCGCCGCTGCCGGGGAATAGTTATTGTCTAGGTTAGGATTTCTTTTTATTAGGTCTACTTGCTAGATTCCTTTCTATTAAGATTTTATTTTTTATTTTTTAGGTCTTCTTTAGTCTATCTTATTTCTTTGTGCCTTTGTTCGTAACTCTTTACCATCCGACATCATGGAAGGTGGTAACATCTTTGAACCCGTCATCCCACCACAACAAAACCCACCATTAGAACCCCTTAGGCCCCGAACCTTAGGAGAGTACTCCCGACCTAGCCACCAAGGCTACCGAAACACCATTGAGCTCACCGGAGCCAATGTGACCCCCTTGCGATCCGACACCATCCGGTTGGTGCAAAGCGGATGTGCATTCCATGGACTTCGTTCCGAAGATCCAAACCAACATCTTAAGGACTTTCTCAAAATCGTAGATTCCATAGACCTAGGTGTTGAAACTAGAGAGACTACCCATTTACGCCTATTCAAGTTTTGTAGGGTGTAATATCTTAGTTTTAAATGTTTTTTTAAAGTTTATTGTAATGTATTGCAACCTTTTTTTATTAATGAAAGTTCTGTCTTAAGTTTATCTCTCATTTTTCAAATTCAAGTTTCATTTACAATTCTCAAGTAATGATTTAAGTTTAACAGTGGTCTATGGTTGATTGTATACTCATGTAAGCTCAAACAAAAGACTTTTAGAAGCTTGATAAGCTTCTATTGCAATCAGTTACTCAGTTTCTATAAATATCAAAAATAATTAAGAAAAATCAAAAATAAATTAAAAAAGGGTGTTACATATTGAAGAAAGCATGGAGCATAGTTGATTAAGGATGGCTGTGGGTTAGGGACCTCATGGGAGGTCATTAGGTTGTTTAAATTGGTCCTTGGTTTGCAATCTGAGCTTGGAAGGCTTATGTAAGCCCACTTTTTCAATTTGTACTCTTCTTAGTAGTATAGTTGCTTGTTATTGCTTTAATTACTTAGTTATTGTTTATTATCAATAGTTAGATTGGTTGGAATCAGTAGGTAGTTCTGTGGATTTGTTTTAATCATATTTGCTTTATAAAAATCTGTTAAAGGGGTGTTTGGTTGTAGGTTGTTTGCATTGTTCTACTTGTTCATTTGTGCAAGTCTGTGTTTCAACAAGTTGTTTGGTTGAATACAAGGTCAGGGAACCCAAAGTTTTGTTCCAAAACACTGCAAAAGTCAAAATCATAAAGAATTAATCACCACAGTTAACTGTGGTGATTTTTCAAGTTCAAATCAAATCAAATCTTTTTATAAGTGGATGTTTTTACTTAAATCAGTTTTCATATAGCTTATCATAACACATTTGATCACTAAATCAGTAATCAAAGTTCCCAAAAGTCAAAACTCATGTTTTACTAAAAAGTCAAAAGTGCATAGTTCAGATTTTTGCCAAAATGGCATGAATTAAATTGATTTTTGTGGTTTGATTCAAGGTTTGAAAATTGTTGTGTGATTAGTCTATCAGTAGAACCTTTGATTCTCACAAGTTTTATATTTTTGTGAATTTTTTAAGAGGACTAAAATGCCCTTGGAAGACACCTGCAGGGCAAGGTAGTTGCCCTGTCTCAGCAGACCTCAGCTCACCCATCACCTTTGGTTGTGGATTGTGGCTAACCTAGTGGGTCCCACACCTCCAACTTGGCACCATTCAACCCCCCTCCTACCCAGGATTAAGGGTTGACCATTTGTTTGACCTGTAGACCAGTGGACCCCACTTAGTTTGGCATCAAAAGTCTGTCCCCAGACTGCCTCAGAACCAAATAAGCCAAGTGCTTATTTTGGTGTTGTAGCTTCTTTAAACAGCTTATTTGTGTGTTATCTGTTTAAACTTGTTCATTATACTTGTTTACATCTGTTTTCACCAAAGTGGACCCCACACAAGCTGATTTTGGCTTATTTCTACTTTTGGTCAAGAAAAGTCAACTGTTAAGGTTTTAAGCACTTGAAGTGCTTATTTCCTTGACCTCAGTCAAAGTCACTTCACAAAAGTTGTCTTAAAACATATAATAAGCAGTTTGGAAAAAGAAAATCTCAAATAAGCCCAACTTAATAGAAGTGATAGCTTCTATTTAAGCCAATTGACTTATTCATCAGCTTATTAATAAGCAATTTCCATTTTTATAATTTTCCTAGGCTTCTGGTGTGTAAAAACAATTTCTGTAATTTTTTCAGATTTTTCTTTTATCATTTAGTATTTTTCCTAATTTAAAATAGTTTTTAGTAATTATTAAATAGTTAATAACTAATAATAATTAATTAGTAAATCAGAAAAATATAAATTAAATTTTAAAATTAGTTTAGTTATTTTTAAGTTTTCCAAATTTTATTTTCACTTTTCTAGTGTATTTGAATAATTAATTAGAATTTAGGTTATTTTAGATAATTAGAAAGTAATTAATAATTAATTAATAATTAGTAATAATTAATTAAATAGTCTTAAAAATATATTTTCATTTTTAAAAGTCTGTTTTATATTATTTTAGATTTTTCTAAGTTTAATTTTTATTTTTCCAAGTTAATTTCTCATTTATTTATAATTTAGGTTAATTTAGTTAATTAAAAGTAATTAGGAAAATAGTATTTAATTAATAGTAATTATAAAATTAGTGTAAAAATTAATTTTAAATTTCCAAAAATTTTCTCTTATCATTAGGTTTGTAAAAAAGTAAATTTCATACCAGTAGCCTTTCCAGATCACCGTATTCACATTTTTGTACGTTTGTTCACGTCTTCGGCAAACGTACGGTTTTTAAGTTTTAGGTGATTCCTTCTGAATCTCAATTCCAGTAATCATTCACATAGCTTTCCTAAGCTATTTCTGTTAATAATATCCAAATAATTCTCACAACAAACCCTTTATGTGAATAAACACCCGATCACAAAGCACGCTAAAGTTACAATTCACACCTCAACGGGATTTAACGACCCGGTGATACCTTATATTACCCGAAGTATTGACCTAGGCTATTTGACTTTGTTGACCATTCTTTGGTCAATATAAGTTAGTGGTTTAGCATCAATCACTTGGCGCCGTTGCCGGGGAGGTGTGCGCGTTTCTGCAGCGTCTTTTGAGATTAGTGTTATCTCACCTCACTCACTGTACAAATACCATCACTTGTGAATATTTTCAACATCAAAACACATAAAAAAGTCATTGACACTTTTCCTAAAGTGTTAAAACACCAAAAAAAAGTAAAAAAACAACAAAACGTATCGTAACGTTTTCTGATTCGGTTTTCTTTTAAGGTGATTCTTAAAGAGAAACGATTCTGGATTACGGGACGATAACAAAAATATTGTCCAAAAAGTTTTTATCCCTAGTGCATGCGCACTCGTTCTTCAAGGTCCACTAGCCCATTACGTGAGCTTGTCCGGAAACCTCGAAGACGTTCTGCACCAACAGTCGGATCTGAGATCCGAGCTGTTCCACCTTCAGCTGTCATCATGGCGGCTGAACCCACTATGAATGAGCTTCTCCAAGCACCCGTCGAGGGTTACGGAGATGCTATAGTTGTTCCGGCAATCATGGCCAAAAATTTTGAGCTTAAAACAGGGTTGATAAACCTGGCCACCTCACGTCAATTCTACGGTTTTGAGAGGGACGATCCTCAAGATCACATTCGATGGTTCAATAAAATCACATCCACCATCAAATGTAAAAATTCCCTTGTGATGCAATAAAACTTCTTCTCTTCCCATTCTCCCTGGAGGGACAAGCCCGGATTTGGCTTGAAAAACAACCTCCACGATCTATTGAGACATGGGAAGATCTTGTGAAAAAGTTCGTAAATGAATTCTTTCCTCCTTCCAAAACCACGAGTCTCAAGAATGAGATCATGAAATTCTCGCAGAAATTTGATGAATCCTTTAGTGAGGCATGGGATCGTTACAAAGAATTGCTCCGAAAATGTCCTCACCACGGGTTCTCCGATCTCATGCAACTTGATACTTTCTACAATGGCGTAAGCCAATCCGATCAAGACTCTCTAAATGCCTCCGCTGGAGGTAATTTCTTGAATCGTACCACAAAGGATGCTTTAGCGATCATTGAGAATAAATCAAAGGTCCGCATTCCCTGAAGCAAACCGGTTGTTTCCCAAGGGAATGTTGTTCCTTCTACCTCATCACCCGTGGCTCAATCTAGCACCGATGCTAGGCTTGACAAACTCACGGAAACTATCCATGCATTGGTTCTCACCCAAAACTCAGTTCTGACTCAAAGCCAGAAGATTTCTTCTCCTCATTCCTCTTCACAAGCTGAAGTCAAAAAGATAGAAGTTTGTGTCACTTGTGGTGGTCCACACTCATATTATAATTGCACTGCCACCGAAGGCAATCCATTCGAAGTAAATGCAATAGCCGACAATTCCAACCAAGGAGGTAACCAATACCGTCCTCAAGTGGAACCAAATTACCGGGCTAGCAACCAGGGTGGACCACCCGGTTTTCCTACACCTCAAAATCCAAATAGGTTTAATCCTAATCCACCAAGGGGGCCTAATATGCAAAATCAAAATCCTGCCCCCGTCAATCAGTACCCACCCCAAAGGGGTAATCAAGGGTATTCATCCCCTCCCAAACGAGCTCAATAACTACATCAAAGTTAATGAGACCAAAATGAGGGCAATACAAAATCAAATCTCAAATTTGAAGAATGATTTCCAATCATCAATAGCCAAACAGGGTCATGAGCTGAAGAGTGAGTTGATGGCAACAAACAACAAAATTGATCAATCTCAAAACAAGATTGAGAATATGTTTGCCAGTCTTATGAGTCATCTCACTCCACCCTCTACATCAGGAGGTCTCCCGGCTAATACAGTTGTCAACCCCAAGGGTGAACTCAAAGCTATTACTACACGTAGTGGTAAAGCTTATGAAGAGCCGCCACTTCCTCCTATTCCTCCTCCTCTTTATTCCGAAGAAGTGGAAATTGAGCCTGAGGCAACCACGGACAAGGTGCAATCTACTAGCCCACGAAGTACCGCACACGTCCACCCTCAGGTTGTACCAGAAATTGTACCAAAACCGGAAGTTGTGTTTGAACCATCAACAACTCCTGGAGAGAACTCTAAATCCAAACCTTCACTACCATATCCATCTAGGTTACAAGACCAGAAGCTCCGCGAAAAAGCAAACCATCAAATGGAAAAGTTTTTTCAAATCTTCCGTGATATTCATTTTGATATCAGTTTCGCGGATGCTCTCCTGCTGATGCCTAAATTCGCATCGACCATCAAAAATCTGTTGAACAATAAAGAGAAACTATTCGAAATGGCTCGAACTCCGCTAAATGAAAACTGCTCTGCAGTTCTTCTGAAAAAGCTTCCCAAGAAGCTAGGAGATCCGGGAAAATTTCTCATTCCATGTGTTTTTCCCGGAATGGTTGAGTGCTTCGCCCTAGCCGATCTAGGTGCGAGCATCAACTTGATGCCTTATTCAATATGGAAAAAGCTCTCTCTTCCAGAACTCACAACCACCTGCATGACTCTCAAGCTGGCAGACCGCTCAACATCTCGTCCCCTCGGCATTGCCGAGGATGTATTTGTGAAGGTGGGAAATTTCCACTTTCCGGCAGATTTTGTGGTTGTGGATTTTGATGCTGACCCACGAGTTACTCTCATTCTTGGGAGAGGATTCTTAAGGACGGGTCGTGCGTTAATTGATGTGCACGAAGAGGAAATAACTCTTCTTGTTGGTAATGAAGCTGTAACCTTTAACGTCGATCAAACTTCGAGGTACTCCTCTAATTATGACGCCGAAACGGTTAACCGGATTGATGTCATTGACGTTGCGTCTGAGGAGTACGCTCAAGAGGTTTTAGGTTTTGTCGATGATTCTCCAAGTGAAAACTTCACTCCATCTTCTCACCCTATTATTGCCAATTCTTTTCCTTCCCTCACTCCGTTTGAGGGAAGTGACTTCATCTTAGAAGAAATTGAGGCCTTTCTCAAAAGTGATTTGATTCCCGATGGAATCGATAACCAAGAGATTGACCTCGAGGGGAATGTTCTCATGCTTGAAAAGTTATTAAACGAGGATCCCTCTCCTCTTCCTTTTTACCACAAACACTTCATAAGGAGGAAGTCAAAAATGTTGAGAAAACTAATGACTTTCCCGCGGTTGAACTTAAGGACTTGCCGCCTCATCTTGAATATGCATTTCTGGAGGGTGATGATAAATTACCCGTCATAATTGCTAAAGACTTAAGTGTTGAGGAAAAGGCTGCTCTTATAAAGGTTTTGAAGTCTCATAAGCGAGCAATTGCTTGGCGTCTCTCCGACATCAAGGGCATCGACCCTGAGTTTTGTACTCACAAGATATTAATGGAGGATGACTTCAAACCTGCGGTCCAACATCAAAGAAGGGTGAATCCAAAAATTCAAGAGGTTATCAAACAAGAGGTTTTAAAACTTCTTGATGCCGGATTGATTTACCCTATCTCGGACAGTCCTTGGGTCAGCCCAGTTCATTGTGTTCCAAAAAAGGGTGGGATTACTGTTGTCACAAACGAGGAAAATGAGTTAATTCCAACTTGTTTGGTTACGGGTTGGCGCGTCTGCATTGATTATCGTAAATTGAATGACGCCACCCGTAAGGATCATTTTCCTCTGCCCTATATGGATCAGATGCTCGAGAGATTAGCGGGGAATGAGTACTATTGCTTCCTCGATGGTTTCTCGGGTTACTTTCAGATTCCCATTGACCCGCAAGACCAAGAAAAGACCACTTTTACGTGCCCCTATGGAACTTTCGCATATAAACGTATGCCATTTGGCCTATGTAATGCTCCGGGCACGTTTCAAAGATGTATGATGGCCATTTTTTCCGACATGATCGGGAAAAGTATGGAGGTCTTCATGGACGATTTTTCGGTCATTGGGAATTCGTTCCAATCATGTCTCTCCCATTTAGACAGCATGCTAAAACGTTGTGAAGACACAAAGTTATGTCTAAATTGGGAGAAGAGTCACTTTATGATCAAAGAGGGCATTGTCCTCGGCCATAAAATTTCAAAAAACGGGATTGAGGTTGACCGTGCCAAAGTGGACGTCATTGCAAAATTGCCTCATCCCACGACTGTGAAAGGTGTTAGGAGCTTTTTGGGTCACGCCGGTTTTTACCGTAGGTTTATTCAAGATTTTTCTAAAATCGCCCGGCCTATGACCCATCTCCTCGAGAAGGATGCTCCTTTTATCTTCTCCCCTGAGTGCATCGAAGCCTTTGAAACATTAAAGAAAAGGCTTACCGAGGCACCGATTCTTGTTGCCCCCGATTGGGACTTGCCCTTCGAGCTCATGTGTGATGCTAGTGATTATGTGATAGGGGCAGTCTTAGGGCAACGCAAAACAAAACATTTTCAGCCTATACACTATGCCAGCAAGACTATGATCGAGGCTCAAAGTCATTACACCACCACTGAAAAAGAATTATTAGCTGTGGTGTATGCTTTTGAAAAATTCCGGCCATACTTGATTCTGACTAAAAGCATAGTGTATACGGATCACTCGGCTTTGAAGTATCTATTTGCAAAACAAGATGCAAAGCCGAGACTCCTCCGTTGGGTTCTCCTCCTTCAGGAATTTGATATCATTATTCGTGATAAAAAAGGAGCTGAGAACCTAGCTGCTGATCATCTCTCCCGTCTTGAAAACCCTCACCAAAATGCTTTCGAGAAAAAGGAAATAAATGAAACATTTCCTCTCGAAACCCTCAATGTGGTTTCATTTCGTGGAGACTCGATTACCCCATGGTTTGCCGACTTTGCAAACTATCTTGCGGGTAACTTCATTGTGAAAGGGATGTCGTCCCAACAAAAAAATAAATTTTTCAAAGATGTAAAACATTAGTTTTGGGACGACCCCTACTTGTTCAAAATATGCGCGGATCAAGTCATCCGGCGGTGTGTGTATGGTCAGGAAGCCGCTGAAATCTTAAAGGCTTGCCATGCTGGTCCCACGGGGGGCCACCAAAACCCCAACTACACCGCCAAAAAGGTGTTTGATTCCGGCTTTTATTGGCTCTCGATCTACAAGGATGCCCAAGATTTGGTTAAGTCCTGTGACGCTTGTCAACGTCACGGGAATATTTCACAAAAGAATGAAATGCCTCCGAATGCAATTCAAGTTTGTGAAATTTTTGACATCTGGGGCATCGACTTTATAGGGCCATTTCCATCCTCTCACGGCAACAAATACATACTCGTGGCAGTTGACTACTTTTCAAAATGGGTTGAAGCAAAAGCTTTACCCACAAATGATGCCCGAGTAGTTGTGAAATTTTTAAAAGCTCTTTTTGCCCGATTCGGAACTCCACGTGCTATTATTAGTGATCGTGGTATGCACTTCTGTAATGACAAATTTGATAAAGTCATGCAGAAGTACGGTGTAACTCACCGTCTTTCCACTGCGTACCACCCTCAAACGAGTGGACAAGTCGAAGTTTCCAATCGGGGCATTAAAAGAATATTGGAAAGAACTGTAGGTGAAAATCGTGCATCGTGGTCGGACAAATTAGATGATGCACTTTGGGCTTTCCGTAAGGCTTACAAAACACCCATTGGGTGTATGCCTTATAAACTTGTGTACGGGAAAGCGTGCCATCTTCCGATCGAGCTTAAGCATAAAGCCTATTGGGCCCTCAAGCATGCCAATTTCGACCTCAAAACGGCGGGTGATCATAGGGAAGTTCAACTAAACGAATTAAACAAACTTCGTGATCAAGCTTACAAGAACTCTTTGATCTATAAAGAAAAGACAAAGAAGATTCATGACTCAAAAATCAAAAACCGCGTTTTCAACGTTGGTGATCGAGTCCTTCTTTTCAATTCTAGACTTAAGATCTTCTCGGGAAAGCTCAAAACCCGATGGACTGGTCCATTCACTATCACAAAAGTTTATCCTTATGGTACTGTCGAATTATCTCAAAATGACGGTCCAAATTTCAAAGTGAATGGACATCGGTTGAAGCACTACTTTGGAGAGGACATACCATCCATGGTTGTCCCAGATCTCCAAACTTTCCCCAATGACAATTGAATTCGGGGATCGAGTCAAGCTAGCGACTCGATGAACAAAAATAATAGCACAATACGGGTTTTCACCCGTATCTCTGATTCTTTCTATTTTCTACCACCTAGTGTGGGGGAATGGCCAACCCTCCACTGTTTGAAAAAAATGTATATATGTATATAAGTTCAAAAAAAAAAAAAAAAAAAGTTGTATATATATAGAAATAAAGTGAAATTTGGTATTTCCGCAGTTAGATTCGAATCTTGGCTTTTTACATTCATAGCTTCGGCATAATAGCCGGGACTTTGAATATTGAGGACAATATTCATTTCTAAGTGTGGGGGGGGGGGGGGGGGGATTCTAGCGAATTTTATCAAAATATCTTCTAATACCCCCGTTTTTGGCCAAAATTTTCAAAATTTTTTTCACTTTATTTCAAAATTTTTGTGGTAATCAGTCCGCCAGGTCTAACTGACAAAGGGATTGGCTAATCCAGGAGCAAACGACTCTTGGTAAAGATAACTCAAATCCGTTGACGGCTTGCAATTTGCCCAAAATTGTATGGTTCCTCAACTCCCCAAAAACAAATGAGTTGGCTAACCCGCAAGATTATGGCTTGTGGTAAAGGCCGTGGAAAATCCGTAATTGGTAATCAGCTCACCAAGATGTTGACTAGGTCTATCAAGATGCTGGCTAGTCCAGGAGCAAACGGCTCTTGGTAAAGACTAAACAAATCCGTTGAAAGCTGGTGGTTTGCTCAAAATCACACGGCTATCAGGTGTGCCACAGTTCTTACACCTGTCTACTCCAGAAGTGATGGCTTTTGGTAAAGAGTGTTTCAAATCCATCAAATTTTCTAGAAAGATTGCTAGGGACTAGCAATAGTTTAGTGTGGGGGATTGATGAGTGCTCAAACACTCATCGTTTTTGACGTATTTTAACTGCCAAAACATACAAAAACAATCAAAAAGATATCAAAATACTTAAATTATCCCAGGGATTATGTTTTATGTGTTTTAAATGCAAAATGTGCAAAAACAAAGAAAAAATGTACAAAGTTTGCAATATTGGCAGTTTCAGTCCCCCAAGTTTCAAAACTTGTCAAATTTAGTCCCTATGCATTTATTTTAAAAGGAAAAGTCAACCCAAGGTTTTGAAAGTCAATTTCACAAAATATTACACTTGGGTGTCAAGTTTTCCAAAATTACATGTTTTAGTCCCTGAAAATCCAAAAATGGCAAAATAGGTCCCTGGGAAATTTTAAAAATTGGAAAAAGGAAAAAATGGTTTGTGAACTTTTGAATCATAACATGTTTTGGTCCTTGGAAACAATTGGGAAAATTACACTTTTAGCCCCTTGGTTTTGTCAAATTGCAAAAATGGTCCCTATGGTTATAAACTACACAACCGGACCCTTTTTATATCCCAATCCAAAACCAAACCCTTATCCAAGCCCACCCCTGGTCCATGAAACCCCAAAGCCCAATCCCCAGCCCACTTTCAAACTAATAACCCACGGGGTCAAACGGTCAACGAGTCAAAAGACCGTTGACCCTCCTTCTTCCCCAACATACCGCGCAAAACCAGGGAAACAACCCCCCCCCCCCCCCCCCTTACCTTTTTCAACCACTAGCCCCCCACAATTAATTCTCCCCACCTAACAAACCCACCACAATTAATACCCACACCAACACCCACCAGTACCACTCATTTTAGCCCTAACTTAATTTTGGCGGGAAATCCCAATCTAGGGCTGTGATTGATCAAAATACAATTGGAGGGTGAGGATTTGGTCTCTGGTCAAAGAGAAGACATGTGGGACTCCCAGATTTCAAGGAAAAGCCATGTGGAAGCTTATTGTCTTAGTTTGTAGCTCGTATTATATAATTAAGCTCATAGAAGCTTTGTAGGGTGTAATATCTTAGTTTTAAATGTTTTTTTTAAAGTTTATTGTAATGTATTGCAACCTTTTTTATTAATGAAAGTTCTGTCTTAAGTTTATCTCTCATTTTTCAAATTCAAGTTTCATTTACAATTCTCAAGTAATGATTTAAGTTTAACAGTGGTCTATGGTTGATTGTATACTCATGTAAGCTCAAACAAAAGACTTTTAGAAGCTTGATAAGCTTCTATTGCAATCAGTTACTTAGTTTCTATAAATATCAAAAATAATTAAGAAAAATCAAAATTAAATTAAAAAAGGGTGTTACATATTGAAAAAGCATGAAGCACAGTTGATTAAGGATGGCTGTAGGTTAGGGACCTCATGGGAGGTCATTAGGTTGTTTAAATTGGTCCTTGGTTTGCAATCTGAGCTTGGAAGGCTTATGTAAGCCCACTTTTTAAATTTGTACTATTCTTAGTAGTATAGTTGCTTGTTATTGCTTTAGTTACTTAGTTATTGTTTATTATCAATAGTTAGATTGGTTGGAATCAGTAGGTAGTTCTGTGGATTTGTTTTAATCATATTTGCTTTATAAAAATATGTTAAAGGGGTGTTTGGTTGTAGGTTATTTGCATTGTTCTACTTGTTCATTTGCGCAAGTCTGTGTTTCAACAAGTTGTTTGGTTGAATACAAGGTTAGGGAACCCAAAGTTTTTTTCCAAAACACTGCAAAAGTCAAAATCATAAAGAATTAATCACCACAGTTAACTGTGGTGATTTTTCAAGTTCAAATCAAATCAAATCTTTTTATAAGTGGATGTTTTTACTTAAATCAGTTTTCATATAGCTTATCATAACACATTTGATCACTAAATCAGTAATCAAAGTTCCCAAAAGTCAAAACTCATGTTTTACTAAAAAGTCAAAAGTGCATAGTTCAGATTTTTGCCAAAATGGCATGAATTAAATTGATTTTCGTGGTTTGATTCAAGGTCTAAAAATTGTTGTGTGATTAGTCTATCAGTAGAACCTTTGATTCTCACAAGTTTTATATTTTTGTGAATTTTTTAAGAGGACTAAAATGCCCTTGGAAGACACCTGCAGGGCAAGGTAGTTGCCCTGTCTCAGCAGACCTCAGTTCACCCATCACCTTTGGCGGTGGATTGTGGCTAACCTAGTGGGTCCCATACCTCCAACTTGGCACCATTCAACCCCCCTCCTACCCAGGATTAAGGGTTGACCATTTGTTTGACCTGTAGACTAGTGGACCCCACTTAGTTTGGCATCAAAAGTCTGTCCCCAGAACCAAATAAGCCAAGTGCTTATTTTGGTGTTGTAGCTTATTTAAACAGCTTATTTGTGTGTTATCTGTTTAAACTTGTTCATTATACTTGTTTACATCTGTTTTCACCAAAGTGGACCCCACACAAGCTGATTTTGGCTTATTTATACTTTTGGTCAAGAAAAGTCAACTGTTAAGGTTTTAAGCACTTGAAGTGCTTATTTCCTTGACCTCAGTCAAAGTCACTTCACAAAAGTTGTCTTAAAACTTATAATAAGCAGTTTGGAAAAAGAAAATCTCAAATAAGCCCAACTTAATAGAAGTGATAGCTTCTATTTAAGCCAATTGGCTTATTCATCAGCTTATTAATAAGCAATTTCCATTTTTATAATTTTCTAGTGTGTAAAAACAATTTCTATAATTTTTTCAGATTTTTCTTTTATCATTTAGTATTTTTCCTAATTTAAAATAGTTTTTAGTAATTATTAAATAGTTAATAATTAATAATAATTAATTAGTAAATCAGAAAAATATAAATTAAATTTTAAAATTAGTTTTTAGTTATTTTTAAGTTTTCCAAATTTTATTTTCACTTTTCTAGTGTATTTTAATAATTAATTAGAATTTAGGTTATTTTAGATAATTAGAAAGTAATTAATAATTAATTAATAATTAGTAATAATTAATTAAATAGTCTTAAAAATATATTTTCATTTCTAAAAGTTTGTTTTATATTATTTTAGATTTTTCTAAGTTTAATTTTTATTTTTCCAAGTTAATTTCTCATTTATTTATAATTTAGGTTAATTTAGTTAATTAAAAGTAATTAGGAAAATAGTATTTAATTAATAGTAATTATAAAATTAGTGTAAAAAATAATTTTAAATTTCCAAAAATTTTCTCTTATCATTAGGTTTGTAAAAAAGTAAATTTCATACCAGTAGCCTTTCCAGATCACCGTATTCACATTTTTGTACGTATGTTCACGTCTTCGGCAAACGTACGATTTTTAAGTTTTAGGTGATTCCTTCTGAATCTCAATTCCAGTAATCATTCACATAGCTTTCCTAAGCTATTTCTGTTAATAATATCAAAATAATTCTCACAACAAACCCTTTATGTGAATAAACACCCGATCACAAAGCACGCTAAAGTTACAATTTACACCTCAACGGGATTTAATGACCCGGTGATACCTTATATTACCCGGAGCATTGACCTAGGCTATTTGACTTTGTTGACCATTCTTTGGTCAATATAAGTTAGTGGTTTAGCATCAATCAGTCAACATCAAACAGCCCTGACAGCAGGACACTTCGGTAACTCCTTGCGGGTTACGCTTAGTGTTTGCGGCGGTTTCTCAGCGGTCTACAGTCGTAGATTGATCCCCAGCGACTCACCCAGTCATTGAGCTACTTAGTAGGTCTTGTAAGCTCCCTCGGGAGTATCTGACATGGGAACGACCTTGATAAGGGTTAGAAGGAGTCTTCACAATATGCTGTTGACGATCTCTAATTCCTTATCTGTAAGTACCGGATGTTTTATTGCTAACTGTTTACATGCAGGGTTACATCATCTCCATGGCGACAGATTCCACATGCTCATACATGCATCTTGAAGTCATCAAAAGCTCCCTCAAAGATCAAAGCAACACAAAGTTCAAAGAAAGATTCTACGCCAAAAGGAAGAATCTACAAAGTATAAAGACTAAAGATCTTATGTGAAAGAAAAGGACTACGTGCATGTATAAGTCAAAATTCAAAGATGTATGAGCATGTTGGAATGGCGGACTACCACCACAGACGCAGAAGTGACGAAAGGCAGATAACTTCATTATTTGATCTCTATCACAACAACAATGAACAAAGCACAAAGAACGATGAATGATTATTATCTCATGATTATTGAAAGACGTCTGAAGCTACGAAAGTCAAAGATGAAGAAATGACAAAGACGTCAAGCAACCGTGATGACCGACCCTTAGGGGGAGATTGTTGGGATCAAAGTTTTACTATTTTATCAAGTCTCGGTCATTTGTAATAATAGGTTGCTTAAGTTATTAGTTACTTTCATTTATGTTATGTTTACAAGGATACTAGACTAGCCCATGGGCCATAAGCCTACACGTATGACATGAAGGGAAGGACTAGGAGTGTTGCTCTAGCTCCTCACCTATATATACTAGTCTTAGGCCATTTGTAAACTTGGTTGTTTATTTGAAATCATAAGGAAACTCTTGCTCTCATTATTCTCTTATTCAAATATTCACCCAACTCCTTATATCTATCTCATTCTTGTTTGTGTGAAATCAATATGGTGACCTAACAATTTGGATGAACCAGATTGTTGTGTGGGTGAGACAACAGATGATAGATTAGCCATGAAAATTTTCTGAGCAGTGGGTTCGTCATCAACATCTGAGTCGAAAGCATCACAATCTTCTGCTTGGAAGATGTTTGGATCATTAAGAGCTAAATCCTGAACTGGTTGTTCATCCACATCATCATCGAATGTCTTCCCATCATCCGCAGCAATAAACGCCAATTCTTCCTCATGAAGCACAACTCCATTCTCTTGAGCTTGCATGAGCAACATTTTGTCCTTGAAGTAGTCTGATTTTTTAGGACGTTTTGGTTGAGTGCAGTTTCTGGCGATGTGACCTAAACCCCCATAGTTGTAACATTTTGGTTGCCTTCCTTGTCCCTGATTCACATTTCCAGCTCTGTTCTGAAAGTTACCCCGCACAGACTTCCTTTGATTCACATTCTGTCTTCCCTGAACGTTTTGCACCATTACTTTTCCGTCTTCCACAATAGCCTGATTACGTGGATTGGAGGAAGTTCTAAGTTGATTGTTGGAAGATGGGAGTGCAGCCCTGAAATGTTGAACCAGTAGAGACACGTGATTGGGAAGATTATCAATCATCTTGTCAGTATGAGAGTATCCTGAATCGAGGTGAGTATTCATGGCAGCTGATGAATGTAGAGATGAGTGATCCATTGATGACACCGGTTGAGTGGTTGGCACCATACTAGTCATGAAAACAAGTGAGTCATTGGTGACAGTTGGATTGAGCTTCTCTCTTAATTGACGATCATATGCAGCATGCTTCTCATGTTGTTGTAGATAAGCAAACAATTGTTCATAGTTCGTATTTCTTAATCCTTTATTGAGCTTGACTGCTGTGACAAAACGATCCCACTCAGGTGACATGTTGTTCACAAACTTAGAGTTGAGTTGAATGTTGGGCATTGTCATTCTGATCATTCTCATGTCATTAACCAGCTTGTGAAATCTGACATAGTAGTCGGTAATGTTTTCACCAGGATTCATTTTGAAATGCTCAAACTCATCATACAATTGAGATTCACGGTCTTCTTTGGTCAGCTCCGATCCAGACAGAAGCATTTTGACATTGTCCCACACAGCTTTGGCTTCAGTGTTGAAGTTGATTAGCTTATACACATCTTTGGGTAACCCGTGTATCACGATGTTGGAGGCCCGAATGTCAGCATCATAGCGCTTCTTTTCAACATCATTGAGATCATTATAAGAGTGGTCTATCAATTCCCTGGATGACAGAACCATCCTCAGCCGTGGAGATAGCATCTCTGGTTGTACCTATCTGCATAGGACCTTCATCGATAGATCGCAGAATGTTCTCACCATTTTCTTTACCCAAGCAATACAATCTGATTCTTTGTGCCCATGATTCATAATCTTTCCTGTCTAGCATCGGAGGTCGAGTGTCGGACCCTACAGCTTGAATGTCATCTGAGACTGTCGACATCTCAAAGTCTTCAAACGGGATTTTACAGCTTTTGTGAATTAAACCGAGAAATGATTCTTTCTATGGATTTTACTAACATCAACAAAAGAAACCGGAAGATATATTCAGCAGATTAAACTAATAGAGAGATACCAGATGAGTCACAGTTTGCATCAAGTGTTATGTTGTGACAAGTCAAGTTGCAATATATCCAATTGAGATTAGTCAAGTCGTCAGGATTAACTCACAACGTCAGATCACAATTAGATTAATTGAAACGACTAAGGTTACAACAATTCACGAATTGTAAAATGATTAACCTATCACATGAATCTCATCACTTAGTAAATTGCCAAACAAGTTGAGAAAGTTGCAACCTAAATGACCAAACCGCAACGTAGAGGTTAGCAGCAACAAGATGAACCAATCGCAGGAAGAGTTAATCGCAAGGTGAGAAAGTCGCAGGGAAAGTTAACCGCAGGAGACTTCACGAGTTAACCGCAGGAGAGGTAACCACAGCGAAAGGTAACCACAAGGTGAGTTAACCACAAGGAGTAACTAACCGCAGCAAGAAGCAAACCGCAAGATGATCAAAACCTCAAGTGTGATAACCGCAGGAAAAGCAAACCACAGTGGCAAACCGCAAATACTAAAACGTAGACCACCTAACCGCAGGAGCTAATCGCAGTCTACAATAGTCCAAATCTGTCACTATCCTTGCGTTTTGTCCGTTAACTCAAAATATTAATCGCAGACAGCTAACCATAGAGATTTAGAGCAAACCGTAGACAAGCAATGGAACAGTGGAGCTAATCGCAGTCAAGAAACTCGACTTAAACCCAATCCAATCTTCAAAAATACGTATGATATGGAAAAACCAACTGAGAAATAATGTAATCCTAACACAAATGATCATAAAGTACACCTCTAACATGTCAACTAACACTAGATAATTCAAACCAAGATGTTTTCAAGAAAAACACAACTAACTCACAATACCACACAAACCACACTAAATAAGATTAGATGAAACCTTGGCTCTTGATACCAATTGTAGAATATCAATAAAGTCACAAACATGATGGTTCTTATGATTAGTGTGGCGTATGAATTAAGAGAAAAAGGAAGAAGAGAAAACTTGGAACCTTGAGAGAGAAAGTGTGATGTTAGATTAAATGTATGAGAAGGTCCAACCCTCTCCACATTTGGAGAGGGGTATTTATAGTACCTAATAAACAAATGATAAAACGCCCACACCCGGGCTATGGATCAGGCATACAGTGGGTAAAGACCCGTCCTTCTTCCACGATGTTACTTAATCTAATTCTAACTAATAACTAAACTAACTACGAGCTAACTTAATGCTACTACAATAATTAGGTGACCGAGACTTTTACAGGAATATTTGTATTCCTAACAGAAAAGGAACCTGAAATTGTTCCCCAAATTTCTATACATGCTTTGAATGGTATTCAATCTTATCAGACAATGAGAGTGCTTGGTAAGGTTGGTAAACATGAGCTTCACATTCTAATTGATACTGGCAGTACTCACAATTTTTTGGATACACTAAAAGCTAAACAAATTGGTTGTGATCTCTAGAATACTTATCCATTGCAAGTTGGTGTACCAGGGGGAAGAAATTTGTGTAGTAACACTGTTTGTGATGAGTTTTCATGGAAGTTGCAGGGTAAAATTTTTACCTCTAGTGTCATGTTATTACCATTGGGATGTTGTGATACGGTACTAGGTATGCAGTGGTTGTCCACATAGGGGGAAATGAGGTGCAATTTCTTATATTTGAGAATGAGTTTTGTGTACAATGGTAGAATATTCAATTTGAGGGGAAGTACCAAAACAACAGTGGAATGGATGAATGGTAAATAAGTTTAAAAAAGAATAGCTAATGGAACTAATTTGTCAATGTATGTTTATCCTACTTCTATGTTGAATATGATCACTACTTCTACACCTGCTAAAGCACCAACAATTGCCACTAAACCTCAAATCCAAACACCCCTTCAGTTTCTGATTCAAGAATTTGTTGATGTATTTGCTATTCCTAAAGGGTTGCCACCTCAGAGATCTCATGATCACAAGATACCACTAAAAGAAGGAACACCACCAGTGAATTTGCGGCCATATAGACATCCACCTACTCAAAAAGATGCAATAGAATCTATGATACAAGAACTGTTAGAATCAGGTGTGATTAGGCATAGTCAGAGTGCTTTTTCATCTCCCATTTTTATGGTGAAAAAGAAAGATGGAAGCTGGAGAATGTGTGTGGATTATAGACAGTTGAACAAGAATACTTTGAAAGATAAGTTTCCTATTCCCCTTATTGAAGAGTTGATTGATGAATTAAGTGGATCAGTGATATTTTCAAAGCTAGATTTGAGGTCAGGATACCATCAGATAAGAATGTATGAGGATGATATTGCTAAAACAGCTTTCAAAACTCATGAAGGTCATTATGAATTTGTGGTGATGCCCTTTGGTCTGACTAATGCACCTTCAACCTTTCAATCATTAATGAATGAGGTGTTTAGGCCATTTCTAAGGAAGTTTACACTGGTATTTTTTTGATGATATACTAGTGTACAGTACAAGTTTAGAGGAACATGTACAACAATTGAGAATTATTCTGGAAACAATGAGGTCTAATCAACTCTTTGCCAAACAAAGCAAGTGTGTCTTTGGAGCTAAGCAAGTGGAGTATCTTAGGCATGTGATTAGTAGTAAGGGAGTTGCAACAGATCCTCAGAAGATACAAGCTATGGTAGATTGGCCTATACCTAAGAATTTGAAGCAACTTAGAGGGTTCTTGGGTTTAACAGGGTACTACAGAAGGTTCATCAAAGGTTCTGCTGTGATTAGTTCACCATTGACTGCTTTGTTGAAAAAGAATGCTTTTGGTTGGGATGGTATTGCTCAAGTAGCTTTTGAAAGATTAAAGAATGCAATGGTCAATGCTCCAGTTTTGAAGTTACCTGATTTCAATGAAGTCTTTATTGTGGAGACAGATGCTTCTAGTGTAGGCCTAGGGGCAGTACTTCAACAACAAGGCCATCCTATTGCTTTTCTCAGTAAGACTCTTGCTCATAAACATCAAATGTTGTCCACTTATGAAATAGAATTTCTAGCTGTCTTGCAGGCTTTAGATAAGTGGAGGGGATATTTGTTAGATAGGCATTTTGTCATCAAAACAGATCCTTTTAGCCTAAATCTTGTTAGATCAAAGAATTACTACTCCTACTCAGATGAAATGGCTTCCTAAACTGATGGGGTATGATTATGAGATATTGTACAAAAAGGGGCCTGAGAATGTTGTGGCTGATGCTCTTTCCAGGGTACAATCAGGTGCAGAGTTATCACAAATCGGTGTTAATACATTGTCAAGTGTTCTTTATAAAGAAATTAAGCAAGCTTGGACTTCTGATCCAGAGTTACAAGCTCTCATTTTGCAATTGCAAGCTGATACTTCATTTGCCAAACACTACTTATGGACTAATGGTCAACTATTGAGAAAAGGTAAATTGGTCATTGGTAGTGATGAAGAGTTGAGGAAGAAGATTTTGGCATACTTTCATAGTAGTCCATATGGTGGTCACTCAGGTATGAAGGCTACTATGCAAAGAATGTGTGTTCATGTGTATTGGAAGAAGATGAGAAGGCAAATTAAAGAATTTTTAAGACAATGTGATGTATGTCAAACGTTTTAACAAGAGTTAGTTGCTTACCCTGGCTTGTTACAACCTTTGCCAGTTCCCGAAACCATTTGGTCAGAAATATCCATGGATTTTATCACTAGTCTGCCATTGTCAAATGGAAAGTCAGCCATTATGGTCATTGTGGACAGACTTAGTAAGTATAGTCATTTCATAGCACTGAAACATCCTTACACAGCCAATAAAATAGCTCAAGTGTTCTTGGATACTATCTATAGGCTGCATGGGTTGCCAAGATCATTGTGAGTGACAGAGATGCTATTTTAATAAGTTTTGGAAGGAACTGTTTTCTGTATTGCAAGTTAAGTTGCATACTTCCACTGCTTATCATCCTCAAAGTGATGGCCAAACTGAAGTGGTAAACATGAGTCTAGAATGCTACTTGAGGTGTATGTGTGGTGACAAACCAAAGGAGTGGAGTAATTGGTTACCACTGGCTGAATACTAGTATAACACCTCTTACCACACCACTATAAAAACCACACCTTACCAAGTTGTCTATGGCCAACCACCACCAGTACACATTGCTTATGCAAAAGGAGATAGTAGAGTGGACATGGTGGATAGAACTTTGGAAACAAGAGAAGAGGCAGTTAAATTGCTAAAATTTCACATCAAAAGAACCCAAGAAAGGATGAAAGAGATAGCTGACAAGCATAGAACTGAAAGGGAATTTGGAGTCAATGATTGGGTCTATTTGAAGCTATAACCCTATAGGCAATCTACTATAAGGCAAAGCAAGAATCATAAATTGTCAGCAAAATACTATGGTCCCTTCCAAGTGATTCAAAAAGTAGGAAAAGTAGCTTATAAACTTCAATTGCCAGCAACTGCTCAGATTCATTCAGTATTTCACGTTTCACAGCTGAGAAGGTATAAAGGTGAGACTCCCAAAGAACCTAGCAAGTTACCACAATTGAATGGAGATGGGTTGGTTGCAGTGGAGCCTTTTGCTATCTTAGACAGGAAGCTTGCTAAGAAAGGAAATGCACCAGTGGTTTATGTTTTGGTACATTGGACCAATGGGTCAGTTGCAGATGCTACTTGGGAATCTTATGATGACATTGCTGCAAAGTTTCCTCAGTTTGATATGAATGCTTAAGTAAGTTGATTGAGGACAATCAACATATGAAGGGGAAGGCATTTGATATGGTTCAATTTGAAAGTCAATGAAAGTCAACAATTAAAGTCAAAGTTACAAAGTCAAACAGCAAACCATAACAGATTTTCCCACCCATTTTACTTTTACCATTTCATTGTATAAATTCACTTCTTGTATTCAGTTAGTGATATCAATCATTTCAGTTGTAAAACTCTTCTCCTATGTAAACCTTCATCTATCAATAACAAAGCATTGTTCTTCTTAATTCGTGATTCTATTCTTTATCTTCTGGAATTGCCTATTAAGTTGAAAGTACTACTTCATTTCCTTTGTGATTTCTAGTAGTACATATCATACCAGTCGCTTAAATTCAACCGTTGGTAGGGTTTTGTTACGAGTCGATTAAGTTGTTTTTATTATGTTAATGTTTTTCTTTCTTTTCTAGTTTACTACTTCAATCCGAGCTTTCGCAATTTCGCCGCTCGGACTGCGGGAGAATATTAGATGATAAATATGACCCAAGCCAGTCCATTAGGATAATAAAGTTATACCTACGAGCTTTATTCAATGTCTAACATTTGTTACCTTATAGATTTTATTTGGTTGGCCAATTTCAATGTTTTGGGCAACATATCACTTAGTTAAAGGAAATGTTGAAACGTACGACTTGCATAAATGTATCTAGGAAAAATGCCTTCTACATTTACCATTATTCATTAGACAAGATCATGCAATAATACAATATGAAATATTGTTTAATATAAAGTTCACTGCCTGAAAGAAACGTCACGGAGAATTCCTTCTACACTCACCATTAGTCATTAGACAAGATCATGCCATAATTCAATGGGGGAATCTATACACACACTCCAAACCTCTTATATACACACACGCTGTTATGCATAGTAAGGTTGTACTGTGTGCATAATGGTTTGTACTGTGTACTATAAGGGGTGTTGCTTTAGCAACTCCCTAATTCAATATGAAATATTATTTAATAAAAAGTACACTCACGAATAAATTATGTATTTTAAGGAATAACAGTAGAAATTCTATAAAGATATAAGTAAACTGATTCATCAAGTGACCGTTTTCGGTTTTCATGTTGTAAACTATGTAGTACTCATATATCTTTGACAGTAATTCTCTTTGTGTAATACATGTTTCATCACCAAGTCTCCATAATAATTGAAAGAAATTAAAAGGTATAAATGAAGGATTTAACGTGAAAGAGTCGCATAAACCTACAAATATATAGCAATATGTGTAACTCAGAATAGATGCACACAAAAATGCAACAATATACGTGATATTGCAACTTTATTCCTGAAGCAAAAAATTGATCTGAGAACCTTCTAACTTCAAAAATAGCTTATTACAACTTTCTCCTAGGTACGAATTAGTGTCAAATTACATCGAGTCCGGCGCGAATCTTGCTCTTGTCGTGTTGATGATCAGCTTCCAAGTTGAATACTTTATTTGTTTCTCCTTTCTTAAAGAAATATCTACTGTTGAATAACCATTCGATAACCACGGATGACAATAACACTGAGTACAAAATCCAGTCAAGGTTTTCGGGGAGGAATAGCACCAACATAAGGGAAAGGGGTACATGAATAAGTCCCCCGTAAGTGATCTTTGAAAAACTGATGGGGATATAGTGTCATCTATTTGTCGATGTAGATGCAAATAAAAAATAATGTACATTGTCGATGAAAACCCAAAGCCTACCTACACAACTAAATAATCAGTCCATCTGGAGTTTTCAGGGTAAACAATCAGAATAAGCGAAAAAAACGCAAGTAATGCTGAGAAAGCACCAACATATTTTAAGATGGTGTAATGGATATTTTTCATCGACAAGATCTGGATGTAGTCTTTCGTACAAATCAAAATCAGAGTTGTGACTACAGCGCAGTGTAGTAATTGAGATGATCGTAAACAAAGCACTAGATTCGAAAGGAGATTTCTTTTCCGATTCACAAACTGATCGAACCGTGAACAGTATAAATTTGTAGGCAACTCCTGCTGAATATATAAATGTGAAGTCATGCCGACTTGTGCATTTCTACCATTCATCTGTTCACAGTGTTCATCATAGAGCTTTCGTATTTGAAGCTACTCGGATTCTCAATAAAAAAGTTAAATTATGATATTAAGTGACCACGCAATTTTGAGACGGAATTCTTCTAAGCAGTCATTTTATCACTGATTTCATATGTACTTTCGTTCTTTTTTGTTCAGTTGTGGTTGAGGAATATATTGCCAATAATACAACTCACTTTGCGTTTCCTGAATTACATGCCATCAAGTTAATTAAGTATTCTTCGCTGCAAATAGTTTAGTTTCGAACTCAGCTCGTAGTGTGTGTGCGCGCATATATATATATATATATATATATATATATATATATATATATATATATATATATATATATATATATATATATATTGAGCTCGTTAATAAGCTTGTTAATCAGCTCACCTATAATCAGCCCGTTAATAATGCATAATATTTAAAGTATGCTAGTGTCATTTACTCATTTAGACTCGTTTAGGTTTGCGAGCCTAATCGTATACAAAGCTCGGGCTCGAGTAATAAATGAGCCGTAATTTAGGCTCGAGCTCAACTCATTCGAGCTTTTTACGGATCCGTTTTTGAGCTTTTCACGAACGGCTTGGTTATTTCCACCCTAATAGACCTTACATGATGAGCCACATCTTTGTAAATAAATGTTTGGAGTACCCATATTTTCAAGTGCCAAAAGATAATAAAAAAGTGAAGAACTTTATTTTCATTTTCCAATACAAGTTTGTAACGAAGTCTAATAAATCAAACTCCCGTACAAGCTAGCAATTGAAAACATAGTAATATGCTAAACATGTATGCACTTCGTTTGTTATAGTACATAGACAAAAAAGATTTAGCTTCGTTATCCTATGTGGGATGTGTGTTTAAATGTAGTTGTCGGGTTCGAAAAATGATATTGTTACTGAATTGGGGGTGATCGACAAGGTTATGGATCGTGGGGAGGTCGATGATGCTACTGTTCTTTGTCGGCTCGAATTGAAACGTAAACTTCTCAATGTCACTGAGATGGAAGCGAAAGATAGGTTTCAGAAATCTAAAGTCAAATGGGCGGTAGAAGGGGATGAGAATTCAAAATTTTTTCACGGAATTATAAATAAGAGGAGATCTCAATTAGCGATCCGTGGCGTTTTTGTAGATGGTCTTTGGCGAACCGACCCTGATATGATTAAAAATGCCTTCTTTAATCATTTTGACGCCCGTTTTAAAGAACCTGTCGCACATAGATTTAAACTCAATTTTCAGTTTCATAAGAAGTTGTTACAATGTCAAGCGGATGATTTAGAGAGAGGTGTGTCGCGTGATGAAATTCGGAGGGCCGTTTGGAACTGCGGTGACAATAAATCTCCTGGCCCCGATGGTTACACCTTCGAATTTTTTAAGAAATATTGGGACTTAGTTGGGTCTGATTTTTGTGATGCGGTCGACTATTTTTTTGTGAATGGTTCATTTTCCAAAGGATGTAACTCGTCTTTTGTTGCTCTTATTCCGAAGGTTATAGACGCAAAATTCGTAAACGATTTTCGTCCGATAAGTTTGATTGGGTGTGTATATAAAGTCGTTACTAAGGTTCTTGTCCACAGATTGGTCTCAGTCATCGCGGATCTCATTTCCGACACCCAATCTGCTTTTGTAGCTGGGAGACAAATCTTAGACGGCCCTTTTATCCTTGATGAAATTTTACATTGGTGTAAAAGGAAGAAAAAACAAGCAATGTTCTTTAAAGTTGATTTTGCTAAGGCATATGATACGTGGGAATCGCACCAGGCTTTACCTCTCAAGGGATCTCGAGAAGCTTACAACCCCCACCAGGCAGTGTACCTGATCATTGTAGTATAGTATAGTGACAAGTACCGGGGGATTGATCGTTCAGCTAGGAATAGTGTCGCTAGGATTAGAAAACCTAAATACTAGTTCTAAAGATGAGGGATGATTATTTTTGTATTTTTATATTTTTTAGAAAACAAGTAAAAATCTCGGGTTTGAAGGATTTGGGCGGAATTAGTTGCTAGTCAACTAACCCAATACTAAAGATGCAATCAAAATAAAATACTAGAAATGAAAATAAACTAAATTAACTAAGGTTGTGAGCAATAAGTGAAGAAAATGTGATTACTTAGATTTCACTACTCCCTAGATATCTTTTACACGTTAATTACTTGTTATAGTTGCGTGGATGACGGATTGTATTCCTTAATACCATTCATGGGGTGGCGCACTTAATTCCCCAATCCTATGAGTGCCTACTTCACTCCTATGTCGAGCCGGCTAAGAAGCTCCTAACATGGGATCATTAGAATTTACTCATGCATTAAATACAACCAATAAAACCTAGTACACGTCAGTTCATGTTTCCTAAGACGTTAAAGCATCTTACCATTTGGAGATCTGCCAGTTTTCTTAAGCCTAACATCGAATTCATTCATCCAATGCAACCATAAACAAGTAATCAACACATAATTAACATCTAGGTTTCATTAGATCCAAGCAAACACAAGATAGATCTAGCCTAGCATAATGGAATTAAGACAAGAACAACATATAGACAACCAACACATAGACATATTGATTGAATTAAAAGAATACTTATCTCAATTACACATGAAAGGGATCAAGGGCTGAGAACCCTTGAAAAACCTGTAAAATTCGTACCAAGTTCGTACTTAGGGTTTCTCCAAAACTTCTCTCCTTTTAATGTGAAAATTAGAAAACTATATATAGGAAATAGGGTCTGACAGCGTCAAGAACAAATTGCTGACGCCGTCATCTCGCCGCCAAAATACTCCTCGGACAGCCTTGATCTACTTTTGACGCCGTCATGTGTTATGTGTTTTCAGGCCGTCATGCATTTTACTCTTGAAGCCCTACCTTGTGACGCCGTCATTTCTGTACTAGATCATCATGGAAATTACTCTTGACGCCGTCAGAAATTCCTTCTTAACGCCGTCACCTACTGTTCCCAGCAAAGAAAATTAAGACTTTGGCGTTTTCTTCACTTTTATGCTCCAAAAACGTCCGAATTGCTTCCTTTTCCAGATTTGTCTCCCAAAGTACCTAAAATCACAAAAGGAACGATTTAGGGCAATATTTGATCAAATAAATTCGAATTCGGGCTTAAATGACCCTGTAAAAGTGGTTCATTTTTCGCCTCATCATATACCCTTACACTTGAGAGTTGCTTGTCCTCAAGCAAATGCGCTTTTATTCTAATCAAAATACAAGTTGGGGGTCATTTAACACTAATACAAAAGTAATTACAACAAATAATCGTTCCACTAAAGACCAAAGACAAGCACGGAGGTCATACACAAGCACCTCACAAATAGTGTTTAGATACTCACATCTCTCGGGTGTAATAAAGTATAAATTACAATATGGAAACGGAAGATATCTCTGACTACCTGTCATAGCAAAATAGATTACCATAGGCTTGGGAAAGGATCAAACCTCCACCACATGGGGTAAGCACCTAGGATAAACTATCAAAGAGGTCTTTTAAAGGGTTGTAACGTTAGGTGTAGGGATACGAAATACACGGTTTTGTTGGATAAAGGAAGTTTTACTGGTGGCGAGTTAACAATCTTGGTTAATTACATGTACAATATGGCGTTGCTAAGCCAAGACTAGACTCGACTTAAGCTAATAAATGAAAAATAACAAAAACATAAAATGAACATAGAATGAAAAGGGATGGTAGTCCGTATGTTTTTTTTCTTGTTCTTTTTCTATTTTTTTTCTTTTTCTTAATATTTTCGATTTTTTTTTTTTTTTTTTTTTTTTTTTTTTTTTTTGCATACACTCTTACCCTACCATCCAAAATAATACATCATAGGGAATGAACATTCCCCTTACACTTGAATTTTTACATAGTTTACAATTAACTAAACTAATGACTCGAATTAAGATAATCAAAACACTTGGAGTACTTTTAAGATTAACGCACATACGGGGGTAATAAATGATGTTCTTCCCCATTACTCCATAAAATAAGTACTTTACCCATGAGTCCCAATCGTCCCAAAACAATATGTACAAGGATATGACTCGACTTAGCAACCATGTAATCAATTAGATAGTTAACTTAGGGTTTAAACAAATAACAATAATGCACTAAAAATGAGCGCATACACGGAAGGCTAAGGCGATTTGGGTGTACATTCAAGTGGGGTGTCACAAATTCTTCCTTTTAGTAAAATGCTTAAAGTTAGAAATGAAAAGATAGGCTCGGAGGGGTGTACTAGGGGTTTCGTGTACTAAAAATGAGTACAACGCTAAGGGTGTGGGAAAAATTAGTTGACTTAACTAGCCAAGTAATATGACTTAAATGGTCAAGTAATTATGATACGGGTTTAACACAAGGGTGATCCTAATGCCTCTTATCATGTAGTAAATCCTACTACACGAATGTAGTCTCACTAGCGGTCTCAGGATGCATCACTAACGCAAGTTCTAGAATCTAAATGCTACCGGTACACTCATAAGCACTAATAGTAAATGCTTTTCCTATCAAATCTAAAGGCGAACCTCACATATTTGGGTTGAAAATTTTTCTGAATATACGGTTATGTGCTAGTCATACAATCTCCTATCCATGAGACGCTTGCTATGGCTAAAGTTTCACTCCTAAATGTTGTAAAAAATTTTAAATTTGGCGCTAAAATTGCACTAACAAGTGTTTCTCATAGTTTTATTACACATCTACCATCAAACAAAACAAACTCAAGCGAAAGTGCATATGTAAGGTATCATCATTTTACCCTCCCCTTACACTTAAGATGAACATTGTCCCCAATGTTCAAGTAAAGGATGTAAAAGTGAAAAAGTAAAAAGAATGAAATCAAATACTCCCCTGATTCGCTCGGTATGGATAATAAGGTGGCCAGGTTAAATCTTCCTCCAAGAAAATGAACAATCAAAGCTTCCCTTACAGAAAATAAATCATCTTCTTGTCATACATAACCTGTAAATCCTGAGAAAATAGACAAGACAACCTCGCATAAAATCGGCGGCAACCTATATAAGTTACTAAATCCTAGAAAATAAAATAAGATATAATGCTTGTGGAATGAAGTTTGCAGATTTCCTGGAGATTATAAAACTTAATAATTCACAAAAACCATAAGACTCCGTTAGAAAAACAAAACTGGTAAAATTTCTAGATTTTTAAACGTGACGCCGTCAGAAGTGACCTGCAGAAATTCTTATGTTAAGTTTTCGGAAAATTTCTGGAAAAACTTGGTCCTATTTCCTGGAAAATCCTGCAAAACTTCATTATGACTCAATACAAGCATTTGACTCTAACAAATACGAATACACATGTTCATTTAATATTGTGGAGAATCATGATCGGTTGTTTCTTAAAAACATATTTGGGTTTCCCCTTACACTTATCTTTTGCAAAAATACCTTTAGGTGGAGTTAAGACTAGGCCAAAACAACAAAGTAAAGTATTTCCACTATTTAATTGAGAAACATGATCTACCAACAATAAAAATAAAGCATGCATACGGAAGCAAATAACAAACAAACAAAAATAAAATCACACAAAACATGGGTTTCCTCCCAAGAAGCGCTTTTCTTTATTTACGAGTCTTGTAGCTAGACTCAAGGTCATGGGTTACTACGTGATACGGGTGAGTTCCTCATTGAGGACATCTTTTGGATCAAACTTAGGTTTCAACTTCCTATCGGTTTCCTTAGTATGATATGACCTTTCAAACTTTTCTCCATCCGGATCATACAAAGTCATCCTCATATGCCATGATCCGTCACCTTCTTTAGGTGGCTTGTCCCACCTCCATTTACACTTGTCTCCCTCTCTTTTCCACTTATTCATCTCTATATTAATAGGCATTACACTTAAGAACTCAATCATCTTCCTAAAGACTAAGGGGTCCTCAAAGGGATCTAGCTCTTCATCTCTAGCTATGAGTTGTTCTACCGAATGTGTCTTTTCAATGAAATCTTTTTCTAGATAAAATGGGCATTGAGGTCCTATGAAGTTCCTTTCTATCCAAGGTCCATATCTAGATGGTCTCCTATTCATCTCTACCCAATGCGGTGTCGGTTCATCATCACAATCATAACTATGCTTCTTTACATCGTACACCGACCAAGTATCGCCTTCACCTACCGCTATCTTAGACTCCTTACAATCTATCATGGCACTAGCGGTTGCTAAAAATCCTCTTCTTACCAATAATGGGCATGTAGTGTCACTAACCATGTCTAGGACGTGAAAATCCGCTAATATAGTTAACTTTCCTACGTGAACAACTACATCCTTAATCATTCCAACGGGTGAGCAATACTCCCATCCGCTAGCCCTATCAATACCTCCATTTCCTCTAACTTTCCTAGCTTGAGAGCGGTGAATAAGGTTAAGGGAATCAAGTTGAGGCTTGACCCTAAATCGGCTAGTGTGTCGAAAGCCTCGGATCTTCCTATCTTACAAGGCAAAACAAATATACCCGGATCATCAAGCTTTTTAGGCAACTTGTTTTGAACGAAGGCGGTCCCATTTTTACCTAGTTTAAACTTCTCATATTTTTCTAGGAGGGCACTATAGTAAGGAGCACTCGCTAAGACATCAATGACGGGGCATTCAAGGTGAAGTTCTTTGAATTCATTGTCAAGGTCTTGCGTAGGAGGTGTTTCAACTATACTTTTGACCTGTTCTATATTGGGTGTTTTACTTGATTGGTCCTTTTGAAGAATTTGGTTTTGTTTGAAACACGTGCTCATTGATTTAACCGAGTAGTATTGTGGACACGAAGTGGGTGACGAAACTGAAGATATGAAATTAACGTTTAGTTTCGGATTCTTGACCATGTCGCTTGGGAGTGCTCCCATTTCTCGGTAATTGAGAACTTTCAACAATGCGTCAATTTTAGTGGTCATCTCGCTTTGCTTTTGTTTGAAATCAGCTTCAAACTTAGATATGCGAGCTTCTTTAGATGCCATGAACTTAGACATCAATCCTTCAAGATTGTTGGTACTACCATAGTTGTTAGAAAGATTGTTGTTGAAAGTACGGTTGGAGGGTGGACCGTTTGGTTGGTAACGATTAGGCGGATTGGACGAATTGGGTTGATTTTGTTTCCACCTTCGGTTTGGGTGATTTTTCCAAGAGGGGTTGTATGAATCACCGTATGGGTGTGGCTCGGGCTTGAAAGTGTACCACTTATCTCCCGCTTCGTCGGTACGCGTGGATGCGTAGTCCGCAAAAGCTGTTCCGGGGAGTTCCATACAATCACGAGTGTCGTGGGGACCACTACATAATTCGCATGAAGAAGTGATTTTTTTCACTTGGCTTGAAGGCTTAGGAGCTTCGTAGGATTTCATGAGAAACTTGACTTGGTCCTCAAGTTCCATGATCCTACGGTCGGGAGTGCTAGAATTGTTCGAAGGCAAAGATATTGCCTTGACCGTTTTGTTCAAATCACGGGGATCATTCCAACTTTCGTTGTCATAGAGAGCAAGATCTTCTATGAGTTCCCATGATTGTTCCGCACTTAGATCACGTAGCTTACCACCGGCCGATTGGTCAATGGCTCGCCTAGTGGAGAGATCGATATGGTCATAAAAGATTTGGACTTGGAGCCAAAGATCTATGCCATGATGAGGGACTTTTTGGAGTAAGTCCTTGAAACGAGTCCATGCTTCATAAAGAGATTCATTTTGATGTTGTTGGAACATCAAGATGTCATTTCTAAGCTTAGTAGTTCTCCCTGGTGGGAAAAATTGAGCAAGGAAACGAGTGGTGAGATCATCCCATGTGGTGATGGATCCTGCAGGTAGACGCTCAAGCCATTGACTAGCTTGATCCCGTAGAGAGAATTGGAATAGGCGTAATCAGGTTGTCTCTCTAGTTTCAACACCTAGGTCTATGGAATCTACGATTTTTAAGAAGTCCTTAAGATGTTGGTTTGGATCTTCGGAACGAAGTCCATGGAATGCACATCCGCTTTGCACCAATAGGATGGTGTCGGATCGCAAGGGGGTCACATTGGCTCCGGTGAGCTCAATGGTGTTTCGGTAGCCTTGGTGGCTAGGTCGGGAATACTCTCCTAAGGTTCAGGGCCTAAGAGGTTCTAGTGGTGGGTTTTGTTGTGGTGGGATGACAGGTTCAAGGATGTTCCCATCGTCCATGATGTCGGGTGGTGAAGAGTTACGAACAAAAACACAAAGAAATAAGATAGACTAAAGAAAACCTAAAAAATAAAAAATAAAATCTTACTAGAAAGTAATCCAGCAAGTAGACCTAATAAAAAGAGATTCTAACCTAGACAATAACTATTCCCCGGGCTGCGACGCCAAAAACTTGATACGTGGGAATCGCACCAGGCTTTACCTCTCAAGGGATCTCGAGAAGCTTACAACCCACACCAGGCAGTGTACCTGATCGTTGTAGTATAGTATAGTGACAAGTACCGGGGGATTGATCGTTCCGCTAGGAATAGTGTCGCTAGGATTAGAAAACCTAAATACTAGTTCTAAAGATGAGGGATGATTATTTTTGTATTTTTATATTTTTTAGAAAACAAGTAAAAATCTCGGGTTTGAAGGATTTGGGCGGAATTAGTTGCTAGTCAACTAACCCAATACTAAAGATGCAATCAAAATAAAATACTAGAAATGAAAATAAACTAAATTAACTAAGGTTGTGAGCAATAAGTGGAGAAAATGTGTTTACTTAGATTTCACTACTCCCTAGATATCTTTTACACGTTAATTACTTGTTATAGTTGCGTGGATGACGGATTGTATTCCTTAATACCATTCATGGGGTGGCGCACTTAATTCCCCAATCCTATGAGTGCCTACTTCACTCCTATGTCGAGCCGGCTAAGAAGCTCCTAACATGGGATCATTAGAATTTACTCATGCATTAAATACAACCAATAAAACCTAGTGCACGTCAGTTCATGTTTCCTAAGACGTTAAAGCATGTTACCATTTGGAGACCTGCCAGTTTTCTTAAGCCTAACATCGAATTCATTCATCCAATACAACCATAAACAAGTAATCAACACATAATTAACATCTAGGTTTCATTAGATCCAAGCAAACACAAGATAGATCTAGCCTAGCATAATGGAATTAAGACAAGAACAAGATATAGACAACCAACACATAGACATATTGATTGAATTAAAAGAATACTTATCTCAATTACACATGAAAGGGATCAAGGGCTAAGAACCATTGAAAAACCTGTAAAATTCGTACCAAGTTCGTACTTACGGTTTCTCCAAAACTTCTCTCCTTTTAATGTGAAAATTAGAAAACTATATATAGGAAATAGGGTCTGACGGCGTCAAGAACAAATTGCTGACGCCGTCATCTCGCCGCCAAAATACTCCTCGGACTGCCTTGATCTACTTTTGACGCCGTCATGTGTTATGTGTTTCCAGGCCGTCATGCATTTTACTCTTGACGCCCTACCTTGTGACGCCGTCATTTCTGTACTGGATCGTCATAGAAATTACTCTTGACGCCGTCAGAAATTCCTTCTTGACGCCGTCACCTACTGTTCCCAGCAAGAAAAATTAAGACTTTGGCGTTTTCTTGACTTTTATGCTCCAAAAACGTCCGAATTGCTTCCGTTTCCAGATTTCTCTCCCAAAGTACCTAAAATCACAAAAGGAACGATTTAGGACAATATTTGATCAAATAAATTCGAATTCGGGCTTAAATGACCCCCTAAAAGTGGTTCATTTTTTGCCTCATCAGCATACGACTCGGTTCGTTGGGATTATCTATTTGATGTTCTTGAGGCATTTGGGTTTGGGCAAACTTGGTGTAATTGGATTCAGGGACCTCTCAGCTCCGCTAAGGCGTCTATCTTGGTAAACGGGAGTCCTACCAAAGAGTTCTCTTGTTATCGTGGGCTTAAACAAGGAGACCCCTTAGCTCCTTATATTTTTATCTTAGTCATGGAATCCTTACATTTGTCTTTTAGTCGGGCGGTTGATGAGAGCTTGTTTAAAGGTATTCAATTGCCGGGATCGGTCTCCATTTCTCACATCTTCTATGCGGATGACGCTATGTTCATAGGGGAGTGGTCTGATGGAAATTTAAAAGGTATCATAAACATTCTGAAGAGTTTTTTTCTAGCGTCTGGGTTACAAATCAATATTCTCAAAAGCCAACTATTGGGAGTGGGTGTTCCGCATTACGTGGTTGAATAGGATGGTTGTTCCATTATGAATAAAAAATTTCGTTAATTAGGCGTGATGGTGGGAGAGTGCTCTTCTCGTATCAAGGCTTGGGATGACATAATTCTTAAGCTTAGATCTCGTCTTTCTAAGTGGAAGGTGAAAACTCTCTTGATAGGTGGCCGTCTAACACTTTTGAAATCTGTTCTTAGTGCGTCGCCGATTTACACCCTTTCTATTTTTAAAGTCCCTCGAGGCGTTCTGAAGATTATGGAGGCTATCCGCAGCCGTTTTTTCAATGGAGCGGATCAATCGGATAAAAAAATTACTTGGGTTGCTTGGGACAAGGTTTTAGCTTCCAAGAAACATGGTGGCTTAGGAGTCTCGAGTTTTTTTTGCTCTTAATCGTGCTCTCCTCCTCAAATGGGTATGGCATTTCGTGTCTCAAGACGGTTCCCTTTGGTGTCAGGTTATCCGATCTTTATACGGTTCTTCGTTTTGATCTCACCCGACTCTCCTATCGTCTAACTGGTGCTCGATAGTGCGGGAATTACATAAGCTAAAAGAGAAAGGGTTTGATTTTTGGCCTCATTGTAAAAAGCGTATTGGGAATGGTAATGACACGCGTTTCTGGTCCGACTATAGGATTGGAGACATGCCTCTCCGCGCTAAATTCCCTCGCTTGTTTGCTTTGGAGCTGGATAAAGAAGCCTCGATGGCTGTTAAATTGAGTGCTCCTGTGGATAATTCTTTTCATAGAAGTTCTCGGGGTGGTCTTGAACAACATCTGTTGGCTGTCATGAATTCTATGCTGGATCCGGTGTCGTTATCGAATTCTTGTTATCGGTGGTTGTGCAATTTGGTTAGCGATGGCGATTTCCGGGTTAAGGAGGTTCGTAACTTCATTGATGACCTATTTCTTCCTTCTCAAGACGTTCCAACTAGATGGGTGAAATCTATTCCCATTAAGGTTAACGTTTTCGCTTGGCGAGCTCGACAGGACTGTTTGCTGACTAGGGTCAATTTGGTTCGTAGAGGTGTTAATATTGAGTCGTCTATCTGTCCGGTTTGTCTATCCTGTGAGGAAGATGTTAATCACATTTTTTTTCGCTGCGACTTGGCCCAGCTTGTTTTGTGTCGCATTTGTCGATGATGGGACTTAGATTCGCAAGATTGGTCCTCATTCCAGGAGTGGCAGTCCTGGCTCTTATCGATCCGGCTATCATCCAAGATTAAATCTATGTTGAAGGGTGTTTTCTTCGTTGCTTGGTGGTCTGTTTGGAGGTTTAGGAATCGTTCCATTTTTTAGGAAAATCATCCTAGACGTTCGGAGGTTTTTGATGACATAGTGTTTTGTGCTTTCAACTGGTGTAATAGTCGTTGTCGTAGGATGTTTTCTTGGGTGGATTGGTTAAAAAAAACCCCATTTAATTTCTTTGTAATTTTTTCTCTAGCTTCTTGCTAGTTTAATAAATTCGCTGTTCAAAATAATAATAATAATACCGACATGTTGACTCATGCATTTCTAGTATTCTAATCTATACTAGTTACCCGTTCATTATAATAAATCGTTGTAACTTGTTGTAAAAATGATAATCAGAACACTAAAACACAATCGATTACACCCAGCCAACCACCCCTTGGTGTATTTTATTAACAAATGCTATAGTAGATAAGTCCCTAAACAGGTGCTTACCAAACAAGATACAAAAGACAAGTGTAATCTCCTTCAGAAGGACACTACACATATAACCTCACTACAATGAATCACTCACACTCAAACTAGAAGAATCAAATACAGAGAATGATTCTTCAATACAAACTCACTAGCAGATATCAAAGTGATATCATGAACTAAACCTCACATATGTGAATAAGAAAGAATCAAGAGAGAATAAAAGCTGCATATCAAAAGTTATGAAACCCTAAACTGATGTGTAGCTTATATACTACTAAAATACACATCAGCCCTTCAACTTCTCAGCTTGTCAATAATGACTCAAAGTTATAAAAACTTTGTAAGACTTTGAAACTTGGCAACACTAGTCCCTCATAATATTTAACACCCCTCCTCAAGTTGATAAGTCTTCACTTCAACATTATCCTTGCTCTGAATCTGACTGCTACTCTTAGCTTCATTACATATACCTGCAAACATGTCAAACATACCAAGATTTTTGCAAAACAAACTATGTTGCCTTTGTCCAAGACACTTAGTAAAAATATCAGCAACCTGCACATCAGTATGAATTTTGACAGTTTTAATAACACCTGCAGAAACCTTTTCTCTAACCAAATGCACATCCAACTCAAAATGCTTAGTTCTTTCATGAAACACAGGATTAGCAGCAATTTGAATTGCTGCACTATTGTCACAAAAAATTTCCACGGGTAACAGATTTTTAAGACCAAGACTATTCAACAAATTTCCCAACCATATCACTTCACAAGTAGTAGAAGCTAAACTTCTATATTCAGCTTCTGCAGAACTCTTAGACAAAGTAGCTTGTTTTTTACTTTTCCATGATATAAGAGAATTACCCAGGAAAACACAAAAACCAGTAACAGACTTTCTAGTTTTAGGACACTTAGCCCAATCTGAATCAGAATAAGCTCTAAGTTTAAGATATGATTCTTTGTTAAACTGTAAACCTGAACCTGGAGAACCTTTCAAATATTTCAATACTCTTAAAGTAGCCTTAAGATGAGATTGAAGAGGACTATGCATATGTTGACTTAAACAATGAACAGCATAACAAATATCATGCCTGGTATTAGTCAAATAAATCAACTTACCAACTAATTTCTGATAATTAGTAATATTTTTCAACATTTTATCATTATCAGTTTCAATACAACTCAAAATAGTATTTTCTGGCAATGGAGTATCAACAGGTTTAGATGTAAGCAATCCATATTCACGCAACAACTCAAGACAATATTTTCTTTGAGTCATACATATTCCAGTGTCATTTTTCAAAACTTCTATGCCAAGAAAGTATTTTAACTCTCCTAAGTCTTTTATCATGAATTTAGAACTCAGAAACTATTTAAACTTATTAATCTCAACTTCATCATTACCAATGATAACAATATCATCAACATAAACAAGTAATGTCATAAACACAGAACCTTTTTGTTTAACATATAAAGAATAATCCAACTTACTTTGCTCAAAACCATGTTCAACCAAGGCAGTAGTAAGCTTAGCATTCCACTGTCTTGGTGCTTGCTTAAGACCATACAAAGGCTTGTTAAGTTTGCACACTTTAGAATCATCACCTCCATTAAACCCCTTAGGTAAAATCATATAAACATCTTCATGCAAATCTCCATACAGAAAAGCATTATTAACATCCAACTGATACAAAGGCCAATTCATATTAACAGCAATACTAATTAAACACCTAACAGTGACCATCTTAACAACCGGACTAAAGGTTTCATCATAATCAAACCCTTCTCTTTGACTATATCCTTTAGCCATGACTTGTATTTAATTTTCCACAACCATTTATAACCAATAGCATGTCTACCAACAGGTAATTCACATTCAGTCCAGGTATTATTCTTGTTTAAAGCCTCAACTTCACTATTCATAGCATCATTCCAATTAGGATTTTTAATAGCTTCTTCATAACTTTTTGGTTCACAAGATTTATTAAGAGTGGAAGTAAAACACTTATTATTTCTACTAAGACCAGCATAATTCACATACTTTTCTATACCATATCTAACCTTAGACTGCATCACATAATCATTAAATCTAATAGGAGTTTTAGACTCTCTGTTAGACCTTCTTAACACAGGTGTCTGCCCATCTTCATTTACATTTATAGACTGAGTTGGAACAGACCTTATGTTTTCAGAACCGGGACTGCCCTCAGACCAGTGTTGGTCACCAAAGTGGGTTGCAGATTGTCCTTCTTCATGATACATCTGAGTAGTATCTGTCAGATTTTTTGTTGCATCATGAGAGAATAACAAACTACCTTCCTCAACTGGTGTAACTTCCCCATCATCATTGGGTCTTTGAGACTTCAGACTATTAAAAAAATTCAAGTGTTCTACTTCATCTACATGATCTGTATCAGTAGTATCACTAGTTTTCATTTTAAGTGGAAATATATTTTCATAAAATTTTACATCTCTTGCAAAAAACACATTTCTAGTATCCAAACTTAAAAGTTTATAAGCCTTTTTTGTAGTTGAAAAACCAATTAAAACACATTTTTCAGATCTGTAAGACAATTTATCATGATTGTTTAGAATAGTTGCAAAACATAAACAGCCAAAAGATCTCAAGTGGGAAAGATTAGGTTTTGTCTTATACAACAACTCATAGGGACATTTGCCTTTTAAAACTGAAGATGGCAGCCTGTTTGTAAGATATACAGCAGTTAGAGCACAATCAGACCAAAAACTTAAAGGAATCCCCCCTTGAAACATAAGACTCCTAGCTACATTAAGCAGGTGTCTATGTTTCCTTTCAGCAATCCCATTTTGCTGAGGAGTATGAGCACATGAAGTCTGGTGTATTATACCAAGATCAGAAAACATTTCATTCATTTTTCTATTAACAAATTCAGTTCCATTATCAGATCCTAACAACTTTAATTTTGACTCCAAACTGAGTAGAAATTAAGTGAATAAAAGAGCAAAATACACCAAAGAGTTCATCCTTAGACTTAATCAAGTAAACCCATACAGTTCTTGAGTGGTCATCAACAATAGTCAAGAAATATTTATACCCCTCTCTGCTAGTTACTCTGTAAGGACCCCATAAGTCAAGTGAACAAGATCACCAACATTGTCAGACTTATGTTCAGATAAAGGAAAAGGTTCCCTAGTCTGTTTAGCCCTATGACAGATCTCACAAACTAACACAGAGGTGTTCTTGGATATTCCAAGATCATTTTGAAGAACAGATAAGACTGGATCAGCAGGGTGACCCAATCTATTATGCTAAACAAGTTTAGATACATTATAAGACATGATCATATTGCAATTACTCACATTATTATTAGACTGCATATCAAACAGATAAAGGCCATCAGATTGACTACCAGTCCCCAGAGTATTCTCCCTTTTCAAGTCCTGAATATAACAGGTATCTTCATCAAAACCAACAAACATTTTGCTATCCCTAATAAGTTTATTAACAGATAATAAACTAACACAGTAACCAGGGACAACTAAGACATCATAAAGAGTCACATTATTAGTCAGTTTTAAATTGCCAACATGACTAATAGTAGCAAGAGTTCCATTGGGATGGCCAACAGTAATCCTAAGACTAGAAATATCAATCACATTTAACATTCCAACAGTAGAAACAGTCAAGTGCTGATTAGCACCAGAATCAATAATCCATCCCAAAGACAAGTTTTTGACAGCAATATTTGAATTGGAGCAAAAAAACCTGGAAAAATTAATATTGAACCAAACATTTCCATTAAAAAATGAAGTTCCACCTGCCATATTAGCATGTATGCTTCTAGAAGGAGAATCATTGATTAAAGACAAGAGTTTCTTCATCTGTTCAGAAGTAAAACCAGAAGAAGTACTAACAGATGGAGAATTTTTATTATCAGACTGTTTCATATCAGTATTAGCATTATAGTTTTGTCTAAAACAATTTTGTTTAGTTGCATTATTATTGTTCTTAACAAAACCAGGTGGAAATCCAATAATCTCATAACACCTATCAATAGTGTGTCCAATTTTGCCACAATTTTTACAATTCAGATTAGGATTAGGACCTCTATTAACAGTGTTAGAATTAGTACCAGTATTAGCATTGGCACCTCTAGTGTTATTGTTATTATTATTAAACATTCTCCTATTGTTGTTAAAAGATTTAGCAGCAAAAGAAGAAGCATTCAGTTTAGACTCAGTAACACTAGAGGACTCAGGAATACCCCTATAGGATTCCTCTCTAGAGACAGTGATGTAAGCATCCTTAACCTCAGGGAGAGGATCCCTGGTTAAGAGTGCTGTTCTCACAGGCTGATAACAATCATCAAGGCCCATGAGAAACTGCATCAACTTCATCAGTTGTTTATGCATACCTAATTCTTTACTGGCATCACAAGAACACTTAACCTCACAAACACATACAAGTAATTTAGTCAAGACATCAAATTCTCTCCACAAGGAGTTAAGTCTATGATAGTAGTCAGCAACAGAAGTTCCACCTTGTTTAACACAATTAATCTTTTGCAAAAGATTATATATCACAGAACCATCAACCTTATCATAAGTTTCTTGCAACTCTTTCCACACACATGCAGCATTATCAGAATAAACAAGACCCATATAAACATCTTGAGAAACGGAATTCATCAACCAGGTTAAGACAATGGCATTACATCTATCCCATTGAGCAGAAAGAACATCACTAGTAACATAAGTTTCCTTAAGACAAGAACCATCAACAAAACTAAACTTATTCCTAGCTTGTAAAACTAATTTCATAGCACCAGACCAGATTCTATAATTTTCAGTTCCAAGAAGTTTAAATGGAATTAAAGCAGTACCACTATTATCATTAGTTTGAATATGCAAAGGATTACCAGCATCAAGATTACTAATTAAAACAGGTGGATCAACACTTCCACCAGCAGCAGACATGATAACAGAAAAGTAATAGCAACTAAAGAATAGAAACCAAGTAAAACAGACAGATAGCAGCTAATAGACAAAAAACAATACCAATAATCAACAGAAACACTAAAGAATCTATACTCACACCCAAGCCTAACAAAATACCATCCAAGAAGACTGAGAGTGGCCAGATCAGGTTTCCGTACCTTTCAAGAAGGCAGGTCAAGGAGTTAACCACTCTGTTTGCACCTTCTTGACTGAGTAAATGTTTGCTTAAAGGAAAAAAATTACTTACAGTGGGAAAAGAATGCGGAATGAATCACAAACTTACTAGATTCACTTAGTCTAGTAAGATTGCAATCAAGAACGGGCCCAACAATCAAGAAACCACTAGAGAAAACAGATCCCCAAATTTCCAAATTAGGGTTTTTGAAACCCTAACCAAGAAACCCACAAAATCACCAGATCTAATCCCAAATAGAACAAACCAACCATGGCCGTTAAGAAAACGACCTCAATTAACCAAATCAACCTTCAATTACGAAAACCCCCAAAATCTAACGAAACCCTAGAAACTCAAATCCACCAGATCAGAACCTATGGCTCTGATACCATGTAAAAATGATAATTAGAACACTAAAACACAATCGATTACACCCAGCCAACCACCCCTTGGTGTATTTTATTAACAAAAGCTATAGTAGATAAGTCCCTAAACATGTGCTTACCAAACAAGATACAAAAGACAAGTGTAATCTCCTTCAGAAGGACACTACACATATAACCTCACTACAATGAATCACTCACACTCAAACTAGAAGAATCAAATACAGAGAATGATTCTTCAATACAAACTCACTAGCAGATATCAAAGTGATATCAAGAACTAAACCTCACAGATGTGAATAAGAGAGAATCAAGAGAGAATAAAAGATGTGTATCAAAAGTTATGAAACCCTAAACTGATGTGTAGCTTATATACTACTAAAATACACATCAGCCCTTCAACTTCTCAACTTTTCAATAATGACTCAAAGTTATAAAAACTTTGTAAGACTTTGAAACTTGGCAACACTAGTCCCTCATAATATTTAACACTTGTATTCATATATGTTCATTATAGATCATTTGTATTTTGAAGCCACTCTTATAATTTACACCAAAGTTTTAATATGGTACTTATTAAGGGACGGCGCATGCAATTTGAGTCATTTTATGTCACAACTCACCATTTCACGTCATATACCATTTCAGGTCATTTTCCCAAACTTCGACTTTTTACTATTCATAAATCACTATTCATCAAAACACTATTCATCGTTTTACTATTCATCATTTTCGAGGTCAGTTTGATGTTCTGAGAAACTTTTTGGAAATTTACTATTCACCGAACACTATTCATTTCCAGAAAAGTTTTCACCATTCACTTGCATTACTCATTTCATCGTAAATTTAGTTTACGGGTATTCAAATTCGCGTAACCGGATTGGTTTAGGTGCGAATTCATTTCATTAGTGTTAAGTGCACTGCATACGGACTGGGGATAGTCTGCATATCATCATAACAGCATTTTTATGTTATACCACTCTCAGGATTTTCAAATCTCTATATTCAGTACAATTAACGTTTTTACGTATAAGTATTTATAGTAAACGTTAACACCCGGTTTATACACGACGAATATATCTAAATATTCCCACGATGGTCCCGACATATTTTTATATCCATTTTAACATCATAAAAGTTATAACATTCAGTTACCCAGTATTTTGGAAATTTATTTTATTTATGACGTACGCGTATGAATATAACGACGGTTTTCGTTAAAACTAAACATTAATCACCCGATCACTCAGTAAATGTACCCAACATATTTTTAATATGTTTTTAACATTATTATAACTAATTTCATCCCGGTATACTTCGTGAACATTTATTTCTAATAAAACCGATACCCGATCGTAACTAAAAACCACAAACTAGTGCAAATTTCATACAAGGTTTCTAATTAATTCACAAGTACCCTAACCCCCCCCCCCCCCTCCTACCCTTTGAAAACCGGCCCCAAGACCACCATTTTAACCCCTTGCATTAACTTTCCTAGTTTTAATACTAATAAACTTAAAAACCTAACTTTACTAATTTTTACAAAATCATAATCAACATTTTAGAAAGAACAAAATCTTGCTCATCCTCTCCATCCCTTCTCCAAACCCACGACCCATAATGATCTCCATGATCAAGTGATCTTTTTCAATAAATTAAAACACAAAACTTGTTCATTTTACAAGCCTAATCAAGAATCAAGCAACAAAAACACAAGAACATCAAGCATAATCATCCTATAATCATCTAATTTTGTCAAGTAAGTTTTCATCTTTATTTTTTCATGAATCATCCTATTTTTACATGTATTACATAAGTATCATGCTAAAAACCATGTATAAGTAGCTATACCACACTTTATTTTGGCTAAAAAGAAACATACAAACCCTAACTTTTTAGTTATGAATCCCCTAGCTCTAATAACTTGGTTAGGAGTCCATGGCACCCTAAGAAGGTGTATGGTAAGATTAGATTAGTCATGTGGTGATTACAAGAGGATTGGTGATGGTAGAAATTAGTTTTTAACCTTGGAAACTTGATTTGGAACCTATTTTAGACATGCTGTCCCGTTTTGTAAAAATCTGGAAAATCAGTAAACACCAAGGAAACTTTGGCAAAATTTTTAGAAAATACTTTCAAAAACGAATCCGTAGGCGAAAGAACGGATTAAAAAGAGCTTATAACGAAGAAGTTATGATTTTTGCAAGATTGTAGACGAAAAGTATTTTTTCAGAAAATAGTTGCTGTTGGACGTTTTTCGTCGGTCAAAAAGAGGCTTTAGACGTAACCCGGAGGAGCCGAGCTTTCCAAAATATATTACTACATACTAAGACGTAACCGTGGATATAAAGAACAAGTAAAACGGACAAGTAACGACAAAGATATACTCGTTTGAATATCGGCTAAAACCCTTTTATAATTGACAGCTTTTAATATAATTTGGCGCAAAAACTACGAAGTACATTTTCAAGCTAGAAGTAATATCAAGTACCGAGCTTTATAACTAACGTAGTATTAGTTATTATGAGTATGTTTTCATCATTTCAAAGATTACAACCCGAGTTTTTCAACGCTTACATGGAAACTTACGTTATATATATATAAGTATATATATTATAACTAGCCATTTATATTTTCTAATAGCAATATTTTTCAAATTCTTGGAATATATATTTTTGATAATACAAGTGTTTTCCTAAAGAGTAGAGTGGTATAGAAACATGAGCATGGACATTCATAAACATCATTTGGTGATCTTAACGAGATCATGCATCATTCATTATAGGTTGCAGCAGTTAACCGATCATTGTTGTTCACATCATTTCATATCAGTATCATCAGTTGAGGTGAGTATTCATAGCCCCGTATACATTTTTATTGTTTTCAAATCCCACGGGGGAGAATACATTGCACCATTTCAGTACGAGCCCAAGTATCAAAACCTATGTACATAGCTTAAGTAGCTTCTCTGCCATGTGATAAGTCCCCTGTAACATCATGAACCGTTAATTTACCGTTAAGCGAGAGTGAGTGGATAGATCTATCGAGGGTGACGCCTCCATCCGTGGTAGTGATTACCAACAGTAAGCGGATGCATGTCATGTCTTTTACATTTGAGTGTTTGGCAGAACATTCGGGAGGGGCATAGAATTTCATCAGTCATAGCTTCGGTGTCATGAGCTTAAGGCTATTGTACTATTTTACGTGACTTTTGTCATGCACTTATACTTGTGGTGGCCGTACAAACATTATATTTCATAAACCTATGATTATTCACCAACATTCGTGTTGACCGTTTTCGCAATGTATTTTCAGGTAACTAAGGCATCATCATCATATTACATGCATGGAGTCATTAGGGTGTGCCAGGGATGATGCACTACATTTTGGGATTTTCATGCACTTGTGTAAATTATCGTTTGACATTTTCAGAACTTGTTTTCTGTAAACGTTTCAACACTTTGGGGACCTATGTTTTGTAGCACTGGATGTTTTTCAATAAATCAAACGATATGTATTTTCCAAACGACACTTTAGGTCGTTCAATATTTCCTTGTTATGGTGCTATGACAGTTACACCCCCAGGCATTCCATTCCGCTGCAAGTCAGGTAAATTGGGGGTGTGACAGATTGGTACCAGAGCTAAGGTTATAGAGAACTAGGATGTATCATTGACCCTAGACTATAACCACATTATCATAGCATCTCATCATTTCATCATATGTGCATGTTCATTGCTTATAGTGATTTCATTCCGAGTTATTCATTTTATTTCACCTTGATTATCACAGAACCATGTCTGCAAACCCAAATGTTGTTGTACTGTACACCATCACAGATTCCGATAGTGAAGACTCTATGTCTTCTACAGCCCGTTCACCACCACCTATTGAAGACTATATGTCTTCTACTGCCCGTTCACCACCACCTAGCCCTATTGTACCTGAGTTGCCACGTTTGGCATCAGATGATGACACAGAGCCTTTTGAGGATGAGGAGACGGCTCCTACTCCTTATGTTGCCCCTATTGCACCACCCGAGATTACCTGTACACCCACTGATACATCATCCCCTGCTACCACTAGTCCACCAGAACCTAGACTTATGTTTCGTAGGGAGAAAACTATCCAGGTTGCTAGTAAGAGAGTTCGTTATCCTACGTCTACTTATAGGAACCTACCTAGTCCTACTGTGCCTACACCACCACCAGCCATACCCACTGCTACCCTTATATCCACCTCACTCTTGCCGCTCAGGAAGCGCGCAAGGTTTACCACTCCAGATTCACCTACCACTACAGAGTCAGAATCAGCAGAACCACCACCAGTGTACCATGTAGGGGAGTGTTCGAGAGCAGCAGCAGCTAGGGAGCCTACTGTTGCTAGGGAGTCTACAGTTGCTAGTGAGCCTACTGTGGCTAGTGAGCCTACTGTTGTTAGGGAGCCTGCAGATGTTACATTGGAGGGCCAGCTAGGGGCTCATCAGGATCAGATTGATAGTTTAGACTATAGGGTTGATGTGGATATCATTCCTCGACTAGAGGCGGCTGAGAAGCAGATCGAGGGTTTACTGTTAGGAGAGAGTTCTAGAGCAGCTGCGGCTGGGAGCCCTACAGCTGTCACATTAGAGGATCAGTTGGGTGCTCAGCAGGAGCAAGTAGATAGGTTGGAGTATAGAGTTGATGAGATCATTACTACTCGACTTGAGGCTGTCGAGGAGCAGATTGAGGAGTTGGCAGTGCTTCGTGAGAGGTTGACAGTGATGGAGAGCAGGGATGTTTCTACTCAGTTACGAGTTCAGCATCTGGAGGAGATCGTGGTTGCGATGGATCGTGAGATTCGCCGCTTGAGGGGAGAGCCTGGACCATCTGGAGCACCAGGAGGAGCATAGACATAGACTAGTATTATATTAGCTTTTACTATTTCCTAGTCCCGAGGTGTGGGACGTAGTTCAAGAACTTGTAGTCTTTTGTTGTTGTACAAACAAATATATATCAAGTGCGACTCTACTATGTTGGAAATGTTGTGCTATATATATATATCGGTCCATGTAGGCCGAAATTTTCATGTATTATATTCAGGTGTTGTGATTATAATTATGATGTTTCATGGTTGCTCTTTATGGTTAACGTATCTATACGTGTCGTGGTTGTATTATTACAGGTTGTGGTTGTACTCGTACATGTCGTGGTTGTATTTATACTTGTTGTGGTTGTATATATACATGTTGTGGGCGTATATTTTTGTACGATGACTATTTCTATTATAGTTTCTCATGGTTGTTGTCGATTATTATTTGTCAGAAATATGGCGCCAAAACCTGCTATGACACAAGCAGCTATCCGCAAGTTGGTCAGGGATAGTATAGCAGAAGCTCTAGAGACTGAGAGAGCTGAAGTTGCTGCTAGGAATGCTGAGGTTCCACCTACTGCTGAAGTGGTTCAACCCACTACTAGGCGTGAATGTACTTGGAAGGATTTCAAGACTAGTGATCCTATCAAGTATAAGGGAACAGAGGGAGCGGTTGCTTTAATCCGCTGGTTTGAGAAGACTGAGAACGTCTTTCTCATGTGTGGTTGTCAGGAGGTTAACAAGGTAAAGTTTGCTACAGGTATGCTGCTGGATGAAGCCATGTCTTGGTGGAATTCGTATGCTCAGCCCATAGGTATGGAGAATGCCTATAAACTCACTTGGGCTGAATTCAAAAAGCTGATGACCAAGAAGTTTTGCCCTCGTACTGAGGTGCAAAAGCTGGAAACAGAGTTCTACCAGTTGGTAACTAAAGGAGATGACATTGAAACTTATATCAGGAAGTTTCAGGAGTTGGCTACACTGTGTCCAACTATGGTTCCGGACGCTGAGAAAAAGATGGAGAACTTTACTGGGGGATTACCCGAAAGCATCCGAGGGGATGTGATGTCTTTCGACCCACAAACAATGGAGGAGGCCATTCGTATAACTCAGAAACTTATGGTCCAAGTGTTGAAAGGAAAGTCTGCTGCAAATAACAACAATAACCGTTCCAACAACACCAACTACAACAACAATCGAAACAACAACAACAGCTATAACAGTAACCGAAACCGCAACTACCACAATAACCAAAACAACAATAACAACAAGAGGAAGTTTGATAATAACCAAGGTGGGAATGCTAACCAACCAGCACCAAAGAGGCAGGATGCGGCAAAGGTTTATGCTGCAGGACCAACAGAAGGAAAAGGATATATTGGAAAACTACCCAAGTGTAACAAATGCCGAACTCATCATAACCCTGGAAATTGTCCTAGAGCTTGTCAGAACTGTGGAAAGGTCGGTCATTGGACTAAGGACTGCAAAGCACCACGAGGGGTAAATAATCAGAACCAACCAGGAGCATGTTATGGTTGTGGAGAGTTGGGTCATTTCCAGTACAATTGCCCAAAGAAGAATGATCAAAGAGCTGGGAATCAGGGAGGAGTAGCTCGAGGAAGGGCTTATGTCATGGGAGGAGAAGATGCCCGTGAGGACCCGAATGTTGTTACGGGTACGTTCCTCGTTAATAATCGTTATGCATCCATTTTATTTGATTCAGGAGCGGATAGAAGTTTTGTTTCTATTACATTTGCACCTTTACTTAACATAGAACCAACTACCTTAGACATTCCCTACATTGTTGAATTAGTCGATGGGTCTTTAGTTAACACAAACACCGTTATCCGTGGTTGCACCATCAATTTCCTAAATCACCCATTCAATATAGACCTTATGCCCGTAGAACTTGGAAGTTTTGACGTCGTTATCGGTATGGATTGGTTGTCTCGACATCGTGCAAGGATCATTTGTGATGAGAAAGTTGTTCATCTTTCTTATGGAGGTGAAACTTTGGTTGTTCGCGGGGAGCAAAGTGGAACTAGACTCAGTATCATATCATGCATTAAAACCGAGAAGTACATAAAGAAGGGTTGTTATGCATTCTTGGCACACATAACGGAAAAGAAGTCAGATGAGAAACGACTTGAAGATGTGCCAATTGTTAAGGAATTTCCAGAAGTATTTCCGGAAGAATTGCCAGGACTGCCACCTACACGTCAGGTTGAGTTTCAGATTGAGTTGGTGCCAGGAGCTGCACCAATTGCACGAGCACCATATAGACTTGCACCTTCTGAAATGCAAGAATTGTCTAACCAGTTGCAAGAGCTTTTAGACAAAGGATTCATTAGACCGAGTTCTTCGCCTTGGGGAGCACCGGTTTTGTTTGTGAAGAAGAAGGATGGATCTTTCAGAATGTGCATAGACTATCGTGAGCTGAACAAGTTAACGGTGAAGAATCGTTATCCACTACCTAGGATTGATGACTTGTTTGATCAGCTACAAGGTTCCTGTTTTTATTCTAAGATTGATTTAAGATCAGGTTACCATCAACTCAGAGTTCGGGAAGAAGATATTCCGAAGACCGCATTCAGAACACGTTATGGTCATTATGAGTTTCAAGTGATGCCTTTTGGATTAACGAATGCACCTGCGGTATTCATGGATCTCATGAACAGAGTATGCAAACCATATCTTGATAAGTATGTGATTGTGTTCATTGACGATATCCTGATTTATTCCAAGAGCAAGGAAGAGCATGAAGCACACCTCAGAACAATATTAGAACTACTCAAGAAGGAGAAATTGTATGCCAAATTTTCAAAGTGTGATTTTTGGATACAAAGAGTTCAATTTCTTGGCCATGTTATTGATAGCCAAGGATTACAAGTCGACCCAGCAAAGATTGAAGCAGTAAAGGATTGGGCTACGCCCAAGTCTCCTACAGAAATTCGTCAATTCTTAGGACTTGCAGGATATTACAGAAGGTTTATCGAAGGGTTTTCTAAGATAGCGAAGTCGCTGACTAAGCTGACACAAAAGAATCAGAAGTACGAGTGGGGAGAGAAACAAGAATCTGCATTTCAGTTATTGAAGTAGAAGCTTTGTAGTGCACCGATTTTGTCACTACCAGAAGGTATTGAGAACTTTGTGGTATATTGTGATGCTTCGCATAAAGGACTTGGAGCTGTGCTAATGCAAAACGAGAAAGTGATAGCTTATGCATCTAGACAGCTTAAGACACACGAGAAGAATTACACTACACACGACTTGGAGTTGGGTGCTGTTGTTTTTGCACTCAAGATTTGGAGACACTACCTTTATGGTACTAAATGTGTAATTTTTACCGACCACAAGAGCTTACAACATATACTTGATCAGAAGGAACTTAACATGAGACAACGTCGTTGGCTAGAATTGTTGAGTGACTACGATTGTGAAATCCGATATCACCCAGGAAAAGCAAACGTCGTAGCAGATGCACTTAGCAGAAAGGAACGACTCAAACCTTTGAGGGTCAGGTCATTAGGAATGACTATTATTTCACCATTACCATCAAAAATCTTAGAAGCTCAGATTGAGGCTCTCAAGGAGGAAAATCGGCCACGGGAGAAACTTTATGGTATGCCAGAAAGCAAGAATGGCTTTGTGAAGAGAGCAGATGGAGTGTTATGCTTCAAGGATCGAAGTTGGATACCACTCTATGGGGGAGTACGAGATTTGATTATGCATGAATCACACAAGTCAAAGTACTCTATTCACCCAGGTTCTGACAAGATGTATCAGGATCTCAAAAAGCTGTATTGGTGGCCGAACATGAAAGCAGAAATAGCTACGTACGTCAGCAAATGTCTTACTTGTGCTAAAGTGAAAGCCGAGTACCAGAAACCGTCAGGACTACTCCAACAACCAGAAATTCCACAATGGAAGTGGGAGCGTATTACAATGGACTTTGTTACTAAACTACCCAAGACGTCAGGAGGTTTCGATGCTATTTGGGTAATTGTTGATCGTCTTACTAAATCAGCACATTTCATACCCATTAGAGAGACTTATTCCATGGAACAGCTTGCCAGACTTTATGTCAAGGAAATAGTCTCGAGGCATGGAGCACCAGTTTCTATCATTTCAGACAGGGATAGTCGTTTTACTTCAAACTTTTGGAAGTCATTACAAGATTCCTTTGGATCCAAGTTAGACATGAGCACTGCTTACCATCCACAGACCGATGGTCAGAGTGAGAGAACTATTCAGACACTGGAGGACATGCTGCGAGCGTGTGTGATTGACTTTGGAAATGGTTGGGCTAACCATTTGCCATTAATCGAGTTCTCTTATAACAACAGTTACCATTCAAGTATTAAAGCAGCACCATTTGAGGCATTGTATGGTCGTAAGTGTCGTTCACCAGTTTGTTGGGCAGAAGTTGGAGAGGTACAATTAACAGGTCCAGAAATGGTTAGGGAAACAACAGAAAAGATAATACAGATTAGAGATAGGCTTGAAACAGCTAGAAGCCGACAGAAGAGCTACGCGGATGTTAGACGTAAACCATTGGAATTCCAGGTTGGAGACAAGGTCATGTTGAAGGTCTCGCCTTGGAAGGGCGTGATACGATTTGGAAAGCGTGGGAAGTTGAACCCGAGATACATTGGTCCATTTAAGATACTGGAAAGGATTGGTCCAGTAGCTTACAAGCTTGAACTACCATCAGAACTCAGCAACGTACATAATACATTTCATGTCTCAAACCTCAAGAAATGCCTTTCAGATGAGTCTTCAGTTATACCATTAGAAGAGATTCAGCTAGATGACAAACTTAACTTTGTGGAGGAACCGGTTGAAATCATGGACCGAGAGGTCAAGCAGTTAAAGCAGAGTAGAATTCCGATCGTTAAGGTTCGCTGGAATTCTCGAAGAGGTCCTGAGTTTACATGGGAACGAGAGGACCAAATGCAACGCAAGTATCCACACTTTTTCACCAAACCTATTCCAGAGACCAACACTAGCTGAATTCAGGGACTGAATTCCTATTTGGGTGGGCGGATGTCACAACTCACCATTTCACGTCATATACCATTTCAGGTCATTTTCCCAAACTTCGACTTTTTACTATTCATAAATCACTATTCATCAAAACACTATTCATCGTTTTACTATTCATCATTTTCGAGGTCAGTTTGATGTTCTGAGAAACTTTTTGGAAATTTACTATTCACCGAACACTATTCATTTCCGGAAAAGTTTTCACCATTCACTTGCATTACTCATTTCATCGTAAATTTAGTTTACGGGTATTCAAATTCGCGTAACCGGATTGGTTTAGGTGCGAATTCATTTCATTAGTGTTAAGTACACTGCATACGGACTGGGGATAGTCTGCATATCATCATAACAGCATTTTTATGTTATACCACTCTCAGGATTTTCAAATCTCTATATTCAGTACAATTAACGTTTTTACGTATAAGTATTTATAGTAAACGTTAACACCCGGTTTATACACGACGAATATATCTAAATATTCCCACGATGGTCCCGACATATTTTTATATCCATTTTAACATCATAAAAGTTATAACATTCAGTTACCCAGTATTTTGGAAATTTATTTTATTTATGACGTACGCGTATGAATATAACGACGGTTTTCGTTAAAACTAAACATTAATCACCCGATCACTCAGTAAATGTACCCAACATATTTTTAATATGTTTTTAACATTATTATAACTAATTTCATCCCGGTATACTTCGTGAACATTTATTTCTAATAAAACCGATACCCGATCGTAACTAAAAACCACAAACTAGTGCAAATTTCATACAAGGTTTCTAATTAATTCACAAGTACCCTAACCCCCCCCCCTCCTACCCTTTGAAAACCGGCCCCAAGACCACCATTTTAACCCCTTGCATTAACTTTCCTAGTTTTAATACTAATAAACTTAAAAACCTAACTTTACTAATTTTTACAAAATCATAATCAACATTTTAGAAAGAACAAAATCTTGCTCATCCTCTCCATCCCTTCTCCAAACCCACGACCCATAATGATCTCCATGATCAAGTGATCTTTTTCAATAAATTAAAACACAAAACTTGTTCATTTTACAAGCCTAATCAAGAATCAAGCAACAAAAACACAAGAACATCAAGCATAATCATCCTATAATCATCTAATTTTGTCAAGTAAGTTTTCATCTTTATTTTTTCATGAATCATCCTATTTTTACATGTATTACATAAGTATCATGCTAAAAACCATGTATAAGTAGCTATACCACACTTTATTTTGGCTAAAAAGAAACATACAAACCCTAACTTTTTAGTTATGAATCCCCTAGCTCTAATAACTTGGTTAGGAGTCCATGGCACCCTAAGAAGGTGTATGGTAAGATTAGATTAGTCATGTGGTGATTACAAGAGGATTGGTGATGGTAGAAATTAGTTTTTAACCTTGGAAACTTGATTTGGAACCTATTTTAGACATGCTGTCCCGTTTTGTAAAAATCTGGAAAATCAGTAAACACCAAGGAAACTTTGGCAAAATTTTTAGAAAATACTTTCAAAAACGAATCCGTAGGCGAAAGAACGGATTAAAAAGAGCTTATAACGAAGAAGTTATGATTTTTGCAAGATTGTAGACGAAAAGTATTTTTTCAGAAAATAGTTGCTGTTGGACGTTTTTCGTCGGTCAAAAAGAGGCTTTAGACGTAACCCGGAGGAGCCGAGCTTTCCAAAATATATTACTACATACTAAGACGTAACCGTGGATATAAAGAACAAGTAAAACGGACAAGTAACGACAAAGATATACTCGTTTGAATATCGGCTAAAACCCTTTTATAATTGACAGCTTTTAATATAATTTGGCGCAAAAACTACGAAGTACATTTTCAAGCTAGAAGTAATATCAAGTACCGAGCTTTATAACTAACGTAGTATTAGTTATTATGAGTATGTTTTCATCATTTCAAAGATTACAACCCGAGTTTTTCAACGCTTACATGGAAACTTACGTTATATATATATAAGTATATATATTATAACTAGCCATTTATATTTTCTAATAGCAATATTTTTCAAATTCTTGGAATATATATTTTTGATAATACAAGTGTTTTCCTAAAGAGTAGAGTGGTATAGAAACATGAGCATGGACATTCATAAACATCATTTGGTGATCTTAACGAGATCATGCATCATTCATTATAGGTTGCAGCAGTTAACCAATCATTGTTGTTCACATCATTTCATATCAGTATCATCAGTTGAGGTGAGTATTCATAGCCCCGTATACATTTTTATTGTTTTCAAATCCCACGGGGGAGAATACATTGCACCATTTCAGTACGAGCCCAAGTATCAAAACCTATGTACATAGCTTAAGTAGCTTCTCTGCCATGTGATAAGTCCCCTGTAACATCATGAACCGTTAATTTACCGTTAAGCGAGAGTGAGTGGATAGATCTATCGAGGGTGACGCCTCCATCCGTGGTAGTGATTACCAACAGTAAGCGGATGCATGTCATGTCTTTTACATTTGAGTGTTTGGCAGAACATTCGGGAGGGGCATAGAATTTCATCAGTCATAGCTTCGGTGTCATGAGCTTAAGGCTATTGTACTATTTTACGTGACTTTTGTCATGCACTTATACTTGTGGTGGCCGTACAAACATTATATTTCATAAACCTATGATTATTCACCAACATTCGTGTTGACCGTTTTCGCAATGTATTTTCAGGTAACTAAGGCATCATCATCATATTACATGCATGGAGTCATTAGGGTGTGCCAGGGATGATGCACTACATTTTGGGATTTTCATGCACTTGTGTAAATTATCGTTTGACATTTTCAGAACTTGTTTTCTGTAAACGTTTCAACACTTTGGGGACCTATGTTTTGTAGCACTGGATGTTTTTCAATAAATCAAACGATATGTATTTTCCAAACGACACTTTAGGTCGTTCAATATTTCCTTGTTATGGTGCTATGACAGTTACACCCCCAGGCATTCCATTCCGCTGCAAGTCAGGTAAATTGGGGGTGTGACATTTTATATAGGCTTACTCTAATATTTTTGCTCTTTCATGTGTGGTTCGTGTATGAGGAAAAAGCTAGCGATAACGCAACTCGTTTTGTGTTTCTTGAACTACATGCCATGAAATTGTTGGTAATATATACTAATTTTTTCAGTGGAGAGCCACACCTTAAACTGATTTCTTTAACATGTCACTATAGATTCAACATTGCATTGTGCGGTAAGTGTTCAGTAATTAGTTCAGGTAGATCGGTAAAAAGAGATTGGAATGAGCACCAACACTGAAATTGGTTTCTTGAAATATGATATTTCAAAAGATGGTTATTGCTAATTTTTTAGAGTAATGATACAATAACGGTTTTATTTTATTATATAGATATAATAAAAAAAATAGTTACGTACTTGAAATTTAGATTGACATACAATATACTAACTTTATGTAAGTTTCTCCTTTTCGAAGTGAAAAGATACTAAAAAAAAACTAACTTTATGTAAGTTTCGCAGTGAAAAGATACTAAAATAATCAATAATTTATACTTATTTTCTGGCTCAAATTGACCATGGGGTTTGATTCTTTAAGTTTTACAATCAACTCCATCGTTGACTATTAACCTGAAAACATAGTATTCTTATTGACATGTATGTTGCCCATTCACTATAGTATATAAACAAGAAAGAGTTCCTTTCTTTAATATATGTGGGATACAAAGTTCAATGGTCATTTTTTTTTTTTTTTTTTTTTTTTTTTTTTTTTTTTTTTTTTTTGCAAAAGGTAAACATTATATTATTAATTCACAAATCAATACATCAGATTATTATAGCAATAGACAAGCCTATGCTTATAATCAATTCTACAAACCAATTGACACTACAATAGAGGAATACTTCCTATCATGATAACCATCCATGATTCCATAACAACTGCAGACATCTAACATAACAACCAATCTGCAGTCTTGAATACCTTTTGAAGCACCAATAACCATCTAGCTACATTTCCACCATATCTATATTACGATCATTCACCCTCCCACCACAATAACCATGATAAGATAGATTTTTGGCCTCACTAGGAACCCATAACCTCTCCACAGTATGGGATATACCACCTACGCTACATTTCTATCTACTACAATGGCTTCACATAGATGGGAACACACACCATACAATGAGTACCAACCAATCCTCCATATACAGTACACACTAGGACCATGTAGGTTCATCTTACACACCTCACAATTCCTAGTACCATGCACTATCTCTCCAACTCATTTTCCCTACTCAAATGGAAACTCACTTTATGGACAATGATATGCACATTAATTGAACTAACCAATATAATCTATTGTTACCTAACAAAGGCCTACAATAGAAATATAAAGGAATTCAGTAATGCCTAATCAAATCCAAGATACAGAGCCATCATTTGAAATGAGCCAAAAATCAAAATGCAACTAATTCAGGCACTCATAAACCTGAGTTAGTTTGATGTGCATAATCAAAATCACCTCTGCATTCTGACATACCAAGTCAACAAATAAATGCCATACAAGCATACTTCAGTGTTTCATGGATCCATTCATAGTCCTGCATTCATAATTGCCCATTACAAATACTTCACTTACCCATTATTTTCCTTTACCATATTCTCCACCAATCCTTTTACACTTTACCATCCACTTATCTTCCACCTTTCTAACATTTGAGCTATCTTTTACTATAATTCCAGCAAGTCTGTACTTAACATTCTCCACTACATTATTATAAATCTCTTGACTGCTATTTTGATTATCTCTAAAAATCCTACCATTTCTTTCTTGCCAAAGAAAATACACACAAGCTGCAAATACCAGTCTCCTAACAATCCACCCAATATTCTTGTTGATACAGTCATTTGCTAACCTCATAACCAGCCCATACCACTCACAATTATCATAAGTAATATCTGCTATCTTCTTAGCTTTCTCCCATACCTAAGCAGAGTAAGCACATTTGAAGAACAAGTGTTGCAAATCTTCATTGTCACATTTACATAGAGCACATCTATTAACAGTATGCATTCCCCATTTAACCAATTTGTCTTGTGTACTTAATCTATCTTGTATTGCAAGCCACAGAATGAAAGATTGTTTAGGTACACACTGTGAATACCATATTAATCTCCACCAACTTACTTTTGGACTATCAATACACAATACATTGGTAGCAGCTTTGACAGAGAAATCAGCTTCATCACCTTTTTTGTTCAACCATACCACTCTTGTCACACCCCCAAAATACCTGAATGGCAGCGGAATGGAATACCTGGGGGTGACTGTCATAGCACCATAGTTACAGTTATATTGAACGATCTAAAGTGTCGTTTGGAAAATACATCGTTTGATTTATTTAAAAATATTCAGAGTTACAGAACATAGGTCCCGAAGTATTTAAAAGTTGAAGGAAATAAGTTTGGTACAATCAAACGATAATATATAAGTGCATAAAAATCCAAAATGAGACGCGTCATCCTTGCTACTCACTAAAATGACTCCATGCATGCCATGAGATATACCATAGTTACCTAAAAATACATTGCTAAAACGGTCAACATAAAGTTGGTGAAAACTCATAGGTTTATAAGTTAAATCGGATGTACATTAGCCATAAGTAAAGTAAAGTGACAAAAGTGTCATAAAGAAAGCTACATTGACTCTTAAGCTCATTACCCCGAAGCTAGACATAGTTACTTTGCCCCAAATGAGTGTTTACCAAACACTCTAATATATTAGACATGAAATGCATCCGGAATTCCGTTGGACCAACCCAAACACAAATGGAGGAGTCACCCTCAATAGATCTATTCACTCACTCTCGCTCGTACTTTAATTAACGGTCCATGATAATAAAGGGGACTTGTCAAGAAGTGGTAATAAGGCAACTTAAGCAATGTAAGGAATTTAATACTTAGGCATGTACAAAAAAATAAGTGATGCAATGTATTCTCCCCCGTGGGATTTGAAATCAAAATATTGTATTAAAAACGGAGCTATGAAAACTCACCTCGAAGTAATGATGTTATGAGATGAAATGATAGGGACAACAAGGAACGAAATCAACCGCAACCTATGATGAATGAATATGATCTAATTTATATCATGAAATGATGTAGAGAATATGCATGCACATGATACCTATACCACTCATAACTTGAAAATACTAGTTATAGTCATAGTAAAATATATTCCATACTTAAGAAAATAAGTCTTAACTAGACTTGTAAAAACTAGTCGTAGTATATCGTATATAAAATGTTAGTGTTATAATCTTCGCCTTGAAATCCTTGAAATAACGTCTAATAGTCGTAAAAATAAACTTGTAATCACTAGTACTTCATTAGTTATGAATTTGGCACTTTGGTAGTATTTCTTGAAAATCTAGGATTTAGTACGTACAAGTAGTATTATTATTATTTCTAGTTAAAAGGCTGTCAAAATATATATAGTTTTGCCGATATCGAAACGTGAATATCTTAGTCGTTATAAGTTCATTTTCTTCGTTCTTTATATCCACGGATTCGTCTTAGTATGTACTAATATATTTTTGATAACTCGGCTTCTCTAGGTTACGTCTAACGCCTCGGTTTGTCGATCAAAAATCGTCCAACAGCATATAATTTTCAGAAAAATAGTTTTCGTCATTAAACTTGCAATAATCATATCTCCTTCGTTATAAACTCGTTTTAGTCCGTTCTTTCGCCTACGGCTTCGTTTTTGAAAGTATTTTCTAAATATTTAGTTGAAAATCTCCCCTAAGTTATTGAGTTTTCCAGAATTTCCATTTTGGGACAGTAGGTTTGTAAACATGTTCGAAAACCATTTCTAATGTTCTAAACTAGTTTCTAATCCACCTAAATCACTTCCAATCACCATAAATCTAGTCTATTCCATTTTGGGACAGTGGGTTATGATGAAGGAAAAGAGAGAAAACTTTTTGATTTGATCTAAAATTATGAGTGTGAAAAGTGTTTGCATGTTTTAGATATTTTCTTAGGTATTTTAGATAAGTTAAGAGAAATTTAATGCCAAGGGTTAAAGGGGGGGGGGGGGGGGGGGGTTTGGCCGGATTTTCAAAGGGAGAAAAAATGGAAAAACTAGTTTTGATTTAATTAGGAGTGGTAGTGGAGGATTGGTGTAAGTATTTGTTGTTAAATTTAGGTAGTTTGAGTTAGTTTTTAGTTATAATCGGGTGCCGGGTTTGCGAAAAATAAAATTTAACGAAGTTAACCGGGACTTAATAAAGTCATAAAAATGATAAAAATATGTTGGGTACAAAAATTGAGCGTTTGGATAATTATCGTTTAGTTTTCACGAAAACCGTCGTAGTTATATTAAACTTACGATATAAATTTATTAAATTCCCAAAATACCGGGTAAATGAATTTTATAATTTTTATGACGTTGTAAGGAGTTTAAAAATATATCGGAACGATTGTGGGGATTTTTAGATATGTTGGTTATATTTATTAATCGCGTATTAACGTTTAATTAAAATAAATATACGTAAAACGTTAAACATACCAAAAATATTAATATGAATATTCTACGAGTGGTACAGTATGCAAATGCTATCATGGTGATATGTAGACCATTTCTAGTCCATATGAAGTGTCCCTAATGATAACGTATGAATTCGCACCTGAACCAATATGGTTACGCGAATTTAAGTACCCGTAAACTAAATTTACGATGAAATGAGCAATGCACGTGAATAGTGTTTTCTTTCCGGAAATGAATAGTATTTGGTGAATAGTAAAATTTTTGAACGCTTCTTAGAATATCAAACTGACCTCAAAAATGATGAATTGTAAAATGATGAATAGTGATCAATGAATAGTAATTGGTGAATAGTAAGATGTTGAGGTTTGGAAAAATGACCTGAAATTGTGGGGTGTGATAACTCTATCCTTAGAATCATCAACAATATTTGGAACTTCAATACTAGTAATAAGAGGAAACTTTTCATACCATTCCTGTGGCCACTTCCATGCTCCATTTTGAATCATGTCACCAACTTTCACATTTATGGGAAATCTAGCATCATATATATCTCTGTAAGTGATATATTGAATTAATGGACCCATATCACTCCGGTTATCGTACCACATTGTTGTAAATTTTCCATTTTTCACTTGGTACTTTACATTGTTCTTGATTTTATCTCTGATCTTAAGAAGATTCTTCCAACCCCAGCTATCTCCAGCCTCAATAGCAATCTCCCATATACTTTTCCCTTTTAGCTTCTCAGTATGCACCCACTAAATCCAAAGAGTTTATTTGTTAACTGCAATATTCCAAATCTGCTTAGCCAACATTGCTTCATTCCACTTATGCAAATCTTTAAGTCCTAAACCTCCCTGCTCTAGTTGAATTTCTTCTAATGGTATAACGGAAGACTCGTCCGAAAGACATTTCTTGAGGTTTGAGACATGAAACGTGTTATGTACATTGCTGAGTTCTGATGGAAGTTCAAGCTTGTAAGCTACTAGACCAATTCTTTCCAGTATCTTAAATGGACCAATGTATCTCGGGTTCAACTTTCCGCGTTTCCCGAATCGTATCACGCCCATCCAAGGCGAGACTTTCAACATAACTTTGTCTCCAACCTGGAATTCCAATGGTTTGCGTCGAACATCTGCGTATCTTTTCTGTCTACTTCTAGCTGTTTCGAGTCTTTCTCGAGTCTAAATTATCTTTTCTGTTGTTTCTCGAACCATCTCCGGGCCAGTACATTGTACATCACCGACTTCGGCCCAACAAACTGGAGATCGACACTTACGACCATAAAGTGCCTCGAATGGTGCTGCTTTTATGCTTGAATGGTAGCTGTTGTTATAAGAAAAGTCAATCAACGGCAAATGGTTAGCCCAACCATTTCCAAAGTCAATCACACATGCTCGCAGCATGTCCTCAAGTGTCTGAATATTTCTCTCACTCTGACCATCGGTCTAAGGATGGTAAGCAGTGCTCATGTCTAACTTGGATCCAAAAGAATCTTGTAATGACTTCCAAAAGTTTGAAGTAAAGCTACTATCTCTGTCACAAATAATGGAGATTGGTGCTCCATGTCTTGAGACTATTTCCTTGACATAAAGTCTGGCAAGTTGTTCCATGGAATAAGTCTCTCTAATATGTATAAAATGGGCTGATTTGGTAAGACGATCAACAATTACCCAAATAGCATCGTAACCTCCTGACGTCTTGGGAAGTTTAGTGACAAAGTCCATTGTAATATGCTCCCACTTCCATTGTGGAATTTTTGGTTGTTGAAGTAATCCTGATGGTTTCTGGTACTCAACTTTCACTTTAGCATAAGTAAGGCATTTGCTGACATACGTAGCTATTTTTGCTTTCATGTTCGGCCACCAATAAAGCTTTTTGAGATCCTAATACATCTTGTCAGAACCTGGATGAATAGAGTACTTCAACTTGTGTGATTCATGCATAATCAATTCTCGTACTCCACCATAGAGTGGTATCCAACTTCGGTCCTTGAAGCATAACACTCCATCTGCTCTCTTCACAAAGCCATTTTTGTTCTCTGGCATACCATAAAGTTTCTCCTGTGGTCGATTTTCCTCCTTGAGAGCCTCAATCTGAGCTTCTAGAATCTTTGATGGTAATGGTGAAATGATAGTCATTCCCAATGACCTGACTCTCAAAGGTTTGAGTCGTTCTTTTCGGCTAAGTGCATCTGCTACAACATTTGCTTTTCCTAGGTGATGTCGAATTTCACAATTGTAATCACTCAGCAATTCTAGCCAATGACGTTGTCTCATATTAAGTTCCTTCTGATCAAGTATATGCTGTAAGCTCTTGTGGTCAGTAAAAACTACGCACTTGGTACCATAAAGATAGTGTCTCCAAATCTTGAGTGCAAAAACTACTGCACCCAACTCCAAGTCATGAGTAGTGTAATTTTTCTCGTGTGTCTTAAGCTGTCTAGATGCATACGCTATCACCTTCTCGTTTTGCATTAGCATAGCTCCAAGTCCTTTATGCGAGGCATCGCAATATACCACAAAGTTCTAAATACCTTATGGTAGTGCAAAATCGGTGCACTACAAAGCTTCTGCTTCAATAACTGAAATGCAGATTCTTGCTTCTCTCCCCATTCATACTTTTGATTCTTTTGTGTCAGCTTAGTCAGCGACTTCACTATCTTGGAAAACCCTTCAATGAATCTTCTGTAATATCCTGCAAGTCCTAGGAATTGACGAATTTCCGTAGGAGACTTGGGCGTAGCCCAATCTTTCACTGCCTCGATCTTTGCTGGGTCGACTTGTAATCCTTGGCTATCGATGACATGGCCAAGAAATTGAAATCTTTGTATCCAAAAATCACACTTTGAAAATTTGGCATACAATTGCTCCTCCTTGAGTAGTTCCAGAATTGTTCTGAGGTGTTCTTCGTGCTCTTCCTTACTCTTGGAATAAATCAAGATATCGTCAATGAATATGATTACAAACTTATCAAGATACGGTTTGCACACTCTATTCATGAGGTCCATGAATACCGCAGGTGCGTTGGTTAACCCGAAAGGCATTACTTGAAACTCATAATGACCATAACGTGTTCTAAATGCCGTCTTCGGAATATCTTCTTCCCGAACTCTAAGTTGATGGTAACCGGATCTTAAATCAATCTTGGAATAAAAACAGGAACCTTGTAACTGATCGAACAAGTCGTCGATTCTAGGGAGTGGATAACGATTCTTCACCATTAACTTGTTCAGCTCACGATAGTCGATGCACATTTTGAAAGATCCGTCCTTCTTCTTCACAAACAAAATCGGTGCTCCCCAAGGCGAGGAACTCGGTCTAATGAATCCTTTGTCCAAAAGTTCTTGTAATTGGTTCGACAATTCTTGCATTTCCGAAGCTTCAAGTCGATACGGTGCTCGCGCAATTAGTGCAGCTCCTGGAACTAATTCAATTTGAAACTCAACTTGGCGTGTAGGCGGAAGTCCTAGCAATTCTTCCGTAAAAACTTCTGGAAATTCCTTAACAATTGACACATCTTCAAGTCGTTTCTCATCCGACTTCTTCTCTGTGATGTGAGCCAAGAATGCATAACAACCCTTCTTTATGCACTTCTCGGTTTTAATGCACGATATGATACTGAGTCTAGTTCCACTTCGCTCTCCGCAAACAACTAAAGTTTCATCACTGTAAGGAAGATGAACAACCTTCTCATCACAAATAATTCTTGCACGATGTCGAGACAACCAATCCATACCGATAACAACGTCAAAACTTCCAAGTTCTACGGGCATAAGGTCTATATTGAATGGATGGTTTAGGAAGTTGATTGTGCAACCACGGACAACGGTGTTGGTGTTAACTAAAGATCCATCGGCTAGCTCAACGATATATGGAATTTCTAAGGTAGTTGGTTCTATGTTAAGTAAAGGTGCAAATGTAATAGAAACAAAACTTTTATCCGCTCCTAAATCAAATAAAATGGATGCATAACGATTATTAACGAGGAACATACCCGCAACAACATTCGGGTCCTCTCGGGCATCTTCTTCTCCCATAACATAAGCTCTTCCTCGAGCCACTCCACCTTGGTTTCCAGTTCCTTGGTTCTTCTTCTTTGGGCACCCACTCCTATAGTGTCCAATTTCTCCATAGACAAAACATGTTACTGGTGGTTTCTGGTTATCACCCAAGATTGGAAACCTGCAATCTTTGGCGTGGTGACCAACCTTCTTGCAGTTTCCACATAAATCTGGGCAACGTCCTGGGTTATGATGCTTCTGACACTAATCACACTTGGGTAGATTACCCGCATATCCTTTCCCTTCAGTCGGCCCTGTAGCATAGGCCTTGCCACTTCCTGTCTCTTAGGTGCCGGCTGAATAGCATTCCCACCTTGGTTGTAGTCAAACCTCCTCTTGTTGTTGTTGTTGTTGTTATTGTTTGGGTTGTTTTTTGGGTTATTGGGATAGTTTTGGTTTCGATTGTTGTTATAGTTGTTGTTATTTCGAGTGTTGTTGTAGTTGGTGTTGTTTGAACGGTTATTGTTGTTGTTGACAGCAGACTTACCCTTTACCACCTGAATCATAAGTTTCTGAGTTATACGAATAGCCTCTTCCATTGATTGTGGGTCGAAAGACATCACATCCCCTCAGATGCTTTCAGGCAGTCCACCAATGAAGTTCTCCATCTTTTTCTCATCGTCAGGAACCATAGTTGGACATAGTGCAGATAACTCCTGAAACCTCCTGATGTAGGTCTCGATGTCATCACCTTTTGTTACCAGCTCATAGAATTCTGTCTCTAATTTCTTCACCTCAGTACGAGGGCAAAACTTCTTAGTCATCAGCTTCTTAAATTAATCCCAAGTGAGCTTGTAGGCATTCTCCATACCAATAGGTTGAGCATGAGAATTCCACCATGATATAGCTTCATCCAGAAGCATACCTGTAGCAAATTTTACCTTGTTGACATAAGGACAACTGCACATGAGGAACACATTCTCAGTCTTTTCAAACCAACGGATCAAAGCAACCGCTCCCTCAGTGCCCTTAAACTTGACGGGATCACTAATCTTGAAATCCTTCCAAGTGCATTCACGCCTAGTAGTGGGTGGTTCAACCGCCCCAGTATTAGGAGCAATCTCAGCAGCCCTAGCAGCAACCTCAGCTCTCTCAGTCTCCAGAGCTTCTGCTATACTATCCCTGACCAACTTGCGGATAGCGGCTTGAGTCATAGCGGGTGTTTTCTGGTGCAGCCTTTCCTTTCCTTGGCGCCATACTTCTGATAAATCATAATCGACAACAACCATGAGAAAATCATAATAGAAATAGTCATCGTACCAAAGGTATACACCCACAACATGTATATATACAACTACAACAAATATAAATACAACCACAACATGTACGAGTACAACCACAACCTGTATAAATACAACCACGACATGTATAGATACAACCCCAACAAGTATAAATACGATAACAATAAAGAGCAACCACGAAACATCATAAATATAATCACAACACATGAATATAATACATGAAAATTTCGGCCTACATGGACCAATATATATATATATATATATATATATATATATATATATATATATATATATATATATATATATATATAGCATAACCATTCCAACATAGTAGAGTCATACTTGATATATTTGTTTGTACAACAAACAAAAGACTACAAGTTCTTGAACTATATCCCACACCTCGGGACTAGGAAAATAGTAAAAGCTAATGCAATACAAGTCTATGTCTAGGCTCCTCCGGGTGCTCTAGAACCTCCAGGTGCTCCAGATCCTCCAGGTCCTCCCCTAAGGCGGCGAATCTCACGATCCATCACAACAACAATCTCCTCCAAGTGCTCAACTCGAAGCTGGAGGGCAGCCTCCCTGGTCTCTGCAGCTGTCATCCTCTCCTGAGCTACTGCCAACTGGTGTGCATGCTCTCCCTGAGCCTCCTGTGTCATCTGAGCTCTATCCCGTATCTCAGGTAGCTCATCCCTAAACTGATCAATCAGCTCCTGGTGTCACTCCTGCTGTGCCTCAAGTCCATGATAAGATACGTCAATGCTAACCCTGCCTAAGATCAATCCCACAACCTGCTCCTCGACCTCCTCAAGTCGAGTAGTGATAGTCTCATCTACCCTATAACCCAAACTATCAACCTGCTCCTGTTGAGCCCCCAACTGATCATCTAAAGTAAAAGTTGTAGGCCCTCTAGGAGCAACTGCTCTCGAACTCTCACCTATATGGTATACTGGTGGTGGTGGAAGGTCAGAAGTCTCAGTAGTAGGTGAAGATGGGGTAGTAAATCTTGCACGCTTCCTGAGTGGCAAAAGTGAAGTAGATATAGAAGTAGTAGTGGGCATAGCTGGTGGTGTAGGTAATGTAGGAACAGTTGGAATCCTAAAAGTATAGGTAGTAGTGCATACGCTCTTCCTAGCACCTATGGTTGTCTTGCTACAAGGGAACATAAGTTTTGGTTTTGAGGAAATAGAAGTGGTAGGAGATGATATATCAGTAGGCACACGGGTAACATCAAGTGGTGCGATGGGAGAGATATGAGGAGTAGGAGCAATCTCTTCCTCCTCAAAAGGCTCAGTATCCTCACCTGATGCCAAAAGTGGCAACACGGGTACTGGAGGAATGGGTGGTGAAACAACAGTGGAAGACATAGAGCCCTCAACGTTAGAGTATGAGACAGAGTAAAGTATGACAATGTTCAGGTCTGAAGACATGTCTCTGTGATAATCAAGGTGAAATGAAATGAAATGAATACTCCCTATAGTGAAATCACCTAAAATAATGAATATGCACTTATGATGTAATGATGAGATGCTATGATAATGTGGTTATAGTCTAGGGTCTATGATACATCCTAGTTCGCTATAACCTTAGCTCTGATGCCAATCTGTCACACCCCCAAAATACCTGAATGGCAGCGGAATGGAATACCTAAGGGTGACTGTCACACCACCACAGTTACAGTTATATTGAACGACCTAAAGTGTCGTTTGGAAAATACATCGTTTGATTTATTTAAAAACATTCAGAGTTACTAAACATAGGTCCCGAAGTATTTAAAAGTTGAAGGAAATGAGTTTGGTACAATCAAACGATAATATATAAGTGCATGAAAATCCAAAATGAGACGCGTCATCCTTGCTACTCACTAAAATGACTCCATGCATGCCATGAGATATACCTTAGTTACCTGAAAATACATTGCTAAAACGGTCAACATAAATTTGGTGAGAAATCATAGGTTTATAAGTTAAATCGGATGTACATTAGCCATAAGTAAAGTAAAGTGACAAAAATGTCATAAAGAAAGCTACATTGACTCTTAAGCTCATGACCCCGAAGCTAGACATAGTTACTTGGCCCCAAATGAGTGTTCACCAGACACTCTAATATATTAGACATGAAATACATCCGTAATTCCGTTGGAGCAACCCAAACACGGATGGAGGAGTCACCCTCAATAGATCTATTCACTCACTCTCGCTCGTACTTGAATTAACGGTCCATGATAATAAAGGGAACTTGTCAAGACGTGGTAATAAGGCAACTTAAGCAATGTAAGGAATTTAATACTTAGGCATTTACAAAAAAATAAGTGATGCAATGTATTCTCCCCCGTGGGATTTGAAATCAAAATATTGTATTAAAAACGGGGCTATGAAAACTCACCTCGAAGTGATGATGTTATGAGATGAAATGATAGGGACAACAAGGAACGAAATCAATCGCAACCTATGATGAATGAATATGATCTAATTTAGATCATGAAATGATGTAGAGAATATGCATGCACATGATACCTATACCACTCATAACTTGAAAATACTAGTTATAGTCATAGTAAAATATATTCCATACTTAAGAAAATAAGTCTTAACTGGACTTGTAAAAACTAGTCGTAGTATATCGTATATAAAATGTTAGTGTTATAATCTTCGCCTTGAAATCCTTGAAATAACGTCTAATAGTCGTAAAAATATACTTGTAATCACTAGTACTTCATTAGTTATGAATTTGGCACTTTGGTAGTATTTCTAGAAAATCTAGGATTTAGTACGTAGAAGTAGTATTATTTTTATTTCTAGTTAAAAAGCTGTCAAAATATATATAGTTTTTGCCGATATCGAAACGTGAATATCTTAGTCGTTATAAGTTCATTTTCTTCGTTCTTTATATCCACGGATTCGTCTTAGTATGTACTAATATATTTTTGATAACTCGGCTTCTCTAGGTTACGTCTAACGCCTCGGTTTGTCCACCAAAAATCGTCCAACAGCATATACTTTTCAGAAAAATAGTTTTCGTCATTAAACTTGCAAAAATCATATCTCCTTCGTTATAAACTCGTTTTAGTCCGTTCTTTCGCCTACGGCTTCGTTTTTGAAAGTATTTTCTAAATCTTTGGTTGAAAATCTCCCCTAAGTTACTGAGTTTTCCTGAATTTTCATTTTAGGACAGTAGGTTTATAAACATGTTCCAAATCCATTTCTAATGTTCTAAACTAGTTTCTAATCCACCTAAATCACTTCCAATCACCACAAATCTAGTCTATTCCTACCATACACCTTCTTAGGGTGTCATGGGTTCTTAAACAACATCAAACAACTAGATCTAACAAGGGTTTCCGTTTCTAGGGTTTCAAAGACATAAGTATATATAATGAGTGGCATAAGCTAACATATGCATGAAATCATGTTTAGAAATCACATGATCATAAAGAAAACTTGAAGAAATGATGAAAATAAATTTTGTAAACTTACTTTGAATGATTATGGATCTTGGATGATGAAAACCTAAGGATCCTTGAGTTTATATTGCAAAACCCTAACAAGGATAACTATATAAGCTAGATTTGAGTTTGATCTTGGAAAAATCTTGGTTCTTGCTCCTTTTTGGTCTTGGCCGTGGGTTATGATGAAGGAAAAGAGAGAAAACTTTTTGATTTGATCTAAAATTATGAGTGTGAAAAGTGTTTGTATGTTTTAGATATTTTCCTAGGTATTTTAGATAAGTTAAGAGAAATTTAATGCCAAGGGTTAAAGGGGGGGGGGGGGGGGGGTTGGCCAGTTTTTCAAAGGGAGAAAAAGAGGAAAAACTAGTTTTGATTTAATTAGGAGTGGTAGTGGAGGATTGGTGTAAGTATTTGTTGTTAAATTTAGGTAGTTTTAGTTAGTTTTTAGTTATAATCGGGTGCCGGGTTTGCGAGAAATAAATTTTAACGAAGTTAACCGGGACTTAATAAAGTCATAAAAATGATAAAAATATGTTGGGTACAAAAATTGAGCGTTTGGATAATTATCGTTTAGTTTTCACGAAAACCATCGTAGTTATATTAAACTTACGATATAAATTTAATAAATTCCTAAAATACCGGGTAAATGAATTTTACAATTTTTATGATGTTGTAAAGAGTTTAAAAATATATCGGAACCATTGTGGGGATTTTAAGATATGTTGGTTATATTTATTAATCGCGTATTAACGTTTAATTAAAATAAATATACGTAAAACGTTAAACATACCAAAAATATTAATATGAATATTCTACGAGTGGTACAGTATGCAAATGCTATCATGGTGATATATAGACTATTTCTAGTCTGTATGAAGTGTCCCTAATGATAATGTATGAATTCGCACCTGAACCAATACGGTTACGTGAATTTAAGTACCCGTAAACTAAATTTACGATGAAATGAGCAATGCACGTGAATAGTGTTTTCTTTCCGGAAATGAATAGTATTTGGTGAATAGTAAAATTTTTTAACGCTTTTCAAAATATCAAACTGACTGCAAAAATGATGAATAGTGATCAATGAATATTAATTGGTGAATAGTAAGATGTTGAGGTTTGAAAAAATGACCTGAAATTGTGGGGTGTGATAACTCTATCCTTAGCATCATCAACAATATTTGGAACTTCAATATTAGTAATAAGAGGAAACTTTTCATACCATTCCTGTGGCCACTTCCATGCTCCATTTTGAATCATGTCACCAACTTTCACATTTATGGGAAATCTAGCATCATATATATCTCTGTAAGTGATATATTGAATTAATGGACCCATATCACTCCGGTTATCATACCACATTGTTGTAAATTTTCCATTTTTCACTTGGTACTTTACATTGTTCTTGATTTTATCTCTGATCTTAAGAAGATTCTTCCAACCCCAGCTATCTCCAGCCTCAATAGCAATCTCCCATATACTTTTCCCTTTTAGCTTCTCTGTATGCACCCACTGAATCCAAAGAGTTTCTTGGTTAACTGCAATATTCCAAATCTGCTTAGCCAACATTGCTTCATTCCACTTATGCAAATCTTTAAGTCCTAAACCTCCCTGCTCTTTTGGTCTTCAATGGACTTCTGTTATAAAATGTACACACCTTCATGTTGACTCTTGCATTTTTATACACCATTTATTTGTTCATTATAGAGTTTAAATACGGCTATAGAGTAAACAACAATTCGTTTGTGGTGTAAATGAAATTTTGAATAGAAATGGCGAACTTATATAATTGTTGTATTGTGCCTTGAATATATGGTGGAATCTAAGGGTGAGCAAACGGACCGGATGGACCGGACCGAGACCGGACCGACCACATTCGGTCCGGTCTCGGTCTAGGGATTTTCATAATTTCGGTCTCGGTCCGGATCGGTCCAGTCCGGTCCGGCTTAAAAACCGGACATTTAGCCTATTTGGACCGGACCGACCACATTCAGTCAAGTCTCAGTCTAGGATTTTTGCCGGATTCGATCTCGGTCCAGTCCAGTTTTTATCGGTCTGGTCCGGTTTTTGGACCGTGAGCACCCCTAGTGGAATCGTACACTCACGACAATCAATCACAGTATGAATAGCCAAATAATAAAGAAAACGAATAACAACACTATACACAGTTATTTGCCGATTTGTATATTTAGGAAAAAAACTCAAATGATATTTAATGAAGATGAAATATATATATATATATATATATATATATATATATATATATATATATATATATATATATATATATATATATATATATATATATATATATATATATATATATATATAGTCCGCACTCGGGTCACGAACCCGACCAATGGACGTTACTAATACCCAAGCCCATCACGCGTGGGCTATTATGGTAAAGATTTGGGCTTAAAAAGGCCCAAATTCGAATATATTATTTATGGTCTTGATATAGGATCTCTTATTTATGGAATAAGGATCAAGGGACCGAATAAGTTGGGATACGCCGAAGGGTAAGGGACACGAAACCAACAAGGATTTCGTGTGTATATAAAGGGCATCTCGGCTCTCATTAAGGTATCATCTCATAACCCTAACTCTTCACTAAAACTCTAAAACTGATTACTTACTCTCACGCCGGAGGATAATCGTGGGAGACAATCCCACGGTAAGCCTAACAGTGTTTTTTGCTCTCTTAGCGCGCAGGTCTCATCATCAAGATCTAATTGATACGGGAATAGGAATCCAAACAAGGAACGCCCAATTTTTGTATCAACAAGTGGCGTCATCCGTGGGACCACACACTAAGAACTCCACTAAGAACTAGAATGACAAAGCACGGAAACTTAAACCAGCGGACTTCGTAGGCGAAGAAAATGTATGGTGACCCACAGGGGAAGAAGCAGCAAAGTGATTCAGCCCCTTAGTAAGCCTTTGGAATAACCAGTATGCCCAAATACCAAGGATCAGGCTCAGATCTGATCTTTCTGACAATAGGACCGCTCACAGGGACTACCTAGGCCACTACAACAACCACTAGCGCGGAAGATCTACAGCGCACTCCTTTCACTACCCCCACCAAACGGTGCCAGAGATAGACCCCACTGAGCCGCCTCGTGCGCCCATGCGAAACAATGGTACTGATTTGGAAACAGACATCCTCGCGCTAGAAGGAGTCGCGCCTGAACTAGCGCCAAGTGATTTCGTGTCTCAAAACTATGAAACCTTGGCTGCCCTTATGCATGAGGAAGCAAAAAAGAGGTCAAGCCAGAGCCTGCAAGCCTGGCTCAGCTTCGACCCTGAATATGAAGCATCTCCACCACGTCACCGAAAGGAGAGGCGCGAGAAGGATAATGATAAGGCAAAAAGTGTACCGCTTTTAAGGGGTCATTTAAGCCCGAATTCTTGATTATTTGATCAATTACTGCCCTAAATCATTTCTTTTGTCATTTTAGGTACTTTTGAGAAGAAATCTGGAAAAGGAAGCATTTTGGACGTTTTTGGAGCATAAAAGTGAAGAAAATGACAAAGTCTCAAAATCCTTGCTAGGAACAGTATCTGACGACGTCAAGACTTCACACATGACGGCGTCAAGCTTGGCAAAAGATGTGGAAGTGGAATATACACATGACGGCCCAGAACATTTTTAGTGTAATTGACCTGACGGCGTCACCAAGGCCGTCAGGGTCAAAATGTATGTGACGGCCCAGAGCTTTATTCCTTCTTGACGGCGTCAAGATTGGATCTAGGCAATATGATCCTTAAATTGGTTGCGAGTTACCGGCGTCAGACACTACAACGTGATGCCGTCAGGATGTATTATCTATATTTATTTTTCCAATTTTTCATTGTAATGTGTGGAACTGATGCGTGGGGTTTGCACCAGGCTTTACCTCTCAAAGGATCTTGAGAAGCTTACAACCCCCACCAGGCAATGTACCTGATCGATGTAGTATAGTATAATGACAAGTACCGGGGGATTGATCGTTCAGCTAGGAATAGTGTCTCTAGGATTAGAAAACCTAAAGATTAAGTCTAGAGATGAGGGATGATTCTTTTTTTATTTTTTATATTTTTAAGAAAGCAAATTAAAATCTCGGGTTTGAAGGATTTGGGCGGAATTAGTTGCTAGTCAACTAACCCAATACTATGATGCAATCAAAATAAAATACTAAAAATGAAATTAAACTAATTATACTAAGGTTGTGAGCAATAAGTGGGAGAAATGTGTTTACTTAGATTTCACTACTCCCTAGATATCTTTTACACGTTAATTACTTGTTATAGTTGCATGGATGACGGATTGTAGTCCTTAATACCATTCATGGGGTGGCGTACTTACTTTCCCAATCCAGTGAGTGCCTACTTCACTCCTATAACCAATAAAACCTAGTACACATCGGTTCATGTTTCCTAAGACGTTCAAGCATGTTACCAATTGGAGATCTGCCAGTTTTCTTAAGCCTAACATTGAAATCATTCATCCAATACAACCATAAACAAGTAATCAACACATAATTAACATCTAGGTTTCATTAGATCTAAGCAATCACAAGATAGATCTAGCCTAACATGGTGGAATCAAGACAAGCACAAGATATAGACAACCAACACAAAGATATATTGATTGAATTAAGAGAATACTTATCTCAGTAGCACATGTAAGGGTTCAAGGGCTGAAAACCCTTGAATAAACTGTAAAATTCGTACAAGGTTCGGCCTTAGGGTTTCTCCAAACTTGTTCCTCTCTTAATGAATGAAAATTAGAAAACTATATATAGATTTTGGAGGGTGACGGCGTCAAGAACAAATGTGTGACGCCGTCATCTCGCCGCCAAATAGTTCCTCGGACTGCCTAGATCTGGGTCTAACGCCGTCATGTATACTCCTTGTGCAGGCCGTCATGACTTTAACTCTTGACACTCTACTTGTGACGCCTTCAGGTTTGTACTGGGTCGTCATGGATTTTACTCTTGATGCCGTCATGCAATTCCTCTTGACGCCGTCAAACACTGTTCTCAGCTTGGAAAATTAAGACTTTGGCGTTTTCTTCACTTTTATGCTCCAAAAACGTCCGAATTGCTTCCTTTTCCAGATTTCACTCCCAAAGTACCTAAAATCACAAAAGGAACGATTTAGAGTAATATTTGATCAAATAAATTCAATTTCGGGCTTAAATGACCCCCTAAAAGTGGTTCATTTTTCGCCTCATCATATACCCTTACACTTGAGATTTGTTTGTCCTCAAGAAAATGCGCTTTTATTCTAATCAAAATACAAGTTAGGGGTCATTTAACACTAATATAAAAGTAATTACAACAAATAACCGTTCCATTAAAGACCAAAGACAAACACGGAGGTCATACACTAGCACCTCACAAATAGTGTTTAGATACTCACATCTCTCGGGTGTAATAAAGTATAAATTAAAATATGGAAACGGAAGATATCTCTCACTACCTGTCATAGCAAAATAGATTACCATATGCTTGGGAAAGGATCAAACCTCCACCACATGGCGTAAGCACCTAGGATAAACTATCAAAGAGGTCTTTTAAAGGGTTGTAACGTTAGGTGTAGGGATATGAAATACACGGTTTTGTTGGATATAGGCAGTCTTTACTGGTGGCGAGTTAACAATCTTGGTTAATTACATGTACAATATGGCGTTGCTAAGCCAAGACTAGACTCGACTTAAGCTAATAAACGAAAAATAACAAAAATATAAAATGAACATAGAATGAAAAGGGATGGTAGTCCGTATGTTTTTTCTCTTTTTCTTTTTCTCTTTTTTTTTTTTTTTTCTTTTTCTTGATTTTTTTTCGATTTTTTTCGTTTTCTTTTTATTTTTATTTTTTTTTGCATATACTCTTACCCTACCATCCAAAATAATACATCATAGGGAATGGAAATTCCCCTTATACTTGAATTTTTACATACTTTACAATAAACTAATCTAATGACTCGAATTAAGATAATCAAAACACTTGGAGTACTTTTAAGATTAACATACATATGGGGGTAATATATGATGTTCTTCCCCATTACTCCATAAAATAAGTACTTTACCCATGAGTCCCAATCGTCCCAAAACAATATGTACAAGGATATGACTCGACTTAGCAACCATGTAATCAATTAGATAGTTAACTTAGGGTTTAACAAATAACAATAATGCACTAAAGATGAGTGCATACACGGAAGGCTAAGGCGATTTGGGTGTACATTTAAGTGGGGTGTAACAAATTCTTCCTTTAAGTAAAATGCTTAAAGTTAGAAACGAAAAGATATGCTCGGAGGGGTGTACTAGGGGTTTCGTGTACTAAAAATGATTACAACGCTAAGGTGTGGGAAAAATTAGTTGATTTAACTAGCCAAGTAATATGACTTAAATGGTCAAATAATTATGATACGGGTTTAACACAAGGGTGATCCTAATGCCTCTTATCATGTAGTAAATCCTACTACACGAATGTAGTCTCACTAGCGGTCTCGGGATGCATCACTAACGCAAGTTCTAGAATCTAAATGCTACCGGTACACTCATAAGCACTAATAGTAAATGCTTTTCCTATCAAATCTAAAGGCGAACCTCACATATTTGGGTGGAAAATTTTTCTGAATAGTACGGTTATGTGCTAGTCATACAATCTCCTATCCATGAGACGCTTGCTATGGCTAAAGTTTCACTCCTAAATGTTGTAAAAAAAATTTTTAATTTGGCGCTAAAATTGCACTAACAAGTATTTCTCATAGTTTTATTACACATCTAATATCAAACAAACAAACTCAAGCGAAAGTGTATTTGTAAGGTATCATCATTTTACTCTCCCCTTACACTTAAGATGAACATTGTCCCCAATGTTCAAGTAAAGAATGTAAAAGTGAATAAGTAAAAAGAATGAAATCAAATACTCACCTGATTCGCTCGGTATGGATAATAAGTTGGTCAGGTTAAATCTTCCTCCAAGAAAATGAACAATCAAAGCTTCCCTTCCAGAAAAATAATCATCTTCTTGTCATACATAACCTGTAAATCCTGAGAAAACAGACAAGGCAACCTCGCATAAAATCGGCGGCAATCTACATAAGTTACTAAATCATAGAAAACAAAATAAGATATAATGCTTGTGGAATGAAGTTTGCAGATTTCTTAGAGATTATAAAACTTAATAATTCAACAAAAACTTTAAAACTCCGTTAGAAAAACAAAACTGGTAAAATTTCCAGATTTTTACACGTGACGCCGTCAGAAGTGACCTGCAGAAATTCTTATGTTAAGTTTCCAAAAAATTTCTGGAAAAACTTGGTTCTACTTCCTAGAAAATCCTGCAAAACTTCATTATGACTCGATACAAGCATTTGACTCTAACAAATACGAATATACATATTTACTTAATATTGTGGAGAATCATGATCGGTTTGTTTCTTAAAAACATATTTGGGGTTTCCCCTTACACTTATCTTTTGCAAAAATACCTTTTGGTGAAGTTAAGACTAGGCCAAAACAACAAAGTAAAGTATTTCCACTTTTTAGTTTAGAAACATGATCTACCAACAATAAAAATAAAGCATGCATACGGAAGTAAATAACAAACAAGCAAAAATAAAAATCACACAAAATCATGGGTTGCCTCCCAAGAAGCGCTTTTCTTTATTTACGAGTCTTGTAGCTAGACTCAAGGTCATGGGTTACTACGTGACCTCATCGTTGGTTTCACTCTCTAGGTCGTGTTCCAACCGAGTTTCGCTTTCATAGTGTAGGTACTTCGGGTCTTCGAACTCAAAGACATCTTCTCGATACTTAGAACCAAGCTTACTAACATCTCTAAAGAACCCACATGATAGGTCGGAAGTGTTCTTACATCCTCTCCGCACATCTTCATCACACAAAATAAGTTGGGAACTTAGCCTATCAAGCCCGTCACAATCGATTTCCTTGAGATCTTTTCTCTTGTTCGGTGTTTGGTACGAAATCCTCCTAATTCCATCAGCGAAGGTCATGATCCCATTCCGGTCATCAACTATCAAATTAGTGATTTCACAAAAGGGTGCTCCAAAAACGACTTGTGATAACCTCGGGTCAACATAGTCTTCGATGTTGTCCACAATTTTAAATTCCATAGTGAGCGCCATATTTCCTACGAACACTTGGATTTCATGATCTCTACCAACCACATTCTCTCCCTTGTAAATCATTCCCCATCTGCAGATATTGTTATAATGGAATAGGGACATAAAATTCTTAGGCAGGAATACGTTAATGTAGACATTATCGAAGTACTTGTGACCGATCATGCAGGGAATTTTGAGATTGTTTGGATCACGTCGCCTTATTCTCTCCGATCCTACATCCCTTGATCCAATTAGGTTCCCTTAAAGGGAAGGACGGTACTCGTACACCTCCTCATTACCCCAACGAAAAATTACCTTCTTGACACCATTGGTGAACAATGCACTCCCATCCTTCTCATCAAGGATTACTCCCGATTCATTGATAAATGGTTTCCCAAGAACAAGGTGGATTAATGTTTGATTGGTGAGAGGGTCCACGTCATCGACCACGGTGAGGTCAGTATTGTAAACAAGTTCTCCAATCATAATTGATAAATCTTTTATTACCCTTGCATTCACTAGGCCAAAAACTGGAATTGGTTACACCAAATATGTGTGACGATATACATATAGTCACACATGGTTTTTTTCGTATGTGTGACTAAAGGTCATGTGACCATAGGGTACCTACGGTCACATGTTTTGGTTCTTTTTAGTCTCACTTAAAAAAGAGTAACCAAAACGTTAAAATGTGTGACTAAATAGGTACAATTTTAGTTGGATTAATCAGCTTTGTGTGACGAAAAGCTCTTATAGTCACACGAAGCATTTTTTTTGTATATTTAGTCAAATACAATTAACCATAAAGTGGCCAAAAGTGTTAATAAGTGTGACCATATGGTGTTGAAAGTGAAGAAATGTATGGTTTGTGTGACTATAGATCATCCAATTGCCACATAAATTTGGTTTTCGTGTGGCCTTTTGTACCATTTATGTTGGGATCTATTCCTTGATAGATCACGAGCCAATAGATCGTTAGCCAACTAATGTAATCACTAGCTAGACTAAGTTAGATAATCTCTGTGAGTTTGTAATTATGCGGAATATAAAAACAAACATATACTAAACTTGATCCTCTATGGATCGATAATATTAATAAAACTTCGTACTTAAACTTGTGTCTATTACAATGACCTAGGGTTCCTTATATACTAGTGGAAACCCTAACCTTTCTTACAAGAAATGAATAATGAAAAACTAATAAAAGATATTCTACATATCTTGTCCTAAAATACATAAGTTATATCCACGGTTAAACTCTATCTGTAGGATCTATGGTCGTCCGCAGGAACCAATCATTAGCAGAAAGTCACTAAGCCTTCCGCAGGAACCTGTCAGCAGTATCTGTCAGTAGTATCTTCAATAATTCCTTACAATCCTCCCCTAATCTTGAATTTGACATAGTTAAGTTCAAGATTTCTTGATAGAGCACAAATAACATAAACCAGAGGATTGAGGATGAGCACCAGTAGCAAAGAATCTTCATAATCAGAATCTCTATGATCAACAACCAATTAAAAAGCACCATTCTTTGCAGCAACACAAGACTAAATGTACATCAAAACATAGAAGTTTCATACTATTCTCATCACATCCAGGTGTGTTAACTCCTGTGAGAGGTGAATCATTGAAAATAATGGATTTGATGTCTCTTTACCAATAGCCATTACTACTGGAGTAGCCAAGTGTTCAAAGGTACACTGATAACCACATGATTTTGAGCAAATCATCAGCTATAAACAGATTTGAGATGTCTTTACCTGTAGCCGTTTGCTCAGGACTAGTCAATTATTGATGAATTATCATCTTGGTCAATTGAATACCAAATATGGTTTTCCACTGCCTTTACCACAAGCCATATACATGTGGGCTAGCCAATTATTTGGAATCCATAAAGGAAAAATCCATGGTCAATTGACAACCATTTCAACTACTCAGCAATAAAACATAGGTGAGTTGAAAACCTTATGATTTTGAGCAAACCATTACAGCTATCAACAGATTTGATGAGTCTTTACCAAAGCTGTACCCTTTGAACCTTACCAATTGTTCAGCAAGATGAAGATCATTAGCAGTCATATCCAAAGGAACAGATAGCTTTGCCTCCAGCATGAGATTCATAACTTCCTTTGTGATTGGGTAGAGAACATCAGCCCAGCAATATAAGGTCTTCCCAGTGGTTGTGACAATCATGTGAACATTAGGTAGGAGAAAGAACTTCCAATAGTCAACCACCCATGTACTTTGACCTTTCCATGCTTGAAACCTTATGCCAGAATTACCTTTATAAGAATCACATAGAATCTACAAATCACCCATCAAATACATTCCAATGTCATCAGGGGAATGAGTTTGATAATACTTGGTAACCCAATCATAAGGTGAGAGAAGATCTTGTTTATCCACCATATGTAAAATCTGGCTTAGAAATAAGAATTGCTTGGTAGATCCATCTTGTCTGGTTATAACATTCACTTTTCCTCCACCAAGCTCAGAGTCGACAAGTTCCCACTTTACAATTTTCTCCCATACAACAGGGTCTTGACCTTCATCAGAACCATAATCAAGAAAAGTAGTACTATCCTCTAAAGGAATATCTTTTGGAGCCTTTCTCTTGATAGCTCTAGTCTTCCTCCTAGTACCAGTAACAGGAATAGAAGGACCATCAGTAGGTTCTTCTTTGGGTACTTGTGTGGAAGTATCAGCAGGAACATCAGCAGAATCATCATCATCAGGTACTTCAATTGGAGCATCTTCTGAAGCATCATTAGTAACATCATGTGGAGCTTCAGTGGTATCATGATGAGATTCAGCAGTATCAGGATGAGAACCAGAAGGAATATCTTCCATCTGAACATCAGGAGTGGCATCATGCTGAACATCAGAAGTATCATTCTTCTGAGGCAAAACTGAAGTAAGTTGCACATTCTCCTGACCAACATGAACAGACCCAATGGACTCAGCAGGATGACCAGTAGTAGCATGAAACTTAGCTTTCTTAGCTGGAGGCTCATCCAAGAGTCTTCCTCTATATTCCAACACATCTTCAACATTGATATGAGAGGAATGAAGATTGGAAATAACCTTGTCATAGTAAAAAGTGAGCTGCTTGTCAGAAAATCCCCAAACCTTCTTTTGATTCCAACCTGATCCAAACATAGAGCATCCCTGATTCTTCACAAAGTTCCTCATATATTTCTTGATTTCATTCTTAGTCCAAGGTCTTTCCTTTTGATACTTAGCTTTAAGCTCTGCAGCCTGTTGTCTCAGCAATCTTCCTCTTTCAACCATCATCTGAACAAAATCAGGATTATCTACTCCAAGCTCAGATTCACCCAAATTAGGCTTGGAAGCAACCTGTTCAGCCAAATTCTCCCATTGTTCAGCAGTAAGATTCTTAGCTATCTCATCAAGCTCCTTCTTTCTTTCAGCAGGCAAGGTGGTAGTATACTGAGGTCCCATCTTGTCCAAGTCATCTTGAATTTTCCTAGCCAATGCTTTTGAGGCTTTCAAATCCAACTCCTCTTTAGTAACTGCAGCATCCTCTTTAGCTTGCAGATGTGCAGCAACATTCTCACTAATTTTCTCATAAGCAAGTTCCTCCTTGGATTTAACTCTAGAAGGAATGTCTTGATCAATCAACATAGACTTTCCTTTATCTTGCTTCTGAGGATGGACAAATGTCTGAGCATGAGCATCATGTGGAAGATCAGCTGGAATATCTACTGATGGACCAGGAATGCCCACTTCTGGCAAAGGATTAGGAAATGATTCCTTTCCTGAAATATCAGCAGAAGTCTTCTTGGTAGGAGAATCAGCAGACTTCTTATCAGCAGAATGTTTCCTTCGGACATAATGAGCAACACCAGTAGAATTCTTGGCTATGGAATACTTGGGAACACTTGTATCAGTAGTAGGAGCAACATCAGCAGTTGGAGCAACAGAGGGTTCAGGTCTAATGTCAGCACTCTTCTGAACACTCTCCAAAGTGGTAGCAGCAAGAAGTTCAAGACCTTCCAAATCAATGTTGTCAGATGCTTTAGTAGAATCTTCGTCTGAGTCATACACCATACCTTGTCTCTTTCTTTGCTTCAGCTTACCCTCTAACTTCTTAACTCTTCCAACTAAAGTCAGAACAGCACTGCTAAGATTCTTATTGGTGAAGTTCAGATCATTCTCCAATTTGTCCACCTTAGATACATACCTGTTCAACAAAGTTGATACAGAAGTGAGAGTAACAGGACCTTCAGCTCCACCAAAAGGGATATCTGTGGTATTGGGAGCATCATTGGTCCTGTGAGAGGAATTATCTAAATTTACATTTACATCTACATGTACATGATCCTCAAATTGAGGTCTCAAAGGACTGAGTGAAGGAAGTCTTGTAAATTGTGGTTAGTTTACAGGTTGGTCAAGGCCTAAATTCTCATTGAGCTCATCCTCAGGAGAATTGAAATCCATTGGTGAGTGTACAGGTGTGGGTAGCCTGGGAGAGAGTGGAGGCTGAACATCAGAAGCAACTGAAGCATTTGCATCAGGAGCATCTTCAGTTCTATCAGGAGAATCCTCCGGTGCTTGAGCATCAGGGGAATCCTGACCACCAGCAGCTACATCAGCTATATCTCCATCAGGGGGATTGCCCACCGGGGCATCAGCAGCTACATCATCAGCTGCTCCATCAGGAGCATTGCCACCAAGCAACATAGCTGGTAGTAAGGGTCTTTGTTCACCAGTAAATTTAATTTTCATTTGGGAAAACAACTTTTTAGACAAACCCTTAACAGGCAAGTGAGTGGGGTCATTGGTCTGAATGTCTAAAATGATTTGAAGAAACCTAGGATACATTAGATATTTAAGTTTTGTATCCTTAACATTTTCAAGCATAGCATTAAAGATATACCTAGAAAAGTTAAATGTTCTTCCTTGAGAGAGACACACAATAGCAAGAGCAATGTCTGTAGAAAACTGATCCCATCCACCAGACTTAGAACCCATGCATTGAAGCAATGTATGTGTCAAGAACCTCCATTTTGGACAAAATAGATTCTTGTACCATGTTTTCCCATCACTACTATACCTAGCAGCCTGAAGCCCTCTAAGTATGTCACTCTTAGGCAAATCAGTCACCCCTCCTTCATCATCCAACTGTAGTTTGGTCCTGACCAAAGACTCAGTAACCACATATTCTTCCCCATCTATAACAGCAACAATCTCTGGTGGTCCATCTTCAATAGTCCTAGTTTGTGCCGTTTCCCAAAATTGTACAACAAGAGACTCATGAATAACATCCGGATATTGGAGCAGAGCATATCGAATCTTGGACCTCTGAAGAAATTCCATCATGCTCAAATAATCATCATCACCCTTTCCACGACCAAGAAAGGCATGTTTGTTATGATCTGCTTTGAAATATAGTTCAGCCATTGATTGAGAATTAGAAATTAGGGTTTGAAGTTCTGAAAGATGTTGAAATGGTTTTGAAAAGTATATAGTGAGAGGGAATCAGTTAATTTGGGAGTGGGATATGCAAGTCTCTGGTAAATATGGAAGTTACTAAACGTGGAATGAAACTGATGTGAATTATTGGAAAGAAATCCTTGACCAATAATCAACTAAGACAAATCCCAATTAACTGACTCATCCGTAGAAACCAAATCAAACGGCTGAAAACAAATGGTCAATCCGCAGAAAATAGTCAAACGTTGACTATGGTCAACAGATCCATCCGCAGCATCACTCAGCAGAATCTTCCCTTCAGTGGAAACCAAATATCTTTTAGAAAGATCTTTTAATTCAAAAATTCAAAGCACCCTTAATAATCTTCAAACTGCCTCGCATTAATCGTAATAAAGACACGCGGTTGGGGGATCTTATAAATAAAGACTAATAATCCCCAAATCTCTCAACTTCAAATCAAATCCCTAATTATCATATCGCCAACCAAAAATACATTCATGGCTTCCAATCAACCCATTATCAACCTTACTTCTGAATCATCAGATACTTCTGACTCATTAACATCTCCACCACCATGGAATATGCCAACACGTCCTCGTGGTCTTACAAAGGAACAAGCTAAGAAGAAGAAACATGATGTGCCTGCACCATGTTTATCATCATCTGAAGATCTTCCACCCTATCCCTCTGAGATTGATGATCCTGAGTATCAGAGAGAGTTGGAGAGAAAGTGGAATGAATTGGAGAGTGCCAACCGAGTTCCCAGTCCTGATGAGTCTCTCATCTTCTTTACATCTTCTGATGAAGAGGATGATGAGAATGATGAACTTTACACTCCTACAACCTCTGATAGACCTCAGTCATCTCGTCCAAGGAAAAGAAAAAGGAATTCCCCATTACCAAAGACTAGAAAGGTCGTGTTAGGTTTGCCCTGTCCTCAGTGGCAAGGACTCTTCAACATCAACAACAAAGCCAAAAAGAAGACTGTGGAAGGCAAGGGCAAGAATAAAGTAGAATAGGAACTTTGTTGTTTGTCTTTCACTTTCATTATCTTGTATTGTACCTCTGAAGAATCAATAAAATTTGCTTTGGTTTATAATTACTTGTTTTAATTCTTCTGAGTAGTATTCCCCTGAATAATTTGAACTTGACTAATCCATCAGCAGGAACACATTTAACTACAAGATAACTTGTATCAGCAGCATGTTGGTCAAACCATTGACTTTCATCCGAAGTATCTAATTAAGTGGACAACTTGCACACTTAGTAATTGCTACTGACTCAACTACCTCCCATTAACTTACATTAACTCGCAGTAAACCCAAATCAGTTCTTTAAAAATAAGTCTTCAAGTCATAATCAACTCACCATTCCATAAATAACATATCCCAAAGTCTTTCACACATTTACACCATGAAACCATCCCCCAATGTCATTGAAATTTCTTCTGATTTATCAGACTCTACTTTTGACATACCTCAAATACAAAGATCATACTACTATTTGAATGAAGGTCCTTCAGAGTTATGTCCATCTCCAACCTCATCAGAGGAAACCACTGAAGCTGAGGAAGCACTAGCTCCTCTAGCTATGATTGTTCCTGACTTCACCCCTGTCACTGCATTCTTAACAAGTGAAATGGAAAGAGTTTGTGCAGATATGGGAAAAATCTCTATCCCTGAAGAGCCACAGTCCTCAGGCAAAAGGAAGGGTCCATTGAAGGTGGTTCTTGGTCTTGCAGCTCCCAAACTCTGGAACAAGGACATGCAATCCAGAGGAATCCACAAGAAGATGCCAGACCCAAAGGACTTGGGTAAAGGGAAAAGAAAGATGGATTAGGTTGTTTGTTGGGGGTGTGTTGGTATGTTGGTGGTTGATTTTAGTTAAGGGATGTGGTGGTAGGATGGTGGTTGTTTGTCTTGTTAATGTTTTATGTAATCTGTGTTTCTTCTGATGATTGATCATGATGTACCAAGCTTGCCACAAATTAATAAAATTTACTTTTAAGTCTTTACATCTTAATCCACTAAATGTCGACCATTGACCATCAGCAGGAACATGACCTGAGACCAGACATTCACACAAAACACAAAAGCACAAAAGAACAACCATAAAATTGTATAAGATTAGTAAAAACCTGCAAAAGAAAGTTAGTAAACATAATAATCTACATAAATACAACATGTATAATCCTCCCCTGAGGCATATGCCTCCCCTGAGGTTTATGCCTCCCCTCAAACATTGCATTCAAGGGTTAACCATCCCAATATTGACAACCAGGTGATTAAACCTTGGTCCATCAAAAGCTTTTGTTAACAAATCAGCCACATTATCATCAGTGTGAATCTTAAGCACTTGAATTAGATGCTTCTCATTTGCATCTCTTATAAAATGGTGCCTAATTTCTATGTGTTTAGTTCTCTGATGAAAAACAGGATTTTTAACAATGGAATAGTACCTTGATTGTCAATGTAGATTTTAGTGTTCATAAAGTTAAACCCATAATTCAACATCTGATTTTGAATCTAAAGTACCTGACCACAGCAATTGACAGCAGCCACATATTCTGCTTCAGTGGTAGAAGTGGCCACAATGGTTTGTTTCTTACACTGCCAAGAGATGAGTCTTCTTCCCAGAAATTGACAACCTCCTGTTGTGGATTTCCTATCCAAATTAGCTCCAGCATAGTCACTATCACTGTATGCCTCCAACACAAATGGTGAATCCCTTGGATACCAAAGGCCTAGTTTAGGTTGGCCCTTGATGTACTTGAAAATTTTCTTCACAGCATTTAGATGAGAAGTTAATGGAGTGACTTGATGCCTTGAGCAAGCACTGACAGCAAAAGTAATGTCAGGCCTAGAGGCTGTGAGATACATGAGTGAGCCAATCATAGATCTATAAAGATGAACATTAACAGCCTCATCTTGCTCATTTGGATTCTTAAGCTTGGGTGGTTCATATGGAGTGGTAGCAGTCCTCAAAAGTTCCAAGTCAAACTTTTTCAAAATATCTTTAACATATTTCTCCTGATGAATAAAGATCCCTTCAGGGTGTTGTTTGACTTGCAGCCCTAAGAAAAAGGTTAACTCCCCCATTGCACTCATTTGAAATTCACCTTTCATCAAATCTTCAAATTCCCTGCACCAAGCCTCCTTTGTGGATTCAAATATGATGTCATCCACATAGACCTGTACTAGAATGATATCCCTGGAGTTCTTCTTAATGAAGAGAGTCTTATCAATAGCTCATCTTCTGTATCCATGCTCCAATAGAAATGTAGATAATCTAGCATACCATGCTCTTGGTGCTTGGTGAAGTCCATAAAGTGCCTTGACAACTTTTTAAACCTTCATAGGATGATGGGGGTCTTCAAAGCCTTGTGGTTGAGTAACATACATCTCCTCTTCTATTTTGCCATAGAGAAAGGCACTCTTGACATCCATCTGATAGACCTTAAACCCCATATATGAGGCAAAGGCTAAAAATAGTCTAATGGCCTCAACCCTAGCCACTGGTGCAAAGACCTCAGTGTAGTCAATACCTTCTTCTTGTCTGAAACCTTGAGCCACTAATCTTGCTTTATTTCTGACCACAATACCTCTGGTATCCCTCTTGCATTTTAAGATCCACTTAGTCCCAATTGCAATCTTCCCTGCAGGCAGATCAACAAGTACCCAAACATCTTGATTCTTGAATTGTTGCATCTCTTCCTGCATTGCTTCAACCCAACTAGGCTCATTCAAAGCCTGTTTAATGCTTGTGGGTTCAACTTGAGACAAGAAACAAGCAAACAAACAATGCTTATGATATGTGTGATTGTCTCTCTTCTGAGTGGATACATAAGTCAAGAATGCACATTTCCCAAACTTGGTATTCTTAATAGCACTCCTGGTGAGTACCATAGCATTTGGATCACCAAGTATATTATCTTGTGGATGTATAATGTTGATCCTTTTAGTTGGAACAGGATTCACATCAATGGAGGTATCAAGATTGGTTAAGGTAGGAGCAAAGTCTTCATCATAAGAAGCTGATTGAAAAATACCATCACTTTGCTCAACATTAGCAAGATCTGAGGGAGTAGGAAACCTGCCAAAAGGTTCATCAAAACTTGTGGAAACTTCAGTAGAAACAGGAACTTCCGCAGAAACACCTTCAGCAGAATCTCCATCAGCTGATGCTTTAGCAGAACTAGGTTTTCTGCTTTCTTCAACATCAGCTTGTTTTAAGAGGGCTTCAGTGTCTTGAGCAAACTCAAAACCAAGTCTTTTAGCTTCCTCAGCAGCTGCATGTTCTTGCTTTTTGAGTCTAGCAAGATCTTCTGCATAAGTTGAATTTTCCACATCATCAGCAGATTGGGCATCAGAGGTTTCTTTGGTAGGAGGATCTGCTATCTGGGTGGGTAGAGTTGTTACAACAATAGTGGGTTTATCACTGTCTGAATCATCCTTTAGTGGACCTGCATTGTTAGAAGATGATACTTGTATACATGCAGATGGGTTAGCTGTGTGTCTAGCATACCCCAAATAATCAGTAAGGTAATCAAGGTCAAAATACCATTCATGACCCTTGCCCTGTACATTAACATTATCCTCCAAAAATTCCAGGTTAAGTGTCTCTTCAATCTTCTTTGTAGCCAAATTATAGACCCTATAAGCCTTGCTATGTGCTGAATAACCAACAATATAACCTTCAGCAGCTTTTGCTTCAAATTTGCCTAGATGATCACTTGTATTAAGAATGGTCACCTGACAACCAAAAGGTTACAAGTGTTCAATGGTAGGCTTCTTCCCTGTCAACAGTTCATAGGGTTTCTTATTATGAGGTCTAGTAATCAACACCCTATTCAAGACATAATAGGCAGTACCAACTGCCTCAGTCCAAAACATGGTGGGAAGCTTAGAGTCAGCAAGCATAGATCTTGCAGTCTCTATAAGGGTTCTATTCTTTCTTTCAGCAACTCCATTCTGTTGTGGAGTCCTAGGAGTACTATAATCTCTTTTGATACCCTTTAAACCACAAAGTTCAATGAGTTTGGCATTTTTGAACTTTGTCCCATTGTCACACCTAATACCTTTAATCTTCTTGTTAAGTTGATTTTCAGCTAGAGCCATAAATTCTGAGTGCCTGAAAGGTTTGATCTTTAGTCACTAAGAAGAATGTCCAACTGAATCTACTGAAAGCATCAGTGATCACAAAACAGAAGTACTTATGATCAATACTTCTGATGGATGTAGGACCAAAAAGATCCATGTGAAGCAGCTGCAATGGTTCTGAGATAATGCTCACAGTTGTAATGGCTTTATAAGAAGCTTTGTGTTGCTTTCCCTTGTTACAAGCCATACAATTGTGCTCATTGGTGAAGATCTTGGAAGGAAGTCCATGAACAAGTCCATCTTTAGCAAGTTTGTTGATGACTTTGAAATTAACATGTGCCATCCTCCTATGCCATTTTGTAGATTCATCCAAGGATGCTTTAGCCACCAAGCAAGTAAGATCACCTTCTGGCTTGCAGATTCAGGTGAAAGAATGAAACAACCATCTTCAGTGAAAAGCACAGGAAGCTTTTTGTCACAAATTTGTAAGACTGAGAACAAATTGAATCCTTGAAGTTCCTTCACATAGTAGACATTCTCAAAATCCACCTTTGGAGTTCTAATGGTTCCTTTGCCAGTAATCCTTCCTACTCCACTTCCAAACCTCACAATGCCTCCATTAATAGGTACAAGGTCATCCAGCTTCTCTTCATTACCAGACATGTTTCTTGAACAGCCAATATCAACAATACCTAAGTCTTTATTAAGAAGAGGATGTTCCTACAACAAAGAAAGTTAATATACAACAACAACAAATAGTATGAGACTTAAGTCATGAAAGACTTGAGCCTGCCTTGTGAATCATTCTGATGAACCCAAGATGATGAGTTAGATCCATAATTGTTCCTGGATTCCCTGTAGTTAAATGGTCTTTTATATGTCCAAGAACAATCTGCTGAGGACTTTTCAGCAGAATCCCAATTACCCCTTTCCCATACTCATTGGGTCAGTATATTCATACCAATGATTAGCATCATTAAATGGTTGAAATCCATATCTATTTCTATTGGTATTCATACATCTATTGTTAAAAGCCGACCTATTGGAATAAACAAGCCAATCAGCTGGAGTGGAATACATTCTGCTGACATGATAATTGGCCTGTGGAGCTAATGAGGGTTTGGTATTAGTCCACTTATGTCTAGGTCTATTGTTCACAATAGAAACACCCATCCTCTTTTCATGAAAATCACAATCCTTAATTAAATGCAACTTGCTACCACAAACAAAACACTTCTTTTTCTTATAAGATTTATTCAATCCAAAAGATGTCTTATTAAACATAAAATTATTCAAACAAACATCAGAAACAGAATTGTTTTGTAAACACTGAAATGAATTGTTTTCATAAGAAGTAAATAACAAGTCTTCAGAAGAGGCTGGTTGATAAAAAACTTCATCAGCAGCAACTTCAGAGTCCACAGACTTGTAGGTTGACTTGTCAGAAATCTTTGTTGAGGACTTGGGTGAGTCTGACTTGGTCTTGGAATCACAGCTGGCATAACTAGAGGTCTCTGAGGTCTTGTCCCTGGAAGAACAAGATACATAAGTGTTAGAATCATTACTAGATATACTTCTAGTGTCATGGGAGTCATTGATCCTAATGCCAATGGTTTCCTTTGATTCTGGTGAGTCAGACTTATGGGATGTGGGTTTAGGGGTTCCTATGGTTGGACAGTCTTCAGACTTATTTGGCAAGTCTTTAGACTTTTTACCAAAGAGATGGTGTGAACCATCAAAGTCAGAAGTTTTGGTGGTAGGCATAAATACCCCTCTGATAGGTCCTGGTACAGCATTCATTCCCCCTTCCTTAACATATTTTACGGGCTTTTGAAATTCTAGGACAGGTTCAGGGTCAAAAACACTGGATATATCAGGGTAAGTTAACTCCTCTGGATCAATATATTTATCATACCCTAAAGCTCTTCTAGACCTAACAGATTGACTACTATCAATCAGTTTTTCTAAATGTGAAGACCCTTCTTGCCACTTCTTACGACCAGCTACTTCTTTATTCAATTTCTCTTGTAAAACATCTTTCTCAGATTGAATTCTAGCTTTTTCTTTTTTAGAAAACTTCAATTCATTGCTAGCACATTCTAAATCTCTACTTAAAACTCTAATCTTTTCCTCATAAGCCAATTGATTTTGTTGAAACCACACTTTTTGTTGTTCTAAAGTTTTAAAAGCTTCTTTGTAAGTTGCAGCTTCAATAAAACAAGCATTATATTTTGGTTTCATATCATCATAAGCTTCTTTTAGAGTTGTATATTTAGAATCACAATCACAAGCATAAGTAGATACCTGAGGAGAGATTCCCATGAGACCAAAGCTATCATCACAACTAGCCATGCAGGAGATTTGAGGAGAGTTGCTTGTATCATCATCATGCTCATTCCAGTCCACACTAGTATCAATAGCAGTGATCAAGGCCTTTGATTCTACAGCTTCCAATTCTTTCTTCTTGTATACTGAATACCTGGTACTGGCTTCACCCTTCTTGGCTGTGCATTCTCTTACAAAGTGACCAATTTCTCCACAAGCATAACACTTCACCTTCCTTCTATCAAACCTAGCTGCATCTTTTCCTTCAACATTGAGCTTTTTACCAACCTTTTGCTCAAATCGCCTCACCTTGAGAGATAGCATAGCCATTTGCCACTTTAAGTCCAATTCTTCTAAAGCAAGTTCATCAATTTGCTCAAAGTCTTCATAAGCAATTTGTTGCTGTTTATCAACTTCAGCAACAAATGAATGAAGTACATCTTCCATCACATTGCTAATCTTTGGATGAGTTATTAGATTAGCACTTGAAAAAGACAATGTGGTCATTGGAAGACTTTGGCTTGGAGTGGATGGACTTGAGTAAACCTGTGGTGTTGGGGATGAGCTTGCATAGGTATGTGGCATGTAGTTTGAATTAGAACTGACAAATGTAGATTGTGAAGGAGTTGTTGCATATGGAGAGAATCCTTTTATGTCACCTTCTAAAGCTCTGAGTTTGGTGTACAAATCATCAAAGGTTAGATAGTCCAAGCCACCTTTGGTTTTCAATGATATACTCACCTGAGACCATGAGGGAGGCAAGGCTCTTAAAAACCTAGAGTTCACCTCCTCATTATCAGGTCTGGCCAGCAACTGATTCAAGTGACTCAAAATCTTCTGAAACCTGTCATAACCTTTGTGAAGACCTTCCTCTTCAGTGATCTTGAATTCTTGGAACTCCATCTTCAGCATACTTTTCCTCATCCTCTTTGATTCTTCATTCCCACCAAATCTAGCTTTTATGGCCCACCAGATTTCTCTTGGATCAGTCATGGAATGAAAATCTCCCATTTGGTCATCAGGGATGGCCTGCAACAATATGGTTCTTGCTTTGTTTTCCCTTTGTATAGCAAGAATTTCATCAGCAGAAACAGGTTCCAGTATTGTAACTTTCCCATTAGCATCAACACTTTGCTTTTTAGGACGACAGCCATTGAGTATAACATTCCAGAGGTTATAATCAACACTTGCAATCCAATTCTGCATCTTCATGGCCCAGATTTCATACTCATCCTTCCTAAGAAAAGGAAGTTTTGCATTGCTGTTGGAGAAGGCCACTTGTTGTAGTTGTTGAGTGAGAGAGCCTGCTTCAGAGAGAGCAACATCACCACCTGGTTTGTCTCCCATTGGTATTGATTAAGTAGTTATGTGATTGTGTAGAGGTTACAGAGAGTATCTAGTGGCTCTGATACCACTTGTTGGGATCTATTCCTTGATAGATCACGAGCCAATAGATCGTTAGCCAACTAATGTAATCACTAGCTAGACTAAGTTAGATAATCTCTGTGAGTTTGTAATTATGCGGAATATAAAAACAAACATATACTAAACTTGATCCTCTATGGATCGATAATATTAATAAAACTTCGTACTTAAACTTGTGTCTATTACAATGACCTAGGGTTCCTTATATACTAGTGGAAACCCTAACCTTTCTTACAAGAAACGAATAATGAAAAACTAATAAAAGATATTCTACATATCTTGTCCTAAAATACATAAGTTATATCCACGGTTAAACTCTATCCGTAGGATCTATGGTCGTCCGTAGGAACCAATCATCAGTAGAAAGTCACTAAGCCTTCCGCAGGAACCTGTCAGCAGTATCTGTCAGTAGTATCTTCAATAATTCCTTACAATTTAGTCACACAACTCATGTTTCTTTTGGGTATTTAGTCACATACAATTAAACATAAAGTGGCAAAAAATGTGAATAAGTGTGACCATATGTTCTTTAAAGTGAAGAAATGTGTGTTTTGTGTGACTATTGATCATCCAATGGCCACATGAATTTTAGGTTTGTGTGGCCTTTTGTTACATTTAGTCACACAAAGCATTTCTCTTTTGGGTATTTAGTCACATACAATAAATCATAAAGTGGCCAAAAGTGTAAATAAGTGTGACCATATGGTGTTTAAAGTGAAGAAATGTGTGGTTTGTGTGACTATTGATCATCCAATGGCCACATGAATTTTATTTTTGTGTGGCTTTTGGTTACATTTAGTCACACAAAGCATTTTTCTTTTGGGTATTTAGTCACATACAATAAATCATAAAGTGGCCAAAAGTGTGATTAAGCGTGACCATATGGTGTTTAAAGTGAAGAAATGTGTATTTTGTGTGACTATTGGTCATCCAATGGCCACATGAATTGTATGTTTGTGTGGCCTTTTGTACCATTTAGTCACACATATCATGTTTCTTTTGGGTATTTGGTCACATACAATTTAGCATAAAGTGGCCAAAAGTGTGAATAAGTGTGACCATATGGTGTTTAAAGTGAAGAAATTTGTGTTTTGTGTGACTATTGATAAGCCAATGGCCACATGAATTGTATGTTTGTGTGGCCTTTTTTACCATTTAGTCACACATATCATGCTTGTTTTGGGTATTTAGTCACATACAATCAAGCATAAAGTGGCCAAAAGTGTGAATAAGTGTGACCATATGGTGTTTAAAGTGAAGAAATTTTGTTTTGTGTGACTATTGATAAGCCAATGGCCACATGAATTGTATGTTTGTGTGGCCTTTTGTACCATTTAGTCACACATATCATATTTCTTTTGGGTATTTAGTCACATACAATTAATCATAAAGTGGCCAAAAGTGTGAATAAGTGTGACCATATGGTGTTTAAAGTGAAGAAATTTGTGTTTTGTGTAACTATTGATAAGCCAATGGCCACATGAATTGTATGTTTGTGTGGCCTTTTGTACCATTTAGTCACACATATCATGTTTGTTTTAGGTATTTAGTCACATACAATTAAGCATAAAGTGGCCAAAGGTATTAATAACTGTGACCATATGCCGTTTAAATTGAAGAAATTTGTATTTTGTGTGACTATTGATCATTAAATGGCCACATGAATTGTATGCGTGTGTGGCCTTTTGTAACATTTAGTCACACAACAAATTAATTATACAGTCACCAACAAAAAGCCGTAAATAATAAAATTCAATAAAATTCAAATATATAAAATTAAACAAATTCAAATACAATAAAAGTGGAATGTATATAAAATTGTGATGGCGTAAATAATAAAATTCTCATAAATATAACTTCTTAGTCTTGATCTTCTGAGCAGCTTCACTTTTCATGGATTCAATAGAGACGTAGTTGCGTTTCCCTGTTAATTTAGGTGGAACTTTGTTATGCTCACTAATCATTTGTATGGTACTTGGTGGTGTAGCCTGTAGGAAACAAAAAGCCGGGTGTATCAAATACTGAATTAATTATGAGAAATTATATATATATGTAGGTTGATAAAACAGATGCTTGTATGTACCTGATCTTCCAAAATCACTTGCTCCTTTGGCCATGCATAAAAACCACCTAATGCCTTCATAACTGTTTTGAAACCATTACCTCCTACATCCGGTATGCAAACTGCATCCTGTAAGGATTTATCAATAGACACTTTGTAGCAATCCTTGGGGAGTGGTTTGCTATGAACCATTTGTTTTCCATCACTCATGTATACTCTGCCCAAAGCAATAATAGTTGTTCTCTTTGAGTAACACAGTTTGCAGTTAATTACCTAAAAAAATGATTTGTTGCATGTATGTATCAGAAATCAGTTAAACAAAATAATATATGAACATGTTTAAATACATACTTGTGGTAGTACTAGTAATGAAGACTCATCTTCTTGTGATTGGGAAGCTTGACGTGCATCCTTTCGTTTTGCTCTAGTCGTTTTCTTAGATGCGACAGATTTAACAGTTACCTATACATATAAAACACAGTAAATAAGATATGCATGTAGATTTAAAAAATCACATGTGGAAGTTTTATTACTTACACTTGTTTCCTTTTCCTTTTCCAAAGTTGGTAGTCCGTTAGACTTCTGAATGCTTGCAACTTTTTCACATCCAGAAACATGTGTTCCAGCATCCGCATCAGCATTGCTGTTTATATGATTAATGTTCACCGGAGACACCTGCAATATAAAGTGTTTAAGAAGAATGCAGCAGTTTTTAAAAGGGTCAATAAAAGATGGAATGTTACTTCTGGTGGTGTCAATGGACTTGGCGTCAATGGAGTTGACGTCAATGGAGTTGTTGCCAATGTAGTTGATGTCGATGGACTTGATGCCAATGGAGTTGACGTTGAGTTCGACTGCCCCTTTTGTGCAGCCAATTGCTTCATCAAATCCTGGATTACCACATCTTTTTCTTGACGTTGGCGTCTCTCATTTTCAAGTTCACTTTGAAGTAACACCACTCTTTCATCAGATGCTTGTTTGTTTCGAGGAAGATCAAAATACCTCCTGTAGGTTACTCCACCTCCCACTCCTCTCGCATATCCTCCCTTTTCCTTACCTAATACAACTGTCATGGCATCACTGCCATGATCAACCTTCAAGGTTCCTTGTTTGATCTTGTCCTCCTTTTCTTTCTGCACACACAATATGGGTAATAGGTTATTATATGTTGATCCCACTTTAATATAAGCAAGAAGACTTTTTAGCCCCACTATGCACATTATAATAAAATATGCAGTAAAACTTACAATTTTTTCTCCCACGGCTCTAGTATCATCATCGTAAAAATCTCCGTCTTTGTTCTTCCTTCCTGACAACCACAGCGTGGTACGCGGTCATTCTTCATCTGGTTGAATTTCTTTACGATCGATCTTATAAACATCAAATGCACACACGTAAGATAAACCAATTTAAACGCAAGTATTATGCTATTAACTGCAAATGTTTCAAGTTACCATTTGATCTATCACAAGGGCGTATCCACCTCGTCCCATTCTATGCTGATAAAGAGACTTGGAACGCGCCACTTTTGTTGCAGCTGATTTCACCTTGCAACACAAAATCAAAAGGCGTTTACATGTAGTAATGATTATATACTATAGAACTAATACATATGGAAACAGCAAATGCTTGAACTTGAATAAAAAAGTACTAATTAACACCTTGTATTCATCGCTTTGTGTATAATTTACAAAATTGACCCAATCATCAACTGATATAATTGCATCATAATTAGTCGGGACTTCATTTAGTTTAGAAGGTGTTTCTAGGTTGGGCAATATGTAGTTTTGTGTCAATTTACTTCTGAAATTGCGTAGAAGTTGACCAAGATGATTCATTAACATTTTTCTGGCTGTCAAGTCAACATCAAAAAATCGCTGCAAAGATTAACACAATGTTCTTAATTAGTTGCACATAATGTAAATGCTACATATATATTTCATGCTATATTACTGGGTTAAAAAATAGTATAGGTTTACCGTGATTTCGTCCCACATTTTGTCTCTTGCTTCTAAATCAACCTTCTTCCAGGATATAATCCTGACACCTATATGCTCACGAACCAAGTCTCCCAAAAAACTAGAAAACAATGCTCGGTGTTTTCCTGATATCCTATTCATAGCATCGAAGGTTACACTGAGCTTCTCTCCACCTGCTTTTCCATATTCCCTTCGAAACTTTGCTAACCTGGTTATGCCCCTCTTTTTGACATAACCATTTGATTGGTTGTTATCACGTTCACCATCATCAGAATATTGCTCCGATTCATATCCCAAATCCTGGTCAGGATGTTCATTATCAGAAAAATCAATATTATCACGATCATTCTCTTGGGTTTCCATGATTCGTCTGAAGCAATGTGTAAAAGAATAATACTAAACTAAATTATTGAATAATGGTTAAAAAAGTTATTGATTTAATGTTTTGAAGAAGGCTGGTTTTTTGGAGAAAAAATAGGGCATATGATGGGGCAGTTTTTCGTTTAAGGAAATCACAATTTCCAGAGCGAATTTTGAAAATTATGCTTGAGAATTTAAACATTTCACGAAAATATTTGGCTCCAAAATTTTTAATTAAGAATTTAAACATTTCATTAATATTTTGGCTCCAAAATAACACCCATGCATATAACTTTGCATGACATAAGTTGTGCTTACACACAGTCCCAAACACCCATATATCTTCAAACCCGCTGTCCCAAACACACATATAACTGCATAAACACAAAATGGCGCATACAAATGAACAAACACGATATGAAAAATGAGGAGAATGTATAAAACATGTAGAAACAGTCTAAAACATGATTAAACGGGCGAGAACGTGTAAACACGAACTAAAACGTATAAAAACCGACTAAGAATTATAAGACGTAGGAAAAATGAGGAAAAATATGAAAAAACATGAAAATGACAAAAACCTACGAAAACGGATAAAAACGTGTACAGACGTAGTAATCCATGAAAAAACGGGGGATAACGTGTAAACATGGACGAAAACGTGTACACACGGATGCAAAGGTATCATATAACCTAAAGATACCCTAACGACAGTATGACACATTCTTCATCATAGTACATATGACTTTACTGATTTTATGGCCTTCTCAAATGTCAAAATTAACGTGCCCACCTTTAATAATTAAATTTAACACACTCAGGGGCGGATCTAGTGTATAGCACGGGTATGGAAGTACAAACCCTAAAATTCGACGGGTAGTGTAAAAAACATAGGGTGCATACCCTTGAAGGACCCTTCGAGGACCATTCGAGCAACAGTGCATACCCTATTTTGAAATCCTAGTTCCGCCATTGAGCACACTTCATATAACCTTCACAATATAACTATACACATACCAAGTCTATGCAACCCATGGATGACCGGTGATAATGGCTAATTCACATGGTGGGTCATTGGTAGTAGGTTATAACTGGTCACATTCATTAATGGGTATTTGGCATCATATGGGAATTGGGTTATAGTTGTTTTAGGGTGTCATGTTACGACAGGATTCAATGAATAGTACATATGTATAATATTATGTTATCAAAAACCCGACCGAATGGTCAAGATGCTCGCTCCCTGAGATATTCCCATGTCGTTTTAACTGAGCTAATGTCAAATATTGATCATGTTCGTTAAGTTAATAAATAAATGAAGATAAACGAACTTTTACCAAACAAATCAGGAAACGTTCAAAGAACGTTCAGTTTGTTTAAATTCCTAGCTACTCACAGGATTCTAATAGGCTGGAAAATAGTAATTTGTAATTTAAAGCCTAGAAATGCAAATTAACTTTTCTTAAGTCCTAAATGACTAAAAATAATTGTAGGGAAAATATTTTTATTTTTTTGAGTTTTATTTTATTTTTTAATAATTAAAAACTAATTTTAAGTAATTAAATGATAAAAAATAGTAAACTGATTAAGAATACACAAGAAAAATGTGCAATAACTACTTAAAGTATTTAAGTTTATAGCAAAAATAAAAGTGACAAACCAACTTATTTAAATAACTACACAGTCTTCATCACAGTACATATGACTTTACAGGTTTTATGGCCTCCCCAAATGTCAAAATTAACGTTCCCACCTTTAATAACTTTAAGACACTTCATATAACCTTCACAAAATATACACATACCAAGTATATGCAACCCATGTATGACCGGTGATAATGGCTAATTCACATGGTGGGTCATTGGTAGTAGGTTATAACTGTTCACATTCATTAATGTTCATCAAGGTCGACAACAGGGCAATATCACTGGTTCATATGACCCAAGTGTACTATCGGGTTGTTCGGTTAGTTTGGTTTCATTCAATTAGAAAATAATAATCATGAATATTTTAAAAATAATATTCAAATTATAACCATTTATAAAGATGGGCGTGATCTTTTTGAAATTCACGGGTTGAAAAGGTTAAACGGGTTTTGGGTTGACACAGTCAACCCTTTTTTGATACAAAAGTTGCCACATTAAGAAAAAAAGCTTAAACGGGTTGTCAAGTCGACCCAATTAATTTATTCACAACCCGAACCTAGGAATGGCAATGGAGCGGATTTGGAGCGGGGCGGCCATCCCCATCCCCGAATCCAATTACCAAAACATGCCCCAAACCCGCCCCAATCCCCATTGGGGATCTTATTGGGGTGCCCCATTGGGGCGCGATACTCCTCCAAACCCGCCCCGATCCCCATTGGGGATCTTATCGGGTCCTTAATGGGGTGTCTTCTTTGGCATGTTCTAAGCAAAACGAATTCAACATAAAATTTTTTTAAATAATAATAAATAAATAATTAAATAAATAAATAACCTTCAAATTATCTAGTCACAAATTACAAGAAACACTTAAACATTAGACGTAACAAGGATCATTCAGTTTTTACAATCTTCTCTATGAAACAAAATAATAAAATCTTAATGTTGACTTGGTCTTTTCATTCCTTTGAAACAGCTCACGAAAGGAAGTCTTCATTCATTTAATATTCAAAAACAATAGCCCAAATTATCTGTTTAAACATTGATGAGGCGAAAAATGATCCGTTTTTAGGGGGTCATTTAAGCCCGAATCCGAATTTATTTGATCAAATATTGCCCTAAATCGTTCCTTTTGTGATTTTAGGTACTTTGGGAGAGAAATCTGGAAAAGGAAGCAATTCAGACGTTTATGGAGCATAAAAGTGAAGAAAACGCCAAAGTCTTAATTTTCCATGCTGGGAACAGCAGGTGACGGCGTCAAGAGCAAATCCTTGACGGCGTCAAGAGCAAATTTCATGAATTTCCATGACGACCCAGTAGAGTTTTGACGGCGTCACGTGAGAAGGGCATCAAGAGTAAAAGAGTCATGACGGCCTGGAAGTGTCTAAGTCTTGACGGCGTCAGAAGTAGATCTAGGCAGTCCGAGGAGAGTTTTGGCGGCGAGGTGACGGCGTCACAAGATTACTCTTGACGCCGTCAGACCTGTTTTTCTATATATAGTTTTCTAGTTTTTCACATTAAAGGAGAGAAGTTTTAAAGAAACCCTAAGTACGATTTTGGTGCAACTTTTACAGGTTTTTCAAGGGTTCCAAACCCTTGATACCTTGCATTGTAATTGAGATAAGTGTTCTTCTAATTCAATCAATATGTCTATGTGTTGGTTGTCTATATCTTGTTCTTGTCTCAATTCCATTATGCTAGGCTAGATCTCTTTTGTGTTTGCTTAGATCTAATGAAACCTAGATATTGATTATGTGTTGATTACTTGTTTATTCTTGTCTTGGATGAATGATTTATATGTTAGGCTTAAGAAAACTGGCAGATCTCCAAATGGTAACATGCTTGAACGTCTTAAGAAACATGAACCGAGGCGTACTAGGTCTTTATTGGTTGTATTTAATGCATGAGCCACTGTTTACAATCCCTATAGTTGTGATGGGCATGGTGTAGGAGGAGATAAGAGCTCATAGAATTGGGAAGTTATGTATGCCACCCCATGAATGGTATTAAAGAATACAATCCGTCATCCATACAATTATAACAAGTAATTATCGTGTAAAAGATATCTAGGGAGTAGTGAAATCTAAGTAAACACATTTTCTCCAATTACTGCTCACAATCTTAGTAAAATTAGTTTATTTTCATTTTTAGTATTTTATTTTGATTGCATCTTAGTTTTGGGTTAGTTGAATAGCAACTAATTCCGCCCACTCTTCCAAAACCCCGAGATTTTAATTGCTTTCTAAAAAATATAAAAATACAAAAATAATCATCCCTCACCTTTAGAACTAGTATTTAGGCTTTCTAATCCTAGCGACACTATTCCTAAGCTGAACGATCAATCCCCCGGTACTTGTCACTATACTATACTACAACGATCAGGTACACTGCCTGGTGGGGGTTGTAAGCTTCTCGAGATCCCTCGAGAGGTAAAGCCTGTTGCGATTCCCACGCATCAAATTTTTGGCGCCGCTGCCGGGGATTGTCTATCTTTACATTTATTCCTAAACTTTCACAAAAGAGTGCGGCGCTATCAAGTTTTTGGCGCCGCTGCCTGGGGAATAGTTATTGTCTAGGTTAGAATTTCTTTTTATTAGGTCTACTTGCTAGATTCCTTTCTAGTAAGATTTTGTTTTTATTTTTTAGGTTTTCTCTAGTCTATCTTTTTCTTTGTGCCTTTGTTAGTAAATTAAGTTCATTGACTATTCCGTTCACCATTATGGAGAACGCGAATCCACCAAGTCCGACACTAGAGTTTTACCAGAAAAAATATAATTACACCAGTTTGGATATACCAAGATGGATGAATGAAATGAGGAGGACAGGATCTTATATTGATTTTATTGAGTACCTTGAGAAAAGAGGCCAAGGGCATAAGACTTTTAAAGAATTCACCTTAGGAGCTCCATCAACCCCTCAAAATGCCTCACTTAGTGAAACTTATGCACCATATGAGCCTTCACCTAGGATAGTTTCGTATGAGCCACCTAGCTGCATGTCATGGTTAGGCCCTACCATAATACAGGATGAAAACATATGTGACCTTGATGTGATGGAGAATGTAGCCGAACATGATCACATTGATCAAAAAGACCTAGGTTTTATGATCGATGATGATGAATCTCAAGAAACAGATGATGAATCTTTTGGGCAATTTGTATATAGCAGTCAGAATATTGAGGATGATCCTTGTGATTCGGACATAGAAGTTGAGATGCCTAGGGAAGCACGTGAGATACTTGGGAAAATGTTAGGGTTAGATTATAATAAAACACATGTTGAGGATATAGGTGATTTTGACACAAGGAATGATGAAGTAAATAACATGAGCCCACAAAGTACCCCACAATTCCTACCATCATTTGAGACACACATACCACCCGTGACTTACCCGGAAGAAGTAGAAGAGACTGTAGGAACCCCAATAGAGGTAGAACCCTTGGATCAAACACAACTAGAGGATATAGGTTTGAATACTTATAATGATAACCTTACTCTTAGTTCTAGGAAAGTTCCTAGTTTTGATGAACCGGAGCCTCAACCAGAACCGTTACCTAATCCTCCATCCTTGGATGTGAATTTAGGAATTGAGATAGGTTCCGATCCACCCATCAAACCATAAAGTCCGGGTAGTCTTAGGATAAAAGTAGTGGACTCTAAGCCTTGTAGAGAGGAAGCCAATATAGGAGTGGAACATGACCTTACATACTTACATCACCCATTCATGATTGATCATAAGAAACATTATGGGTTTAAACCAGGTTTATTAGGTCAAGATGGATTCCCAACTAGTAGTTTCTTGAAGTTGATAGAAGATGATCCCTTTCTAAGAGAAAATCTTAATCCTCCCACTAACCTAATTGAATTAGGTAAGGTTATGATGATAGGAGCACAGCCCATTGAGCATATAATTCATCCACCACTCTTTCCTCACATGGCATATTTCCACCCTAAGGGTGTGTATCACTACTTCCACCCACACTTAATCCTAAGTGTAGGGAAAACCTCTCCTATTTCCGTTAAATAAGGGTAGAGTCAGGCTCGTGACTCGAACAAAAACAAGCGCTTCTTGGGAGGCAACCCATGTTTTGTGTGTTTTTATTTGTTTGTTTGATTTTATTTGTTTTCGTATTCATGTTCTATTTTTATTGTTTGTGGCTCATGTTTCAAAGTAAATTGTGAAAATGCTTTATTTTGTTTTTAACTTCGTCTTAATTGCATATAAAGGTATTTTGCAAAAGATAAGTGTAAGGGAGATCCAAATTTGTTTATAAGAACAAAATTGAGCATGAACCACAACAATATTAAATGGACATGCGTATTAGTACTTGTTAGAGTCAAATGCTTGTATCGAGTCGTAATGATGTTTTGCAGGATTTTCCAGGAAGTCGGACCAAGTTTTTCCGGAAACTTAACATAAGAATTTCTGCAGGTCCATTCTGACGGCGTCAGGGGTTTACTCTTGACGGCGTCAGGAGTTAAAATCTGGAAATTTTACCGGTTTTGTTTTTCTAACGGAGTCTTATGGTTTTTGTGAATTATTAAGTTTTATAATCTCCAGGAGATCTGCAAACTTCATTCCACAAGCATTATATCTTATCTTGTTTTCTAGGAATTAGAAACTTATATAGGATGCCGCTAATTTTACGCGAGGTTGTCTTGTCTATTTTGTCAGGTTTTACAGGTTATGTATGACAAGAAGATGATTTATATTCTGGAAGGGAAGCTTTGATTGTCCATTTTCTTGGAGGAAGATTTAACCTGGCCATCCTATTATCTATACCGAGCGAATCAGGGGAGTATTTGATTTCATTCTCTTTACTTTTTCACTTTTACATTCTTTACTTGAACATTGGGGACAATGTTCATCTTAAGTGTAAGGGGAGGGTAAAAAGATGATACCTTACATATGCACTTTCGCTTGAGTTTGTTTTGTTTGATGGTAGATGTGTAATAAAACTATGAGAAATACTTGTTAGTGTAATTTTAGCGCCAAATTTAAAATTTTTACAACATTTAGGAGTGAAACTTTAGCCATATCAAGCGTCTCATGGATAGGAGATTGTATGACTAGCACATAACCGTATATTCAGAAAAATTTTCCACCCAAATATGTGAGGTTCACCTTTAGATTTGATAGGAAAAGTGATGAGGCGAAAAATGATCCGTTTTTAGGGGGTCATTTAAGCCCGAATCCGACTTTATTTGATCAAATATTGCCCTAAATCGTTCCTTTTGTGATTTTAGGTACTTGGAGAGTGAATTCTGGAAAAGAAGCCATTTCAGACGTTTTTGGAGCATAAAAGTGAAGAAAACGGCAAAGTCTCAAATTTCTATGCTGGGAACAGTACCTGAAGGCGTCAAGAGTTGTTCTTGACTCCCAAGAATAAAATACCGTAGCTGATGACGGCGTCACATAGGCCGTCATAAGTAGATCAAGGCCGTCCGAGGAAGTATTTGGCGGCGAGATGACGGCGTCACACCCTTGCTCTTGACGCCGTCACCCCAGTTTTCTTATATATAGTTTTCTAGTTTTTTACATAAAGGAGAGAAGTTTTGGAGAAACCCTAGAGACGAATTTGGTGCAACTTTTACAGGTTTTTCAAGGGTTCCAAACCCTTGATACCTTGCATTGTAATTGAGATAAGTGTTCTTCTAATTCAATCAATATGTCTATGTGTTGGTTGTCTATATCTTGTTCTTGTCTCAATTCCATTATGCTAGGCTAGATCTCTTTTGTGTTTGCTTAGATCTAATGAAACCTAGATATTGATTATGTGTTGATTACTTGTTTATTCTTGTCTTGGATGAATGATTTTATATGTTAGGCTTAAGAAAACTAGCAGATCTCCAAATGGTAACATGCTTGAACGTCTTAAGAAACATGAACCGAGGCGTACTAGGTCTTTATTGGTTGTATTTAATGCATGAGCCACTGTTTACAATCCCTATAGTTGTGCTGGGTCATGGTGTAGGAGGAGATAAGAGCTCATAGAATTGGGTAGTTATGTATGCCACCCCATGAATGGTATTAAGGAATACAATCCGTCATCCATGCAACTATAACAAGTAATTAACGTGTAAAAGATATCTAGGGAGTAGTGAAGTCTAAGTAAACACATTTTCTCCAATTACTGCTCACAACCTTAGTTAAATTAGTTTAATTTCATTTTTATTATTTTATTTTGATTGCATCTTAGTTTTGGGTTAGTTGAATAGCAACTAATTCCGCCCACTCTTCCAAAACCCGAGATTTTACTTGCTTTCTAAAAAATATAAAAATACAAAAATAATCATCCCTCATCTTTAGAACTAGTAATTAGGCTTTCTAATCCTAGCGACACTATTCCTAAGCTGAACGATCAATCCCCTGGTACTTGTCACTATACTATACTACAACGATCAGGTACACTGCCTGGTGGGGGTTGTAAGCTTCTCGAGATCCCTCGAGAGGTAAAGCCTGTTGCGATTCCCACGCATCAAAAAGCATTTACTATTAGTGCTTATGAGTGTACCGGTAGCATTTAGATTCTATAACTTGCGTTAGTGATGCATCCCGAGACCGCTAGTGAGACTACATTCGTGTAGTAGGATTTACTACATGATAAGAGGCATTAGCATCACCCTTGTGTTAAACCCGTATTATAATTAATTGACCATTTAAGTCATATTACTTGGCTAGTTAAGTCAACTAATTTTTCCCACGCCCTTAGCGTTGTACTCATATTTAGTACACGAAACCCCTAGTACACCCCTCCGAGCCTATCTTTTCGTTTCTAACTTTAAGCATCTTACTTAAAGGAAGAATTTGTTACACCTCACTTAAATGTACAACCAAATCGCCTTAGCCTTCCGTGTATGCGCTCATTTTTAGTGCATTATTGTTATTTATTAAACCCTAAGTTAACTTTCTAATTGATTACATGGTTGCTAAGTCGAGTCATATCCTATTACATATTGTTTTGGGACGATTGGGACTCATGGGTAAGTACTTATTTTATGGAGTAATGGAGAAGAACATCACTTATTACCCCCATATGTATGTTAATCTTAAAAGTGCTCCAAGTGTTTTGATTTTCTTAATTCGAGTCATTAGATTAGTTAAATGTAAAGTATGTATAGATTCAAGTGTAAGGGAAATGTTCATTCCCTATGATGTATTATTTTGGATGGTAGGGTAAGAGTATATGTTAAAAAAAAATAAAATAAAAAATAAAAACAATAAAAAAAAATCGAAAAATCAAGAAAAAGAAAAAAAAATAGAAAAAAAAAGAGAAAAAACATACGGACTACCATCCCGTTTCATTCTATGTTTATTTTATGTTTTCGTTATTTTTCATTTATTAGCTTAAGTCGAGTCTAGTCTTGGCTTAGCAACGCCACATTGTACATGTAATTAACTAAGATTGTTAACTCGCCACCAGTAAAACTTCCTTTATCCAACAAAATCGTGTATTTCATATCCCTACACCTAACGTTACAACCCTTTAAAAGACCTCTTTGATAGTTTATCCTAGGTGCTTACGCCATGTGGTGGAGGTTTGATCCTTTCCCAAGCCGATGGTAATCTATTTTGCTATGACAGGTAGTGAGAGATATCTTCCGTTTCCATATTGTAATTTACACTTTATTACACCCGAGAGATGTGATTTGTGAGGTGCTTGTGTATGACCTCCGTGCTTGTCTATTGGTCTTTAGTGGAACGATTATTTGTTGTAATTACTTTTATATTAGTGTTAAATGACCCCTAACTTGTATTTTGAGTAGAATAAAAGCGCATTTGCTTGAGGACAAGCAAATCTCAAGTGTAAGGGTATATGATGAGGCGAAAAATGATCCGTTTTTAGGGGGTCATTTAAGCCCGAATCCGAATTTATTTGATCGAATATTGCCCTAAATCGTTCCTTTTGTGATTTTAGGTACTTTGGGAGAGAAATCTGGAAAAGGAAGCAATTCGGACGTTTTTGGAGCATAAAAGTGAAGAAAACGCCAAAGTCTTAATTTTCCATGCTGGGAACAGCAGGTGACGGCGTCAAGAGCAAATCCTTGACGGCGTCAAGAGCAAATTTCATGAATTTCCATGACGACCCAGTAGAGTTTTGACGGCGTCACGTGAGAAGGGCGTCAAGAGTAAAAGAGTCATGACGGCCTGGAAGTGTTTAAGTCTTGACGGCGTCAGAAGTAGATCTAGGCAGTCCGAGGAGAGTTTTGGCGGCGAGGTGACGGCGTCACAAGATTACTCTTGACGCCGTCAGACCTGTTTTTCTATATATTGTTTTCTAATTTTTCACATTAAAGGAGAGAAGTTTTGGAGAAACCCTAAGTACGATTTTGGTGCAACTTTTACAGGTTTTTCAAGGGTTCCAAACCCTTGATACCTTGCATTGTAATTAAGATAAGTGTTCTTCTAATTCAATCAATATGTCTATGTGTTGGTTGTCTGTATCTTGTTCTTGTCTCAATTCCATTATGCTAGGCTAGATCTCTTTTGTGTTTGCTTTGATCTAATGAAACCTGGATATTGATTATGTGTTGATTACTTGTTTATTCTTGTCTTTGATGAATGATTTATATGTTAGGCTTAAGAAAACTGGCAGATCTCCAAATGGTAACATGCTTGAACGTCTTAAGAAACATGAACCGAGGCGTACTAGGTCTTTATTGGTTGTATTTAATGCATGAGCCACTGTTTACAATCCCTATAGTTGTGCTGGGCATGGTGTAGGAGGAGATAAGAGCTCATAGAATTGGGGAGTTATGTATGCCACCCCATGAATGGTATTAAGGAATACAATCCGTCATCCATACAATTATAACAAGTAATTAACGTGTAAAAGATATCTAGGGAGTAGTGAAATCTAAGTAAACACATTTTCTCTAATTACTGCTCACAACCTTAGTAAAATTAGTTTATTTTCATTTTTAGTATTTTGTTTTGATTGCATCTTAGTTTTGGGTTAGTTGAATAGCAACTAATTCCGCCCACTCTTCCAAAACCCCGAGATTTTAATTGCTTTCTAAAAAATATAAAAATACAAAAATAATCATCCCTCACCTTTAGAACTAGTATTTAGGCTTTCTAATCCTAGCGACACTATTCCTAAGCTTAACGATCAATCCCCCGGTACTTGTCACTATACTATACTACAACGATCAGGTACACTGCCTGGTGGGGGTTGTAAGCTTCTCGAGATCCCTCGAGAGGTAAAACCTGTTGCGATTCCCACGCATCAAACGTCTAAACCAAATAGTTTAAATATAATAACTTACTTGATAGTTGAAATACTATTTACTGAAGTTGCATACATACACATAAATAATACATATAATTTATAACATGTATATATATTATATCGGGGCGGGGATGCTTGGCACCAGTCACTGCTCCGAACCCAATAAAAATCCCCGTTAATGCTCCAAAACCCTCCCCGAAACCCGTTAAGCTTGCCCCGCCCCGCTCCAAAATTTTCGGGTTTCGGGTTTCCCCGTCGGGTTCGGGTTTTTTTGCCATCCCTACCCGAACCTACCCTGATTAATAAAGGGTTAGATGGGTCGACCCAAACCCGACCTGAAATATATATATATACTCAACACCGAGTTACTAGTTTCTCTCTTTTTACAAATGCTTCAAACTGAAACTGAATTGGTTACAATTTGAGTCATCCCAATTAAAATAATAATCATCAATATTATGGGAACGCGTAAGTTTTTCTCGACCTTTGATTGTCTACAGTCTCATCAGTTCTCATGATTACTTGTTTAAATTATTTCATTTCTCATTAATACTCTTAATTTTTTCAGTTCATGCATCTACCCTTTATATATATCTTGGTTTTATTTTTATTTTTTCAGTTCATCCGTATACTTTTTTCAGATCATAACTTTTTCACTACAACCCTAATTGAAAATGTCTGACACGCCGTACTTGGATGAACTGAAACAACTTTCTGGGTCCGAAAAGATTCATGATTGTTTTATTTTTCTCAATATTCAAGAGATACCTACCAATGAGGTCAACATGAGGAATGTTGCGGCCGTCAGAGACGACATGAGAATGCAAGTGGATAAGAGGACAGAAAGAATGATGGAGGTGTTTCGGTTGAATACTGATGAAGAAATGGCAGCAGAGGATGTTTATGATTCAATGCATGAAGTCCAGCTAATTGAGAGGCGTTTGGTTGAATCCCTTGCAAGTGTGGTGGCTGACTTTCAGAGGTTGATATCGTTGAAGAAGGAGACCATTGAGATTCTGGAGAAGTATGAACAAGAATGAAGGTAGTTGTTGGGTTTTTTTTGTGGTTTTTGGGTCTGATGGTCTGATGTTGTTGGGTTATGTAATTATTTTGATGAAAACTTGTTATGTATTTATGTTGAAGGGGATGGTTGGTGAACAATGGTTTATGAACAATGGTTTGTGAAAACTTATGATGGTTATTATTTGAATGGTATGTGGATATTTATGTTTAATGGCCGTTTGTTTTGTTATGTGCTTTGATGATAATATGCATGTCTCATTATTTTGTTTCAATTTTTCATAAATCTGTGATTGTTAGTTGTTATTGTTAAATGTTGGTTGCTTTTGTTTATATGTGTTTAATTTAGCCTAGTACAAGCTTATGTATCAGTATTATGATTTAGATTGATCATTTGCCTTTTAAATTTGTTAAATCAGTTATTAAACAATCTGTGTTTTAAAGTAGTGTTTGGTTAGGTCTGTGTAGTGAGTATTAGTTGAACTCAGTGACTAAGGCCTGTTCATACAACTTTCTTAACACCTAATAAGTCAGAAACAAACAAGGTTTTAGTGGATATAAGCTTTAAAGTCAAAATCACCAAGAAATTGGCCTAAAATCTGTCTGTGTGGAAATTAGTGTGGCATAAGCTTCAAATCATCTCACAAGTAGTTGTTCTAGCATAAATTAGTCTTAATATAGGTTAAGTCACATTAATCAATCAGTAAATTAGGATCAAATCTTACAAAAGTCAACGTAAGTTCATAATTTAAAAAAGTCAAAAACATAGTTGTTTGAGAAATCCAAAAATAGGGAGATTTATTTTGATTTTTGTATTTGGATTGGGAACCTGAGCTTTTCAAAAATCATAGTCCCTAAGCTCATCTTTAAAAATCTGTGTCCAGCTTATTTTTAGGATTTTTATTGTAGCTTGTGCAAGTGCTTCTTTAAGCTTGCAGGGCAAGTACTTGGCCTGTGCACAGGAAATTGACCATTTTCAATAGACCATAGATTGTTCAATAGTGGGCCCCATAGTGTTATTATTGGCTTTTTGGAAAGGCAATCAGCTGATATTTCTAGTTCATAGCTTATTTTGCAATTTCTAGCTTATCTAATAGGGCTGCAAGTAGCTTTTAGTTTGTCCCATTTGACTGTGTACACTGGGTGGTCTGTGTGTACTAGGTTTTTAGCCAAAGTTCATAAGCTCTTATCTGGCTTATCTATGGACCCCAGTACACAACCTTGGGCTTTTTAGGGAGCTTACAAGTTCAGCTTATTGGATTAGTCCTTATCTTGGACTCTAGCCCTTTTGCCCTTAGCTTATTTGACTCATACTTGTGACCTGTCTCAAAACATACACTGAGTGACTCAGAGTTTGCACATAGGTTCCAAGCACCACCCAGTGCTTATTTGTGTCCTTTGCCTTGTTTCAAGTTGTTTTAGCTTAAGGTAGGTACAACTCATGTAGTTACAGCTTATTTAGCTTATTGTAGCTTATTTGTAGCTTAATTCCTTTTATAAATCCATTTTGGCATAAAAAAAGCATCTGTAAAGCTAAAAAGCTCATAGAGAGCTTATTTTTGACTTTTGAAAAAAGTGTTTTAACAAAAGTTACTTATAATTAGTAATAAAGAAGTTTTGTAAAAAGAAAATCAAAAAAATTAAAATAAATGGAAAAATTGCAAAAAGTGGGGTTCGAACCTGGGACCTCAAGCATACATGCACAATACCACAACCCCCTTCCAATTGCTCTGGGGCACCAGTTCCGTTTGTTATTGCATAATCTATATACTTAATATAGTCCTTGTTCCTTTTAGCTTATTTTTGCAATTTAGCTTATTTAAATGCTTATCCGTACCATTTTCCCCCTCCTCATATTTTTCCTAGGTTCCTTGTAACTTGTAGCATTCCTAGTAATTTTCCCATAATTTTTACTCTTCACTAGGTAATTTTTAGAGTTAATTTTACTTAAATTACTTTAAATAAAAAAGCAAAAAATATATTAGTTTTAGTGTTTAATTTTTATGCCAAATAACTTTTTATAATTTTTTTAACCTTTTATAAGTTTTCAAGCTTATGTAAAAATTACTTTTGCAATTTTGACTTTTAATTTCTAATCACTTCAAATTAGTGTTTAATTCATAAAAAATAAAATAAAAGTCAAAAAAACGAAATTATTTGTAGTCATCTATGACTTAAGAAAAATAATTTTGCATTTTGTGAACGTCCGATTTTTAATTCAAAATTTATAACAAGATATGATCTGGGTAAATTCAAATTTAAAAACCTCATTTAAAACATGTCTATAAACGTTTAAATTTCGTTTTTATGTTGCCTTTCTTAGCATTTAGTCACACAAAGCATGGTTTTGGGAGTTTATTTAGTCACATACAACTAACCATCAAGTGACCAAAAGTGTTAATAAGTGTGACCATATGGTGTTGGAAATGAAGGAATGTATGGTTTGTGTGACTATAGATCATCCAATTGCCACATAAATTTGGTTTTTGTGTGGCCTTTACTAACATTTAGTCACACAAAGCATGTTTTTGTGAGTGTATTTAGTCACATACAACTAACCATCAAGTGACCAAAAGTGTTAATAAGTGCGACCATATGGTGTTGAAAGTGAAGGAATGTGTATTTTGTGTGACTATTGATCATCCACTTGCCACATGAATTTGGTTTTTGTGTGGCCTTTACTAACATTTAGTTACACAAACCATGTTCTTGGGAGTGAATTTAGTCACATACAACTAACCATCAAGTGACCAAAAGTGTTAATAAGTGTGACCGTATGCTCTTTAAAGTGAAGGAATGTGTATTTTGTGTGACTATTGATCATCCACTTGCCACATGAATTTGGTTTTTGTGTGGCCTTTGGTAACATTTAGTCACACAAAGCATGATTTTGGGAGTGTATTTAGTCACATACAACTAACCATCAAGTGACCAAAAGTGTTAATAATGACCATATGGTGTTGAAAATGAAGGAATGTATGGTTTGTGTGACTATAGATCATCCAATTGCCACATAAATTTGGTTTTTGTGTGGCCTTTACTAACATTTAGTCACACAAAGCATGTTTTTGATAGTGTATTTAGTCGCATACAACTAACCATCAAGTGACCAAAAGTGTTAATAAGTGTGATGTAACACCCCCAAATTTGTAAGTAAGCAGCGGAAGACTAATTGGGGTATTACTTCTCGGATCGTAGTCATAACCATAGAAAACGACTCAAAAGAGGCGTTTTTATAAAAGTTCAGTTATCATTTCATAAATTTAACATGACATGACACAAGGAAGTTTTACGATAAATTCAGAGTTACAATTAAAATGGTTTCTGATAACAAGACACAAATGATAACTTTATTAAACATGGTCCATAAAGAGGGGTCATTTGCCAATCTCCGTGCCCGATTTTCACCTGAGATAAACATGCTAAAAGGTCAACACGAATGTTGAGTGAATCCATAGCGTTTAAGTTGTAATAGTTGAACACAAGCCAATAGTAGTAAAAACAGTAGCATCGCAGTGTAATATTTACATATTGCCCTAAGTCTCATGACACGCAAACCTTAACATCGGGTGTAATATAATAAATCCCACACCATGAAATGGTGTAGGTGATAATGCCCTCGTGTAATAGGAGTTTGTCAGGCTCCTTAGTTAATTCGAATAAAGTGCATTTGGTTACTTACCCAGCAACTCAAATGGGGCGTCAACTGCCAATAGATCTATTCACCAAATTCGCGTTCACTCGCAAGTGATTAATGGTTCATGATATGAGGGACTTTTGACAAGTGGTAACTTAGGCAATATTAATCAGGATAGCATACAAAAAATACTTGTGTTCAGTTTAGTAGCATGTATCTCCCCACGGGATTTGAAAACATAGTAAAAGTGGGACTATGAACTTACCTTAGTAGTACAGTGGTAGTGATAAAGATCTCAGTTACGGTCAAGGAACGGCTCCAACACACAACCTAGATAGTACGATAAGTTTTAGTGTTGTGATAGTCCAAATGTGATGTTCACGAAGAAGAATGGGATGGAATGATTATTTGCGTGACGGTAATAAAACACGGAGCTTAAATGATGTGATTGAATTTTAGAAATAATATATCAATATATACATATGCATATAAGTATATATATATATATATATATATATATATATATATATATATATATATATATATATATATATGTATAAGAAGAATGAATAAATTTCGAAATGCAAGGATGCAATGATAGGCAGGTCGGAAAAGAAATAAATGTGAGGGTCTTAAATATAGTCTTTGGTCCATGTCCTTTGTCAGTTTTCAATTCTTATCCTAACGGTGTTAACGTTGCGCCGTTAGTCCTTGTTTTATAATTTGTCCAATAACCGTCCTCTACTTGTCCAAATATACAATATTAGCTTGGAATTTATTATTTTGTTATTTTTAGTCCTAATGTTCCTGTTTTTACAGTTTTGGTCCTTGTATTCACAGTTTTGCACTTTTAGTCCCTATAAGTGACGACGCGTTACATTTTTGGTCCTTTTTCACGAAAATTGTAGGAAACCTTATAAAACTTTTTCCGAAACTTGTTTTAATATGGAAAAGCTTATTTTTACAGATTACACATCAAAAGGACTTATTTTTAGCTTAATGGGCTTATAAGCCCACTCGGCTTATTTTAAGTTTCATGGTTATCGAGTTTTTGCAAAACACTTTGGCCAATTTAGGGTGTCGAGGAGTTATTATTTTTGTAAAGTTAAAACACGAAACTAATAGCTCGCTGGGTGGTCTACGGGGTGGGGTAATAATATGACATGCTCGTTATTTTAGATTTCGAGATAACGTGGTGTTTTCTAGCTAGTTTGGTCGATTAGTCCACATGAATTAATAGATTTTTAAGTTTTTCTTTTTCGCATCTAGGTGCATGCGTGGGTTTAGGAACGATTAGGGTCGAGTCAAATGATGCATGAAATGTAAAATAGATACGTGACAATGCGTACGTGACCCCTAGGCCTTCCATAAAGGTGGCGTGTCACGCTATTAACTATACGTAAATATATATACTATACGTAATAACAAAACAAGAATGAGACGTGAGTTGGTATGCATGCATGAACGTATGAAAGGAGTTAGAGGTCGAGAATGCTTACGACACCTTAAAGGTGGTGAACGTTGAGTGAGATGGAATGAGGACACAGCAGCTTCTCTTGCTTGGTTCGAATACTAGTCGTGGTTGGAAAGGAATGGACCTGAGCAACTTCGAATGGTCTCCAAAGTGAGGATGGTTTAATCCAGATCGAGCAGCAGCGGGTTGTGTAAGTGCAGGGAGTTTAGGAGTGGCGGTAGAAGGTCTTTGTAAAGTGTAAATGGAGGTGGTGCATGAAACGAAAGAGTGGAGTACGTATATATAGTATCGAATTTGAATTATTTCCAAGACATAAGTTTCTGTAGATGACAGGATATATTTAATGTTAGGGAACTGTTTTCTTCCACAATTCTGACCTCTCATCAACTCAAAACAAGGAGGCGTGTTCTTTGGGGGAATTTTTATTTACTCGTTGGTAAACAAATAAATATATGAAGTTCGGTTTTTATTTTGTCACGTGCCATATCCTGAGAGTTAATGAGTTTGAATTTGTTTCGTGATTCAAAAACTGTGTGTGAACGTATGGTGCTATGACGAGTTGAGAGGTTCGACCAAAAATACATTTTGAGCGAGTCGCGTGTGCCGAGTGAGTTTTTCGTTTAGCTTTGAAGACTTATCGAGTAGCATTTGCGTGAGGTACACAAAACAATTCATTATTCGTGATATTATGGCGCGATGTAAATCAAGGTATGAGATAATATTGTTACGTAGTATGCGAGATATCGAAGTGTTTGGGGGTGTTCAGTTTGCTCGCTGCTCGCTAGTTTCAACGGAAAGAAAAAAAAAATAAATTAAAACTAAACTTGGGTCAGGCTGGAAGTTGGGCCGAGAAAGAAGGTTAAGCCCAAAGGGTTTGCTGTTGTTTGTCTCGTGGGCTGCAGCAGTGGGCTCGGTAGTGAGCTGAAAAAGAGGATTAAGGCTCGATTAGATTAAGTTAATTATGTTTAGTAATTTTTTTGATTGCATAATAACGTGAGTTATTTTCGAGAGTTCGGGAGTTGGTCGAGTATGAAAATAATGTCACGTGTTATTTTGAATGAAAAACATTTAATATTTCGCGATTTGGACTATCGTGGCAAGTGTGTGTGAGCATCGTTCCAAGTATATAGGTGAATAACAATTTATGTCGTGATCATTCGTACTATAGTATATTCGTTGAATCAAGCGTTCGTTGTTGTCACAAGTGTTATAAAATATTGAAATGATATAATAGACTTTGATTAGTACATAATACTCGTAGGGAAAATAGTGGGAGGCTACATGTGACCATATGCTCTTTAAAGTGAAGGAATGTGTATTTTGTGTGACTATTGATCATCCACTTGCCACATGAATTTGGTTTTTGTGTCGCCTTTGGTAACATTTAGTCACACAAAGCATGATTTTGGGAGTGTATTTAGTCACATACAACTAACCATCAAGTGACCAAAAGTGTTAATAAGTGTGACCATATGGTGTTGAAAATGAAGGAATGTATGGTTTGTGTGACTATAGATCATCCAATTGCCACATAAATTTGGTTTTTGTGCGGCCTTTACTAACATTTAGTCACACAAAGCATGTTTTTGAGAGTGTATTTAGTCACATACAACTAACCATCAAGTGACCAAAAGTGTTAATAAGTGTGACCATATGCTCTTTAAAGTGAAGGAATGTGTATTTTGTGTGACTATTGATCATCCACTTGCCACATGAATTTGGTTTTTGTGTCGCCTTTGTTAACATTTAGTCACACAAATCATGTTTTGGCTACACTTAAATAATGTGTGACAAACTGTTTAGTGTGACTATATGTACTGGATTTTGGCTACACTTAAATAATGTGTGACAAACAGTTTTGTGTGACCGTATATGGCATTTGGTCATACTATTAGAAGCAAATGTGACTATAAGTTTTGTGTGACCATATATGGCATCAAGGTTACTTGTATTTGTCACACGTTCCAAATGCATATGTGACTAAATGATCTGGAACAAAATCACCAGTTACGTTTAGTCACATAAGAGTCGATTGTGTGGCAATAGAGGTCTTATGGTCACACATTCGAAATGCTCATGTGTGACTAATTCGTAAATGCTGTCAATTTTCCTACCTTCAGCCACACATATATTTGAATGTGTGGCTGTTCCAAATCGAGCATGTGTGACCATAGGTCATTTTTGGCCTAATGATTATTGACTCTCTCGCACACTATGCGTTCTGGGAAGGCTTCGTGGTATAGGGAAAGGGGGATTATGTTGACTAGGAGGCTAGGATCTATATGACTATCGGTTAAGAGCTTTTCCTTAATGGTGCAGGAGATCTTGAAAACTTTAGAGTTACTTTTCTCAGTCCTATCACTACTCCCACTCGTAACATCCTCCATTTTTTTCTCGGGTTCCCCTATAATAGATTTACCCAAAATGGCAGGATTTCTCATATGCACTTCCGATCTCTCTTCATCTGATTTGTTAGAATCTTGCATGGTGGACTGCTCGAATGAGTTGGTAGGGCTTTTGGCCAAATCGTGGCCCACCCTTGAGGTCTCATCTTTAGCGGTATAACCAATATTTGCAGTTTGTTGTTGGTTCAGGTTAGGTGTAGAAGTAGATATCGTGGTGATGGTATTTACGAAATGGATTGGTCCTAGGGGGTTGACAGGTTCTTTTACTTTTGGTGATAGATGTTTGAATAGGTTACTAGGGCTTTTTATTTTCACAGGAGAGGTTGGCGGGCTCATGATGGTAACAGATTTGACCTCATCAACATGTATTGGTTTATTAACAGGGTGCTCTTTGATAGCAGTTAACAGATTACAAATCTTGTTATTCATATCGGCTTGCTGTTGTCTAAATTTAGCCTCGAGCATAGAGAGCTTCAATTCTTGAGATAGAATGAATTTTCGCAAGGCATCTTCACAGCTTTGCCTAGGAGTGCTCTGCGATGGAAAATGCTTGGACCATTTGAGTGGTGAGGAGTCATTGAAGGATACGCTCCGCGTTTGGTACCCTCTGAAATTAGGTTTATCCTTCCATGCCTCATAGGCCTCGTCAGAAGTTCAAGGGCCTCGACCAATGTGTGACGATGTGAATTCGTTGTAAGCACGTTTTGGAAGCTCCATGCAATTATGAGTTTCGTGAGGGCCATTACACAATTTACATGCAGAAGCGATCCTGCTTACTTGGCTTGAAGACTTTTGAGCTTCGTAAGATTTCATGAGAGACTTGACTCGACCTTCAAGTTCCATGATCCTACGGTCGGGAGTGCTAGAGTTGTTTGAAGGCAAAGATATTGCCTTGACCGTTTTGTTCAAATCACGGGGATCATTCCAACATTCGTTGTCATAGACAGCAAGATCTTCTATGAGTTCCCATGATTGTTCCGCACTTAGATCACGTAGCTTACCACCGGCCGATTGGTCAATGGCTCGCCTCGCGGAGAGATCGATATGGTCATAGAAGATTTGGACTTGGAGCCAAAGATCTATGCCATGATGAGGGAATTTTTGGAGTAAGTCCTTGAAACGAGTCCATGCTTCATAAAGAGTTTCATTTTGACGTTGTTGGAACATCAAGATGTCATTTCTAAGCTTAGTAGTTCTCCCCGGTGGGAAAAATTGAGCAAGGAAACGAGTGGTGAGATCATCCCATGTGGTGATGGATCCCGCGGGTAAACGCTCAAGCCATTGACTAGCTTGATCACGTAGAGAGAATTGGAATAAGCGTAATCGGGTTGTCTCTCTAGTTGCAACATCTAAGTCTATGGAATCTACAATTTTGAGGAAGTCCTTAAGATGTTGATTTGGATCTTCGGAACAAAGTCCATGGAATGCACATCCCCTTTGCACCAACCGGATAGTGTCGGATCGCAAGGGGGTCACATTGGCTCCGGTGAGCTCAATGGTGTTTCGGTAGCCTTGGTGGCTAGGTCGGGAATACTCTCCTAAGGTTCGGGGCCTAAGAGGTTCTAGTGGTGGGTTTTGTTGTGGTGGGATGACGGGTTCAAAGATGTTCCCATCGTCCATGATGTCGGGTGGTGAAGAGTTACGAACAAAAACACAAAGAATTAAGATAGACTAAAGAGAACCTAAAAATTAAAAATAAAATCTTACTAGAAAGGAATCTAGCAAGTAGACCTAATAAAAAGAGATTCTAACCTAGACAATAACTATTCCCCGGGCTGCGGCGCCAAAAACTTGATGTATGGGGTTTGCACCAGGCTTTACCTCTCAAGGGATCTTGAGAAGCTTACAATCCCCACCAGGCAATGTAGCTGATCGATGTAGTATAGTATAATGACAAGTACCGGGGGATTGATCGTTCAGCTAGGAATAGTGTCGCTCGGATTAGAAAACCTAAAGATTAAGTCTAGAGATGAGGGATGATTCTTTTTGTATTTTTTATATTTTTAAGAAAGCAAATTAAAATCTTGGGTTTGAAGGATTTGGGTGGAATTAGTTGCTAGTCAACTAACCCAATACTAAGATGCAATCAAAATAAAATACTAAAAATGAAATTAAACTAATTATACTAAGGTTGTGAGCAATAAGTGGGAGAAATGTGTTTACTTAGATTTCACTACTCCCCAGATATCTTTTACATGTTAATTACATGTTATAGTTGCGTGGATGACGGATTGTATTCCTTAATACCATTCATGGGGTGGCGTACTTACTTCCCCAATCCTATGAGTGCCTACTTCACTCCTATGTCGAGCCGGCTAAGAAGCTCCTAACATGGGATCATTAGAATTTACTCATGCATTAAATACAACCAATAAAACCTAGTACACATCGGTTCATGTTTCCTAAGACGTTCAAGCATGTTACCAATTGGAGATCTGCCAGTTTTCTTAAGCCTAACATTGAAATCATTCATCCAATACAACCATAAATAAGTAATCAACACATAATTAACATCTAGGTTTCATTAGATCTAAGCAAACACAAGATTGATCTAGCCTAACATGGTGGAATCAAGACAAGCACAAGATATAGACAACCAACACATAGACATATTGATTGAATTAAGAGAATACTTATCTCAATAGCACATGTAAGGGTTCAAGGGCTGAAAACCCTTGAATAAACTGTAAAATTCGTACAAGGTTCGGCCTTATGGTTTCTCCATTTTTCCAAACTTGTTCCTCTCTTAATGAATGAAAATTAGAAAACTATATATAGATTTTGGAGGGTGACGGCGTCAAGAACAAATGTGTGACGTCGTCATCTCGCCGCCAAATAGTTCCTCGGACTGCCTAGATCTGGGTCGGACGCCGTCATGTATACTCCTTATGCATGCCGTCATGACTTTAACTCTTGACTCTCTACTTGTGACGCCTTCAGGTTTGTATTGGGTCGTCATGGATTTTACTCTTGACGCCGTCATGCAATTCCTCTTGACGCCGTCAAACACTGTTCTCCAAAAACGTCCGAATTGCTTCCTTTTCCAGATTTCACTCCCAAAGTACCTAAAATCACAAAAGGAATGATTTAGGGTAATATTTGATCAAATAAATTCAATTCCGGGCTTAAATGACCCCCTAAAAGTGGTTCATTTTTCGCCTCATCAGGAACATTAGAAGAACTTTGGAGAGCTTAAACCCTAGACGAATTTTATGTTAAAATAAGGGTTTCAACCCTTGTTCCATCCATGCTTAATTGAAGATAAGTTTTCCAATAATCATACGATATGTCTATGTGTTGTGTGATTCTATCTTATGCTTATCTTTCTTTTAACATGCTAGGCTAGGTTTTTATTGTGTTTGCTTAGACGTAGTGAAACCTAGATGTTGATTATTGGTTGATGGTTTGTTTATAATTGTTGTGGATGATTGTATTCAATGTTAGGCTTAAAAAACTGGCAGACTTCCAATTGGTATCTTGCTTGAACGTCTTAAGAAACATGATCGGAGGTGTACTACGATTTTTGGTTGTATTTAATGCATAAGTGAATTCTAGTGATCCCATGTTAGGAGCTTTTAGTCGGCTCGACATAGGAGTGAAGTAGGAGCTTATAGAGTTAGGGAATATTGTACACGGTCCCACGACTAGTATTAAGGAATATAACCCGTCATCCATGCAATTGTAACAAGCTAATCAACCGGTAAAAGATATCTAGGGAGTAATGAAATCTAAGTAAACACATCTTTTCTTATTATTGTTTCCACCACATTAGTTTATTTCAATTATTTTTATTTTATTTTTATTGCATCTTTAGTTATTTGGGTTAGTTGATTAGCAACTAATTCCGCCCAATCCTTCAAAACATGAGATTTTACTTGCTTTTATAAAATATAAAAATACAAAAAGAATCATCCCTCACCTCTAGACCTAGTTTAGTAGGCTTTCTAATCCTAGCGAACACTATTCCTGAGTTTAACGATCAATACCCCAGTTCAGTAAGTTACCACGAAGAAGCATCGATGGGTTTGAAGAGTTGTGGAAGGCGTTTCGCTTGAACTTTACTCAGAGGAAGAAGTGCGCCAAGAACCCTGTCGAGCTTGCTAGGGTAAAACAACGCCAAGGGGAATCCACAAGCGCTTATGTGGAGCGCTATAAGGACGAATGCATACACGTCAAGGCATGCCCCGAAATAATAAAGATCTCAGGGTTTATGAACGGAATCAATAACCCAGAGCTTATCAAAAGCTTAAACGATAGGGTTCCCCAAACCTTTGACGAACTTATGAAGCGCACGAGGTCCTTTATCCAATGAAAAATCGCCGCTGCGGATAGCAAGAAAGGCTACTCAAACTATAGGTCACAAGAACAGCCCAAGAGACAATCCAACGACTAGAGTAGCAACCGTAACAAAAGCTACTGCAGTCAAGGGGGCAGACGAGAAAATGACAAGTATACCCCACTAACGAAGACTCCAAGGGAGATATTTGTGACGGAAGGCGCGAACTTCCCGAAACCCCCACCAATGCGCACCCCAGAAGAGCGACGTGTAGGGAACGGGTACTGCAAGTATCATGGATAGAAGGGCCATACCACCAATGAGTGTGTCCAATTGTGCCAACTAATTGATAAGCTAGTAAAAGAAGGCAGATTGGACCATCTAGACAAGAACATCACGGATGGGAAAGACAAACAAAAGACCGGGAGCAAGAAAGAAGCACCTAAGGACAAGGCTGACACTATCTGCATGATACAATCATGTCAGTGAAAGACTAGGCAAAAGGTCAGCCAAAAATTTTCTTATGAAAGCGAAATCTCTTTCCCCACCTTGGTTGTGGACAACGCAGTAGCGGAACCACTCACTATCGAGATAAATACGGGGGGACATGATATCCACCGCATGTATGTTGATGGAGGGGCATTCACAGACATAATGTATGAACATTGTTTCAAAAGGTTGCGACCTGAGATACGAAGTCAGTTAAGTTCAGCCACAACGTCGTTTACTGGCTTTACAGGAGAAAAGATATGGCCCATGGGGCTGATGAGGCGAAAAATGATCCGTTTTTAGGGGGTCATTTAAGCCCGAATTCGAATTTATTTGATCAAATATTGCCCTAAATCGTTCCTTTTGTGATTTTAGGTACTTTGGGAGAGAAATCTGGAAAAGGAAGCAATTTAGACGATTTTGGAGCATAAAAGTGAAGAAAACGCCAAAGTCTTAATTTTTCATGCTGGGAACAGTAGGTGACGGTGTCAAGAGTAACTTCCAGACGGCGTCAAGAGCAAAATTTCATGACGATCTAGAAGAGATTTGACGGCGTCATGAAGGTAGGGCGTCAAGAGTAAAAGTCATGACGGCCTGGAAATGATTAAGTCTTGACGGCGTCAAATGTAGATCAAGGCAGTCCGAGAATAGTTTTGGCGGCGAGGTGACGGCGTCACAAGCTTTGTCTTGACGCCGTCAGACCTCTTTTCCTATATACAGTTTTCTAATTTTTCACATTTAAAAAAGAGAAGTTTTGGAGAAACCCTAAGTACGAACTTGGTACGAATTTTACAAGTTTTTCAAGGGTTCCAAGCCCTTGATACCTTACATGTGTAATTGAGATAAGTGTTCTTTCAATTCAATCAATATGTCTATGTGTTGGTAGTCTATATCTTGTTCTTGTCTTAATTCCATCATGCTAGGCTAGATCTATCTTGTGTTTGCTTAGATCTAATGAAACCTAGATGTTAATTATGTGTTGATTACTTGTTTATACTTGTCTTGGATGAATGATTTATATGTTAGGCTTAAGAAAACTGGCAGATCTCCAATTGGTAACATGCTTGAACGTCTTAAGAAACATGAACCGACGCGCACTAGGTCTTTATTGGTTGTATTTAATGCATGAGCCACTGTTTACAATCCCTATAGTTGTGCTGGGCATGGTGTAGGAGGAGATAAGAGCTCATAGAATTGGGGAGTTATGTGTGCCACCCCATGAATGGTATTAAGGAATACGATCCGTCATCCATGCATTTATAACAAGTAATTAACGTGTAAAAGATGTCTAGGGAGTAGTGAAGTATAAGTAAACACATTTTCTCCACTTATTGCTCACAACCTTAGTATAATTTAGTTTATTTTCATTTCTAGTATTTTATTTTGATTGCATCTTAGTATTGGGTTAGTTGATTGGCAACTAATTCTGCCCAAATCCTAACCCGAGATTTTTAATTGCTTTTCATAAAATATAAAAACACAAAAATAATCATCCCTCACCTTTAGAACTAGTATTTAGGCTTTCTAATTAAGCTGAACGATCAATCCCCCGGTACTTGTTACTATACTATACTACAACAATCAGGTACACTGCCTGGTGGGGGTTGTAAGCTTCTCGAGATCCCTCGAGAGGTAAAGCCTGTTGCGATTCCCACGCATCAAGTTTTTGGCGCCGCAGCCCGGGGAATAGTTATTGTCTAGGTTAGAATTTTTTTTATTAGGTCTACTTGCTAGATTCCTTTCTAGTAAGATTTTATTTTTATTTTTTAGGTTCTCTTTAGTCTATCTTATTTCTTTGTGCCTTTGTTCGTAACCACCCGACATCATGGACAACAGGAACATCTTTGAACCTGTCATCCCACCACAACAAAACCCACCATTAGAACCCCTTAGGCCCCGAACCTTAGGAGAGTATTCCCGACCTAGCCACCAAGGCTACCGAAACACCATTGAGCTCACTGGAGCCAATGTGACCCCCTTGCGATCCGACACCATCCGGTTGGTGCAAAGCGGATGTACATTCCATGGACTTCGTTCCGAAGATCCAAACCAACATCTTAAGGACTTCCTCAAAATCGTAGATTCCATAGACCTAGATGTTGAAACTAGAGAGACAACCCGATTACGCCTATTCCAGTTCTCTCTACGGGATCAAGCTAGTCAATGGTTTGAGCGTTTGCCCGCGGGATCCATCACCACATGGGATGATCTCACCACTCGTTTCCTTGCTCAATTTTTCCCACCGGGGAGAACTACTAAGCTTAGAAATGACATTTTGATGTTCCAACAACGTCAAAATGAATCTCTTTATGAAGCATGGACTCGTTTCAAGGACTTACTCCAAAATGTCCCTCATCATGGCATAGATCTTTGGCTCCAAGTCCAAATCTTTTATGACCATATCGAAATCTCCACGAGGCGAGCCATTGACCAATCGGCCGGTGGTAAGCTACGTGATCTTAGTGCGGAACAATCATGGGAACTCATAGAAGATCTTGCTTTCTATGACAACGAAAGTTGGAATGATCCCCGTGACTTGAACAAAACGGTCAAGGCAATATCTTTGCCTTCGAACAATTCTAGCACTCCCGACCGTAGGATCATGGAACTTGAGGACCAAGTCAAGTTTTTCATGAAATCTTACGAAGCTCCTAAGCCTTCAAGCCAAGTGAACAAAATCACTTCTTCATGCGAATTATGTAGTGGTTCCCACGACACTCGTGATTGTGTGGAACTCCCCGAAACAGCTTTTGCGGACTACGCATCCACGCGTACCGACAAAGCGGGAGATAAGTGGTACACTTTCAAGCCCGAGCCAAATACTTACGGTGATTCATACAACCCCTCATGGAAAAATCACCCAAACCTTAGGTGGAAACAAAATCAACCCAATTCTTCCAACCCACCTAATCGTTACCAACCAAGCGGTCCACCCTCCAACCGTACTTTCAACAACAATCCTTCTAACAACTTTGGTAGTACCAACAATCTTGAAGGATTGATGTCTAAGTTCATGGCATCTCAAGAAGCTCGCATATCTAAGTTTGAAGTCGATTTCAAACAAAAGCAAAGCGAGATGACCACTAGAATTGACGCATTGTTGAAGGTTCTCAATGACCGAGAAATGGGAGCACTTCCAAGCGACACGATCAAAAATCCGAAACTAAACATTAATTCCATATCTTCAGTTTCGTCACCCATTTCGTGCCCACAATATTACTCGGTTAAATCCACGAGCACGTGTTTCAAACAAAACCAAGTTCCTCAAAAGGACCAATCAAATAAAACACCCAATATAGAGCCGGTCAAAAGCATAGTTGAAACACCTCTTACGCAAGACCTTGACGATGAATTCAAAGAACTTCACCTTGAACGCCCCGTCATTGATGTCTTAGCGCGTGCTCCTTACTATAGTGCCCTCCTAGAAAAATATGAGAAGTGTAAGCTAGGTAAAAATGGGACCGCCTTCGTTCAAAACAAGTTGCCTAAAAAGCTTGATGATCCGGGTATATTTGTTTTGCCTTGTAAGATAGGAAGATCCGAAGCTTTCGACACACTAGCCGATTTAGGGTCAAGCCTCAACTTGATTCCCTTATCCTTATTCACCGCTCTTAAGCTAGGAAAGTTAGAGGAAACGGAGGTATTGATAGGGCTAGCGGATGGGAGTATTGCCCACCCGGTTGGAATGATTAAGGATGTAGTTGTTCACGTAGGAAAGTTAACTATATTAGCGGATTTTCACGTCCTAGACATGGTTAGTGACACTACATGCCCATTATTGGTAGGAAGAGGATTTTTAGCAACCGCTAGTGCCATGATAGATTGCAAGGAATCCAAGATAACGGTAGGTGAAGGCGATACTTGGTCGGTGTTTGATGTTAAGAAGCATAGTTATGATTGTGATGATGAACCAACACCGCATTGGGTAGAGATGAATAGGAGACCGTCTAGATATGGACCTTGGATAGAAAGGAACTTTATAGGACCTCAATGCCCATTCTATCTAGAAAAAGACTTCATCGAAAAGACACATTCGGTAGAACAACTCATAGCTAGAAATGAAGAGCTAGACCCCTTTGAGGACCCCTTAGTCTTTAGGAAGATGATTGAGTTCTTAAGCGTAATGCCCATCAACATAGAAAGGAATAAATGGAAAAGAGAGGGAGACAAGTGTAAATGGAGGTGGGACAAGCCACCTAAAGAAGGTGACGGATCATGGCATATGAGAATGACTTTGTATGATCCGGATGGAGAAAAGTTTGAAAGGTCATACCATACTAAGGAAACCGATAGGAAGTTGAAACCTAAGTTTGATCCCAAAGATGTCCTCAACGAGGAACTCACCCGTATCACGTAGTAACCCATGACCTTGAGTCTAGCTACAAGACTCGTAAATAAATAAAAGCGCTTCTTGGGAGGCAACCCATGTTTTGTGTGATTTTATTTTGTTTGTTTGTTTGTTATTTGCTTCCGTATGCATGCTTAATTTTTATTGTTGGTAGATCATGTTTCTAAACTAAACAGTAGAAATACTTTACTTTGTTATTTTGCCTAGTCTTAACTCCACCTAAAGGTATTTTTGCAAAAGATAAGTGTAAGGGGAAACCCCAAATATGTTTTTAAGAAACAAACCGATCATGATTCTCCACAATATTAAATGAACATGTGTATTTGTATTTGTTAGAGTCAAGTGCTTGTATTGAGTCATAATGAAGTTTTGCAGGATTTTCCAGGAAGTAGGACCAAGTTTTTCCAAAAATTTTCTGGAAACATAACATAAGAATTTCTGCAGGTCATTTTTGACGGCGTCGAGAGTTAACTCTTGACGGCGTCAAGTGTAAAAATCTGGAAATTTTACCGGTTTTGTTTTTCTAACGGAGTCTTATGGTTTTTGTGAATTATTAAGTTTTATAATCTCCAGGAGATCTGCAAACTTCATTCCACAAGCATTATATCTTATCTTGTTTTCTAGGATTTAGTAACTTATATAGGATGCCGCTGATTTTACGCGAGGTTGTTTTGTCTATTTCTCAGTATTTACATGTTATGTATGACAAGAAGATGATTTATATTCTGGAAGGGAAGCTTTGATTGTTCATTTTCTTGGAGGAAGATTTAACCTGGCCACCTTATTATCCATACCGAGAGAATCAGGGGAGTATTTGATTTCATTCTTTTTACTTTTTAACTTTTACATTCTTTACTTGAACATTGGGGACAATGTTCATCTTAAGTGTAAGGGGAGGGTAAAAAGATGATACCTTACATATGCATTTTCGCTTGAGTTTGTTTTGTTTAATTGTAGATGTGTAATAAAACTATGAGAAATACTTGTTAGTGCAATTTTAGCGCCAAATTTAAAATTTTTTACAACATTTAGGAGTGAAACTTTAGCCATAGCAAGCGTCTCATGGATAGGAGATTGTATGACTAGCACATAACCGTATATTCAGAAAAATTTTCCACCCAAATATGTGAGGTTCGCCTTTAGATTTGATAGGAAAAGCATTTACTATTAGTGCTTATGAGTGTACCGGTAGCATTTAGATTCTAGAACTTGCGTTAGTGATGCATCCCGAGACCGCTAGTGAGACTACATTCGTGTAGTAGGATTTACTACATGATAAGAGGCATTAGGATTACCCTTGTGTTAAACCCGTATTATAATTACTTGACCATTTAAGTCATATTACTTGGCTAGTTAAGTCAACTAATTTTTTCCACACCTTAGCGTTGTACTCATTTTTAGTACACGAAACCCCTAGTACACCCCTCCGAGCCTATCTTTTCGTTTCTAACTTTAAGCATCTTACTTAAAGGAAGAATTTGTTACACCCCATTTAAATGTACAACCAAATCGCCTTAGCCTTCCGTGTATGCGCTCATTTTTAGTGCATTATTGTTATTTGTTAAACCCTAAGTTAACTTTCTAATTGATTACATGGTTGCTAAGTCGAGTCATATCCTTGTACATATTGTTTTGGGACGATTGGGACTCATGGGTAAAGTACTTATTTTATAGAGTAATGGGGAAGAACATCATCTATTACCCCCATATTTGCGTTAATCTTAAAAGTGCTCCAAGTGTTTTGATTTTCTTAATTCGAGTCATTAGATTAGTTTAATGTAAAGTATGTAAAGATTCAAGTGTAAGGGGAATGCTCAAACCCCTATGATGTATTATTTTGGATGGTAGGGTAAGAGTGTATGCAAAAAAAAAAAAAAAAAAAAAAAAAAAAAAAAAAAAAAAAAAAAAAACATACAGACTACCATCCCTTTTTATTCTATGTTCATTTTATGTTTTTGTTATTTCTCATTTATTAGCTTAAGTCGAGTCTAGTCTTGGCTTAGCAACACCATATTGTACATGTAATTAACGAAGATTGTTAACTCGCCACCAGTAAAACTTCCTTTATCCAACAAAACCGTGTATTTCATATCCCTACACCTAACGTTACAACCCTTTAAAAGACCTCTTTGATAGTTTATCCTAGGTGCTTACGCCATGTGGTGGAGGTTTGATCCTTTCCCAAGCCTATGGTATTCTATTTTGCTATGACAGGTAGTGAGAGATATCTTCCGTTTCCATATTGTAATTTACACTTTATTACACCCGAGAGATGTGAGTATCTAAACACTATTTGTGAGGTGCTTGTCTATGACCTCCGTACTTGTCTATTGGTCTTTAGTGGAACGATTATTTGTTGTAATTACTTTTATATTTGTGTTAAATGACCCCTAACTTGTCTTTTGAGTAGAATAAAAGCACATTTGCTTGAGGACAAGCAAATCTCAAGTGTAAGGGTATATGATGAGGCGAAAAATGATCCGTTTTTAGAGGGTCATTTAAGCCCGAATTCGAATTTATTTGATCAAATATTGCCCTAAATCGTTCCTTTTGTGATTTTAGGTACTTTGGGAGAGAAATCTGGAAAAGGAAGCAATTCGGACGTTTTTGGAGCATAAAAGTGAAGAAAACGCCAAAGTCTTAATTTTCCATGCTGGGAACAGTAGGTGACGGCGTCAAGAGTAACTTCCTGACGGCGTCAAGAGCAAAATTTCATGACGATCCAGAAGAGATTTGACGGCGTCATGAAGGTAGGGCGTCAAGAGTAAAAGTCATGACGGCCTGGAAATGATTAAGTCTTGACGGCGTCAAATGTAGATCAAGGCAGTCCGAGAATAGTTTTGGCGGCGAGGTGACGGCGTCACAAGCTTTGTCTTGACGCCGTCAGACCTCTTTTCCTATATACAGTTTTCTAATTTTTCACATTTAAAAAAGAGAAGTTTTGGAGAAACCCTAAGTACGAACTTGGTACGAATTTTACAAGTTTTTCAAGGGTTCCAAGCCCTTGATACCTTACATGTGTAATTGAGATAAGTGTTCTTTCAATTCAATCAATATGTCTATGTGTTGGTTGTCTATATCTTGTTCTTGTCTTAATTCCATCATGCTAGGCTAGATCTATCTTGTGTTTGCTTAGATCTAATGAAACCTAGATGTTAATTATGTGTTGATTACTTGTTTATACTTGTCTTGGATGAATGATTTATATGTTAGGCTTAAGAAAACTGGCAGATCTCCAATTGGTAACATGCTTGAACGTCTTAAGAAACATGAACCGACGCGCACTAGGTCTTTATTGGTTGTATTTAATGCATGAGCCCTAAGTACGAACATGGTGCGAATTTTACAGGTTTTTCAAGGGTTCCAAGCCCTTGATACCTTACATGTGTAATTGAGATAAGTGTTCTTTCAATTCAATCAATATGTCTATGTGTTGGTTGTCTATATCTTGTTCTTGTCTTAATTCCATCATGCTAGGCTAGATCTATCTTGTGTTTGCTTAAATCTAATGAAACCTAGATGTTAATTATGTGTTGATTACTTGTTTATACTTGTCTTGGATGAATGATTTATATGTTAGGCTTAAGAAAACTGGCAGATCTCCAATTGGTAACATGCTTGAACGTCTTAAGAAACATGAACCGACGCGCACTAGGTCTTTATTGGTTGTATTTAATGCATGAGCCACTGTTTACAATCCCTATAGTTGTGATGGGCATGGTGTAGGAGGAGATAAGAGCTCATAGAATTGGGGAGTTATGTGTGTCACCCCATGAATGGTATTAAGGAATACGATCCGTCATCCATGCATTTATAACAAGTAATTAACGTGTAAAAGATGTCTAGGGAGTAGTGAAGTCTAAGTAAACACATTTTCTCCACTTATTGCTCACAACCTTAGTATAATTTAGTTTATTTTCATTTCTAGTATTTTATTTTGATTGCATCTTAGTATTGGGTTAGTTGATTAGCAACTAATTCCGCCCAAATCCTTCAAACCCGAGATTTTTAATTGCTTTTCATAAAATATAAAAACACAAAAATAATCATCCCTCACCTTTAGAACTAGTATTTAGGATTTCTAATCCTAGCGACACTATTCCTAAGCTGAACGATCAATCCCCCGGTACTTGTCACTATACTATACTACAACGATCAGGTACACTGCCTGGTGGGGGTTGTAAGCTTCTCGAGATCCCTCGAGAGGTAAAGCCTGTTGCGATTCCCACGCATCAGGGGCAAATATGATTACTAGTTGTCATTGGTAATAAGGAACAATCCACGGCGGCCTGGATGAATTTTATGGTGATCAGATCTCCTTCGCCATACAATGGCATTATTGGAAGACCAGGAATATCAGCCATACAAGCAGTACCGTCCACAGCACATAGGATGCTCAAATTCCCGGTAGAAGGCGGCATTGTCACCCTCTACAATACCACTGTACCACCTAGAGAGTGTAACACGATTACATGTGAGATGACACACACTCCAATACAACACACAGCTAAAACATCAAACCTGAAAGTTGCAATTCATCCTGATTATCCGGAGCAAGAAGTATCGATCGGGGGATAGCTGTCTAGTAAAGGTAGAGCGGCCGTGTGCGCACTCTTGCAAAGGAATCTGGATATCTTCGCATGGGAACCAAAGCACATGACTGGTGTGCTACGCTTGATTATAGAACACAAGTTGAAAATCCAACAAGGATACTCCCCAGGATGGCAGAAAAAGCGTGGCAAGGCTCCAGAGCACGCAAAAGCCATTCTGGAGGAAGTACACAAGCTTGTGGATGCAGGTATCATGCGAGAAGTCTATTACCATGACTGGCTCTCCAATCTAGTGATGGTAAAAAAGAGTGATGGTAGTTGGCGGATGTGCGTGGATTTCACTGATCTCAACAAAGCATGTCCACGAGACTGCTACCCGCTACCAGAGATAGACTAGAAGATAGAATCTTTGTGCGGATACCCCTTTAAATGTTTCTTAGACGCATACAAAGGGTACCACCAAATCCAAATGGCTAAAGAAGACGAGGAAAGAACAGCCTTCCACACAAGCCAGGGTATCTATTGTTATACAAAAATGCCTTTTGGCTTAAAGAATGCGGGCGCCACCTACCAGCGATTGGTAGATAATGCATTTGAAATGCAAGTGGGCCGCAACCTAGAGGTCTATGTTGACGACCTTGTCATAAAAAGCCATACCGAAGACGAATTGGTAGGCGACATTGAAGAAACATTTAGAACACTAGGAAAGATCATCATGAAGTTAAATCCTAATAAATGAGCTTTTGGTGCTACAGAAGGCATGTTCCTTGGATACTTGATAGAGCCTGATGGCATTAAGCCATGCCCAGAAAAAACAAAGGCTGTCATCCAACTCCCTTCACCACGCACGTTGAAAGAAGTCCAGTCTCTGAATGGAAAACTAGTTGGGTTGAACAGATTCCTGTCCAAATCGGCAGACAAGTCACTCCCCCTATTTAAGACACTCAAGAAGTGTACAAAAAAGGGAGACTTTCGTTGGACTACGGAAGCGGAAGAAGCTTTTACACAGCTTAAGCAACATATAGCAACACTTCCCACGCCAGTCGCACCCCGACCAGGGGAAGAGTTAATTGTGTACTTGTCTGTGACTCAGGGAGTAGTCCGCGCAGTGCTAGTGATAGATAGGAACTCCGTACAAACACCGGTATATTTTGTAAGTAGAGCACTCAAGAAGACAGAGATTAACTATAGCGCAATGGAAAAGTTGGTCTTAGCGTTAGTATTCGCTGCCAAAAGACTACGCATGTACTTTCAAGCACACCCAATAGTGGACCAACCTATCAAGCGAGTTATCTCCGAACCCGACGCATTAGAACGATTACAAAAGTGGAGTGTGTTGCTAGGCGAGCATAACATCTCTTATAGGTCATACACTGCGGTTAAGGGGCAGGTACTAGCAGACTTCATCATCGAAAAACCAGATACTTATGTTGCACCTTCATAAAGCGAGGTAGAACTACAAGAACCATGGGTCCTATTCACGGATGGATCTTCATGCGTATACGGGTCGGGCGCAGGCCTTATCCTCACCAGTCCAGAAGGAATAGAATTCACTTACGCACTGCGCTTTGAATTCACAGCCACGAACAATGAGGCAGAGTATGAAGCCCTAATTGCTGGATTACGCATTGCAACTCGAATGGGTGTACGCAACCTAGAAGCAAATGTGGATTCCCGATTAGTAGCTAATCATGTGTTAGGTAAATATGTGGCTAAAGAGGATAACATGGTTAAATACCTCGAGAAGACCAAGTCACTAATCCAGGGTTTTGACAAGTTCACCATTAAACAAGTTCCTAGAGGGGAAAACAAAAAAGCGGACGTACTAAGCAAGATCGCATCTACAAGCTTTGCGCACTTGTCAAAACAAGTATTGGTGGAGATCCTAAAGAACAAATCCATCTCGAAGATGGAGATATCTACGGTGATAAAGGAGCAGGATCCTACGTGGATGACCCCTATCATCGAATTCATAAGAAAGGGCATGTTGCCCCATGAGTAGAAGGACGCTCGACGGATACGACACACAGCGCAGAGGTTCGAACTTCGAGATGGTATCCTATATCGGTGCTCATTTCTACAACTATGGCTTCAGTGCGTTGGACCTCTTCAGGCAGATTACGTACTCCAAGAAATCCACGCTGGTTCATGCAGTATGCACTCAGGACCACGGTTCGTTGTAGCACGAGCCTTGCAGTCAGGATACTACTGGCCCACCATGCATCGCGATGCGCGTGATGTGATAAAGAAATGTAGCGACTACCAAGTTCATAGACCCATCCCGCGCCAACCACAACAAGAGCTAACGCCTATTACTTCGCCATGCCATTCTATAAGTGGGGTATCGACATTGCGGACCCCTTTCCTGTTGCAGCAAGGGGACTGAAATTTCTTATTGTGGCTATAGACTACTTCACTAAGTGGATTGAGGCAAAAGCAGTGGCGACAATCACAGGTAATCAAGTAAAACGATGTGTTTGGGAGAATATTGTATGCCGCTTTGGATTACCTGGGGAAATCATTTTGGACAACGAAAAACAATTCTATGATAACCCGTTCAAAGACTGGTGCGCGAAACTAAATATTACACAACACTTCGCGTCGGTTAAACACCCACAAACCAATGGTTTGGTTGAGCGTGCAAATCGTAGTCTGGGCGAAGGAATTAAAGCGCGCCTAGACAAACACAAAGGAAGATGGGTGGATGAATTGTCGCACGTCTTGTGGGCGCACCGCACGACAATCAAAGTTAGCACTGGAGACACGCCCTTTTTCTCTTGTCTATGGGACAGAAGTTGTCATACCAGCTGAAATTGGGATGCCAAGTATTCGTACGGTGGAAGTTAATGTCGCAACCAATGACAACGAACGACGTATAGACTTGGACCTATTGGAAGAAAGGCGCGAACGCGCAGCTATATGTGAGGCAAGAGCTAAGTCGAAAATGAAGGGATACTACGATGCTAAAGTTCGAAGCACCTCATTCAGACCAGGCGACTTTGTATATCGCGCTAATGATGCAAGCCACGCAGAAGATACAGGAAAACTTAGACCAAAGTGGGAAGGACCCTATGAGGTCACAGAAGCACTAGGAAAAGGCGCGTACAAGCTGCGTGACATGGATGGCCGTGAGCTACAACGCACATGGAATATTTGAAATCTCAAGAGATGCTATCTTTAGGAAAGGTTACGGCCCCGCGCATGAACACCTCTGCACTTTAGTAAGTGCTCAATAAATGTTCGTGTATTTACATTTTTTTTATCTAATTAAATGTTTTTCTTTTCCCAAAAACTTGCAAGCATTAATTAAATATCGCGGTTTCTAGCTAACTCCGCGACACACTTCGCTTTGTTATTTACATATTATTTATGTCTCAATATTGTTGTTATATTATCTTTTGCCTACATGGCATGCATGCACTTATTAAAACCCACGATGGTAAAGGATGAGTAAACCTACTAAATAACTCGTTGAGTAAGAGGGTTGCAAACCCATCAACATTGGATCACGCATCCTTGTTAAAAACCTTACTCTCAAGACGTTGGAGTAAGTTCAATGTGCATCCCATGACGGATACGCAACAATGCACACTGTGCGGGTTTAACAAATTAGGAGTCAAGACCCTTGACTCCTTGATATGGTATTTACAGTACGCTGCATGTCAACCCATACACTTGTGAATTTTATATTCGTGTATACATTAAGTTATGGACTTCATACATAATTATGTTATAAGTGATTATAGATTCCTGTAATCTCTTTTAAGTACGTTTACATAACAGTTTGATTCTTAGACATAACATGGACGTCTTTTATGCAAAGACAAATAACTAAGTATAAACATCATAATACAATATGCATACAATCGCACTTTCAAAATAACATTTTATTATGGACTACGAGTTCATACAAATAATAGATTCAACATGCACATTTGCAACAAAATGTTAATCTATTACAAAACAAAGCCAAACAACCTAAAAACTATGGGAGCGTTTAAGCTCTGAGATGCCGACCCGGTACGCAGCACTCCCAGCTTCCTCAAGCTTCTTCAGCAGATTACTATCCTTGGGCGACACTGTCACCACACTAACAGGTACCCATCAGATATGGGAATATGTGCTGCGCCAATACCACAAAGGATTGCCTTACCCTTCACACCCTCCTTCTTTGCAAGTCTCATAGCATGGGCCTCTAAGGATGCCTTCAAGGGGATTTTCTTCTCAAGGGCAAAAGGATTTAGGATATCATGTGGACGAGCAAAGATACGTACCTGCATCTGTGACACATCTGGCTTCAGAAATAATCAGGTTGTGCCTCAGCGCCCTCTGCTGTGTGCCTAGCCAAGGTTAACCCCTCCATAATAACACCTATGGGGTAATCTTGGTCACGCTCCAGTTGAGTAATGTGAGGAAGCTCTAACAGCTTCATCTTCTCCATAGCAGTGACAAGCTCAGCATAGGCATCCCCGTTGTAACCTGGCACTTGTGCGGCAGGCAATGTCAACATCTTGTTCTCATGAAGCTCCTCTACAGCCTTCGCCTTGCCACGTGCCAATGCGCACTGAACAACATCCCCAAATGCCTCTCTCACCTCTTGAGACTCCAAAGTACTTAAAGCAGCAAGGCGCAAGCCATGACTGATAAGCCACCTGCGCTCAACAATTGATGACACCAGGTGCGGATATAGGTCTTCATCGTACTCAATACTGAGCTTGCGCAGCTTAACCTCTTGCTTCTCCAATGCATCCTCCACAGCCTTGCGAAATTCATCCAACCGAGAGAAATGTTCATTCTTGTTTTTCTCCATGTACTTCAAGACCAAAGACAAGTGGCCTTGTAATCTGTCAAAGTAGCACGCTCTTGGCTCACTTGGGCAAGTAATGACATCTTCTCCTCAGCAAGCTTCTTGGCATATGCATTTGTGGACTCTACCTCAGTCCAAGCATCAACCAACTGCGCCTTCAGTAGTGCAATCTCCTTATCTTTTTGCACACTGCGGCTACCTTCACCAGCATACCTTGCTTTTAGCTGCGCAACTAAGGTAGCCTGGTGCGCAGCGGCCAAACCTGACTCCTCTATAAGATGGTCCATTGGCACATCCTCAAATGCCTTTGGCTCAGTCCATTGGCTCTTCTGCGAAGGATCATCAATAGGAAAGGGACTCGCCTTGGGTGGCGATTTCCCAGCAGGCACAGCAACATCATCAGCAGCTTCAACACTGCACACAAATGACAAGGGTTCAAGGTTATTTTATAGTATCAACGGAGAATATGAAATGAAGTTTTTAAAGACACAAGTTTCATTACTTACTTGGGGGGAGGAGTTTCAATTGTATCCTTGGCAGCAACGGTAGGCGTAGGTATATCCAAGAACAAACAATTTGATAGGAAAGATACCTCTAATGACTTCTCTGGGAGCGTTTATAGTAAATGGAATTTATAGAATTGTAATCAATCAAATATTGCAAAGTCTGATGACGCATCTACGGTGATAACATGGCGCCTTCTCTTGGATGTACCTGCGCCATCACCACCAGAAGCTTTCTTGCGCTTCACCCCTTGGCTCGCCTCCTCTAGCTCACTTTCAGCTCTAAGGATCCCCACACTTTTTGACGAATCTGTGCGTGATAGCTCTGGGGATTGTACCCTAAGATTCGGAACACTGTGCACCGGGGTCGCCTCTAAAACTACTGGGGGAGCATTCTCTAGCTCTTCCTGTACAAGCTCCATTGTGCGCCCCGTAGTAACCTCCAATATCGGCGCCTCACCTTCTCTTAAGGGCCACACCCCTACGGTCACCTGTGTGGACCTCGCCAGCTTCACCACGCTGAATAGATCCATCTCTGCGAACAAACAACAACCAAAAACAAAGGGGGTTACATAAGTTACAATAGGAAAGAGCTCTTACACTAATAAGCGAAGGAGAGGGAAGGACAAGCACCCACCCCGGTCATCCTCATCCAAAAAAGTTTGCACTTCGTCAGGACCTTGGAAGTAATTACGACTAATGCCCATGTGCACCAAAAACTCTTCTGGGTAGGAGTTGATTGGGATGCGATTGGCATTTATCGTTTCAGCATCATCTGCGCTATACGTCCCGAGGTTTGGGCGCTCATCCTTAGGTAATGACCCTTGGGTATAGAACTCGAAACACCATGTAAAAAAGGTCTCAACAACCCAGAAGAATTTCTCCCTCCAGTTCCTAAGCGCATCTAGCTTTTCCGTATAACATTGCAGTCGCCCTGCGCGTTTGGAAAAGGACACCCACCCGTTTGACCACGTCTTGTGATAAAAAGAGCGGAACAGATTGATGGTAGGGTTAATCGCCAACAAACGACAATTTACTTCGAAGTTTGTTATTTTGGGTGCGCCTATGCAGTGCAGTTGGGAAATATGGAGGCGATAATAGTTTAGAACATCACATAAGAATAGCGAAATGGGCACACGTTGATTCGCAAATTCGAAAAAACATGTGTATACCCCTACTTTCCCTTCAGGGAACTCCGCTATGGACGCAGTCGCCACCGGAACTACCGGATGCAACGCGAGCGGGACATAATAATCTGAGGTGAACTCACGAAGTTCATCCTCGATTATATTGGAGGTAAAGTCGGACAATTTAAGAACCATGATTAAGATTAGATAGATTCAGACACGCATGCGCTACTACCTTGGAGATCGTTGATTTCTTGATTGCTGTTTGGGAAGCTTAACAATGGTGGAAATGAAGATTTTTACTGTGATAGCCACAGTGAAAGGGAGGTTACACTTTATATAGGGTTACACACATTCATGGATGATTGACATGTGTATCCCACTTGCTCTAATCATGTGGCTGTGAGATCAAGAGCTGAGATACTTTTCACCTACCCTCTCACGACTTACGAGGGATATTTGGGACTTATTTGGACTAGATGCATCGTATACTTTTTTGGCGGGAAACACTTGAGCTTCCCCGCCATGCATCCTGGGATATTTTCGCTACAGTCGTTAGTCTAGTATACAAAGCAATTTGTTATTGCTTTAATTTTCACAAAAAAAAAAAAAAAAAAAAAAAAAAAAAAAAAAAAATTACGACAACAATTATCTTTGCACTTAATAAAATGATTTAGGAGGCTGTATGCTATAAAAATAGATTTTGGTGCAATGACTTTTGCATTAAAAATACGGAGGTTATGAATGCGTTTCATATTTTGTGTTTGGAAGAAACAATTTTGCTTTATCTTCGTAGCCAAACAATGCCACACTCAGGGTACTTTCTTGTACAGATTGAAATTGGTCATGTTCCAAACTTATTTTGTCCCAAATACACTGAAACCACAATGTTAAGCAATCAAGAAACATAACAACAAAGAATCGAATGATAACACACTAACATCAATTCTTGATATAAAACTAATTATGAAATACTGTATAGTATCAACCAAAGTAGAAATAACAAACAATATGTTACAGTTATAAAATGGATATCAAGTAGTGTCTCTTTGCCCTTTCTAATCTTCACCTCCCTTTTAATTCCTCAGTTTCCAAACTAGACTTTCGTCGTACTGAACAATTTTCGTAATGCCACCAAATAAACCAGCATAACATCTAAACAACTTCTACTCGTTTGTAGCTGGATCATATAAGGCTAAAAGACAACCATCATCGCCAAATATCACTAGAGTGTAATTGTCAATTTGTCACACATAATCTTTCATATGATTTGTAACAGAAAATATAATAAAACAAAAGTAAAATTTATTAGTAACACATATTGATCTCACTCCTAACACAAACATTCATCCATATGAAATACATTTGACTTTCTTTGGTGTTAACTAATTTGAACTATACATCCACTTTAACCTTCATGTCTTGCTTGCCAGCATCCAAAATCGTCCATTTTTTCCTCCGCACCTTGCAATATTGTCATCATCTTTGTGAGCTATATATTACCCTCTTAGTGATCAAGCAAAAGTAGTTGATCCATGCAGCGGCACGGAAAGAATGAATATCTTCTTCCATCAATCCTAATACACTTAATATTGTTTGAGTATCGCTTATAGAAAAAAAGAGCAAGATGTTCCCTTATTTTTCCACCACTAGTCCTGTATCCAGATCCCTAGTTATAGATGCTTCTCGTGTGCTAATCTTGAATAGATTTTTAAATGATTTTGGAACACGTTTGTTCTTCATCCATAAACCATAAACTTGTTTCTGGGCCTCTACATCGGTTTCAAGCACAACAAGGGGATGTCTAAACTTCGATATAAACAAATCAATGTCAACAATTTGTGATGCTAAACTGTGTACTTGTTTAAATTCTTCACTTGTCATATCAATTGACATAACTAGATCATACCACTTAAATTCAGCTTTCAAAGTTTCACCATCAAAAGCAAGCCAATTGCTAAACTCATCGATATCTAACAAATTCCATGTGATGGATTGTGTTTTCCATGTCCTATTCGATAATGAGAAAACCTCAACTTGCCAAATTAAAGAATCAATCACACTCATATTACCCGTAGATGTAATCTTGACAAGCTTAGGGTCGTTAGTCTGACGACAAACCCCAAAACCAATAATAGTTTTAAAAATAGTATCATTTGATGAACCTAAAGCATCAGGCAAATTAATAGCAACACATTTTCTAATCAAAGGATTCCAAAGTATCGCGTTATTTGTTTTATAATCATTAGTATTTGGTTTATAATCATGACGGTAGACCAAACCTTGAGAACTACAGAGTATACTTGGGTTGTTAGGTAGCTTAACCGACTTCCATCGTTCGAAAGAATAAGTGAAATTAACAAGTACATACCCAGGATGAGTTTGACGAATGCGATACTCATTAATAAACCTCGAGCTATCGATGAGAGACTTCCATAGCTTTGAGACTGATCTGAATTCAATCACTGATTTAATAGGAAGCCTTTTGATGATTTCCTCTTGGATATCAAAAGGTATATGGTATGGCATTATGGTTTTGTAGATGCTTACTAGGTTTTGATGTTTAGGGTTTTATTTATAGAGATCATATTTGTTCTAGAATATTCATTTAGAAATGCACAAGCGTATGTTATACAAACTTTAGTCATTGGTTTTTTAAGTTATGTCATTTAGAAATCGAGGTATCATATTTGTTTCTAGAATAGTCGTTTAGAAATGCATGCTAACTGCTAAGCCCAGTGGCCCAAACCTTAATTAATACATCTATTAATGACGTTATAATCCGCAACTGTTTCTTCTTTTATAAACCCTAACAAACATCCTCAAAATAGTTAAGAAAAATGTCAGACCACATTCCCTTCGATATTCAATTTGAAATCATGAAAAGGCTTCCGGTCAAATCATTGATTCGATACAGGTCTGTTTCAAAACCTTGAAGTCTCTTATTGATAGCTCTGAATTTATTAGTAATTACCACGTTTGTAAGACCCAACCACAACATCATCTATTCATAAGATACAAACTAGCTGCTGACCAACAATATGTTTCAATTGTGGACGATGATACTTTTCCAAACCAGAAATCTTCCCTATTCGCCCCGTGGCTCCTTAGCCAACTTAGCCAACCATTATTACTCGGTTCCGATAATGGATTGTTATGTTTCTGTGGTTCACACAAAGATGTAGGGGGACAGAATAAGATGGTTGTTCTTTGGAATCCTACGGTTAGAAAATCAGTTGGTATTGTTATCCCTAATGTAATGTTTTATCTACACGATCGACTTATATTGGTTTTGGGGTTTGTCCTAATTCTAGTGACCCTAAGCTTGTTAAAATAAATTGTGCTCGTATTGGTTTATGGGCGGCTGATTGGGAGGTGGAGGTTTTTACGTTAAGTACACGTGTTTGGAAAACTGTATCTAATGTTCCACTTGCATTTAAATCTTTTGATTTGACGTGGGACGGTCACGTTTCTATTGGAGGGTTTATTTATTGGTTTGCTTTTGATAGATTTAAATTGAGTGATGGAATTCAGTCTAATTTAGTCGTTTCGTTTGATTTGATGAATAATGAGTTTGGTGAAGTATGCCTTCCGGATAGGCTAGTACACTCGCATCAATTACGGGTATTGAAGGTTAAGGAGTCCCTTGGTCTGCTTGAGTATTATAATGATGGCGAGGTGCCGTTTTGTGGTGTATGGATAATGAACGTGGGTGTTACCAAGTCCTTTAGCAAGATGTTCAATGTTAAAATACTAGATAGGTGTAATACGGTATTAGAGTTTAGAAAGAATGGTGAGGCTATAATAGAGATGGTACCTGATATAAATATTGATCACAGAGAATCATCATTACTTGCAGTTTGTGAACACTGCTCGGGACGTATCAATGGTATTCGGATTGATGGAAAAGTTAATTCGTTCACAGTCAAGTCTTACACGGAAACACTACTTTTGCTTGATCAATCAAATTCTATCATTCATTGTCGACGGACAACACATGTAGAGCGGGTGTTAGCAAGGTTGAAGCTTCAAACGTATTTAATTAAGGATAGCCCAACGTAATGTTTGTAGTGTAGTCTAGTCTTGTGTTTGATGTTTATGTTTTTGTTCGGCTAGACTATTTCTTTCTATGAGATTGGCATGTCAATCTTATGAGTAGTAGTTTGAAGCACAAATGGTGCGTTGTTTGTAATAGTCAATACGGTTCTTTGCCATATTGCATGAACGTTATTGATTATTAGTATACTTTACCGGGGTAAAACCCTTTACCAAAAAAAGTACTGAATTCTTCCTGCGTTCGGTTGGGTTTGGATGATAGGGGTTCCTCGATCCTTTGATTGTTTGATTTTCTCAGTTGTAAGTCTTAGGGTTGTTTTTAGTTGATTGTCGTTTTGGTGTCGTAATTCCAAGCATCTTGCTAGTTTTAAATTTGTTCATATATGACTGACTTCAATAAAAATATTATGATTATATATGTACGTAACATATTTGTATACTTGTTTGGATAAAGCATTCTCAAACATAAATTGCATAATAACGATGAGGTAAACACTCGGATAGTGACGGGTCAAAAACAGTTCGTATCTACAATATCATCATATATGTTTTTAACATAGGCGGAACTCGAAAATTTTTTGTGGGTGGGCCGAAACATAATTTTTTCCGAAAAAATATTAGATGGGAGGGCCGAGAGCCGTGTGATGGGAAACCTTCCCGCACGGTTCGGAGAGCACTCAATTAGAATGAGAGGTTCACCACCACCATCATTGAAAATTAAATAAAATTTAAAAAAAAAAATTAACACATGAAATCGCGAAAAAAATACACTAGCGGGCTTAGGCCTAGGGGGCCGGAACCCTTCCCGGTCCTCACTAAGCTCCGCCCTTGGTTTTTAGATAATTTTCTAAGTGATTACAAGTTTAAGATATTCTAGCAAATATTTCAAAGAAGCATCACCAAATGACCTAGTGGTAAGGTCTTTTATTTCCCCGCAAGAGGTTAAGGGTTCAAATCTCGTTAGATGTGTACATTTGAGATGGCCAAGGAATGGTCGGAAACGATTTTGAGATTAACCCAATAACGTCGCGTACTAAAAAAGCTAGATATAATTACAAAATGCCAACAAAGAAATGGGCTGAGAAATGAACCATGCATGTTCCGAGTAACTCATAATCCACTTACCGGCTGCCTACCAGTACCACCTTATCAAACACGAATTTCCTCTGCTTCCATTTATTTAACATAAACTTTCAAAACAGACAAACTTTTTATAGATGGGTTCAGCCCATATAATAATAAAAACATGCCATAACTTTGAATCATACTTAAAAAGTACAGTAGTAAACTGTAAATCTTTATTAAAAAAGTCAACTGTAAAATGGCGAGTGTGGAAGATATTTCTTAAGAAAAAGCAAGATTGCCTGCTAATCAGGTACATTTTTCTGGTATGAAAAAGTGTAAACCCGGCTGGCTGGAACTGTTTGCCCGGGTCGACCCGGGTCTTTGCTAAAAAACCGGTTGACCCGGCCGGGTTTCAAAAGAACAGGCCATTTTCAAGCTTTATGAGGATCTATGCGAGTATGAGGATCTAAGCCGGATATTATAGATGGCAAGATGAGCGGGTCATATTTTAAAACCCGGACGGGTCAACCGGTTTTTTTAGCAAAGACCCGGGTCGACCCGGATAAACAATTCCATCCAGCCGGGTTTGTCATTTTTACACTTTTTTCATACCAAAATATAACTATGAAGGTTTTTTTTTTTTTTTTTTTTTTTTTTTTTTTATAGTTGAAATTAGATGTTATTACTGTTTAAAATAATGATACGTACAGTAGTATATGTATATTTGTTTTAAAATATGGTTCTTGTTTTGATACATGGTTCTTGTAATGTTTCGTGAGTTTATTAGTAGGACTCATGAGGGTGACACATGTTCGTTGGTACCTTGTAATATACTTGAATTGGGCACAAAGTTGTGATTTTGTCTTTTAATTCCTCTTTAGAAATGTCAGCAACCAAGAAGGGCGCTGTGCGAGTCACTTTTGTGTGTACCAGAGTTACCTGATATATGTGCTCAATAACTTGATAACTCAACCGAAACTGATAGAAAACGAGAATGTGATGAACTTAAAAGCATGCAGTTACATTGTCGTTTTTCTTTATTGCAATTGGTTTTTAATTGGTATCATATCAATGAACATATGGAGGTCGGAGACTCTAGCCTTGCAAGATCCATAACCTCTCATCTATGTATTGATATATCAGTGTACATTGTTTTAGTGTTGAAGTATTCTACGCTGCAAGTTGTTTAATTCAAGCGTTTTATTTGTTAATATACTTTCCTTAGGCAATCTTTCTTTTTTCCTTTGCCTCACATCAATAGTTTGATTAAGTAAACCGGACTCACACTCTGTCGTATGGTGAGTATTTTTCATTAGGACTTGCAAGTCTGACACATATATCCATTTTGGATAATTTTGGTGACCCATGTTCTAGTAACTAGTGATTGATTGTGTAAACTGGTAGGACAAAGTTGCCATTTTTTCTCTTGATACCTTCAATGTAAAAATAGGGAACCAAGAGGGGTCAAATAATCACCAACGTTATACGATAGTTGCCTCATACCTTAGTCATCTAGATCAGTTTAATGGTACTTTGTGCATGATTGAGTTGAAGAGTGTTAAGAGATACAAGCTCATGTGTGCTCAATAGAGACCTTACATGGAGGGACCTGCCTTAATTCATTTCTATAACATGTCACAGCAAAATCAAAATATTTGTGAATAAAATTTTAGGATTACCCATTTTACTCCATGGGCTACATATACTAAAAAAGTCAAGAATATTATATTCGTTTTCAAATACAGTAAGTACAAAGTTTGAAAGTTTTAGTTTCACAATCAACTTGGCCAATACATGTATCTGAAAACATAGTAATATTCGAGACACGTATGAGTCTCATTCAATGTGGTATACAAACAAGATAGATTTCACTTCATCAACCTATGTGGGATGTAAACTTAGAATGGTTTTTGATCAAATAATGTAAATATCTATATGTTGACTCTTGCATTTCTGTATACCAATTATCTGTTCATTATAAAGCATTTGTACTTTGAAGTTGTGCCTTGTTTAAATGCGGTTATTAAGTGATCCTCGTATATGTTTACTCTTACATTTTCGTTCATTTTTGTTTGGTTGTGGTACACGAATAAATTTTCGATAATACAACTTGTGCTGTGTTTCTTGGATAACATGTCGTGAAGTCATTGAGGAACGGATACAATGGGTCAAATCAACCTAAAAATGAGTAACGGGCTGAACAGGTCACTCAGATTGAAAGTTGTCCAAAGTCTTCAATGTATACGGCCTTCTAATTAAAACTTGGACTATGATTGATTGCTAGTGCTTGAATTCTATGTAAAATAAACATTCTGATCTGGTTTAGACATGTTTCCATCAGAACCCAAGTTGACTTGTTACTTAACCCGGCCATCTTGCGATCTCTGATATCTTACCACAAAACTGTCGATCGTGCGCTAGTTAGGCTGAAATATCTAAGGAAGACAAGAACCAGATTTCTCATCGCGGAAGAGCTCTTGCACTAGTAAAATCCCCCTTTACTGAGGCTGGTTATGTATTCGAAACCTAAGATAGAAAACTATCTCAACTGGTGCATAACACTTTAGATTCATATTGTACTTCTAAACAAGATATTATAGCTGAGAGTTTGTGGTTGTGATTTTCTCACTTCACGTTGCTTTTTTCCCAAGGAGGTATCCATGGAATGTGTGGATCGGTGTAACTCAAACCTTTAGAGTTTGCAATGAACACCAACGGCAAAAGTGTGAAATGACTGTTAATTTTTTTTATCTTTTAAGGTAATATTGATGTTATCAATACATATTCCTAAGAGGTCTTCAGTAAGTAAGTTAATAATGATGGTAAATTAGGCTAAGTGTTATGGGAGGTGGTCTACCATCTCCACCTTTTACGCGGGTGACCATTATACCTCCCCTCAAATCCAACGCACGATCCCTCATTTTTTCAAAGTTTGGTGGTGTAGATCATCAAAGGTGGTGCACTCTTTTTGTGTGTGTGTGTGTGTTTGTAGGGTATATTGTGTGGTATGTTTGTGTAAAAAGAGGTTTTTTTTTATATGTTTGGTTGGTGTTGACCATCTATAATGTATTTGGGACTATTCTATAATTAGAAAGGCTTAAAAATTCAGACTTTTACTTACTAATTATAGAAACAACCACCCCTAACAATCACCCCAACAATTTATAACTACTTCCAACAACCACCCCCAACAATTTATAACCACCCCAACAACCACTTTCCACCACCCCACCTCCCTCCTCTTCACGGAGTTGTTTATGAAGTTTTTTGTTTTATAATCAACTTCATAAACAACTCCGTCTCGAAAACATAACATTATTCTCAGCATGTAAGGTCGTTGTATACTGTAGTATATAAGCAAGGAAGATTTCACTTCTTTAGCCTATGTGGGAATGTGTAGGATGTGACTTGTGAGGTTGAATTGAATTTAATCAAATAATAATAATCAGTACGTACCAGTTGTCTTTTCACTAAAAGCGTTTGTGTTCTAATTTTGGTTTACTCTCGTATTTTCGTTCTTTTTTGTTGGTTGTAGCATTTTCTGTTTCTTAATTTACATGCCATGAAGTTGATCAGTGTGTCGTTGGTAATGTAAAACAATTTTTGTCTATCTAAATTGGTCGAGAAACTCACTCAATCTAACTGTCTGTCCTTTTCAGTTAAATTTTGTTGTAGTTTATGATGATATTATTAGTGTGCTTCCTTTGTTTCTGTGACAATACAAGCACTATATCCTTAAAATATACTTAGTTAGCATTATAACAATTTTTTTATACAAAAATTAGTTGGGGTAGCACCAATAGGTAATTTTTATGTTACTGATCAGGTAACCCTACGTGAAACGTCATTAGTTTGGATTAGGCAAACCTAACTCAAACTCAGTACATCGTTTGTTGTGTGCAACACATCTATCCATTTTGGATAATTTTCGTGACTCTCCTTCGTTAGTACCCATACTTTTTTGCAGGGCAAGTTGTCACTTTTTCTCTTGATACCATCACTAGTAATGTAGGCAGCCAAGGAAGCTTAAAGACCAGAGTTGCACAATTAGGATCAGTTTTAGTAGAGACCTCACATGGAGAGCCACACCTTAACTTATTTTCATATCATGTAACTGCAGAACCAATATGGCATTGTTAGGTAAGTTCAGGTGGATCTGTGAAATGTTTAAAGATTGGAATGAACACCAATCACGAAAGGTTGGAGTACCCATTTTTTCAAGTGCCAAAAGATAATTAAAAAAAAAATGAAGAACTTTATTTTCATTTTCCAATACAAGCTAGCAATTGAAAGCATAGTTTCTTTATCCTATGTGGGATGTATGTTGAAATGTTTTTTTTATCATATACTAGTATTCATATATGTTCATTATAGATCATTTGTATTTTGAAGCCACTCTAATGTTTTTGTTCTTTTATGTTTGGTCGTGTATGAGGAAAAAAATTAGCGATAATGCAACTCGTTTTGTGTTTCTTGAACTACATGCCATGAAATTGTTGGTAATGTATAGTAATTTTTTCAGTGGAGATTATTTCTTTAACATGTCACTATAGAATCAACATTGCATTGTACGGTGTTCAGTAATTAGTTTAGGTGGATCGGTGAAACGTCTAGAGATTGGAATGAACGCCAACACTGAAATGTGTTTCTTGAAATATGAAATTTCAAAAGATGGTTATTGCTAATTTTTTAGAGTAATGATACAATAACAGTTTTATTTTATTATATAGATATAATAAAAATAGTTACGTACTTGAAATTTAGATTGACATACAATATACTAACTTTATGTAAGTTTCGCCTTTTCTAAGTGAAAAGATACTAAAAAAATCAACAATTTATACTTATTTTCGGGATGCAGTCAATCATGGGTTTTGATTTTAAAATCAAAAACCTCGTTAACCATTAACCCGAAAACATAGTATTGTAATTGACATGAATGTTGCCCATTCACTATAGTATATAAACAAGAAAGATTTCCCTTCTTTAATCTATGTGGGATGCAAAGTTCAATGGTCTTCTGTTATAAAATGTACACACCTACATGTCGGCTCTTGCATTTCTGTACACCATTTATTTTGTTCATTAGAGAGTTTAAATACGGTTATAGAGTCCACAACAATTCATTTGGTGTGTAAATGAAATTTTGAATAGAAATGGCGAACCTATATAATTGTTGTATTGTACGGTGAATATATGGAGAAATCGTACACTCACGACAATCAATCACACAACGAGTAGCCAAATAATAAAGAAAACGAATAACAACACTATACACAATTATTTGCCAATTTGTATATTTAGTAAAAACAACTCAAATGATATTTAGTGAAAACGAAAAGATTAAAAAAAATGTTTCATTTAAATAAAAAGCTTGGAGATTGGTTCGTAAGAGAATTGAACCTTAGACCTTCAAATTAGATTACACTCCACTTACGAAATAAGGGACTCTCCGTATATGATTTATCTCTTCCTTCATCATAGACTTGCATAGTCTATTGTATCGTATGAGACTATGAGTTAATGTATATCATGACTCTTGCATAGTCTGGGATCATTTTGTTGAAAGATACAAAAAAGATTGGACGCAAAAGCTAAAGTTTGTGACTTATCTTGTGGCGCTAATGTTATATCTGCAATTGCATCATGTGAAGCTTGATATTAACAACATTTTTTATGTCAAATATACACTTGAATGACAGAATATGTGTACTAAACAATATATGTTTTCGTTCTAGGCAAGAACCAGTGGCATCTCGAATATTTGGACTGCATTTTTGACAGCATTAGTATCGATATCTGCTAACTTTCCAGTTTTTGATGAAGCTATGATGCATTTGCTGTTTTCTGCGTTTGGAAGAAACAATTTTGCTTTTTCTTCAGAGCCAAACAATGCCACACTGTAACAATGCAAAAAAGAAAAACTCGTGAGTCAATACTGTACTTTTGTGAAAAGCTTGAAACGGGTCGTATTGGATTGACTCGGAGCATTCTTGTCAAAGAGTCTTTAATTTTATAATAACAGATAGTTGATAAGTATGATTAGAATTATGTTGTTTTGATAATAATTTAGCATTTTTTGAATAAACTGTTTTTTAGATTGTAGATGACTATCCAAACGAACCATTTTCTTTTTAGCTACTTATTTCGGACAAACTCACCAGGGTTTTTCACGTGCTAGTGCTAGATGTACGGCGGCTGTGTTAGTAGATATAACCCCAACAGAGTCATTGATTAGTGCAGCCAACTGCAATGGATATTAACAAGATATAAACGTTAAGATAATCATAGATTTCGTAACATTTTAGCTTATCTAATACTATTTCGTTAGAATAACTAAACCGTAAATTGAGGAAAATTCCAAACCTGGCCCGGTGTGGTGATGAATATCATATTAGTATCATCTCCTATAATTTCCTCAACATTTTCTCTTTCCTTCTCATGAGGAATCACGTAGAGTGGTTTGACTCCCCTGTATGACATTACAGATCATCATTTTTTATTAGTGAAAATAAAATCAGTTTCATTTTAAGTGTCTGGATTAAATGTTTCTTGTAATTATTTGATTTTTAAGGATCAAATAGTAAGTCTCATAGGAGTTGCAGAATAATAAGTTATCCTAGAGTAAACTAAAACTACCTATTTCGCCCCGCTTTAACTTAGTCAAATTTTTACTAAATCACTTTCAAATGCACATCCAAACACCCCCTTGGTAGATAAAGAAGGCGAGCACATGCCCACCTTCTTGAAGCCTACTAACAAGTACGGAGTGTTTCTAAACCAGATGACATTCTACGTATGAAAGGTTATTATGCATATAGTCAAGTTGGTGCAATTGCAGTTTTTGAGCCCCTTCCATTATTAAAACACCCTTAAAGACTAAGGGTCGTCTAAAACTTTATATGATACATAAACATAGATTTGCGTTGATCACCTTATTGAACTTGTTATCTCTCTCCATATGTGAAGTGGCAGTAAGCTATCAGTGTCCCCTCTAGATTGCATAGAAGCTTTCGAATCTGATTCTATACCATGTATCACAATATATTTTCCTTTCTCAACACCAGCATTTTTGTATTTTGCAGCTACTACGTCCTTTAGCTTCCTAGATATCGATACTTTAAGCGGTGGAATCACTTGTCTTGGCACATTTCTACCTGGTCTAGCTAGCCAGTCGGTCATTTGATGGTACCTGTTGCAAACATACTCAAACTATTGCATTTATACAATTTTTATTAGTACGACAGGATTAACGGTTGAATGTTATATCTTAACTCACATGTTATATCCTCCCTCGGACAGGTTTAACCGATCTGGTGTAAATGTTTCTGTTAGAAGTAAACCTGCTCCTGCTGCATTAACATTCGGGTATATGTAACTCGCTGTCTGGCTAGCTGTTGACATGAACAAAAACGATGCATGTCCTATGCCAGCCAGTTTGGTCGATAACATCATGTCATAGTATCTATTCTGCAATTACCACATAACAGTCATTAACTCCTTTCCAAATTCAACCAATTTGTATGGAAACAAGTCAATTCGGTTTAAATTTTATTATTTAACGGGTCAAAAACTCTTTTAATTCCGCGCTACAACTTTTCTAACATTTTTTGTTGTTGTATGCAAAAAAAAATGGTGTACATGTCAGTATGTCACTTCCGTGTTCGGATGTTTACATCGTCGTAAATTCTGTTTTTGTTTTTTTGTTTTTTTGTGTTTTTGTTTTTTTTTTTCTTCCCTTAAATTATTCAATACATTGAGTAATCACATTTCGCAATATATAAAAAATAAAAGAACAGCAAAAAGGAGATTGCGGGTCATCTGACATGACTCGACCCATTTCATATGGTACTAACTACTAACCTTAATAAGCCCGAGTAAATCGAGGTATTCTGCAGGCTCAATGAACTCCTCCGGATCATAAACATCAGCCCATCTAACATTCTTATTCATTTCATAAGTTTGTTTCCCTCTAGCCGTGCTCAAGATATCAACTTGCACACCAGGATACCTATCCTTAAGCAACTGTATAGTAGGAAAAAACAGCAAGTTTTCATAAACACCACCCGAAACCACACACAAACATCTCCTAACATCCCCTCTAATCTTCAAACCAAGTGACGCAACTTCTGGCATAAAGCCCATTGGAAACTTAAGAAAACCGTATGGATTGTCAGGATTTTCGGGTGGTCTTGGGTCTTCGGACTGTTTTCCTGAAGAATATTGTGAGCCATACTCCATGTCAGGGTCCTCACCTGTGTCAAATGCGTCAAGCCAGCCATTTTTCTTTTTGGCATTGGTTTGGAAACTTGTGCTACGTGTTGTTTGGTTGCTTAAGAACGACACGTTGGTGTTTCGAGCTGAGGAGACTGAAGTTTGGTTTGCGAAAAATGGTGGGATGGATTTTGGTAGTAAGGAAGTTGTAGCCATTGTTAGAAGTTATGTTTAGAAGTTGTGATTATGGTATTTTGTAAAATAAGGTATATGTTGGATTTTGAATGTGTGGAAGATGTTGGATAAGGGACCATGTTTGTTTTTTTGTTTCTCTACGTTCTTACACCTATTTCAACAATCTATCCCACATTGATATGATAGGAGAAAAATAGACTCTTTATAACCTTTAAGTAGTAGGCTAATATTAGCCTTTTTATCAAGGTTTTCAGTTAAAATTAAATCCAACTGGATAACTTTGTTGAAGGTTTTGCATCTAGTTACGATTTTTTATAAATTAGCAGCATGTTGACATCGAAAATATACCGGTAGATTTGAAGAATGGGTATTTATTCTTTATAAGTAGTATAGAACGAGGACAGCTGCGAGCCGTTGCATTGCGGCGGGGCAGTGATCTCGCAGCAAACATCCGCGTTTAACTTTGCTACATAATGATTGTTTGTTAAATAATGAGAGAATGAGATTTATTCTTTATAAGTAGTATAGAACGAGGACAGCTGCCCCGCCGCAATCATAGTTAAATAATGAGAATGAGATTTATTCTTTATAAGTAGTATAGAACGAGGACAGCTGTGAGCCGCCGCGTTGCAGCGGGGCAGTGATCTCGCAGCAAACATCCGCATTTAACTTTGCTACACAATGATTGTTCGTTAAATAATGATAGAATGAGATTTGTGTAGAAAGAACTACTACTATGTATACTCATACCCTGCAAAGATAACACGGCTACTGGGCTCCGATTTGGGCTAATAATAGTGGCCCATGTAGGCTGAATGCAGGCAACAAATGAAAGCGCACCGAATTGACGCTATTTCAGTCATGTTAGCATCTACACCACGTCACTAAAGCCACATCATTAAATCCATGTGGCATTGCAATTTTACTAATTAGCCTATCATTAAGAATTTTTGTTTGACCAATGTTAAATCAATTTCCGTTTTTCATCTTCTTATTAAGGAATGTTATAAATTTCAGATATTGTCATATCCTTATTAAAGAATATGAATCATTATTTCCTATTTTTACTATTCTATTTTGAAAATGTCAATGTTTCATTTGTAATCTTCACCGCAAAGTATACTCTTTGGTTTTAAATTGGATGTCACATTAAACTAGCGAATAAAAAAAACTCACTTTGCAGAATCCCCTACTACGAGTACTCATTATTCATTCATTTTGTTTTTAAATGAGAACCTTAAACGATTATTCTATCATCACTATCTTGATAGGTTCATTTTGTTTACATGAAAGATTTCACCTTTGATCTATGTATTTAATTTGAATATAAGTATATGTTCTATTCAAAACTCGGGTTTAGTTGTGATGTTTTTCTTTTCGTAAGGCTTAGTTATTAAATTTTTTTTAACGGCGTTTAGTTACGATGCTTTGATCGGATTATAGCTAATTTAATATGTAGATCAATACCAAGATTTATTTTCACTGGCAAGGTTTTACCTTTTATTTACTAATTGGAGGTGATGAAATGACCTTATTATTTTGATTATTATATAATTTTATTTAAAACAAAATTGAAAAGCTTACATCTATCACAAGTTAGACATTTTTAAGCAGTTATTGTGGATGCCAAGTCTTGATCAAAGCCATAACCAAAATCATAATACATCACTATTGAAGGTAATACGTCACACTTACTGGATAATCAATTTGATACTGATTTGGTAAGCCAATATATATATATATATATATATATATATATATATATATATATATATATATATATATATATATATACTGTTAAGAAAGTCGGCTAACAGTTGACATGATGGTTGAACCGGTGGCTCGACTAGGTTAATTAAAACCTTGTTTTTTAGCATTAGTTTTTATAGCTTAAGATTTTGAGTGGCAATTCGACCCACCAATTTATTAATTGGTCAATAACCATGTTGTTTTAGTCCAAAAATATTGAATGTATGCTTTTTTAACGAAACTTCTTTAAACTATTCAGATATCTATTCACAATGTTAGACATGCCAATTTTATTTTAAAACTATGCAATAATTAAATGAGAGTTGCAGCAATCATGTTGTATATTAATGAGTTGTTGTTAAGACAAACGTGTATATTAGAGTATCCACTTTGGCGGTTTGTGAAAAATTTTATAAAAATATGAAGGGGTCTAAAGTGTATAAATAATTGTGGACGTATATAGGTTTACTCTAGATGATGCCCTTAGTTTGAACACTAAAGATATTGTTTGCAACGATGATATGAGTCTTTTCTTTTGGATTCTTAAACACTTGATTATAGTGTTTATAATCGACACTGAAAGCACAACCGTTCCTGAAATATACACCAATACTTCTCGAAAAAATTGCTTTTATTCTATACTCTTACATCACTTATGATGTTTTAAGTTTATGTTTTACTTACAACTTGTTATTAGCTACCTGTGATTTATCACAGGTTTATAGGCTAGTAGTAATATAGATATAGATGTTGCAACAATCTATCCCACATTGATATGATAAGAGAAAAATAGACTCCTTATAAACTTGAAGTATTAAGCTATTACTAGCCTTCTATCAAGGTTTCTAGTTAAAATCAAAATCCGACTATATGCATTGATGGAAGGTTTTGCATGTAGTTACGATTTTTTAAAAATTAGTAGCATGCTCGAGTAGATGTTTAGTTACATTTTTTTTTTTTTTTTGAAAGTTAGATGTTTAGTTACATAAATGACTCAAAAAGGATTCAAAAGATAGTTACATTAATTTTTGCAGTAAAAACAATAATGTAATTATGAATGTGTCATTTTTGGCATAAAGTTCTATATTTGTTGACTTTTTTTAGATTAGTTTAGCACCCAAAAAAAACGTTTTTTTTAATTCATAAACCAATCTTCAAATTCAAGATTTGTCACAAAATATAGTACTTCATTAATGGGCCAGCATAGTAAAATGAGTGCATTATGGTCTTATAATTGATGTATTAGTAAAATGAATACTTTGGTCATTTGATCAATTCGTTAATGGGACATTATAGTTTATATTAAATCACACCATATACGGTGCTGTTTTGCACCGGGCTTTTCCCGCCCCATTTTTGGCCTGATTTTCCAGCCTACTTTGGACGGATCTGATCCAGTGATGGCATATAGCCCCGTTCCAGTTCCAGAACATTCACAAACGGTGTTTTCTTACCTTTCTTGGATCTACTGTATCAAACCCTAACGATGGTCAAACCCCGTATCTTGGCGAGGTAGCCACGGCGAGTTTGTGGTTGCAGCCATGGCGGGGATTTGTTGTCGTTTGATGCCTACGGCTTCCTTTGATTTGTTAATAATGTCGGTGCCTACCACATGTTTGATGAAACTCCTCAAAGAATCTGATTTATGGTACCATAACCAACCTCTTCTCCTTCTAACAAATCTTATTCTCAGTGGTGGTGATGTGGTCATGTGATGTCATATATGGAAGGTGTGAGGTCTTACGGAAGGACGCGGCTGATTAGGAGTTAAAGGTACGTTTTTTATGGTGGTTTTTTGTTTTTCTTTAGACCATTTCGGTGACTATAATTTCTCGATGTTGAAGTTGATTGGTTATGTTCATAATTATGTAGGTATTAACAAAATTAGGTTGTTTGGTGGTCGTTTGAATGAAGCTCACAATGTTTTTTGACGAAATGTTTTGGGACTAAGAAACAAGAAACAAGCAAGCCAAAAGATATATGTTTGGCTGAAAGGTGATGAATTATTAGCTTTGCAAAATGTAATTGATGTTGTTATTGCCTTAGATCCTAACGGCTGAACTTGGCATTCCAAATAATATATGTGGTTTATGGCATTTTGATGCGTCCAGGAAATAGTTTATGGCTTTTTGATATATATATCAATGATATTTGCGGCCACAACTAAGGTTGAGGCTCATTTGTCATTTTTGGGCTAATTGAATGCCCATGAACAATACCGTGTCGTTTAGCACATGTAACAATATATCTTGGCGGGGCAGTCACAACTTGGTTGTGGTTGCAGCCATGACAAGTATCTGGTATGCCTTAGCAGCCCAGAAATTTTGTCCTTTTTTTTGTTGGTATGTGTTCAATATGTGGCTGAATTGAATCTTTGCTGAATATGCGGCTGATTAATACTAATGGAAATGAAATTGGCGATTAATATAATTCTGATGGAAATGAAATTGTTATAATCTGATGAATATGAGATACTCTTTTTGGAAAAGGCAATGATGATAGTTAGCGGAATTTGATGATTGTTATAATCTGATTCAAATGAAATTGGTCCTTGAAAACTTGCAAGTAACCTGGCGAGGCAATGACCGGACAGCGTGGTATAAACGGTTACTATGCAACCGAGTCTGTTTGCAGCCATGGTGAAATTCAGAAGTTTCTATGACCTGGTCCGCTGTTACTAATCTGAGCCTAAGTGTTTATGTTCAATGATGATCAACAAGGAGCAATTTTCTACTGTCACTGATGTCACAATTTGCATTTGTGGGTGATTTGGGCTACCACTGATCCACCGCATAAAGCCGAGTAAATAATACCGATCCACTGTTAAGCCATCATGCCTCACTTCCGAGGTAAGTTACTATATTACATACTTCCGTACCATTGTTACATATTAGAGGTGTTTACTTTGATCTTGCTATACATCATATAACTTTTTAAATTTGAACCTTTGGTTTTCTGAATTTAAACATCTATGCTTTAATAGGACTGATTAAATTTAGTAAATATATGATGTGCCTATTATATTTTAAAGATCATCGCTTGGAATTAGACAACGATGACCGGTCTAAGATTATCGCTATCATATCTTATAATGTTATGTAGATTATTTTTTGCGGCCAATTTTTATTACAGTCAATTTGTAGTACAATAGGCTACTAATATAAGATTGGGGAAAAGTACAGTAAAATCTCATAAAACAACCTCATAAGGCGGTTAAATAAGCTGATCCAAACACCTACTTAGATGTGCCTATTATGTTTTAAAGAGCATCACAGTTACACTTTTTTAAAAAGGCTATTACTAATGTTATTGCTTTTAGTGATTGGCCATGTGACTTGGTGTTCTGGCTACTATTATCTCTATGAATTTCTAAATATATAATGTAGTAGTGGCCTTTGATGATTAGTTGTTATTTGCTGAATAAAATGAAGTTGGTCATCAATGATTCAAACCGTAACTTGGCATGTAGTTGTTACTATGCATCCTGCTTTTTTGCATCCATGGCGGGATTAGAATTTTTTTGACCCTATTCCGTTTAAATCGTGTATAACCTGATATTATGGAGCATGTAATACACTGCCGTTTTGGGTTGTTAATTGTGACTAAAAAATTAGAGAGGGCCCAAAAAAATCAGCAAGTGTTCTGAGACCGATATGCTTATATGTGAATACAGGTTATGATGATTCTTAGAATCTGAGTCAGAGGAAAAGGGTTGTTAAAATTTGGATGTAACATGGCGGGGCAATCACTGGACGGTATAGTATTAATCATTGCTATGCAACCAGGTGTGTTTGCCGCCATGTTCCACTTCAAATGTTGTGTTCAATATGTGGCTGAATTGGAATTTCGCTGAATATGTGGCTGATTAATACCACTATATGGAAAAGGCAATGATGATAGTTAACGGACTTTGATGATTGTTATAATCTAATGGAAATGAAATGGGTCGTTGAAAACTTGCAACTAACCTGGCCAGGCAATGACCGGACGACATGGTATAAACGGTTACTATGCAACCGAGTCTGTTTGCAGCCATGGTGAAATTCAGAAGTTTCTATGACTCGGTCCGCATTTACTAATCTGAGCCTACCTTCAAATTACATTTGTCGTTTGATGGTTTACTGGAATTTATATTTTCATTTTCGTGCTTTTGCATCTATGAATCTTCTATTGGTAACATATATTCATATATTGAACTTCTGAGAGCGTGATATATGCATATGACTATGGTCTATGATGATGATTATAGTTTGACTGAAATGGAACGGGTTATTAGATATTCGAATGTCCCGATTATCAATTACAAATCTGAGATACGTGCTTGACCGATATAAAGGCTTTAGTTAACATCAGCTTTTTAGGTACACGGCCTTTTTTTTTTTTTTTTTTTTTTTTTGCATAGAAAAAAAAAATGACTTTAACCCATTTTTAGAGTTATAGAACTATACATCCCTTAGATATGTATGCTCTTTCTCTACCACCTGTTGTGAAAGAATTAGCTGAAACTTGCTCATTTTTTGCAGTAGACCCACTGCAAAATGTATGTGCTGCTTCGCGTAGGAATGCGAGAGCTACAAAGTATGGTACCAGGTAAGCCATGTTGCAGATGAATGCCTCTTGAATTCAAAAACTATTTTGAGAAAATAAACAGGCACACCGACAACGCGACGACCGTTGCCAACCTTGTGATAGTAAAATGAGGATATTATGATTTTTTTTTTATTTGATTCATTAATGTGACTCGTACTTTTCTATTTTGATTTTGTAACTTGATGATTTTAGTTGGTTTAGGAAGCTAAAATTTATGATTTTAGTTGGTTTAAGATGCTAAAATTGTGCATCAATTCCTAACATCCCCTCTAATCTTCAAACCAAGTGATGCAACTTCTGGCATAAAGCCCATTGGAAACTTAAGAAAACCGTATGGATTGTCAAGATTTTCGGGTGGTCTTGGGTCTTTGGATTGCTTTCCTGAAGAGTATTGTGAACCATACCCCATGTCAGGGTCCTCACCCGTGTCAAATGTGTCAAGCCAGTTTTTTTTTTTTTTTTTTTTTTTTTGGCATTGGTTTGGAAACTTGTGCTATGTTTTGTTTGGTTGCTTAAGAACGACACATTGGTGCTAGGGGTGTCATAAAAGTCGACCCGACCCGGACCCGACCCGAACCCGAACCCGAATAAGGATACTCGGGTCGGGTTACTCGGGTCCAAAATCTAACTCGGGTCAATCGGGTCAACCCGATTAACCCGAGTACGAACTAGGGTCGGGTATCGGGTTCTATTACTTTGCCTATTCGGGTTCGGGTCAACCCGACTAACCCGAGTTGTTTTTTTTTTTCTTTTTTTCTTTTTTTTTTTTTTTTTTAAACTACTTTTCTCAATCTAATTTTAAGGCCCAAGTTACTCAATCGTCCATGTAGTAAAGTTGGCCATTTTTGTTCCAATTTTTGATGTCACAGATATGGTATACTTGCACATTCTTTCATTGAAACTAAGCATTAAAGTAGTAATGGTTATATAAATTTGGTCACCAAATTTCGTAGTGACTTGCATATGTATGTGTGTCCAGCAATGCTTAGATTTATACTTGATGTTAATTTTTCTCTTTATATGTTCATATAGCACCATTAAATATTGATATTACGTAGTCTAAATTCTAAAATGTGTCAGTCAAAAATTGAATAGTTTACTGGTTTTAGTATTTTGGAACTCTCGACAAAAATCATTGCAAATCTTTGTTAATATAGTAGTCATGAGAGTATGCTCTACAATTCGTTGTAGGCAGCTAGTTGGCGTATCTCAGATGCATTTAACTACTGAGTTTAAAAAAGATTAATTATTTGATTTTGTAAATGGAACAAACCCGAACCCGACTTGACCCGACCCGTTTTGACCCGACCCGATTTGACCCGAACCCGACTAACCCGACCTCAAATAGGGTCGGGTTCGGGTATATTATTTTTAGTCTCGACCCGACTTGGACCCGACCCGTTTGACCCGAACCCGACCAACCCGACCCGATTAACACCCCTAATTGGTGCTACTAGCTGAGGAGACTGAAGTTTGGTTTGCAAAAAATGGTGGGATGGATTTTGGTAGTAAAGAAGTTGTAGCCATTGTTAGAAGTTATGTTTAGAAGTTGTGATTATGGTATTTTGTAAAATAAGGTATATGTTGGATTTTGAATGTGTGGAAGATGTTGGATAAGGGACCATGTTTGTTTTTTGGTTCCATACGTTCTTATGCCTATTGCAACAATTTCCCACATTGATATGATAAGAGGAAAATAGACTCTTTATAAACTTGAAGTATTAGGGTAATATTAGCCTTCCATCAAGGTATTTTGTTAAAGTTAAAATCTGACATTATATCTTGCTGGTTCGTTTTGCATATAGTTACGATTTTATATAATTATAGTTACGATTTTATATAAATTATATAAAATAGGAGCACGCTCGATATCGAAAATGTACCGGTAAATTTTAAGAATGTGCATTCATTCTTTACGTAGTATAGTTATAAATATTGCAACAACATATCTCCACATATCAGTTTACAATTTTTTATAAATTAGAAGCATGCTCGACATAAAATATGTACCGATAAATTTTAAGAATGTCCGTTCATTCTTCATTCTTAGTATATATCCCACATCGGTATGATAAGAGAAGAATAGACTCTTTATAACCTTGAAGTCTTAGGCTAATGTTAACCTTCTATCAAGGTTTTTAGTTAAAATTAAAATCCAACTAGTAACTTTTATGGAGGTTTTGCATGTAGTTACGATTTTTTTGTAAAATTAGCAGCATGCTCGAGTAGATGTTGTTCAGTTACATAAATGACTCAAAAAGGATTCAAAAGATAGTTGAATAAATTTTGCCGTAAAAACTATTATGAATGTGTCATTTTTGGCATAAAGTTCTACATTTGTTGACTTTTTATCTTAGTTTAGCACAAAATTACAAAAGAAATGGTTTTTAAATTCATAGTTACGATTTTTTTGTAAAATTAGCAGCATGCTCGAGTAGATATTGTTCAGTTACATAAATGACTCAAAAAGGATTCAAAAGATAGTTGAATAAATTTTGCCGTAAAAACTATAATGTAATTATGAATGTGTCATTTTTGGCATAAAGTTCTACATTTGTTGACTTTTTATCTTAGTTTAGCACAAAATTACAAAAGAAATGGTTTTTAAATTCATAAGAAGTATATAAAGTTCTACATTTGTTGACTTTTTATCTTAGTTTAGCACAAAATTACAAAAGAAATGGTTTTTAAATTCATAAGAAGTATATCCGAGAATACTTACCGCAACACACTGATTATTAGACACTCTTTGCCATACAGTTTACGATAAACGAGTAGAAATATGAGGTTTTTGTTGTGCAAGTTATATATAAGGTGATTTTTTTACTTAGATGCATGCGACTTAACTAAAGTATATTTGTGATTGTTTTCAAACCTTTTCCTGCTTAAAAATGTTTTCCTATTGATATTCAAACCTATAAACTTGTGTAAAAACATATTTATTACCAACTTCCTTATTTGTTCATTTAGCTATTAGGTTATGTATTTGGTCTTTTGTTAAAAGAGAGGGGAACAAAGTTGCTAAGAGTGTAGCTTAATTACTTGGGCCTTAGAATGTAGCGGCAAGATAATTTAGAAGCTACATTCCTAGAATATTCATGTAAATTGGTAATCTAGATGTACGCTCTTCCGGTATATATTCATATTCTTACTTTTCGATTAAAAAAATAATAAAAAATAAAAAAAATCTCTAAATGCCCAAAAAGCAAAATGTAGTCATATATAAAACAAAGAAAAAGCCACTTCTTAAAATAGACCTAAGGCAACTTGAGCGACTTGTATTTTATTAATATAATATATAACATGTGTCAAAATTTTAGTGAAGTCGACCAATCATTTATTTACTTTATTACTCCCTCCGTTCCATTTTATAAGTTTATGTTTGAAAAGTCAAAGTCTTTTTTTTAAAGTTTGACCGTAATTATTTTTTTTCGTGTTATATAATACTTAATACAAAATATATAAATTGATTTGTGTTTTAAATGTATTTTATTTCGTATATTTTTCATCAAGTATTATATAACACGAAAAAAAATAATTATAGTCTGTAACACCCCCAATTCATGGTTGCAGCGGAATTCAAACTGGGTGTTACTCGACGGCACAATAGTCACAATGATAGAAAACGAACTCCAATTGAGTCGTTTTAAAAGATTTATCATTCAAATTATATAAATATCAGAGATTACAAAATGAGGTCCCAATTGGTTCCATGTTTACAATGTATAATAAATGAGTTTTGAATGATAATAAAATTTATAGCCCTCTTGAGTATCCGTGTCCTTCCGTGCCATCCTTGATCGTCATGAACCTGAAATACATGCTTGAGAGGTCAACACAAAGGTTGAGTGATATTCATAGAGTTTGTTAAATCGTTTGAACACAATATGTTGGTAGTGTGAGTTATAGGCTCACACCAATGTTTGGAAAACAAAACAGGTAGGCTACGTTATTATACGCCCGGAACAGTTATTATACACTAAGCTTATGACACCATAACGTTAACGTGTACCAATATCGATCGGCAGATTTATCCCGGTATGTACTTTGCTAACATACCTAAATCTCAAATATTAATGCATTTGTTTGAACTTAGTCAATACAAATGGGATTCGTCAATCCCAATAGGCCTATTCACAATATTTGCGCTCACTATTGCTAGTGATTAAATGGTTCATAATAAGGGATCTCGGTTTAGCAAGGTTGGTACTTAGTGATAATAAAACAATCAGGCAAGCATACAATTTAAAAACATTGTGCTCGGTTAAAATAGCATGTATTCCCCCCAAGGGTTTGTAAAACAATTAAGTAATGGAAAATGGGGCTATGAACTCACCTTAAGTAAGATAGCAAGTAATGAATATAACGGTTGAATCGTGAAGGTTTCTACGAGCAACCTATAATAGAATGTTGCGACTTAGGATCGGAGTAAAGAATATAACGGAGTGCCTATATATATATCTTGCATTTAGTCCATGATGTGGTATGATGTATATTGTAAGTCTTTGAAAGTAATGATTCATGAAACATGTATGTTTTGTATATCGTTTACTACCGTTCGGGCCGACATAATTCAGAAGTCATGTTAGTAAGCGTTCGAGGAGCCAGGACACTTTAACTCGTAAATCCACAACTCAACTCGACGGCTTACATAATGAACTCCTCACATGAGGCTCCCTACTATTGTAGTAGTTGATGAAATATATAGATATAAGTTTTGATCCGAAAAGTTACATGTCCGATACTTGAATAAACTTAGGAAAGTTTATTTGTACATGAAGATTGTTATTAGGGGTAGTTTCATAAGTCTTGTATGACCATTTTCTCTTTGTAATATCTCATGGTTCCTTTAGATGAAGTAGATCCAAATTGTATGTTCAAGTTATCGCCAACTTCTCTAGTTCGTGTATTTGCCTTGGTAAGCTTGTATGGTCATTTCGTCATGGCCTAGCCATGACCTTTGGTCATTGTTCCATGGTCTTGAGACTCAACCTTGGCTCTAGCCATGGTTGTGGTCTTGATTCTAGGTCATAAGACCCCTTTGGTCTTCATAAACCATAACTTATATGTAATGACTTTGGTCTAAAAATGGGCTGTTAAGATTTTGAAGAATTTATCACTCAAAAAGCGTTTTCAGGGCTCGAGCTTCTTTGTTCCTGAACGAAAACGTCGTTCCGGACAACTTTCGTGTTTTAACTTTTTGATGAATCGGACCAGAAGTGGGACTTTCAAAACCCAAATTTGATCAGAATGGCATTTGGCAGTTTGCCGAAAAGTTTTGGTAACTTCAAATGGGCGTAACTTTTGACTCGTATACTCGTTTTAGGTGGTTCAAATTGCTATGGTTTCCTTGTTAAGTCCTCTACTGTAATATGTAATGATCCAATATCATAATTTTACCATTTTGGTCGTGGTTTTCCAAGAAAGTCACTAGTTTACTTGTTTTATGAACTTGTCTTATCAATCATGTACAATAACTTGTTTTACTCACTTTTATACATCATGGACATTAATACAAGACATAATATAGCACAAATAATATGTAAATAACATGAATATGATTATTTAACAAGAATCATGTTAGGGTTTGGCTCACAACTTTTGGCTTTCAAAGATGAAAGGAAGTTAACATGTAAGGATAGGACTTTGATAGACTTGCTTCAACCCACTTCACTTCATGCAATCTTTCTACTCTTGGTATTCTTGAAAGATGGATGATGAAGGTTTAGGTGACTTGAGTGGATTCAAACTCAAGAGAAATCACCAAGTATATGAGGTTATGGAAGTGTTTTGATTATCTAAAAGAAACTAGGGTTTCAACCTTGAAGAATCACTTGAACCTTGCAAGAAATTGGAAGGAAATGAGCAAAGGATGGAAGGGTTTTGGGGTTTGGGGATGCACGGCACAAAGAAGGGGATGGGGGGGCTTTTATAGGGTCTTAAGGAGGTTACTTCCATTGACTTGTCAACCCTTGGTGAGCAAGTTGAACACTTGTCATCATCTCATGACACAAGGCATAAGATCAAGCCACATGGGTGGTGAATCCCCCCTCCTAGGCGGTTCACAAGCTTGGGGGACAAGGTGTGGACTTTGCTTGGTATTATCCTAAGTATTAGGAAGAGTTTTGACTCCGGGAAATGACAACCGTAAATGATTAGACCTCAAAACGTTAAACTGGGTGTCGTAAAATTATGGAACTTGAAAGTTTTGATAAACATGTCCATATGTTCCATAATAAAATATAAAATGAGTGGTAGGTTCCATTTGAGTGGTAAAACCCTGCTAAAAACTGGAAACACGGGTCTAAAACGCGTAATACGTAAAATATACGAATATTGCGTAAAATTGAGAAAAGTAAAATGTTACTTTTCTAATATGTTATAAATGATTTAAAATGACTTATAATGTCTAGACTGGGCTCAGTCTAGTGTCGGTTGGTATTAAATGTCTTTTAGACATCAAACCGTAAGCCTAAAAATCAAGGAATGACTTATAACATCAAGGGATGATTTTTGGTCAATGGAGGAGGGAAAAATATGTTGACTTTTTCTAATAAGTTGAAAACTCAAATTGTCTTAGAAACGCGTTTTGTGGTCTAACAGTTAATCGCCCATACGATTAAGCGTGCTCATGCGAGAGTAGTACTGGCTTGGGTGACCTGCCGGGAAGTCTTTGGTCATGTTTTTCTCAGTCACGATTAATTCTCAAATAAATCATGAGTGTGTCAAACATTTTTCTGATGCGGGGTCACTTAACGGGGTCGAATTTCGTTGTGCGTAGAATTTTTGAATGACGTTTTACCCTAAAACGTGTAATGTCGTGTAATTCCTTAATAACTTTCACGAAAATGATCTGACGAATGTCAAACATTTAATTTGCCATGGAAATGATTTATCATTCGAGAATATCAAATAAAAATCAACTTTCGGGAAAATTTCGGAAAGAAATGAATAGTAAAAATGAATAGTAACATGAATAGTAAAAGTGAATAGTGAATTTTCCGGGAATAGTAATTAACCTGAAATTGTGAATTGTTACATAGTCAAATTCTGAGAAAAAAGACGTTGACTTTTCAAGCATAGACTTATAAAATGAGACGGAGGGAGTAATAAAATATGTGACATGTTTTAAAATTTAAATGAAGCTCATATCTATATTTTAGGGTAAATTCCAAAAATGGTCCTTCACGTTTCACGAAATTGCAAAAACGGGACCGAGACAAAAAGTAGCGCAAAAAAGACACCAACGTTCCACATTTTCGCAAAATCGCCACTGAGAGCCATTTTCCGTTAATTTCATCGTTAAGTGCCACGTATTTGAGGGTAGTATCGTCATTTTAACCCTTTCCCGCCAATAACTTAAGTTGCCAGTGTTTTGTTTTACAAATTTAGTCCTTTAGAGCATTACTTTATATACGGGTATCAATTTCTTCCAAGGAGAACATTAATTTCACAGATAAAGATCTTGAGAATGGTTAAGCTTTGGCAAAATCGTGCACGCAGTACCCCGATACCTGATTTAGGAATCCTTTATAGTAAGACTACTTTGTTCCATTTTAATGTTTTCCATTTAAACTTGGTTGTCGGAAGTAATTGATGTTTTATGTGTTCGACAGATTTGAATGAAAAGGTGTTTTCTTTGCAAATCCATCACAATGGTGAATTCACCTCAAAACCAGGAAGAAGATATCTCTTTGGAGATACAGATTGGTTTGACGGAATTCACTCTGACGTTTTCTCCATGGAATTATTGGGCGAAATGTTAGAGGATTTAGGTTACTCGGATAGTACCCTTATGTTTACTCACTTTAGGATACCTGGGGAGTCACTGGATGATGGTTTGCTACCACTAAAGTCTGACGAAGATGTGAAGACACTTCTGGAGTATGTTCCTATATTTACACAATTGGATTTGTATATTGAAACCGGTGTTTCAATTGTTGAGTGTGAGATGATGGATCGAATGATGACTAAGGGCAAGGGTGTGGTGATAGAAGAAATAGTGGATGATGATATGAATGAGGCTGCTGGAAAGGGTGTTGATGGTGAGACTGGAAACAGTGGGAAATTACTATTGTTAGAGTGGCATAAAGAGTGGAATAAGACAAGACAACCTGAGAAGGTTGGACCTGTTTTTGATACTGATTCTGACAGTGACTTCCCACCAACATTTTGTGCCCAAAAAATGGTTGCAGATCATACAAAAAGGATGAGTGATGAGTTTCAATTCAGAAGGTTATTGGGAGAGATTGACCAAGACTTGACTGTGGAGGATTCAAGTGAGGAGTCTACAGGTTTGCTCGATTTTTATGATCTCGATTTTGATGATGCGTATTATGCTGACGCAAGTGATGAAGAGGTTGATCAAGAATGGCATGGTGATCCATACCATTTAGTTGATGTACCTGAACCTGAAGAGTTGCATGCGATTGAAGAGCCTCAAGAGATTAGTGACATGTTTGCTGAAATAGATCAAGCATTGGATGAACTTGATGACGTTGTTGCAGCTGGAGAAGGAACAGAGGTGTATGCTCTTTATGCTGAACCAATTAGTTTCAGTTTGCTTCCACTTGTGGCGATGAAATTAACGAAAAATGGCTCTCAGTGGCGATTTTGCGAAAATGTGAAACGTTGGTGTCTTTTTTGCGCTACTTTTTGTCTCGATCCCGTTTTTGCAATTTCGTAGAACGTGAAGGACCATTTTTGCAATTTACCCTATATTTTATAAGTTATTCCTTTTCTTTGAATCCACACCCCCATAACAAACACCTCCTAAGATATTGAGAAGTGATTTAAAAAATAAAAATAAAAACAAAAAGAAAAAGAAAAAAAAAATCACATCGAAAGTCGAAAGCGTGACACTGCCATATGCCAGCCACAGTATAACAAACCTTTTCCACTCTGCTCCTCTCACCACCTGACACACACACACCCAACAACCCAATCTATTTTATAAAAAAATTCAAAATCCATTTCTTTAAAACAAAACAAAACAAAAACAAACCCCAAATAAAACAACACTTAAACACTTTTATCAGATCAGGTCAGTCACAACTCACCAAAACCCTTCTAGAAACATCCACGCGCCGCCCTCACTCGCCGCCCTCACATTCTATGCCAATTTGAATGTCAGAACCACCGATTGCCGTAATGGACTCTACGGATTCAGAATCCCGGCCGGTTCTCGGTCCGGCCTGTAACAAAACCAGATCTCCGGTTAAGCTAGGCAAACCGGCGGTTAAAGGTAAGACCAAACCGGATGAGGTTAAGAAACCGGTTAAGGCGTCTGTAACAACGGTAACAACGCCTCCGTCGATATTGAGACGGAAAGTTGTTGTTGTTTCGATGAATGCGTCGTGTTCGTCTGATGCGTCGAGTGATTCTTCGCATAGTAGAGTTTCGAGTGGGAAGGTTAGTAGGGGGAGTGTGACGCCGAAAAGGTCGGCTGTTGGTTTGAGAAGTGCGAAAAGTGGTGGTGGTTTGATGGAGGTTTCGAATGATGGTTTGAGTGGACGGAAGAGGTGTGCTTGGGTTACGGCGAATACTGGTATGATTCGTATATATAATAAGGTTTGAATTGTGGCATACATGTATAAGAGTAGACTTATGGCATTGCGTTTAGGAACGGGTATGATTTGTTTTATGTTACTATTAGTTTCTCTACTAACTGTAGGTTGACGATTGCTATCAGACTTGTGTTTTTTTAGTGTGTTTTAGTGTCCATATGTGTTTTAGGAAGTTGTGATAAGAGTAGAGGTATGACATTGCGTTTAGAATTCCGTATGATTTGTTTTATGTTACCCTAATTGCAAACATGTGCTGCGTTTTAGTTTGGATTGATATATTAGGTTAAATGTAATTCCGATTGTTCTGCAATATATTTGAGGGTGTTAGGGCTGTGGGCTGTGGGCTGTAATACGAGGGTCGGTGTTTTTCTGTACTATTGCATATGGAGGATTCTACTATTAGTTATAGATCGTGATTGAAGCCCTAGATATTGTATGAATCGTGATTGAAGCCCTAGATATTGTATGAAAAGGAAAGCAATAAGTGCTTACGTGTCTGACTAGGTTGTTACTTTATTATTTGATACTGATAAATTCTTCTCTCGTACGTTAGATAGTTTACATTACGGAAAAAATCAGGAGGATGGTAGCTAGAAAATGGAATTTAGGGGTGTAAAGATCTAACCTGTGATGCAGTAATGTATAGTCATTTAGTAGGCAATATTTTAGTCATTTTAGACTTCGGATGCAGATAACTTTCAGTTCGTTAGGAGGTTGGAGAACTTGTGTTAGATAATGGAGGCTGCTTTAAGTAATTATAACTACCACATTACTTATTAGCTTCATTTACTGATCTGAGAGTCCTTGGTATTATAAAAAGTAATCAATAGACAGACTAAAATTTGAAAGATGCTCCTATAGCTTGTGCAACTAGAGTTAACTAATACAAATCCTCACTTTATTTGTGTTTTCTCGATTTCAACAGTCATGATTACCCTGTAGGAGCATCAATAGAAACAAGATCTTAACCATGAGTAATGTCCTTCCCAAGTGTCATTTCTATACTATGGAGCTCGTACATCTTTTAGCTAAATTGAGTACCATATTTTCGTTTAATGTTATTTGTTGGTCATGACTTGTCATTGATTGATCCTTCATTTTCTGTTTTGTATAGCATTTTGGGAATGTCTAGATGCTAGCTTTGGGTTACCTTATGCCTAGTTGTGCCATGGTGGTCTTTTTAATTTTACATAAATATTCTGTATTAATAATGAAACCGTATCTGGTATGTAGATAATGAATGCTTAATGTATGGTGATCCACTTTTAGAAGCTAATGCAAGTTTAGTAAACAGTGTCTCTGTCTTTAGATGAGATTTCAATGTTTCACCCTCTTTATTGATCATATTTATAATCCGTTGACCAGGTGCTGAAATTAACAAAGTTAGCACCCGTAGATTAGGATATATATTTAATGCTTCAAAAACCCAGTTTTGTAGAAAAATGTCACGTGACCCGTACTGTATTTTTGTTTTTGAAAATGCATGCTAAAGTTCAAAACAAGTAATGCCTCCACTCCTTCACATCAACAATTATGATAAGAGCCTAAGAGGTGTCGAATTCATATTGTTTTAGCCTTCTAAAAGTATTTTTGTAAATTATACGAATGCTGAAAATTGGATGGGGCATTTTTTCTGCACTTCTCCTCCCGGTTATTTCTGGTATAATTTCTTTTTTAAATGGTGATAGTTATTGCTGGTGCTCTTCTATGCTCTATCCCTCAAAAATTAAAATTCGCTACTCTTAAATTGTTCTGCAGTCTCACTTATGAAACAAAAATTGCAGTCTCATTAGTTATATCATTTGATTTGACAAAAACAGTAGTTTCTATCCTCATAGAGTTACAATACATATATAAGTAGTTATGTCTTGTTTATATGACATCCTCTTCTTTTTATATTATTTTCATAGCAGTTTTTGTATCCTCATAAAGGTCAACGATGACGCATGGCCATTTTGTTTCCAGTCCAAAGGACGTGGCATATGCTCTGCCCTCATTAATAAGTGCATGATGCATTATCTTTAGTTAGCGTATTGAGGAATTGTCTTGTGCATGCATATTCCATTATATGATTTGCGTGCTTTTTAAAGACACTTAAACCACATAATATGGATGGTTATACTCGCTATATTATATGATTAGTCTGCTAATGATGAACACATATCTTTTAAGAATTTATATGTTTCACTAAACCTCTTTGAACTATTTGTGCATGCATTATACAAGCTGGAAATTGAACATAGCTCATGATATGCGACTTTTATAACCTTTATCTGTGGGAAGTTATGTTTTACCAGTTTCTACACCTCTGAGTTCAAAAAAAATCACATCGAAAGTCGAAAGCGTGACACTGCCATATGCCAGCCACAGTATAACAAACCTTTCCACTCTGCTCCTCTCACCACCTGACACACACACACTCAACAACCCAATCTTTTTTCTTTTTTACAAAAAATTCAAACCCATTTTTTTTAAAACAAACAAAACAAAACAAAAGCAAACCCCAAATAAAACAACATTTAAACACTTTTATCAGATCAGGTCAGGTCACTCACAACTCACCAAAACCCTTCTAGAAACATCTCACCCGTCCGTCCATCCACGCGCCGCCCTCACTCGCTGCCCTCACATTCTATGCCAATTTGAATGTCTGAAGCACCGATTGTCGTAATGGACTCTACGGATTCAGAATCCCGGCCGGTTCTAGGTCCGGCCTGTAACAAAACCAGATCTCCGGTTAAGTTAGGTAAACCGGCGGTTAAAGGTAAGACTAAACCGGCGGATGAGGCTAAAAAACCGGTTAAGCCGTCTGTAACGACGGTAACAACGCCTCCGTCGATATTGAGACGGAAAGTTGTTGTTTCGATGAATGCGTCGTGTTCGTCTGATGCGTCGAGTGATTCTTCGCATAGTAGTGTCGAGTGGGAAGGTTAGTAGGAGGAGTGTCACGCCGAAAAGGTCGGCTGTTGGTTTGAGAAGTGCGAAAAGTGGTGGTGGTTTGAAGGAGAGTGATGGTTGTTTGATGGAGGTTTCGAATGATGGTTCGGGTGGACGGAAGAGGTGTGCTTGGGTTACGGCGAATACTGGTATGATTCGCTATCGGTACTTCAGTTTTTTAGCGTGTTTTGGTATGCGTGTGTGTTTTAGGAACTTGTGATAAGAGTAGAGTTATGACATTGCGTATGATTTGTTTTATGTTACATTGCTTCTTCGAGCTATGACATTGCGTGTTTTAGATTGTTTTAGGTAAAATGTAATTTTCCGATTGTTCGGGAATATATTTGAGGGTGTTAGGGCTGTGGGATATAATATGAGGGTTGGTGTTTTTCTGTACTATCGCCGTGTGGAGGATTCTACTATTAGTTATAGATCGTGATTGGAGCCCTAGATATTATATGAAAAGGAAAGCCATAAGTGTTTGCGTGTCTGGTTAGGTTGTTACTTTATTATTTGATACGGATGCTTTCTTCTCTCATATGTTAGATAGTTTACTTGACGGAAAAAATCAGGAGGATGGTGGCTAGAAAATGGAATTTAGGGGTGTAAAGATCTAACCTGTGCTTTCTAATATAATGCAGTAATGTATAGTCATTTAGTAGGCAATATTTTAGTCATTTTAGACTTCGGATGCAGATAACTTTCAGCTCGTTACTCGTTAGGAGGTTGGAGAACTTGAGTTAGATAATGGAGGTTGCTTTAACTAATTAGTAATTATAACTACCACATTATTTATTAGCTTCATTTACTGATCTGAGAGTCCTTGGTATTATAAAAAGTAATCAATAGACACCCTAAAATTTAAAAGATGCTCCTCTAGCTTGTGCAACTAGAGTTAACTAATACAAATCCTCACTTTATTTGTGTTTTCTCGATTGTCACGATTACCCTTTTGGAGCATCAATAGAAACAAGATCTTAACCATGAGTAATGTCCTTCCCAATGGAGCTCGTACATCTTTTAGCTAAATTGAGTACCATATTTTCGTTTAATGTTATTTGTTGGTCATGACTTGTCTTTGGTTGATCCTCCATTTTCTGTTTTGAATAGCATTTTGGGAATGTCTAGATGCTAGCTTTGGATTACCTCATGCCTAGTTGTGCCATGGTGGTCTTTGTAGTTTTAAATACATATTCTGTAATAATAATGAAATTGTATCTGGTATGTGGATAATGAATGCTTAATGTATGGTGATCCACTTTTAGAAGCTAATGCAAGTTTAGTAAACAGTGTCTCTGTCTTTGGATGAGATTTAAATGTTTCACCCTCTTTATTGATCATATATATAAACTGTTGACCAGGTGCCGAAATTAACAAAGTTAGCACCCGTAGATTAGGATATATATATATTTAATGCTTCAGAAACCTAGTTTTGTAGAAAAAGATCACGTGACCTGTACTGTATTTTTGTTTTTTTGTTTTTGAAAGTGCATGCTAAAGTTCAAAACAAGTAATGCCTCCACTCCTTCACATCAACAATTATGATAAGAGGTGTTGAATTCATATTGTTTTAGCCTTCTAAAAGTATTTGTGTAAATAATACTAATGACGAAAATTGGAAGGAGCATTTTTTCTGCACTTCTCCTCCCCGTTATTTCTGGTATTATTATCTTTTTTAAAATTAAATGGGATAGTTATTACTGATGCTCCTCTACGCTCTATCCCTCAAAAATTAAAATTCGCTACTCTTAAATTGTTCTGCAGTCTCACTTATGAAACAAAAAGTGCAGTCTCATTAGTTATATCATTTGATTTGACAAAAACAGTAGTTTCTATCCTCATAGAGTTACAATACATATATAAGTAGTTATGTCTTGTTTATATGACATCATCTTCTTTTTATATTATTTTCATAGCAGTTTTTGTATCCTCATAAAGGTCAACGATGACGCATGGCCATTTTGTTTCCAGTCCAAAGGACGTGGCATATGCTCTGCCCTCATTAATAAGTGCATGATGCATTATCTTTAGTTAGCGTATTGAGGAATTGTCTTGTGCATGCATATTCCATTATATGATTTGCGTGCTTTTTAAAGACACTTAAACCACATAATATGGATGGTTATACTCGCTATATTATATGGTTAGTCTGCTAATGATGAACACATATCTTTTAAGAATTTATATGTTTCACTAAACCTCTTTGAACTATTTGTGCATGCATTATACAAGCTGGAAATTGAACATAGCTCATGATATGCGACTTTTATAACCTTTATCTGTGCGAAGTTATGTTTTACCAGTTTCTACACCTCTGAGTTCAAAGTGCCAAAATAAGTAGAGATTGCATTATGTGGATATTTTACCAGTATTTGTTTCCAATAAAAGTTGAGGAGTCTGCATCATATATTAAAAAGGGACATATGAACACAGCTGAGTCACGATAGCACAATTCTTAGAATTTCTTGACTTATTTTGTAATATGTGCTGCTTGTTTGCAATGTTAAGCATATATTAATCCTTGCACGGCTAGCTACTAGAGTAGTAGATGTCTAGATGATTCCTTCATCGAATGCTTTTTTATTTTACAGTTCTTTCAAACAACCATCCAGAGGAAGAGATATGCAGTATCTTTTTCTGTATCAAGTCTCGTACTTCTGATATAACAAACAAACCGATATACATGCTATGACTAGTCATAAACATCTTGGAAACTTGTTTCTGATGTTGTCTTTTTTCTCGAAAAGTTAAAAACTGCTTGCATGACATTTAAACTTAGAGAGCCATTTAGTTGTTTGAAGTCAAACTGTAGCTTTCTTTGGAGATAGAAACCTTAACTACTGTCTAATTAGTAAACATTTGTATTGTGTTTTACTTCCTTCTATTAAAACCTAACTTTGTTTCTAAAACTGCATATAGTATTATAGTATTCTTTGCTTAATGATATTTCTCTGATTTGTTTGTTTCCTTTCTCTGAAGAGCCTTGTTACGCTGCTTTCCATGATGAAGAATGGGGAGTCCCAGTACATGATGACAAGTATGTGCCAGCAGAGTAATTTTGATGTGTTTTATCATTTTAAATGCAATATTGAATTGCTCCGTATTTTTTAAAGCATCATATTAATTGTCATTGCACGGCAACTTTCAGGAAATTGTTTGAATTGCTCAGTTTATCAACTGCTTTGGCTGAACTCACATGGCCCACTATCCTTAGTAAAAGACATTTGTTTAGGTATGCACTTTATGTTATTTAAATGCAAGAAGAGATTATAAACATATAAATTTTACTTACCGGATACCTTAGCTAATTTTAAATGAAATGGGCCATGTGTGCAGGGAAGTATTTCATGGATTTGACCCTATTGCTGTCTCAAAAATGAGTGATAAGAAGATAGCAGCACCAGGAAACCCCGCTACATCTCTTCTTTCAGAGGTGAAGGTACGAGGATTCATTGAAAATGCGCGCCAAGTTTGCAAGGTATCTCTTTTTTATATACTTAACCATTAAATTAGAGGTGGGAGTATTAACCAACTATAGATAGAAGCATGACAAGTAGGTTGTTTTTATTGATCACAGATCTTACAGGAAAGTTATAGAAAATGAAACTTGTTAATAGGGTATTTCTGGGTTAAATGAGTCAAAAGTCTCCTAAATGTATCCAATTCTTATACGTCCGCAATTTGCTGCCCCTACAATATAATTTTTTTCTCTTTAGTTTGCTTTGGAATAAACTACCTTTTATGCTATTTCCTGTAGCAATCACGCAGAGTTAACATGTGTTTATAAATTTATCACAACATTAAGAGTTAGACAGTTAGCGGCAATGTAATAATTGAAGTTAATACTATCTATAACCTCAAAGATCAGTTTATTGCAACTCCCTGATGGCATCTTAAATTCTGATTATATAAAAGCTAACATTCAGAATCGAAGATTTTCTATACACTGCATAACTGAAAATACAATTCTTTGCTGTTTATATACTCATCCAAAGTCCAAACCAATAATTTAAATTTCAAAGATAGTAAGTGTGGTGATGAACTACTGTTGCACTATATTTGATTTTCAACGTGTTCTGTTAATGTTGCAGATAACTGATGAGTTTGGGTCTTTTGACAAGTACATATGGGGCTTTATAAACCATAAGCCTATAGTGAACAAATTTCGCTACCCTCGCCAAGTACCAATCAAGACATCAAAAGCAGATTCAATAAGCAAAGACCTGGTCAGACGTGGTTTCCGAGGGGTTGGCCCCACAGTTGTATATTCGTTTCTACAAGTAGCTGGGCTTACTAACGACCATCTTGTTAGTTGCTTCAGGTTCAATGAATGTGCAGATGTAGGACCTGTTAAGGATGTTACAGATGCAGGGCAGAATGGTAAATCTGAAGGGAGACAATCGGAGGATGGAAATGGGTTGGGGTTAACAAGGGTTATTGATGAACTGCGTTTATCGGGTGAGTAGATGATGAGGGTATTTGTGGAAACAAGGGTTTATGTGTACAAATTGTTGTATTAATGGTGTTTGTAGGTTGTAGAGTACAAGGCACATACATGGAAATGATGATGATGATGACTGTGAGATGTTATTCTTCACATCCTCTTTCTTTCTGTTTCAGTCTTTTATATGTTTTTTTGTTTTTGCTAGATTCTGATAGAATATATCAAGAATTTAGTAACAAAAAAGTCGGTTTTACTAGATTTTGATTTATCAATATCAATATGGGTATTTAACATATCAAATGGGTCTGTAGTAAAATTAATTCAGGGGCCGCTTGGTTGGGGGTTAAGGGGTGGGCAAAGGGATTGAAATTAATTTCGGGCCCACTAAATAACTAAAGAGGTGCTTGGTTGGAGGTAGGCAAAGGTATTGATTACCCACTACTGGGTAATCATCCATTATAGAGTAAAACGGGGGGTAAGGTATTGATTACCCACCTCCTCATTTATTTGCATTCCCTTACCCTTTCCCTTTCCCTTTACCTTTCCCTAATTTAAACCAAGCGGACCCTCAATAGATTGACGTTGTTCTTCGACACAAATTAATTCAATAGATTGACATTGTTCTCGGACACTTGTTAGAGATTAAGATCAAAGTACAAAAATGAGATCACTTGTCACTCCTAAAACTGCTCTTAAACTGGGTCAAATGCAATATTGTTTGCATTTCCCATGAGTTGAGAGACCGGACCACACATGGTCCTTAAAACTTCACCATCACAACTGTGCGTGGTGGTTTGTTTTTATTGTTGGTATTCAGCCTTTTGTAATTATTCCGCTCGTTCTTTAACTCCCGGCTAGCCGCCAACACAATTTTAATGAACAATAGCTGATAGACGTATATATTCTCTCGGTCCGATTCTAATTATAAGATGTCCTTCGACGGTGTCCTTCGGAAGTCACATGACAAGTAGGGTCATCATATGACAGGTAGGTCCCGTATACACTTTCTTACAAATAGAGTACATCCTCCCCTCATTTGGATAGATTTTAATCCCTTTCTCTACTTTCTCTCTCTAAGATATAAATCCTCTCCGTTAGAGGTTCTGACTCAAACCGGTTCATTCTATATTTGTAGCATTCTTTTGGCTTAGGATGACGAAAGGCGGCATCATGGGAGTCGTCAATACCATCTCAGCGGAAATTTGCTTCAACATTTGGCGCCATTCGTGGGACGTAAACTAAATATGCTTCGTGTTCCTATTAAACGTGAAAACGAGCTGCTGAACTGTCTTCGTTCGGAGTTAATGGGTTCGTTTGGATGTACCGGTTCGCTTCGTGTTCCTCTTAATGGGTCTCGTTCGGACGTACTGGTTCATTTCGTGTTCGTCTTAATGGGTTCGTTCGGAGTTAATGGGTCGTTCTGATGTACTGGTCACTTCGTGTTCCTCTTAATGGGTTTGTTTGGAGTTAATGGGTCGTTCGGGGTTACCGGTTCGTTTGGAGTTAATGGGTCGTTCGGGGTTACCGGTTCGTTCGGAGTTACATGTTCGTCCAGTATGCGTCCGTTTCATTTCCTATGTCGGTTGTAGATCTTAAACGGGCAACATAAATCGTATTCGTTTGATAGACTTCCTCGCAAGATGAATCTTTTCATGTGGCGTTTAAAGCTTGATAGACTTCCTCATCGGTTTAATCTTTCGACTCATGGTATTGAAATCCCTTCCTCGCAAGGTGAATATTTTCATGTGGCGTTTATAGCTTGATAGGCTTCCTCATCGGTTTAATCTTTCGGCTCGTGGTATTGAGATCCCGGAGATTTCTTTTCCTTCTTGTAATGGTAATGTCGAGTCCAACCGTCACATCTTTTTTGAATGTGATATTGATAGAGACATTTGGAGGCGTGTTCAAATGTGGTGCGGAAATAATATTCCTACGTTTGTTTCTAACGCCCATTGGATTTATTGGTTGAGTTCGTGGCCTGTTTCTAAAGAGAAGATTCAACGTATGTATGCCATCATTGCATCTTCTTTGTGGTGGTTATGGCGGTATCGCAATAGCGTCACATTTAATTCTCTTTCTACGAGAAAATGTGATATTTTTGATAATATTCGGTTGTATTTTTTTCTTGGCTTAAGTTTAGAAGCCATTTGTTTAGTAGTTGGCCTTATTGGTTAAAAACTCCTTTGTATTTCTAGCGCCTTGCAAGTTTTCTTTTTATAAATAAAATGCCGTTAAGAGTGGTAAATAAGCAAAAGGTAAATATAATATAAATTGAGACACATATGACTTGACTTGATAGTTCTCGAATATATCTAGTCCATTAAGAGTGCTAAATTGTTATTTCTTGCTATGTGATTAAGGTATCCTAGCGGACCTAGCAACTCTTAGAGCATAAGTTATCATAACACCATTAACATCAATCATTTATATTATCTCATTGTCATCTCATCATTTTTTCTTTAACACTACACACCAAATATGTTTTTTTCTTTTACTGTCTTGCAAAAGAATATATCTTAGTTAACATTGCTCGCCTCTTACAAAGTTACATATTTAAAACTGCGTGTGCCTTATAATAACATAAAAAGTTTAGTTCACATGGCATGATTTATATACATTGTATGCTTACTATAAAATAAATAAATAAAAACCTTTACATTACGTTGTTTACTAATATTCACCATTTTTTTGACTTTTTAGTCTGCTCGATCGTTATGTGTGCCTCGCGATTGCACGCTAAATGGTTTGATAAACGTGTCTCGATCTTTAGCTATCTTTCTAATATTTAAGTACTATACACGACCATTCGGTTGGTCTAGCCAAAAAGAACGCGTCCCCTTGCTACGAGGACCGAATGAACGCGGGAACATTGCACATAGTCGGTAACATGTAATCATGAAATGAGATATTACATGATACCGGCTATTTGCAATGTTCCCGCATATTAAAGTAGTAAAAATAAAGTAAAATCTCAACCCCAAATATGTAACAAACATATGGTTTCCTTTTCATATAATGATTCTCTTATTTTAGTGGAATATTTTCTTACGTAAAAAGAATGCATTGATACAGAAAACAAGAATTTTGATTTATCTTACATGTTATAAAATCGGTCATAATCAGAACTGTATTATACTACAATTTTGAAACTACGAGATGTAAGAACTACATAAGCAAAATAATGCTAATCATAAGAAAATAAACGGGTTTAAATAGTAATTTATTTTTGCATCCTATTATAAGGTTCTTAGCTTGTCCCCGTTGCAATGCGTGGGTAAAAAGAAACTTGTTCATCACACAATTCACAAACATCAATACCTTCCCATCAATTCAAGCGAAAATCATTTTATAAACTCAAAATCACTCAATCAAATCATTCAAGAAAAGAAAAAAGAAAACAAAAGAACTATGTCAAAACAAACATACAAGGTATGCTTCTGTTTCCGACGTCGATTCAAGCTAGCAGCAATAGGAGCACCACCGCCAATAAGGTCTTTATTTGAACAATACTCTGATAATAAGGGGATAATGACGGTTGAGCATCTCCAACGCTTTTTAGTTGAAGTTCAAAAACATGAGAAAGCTAGTTTGGAAGATGCACAAGCTATTATGCATACTACTGCTCATTTTTTTCAGCGCAAAGGGTTTAATTTAGAGACTTTTTTTAAGTACTTGTTTGGTGATTCTAATCCTGCGCTAGAAGATCGGACGGTAAATATCCAACAGAAAACATACGCTTTAATAAAAACATAATTATTACTGTTTTTTCTTTTTTACTTTTTTGTAAATTGACAATTTTAGCCTTAATTAATTACTTAATGTCTTGTTTAAAGTTTGTAATATTAACTTCACCCAAGGTTAATATGGTAAAGTAGATTAAACTTCCCTGTCTATTTCTAGTAGTAGTGGATGGACACTTAAATTGAGACGACCTAAAAAAAAAAAAAAAAGTACTATTAGTTTGGGACGGAATGTTGGTTGAATTATAATCGCCCAAAACATAACTATAAAAGGTGTGTTTGGTTCCAGATTAGATATAACAATATCTGATACACTTTCAATACATACAAAATGCAAACATATGATGTTAATGTGAACTTTGTGTACGCTGCATAAAGTTCTGTTCTTTCAGGTTGAATCCTGAGAAGAAGTTAGTCTTGAATCCCACCAGCGTAAAATAGTAAATGGTGGGGGCTAATATTCTTTAAGGATAGTGATTATCATGTCTGCAATTTCGTTTATTATTATCAGAAGTAATTTGCCATATTCTAACCGAATGTAATTGCGCGGGAATGTAAGCAGATTCAATGATAAACATTCGGGTTTTTTCTTTAGAACGGCAACTAACTATCTCACATATTATACACTACAACTATCTCACATGTCCTAAGCGGACTTGAACCCACAACCATTTGGTTGGGAAGCCTCTTAAAAGATTCTCAAATATTTGGGAATTAGATGTTTTTATGTCTCGTTTTGGTTATTATAATAATATAACTGCATTCGGTGGCTTAGAATGGTTAATTTTTTGAAATTTGCTACACCCACTTAAAAGTATCCACTCGCTGAGGTGTCAACGGGTAATTGGTTTTTTGTGGGATCACATCTCACAAAAACCAATCACCCGCTGACACATCCCACAAAAACCAATCACCCGCTGACACCTCAGCGAGTGGATTGTTTTTTGTGGATACTTTTATGTGGATGTATCATTGCTCTTTTTCTAAATTTTTTTTCTTGCTATTGTCAACTGGTACCACGCATACAGGTTAAATTGTGTGACTTGTCATAACTTATACCCAAATTTTGACTTGTTTTGCTAATGAGTTGCTGATTAGTCTTGATCACGTGGATATTATTACGTTGTACCAAAGGGTTAATGGACTAAGGATTCATGTCAGTAACACATCTCAGCATAAAGCCATAAAGTGTCACACGTCAATATATGAGTATAGCTTATGAAATGTAAGACGGTTTGACCTGCTATGCCGGTTAAGCTAAGTTTAAATAGCAACTTATTTCGAAAAGGTTCCAAAAATGATGAAAATGGGCTTGTTTTAACCTTTTTTTTTCAAAAATGTTTCATTATCTCTTCTTTTTTAGGGTCTTGAAAAGCAACTTATTTCCAGAAAGGTTCCACATTGGTCATTTTACAATTAGAAAAATGATGAGATGGACTTGTTTGAGTTATTTGTCTTTAAATAGTAATCCAAATTATAGTGGTAAACTGGTAATGTTGGGCTATCTTCAATACACAGACTCACAATTGTCTTAATATATACTTGCTTGCCTTAAAATAGCAACTGAAATGTTCAGTTGGGACAAGGAAATCCACACTGTGTTTCTTTTTTCCTGAATGTGTATATTAGTGATATTTTTTACCCTATTCAGGTTCACCATGATATGAATGCTCCATTATCTCACTATTTTATCTTCACCGGTCATAATTCCTATCTGACTGAGAATCAACTAATCGGCGACTGTAGTGACATACCCATTGTTCAAGCTTTGGAAAGAGGTGTGCGAGTCATTGACTTGTGTATTTGGCCTAACTCAAACAAGGATGATGTGATCGTTCGTCATGGAAGGTATGGTGCATGTATTTTATTGCTCATTTTTATCAGTGATTCTTTTGCTACGATAAAAGTCATTCAGTACATTTATGTTAATTGCATTTTTATCAGTGATTCTTTTGCTACGATAAAATTCACTCGTCATGGAAGGTATGGTGCATGTATTTTATTGCTCATTTTTATCAATATATTGCCAAATGTCATTACTTATTTCTTATGTTATATATGACATTGACCAGTACTCCGGTTGAACTGATCAAGTGTTTAAGGTCTATTAAGGCTCATGCCTTCACTGCATCTGAGTATCCTGTTGTAATCACCATTGAAGATCACCTTACTCCAGATCTTCAAGCTAAAGTGGCTCAGGTGAGTTACTATGAGTTTGGATGTGCGTTATGTATAATTAGAATCAAATAATGGACGGTAATAAATGGATTGTAAGAAATGGTATTTGAATGTGTTTCCGTTGTAATAAATGTTTTACAAGATTCAACAATTATAGAAACTAATCTATAAAATGACCAAAAAGTAATTTCTTGAAAAAAAAAAAAAAAAAAAAAAGGATGCCTTGTGAGATGAGAGTAAAAGACTATCAAATTAGGTTGGCAGAATGGGTAATTAGGTAACTTTATTTCACCATTGGATAATCAGTGTTGTAGTATATATGAACCTGATATCTAAAACATAATCATAAGCAAAATCTTTATAATGTCAACCGTTTGATGAGTTTGGTAACAGCTAGTATGATGTTGGTTATCTAAACGCATACTTGGAGTTAGGACTTGAATTTTTTAAATGAATCTTTCTAGGCCTTACGTGTGATCTTTATTTCATTCGTTTCTACTGTGACTAAACTGTAGATGGTTACTGGAACATTTGGAGACATGCTGTTTACTCCAGATGCAGAAAGCTTAGGGGAATTTCCTTCTCCAGAATCTTTGAAAAGAAGGATTATTATATCTATTAAACCTCATAAAGAATACCTTAAATCGCAAGAAAGCAAGGCAGGTAGAATGGGTTCACAGAGAGAGAGTGATTCAGCTGACATTAAGGTAGTACTAATTCCTTCAATTACATAATCAGGAATATAGAGTGGTTTGTTGCTAATTGACAATGGTTTAGCAGGAGGATTTGGAAGATGAATATGAAGAAGAGGAAGATTTTCAAGATGACAATTGCGCCCCTGAATATAAGGGTAAGGGTAGTTTAGATAGCTTAAGTCATGAGCAAGAGCTTGAGGATTTGGAAGATGAATATGAAGAAGAGGAAGATTTTCAAGATGACAATTGCGCCCCTGAATATAGGAATTTGATAGCTATCCATGCTGGAAAGGGTAAGGGTAGTTTAGATGATTGGCTTAAGGTTGATCCCGACAAAGTCAGGAGTCTTAGCTTAAGTGAGCAAGAGCTTGAGAAGGCAGCTAAAACTCATGGCCCTCAGATTGTCAGGTATTGGTAAAATCTTTATGAACTAATACACTCGTTTGCAAAAAAAAAAAAAAAAAAAAAAAAAAAAAAAAAAAAAAAAAAAAACTCTCTTTAAGATATGGCTTGCTTTAGGTTCACTCAGAGGAATATTTTGAGGGTGTCTCCTAAGGGGATACGGTTCGACTCATCTAATTACAATCCGCTGATTGGGTGGATGCATGGAGCTCAAATGGTGGCATTTAATATGCAGGTTAGGCATCTAATACCCTTTAAAAATTTGTTAGCCTGATCTCCTGATCAGGGGCGGACCCATGTACAAACTTTGGGGGGGGCGGTGCCCTCCACGACTTGACGAAAAAGTTCAGATTTTAGTGTAAAAAAAATTTTTTTTTGACCTTTTTATTAAAGTGCACCCCTCCAAAAAATCAAATTGCCCCCCACCTTGAAGACAAAAATGTAAAAACCTTAGGTTTTAGTGTAAAAAAAATAAAATTATGACCTTTTTATTAAAGTGCATCACGATTTTATCAAAAAAATTTTTTTTGCCCCCGCCTTGAAAAATCCTGGGTCCGCCACTGCTCCTGATGAATAAGTAAAATTGTGTTCCTTTGTTTCATATGCTTATATTGTGACATCAAAGCCAAGTTGCCCTCAGTTGTCCTTTTGCATTAGATTAGAGGTGGAATAATGAGTGGTTGGACACATGGTAATGGGTCAGAATGACTCATTTTAGCAAGGATGAAATGAGTAGGGTTGGGCTGACTTGTAAACATTTTTCTTTGTTTGAAACCACTTAGGTGTCAAAGAGTGATATCCAGTATTAGTGTATAAACTTGCACTAGTTAACTAGCACCATGATGGCTACTAGGCCGGTAAAGCAAACTCTATAGGTTTATTTATTTGTAGAGGTGATATCGATTATGGACACGTTAAAATCTGTTGGGAGATGGATGGAGATTAGGGCACTTATACAATACAGGTGTCGACATTCTGTTTGAAACTATAGTTTGGTTGGATGTCACTTGTGGACTGATAAAAGTAATAATACTATGTCATGTCATGTTGGAGAAGGATTACTTAGAAGTGATTTTGAGGTTTTGAGCTTCCATTGAAAAGTTTTGGTTAAGGTCTAATGTAGGTATATATCTGTGATAACCTTGTGATATAACTATGGATCCATAACGATAACCTTGTGATATAATTATGGATCCATAACCCCAGGTTTGCATTGGTGCCAAATGTTGAATATTGGCTCAATAGTATCCAAGATATGCAACTTGATAAAGATATGAAATCTTTAGAAAGATATAGGATCTTATCAAATATTTACAAAGATTATGCAATCTTAGAATCTCAGCAAGTTGGAGCCAAGTTGCAAGCAAGTTGAGATGGTTTTGAAGCCTATAAATAGAAGGCTTTTCCATTGAGTTTTTCACACCAAAAACACACAAGCACTTCTTGTTGTGTACTTAGATAGTTCTTTCTTCCTTTCTTGTTGTAGTAGTATATGTTTCTAGTATAAGAAATATATAAGAAAGTTTGGTGTTACATTCTCTTGTTCTTTAAGTTTTGTCTAATTTTCAATAAGCTGGTTTGAGGTATAGTGTTGTGTTGAAACATACACATTCTTTACTTAGTTGGTGGGATATTATCGCGGTTATTCCACAACAAGTGGTATCAAGAGCCGAGGTTATTCTTAGTATGCTCTGTGGTTGCAATTAAATTTGATCCTCCACATCAGAGAAGAATTTCGTTGGTTTTTTGGTTGAAGCTATTGAAAATTAATTTGTACACGAAATGGCGGATGGCAAAGTTGACAAACCTTCCACAACGGTGAATCCAACATCTCCAAGTTGGGCTAGACCGGTCTTGACGAATGCAAGATTGGCGGTGGAGGTTTTTGATGGCACAGGCCATTTCGGTATGTGGCAAAGTGAGGTTCTAGACGTTCTTTTTCAGCAAGGTCTAGACATTGCCATTGAAGAAAGCAAACCAGAGGATGTAGAAGAGAGGAATTGGTTAACCATCAATCGGTTAGCTTGTGGTACGGTTCGTTCTTGTCTTTCGAGAGAGCAACGATATGCTTTCTCAAAAGAAACATCCGCCTACAAACTGTGGGTGGCATTGGAAGAGAAATTTCTGAAGAAAAATTGTCAGAATAAGCTCTTTATGAAGAAGCGACTCTTTCGCTTCACTTATGTACCGGGTACTACAATGAATGATCACATTACCGGTTTTAACCGGCTGGTAACCGATTTGATGAATATGGATGAGGTGTTCAAAGACCAGGATCTAGCATTGATACTGTTGGGATCTCTTCCGGAGCAGTACGAGTTGCTTGAAACAACTCTACTTAACGGAAAGGATGATGTGTCTCTTAGTGAAGTTTGTGCCGCCTTGTACAGTAAAGAACTGAGAAGGAAGGACAAGCAGATTAGTTCAAGTGGAGACGCAGAGGTTTTGCTGGTCAGAGGTCGTTCGCAGAAGAAGAGCACCGATAAGAGATGGAGATCCAAGTCGCGGCAAAGACTAAGCAAATATGAATGTGCCTTTTGTCATGAAAAAGGCCATTGGAAGAGAGATTGTCCAAAGTTGAAAACCAAGGACAATCATTATAAAGGGAAAGCTATAGCAGAGGCGAATGTCACCAAGTGTGATGATGAAGAATCAGATTTCTCACTTGCAACATCGTCAACGAAGAATGCTTCTGACGTATGGCTATTAGATTCCGCATGTAGCCATCATATTACACCACTACTCATGGGATTGGTTCCGTTCGATTGCAAAATGAAGACGGAACAATTGTGACCTTGAAAGGTGTTCGTTATTCGCCAAAGTTGAAAAAGAATCTCATTTCCGTCGGTACCTTAGAATCTAAAGGATTCGAAGTAAGAGCCAAGGATGGGGTTATGAAGATCGTCTTTGGCGTACTTGTAGTAATGAAGGGTATTCGTAAAATAAACAACACGTATCACTACAAGGGAATAACAGTTGTTGGAACTGTAGCAGCTGTTACCGATTGTGATATAAATTCAGAAGCTGTGAAGCTATGGCATATGCGCTTAGGACATGCAGGAGAAAAATCCTTGAATTTGCTCATAAAGCAAGGATTATTAAAAGGAGTGAGTTCCTGTAAGTTGGATCTTTGTGAGCATTGCATCAATGGGAAGACGACAAGGGTGAAATTTGGGACAGCTATCCACAGGACACAAGGTATCTTAGATTATGTCCACTCTGATGTATGGGGTCCCTCAAAGACAAGATCTTTAGGAGGGAGACACTACTATGTGACCTTTGTTGATGATTTTTCCCAAAGAGTTTGGGTGTACACGTTGAAGACAAAGGATGAAGTGCTAGGAGTGTTCATCAAGTGGAAAAAGATGATGGAAACTCAGACGTGCAGAAAGATCAGACATCTCCGAACAGATAATGGTGGAGAGTATAGAAATGATCAATTCACAAAATTTTGTGAACTCGAAGGCATCGTCAGACACTTTACTGTCAGACATACACCACAACAGAACGGGGTGGCAGAACGCATGAACCGAACCTTACTGGAGAAAGTTCGGTGTATGTTATCTAATGCTGGGTTGGGTAAAGAATTTTGGGCTGAAGCTGTGACATATGCTTGTCACCTCGTTAACCGTTTGCCATCTACTGCTATTGATGGGAAAACACCATTTGAGAAATGGTATGGAAAACCTGCTACAGATTATGATTCCTTGCATGTGTTTTGTTCCGCTGCATATTATCATGTGAAGGAATCAAAGTTAGATCCTAGAGCAAAGAAAGCATTATTCATGGGGATCACCTCTGGAATCAAAGGCTATCTATCGTCTATGGTGTCCAGAGATGAAGAAGACGATCTTTAGCAGGGATGTCACCTTTAATGAATCTACCATGTTGAAGAAGGTGAATGCTAAGCAGTCAGATGGAACTCCCAAAAAGGTGGAGTTTGAAAGAATAATTGTACCAGATGATAAAGATGATTCTCCTATGGTAGAAGGAGGTTATGAAGAAGAGGAGGTTCAAACCGAAGAACCTCCACAACAACAACATGAATCAATTGCTACCAGCAAGCCCAAAAGAAACACTAAACGGCCTGCTCGCCTTAATGATATGGTGGCTTGTGCATCTTCAATTGCAGCTGATGATGTTCCTACTACTTACTCTGAAGCGGTTCGAGACTCAGAGAGCGAGAAGTGGAGGATTGCCATGAGCGAAGAAATGCAGTCTCTTGAGAAGAATCAGACATGGGAGTTAACCAACCTCCCAAAAGGGAAGAAGGCAATTGGATGCAAATGGGTGTTTGCAAAGAAAGAAGGATTTCCTAGCCAGGATGATGTTCGCTACAAAGCAAGATTGGTAGCTAAAGGCTACGCTCAGAAAGAGGGAATTGATTATAATGAAGTTTTTTCTCCAGTGGTAAAGCATTCCTCTATTAGAATTTTTTTGGCTTTGGTAGCACAGTTGGATTTGGAACTAGTTTAGATGGATGTGAAGACTGCATTTCTACATGGAGACTTGGAAGAGGAAATCTATATGGTTCAGCCAGAAGGATTCAAAGTTGCTGGAAAAGAGCATGAAGTATGTAAGCTTCATAAATCGTTGTACGGATTGAAGCAATCCCCAAGATAGTGGTACAAGCGATTTAATAAGTTTATGATGGAGTCGAAGTACACAAGAAGCAAATATGACCATTGTGTCTATTTGAAAAAGCTACAAGATGGGTCCTTCGTATATCTTCTTCTATACGTAGATGATATGTTGATAGCTTCTCAAAGTCTAGACGAGATTGAAAAGTTAAAGACTCGGTTGAAAAGCGAATTTGAGATGAAGGAGTTCGGTGAAGCAAAGATGATTCTCAGCATGGAGATAGTCAGAGACAGAAAGTTGAGGAAGCTCTGTTTGACTCAGAAACAATATCTAAGAAGGATTCTAAAGCGTTTTAGGTTCGATAAGCAAACAAAACGAGTTAGTACTCCACTCGCTTCTCAATTTAAGATGAGTGCTATTATGTCACCGAAAAATGATGCAGAGAGGGCATACATGGAGAAAGTTCCTTATGCAAATGCTGTCGGTAGCTTAATATATGCTATGATATGTACTCGACCAGATATTAGTCATGCTATTGGGATGGTGAGCAGGTATATGCATAACCCTGGAAAAGGACATTGGCAAGCTGTGAAATGGATATTACGGTACATCCATAACACGGTTGATGTAGGGTTAGTATTCGAGCATCAAAGTAGTCAGTGGGTAGCGGGATATTGCGATTCCGACTATGCTGGAGATTTAGACAAGCGAAGATCTACTACAGGCTATGTTTTTACCCTAGCAAAAGCTCCAATTAGTTGGAAGTCTACCTTACAGTCAACGACTACTTTGTCAACTACGGAAGCAGAATATATGGCTATTACAGAGGCTGTAAATGAAGCAATTTGGCTTCAAGGGTTGCTCGGTGAACTTGGAATCAATCAGAAATTTGTCACGATGCATTCTGACAGTCAGAGTGCAATTCACTTAGCGAAGAATCAAGTTTATCATGCAAGGACGAAGCACATTGATGTTCGGTATCATTTCATACGAGATATATTGGAAGAAGGTGGAGTCAGAATCCAGAAGATCCATACTTCTAAGAATCCCGCAGATATGCTCACTAAAGTAGTAGCTGGGATCAAGTTCAATGACTGTTTGGACTTGATCAATATTCGGAAAACTTGATGATTGGTTTTGAAGACTCCACCAACGATGGTTCACAGCGAGATTGAAGGAATTGGTATTTCGCCAAGGTAGAGATTTGTTGAATATTGGCTCAATAGTATCCAAGATATGCAACTTGATAAAAATATGAAATCTTTAGAAAGATATAGGATCTTATCAAATATTTACAAAGATTATGCAATCTTAGAATCTCAGCAAGTTGGAGCCAAGTTGCAAGCAAGTTGAGATGGTTTTGAAGCCTATAAATAGAAGGCTTTTCCATTGAGTTTTTCACACCAAAAACACACAAGCACTTCTTGTTGTGTACTTAGATAGTTCTTTCTTCCTTTCTTGTTGTAGTAGTATATGTTTCTAGTATAAGAAATATATAAGAAAGTTTGGTGTTACATTCTCTTGTTCTTTAAGTTTTGTCTAATTTTCAATAAGCTGGTTTGAGGTATAGTGTTGTGTTGAAACATACACATTCTTTACCTAGTTGGTGGGATATTATCGCGGTTATTCCACAACACCAAAACCACCGTCAAGGACTTCATGTCAAGATAGTTGACAAGGGGTCTATTGCTGGAGCCAAAGTAGTTGTATCATCTGGTATATGTATGGATCTATAATCAAAACAAATGGACTTGGATCAGGGGTATCTGCCATAATCACAATCCAATCAAAAACAAGGACATTGAGGAATTATTATCATAGGAGCTTAAAACCTAGAGAGTTAGATACATTTCTAAGCTATTCTTCACAACGAGTTATTTAATTCACATGGGAAATACGTCCAACGACGATAGCTTAGAGGAAACTTTAGCTATATTATTATTCTTTAATGTTACTAGACCACCAAAACATACATCGATATTATTTAATCTGTACAATGCATAAGTATGGCTTACTGCTTACACCAACCGCAGGCACATACGATTCAAGTGGTGGATGATCTGTATCTTGACCTCGAATAACAGTGGTGAAGCAGAATTGGCCATAGTAAATATGTAGTCATCATTATTGGTTGATAATTGCTGATCATGTTATAAACTTAAGGAATCAAAAGAAAATGTGATTGCGGTGATGCAAGACTTTATCATTGTCTTTGTAATTGCTGTAAAATCGTGTACAACTTTTAGGAGTAAAAAAGACATTTCATGGTTCTTGATCTCCGTTAAATTCATTTTTATGTTAAAAACCCTGAACACTTTGTCTCTTTTGATTTACCACTTCCATACAACAAAAGGACTCTTTAGGAATTAGCCACCTGCTGATAACAAATTTTTGTTGACAGGATTATGAAAGGTCACTTTGGGTGATGCAAGGAATGTTCAAGGCCAACGGTGGTTGTGGATATGTTAAGAAACCGGAAATCTTGATGATGAACGAGGCCATCTTTGATCCTAGAGTTTCATTACCTGTCAAAATCGTCCTCAAGGTAAACACGCAACCAATTTCCATTCTTCTAAACAAATTACCCTCTGTGCACGTTTTGTAGGTCCTATCTCACTTCATTTTTAACTAAACCATATAATTTCGGACCCTCACAATGCGACTTTTAAATGATTGCATGTGGTTCGACCTCTTAATGCTAACTTGACAAATTAAACCTCTTTTAATGCTTTTCAGGTAACCGTGTATATGGGTTATGATTTCAAACATACGCATTTTGATGCTTACTCACCTCCAGATTTCTACACAAGGGTAAGACACTACATATTATTCAAATTTGGCCTTTTACAGATCATATATCACTTCATTGATACGTACGTTTAAATAATTCACAAGCAATCATTTGACAAAATAGTTCTGAGCATCCAAATCTGCATGCTACAAATTACATTGTATAAGTATTCCACATAAATGTAATGGTACAACTCTTTCACGTGGAGCTTGTGAACTTTTTATATAATTAGAAGGCACTTGGATATTGGAAGGTTTTATACATTAATACACTTTCGGCGACTTCCTACTCATTTCCTTTAGACCCAACCTTTTGATTTTACCCTTTTGATACACCCTCTATGGATAATGCATAACCCAAAACCAAATCGTCCCATTCATAGGTATATATATGGATTGAAATTGACACCTCTAATACAAAACTTATAACATTGTTTTTTGCAGGTTGGAATTGCTGGAATACCTGTTGATACCGTAATGAAACGAACAAAAGCAATTGAGGACAACTGGATCCCGGCATGGAACGAACAATTTGAATTCCCATTAACAGTTCCAGAACTAGCTATCCTTAGAATTGAAGTTCGCGAGTATGACACGCCAGAAAAGGATGATTTTGGTGGCCAAACATGCCTACCAATTTCGGAGCTGTGTAAGGGAATCCGTGCAGTTCCACTCTATAGCCAGAAAGGCGACAAGTACAAGTCCGTAAAGCTACTTATGCATTTCGACTTTGTTTAGTTTGTTTGATATGCTACTACTCGGGTTTCTCTTCGTGTTCCTTGTGCTTGGCGGCATGTTGGTGAGAGCCTTGTTGTTGTGTGTATATGTATGTCTGTATGTCGGAGTTGATTATATGTGAATATGTCTGAGAAACGGTTGTACAAATCCCCAAGTATCTCCTGTTTTAAATTTGGTTTAGTTATTTAGGCCTTTAGCATCCTTCATTGTCTTTTTCCGTGCATGCCGAGCTCCAGCTGATAGAACTTGGTTTCTTAACCTGATTTGGACAAAATGAATTGTTGTAAACTTTAAAGTGTTACATAAGCACCTGGTGAGTTATTTTAGAGACCAAGTTTTTGTTACATACTAAGAGACAAATCTCACCATCCATCTAGTTTGATCTAATCGTAAGAATTAACCTAAGATTTAATATTGTAACCTAAGTCCATGTTTTTTCCTTGTCTTTTTTTTCTTTCTTTTTATTCTTTTTTTTTTACATTCTTCTTTTTTTTCTCTCTTTTCATATTCACGTGGCCTTTTTTTTCCTTTTCTTTTTTTCTTCTTTTTATTTTTTGTCTACTCATGCTTTTCTTTTCTTTTTTTTTCTTTCTTTTTTTTTCCTTTTTCTTAGACCCTTCTTTACATTCAATTTTTTTTTTCACGTTTTTTATGCTTTTTTTTAATAAACATGTTTTAATTCATTTTTTTTCTTTTTTAAAAAAATCATGTTTTTTTAAACTCACGTGTATTTTTTTTAATTCATGTTTTTTTATTTTAATTCATGTTTTTTTTCACTTTCTTACGTTTTCATATGTTTTCGTCCGTTTTATACGTTTTCGTCTATTTTCTTACGTTTTCGGTCGTTTTTATACGTTTTCATCTGTTTTCGTCCGTCTTCATACGTTTTCGTCCGTTTTCATACGTTTTCATATGTTTTCATCCGTTTTCATGAGTTTTCATCCGTTTTTATATATTTTTGTCCGTTTTCATACGTTTTCGTCTGTTTTCCTACTTATTCGTCAGTTTTCTTACGTTTCCTCCATTTTCTTACGTTTTCATATGTCTTTAAATGTTTTCGGCCATTTTAAGATATTTTCATACATTTTTTGAATATCACAAGTGATATTCTGAATATCAAAAGTGATATTTTGAACATCACAAGTGATATTCTGAACATCACAAGTGATTTTAAACTAATGTTTTATAACATAAAAATCACAAGTGATATTCTGAATATCACTTGTGATATTCTGAAAATCACAAGTGAAAGTCTGAATATCACAAGTGATTTTCAACAAATGTTTTGTACTATGAAAATCACAAGCGATATTCTGAATATCACAAGTGATATTTTGAATATCAAAAGTGATATTCTGAGTATTACAAGTGATATTATGAACATCACAAGTGATTTTAAACTACTGTTTTATAACATTAAAATCACAAGTGATATTCTGAATATTACTTGTGATATTCTGAAAATCAGAAGTGATAATTTGAATATCACAAGTGATAGTCTGAATATCACAAGTGATATTAAACAAATGTTTTGTAACATGAAAATCACAAGCAATATTCTGAATATCACAAGCAATATTCTGAATATCACAAGTGATATTCTGAATATCACAAGTTATTTCACGTTTTTTTTCACTTTCTTACGTTTTTGTTTGTTTTCATATGTCTTCGTCCGTTCATTTTTATGCGTTTCAGAATATCATAATTGATATTCGTAATATTACAAGTGATATTCTATGATATTCTAAATATCACTTGTGGTATTAAGAATATCAATTGTGATATTTAGAAACGTATGAAAACGTAAGAAAATGAACGAATACGTATGAAAGCGTAAAAACACGATTAAAAATCGACGTAAATGAAAGAAAACAGACGAAAACGGATGAAAACGGACAAAAACGTATGAAAACATATAAAAACTGCCGAAAACGTATGAAAACGGACGAAGACGTCTAAAAATGGACAAAAATGTATAAAACGGACGAAAACGTATGAAAACAGACAAAAACGTCTGAAAATAGACGAAAACGTACGAAAACGAAACCTTAAAAAACAGACAAAAACTTATGAAAACGGACAAAAACGTCTGAAAACGGACAAAAACGTGTATAAACGTATGAAAATGGACAAAAACAGATGAAAACATATAAAAACGGACGAAAACGTAAGAAAGTGAAAAAAACGTGAATTAAAATAAAAAACGTGAATTTAAAAAAAAAACACGGTGAATTTTAAAAAAACGTGATTTTTTTTTTAAAAAAAAGAAAAAAGTGAATTAAAAAAATGTGTGAAAAAAACATGAATAGTAAAAAAAGGACAAAAAAAAAGCCCAACGTGAATAGTAAATAAGGGACCAAGAAAAAGGGAAGAAAAAAAAGAAATTAAAAAAAAAAGAAAAAAAAGCGTGAATAGAAAAAAAATAATAAATTAATAAATAATAAATAAAAACACACGTGAATAGGAAAAAAGAAAGACAAAAAAAGAAAAAAAGTAAAAAGAAGTGAATAAAAAGAAAGAGAAAAAGACAAGAAAAAAACATGGACTTAGGTTATCATATTAAATCTTAGGTTAATCCACACCATTAGATCAAACTAGATGGATGGTGGAGATTTGTCCCTCAGTATGTAACAAAAACTTATTCAACAAATGAACTTTTCTCACATAACCACATACTTTTTTTTTCTTTCATCAAAGTCGGAATGTGTTTATAATTTATATCATGCTCTGATTTCAAAACAGCTTAATCAATTCTGTGCAGAAAGTCATTACAATATGATTAGGTACATTAAGCTGAAATGTTAACTATTTCGGTCAAAGCTTAAACATTTCCATATCGATGTAAGATCTGATTTCCGTCTCATACTGGTGCCTGTAGAAAAAATTGTTACAGTATATCCTATTAGTCATTGGTTTGGCAAAAGTTTCATACATAAAAAAAGAGTTAATTCCATATATGCCTAATTTAAGCCTTAAAATGTCACAGTTAGCCAACAAAATATCGTAATGTCACATATACCCAATTTAAACATCATATTTGTCATATATACCCATTTTATTATAAAATCAACCTAAAAGTACTATTATACTCCGTCATTCTAACGGTTCCACCTTAACTACATTTGCATCCATTATATACCAAGCAAGCAAACGACCCAATTCACCCCTTTACTGATGCTATTTCACAGCAGCCCCCGAACACCCATTAAAAACACCCAAAACCCCATAATACCACACCCAAAGATCCCATAAGTTTATACCATACCCCGTGAACACCCATTGCTGTAAGTATAGTAGCAATATGGGCAATAACTTCACCACGATTATGAAAATGGATAAGAATTGGTCCCGAGACATCAAAATGGAAAATTAAACCATACTATTAAAGAAGGTAATAATCTAATGGACCAACCAAAATTAACCCAGGCTATTTTTATAATTTCTTAAGTATTTGTTGGAGGATTAATTTTTGAGGAGCTTTTATTGGATCACACTATATCTCCAAGTCTTGAATTCCCATGTCTTTCTTCATGTTTACCATCAATATGGTTTCCCTAATAGCTTCCAACTCAGCCTATTGAGTCATAATGCATCTTCTTCCTTAATTAATCTTTTAGTGAACAACATGCATAGTTTCTGCAAAAGCTAATCATTAACAACTCAAATATAATATAAAATCAAAATAAATAATAAATTCCACAAACCCTACTCAAGTATAAAAAATCATGAATCTATTTAGTTAACAACTTAAGTATATATTCAATGCTAGTAAGAGTAATACAAAAGAATTAATTAACACCGAATCAGTTATTACATGATATTGTAAAATTATATTACATCACATATCAACACTAAACAAAGTATTTTTTACATAATAAAATGTAATGACAGTTAGCAGATTTTAAACCACCTGAACCATACCCCCTGAACCATGCCCAGTTTTGAAGAGAAAAAATTGAGGAGTTGGACAAAAGTTTTAACATGTTCTTCATTAATGGTAAGAACTTCTTTGCTCCAGGATGGAAATATGGAATAGTTAGGAAGTCATAGATATCAATATTTGTACAAGTGCAATAAGTACAAGATAAAATTTGAGTCTAGCATCATTGATCAAGGATCTAATAACACTATTTCGTAGCTAAACTACAAACCGAACATTGATAGTTATGTTGCCCACAAAAATTGATAGTATGAGTTTGCTAGGCTATACACATTAGTGTATACTAGAATGGTACCCGCGCAATGCGGCGGCGGTACCGTGTGATTATATTTTGCGTTATTTGGTTACACGTTTAGTTGTCTTCATGCTTTATAAGTAGAGTTATTAGAGATTGTTAAGCCAAATAATTTTAGTTTGAACAACCAACTGCTTCCTAACCAACTTGCTTCCTAACAAATTAATTTTGAAATCTTTCCATAATAAGCAAGAAAAAAGTCTGAATTTTAAGTTTTCCTAATTATAAAATAGTCTCAAATGCATTATAATGTAGTATAGACATGTCTTTCTCTCTCACATACTCCCACCGCAATTATATATAACTAAATTAATATTTTAGATAGTACGTATTGTTTAATTCTTAAACTTTTATCAAGTGTTGTTTTTAACCTATGAATTTTTTTCTCACAGTGACAACAAATTGAACATGTAAGTTTTGCATCAAGAGTCAAACCAGAATCACGATTTTGCAAATATAATTATTTGACACTATACACCGTCGCTTTCCACGAATATTCGTCTAGTACTTCAAAATTGATTAAAAAAAAATCAAATTGTCAAAATACTAAATGATTCCTTGACATAGTGTCGAGGATTGAGGAAGCCTCACTTCTCTACATGACATCAAGAACCTCTTAAAAGTGCCATATGTATTTAGCCAAAAGAGAAAATTTAAATTGGTAATCAATTTGTGAGACCTTCCGGAAATTGTGCCAAGATTTAATGTTCAGTTAAATTTTGTCTATTTGAAAACAATGAGATTTTTAAAACCTACCATTAAGGGTTATGTTTACTAACCAAAACTAAATAAAATTCATGATATATTCAGGTAATAGTTATTATTTGTAAATAGTGAGAGTTAAGGGTGTGTTTTGTTTGTAAATGGGTTTCGATCAAATTTAGGTGGTGTTATGCAAGTGATGGTTCTGCATATGAATAGCCAGTCTATAATGTGCCTGATTGAATATGTAAATGCAAATATGAGAGTGTATTGCACTTTTATATATGCTAAGAATGATGGTAAAGACAGAAGGGAATTGTGGAAGGATTTAGAAGTATACAAACAGATGACTATTGGAGAGCCTTGGTGTATAATGGGAGATTTCAATGTCACATTGAAGAATGATGAGCATAGTGATGGCATGTCCTTTGCTTCTTATGATATGATTGAATTTCCAGAGTGTGTGGCAAGAATTGAGATGGAGGATATAAATAGTACAGGCTTTCACTTCACATTTACGTTGCGTTCCCGAGTTTTATTTTTGAAAGAAGTAGAAAGAAAAGAAAATGAATTCGTGTTCCAGAGTTTTTTTCAAAAGAGAAGAGAAGAGAAGAGGAGAGGAAATTTGGCTAAACTTCTCTCCAAAACTTTCTTCCCAAAAGTGGGATGATTTGAAGAGAAGTTATTTTATGAAGCTTTTAATAAATGTAATTACTTAAATGACCTAATATAAAATATAACTTTTATATAAAATAAAGGGTATAATTGTAAAATCACTAGTTATCTCTTCTTTTCTCTCCTAACTTGGGAACATGATATAAAAAATAAAATTTCATTCATCTTCTCTTATTTTCTACCAATTCTTAACTCTTCCTTTCTTTTCTTTCATTTCAAAAACTTGGGTTTGTTTAATGAAGCTCATGCATGTTTTTTCTTTTCTTTCATTTCAGAATCCTGATAATGCTACTCTTAAGAAACTTGACAGAGTAATGGGTAATGGCAGATTCTTGAGTTTGTTTAATGAAATGAAATTTTGTTTAAGAGTAGCCTATTGAATCCTGATAATGCTACTCTTAAGAAACTTGACAGAGTAATGGGTAATGGCAGATTCTTGAGTTTGTTTAATGAAGCTCATGCATGTTTTTTCCCATATCTGGTGTCTGACCACAGCCCTGCAATAATGGTGATCCCTAAAAAACTGAAGAAAAAGAATAAGTCATTTAGGTTTTCTAACTATCTTACTGGAAAAAAGGAATTTATTCCTTTAGTGACAGATGGCTGGAAAATGACAGTTGAATGACACAAAATGTTTGTATTGGTAAAAAAGTTGAAGAATTTAAAGAAGCCATTGAAACACCTAACCTGGAAGAAGGGTAACTTGTCTGAAAGGGTTCTAGATTTGAGGAAAAAGTTAGAAGATATTCAAGTCAAGGTTGATAAGGATGGTCATGATAGTGAGCTAAGAAAAGAAGATGTCAGTATCTTGAAGGAATATAATGAGGTTGTACTTGATGAAAGTAAAATGTTATATCAGCTTGCTAAGGTTGAATGGTTGAAAGAGGGGGATAAAAATTTTGCATATTTCCACCAGATAATTAAAGGAAAAAGACATAGAAGCTTTATCAACAGTATCTTTGATGACCAGGGTATTAGATATGTGGGAGAGGATGTTCCTATGCAAATTGTGAATCATTTTCAAAAGTTTCTTGGGGTGAGAGTTGATACAAAGCAGATCACAAGGGCTAATGAGTTGTTTACTGAACAAGCATCCACTCAAGAAGCTGAATCTATGTGTGCCGATGTTTCAATGGAGGAAATTAAGGAAGCATTAAGTAGCATTGATGATAATAAAGTTGCTGGTCCAGATGGCTTTACTGCAAAGTTTTTTAAAGCAGCTTGGCATATTGTGGGAGATGATGTATGTGGAGCTATTAAGGAATTCTTTCAATCAGGAAAACTACTTGGAGAACTAAATGCAACTATCATTACTTTGGTCCCAAAGATTAAAACACCTTCTAAAGTATCTGATCATAGACCAATTGCTTGCTGCAATGTGGTCTATAAAATTGTTAGTAAAATACTCACAAACAGATTGAAGAGTGTCTTATGCAGGATTGTATCTCAAAACCAGAGTGCTTTTATTCCTGGAAGGAATATCACTGATAATATTCTAATGACACAAGAGCTTTTGAAAGGATATGGGAGTAAGCAAGGAAAAGGAAGATGTGCTTTTAAAGTTGATATAATGAAAGCATATGATTCTGTTAGTTGATCATTCCTAGAAGACGTTCTCAAAGGTTTTGGATTCCCTGCTAAATTTTTGGGATAGGTAATGACTTGTGTTCAGACTGCTACATTCTCAATTTGTGTCAATGGTGAAAGTTGTGGGCACTTTAGAGGGGCAATAGGCCTAAGGCAAAGAGACCCTATATCCCCATACCTTTTCACTATTGTGATGGAAGTTCTCACTTTGATTTTAAAAAGGAAAATCGGGCAAAATGGACAATTCAAGTATCATCCTGGATGTGCAGAGTTACAGATAACTAGTTTGTGTTTTGTAGATGATCTAATGATATTATGTAACGGAGATGCTAGTTCTGTGCAAGTCATTAAGCATGCCTTAGATGAATTCAGTGAAGTATCAGGTTTACATCCAAACATGGGGAATAGCACTATGTTCTGCAGCAATATTAATGAGGATGTAAAGAATGAGATTTTAGACATTATTCCTTTTTCAGTGGGCAAGCTGCGAGTAAGGTATTTTGGGGGTGCCTTTGGTGACAAGGAGACTTAGTGTGACTGATTGTAAAGGTCTCATTGAAAAGGTGACATTTGCGTTTTTGCGCGTATCAAATTAATATACAAAGTAGACGTGAGCGGAATTCACGAATCAACCTTTAGGAAAAGGAAGACTTGCGAAAACTCGTGAATACAATATATATGTGATACCGGGCAAGTGATTACCCGGTCGTGTCCCAACGAGGTGTGAATGGGCAATATCGTGTGAGATTTGGAAATTAAAGTGCTTGTAAGGATGATTGAGAGATTATTTGGTATTGTTAAATTACGATAAATAACGTAAGAAAAATAAAGTAAATGAAACTAAAGCATGAATTCAAGCAAGTAATGAAAATTAAAACTTAAAATCTATTTAAAATACTACGGGAATGACAATAGGAGACTAGGGAATCCTAAAACATATTCTAAATTGAAAAACACGAAATTTAATTAAAGAAAACGCGAGTGCGCAAGAGAAAAAGTGAAAATGAAGCTACACTAGTCCTACGGGCGTGAAATTAATTTTTTTACGATTCTAATAACAAAAGAAAATTTTGGGAAAAAGAAAAATATTTTTTTTGCTTTTTTTTTTAATATGAATTATATACTAAAATTATAAAATAAATCTTAGAAAAATAGTAAAACAACTTGAAAAATTATAAAATTTTTATGGAAAATCTAAAACCTAATAGAGAAGCTAGAAAAAATATGAAAATGGAAAAAGCAGTTTAACATAAGCAGGTAATAAGCAAATACAAAAGCTGAAATTTAAATAAGCTATTGGGCAAATCTATAATAAATAAACAACTGAATATGGAAATGACAATAAAGAGTACTAGCACAGATGGGTCATGTGTGGTGTTTGTGTGTTCTGTGTGCTGTGGAACAACCCAGGTTCGAATCTGCCCCACTCCCAAATTTTCACAACTATATTTTTTTTTTACTTTTTTTTTCTTTTTTTCTTTTTTTTTTCTTTTTCGGATTTTGCAAGAACAAAGGCAACTATTTTTACGAAAGTGTCTTTTCTGTAAACAAAGAAATTACGCTGTAATGAGCTTATGAACTTAACAGATGATGCGTTTATCCGCACAAACTACAATCTCAACTGTTAAAGAGGGTAAACGAAGTTTATACAGATTATTAATAAGCATAAATAAGCAAACTAAGGCTAAAGGCAACCTAAAAATCTAATCTATTCCTAACTTGATCAACCTAATAAGCAGGTAAGCATGGAACCCAAATACTCAAAAACAAGCTACGGCCAAACAGCCCAAGGGGGCTACTTTATGCCTGAAAATAAGCTAGGAAATCAAACTGGTCATGACTAAAAGCTACTAAAAGCTAAGCACCAACTGCCAAGGAACAAACAGAATCAAATTTCACTTAATTTGGGCATGAACTGAACTTGTTATGGGAGTTGGAGTGGGGGCTGCTGGACAAGCTTATACTGCTGGAACCAGCGACTGATTGGGGTGGGTTTTGCAGCCCCAGAATAAGCCGACTAACAAGCTGGGACATGAAATTTAAGCTCATACTACTAGAGTCCATACTATGAACTACTCAAGCAAACAATCGAATGACCTAAATCCTACTCTAACTATCTTAAAATTGAGATAAGAAAAATGCAAGTGAGGCTGCAAATGGGTCAAAATGGGGTTCTAGTAGCCTACGAATAAGCTCAAAACTTGCAATCTACACTATGAAATACTTGTAAAACAAAAACCAACCATTAACTCTAATCCTAACTCACTTAAATTTGTAGAGAAAAAAAAAAAAAAGAAAGAATTTGGACAGTTGGTTCTGTGACAGATGTTTGACCAAAGGTTGTAGTTTCGTTAAAAAGTAACCAAGATTTGTTCCAAATTGCACGAAACAAAGACGCAGAGTATCAAGACAGATTAAGACTTATAAACTCTAAGTCCACAGCCCTTTTTCACCAATCCAACAAAGTTTCCTACAAAAAACAGTTTGATGACGCAAAAACTTGACAACTTATTCTAATACTCAGAAACTTGACAAACCTACTAAATTCTTACCAAAACGACTAATGAAACTAAATTAAAGCTAATACAAATAACATTTTTGGCCAAAATTCTTTTCTACCAATAGTTAGCCTAGAATCCAAACACCCCTTTAAAACATGAAGTGGCTTATTTCACACTGCTTCAAACTACATTACTAAGAGATTAAACAATACTAATCTATGCTATGTTACTACTAGTCAAATGAAACTAATAAGGACAGAAAATAAGCATGAAGCTAAACAGTTGAACAAATGACAGTTAATAAAGAAAGGAAACTTGAGCTTTGAAACTGAAACTTTTATAAAAAGATTTGCAATCTGAGATACATTAAAAACTGAAAGATAAGTTTAATTTAAAAACTAATGACTAAAGAAAACTAACTGATTGCTAAACCTAAACCTAATTGCCTTATATCATGGCATACAAAAGTTATTTATACTACTTTTTGAAACTAAAACTAGGGTTCCTACTCTTCTCTTTTGTGTTTCTCCTTGGCTTATCGCAGCCCTCGATTCCACCTTGGGGACCAATCTTTAATTTCCAGCCGTGGGATCAATAAAAGATGGGATACCCGTGAATTTTCATTGGGGGTGAGGATGGTGAGATGGCGTGTAGCAGGTAATTGCATGGAGCAGTGGTGATGGTGGTTGTATATCTCCTGGGTAAAACGAGGGTTGGGGAAGAAAAGGGGAAAAACGTTTGACTAGGTCAGAGAAAGGGGGCGTACGTTTTTATTATCAACGTAATAATGGTGGTGGGCTTAGGAGAAGTGGGTGGTCTTTGGGCTTTCAAGTGTGGAAGTGGGCTGGAGGTATATTAGTGGATTGGGGTGTTAGTTTGGACCATGGTTTCAACAATAAGAAAGAGTTTGTTTGGTTTGTATAGTTATGAAGTATAAGGACCAAATTGGTATATTGCTGAAAGTGAGGGACCAAATCTGCCGACACTTGATTTCCCGAAAATCTATTGAGCACTTTCTTTAATTTGAATTTCCCGGGGGCCAAAGTTACCAATTTCAAAACTGCAGGGACTAAATTGTAACTTTTGAAAACTTTTCACCCAAGGATCGTTTTTGACAACTTATGATTTTTAAAGACTTGTATTAATCGTTCTTTCAAAATAAACGCTCAGGGACTAGTTTTGACAACTTTTGAAAATCGGGGGACTGGAACCGCCAATTATGCAAATTTTGTTCGTTTTTCATTTGTTTTCACTCGTTTTGCATCAGAAACATATAAAACACGATCTTTGGGATATTTTCATTATTTTGATGCATTCTTGAGTGTTTTCTCGCGTTTTGGCAGTTAAAATTCGGTAAAAATGATGAGTATTTACACACTCATCAAAAGGTGAGGAGCAAAATTAGTGATTGGAAAAACAAATTCCTGTCATATGCTGGAAGAATGCAATTAATTGCTTCAATTTTATCTGCAATGCAAACTATTGATCATTTGTCTTCTTTCTTCCAAAAACTGTTGTTAAGGACATTGATAGATTGTTGAAAGACTTACTGTGGAGTCAAGGGAAGAAGGTAAATGGAAAGGCTAAATTTTCTTGGAAAAATGTGTGCAAGCCTAAGAAGTGTGGTGGTTTGGGGTTTAAACCACTTGAGAAATGGAACAACACCCTAATGGTTAAGCATCTGTGGAATGTGTCATGTAAAAAAGATTCTCTATGGGTAAAGTAGATTAACATTTATAGGCTTAGGGGGAGAAATATTTGGGAGATTCCTGTTGATTGTAATGCTAGCTGGGGGTGGAGAAGGCTATTGGAGTTAAGAGAATCTATTAGACCTCATATATGGCATTGTTTGGGTAATGGGGAATCTACAAATATGTGGCATGACACATGGTGTGAGATTGGTCCTTTATCAAACATTGTGACTAGAAGACAAATCTTCTCTGCATGCCTTTCTAATAACATCACTGTGGCTGAGATGGTTGTTAATGGTACTTTGAATATTCCTGATGAATGCAAGCATAATAACAGTATTCTGAGCCAAATTCAAACTCCTTGTTTAGTCAATGACAAAGCTGATGAGGTTAAATGGAGGAGCACTAAAAAGAATCTTGTAAAGTTCAGAATGAATAAGGTTTGGAAAGATATGAGAGAGCATGATGAAAAAGTGGTATGGTATAATGTAGTTTGGTTTTCAAATTCTATACCCAGGCATGCATTTATCCTTTGGCTGTTGGTTCATGGTAAGTTGCCCACATAAGATAGGATCCTCAAGTGGTACCCTAATAAATGTATGAGGTGTGCCGTATGTGATGAAACTCGTGACAGTCATGATCATCTATTTTTTTGCCTGCAAATACTCAACTAAAGTCTGAGAGAAAGCAAAGGCAGTAAGCAGAATACAGTGTTTGGATAGAAACTGGAAGATGGTATTGGATGAGCTTGTTGCTTTGCCAAATAAGAGGAACATATGGATTATTGTCAGTTATATATTTCCTATGGCAAGAAAGGAACATGAGGTTGTTTCAGAACAAGAAAAAATAACGGGACATGTTATTGAAAGTCATTGAAGATAATGTTAGACTCAAATTGATGAGTTTGTCAGTCATGAATTCTCCCAATGTGAAAGAGGTGTTTAGCTTATGGGGGACTGAAAAAAAATCAAATGAAATAAGTGGTGGAATTTTGTGATACTCCTGTTAAAGGAGTGTTTGGGATTATCTCTGTCTTATAAAACAGAGATCTGTGCAGGCTACTACAGTGGGTCACCTTTGTACTTGGAGTCTAAATGGTGTGACTGTACCTTTTTGATTCCCATGTGCTCTCTATTTGGCCTTGGGAGGGAATGAGTGAGCATATGGAGATAGAAAAGGAGGTCTAATTCATTAAGATGTACCATAATAAAGGAGTGATCATTGTGAAAGGCATGTAGCTTGGGTGGGTGGTGTATGATGGGTGGAATAGAGATGTGTGAAAGATGAACCTTCTTGGTCCACCCAATACACCACCATAGGAGGTAATGGTTGGGCTTCCCTTAAGGTATGTGTTCCCAAGTAACTGATGCCATTCTTAAAAGATGGAAATGTAGGTTGCTTGGTATAGCTCTTGATTGGAAGGGTTATGGGTACCCAGTGAAGCCAGAAACCTTGCCTACCCCTTTTACTGTGAATGCTGGTTGAGTGATTTGGGTGGGAAAGGTAAGCTGGAAATGTAAGCTGGATGGTTATTGATGAGTGCTCAAACACTCATCATTTTTGGTCAAACTGAACTGCAAAAACATACAAAAACACTCAGAAATGCATCAAAATACTGAAAATATTCCAGGAATTGTGTTTTATATGTTTCAGATGCAAAATGATTAAAAACAAATGAAAAATGAACAAAGTTTGCATAATTGGCAGTTTCAGTCCCTCAACTTTCAAAACTTGTCAAATTCAGTCCCTAGGCATTTGTTTTGTAAGAAAAGTCACCAAAGGTCCTTTTGAAATCACAAGTTGTCATAATTAGTCCTTTGGTGAAAAATTTCAAAAGTTTACAGTTTTGGTCCCTCAAGTTTGAATTTTCGCAAAACAAGTCCTTGGGAATTCAAATTTGGAAAATAACATTTAAGGTCCTTTGGATTATTGGAATTTGGCATATTTTACCCTTGGACTAAGTTTGGAAAGTTGGCAGGAATACCCCCTCAATTTTCAGCAAATAACAATTTTGGTCCTTGTGTTATTTAGCCTATAATACAAATGGACCCTTTATATAACCAATCCAATAACCCATCCCAACTATCCTAACCCCCTGGCCCAACACTAACCAACCCAACACCACCCCTTAGTTATAACCAGGGTCAACACCCCGGTCAAAACCACCCTTCTCCTCCCTGGTTTCCCTCCAAACCACCTGCAACACCTTCACCACTTGCCCACCAACTCTGCACCAACCTATCCACTCCAAACACAAAACAACAACAAGCATTAATTGCTCCTTCCTTATCACAAGTTATAACAGGCAATTTGCAAATAATTGTTTTGGCGCCAAAAGTTCAACCAAAGGCTGAAATTGAAGGAGATAATCCAACGGCTAAAATTATTGATGGGAAATGTTCAAAGTACCCCACAAAACCCCAGAAGTCATCTATAAAGAGGAAAGAAGCAGGAATGAAGCTAGTAGTAGTTATAGTTTAGTGTAACTTAATGTTTTAGTGTAATTTTAAATTCTAGTGTAATTCCTAGCTTAAAACGTGTACTTTTATCATTCTCAGTGTAAATTTAACCTTTCTCAATCAAATAATTAAGTTTCCATCGGTTAAATTAGTATTTGCAATTTTCACTCAAGAATCTCATATTGCTTTAATGTTGTTAAAGTTGTTGTTCAGAGGTGAAATAAGCTCAAACTAGTTCCCTTATAAGCTTTTTGAAGCTTAGATACCATTTAGAGGATTTTTACTCAGTTCACTAAAAGTACTCAAAAATTAAAAAAAAAAAAAAAAAAAAAAAAAAAAAAAAAAAAAAGTAAGAAAATCAAAAAAATCGGTTGAGAAAGAAGAAGAAGATGGAGCATGGTCGGAAATGGAATGCATTGGTTTTAGTGCCTAGGGGAGGCTTTAGGACAGGATTGTGTTTTTTGTTCCTGGATTCAAGCACATAGGACCATTTGTAAGGAATCTCCATTTTTAAACTTTTTACTGTAGTAGTGCTTATTGTTGCTTTATTTCTGCTTATCTTTATTTATTTGTGATGCTCATAGTTAATTAGAATTAGTTTAGTTCAGTAGTTATAGTTTTATTAGTGGTTTCATGCTTTGCTCCTTAACTGTGCAATTTGGCCTAGTATTACTTATTTATCTTTGCTTATTTGGGACTGCTTATTGGTGTTTGGAATTTTCCTATTATGTGTTTATAAACTTGTCTCAAACTAATTTGCTCAAGTTTGCTTCAAAAATACTTGGTTTCCTTTGTAAAATTCAAGATAGATAAGTTAAAGGGTGTTTGGATCAGTGGTCTTCACCACTTTCGAGTAGGTTTTTGTTGTTGTTTTTGGTTGAGACATATTACACTAGGTTCTATTAGATTAGTCAAGTCATAAAAACGTAGGTCATTGTAGAAAGAAAGTCAAAATCCATTTCAATAATCTTATTTCACTTCACTGTCGAAAATTTGGGTTTGCATAATCACATAAGTAGGTTCATATCTAGCTACATTAGGTTAAATCATTCTCATTTCAACTTCTAACATCATTCTCAGTCATATAGGATCAATCAAAGTTCAATAAAATCAACTTAGTTAAGAAAAATCAAAAAGTTTTCAACTACAGAAAAAGTTTTTGATTTTTAGTTTCTTCGTTATAAGTCCTTTTTAGCTGCAATTTGGTTTGTAGCTTATTTAGTATATTACTCCCTCCGTCCCATATTAAGTGTCCACAATAGAATCTTTGAATGTCCCAAATTAAGTGTCCACTTGTACCTTTCAACCAATAAGATGAGAGTTTAGTGGGTAAAAGTAATATTTGATTGGTGGAGAGTTTAGTTAGTGGAATCTCCTAAAACTTTATGCATTATGTAAGTGGACACTTAATATGGGACGGAGGTAGTATTTAGTTACTGTTATTTTTATTTTATTTTTTAGATTTTTTTTACTAGGGTAAATAGCCCTTTTTCGGGCTGCAAAAAGTCGTTTTTTACTGTAGAAAAAGTTTTTGATTTTTAATTTCTTCGTTATAAGTCCTTTTTAGCTGAAATTTCGTTTGTAGCTTATTTAGTAGATTAGTTAGTTACTGTTATTTTTATTTTATTTTTTAGATTTTTTTACTAGGGTAAATAGCCCTTTTTCGGGCTGCAAAAAGTCGTTTTTTACTACAGAAAAAGTTTTTGATTTTTCATTTCTTCGTTATAAGTCCTTTTTAACTGAAATTTGGTTGTAGCTTATGTAGTAGATTATATAGTTGCTGTTATTATTATTTTTTTTTTTTTAGAATTTTTTTGGGTTGGCTTATGAGGTGCCGTAAATCGGGACTGTGTGGATTTGCTTATTTTATATGCTTGTTTTAGCTTATTTTGTGCTTATGGATTGTTCATTTGGTAATTTTTGGTTATTTTAAGAGTGGCTCAGTACATTTTAGCTTATTCCTACTTAAGTTCTAGATTTTAGCTTGTTTAGATATCTTTCTAGTTTTCAAAAGTTTCCATTTCAAGCTTATCAGTAAACTGCTCATTTTTCCTCCTCTCATCTGCTTATTTATTGCATTTCAAAAATAGTTATAGTTTACAAGTTTGCTTATTTTTATGTGCTTAATAAATGTGTGCAAGAAAAATTGGAAAAAAAAATTGCAAAAAGGGGGGTTAATGGGATTCAAACCTGGGACATGGCCAACACACAGACACACAACATCACACAAACACCAACTGCCCTAGGGACTTTGTCATGTTTACTCTTACCTTTCTTATTTTTATAGTAGTAGTAGTTTATTAAGCTTATGTGCTTATTTATGCTTATTCACTGCTTATTAGATCTCCCCTCCCATGTCTTTTATTTTCAAAGGTCAGTTATAGCATAACTTAGTTTCCATAAGAATTTCAGATTTTTCTCATACGTTTTAATATTTTTTATAATTAAATTTAGTTTATTTAGTAATTAATTAATAATAAATAGAGTTAACTACATTTTTGGTCCTTGTGGTTGTATCAATATCTCACTTTTGGTCCAAAATTCAAAAAATCGCACGGATTAGTACAAAAGTCCACGTGGACTTCATTTTTACTCCAAAATTCGTCCCTAGTTAGTTTAGTCGTTAAGTACGTTGCACCGTTAGTCCTTTAACCTAACGGTAGTTAGCAATGTTTGCACCGTTAGTCCTTTCAGTTAAAAATTTGGAAAAATTCGAAAAAAAAAATTTCCAACAAAAATAATTTGAAAAATTTGAAAAAAATTCTAAAAAATTTTTTTTGACGAATTTTTTTTCCAAAAAAAAAATTCGAAAAAAAATTTATAATAAAAAATTTTCTTAAAAAATTCGAAAAATTTTATAAAAAAATTTTTTTTAGACGAACTTTTTTTTTTTCCAAAAAAAAAATTCGAAAAAAAAATTTCTAATAAAAATTTTTCTTGAAAAATTCGAAAAATTTTATAAAATTTTTTTTTTTTTGACGAACTTTTTTTTTCGAAAAAAAAATTCTAATAAAATTTTTTCTTGAAAAATTCGAAAAATTTTATAAAATTTTTTTTTTGACGAACTTTTTTTTTCCAAAAAAAAAATCGAAAAAAAAAATTCTAATAAAATTTTTTCTTGAAAAATTCGAAAAATTTTATAAATTTTTTTTTGACGAACTTTTTTTTTCCAAAAAAAAAATTCGAAAAAAAAAATTCTAATAAAATTTTTTCTTGAAAAATTCGAAAAATTTTATAAATTTTTTTTTTACGAACTTTTTTTTTTCCAAAAAAAAAATTCGAAAAAAAAAATTCTAATAAAATTTTTTCTTGAAAAATTCGAAAAATTTTATAAAAATTTTTTTTTTGACGAACTTTTTTTTTCCAAAAAAAAAATTCGAAAAAAAAAATTCTAATAAAATTTTTCTTAAAAAATTCGAAAAATTTTATAAATTTTTTTTAACGAACTTTTTTTTTCCAAAAAAAAATTATAATAAAATTTTTTCTTAAAAAATTCGAAAAATTTTATAAAAAAAAATTTTGACGAAATTTTTTGGAAATTTTTTTATATATATACATACACATTTTAATTTTTAGAAATTTTTAGAATTTTTTTTTTTGGAAATTTTTAGAAATTTTTTATATATATTAGAATTTTTTTTAATATATTAGAAATTTTTAGAAGAAAATTTTTTATTAGAAATTTTTTTTTTTGGATTTTTTTTCGAATTTTGGAAAAAAAAAATTCGTCAAAATTTTTTTTTTTTTTTTTTTAAATTTTTTCGAATTTTTTAAGAAAAATTTTTATTAGAAAATTTTTTTTTCAAATTTTTTTTTTGGAAAAAAAAATTTCGTAAAAATTTTTTTTTTAGAATTTTTTTCTAATTTTTCTAATTATTTTTTTTTGGAAAAATTTTTTTTTTCGAATTTTTTCAATTTTTTAACTGAAAGGACTAACGGTGTAAACATTGCTAACGACCAAACTAACTAGGGACTAACGGTGCAACGTACTTAACGACTAAACTAACTAGGGACGAATTTTGGACCAAAAGTGAGATTTTGATACAACCACAAGGACAAAAAATGTAGTTAACTCTAATAAATAATTAAATAGTGTAAAAATTAATTTTCTTTTTCCAAAAATTTTCCTTTATCATTAGGATTGTAAAAATGTATTTTTCATATTCGTAGGTATTTTATTTCTATAAAAGTCGCGTTTTATTTCTTACGTTCACGTAACTTTAATCTGAACGTACGCATTTTTAGACTTAGCTCACGTTTTTAGTGTATCTGATCATCAGTAATTGTTTATATAGTGTTTTTGTAAGTTATTTTCATTCCTCATATCTTAGTGTAATCATACAAATCACTCAAACCCCTTTTCTGTCCAAATTCACCCGATCACAAACCCGTTTTGATTACTATCATATCTCGTCGGGACATAACGACCCGGGGAAACCACTATACTTCCACGGAGATTGACTCTGAGCAGTTTGACCTTGTTGACCATTCACCAGGTCAATTTAAGTTGACCATTTGGAGCCAATCAGTTATGTGCATTTAAAGGTGAATTCAGAGCAATCTGTGGTGGTGTTTTGTCTTGATGCCAGCCTGTTCTAGTTGTATCAGATATCTGGTATATGTCTTGAGTGATAGTTATCAGATGTATTGCTGTTATGTTGCATTAGATTTGGGGTATGTCCAAATCTTGATGTTATTATGTGTACTCAAGTTTTGGAAGATAACATAAATTCACTTTTGCACAAAAAAAAAATAAAATAAAAAGGTATGTGGTGTTTGTTTTTTTCTTAAAATGTCTTAACAGGCTCTTAATGAGCCAAACCTCTTAATCGGTCAGACGTTTTGGGTGGTCAGACCGTTTGTTTTTTTCTTTTCGTTCAGACGCGGTCAGACCTAAAAACATTTTAATGTTCCAGAATTGAGAAGGGTATCTTATTGGCTCTTAATGACTCTTGTTGACACAATTTTTTTTTTTTTAAGTTTCACTCTCCCATCCCCTCCCAACCTCTTGTATTTGTTCTTTTTTGTTAGATTCAGATTCAGACATTTACGCCTCAGATTTAGATTCAGATGTGCGGTTCAGGTTCATATTCAGATTCAGAGTCTCTTAAAAAACAAACATCACCTTAGATTTGATGTTGGTTTGAAAAAAAAAAATAAGAGAAAGAAAATATATTTGTTTAATGAAAATAATAGTTCATATAATAAAATTTGTATTATTATTATTATTATTATTATTATTATTATTATTATTATTATTATTATTATTATTATTATTATTATTATTATTATTATTATTATTATTGATGAGTGTCTAAATACTCATCATTTTATACTAATCTGAGCTGCCAAAACATACAAAAACACTCTAATATGCATCAAAATACTTAAAATATCTTAGAGGTGTGTTTTATATGTTTCAAACACAAAATATGCAAAAACAAATGAAAAACGTACAAAGTTTGCATAATTGGCAGTTTCAGTCCCTCAACTTTGGTCCCTCAACTTTGAAAAGTGTCAAAAATAGTCCCTAAGGTTTTGAAAAATGGAAAATGTGAAAAATAAACCTTATACTATTCTAAAATGACAAAATTGGTCCTTATGATAACTTTTGAGAATTTACAACTTTAACCCTTCAAAAATCAGAAAATTACATAATAGGTCCCTGAAGTTTGGTGAATTTACAGAAATAGTCCCCGGGTGTTTAAAAAAATGAAAAATATCCAAAATACCCTTGTACTATTTACATATAACAAAATATGGTCCATTTTGATTACTTTTGGAGAATACCATATCAGCCCCCAAACTTTCACTTAATTATACATTTGGTCCTTGTGATTTTAAAGTTACAATTCCAAACGGACCCTAACCAAAAATAAAACATAATCCATACCAATCCTAAGCCCACCACAGCCCAACCAAGCCCACCCCACGTTTTTTTATTACCAGGGTCAAACCACACCCCTCGGTCAAACCCACCCTCATCTTCCTACCAAAACCACCCTCACTCACAGAACCTTGAAACCACCTCCACCTCAGTGGTATTTTACCACTTGCAACTATCCACCACACCCTTATCCTCTCCCCTCACACTTCCCAAACACCAATAAATGCCACCCCCTAGTGATAGCCACAGGTACCAATTGGCTTAAAAGCCATTTTCCCGCCAAATTGATACCAAGAACAAGAGACATCCAAGTGGCCATTTGATTGATGGGATTTGACCAGGGGGACCCACTGAGCTCAGAGGGTGAATAAAAGGAGGGAAAGAAGCAATGGTGAAGGAGAATTAGATTAGTTTAGTGTAGTTTAGTGTCGACTAGTTTAATTTAGAATTCCAGTGTAATCTTTAAGCTTTTAAGCAATCATTTCAAGTTTGTTTCCTGTTACTTGTTCTTAATTTCGTCTGTATTGAACTAATATTCTAAAGTAATAAAATTCAAGTTTTTCAAGTCTACTGTTAAATTCGAATCAAGTTTGGTATTTATCAAATAGCTTATTATCTGTTTATATAAGCTTATACTAGCTAATTATAGCTTGCTGTGAGCTTATGTTAGTTTAGATCTGTCTAATTCAAGAAAGAAGAAAAAGTCAACAAAAAGTCAACCTGTGGTTCAATAAGCAGTTCTGAGGGGGTAGAAGCTAATCTGGATGGCTTTTCTGGTTTCTAGCTTGTTGACAACAAGCTAGGGGTGGTTTCTGATCCTTGGTTCATGTTCTTTAATCCTCAGAGTTGTAAGCTTAATTCTCATTTTAGCTTGATTTTTCATTTCACTGTTCTATAGCTTAATTATAGCTTGTTATTATAATTATTAGCTTATTAGTAGTTTACATACATATTTCATTCAGTCTCATAGTTATTAACCAGCCTGTTTTTCATTTTCACTTAAAAAACTCATAAAAGCCAAAAATAGCTTAATTTAAGTATTGCTTATTATATAGCTTAATTCTGTTAAAAAGTTGCTTTTTAGTACTCATCCTAGTTATTTGTTAGTCTGTCTTTCCATTGCTCAACTTTAAATTATTTGTTTCACTTCAAAAAGCAATATCAGTGAACATTAGGGGTGTTTGGTATAACCTGCAAATCAATGTACTAGTGCTTGTGAGTAGTTAAATCCAGTTTAGACATGGTACTTTAGGTCATACTAGAGTGGTGCAAGCATGAAACTAGTATTCACTTAACAAAAAGTCAAAATCACATCCCATCCAAATTTGTGTTCACTGTTGAAATCATCAGGTTGCATAATCATCAAAGGAGGTTAAATAAGTGATAATTTAGCTTAATTAAGTCTCTTTACATCTTATAATCTCAGTTTCAACCAATTTAGAATCAATCTAAGTTCATATTAGTCAACCAAGGAGTATTTCTTAAAAAGTCAAAATGTATGCTCTCAGATTTTTCCAAAAGTTGAGAGAATATTTGTGATTTTTGTGTGTTGATCCAGGGATTGAAACTTGTTCCTACTTGTACTCTACCAGCTCAGGTTTAGTTTCCCCCCTCCTTCTATTTTTGTGAATTTTACACTGGGCCCCACATTGCCCAAAAGTAGGTTGCAGGGCAACCTTGCCCCCTGCTGTGCAGATCAGTGGCCACACCACCACCTTTGGTGGTGGTTTCTGGCCTCCATAGTGGGCCCCACATCCAAAACCTTGTTCCTCCCAACCCCCTCCTACCATAGATTTCAGTTTGACCTCTTGTTTGACCTGAGGTCCACTGGGTCCCACCTAGAACCACATCACAAACTTGTCCCATTTTCAGTTTCAAAACTAGTTTACATGTGCTTATTTGTAGCTTATTGCTTATTTTGTGGAGATTTTTGGTTTCTTTCTGCTTAAATATGCTCACCTAAGTTATTTGGATCAGTTTCACCCAAAGTGGGTCCCACACATGCTGATTTTAGCTTATTTTCCATTCTAGTCAACTTAAGTCAACTGTTGAGGTTTTAGCTTTCATTTTAGCTTATTTTAAGTTTACAAAAAGTTTGTTTTTACAAAAAGTGTTTGTTTTTAAGTATTTAATAGGTTTGTAAAAGAAAAATCCAAAAAAGTTAATTTAAAATTAAGTGATAGTTTCTATTTAATGTAATTTAATTTTAATTTTCATTTTTAAATTTTTATTAAGTATTTAGCTTTTTTATATTTTTTTAAATTTCTCATATATTAAAGTAGTTATAATAAGTTTTTCAGATTTTTATCTTTTCATTTAGTATTTATTAGAATTAATTTTAGTTTTATTAATTATTAATTAATAATTAGTTTTAAATAGCATTATTAGTTTTTATTAATCAAAACCTTGTTTTTATATTTTTTATAGCTTTTATATGTTATAAAGTAATTTTAGAAATTTTCTTAGAATTTTTACTGTTCATTTAGTATTTTTCTTAATTTAAAATAGTTTAATTAGTTAATTAATGTTTAATTAGTAATTAATTAATATAAAATCCACAAAAAGACAAAAACACTTATTTTTAATTTTAAAACTTATTTTTAGTTATTTTATAATTTTAGAAATTTTATTTTCATTTTTCTAGTATTTAATTAGTATTAAATTATATTTAAGTATTTTAAATATTAATAATTAGTAATAATTAGTATTTAATTAATATTAAATAATTAATTAGGGTTAAAATTTATTTTAATTTTCTAAAAATTTTCTTTTACCCTTAGGTTTGTAAAAAAGTCATTTTCACCCCCTGGGTGTTTTCAGATCTCAGTTTTTATTTTTTATTTTGTACGCTTACGTTTTATTTAAACGTAACGTACGCGTTTTTAGGTTTTAAACGTTTCTGGTTTTCCTGACTTTCCAGTATTGTTAATATAGTGTATTTAAGCTATTATCTTTCATATTCCAGTAGTATAATCATCGCAACTCACTTATATCCATTTTCATCCAAATTCACCCGATCACAAAACCGTTTTAATACCATCCACACCTCGTCGGGACATAACGACCCGGGGAAACCCTATACTTCCACGGAGATTGATTCTAGGCCTTTGACTTTGTTGACCATCACCTGGTCAATTTAAGTTGACCGTTTGGAGCCAATCAAAATTTGGCGCCGCTGCCGGGGAGGTTGTGCGCGTATTCTACACGGTTTTGCAGATTAGTGAATCTGGATATACATTCATTGTATATTTACCATCCCTTGTTCATATTTTCTTATTTTAAAAAAAAACAAAACTGTTTCTGAAAACTTTGTAAAATTAGTTTTCAACAAACACAAAAACACAAAAAGATTTTCTTTCTGATAAAATGTTTTCCAAAAACACCAAAAATATCCATCTTTACCCTCCTACCTTTTTGATTCTCCATTTCTTACCCTCTAAAACCTTTTGATTCTTTCTATGTCTCATCCACACTTTCTGATTTGTCAGTGGTGTGGTAATCCTTATAATGGTGGCAATTGCCCCAGTTGTGGCATGGTAGAGTCAGGAAACGAGTCTGTCTATAACCAGAATCCCTATTCCTACCATGACACAACTGATTCATTCCATCAGTTACCACACCATGAGACTCAGCAGTTCCACTGTTGTGAGTACTGTGGTGGTTCACATTACCGTTCTGATTGTCAATCGGGAAACACGCTTGTCTATGAGCAGTTTCCTGATAACAATTATAACTCCAGCACATACAACCCACAACCACATCAGTTTCACTGTTGTGATTACTGTGGAGGTCCACACTTTAGCTCTGATTGTCAAACGAGGAATCCATTTCCTTGTAACGATTATGACTCTTCGTATCAAGACCAACCTCCACAGTGTCAAACTATCCAAGCAACTCCTCAAATCCAGCAAGACTTTTTAGAAGTTCTTGAGAAATTTAAAGAACTTAAGGAGGAGTTAGCTAATATTTCAATCCGCCATACTCCAAGTTCTTCTTGTGCATATTGTGGGGGTCCTCATAGTGATTTTCAATGTCAACCTTCCGGTTTTGACACATCCACATCCCCACAATTTCCTTTCATTCCAAATTCTCGTGGGAAAACTATGGCAGAATTACTTGCTGAAGAACGAGAATCTGGAAAGAGCATGGAAGAATTATTGGCTGAGCAACGAGCAGCTACATTACGTGCTAATATTCGCAATACTGCTCTATTTGATGACTATGATGACAGTGATGATGAAGATAACATTGTTATTATTCAAAAAGATTCATCAAGTTCATCAGTTGATATCCCAGCAGTTGAGATTCCATCTCAAACAACTGCTATCACACCAGAAGTTCACACTCACTCTCTAATCATGGGGGATGAGCATCTTGACACTGTTCCTGCAAAGGAATCGGACGAATTCATAAAGTCTAGTGTTGAGATCCTTATCCCAATCCCAGGAGAGTCACAGGGAACTTTGGATCATGTGTGTGATCTACCTTCTCACCCTGAAAATCCAAAAGATCATTTTGAGACCTTCTCCGATTTTAATGATGATTACACATCTTATGGAGAAGTTGAGTATGAGGAGGCACCATTTCCTCATTCGGATGTTGACCCTCTTATTGAGGAAGTCACAAACGAACTTACTCACATCAATCCACTTCCTTTTGGAAATGATGATGGTCTCCTTGATTTTGAAGCCGATGTAGGAGAAAATGAAAACCTTTTAAACTCTAATCCCAATATCGAGCTTAGTACTTCACATACTGATGAAAATTCTTTATCTTCTGGAGACATCAGTCATGTGGAAGGTTTGCCTTCTGAGCTAGTTAGCTTAGAAGAAGAGAATGATGAGATTGACACTGAAATCAAGGATGAGGCACTTCGTGCAACATTATTGAAAGTCAATCTCCTCATTTCTAAAATCGAGGCTTTCAAAGAGAAACCTATTTCATCTCCTATCCCCATAAAGGATAGTGACATTCTCTCCGATGACCCTATACCGGAATTTGAAGCCTTTACTTTTGATCCTATGGGAGAGAAGATTAGTGGCAATTCCACTTCTCATTTTCATAATTCTCTCCCCGATTATGAATCATTTACCTTCGATGAGTTCTCCTGTGAACTCACGCACATCAATCCAGAATATGATTCATTCACATTTGATGAGTTCTCCTGTGAACTCACTCATGTCATGACTCCTCCGGAGTTTGATATCCCGGGGGGAGATGCTCTCAATCATGAGAATTTGCAAATTCCCACCCACCCTCCCGGGATGTTTACGAGCTTAACCTTTGAAATCCAAAATCAGGCTAATGAGCCTGCCTTCGAGGAAGAAGATCTCATCATGATTTTCATCATGGTTTTCTTCCTTTTCTTCACCTACAGGGTGACTTCTCCTGTTCTTCACTCCTTCGGGAATGAAGACATTATCTTTGATCCCGGCATTTTCATGTATCATTATCTTGAGCCGGGATTATATCTCATCGGTGTGGAACTTTCACGTGCTTCAAATGTTTATCCAAACATCTTGAATGAAAGTCCGATTGAGATTGTCTCTTCCACATCATGCTTCCCCAAGGACTAATGAATTCGGGGTCGAGTCACGCTAGCGACTCGGTAAACAAAAACAGAGCATGTTTATAGGGTTTTCACCCTAAGTGTGGGGGAATCCCCCATGCTATGATTACAGAAGTGAAAATACAAATGGTGTTTTCCACGCTTAGCTTGTAATGTTGCCCTTTTATGTTCTAAATGTCGGTATACTAGCCGGGACTTTGAATATTGAGGACAATATTCATGATTAGTGTGGGGGGGGGGGGGGGGGGGGGGGTATTCGCTATTCTAGCGAATTTTATCACATTTTACTATATAATACCCCCGTTTTTTACCAAAATTTTTCAAAATTTTTTGTGGTAATCAATCCGCCTTGTCTAAACGACAAAAGGGATTGGCTAGTCCAGGAGCAAACGGCTCTTGGTAAAGACATCTCAAATCCGTTTACGGCTTGCAATTTGCCCAAAATTGTACGGTTCCTCAACTCCCCAAAAACAAATGAGTTGGCTAGCCCGCAAGATTATGGCTTGTGGTAAAGGCCGTGGAAAAACCATAATTGGTAATCAGCTCACCAAGATGTTGACTATTCCATCAAGAATTGGCTAGTCCAGAAGCAAACGGCTTTTGGTAAAGACTAATCAAATCCGTTGACAGCTGGTGGTTTGCTCAAAATTACACGGTTATCAGGTGTGCCACAGTTCTTACACCTGGCTACTCCAGAAGTGATGGCTTTTGGTAAAGAGTTTTTCAAATCCATTAAGTTTTTCTCAATAGATTGCTAGGGACTAGCAATAGTTTAGTGTGGGGGATTGATGAGTGTCTAAATACTCATCATTTTATACTAATCTGAGCTGCCAAAACATACAAAAACACTCTAATATGCATCAAAATACTTAAAATATCTTAGAGGTGTGTTTTATATGTTTCAAACACAAAATATGCAAAAAAAAAAATGAAAAACGTACAAAGTTTGCATAATTGGCAGTTTCAGTCCCTCAAGTTTCATAAATTTGCAAAACTAGTCCCTGATGAATCAAAACTTTTACAAATGTCATAAAAGGTCCTTGGGATTCATAAGTTGTAAGAAATAGTCCTTTAAAGTTTAAAATCACATATTTACAACTTTGGTCCCTCAACTTTGAAAAGTGTCAAAAATAGTCCCTAAGGTTTTGAAAAATGGAAAATGTGAAAAATAAACCTTATACTATTCTAAAATGACAAAATTGGTCCTTATGATAACTTTTGAGAATTTACAACTTTAACCCTTCAAAAATCAGAAAATTACATAATAGGTCCCTGAAGTTTGGTGAATTTACAGAAATAGTCCCCGGGTGTTTAAAAAAATGAAAAATATCCAAAATACCCTTGTACTATTTACATATAACAAAATATGGTCCATTTTGATTACTTTTGGAGAATACCATATCAGCCCCCAAACTTTCACTTAATTATACATTTGGTCCTTGTGATTTTAAAGTTACAATTCCAAACGGACCCTAACAAAAAATAAAACATAATCCATACCAATCCTAAGCCCACCACAGCCCAACCAAGCCCACCCCACGTTTTTTTTATTACCAGGGTCAAACCACACCCCTCGGTCAAACCCACCCTCATCTTCCCACCAAAACCACCCTCACTCACAGAACCTTGAAACCACCTCCACCTCAGTGGTATTTTACCACTTGCAACTATCCACCACACCCTTATCCTCTCCCCTCACACTTCCCAAACACCAATAAATGCCACCCCCTAGTGATAGCCACAGGTACCAATTGGCTTAAAAGCCATTTTCCCGCCAAATTGATACCAAGAACAAGAGACATCCAAGTGGCCATTTGATTGATGGGATTTGACCAGGGGGACCCACTGAGCTCAGAGGGTGAATAAAAGGAGGGAAAGAAGCAATGGTGAAGGAGAATTAGATTAGTTTAGTGTAGTTTAGTGTCGACTAGTTTAATTTAGAATTCCAGTGTAATCTTTAAGCTTTTAAGCAATCATTTCAAGTTTGTTTCCTGTTACTTGTTCTTAATTTCGTCTGTATTGAACTAATATTCTAAAGTAATAAAATTCAAGTTTTTCAAGTCTACTATTAAATTCGAATCAAGTTTGGTATTTATCAAATAGCTTATTATCTGTTTATATAAGCTTATACTAGCTAATTATAGCTTGCTGTGAGCTTATGTTAGTTTAGATCTGTCTAATTCAAGAAAGAAGAAAAAGTCAACAAAAAGTCAACCTGTGGTTCAATAAGCAGTTCTGAGGGGGTAGAAGCTAATCTGGATGGCTTTTCTGGTTTCTAGCTTGTTGACAACAAGCTAGGGGTGGTTTCTGATCCTTGGTTCATGTTCTTTAATCCTCAGAGTTGTAAGCTTAATTCTCATTTTAGCTTGATTTTTCATTTCACTGTTCTATAGCTTAATTATAGCTTGTTATTATAATTATTAGCTTATTAGTAGTTTACATACATATTTCATTCAGTCTCATAGTTATTAACCAGCCTGTTTTTCATTTTCACTTAAAAAACTCATAAAAGCCAAAAATAGCTTAATTTAAGTATTGCTTATTATATAGCTTAATTCTGTTAAATTGCTTTTTAGTACTCATCCTAGTTATTTGTTAGTCTGTCTTTCCATTGCTCAACTTTAAATTATCTGTTTCACTTCAAAAAGCAATATCAGTGAACATTAGGGGTGTTTGGTATAACCTGCAAATCAATGTACTAGTGCTTGTGAGTAGTTAAATCCAGTTTAGACATGGTACTTTAGGTCATACTAGAGTGGTGCAAGCATGAAACTAGTATTCACTTAACAAAAAGTCAAAATCACATCCCATCCAAATTTGTGTTCACTGTTGAAATCATCAGGTTGCATAATCATCAAAGGAGGTTAAATAAGTGATAATTTAGCTTAATTAAGTCTCTTTACATCTTATAATCTCAGTTTCAACCAATTTAGAATCAATCTAAGTTCATATTAGTCAACCAAGGAGTATTTCTTAAAAAGTCAAAATGTATGCTCTCAGATTTTTCCAAAAGTTGAGAGAATATTTGTGATTTTTGTGTGTTGATCCAGGGATTGAAACTTGTTCCTACTTATACTCTACCAGCTCAGGTTTAGTTTCCCCCCTCCTTCTATTTTTGTGAATTTTACACTGGGCCCCACATTGCCCAAAAGTAGGTTGCAGGGCAACCTTGCCCCCTGCTGTGCAGATCAGTGGCCACACCACCACCTTTGGTGGTGGTTTCTGGCCTCCATAGTGGGCCCCACATCCAAAACCTTGTTCCTACCAACCCCCTCCTACCATAGATTTCAGTTTGACCTCTTGTTTGACCTGAGGTCCATTGGGTCCCACCTAGAACCACATCACAAACTTGTCCCATTTTCAGTTTCAAAACTAGTTTACATGTGCTTATTTGTAGCTTATTGCTTATTTTGTGGAGATTTTTGGTTTCTTTCTGCTTAAACATGCTCACCTAAGTTATTTGGATCAGTTTCACCCAAAGTGGGTCCCACACATGCTGGTTTTAGCTTATTTTCCATTCTAGTCAACTTAAGTCAACTGTTGAGGTTTTAGCTTTCATTTTAGCTTATTTTAAGTTTACAAAAAGTTTGTTTTTACAAAAAGTGTTTGTTTTTAAGTATTTAATAGGTTTGTAAAAGAAAAATCCAAAAAAGTTAATTTAAAATTAAGTGATAGTTTCTATTTAATGTAATTTAATTTTAATTTTCATTTTTAAATTTTTATTAAGTATTTAGCTTTTTTATATTTTTTTAAATTTCTCATATATTAAAGTAGTTATAATAATTTTTTCAGATTTTTATCTTTTCATTTAGTATTTATTAGAATTAATTTTAGTTTTATTAATTATTAATTAATAATTAGTTTTAAATAGCATTATTAGTTTTTATTAATCAAAACCTTGTTTTTATATTTTTTATAGCTTTTATATGTTATAAAGTAATTTTAGAAATTTTCTTAGAATTTTTACTGTTCATTTAGTATTTTTCTTAATTTAAAATAGTTTAATTAGTTAATTAATGTTTAATTAGTAATTAATTAATATAAAATCCACAAAAAGACAAAAACACTTATTTTTAATTTTAAAACTTATTTTTAGTTATTTTATAATTTTAGAAATTTTATTTTCATTTTTCTAGTATTTAATTAGTATTAAATTATATTTAAGTATTTTAAATATTAATAATTAGTAATAATTAGTATTTAATTAATATTAAATAATTAATTAGGGTTAAAATTTATTTTAATTTTCTAAAAATTTTCTTTTACCCTTAGGTTTGTAAAAAAGTCATTTTCACCCCCTGGGTGTTTTCAGATCTCAGTTTTTATTTTTTATTTTGTACGCTTACGTTTTATTTAAACGTAACGTACGCGTTTTTAGGTTTTAAACGTTTCTGGTTTTCCTGACTTTCCAGTATTGTTAATATAGTGTATTTAAGCTATTACCTTTCATATTCCAGTAGTATAATCATCGCAACTCACTTATATCCATTTTCATCCAAATTCACCCGATTTCAAAACCGTTTTAATACCATCCACACCTCGTCGGGACATAACGACCCGGGGAAACCCTATACTTCCACGGAGATTGATTCTAGGCCTTTGACTTTGTTGACCATCACCTGGTCAATTTAAGTTGACCGTTTGGAGCCAATCAATTATTATTATTATTATTATTATTATTATTATTATTATTATTATTATTATTATTATTATTATTATTATTATTATTATTATTATTATTATTATTATTATTATTATTATTATTATTATTATTATTAGTAAATATAACATTTACCAGGATATGTTTCCCCACTTTGCTAATGCCAAAATTTGTGGTACATGCCATTCAGCATGCAGTACTTCTCAAAATTGCTTTCCCCAAATCTTTTTTGTGATGCTACAGTTGCCTCTGTGCTGATGTACAGTAAAATCTACAGTGTATTGCTACCTACAAACCTTCTTTGGGCAGTCCCTCACAAATAACACATCTGTCACTTCCACATCCACAATCAAACTCAAACTTTATCTTCTTCCACAGCCACAGAGTCGAATCTTCCATAACCACCACGATGACGAGGAAGATGGACAATCGATTGTGCGAACATCACTAACCGAGATTGAATTATTTCCATTGGAAGTTTATTATATGCCTAAAAGTCTATTCTAGATTATTCATTCGTGTTAGGAGGTTTTGATCTTCTGCCTTTTGTGTGTTCAAATTTAGGGTTCTTATTTTTATTATTTTTTTTAATTCCAGTTAATTTTTTTTCTTCTAAAAATTTGTATTTTTATTCATATTTTTATGTTTAATTGCAGCCTCGAATTTTTGATTACGATCATTCATGTGTTTTGTTGGGTGAAATGGTTTCGGCAGCCTTAGCATTTCAACAGGTAATAATTTTTTTTAGATATTGTTATGATATTTTTTGGTCTTTGATAATGGGTTTCGGTAAAATTAGGGTTATGTTGTAATTTAGGTTCTATGTTAATTTTAGGGGTTTTTTTTACCAGCTTTATATAGATTTGTTATATTTTTTTATGTAAACCATGGATTATTTGATTCATGTTAAGAAGAAGCTATTAACAGGTTTGTGTTTTCTTGATTGAAAGTGATTTTTTAATAAAAATTTTTGTATTTTTATAAAAACAATATTTAATTGGTTTTATTTAGATTTGGTTTGGAAAAAAACACCATTGTTAAATTTTAGTTTATGAAGAAATACGAATAGGTGGTATGTGATGGCTGCTACAGGAAGATATACTCTTAGATGTAAGCGTATGTATGTATGTGGGACGGGTATGGGCTGGATTAGGTTACGGTAGCTTTTAAAAGCTGATAATTGGCTTTTGTTCATACAATTTATAAACACGGATAAATTTTAATTCGCTTCTGTTTTGGCATTGACATGAATGCTAGGTGGCCTGAACATCACAAGGAGCTCTTCATGAAACTGTTTATTCCCCATGGTTTGCATATTCACTATCGAGCAGTTATGGTTTGATTAATCAATGAATGAAAAAAAAAATGATAAAACTTCCAGGGCCTTATGCTTGAAAACTATGGTTTGTGTAGATCTGATGTTATATCCAACTAACCATAAATTCCAATATTGAATATCTCCAGTGCTTGATGGCTGATGCACACTTTTTTAAACACATTGAACCAAATCTGTTTTTCGGTTTTCATATATGCACTTTGTTGATTAAACAAAGAGCCATGTAAGCTTGGTGAATTTTATGTAAGTACTATATTTATCTATATTAAAAATGTAGTAGGAGACATAACAGCAGGTAACATTTTATTTGGCCGTAAGCCCGTAATTGTTTCTTTTTCTTTGTGTTACTACTATTACTGTCTCAACAAGAAGCTAAAACCCCCTACTTTCCAATTTATTCATACACCCAATGATCAGGCCACATGGGAACTGAATCGCCAATCATATACTTATCATATTACAGTATATTGATACAGTTAAAATTCTATTAACCTTTTAAAATAACTTTTCTAAATAACAATTCATCAAGAAAACATCTTTTTAACATCACACGAAACAACTAATTATGTAACATGATGAGCTTGAAGATGTGTTGTTTAATTAGCAGTCAGCTTTTGTTCTTATATTTGATTTTTAATAACATTTGTGTTTGTTGTGATCTAACTTTCTGCTCTCCGTTTCCGTTTTAGCATTCAACCTACCACTCTTTTTGGCCCGTGCCTCCGGTTCAAATTAAGCTGCTTAGATTTGAATACCAAGCGCGATCCGGTTTTGTTGGGAACATGAATGTATAGCAGCAGACGACTTTGAATGCCTTTTACTATTATGTACAGTGATATGATACTTGGCTATGATGAGCCTCAATAGGGTCGCTTAAAGCTGAGAATGCCTGCCTATTGGCATGGTAACCCACTGAGGTTGCAGCCATGGCGAGTGCGTCCGCTTTTTCAATTTATTTATCTGAGCCTCCATTGTACATAATAGAAAAGGGTGTTTAAAGATTTCGTAAACCGGTTTTCTTGGGAACATGAATGTATAGCACCAGATGATTTTGAATGCCTTTCAGTATTATGTGGAGTGGATTGATACTTGGCTATGATGAGCCTGAATAGGGTCAATTAAAGCTGGGAATGACAGCCTATTGGCATGGTAACCCGTTGAGGTTGCAGCCATCGCGAGTGTGCTCGCATTTTCGACCCATCTGTCTGAGCCTCGGTTGTGCAGAAAGGAAACACTCAGGGGTTTTTGGCACGACTACTTTGCTATAACTGGTAAATGTTATATTTATAAATGTTGTTGCAGCCTATGGCTGCTATTCATAAAGTGTAATGACAAACGAAGGTATTTGAATCATGATTGGTGAAATTGATGCTGGCTTGCATTTGCTAACGCTTGCTAAGACAGGTGAAAGCGACCCGTATCTTGGCAGGGCATCACGACATCGTGTTTGTAACCATGGCGGGTCGCATACTAACATTTACCAGGATTTGCTCCCCCATTTTGCTACGGTTGTTTGTGTGCTGGTGTACAGGAAAATCTACAATGAATTGCTACCCCTCAACCTTCTTCTCCTACTCTCTCACATATAACAAAACGGTTCCATGCTACTGCAAAAGCTCTCATCATAGCTAAAGTTATGGTTTGGGTAGTCCGTTGGGCTATTTTTTTTCTTGAGGCTGTGATGAGTTTGAACGGGTCAGATTAGAGATGAAATTGCCCGTATCTTGGGAGGGCAGCCTTTTAAGGTTGCAGCCCTGGCGGGTGCATCCGCTTTTTCCTAATTGGTACCCCTATCTGAGCCTATACTTTAAAATCTAATATCATGAATGTGGTCATTAGCAACAACGAACTCGAAAACAGAATCTCTCATAGGAACTGCTACATCGCAGATGTGCGGCTTTATTGCTTTTGAACATCCTAATATACATTGTTGGTTGTCGATACTTGCATCATGATTTGAGAGTCATATCCTGATTTTTGGTTTTGGGTGTTTTTCAGGAGAAGGTTGTGAACAAAAACTCCACTTAAAATTCTAAGTCGAGTCCTCTTGAAACACGAGCGATATCATTGGATGAAGCGGAATGTGCATAATATATGGCAAGGTGAACTTTTTTTTACAAAGCTTTTGACTGTATTTATTTATGCTGTTACTATAGTATCACTTCTATATGGATTTTCACTCGCTATAAACCGTTTTTAACGACGCAATAACGTATTTCTACTTCAGTCGCTATAAACAGTTTATATGGTTAAAGAAAAACGCAATAAGTGCTTCAATAAGCAATTCCAAACACCCACTCAATTTGTTATCTAATGATGATAAGTGATGAACCCATTGGGTATATGCTTTGGAAGTTGACATTTTTGTTTTATTTGATGCTACGAAACATGAGCATACTAATTAAAAATATGCCTACGTTCTTCAGCACATTGAATATTGTAGACTCAATGACTTTTTTTTAATTGTGTTATTGGATTTATATGACACATAAGGTTATCGAAGAGGCCTCACCGAGCCTCATTGGATTGTTGAAAGACTGCTTGGAACAGCCGGCTATCTGAAACTGATAGATATCGGTTTGTAGGTACGAAAAATAATAATCTTTACAGCATTCAAAAGTTATGGTTGTATTTATGCTGTATTTGGATACACACTTTTAAGGGGTGGAAGAAACATTAGACTCTCTTATCGTAATGCAACTTTTTTTGCTACAAACTGTTACGATAAATAGTATATTGATTCTGGTGACGTTCAGTTATTGTCCCAAACTACGACTATTATGCCCGTTAGATAAATGTGGTATATACCGAGTTTAATAATAGTCTAAAGTAGTTGAAAAAGGTGGAAATCAGTGACAATAAGATGAGTTTAAATAACACGCCGAAATCAAATACTTTTAGGTAATGAGACAGAATAGATTTTCATGCATTGGACCTAATAATGGGTAGTATTCTCTTTACTTTGAGTGCCATAACAAGGGTGCTGAAATACATTTTAGAAACTGTTGCATATAAATCGACTCATCAACCCGTGAAGAAATCTTTAACTGACTAAAACTTTTTTCCACTATTAAAACTTGATTTTATCGTTATTGCAGGTGGATTCCTCCGAGAAGTGGGAGCAAACAGCCTTCTCTTTGAGAAGATCGAACTACCAAATAAGCATCAATCGTACTCAAGAAATTATTACTGTTGATAATTCAAATTTTCTTTTCTTTTATAAGAAGAGCAAGTGAATACTTTATATTGGAGTTGTATCTTATAATCGATTGACTTTGTTGTTTCGTAATATTCCTGCACTTCGATCAATATTCGTAACATATCAGTAAAAGGTTTGTTCATGCAACTTTTAGATTTTTTGTAACGGCTATATGCAACAGCTGCACACATGAAGTTTATGTGACGAAAAGCTTGCAGCCTTTAAATATTACTACCATTCTTATTTTGCAACACTTGCTAAACCTTCTTTAGCAAATCACCCCGCGGCAACGCGCGGGTGATCCACCTCGTTATTATTATTATGTGAGAGGTACCATATAAAAGTAGGATCCACCTTTAAAATGTGAAAACCTATCATGTCGGTAAAGAATATTTTTTACTTTTTAACACATTACTCCGTATTTCCTAACCAATCAAACGAACAATGAATCCTATTATAGTATTATCGATTCCAAAACCTTCAAAACAAACGTGACCTAAGAGTGCTCGGTGTTGAGCGGTTGTTCGCCCGCCATCAACCAAACAACGCACGAATGGCGTGTTGTTCTTCACCGAGTCCATCGTCGTTCATCCGCCATTTGGCTTTTAGCCATTCTACCCGCATGCCGCTATTTTTTTTTAAGCAGGTAGTATTTTTGCAGGACTCAATAAATGTTATTGGTTTTTTTTGTTGAAGAAAGGGTTTCAGTTATTCATATATGACTAAGGATCAAATGAGAAGAATTTTTAAAATAAGAAGAATGAGAAATAATTATAACAACATATTAAAGATGCATCAATTTGAATTAGATGCATCCCTAATCTTTTAGATGCATCATAATATATTTTTTAATAAAAAATTAGATGCATATACATATATTAGATGCATTCCATCAAATTAGACGAATCCTATGCATTTCCGTCCTCTGCGTGTCAAATTTGTTGCTAGTACTACTTTGAATCGTTTTCACTTCAAAATCACTTTCGAAAGTAATTGTGATGCATATAAATGAATAGAGGTGCATCTAATTCAAGTCGATGCATCTCAAAAATGACGTTATAGTTATTTCTTATTTTTCTCATTTTAAGTTTCTTCTCACTGAATCCTTACCCATTGATATATTATTAAGAGGAGATGATATGACATTAAGATGATAGATCATTTTCCCGCACCATACACATACAAACAAATATCTAATTTTTAAACATTATTATATACTAAAAGGGGGAATCGTTTACTGTAGCAGCTACAGTGGACGAAACAGTGGTTTTGTAAGTCGGGGGTACTGTAGTATGTTACTGTTCATTTTTTTTTTTTTTTTTTTTTTTTTTTTTTTAAGACCACCTCAGGTTAATTTTTAATTTCAAAGTTAGTCTCAAAAGACTAACTTAAAAAAAATAGTACTTACGTTTATCAAACTTTTGCAAATTTTGCCGTTAATAACAAAAATAAAATTTTTCAATCGTTTTATTTCGAGTTTAGATTAACCACAACATTTCAGCAGTAATTTTTTTCAAACGTTTTATTTTAAATTTATATTAAACACAACGTATCCGCAGCAACGCGCGGGTACCCCGCTCGTTTTTGCTAAAACAACAAATTCCTAAAACCAATGTTTTGAAACCCGGGTTTGGGATCGACCCGGCCGAGTTACCGGGTCACCGGGTCACCGGGTCAACCCGGGTCAACCCGGTTAGACCCGGTTTTACGCATATTTCCAAAAATCGATTTTACGCACAAATATGAGTGAATAAACACCATAAGAAAGTCATATCAAACAAAAATAGCACCTTAATAATGACAAATAAATAAAAAAGAGTCAAAATTTAAATTTTTTTTAAAAAAAAAAAAAAAAAAAATAGACAAAATCCAAACCCGGCCGGGTTTCAAAACCCGGGTCAACCCGGGTCACTCGAAACCCGGCGGGTCACACCGGTTGACCCGGTTTTAGAAACCCGGGTCAAAACAACCCGTTTTTTGACCGGGTTCCGGTCCGACCGGTTCGACCGGCCGGGTCGACCCGGGTTTCAAAACGTTGCCTAAAACAATGTCTAATTCCCTATATACCGATAGATGTACTTTATCACTTGCAAGAAACACAACACATCACTTTTGTAATCTCCCTTCCAAACTCACGGAACCCAAACAACACTTCTTCAAAGTCCACGTCATCAACATCATCCACGTGTCACACTCCCATTCGCTCAAACACCTCCAACCCACGTATCACCCCATTCATCACACCCAAAAACACCACATTTAACTCCTCATCACCTTCAATCTCACACACACACTAAAAACACGGCAGCCGTGGCTCCTCCACCACCATCACCGATCACCACCAGCAACAAAAACCTAACTAGAAGGAAAACCACCGCCACGTCATCATCACGTGAACCGGAAGCGGAACGTGATCGGGTTGTTGGACGGTCGTCGGATCCGATTTGGCAAAGGGATTGGTTTATAGGAGGGTTGTTTGTGATGGCGTTGGGGTTGTTAGGTTTAGCGGTGTTTTTGTTTGTGACTTTGGATTCGGATTATTCGAGTTCTACTGCTTATGCTGCTGCTTCTGAAGGCGTTGAGGTTATTATTATTTTTATATAATTATCATTATTTGAATATTTTGTGATTTGTGATTTGATTCTGATTATATAAATGTAGTTTTAGAGATAATTAGTTTTTTATATATTCATTTGTTGGTGAAATGTTTGATGCGCTTGATTTGTTTGATTGAGTTATCGTATTAATCTCGAATTTTTTGGCACATTAGTACGCTTAAGGGGGTGTTTGTTTTGGATTTGGGTTATGTTTCGTGAGCTCACTTTTTGTGGCTTATTTTAGAAGTTTCCGGCTTATATAAGTTTATTATCTCATAATGAACTTATATAAGCTGAAAATTTTCAAAATAAGCCACAAAAAGTGAGCTTATGTAATATAAGCTCAAAACTAAATAAGCCATAAGCCGGCTATATAAGCCGAAACAAGTGTAATATGCGTTGTTAAGTGTTTGGTAAGTATGTGTTGTTGACGAGTTTAGAGACGCAAAGAACAAAACAGAGGAGAGAAAGGAAAGTAGTTTTGTTTTATGTGTTTTGAAAGAAAAGAAAGGAACCTACTGCGTTGTATTGTTGAGGCTAAGTGTAATAAGCAAAAGTCGACCAAGTCCCACCCTATTACACAACAAACGACCGGAGTCCCCTAGGGAAGAAATGGAGAAGAGGGTCGGCCGACCGACCGACTTGTGTGCTTGTTTGTGTGTGTATGTGTATTTATTTAAAATGTATTTTTGTGGGGTATGTTTATTGTGGTGTCGGTCTCCTTGTTACACTAAGTTGGTCACGGTGTAGTCTTGGAGAGAGAAAGCTGAGGTGGCAGGGGAGATGTCGGTCACTTGGGGGTCCTTATTACACCTAGTTTGATGAATTTATCCTTTTATTAGGGCTATGGTTAAGGTATAAATTCCGTTGGTTGATTCTGATTCTACAATGAATGAGAATGACTTGTAAGTAATGCTATCCTCTTGTCAGATAGGATAGGTAAAAGATAAATATTTGGTAGTCAATCAGAATATCAGATAAATCAATGAAGTCAACGTGCAACTAAGAAATGAAAAGGGGTGAACAGGGGATGGGGGAATATGAGTGACATCCTCTGCAATGTTATTATAGTTATTCATAGCATCAAGGACTATGGTTAACGTAGCTTTTATGTTAGATGCAAGTTTAGGTTTGGGGTTCTTTGGTTCTGTTGGTTCCGAATCTTCCCACATCCAGGAGAAGACTTTTGAAAAGAAAATCAAACCAGTTTTTTCTTCTGGTGCCTTCTCTTCACGCGGAAAAATAATTAGGAATACTGTTTTAGTTCTAAGTCTAAAAAGGAAGAAAAAAACCGTCATCAATTTTGGATCGGGTCATGTTTGATTATCATAATATTCATCACATTAGCTTATAGGTAAGGTGGTACTACTAATTGAAGTTGTTCTATTTGGAATGGTCAAAAAACCAGTGCTTTTAAGTTTGGATTTCTATTAATAGCGCATATATCTTTTGTGAAGCACCTTACTACTAGTATTTATGCTGGAATAACTAGATTCTGTTCACCGGTTAGGGTAAATCATCACAAACAGTAGCCCTTTTACAATGGCGTTTTTAGAATGATAGTAATATAATATGCTTTTAAGGCATTTTTCTTATGATGTTCAGTTTATAACGAAAAGATGAGTACTTGAACTGGGCAGCAAAGTAAACCTTCCTTCCTAAAAAATTCATGCTTACTTATTGGAATGTAATATATTGCATTTTAGCTCATTTCTTGAAACTTTAATATGCTGTAGATTACTTATGGGTCGGTGATCAAGTTGATGCACGAAAAGACCAAATTCCGACTACACTCACATGATGTGCCATATGGATCTGGCAGCGGGCAGCAATCTGTTACTGGTTTTCCAAACGTAGACGATGCTAATAGTTACTGGGTACGTCCATGTTATCATTTCAATTTTTACGCTTTATGACATAATTTGCATGCTGTTATTTCTGATCTTTTACTTACAATTGGTATTTTGTAAGACAGGTTGTAAGACCAGAGCCAGATACATCCGCGAAATCAGGAGACAACATAAAGAGTGGAACCATCATTCGGTTGCAACACATGAAAACCAGGAAATGGCTCCATAGCCACTTGCATGCTTCACCGATATCAGGCAACCTAGAGGTGACTAAATTGGTGTTGCTTTTTGTTATCCTACCATATACGAAATACGATGCTAGTTTTTCTTTTCTTCAATTTATAAATGAAAACCAGAGCCAAAATAATTAGAGTTTGCCAAGCATTCTTACCTGTGATTTCCTGATTAATTCAACTTTAGATAGGAAAAAACACATACACTATATATAGGTGATCATTTGGCGATGTTTTAATTTTAACATCTCATGTAATCCCTTTCAAAATCTACATCCAAACACCCCCTTAGTATTATCTCAAAGACTGCAATCTAAGTATCTGAGGTTTTGTGTAGGTGAGTTGCTTTGGGGATGATAATAACTCAGATACCGGAGACTATTGGAGGTGAGGCCTGCCTTTTCCACGTTTTTTCATTGTTATATTAATGTTATTCGTTATACATAAATAAGGCATGTTCTTATTCACCAATGTGTCTGAAATCTGTTTATTCTGTTAAGACTTGAAATTGAGGGAAGCGGGAAATCGTGGAGACAAGATCAAAGAGTAAGGCTTCTCCACGTCGACACAAGTGGATTTCTACACAGTCATAATAAGAAATACAGCCGTATTGCTGGTGGTCAGCAAGAGGTTAGAACCATTCTTTTATTTAAACCATATTCTCATAACTCGAGTCTTAATCATTCAAGGATGGAAAACCGTAACATACAACTTTTATTTTATGAATTGAGGTCACAAGATGGAGGGTAGTATGACTGAATAACTTGTCAAAAGAATTAAAACGGTCCGTTGGTATGGGCCGTGGATCGGTCTTACTAAAATCAGATAACTACATCAAATATTCAAAATCGTCAGGTTTTATGCATTAACATTAAACTTGAGGACTCGGGGTCGTTTTTCAACCTATTGAACTATTAAAAAGTCCAAAATTCACTCATTCAAAACAGAGAGAGAATAACCATGATCTTTTAGATCTGGTAATGTATTATCATTGGCTATCATTCACTGCATTTCCTGATACAAATGTGTACAATTATTCTCATGCATCTTGTTTTTTGTAGGTTTGTGGTGTAAGAGAGAAAAAGGCAGATAATGTTTGGTTGGCAGCAGAAGGCATATACCTTCCAACCGCCGAAAGCAAAGCGTCTATGTAGTTTTTCAGTTTTATATTTTTGATTTTCTTTCCGCAAATGAGAATACTTGTTTTAGCTAACCATATTAAGGAAACACAAGTAAGAATATAGCATTTGGGTAATTTTCTGGGCTTAACAGTCTGCTTATTAGTGATTCTGTATGACATTTATCATCCTTCTTTGTTTATTAATACTTGATATAGATTCCCAAAGTTTTCTGGTGTGTTATGAAATTTCTCGAATCATATATGTTTTTTTAGGTAAACTAGAGGTGGTAAATTGTGTTGGTTCAGCCACATGGGTAATAGGTCAAATTATGTTCAGCTGCAACATAGTAGCTTTTTGTTCGGTAGAAATTGGCTGGTGACTTGGGATGGGTCGACCCTGAAATGCTTTTTGTCCGTTGCTAACATTTATTAATACTTCAGAAAGACTGTTGGTAGTGATTCAGTTAAGCTAAGTAAAACGATTTTGTGAAGTTGTGTGCTTAAATCTGCTGGCTATTTATTCTTAAATGGAACGAACTTAACATCAGATACCTTGCATGTATCTTCGAAAGACACTGAACCATTCGACATCAGATACCTTCATCCAGCTGTCTAAGTGAGCCCAGCATTCGCTGAACTGTTTGATTTGATGAGAAGTTTGCCAAGATTAAATAAACAAACGAACATGTACAATAGTATTTCAACAATTCCAATACAATTACAGAATCTAACAGCTGAGATTTACAAGATTAATCAAACTAAACTAATTACCAACGTAACTAATATCACAAGCTACTTAATTATGACTTCTTCTAAGTATCTCAAGCACTTCATTTCTGGCCGACATTACATTGCCAAAAAGACATTCTTCTTCATCTTTTAAACCCTTTAATCCATTCCCGAGCACCTCCAATCTTCTCTTTAATTCCATTGCACTATCCGAATCGCCTCCACTAGAAACAATCGAACGCACACTCTCATTCACTCTTTCAAAATCCTTCACAAACGCCCCTTCTTCCATAAACTTCTTCTTAAAGATACTATCCAAAGCCATCAAAGATGAATCCACAAACACAGCATTTCTTGTTATCTCCATAATTGGCTTAATATCACTCTTTAAACCCGATAAAACAACCCCGCATACCCAAAATCCGCTACTTCTCAAAACCAACATAGCTTCATGAAATATAAACTCTTTTCCATGCAAATTCTTTTCTAGATGATCACCTTCACTTGCTTTGAACACCTTGATCGAATCATGCGGTCTAATCTCTTTCATGCGTTCGATACCACGACTAGGAGAACTTTCCATGAGACTCAATGCATGAGTAAGCGAAACCCGAGCTTGGTTCACATTAGAAAGCGAAGAACTTATCAAATTTAAAACATCCAACAAGTTAATAGTGTAATCAAGATACTCAAGTATCGAACCACCTTCCCAACTAGTGACTGGATAATCTATTTCCACCATCAACTTTGCAAAAGCACTGTTGATCATAGGTAACATTTTGAAACATGCATGCATCCATGCTAACGTCAAGAAATCTGATCCAAGTTTTATGCTTTCCAAAGCCCGGTTTAAGTTATCCGAGACATGTGATCGAAATGCTTCTAGAGAAGCCAAAGCCGAATCCGACATGTGGTGGCTGTTGTTATGAGAGAATCCAAGTTTAGTTAACAATAGGATCATAGCTCAAAATAGTAGTTTTATTGTGAAATATGTGGTCAATAACTTGCTGGGTGAAGTTTATATACAACTTCAAGTTAATGGCATTGTTGTTTAATTTGCTATCTGTTTTTAGCATGTATTTCAATGACACACGTTTTTGTCGACCAGTGGATCAATTTGCTTGCTAATTACTCACCCCACACGCCAGCCCACTTGCAAATTAACTAGGAACATGAAAATTAAAGAGGTCATGTTTTGTTTGTACGTAACTAGGAACATGCCAAAAGGATAACATAAAATTTTGTTGAAAGGAAATGATCTCAAAATTTTGTACTGTACTATAGTTTTCAGCGAACTTGCTAAAAGTGTTTTTTTTTTTTTTTTTTTTAAAGGTATATTGCAATTCAAATTTTGATAAATTTCTTTAAACTTTAAATAATTGTAAGAGAATTAAAAGTTTCAACTGGCGTACGCAAAATATGTAAGTGAATATGAACGTAAGTTAACATAATAGCTATATTAACTTAAATCAATGTAATTTGCCTATATTAACCCGAAGTATTTATTAAACTTAAGGGTTGTTTCTTTTTTTCTCTTACGCTGCGTTCTCGAGTTTTTCTAGGTGGGGATAGAAATGATGTGTAAAGAAGAGAAAAGAAAGGAAAAGGAAAGAAAAGAAAGTTGATTTTATATTTAATGTTCTCGAGTTGAAATGAAATGAAAGGAAAAGAAATAATGTTGTGTTCTTGAGTTGGGAAGAAAAGAAAGAAAAAGAGACATAATTACATTTATGCACTTTTAAATAAGTTCATTTTATCATAAGAGTCGAATATGAGTAAATATTAAAAGTTATATTGGTCATTATATACTAAATAGTGCGGGTGTAGAATTGTTTCCGTCCAAATCCGCTCATATTTGGGCGGAAAATTAATATAGGAAAGTGATAGGAATTTTCCAGTCATTTCTTTTGTGTTTCCTTTCCTTTCCGTCAGAGAAAAACTCAAGAACACAATAAAATTTCAGTTTCTTATCGTTTCATTTCCTTTCCTACTAAAAATGAACTCGAGAACGGAGCATTAGTGGAAGGATTGTACCCACTAACAATTTAATATTACTCCCTCCGTCCTAAATTATAAGTCCATTTTGACTTTTTGAAAGTCTTTTTTATTCCGACTGTGACCTTAATTATTTTTTTTTCTTGTTATATAATACTTGATGCAAAATATATAATAGATTTGTATTTTAAATGCATTTTCATTGATATACTTTTCATCAAGTATTATACAACACGGAAAAAGATAATTAAGGTCAAAGTCGGAGTAAAGAGACTTTGAAAATGTCAAAATGGACTTATATTTTGGGACGGGGGGAGTATTACTTTTGTTGATGGGCTCATAAAAATCTCTAGTTGGGTCTATATCCACAAAGAATGAAAATTCACATCCTCCCCATTAAGAGGCTTAGAGAGATGTGGGACCCACATCACCCTTAGCTAAGGAAAAAAGTAAACACCCTCTTAGTAACTTTTAAAAAATTTACAACTTAAATTACGTCTTTTCTTGATCAATTCTAAATTTGACAACTTTTCAAAAAAATAAACACTATATTAATTTTAGACGAAAATACACTGTTGGTCCCTAAACTTTCTACAAAACATCGCATGGCACCCAAACTTTCTAAAAACGTCGTGTGGTGTCCAAAACATGTGAAAATGAGGCCGATTGCGTCCCTTGACCCATTTGGGCAAGGTCAACACACGTTTTATGTTCTTATTTCAGGGGCATAATAGTTCAATCACTATTTAACTATTATCTAACTCAAGCTAAACCCGACAGTCAAAATGAGGGACCAACAGCGTTTTTTTTTATTTTTTATTTTTTTTTCGAGCAATAAACAACTTGGGTCAGATTCGTTCTTTCCTTGCTATCCTCTTATAAATACATGATTTACATAAACGTGAAATCTCATATCCATGTACTTTCTTGATATTTTATGTAATGTTTAATGTTGTGTTTTTAATCGATGTACTCTTTTAATTATTGATGAACTTAAGTTTGTGTTAATGAGAGATTGTCTCTCTGGTTAAATCCAAACACCCGCTAAACTGCATATGCAGATACAAACATGCAATTGAAAGCAAAAACTCATAAAATGCAAGATTAAGTCTCTCCTTACTGGATGCAAGCCTTATGGATATGCCAATTTGACTTTTGAAGTTTGACTATCTAAAGGCATAATTGAAAATTCATGAGTCAAAGTGTAAACACTAAACTTAATAATGGGCGGGAGTTTTAAATATATCAACGGCAACATAGACAAATTGAGGGACCAATAATGTCTTCCTTGACACGCTCTATTTACGTCTAAATGCGTGTATATTTCCAACAAATAATGGTGAATCGAAGAGTTCAAAAATTTAATACAGACTCTTCGTTTTCCCCATTTTTTGTGTATATATTGGTTACTTCCACATGTTGCTGCATACCAAGCTTATATCATCAACTTCAAACACATCTATCACATTCACTTTAAATCATGTTGTCCGGAAACGAACGACCAAGAGATGTGGATGCTATCCAAGATAAAGAATTGACCAAAAGACCAACTATTGAAGCAAATGTGGCAGTAGAAAACCCTGTATCTAACCAACAACAGTCGGCCAAAGTTGAAGGTGATGAAAGCTGCTACTATGAACTAGAAGCTGCGTTGGAACAAGAATGGAAGGAGGTAGATGAAAAGGATAAGGAATAAGTAACGGAGCAGGAAAAAGGAAATGAGGAGGCAGAGGGAAGCCATGCTGAAGTGATAGATGGAAGGCGTTCTGCAGCGGCCAAGGAGCATTGGAAAAAGAAGGCTGCACTTAGGAAATTAGAAAAAAAATAGATAAAAAAAAATGATGAAAGTGAAGAAGATGAATGTTTAGAAATATTCACTTATGATGATGTCCATTTGGCATACGCCTCGGACTAATGTAATTATGTAACGAATATATATTTTAAATGGTAATCTTAATCTTGCATTTTCTGAGTTTTTGCTTTCAATTGCATGTTTGTATCTGCATATGCAGTTTAGCGGGTGTTTGGATTTAACCAGAGAGACAATCTCTCATTAACACAAACTTAAGTTCATCAATAATTAAAAAAGTACATTGATTAAAAACACTACATTAAACATTACATAAAACATCAAGAAAGTACATGGATATGAGATTTAGCGTTTATGTAAACCATGTATTTATAAGAAGATAGCAAGGAAAGAATGAATCTAACCCAAGTTGTTTATTGCTCGAATAAATAAATAAAGACAAAAATACGTTGTTGGTCCCTCATTTTGATTGTCGGGTTTAGCTTGGGTTAGATCATAGTTAAATAGTGATTGGACTATTATGCCCCTGTAACAAGAACATAAAACGTGCGTTGACCTTGCCCAAATGGGTCAAGGGACGCAATCGGCCTCATTTTCACATGTTTTGGACGCCACACTACGTTTTTAGAAAGTTAGGGTGCCATGCGATGTTTTGTGGAAAGTTTAGGGACCAACAGTGTATTTTTGTCTTAATTTTAAAAACATGCGCTTTACATCAAAAGTCGAAACATAATCACTATTTCGTAAGTATAATTATTTGTCATTATACACTGTCTCTTTGCGCGGGTGTGGTCTATTTGAGCTTATTTGTTTTCCCACCACAATATTTGATTCTCACACCACAATGTTACACCACTAATGCATAGGTTACAACATAGTACATGCATAATTGTGGTGAATGCATTAAATGTTGTGAAAGCCCCTTTTGTTTATGATGGTAACCCATGTTAAGAAAAGACAAACAAACAGGAAAAAGTTCAGTTCCTTAACAAACAAACATGGACACAAAAATTCGTTTGCTGAAGTGTCTATTTCCTTCTACGGTTAAACTTCACCAATGACCGCAACATACAAAATTTGAGCCCCGAAAAAGTAGCCAGGCAGCACAACAATTTTCGATAATCATGCAACAGTCTTGAGCCTTGACACTACCCTATTGGCTTTCACAATACCAATTGATTTTTAGAGGTACATTTGATTCTTGAGGTAAAGTTCAAATATGTCGATAGAAATGTGAACAAATTTGGGTGAAAAAGCGCCCTCTTAATCAATGGTTCAATGAACACAATTGCAATACGCAAAAGTAAAAGCAGACTCAACCAAAATATAATAATCTTTCCATTTGCTAAAACCATTCAAAATTTCCTAAAATAAAGTTCTCAAACAGATGAAAGTCGAACAATAAAAGTCTGGATTTCCACCAACTATTTATGATCCATTTGGAAGTATCTAGTGAGATTTCACATACTCTTGAACAATATGAAGACCTTCAGACTCCTCTCCATAATCCTAAAACAATTCAGTAAAAACAAATTTTACATGACGTTCGATGCATTAAATATTTGTTAAACATGTCTTGATGTTATAAATTTACCTTCACAACAAGGCATGAGCATCCCACAACCTTTCTTGCCTGTCCTTCTGAGTCGATCTTGCACAACTGCAAATTTAACAATTCAATCAAACATTCGGAGCAATAACACAGGTACACATATATGACGGCCCAACTTCAAGATTATAGTGCTGCGCATCAAACCATATTTGACGAACACAGGACTAAATTACATGGATGGTCATATGGGTTTGCCAAATTTCACATATGGTCGTCAACTCTCATAATTTACATAGATAGTCCACGACATCCTCAAAAGGACATGTACACGGTCTCTAACACCGTCAAAGAACTAAACGCTAACCTGAACCCATTAAATGTATTACACTATTACCCCATCGGCTATCTGCCCAAAATGAAGTCATTTATTTATTTTACAATCATAAAATAAAATGTAAAATGATAAAAGACTTGATAAAGTTAACCATCATAATGTAGTGAGTTTACACTTCCCCTCTTTGCCTTCTACCCCTAAAGGAAGTGTGCTGATTACTAGTGACCCAAGTAAGACATACAATTTCTTTGACAAAAAAGTATTGTCGATACATGATTTGAACAAGGTTACGAGCCTTGCGAGCTACCAAAATGCTAGCAGTCCGCATCCCTCCTTCACCACCGCCACCACTTTATGACATAAAATTTAAAAATCAATCAAACCCAAAATCATCACTTGAACTTTTATCATCTTTGCTTTAAGTGTCTTCTTTATAAATAGATTTAGTTTAGAAATAGACACCAAAACAGGAGAACATTGTATAAAAAAGACAAATTCAATGAAGATTTTAGGTTACAATTGCATTCAAATTTTCATCTACTATAAAGTAATTGTGATGGCAAAAGAGAATAAAAACATGATAGCGATTGAAGTTCGAGAGGGGGGAGAGGAGTTGAAGAAAGAAAGGCGTAGATGTGCTTGGTTGTCTGCAGAAGGAATAAGAGTCTTTGGATAATAAACGAAGGATAATATTGCCATCGCATACTCAAGGATAATATCAAATCTATAAGGGAATAAGAATCTTTGGATAATAAACGAAAGATAATATTGCCATTCGCATACTCAAGGATAATATCAAGTCTTTATGGATGTAAAGGACCACTGGAGTGCGCTTTTATCGTATGGGGATGTCCATGTATTTGTGTATCCGTGAGAGTTATATAAAATATGCAAAATTTGGAAAAAAACACAAATGGTATATGGGTTCATTGTAACCTCCTACCCCTTGCTATGTTTTACTTTCTGTGACCCACATGCAATTTTCCATATTGTATACACATAAACATTCCATAATTATTTATTTTTGATAATATCATCAATCTTATTAATATTGTTTTATACCTTGCTATTGTTATTGTGAGGATTAATGTTTGTTTGATATGACCAAATAACCAGAAAATTCATTATAAAAATAACTTACACCAGCCCATTCGCCTAGAGTCTTTGCAGCAGGAACAGTTACTAAGCTCACATTATGGTCAGCACACAGAGCTTTGACCAACTTCAGATAGTCAGGCTGGTTACAGTCCTCTGCCAATACACAAAGAAGAGCCGCATGTTTCTCGATAACCTTTGCAGCCTCATGTAGTCCCCTCACAAGACCTCCATGAGCAAGTGACTTCCTTAGCACGAGTTGCAAAGCAGTCATGATATCCATTGGCTCACCAAGAGCAGGAGCAGGTGCGGGTGTCTCAACTGGAATAACAGCTTCTTCACTGCAAAAAGCAATATATTGAGAAATAAAAGGTTATATACTTTATGAATCATTTAGCTAAGTATTATTGTATAAAAAGAAAATAAATGGGGGAAACAAAAGTAGTTAACTTACACTGCCATGTTTTAGGTTGAACAGATATTCTCTAAACTGTTTTGATAAGAAAACCAAAGTCAGAAATAATAGAAATGGAGCCGGTTGCAAGTGATATTGATACGTTATATGCAATATGCTAGAAGCCATCAAAATGGGCATTGAAATGACACAAACAGAAAAATGCAAGAAACCTACCATTACTATACAGACAAGATGATGTGTTCGGCAATTTCTAATTTACTTGCATTAAAAACCTTTGTACTTAATAAAAATTACTAGAATCAACAGATAATACCATGTATCATGCATTTGCTCTTATCAAGATATGTAACGAGCCAGCACAAATATTGGAACTGCCAACAATTAAGGAGAAACAAAGCCTTGCATACAGAACATTACATAAGTCGAAGTTACACCAAAACAGTTTGTGCACACATTTTCCACTTTGGATCACTAATGTTAAGCGGTTTAAAAAATTGCATATTACCCCAGCACTGTTTAGATGCTTATTCCGTTAAAACACAGCAAAGGGCAGACAAGCAGTATTTAGTTTAAAAGGTTTTAAATTGTGTATGCCAACTGCTTATCGGATTATTCATGAGTCACATAAACTAGGTTCTTAATATAAAAAAGATCGGTTCTAAAAAAGATCGTTTCTGTTTTGCCTTAGTTTTAGGCCCCGTGCACTGATCTGCTTTGCTCTGTTTTGCTCCGTTAGGTTGCCTGCTTTCTTGGTGCTTTTGGCTTTTTGTTTTCGTTTTCGTTTGGACCTTGATTGGTTCTCCCTTGTTTGTGCTTTTGAGTGTGCCTTTGTTTGCTTCCCCGGTTTGGTTGCTTGTATTGCCTGCTTTTTTTTCCTTTTGCTTGCTGCTGTTTTGTTCACTTCCTTTTCACCCGCACACCTGCACTTGCCGGAGGTCTCGTTGGAAGCAGTCTCTTTACTCCCGGGGGTAGGGGTAGGATCTGTCTACATTTTACCTCCACCATACCCTGCCCCGGCGGGATTGGGTTTGTTGTTGTTGTTTGTTGTTGGTTCTATATGCCCTTTCATATTTTATGGTCCCAACCACGATTAACTACCCGAAAACCGAATGGCGGTCAAAACGTGCATTATCTCCAAATAATCCACATCCCCCCTCCCAACCAAATAAATAAATAATGTTCACTTTATATCATTTCTGTCATAAAAAAATGTCTAGAGTACAACATTCAACATCTACTTTACAGCAGGAACAAATGTACCACCTTAAATCACATGTATTCATAAATAACCTCAAAAAAAACATTCAAACAATATCCATAACACATTACTCTATGTCCCTGGCATTTAATAAAAGGCATGTGTAACTAGCATTAATAATCAAATAAACTTAAGGAGCATTATATTATATGAGATTGAGATTTATACCAAAAGCTGCTGCAGCTGTGGAAGAACTGACTGGGTCTGTGAAAATAAAACCCTAGTAACATATAAAACACTTCTATTAGTGTTAACGTTTGCACCTTGGGTTTATGTTGTTTGGTATTTACCCCCTCTAACTCTCTAAGTTTCTCTTCTTTTAATGGGCCCGATAATGTTTTCTCTTTTCAAATTACTTTAAAATGACGGGTCTTTAACTCGAACATACTTTAAAATGACGGGTACGGTCTATACGAAATTTTGATATCCGTAAATTTATTGTAAAAAAAAATAATAATAAACTAAAATATATTATTCATCGAAAATTTTTATTTCAGAGTTCCGCCACAGCAACGCGCGAGTACCCTGTTTGTTTTCTTTAAAAGTATGTTATCTTTGCTATAATACTACAACTAAGTTAGAAGCAACTCAATAAAACCATATCACAAGAAGTCTTGTAAGATCATAAGTTTTCTTTTTGTTTGATAACTTAAAAACATTAAATTTCTTTTTAGACACAACTTTATATATTATCCGACAAATCAAACTGTAGTACATATGAGCTTTCATAGCTCAGTTGGTTAGAGCACCCGTTTAGTAAGCGGGAGGTCTTGAGTTCGACTCTCAATGAAAGCATATGTTTTTTAATTCGAATCTGAATTGTTACTAGCTAGTTTTTTACATTACTTTTTGTATGAAGTTCGAATAACCCACTACCTAAGACTTCATTACTTTTTGTAGTACAAAACTTTGTGGGACTTTTATTAGAGTTTAGACTTTAGACCGACCTTTTCATAACTGAAAATGCAAAACGAGCCAATTTAATTTAAGGCTTTGGAGCTATGTGGTTTTTGTTTTGGTCCAATTTTAGGCCCAAAAGGCGTAAGATATATATGAAAAAAATCATTGTGCTGAAACTTGAGGTCAAATGATTCTAGTTATCCCAAAATATTCCTAAGTAAATTGTGATACGACACGATTTTCTAATAGCGGCATGTAAGAGTTGGTGTTTGTAAGGTGCTATTAGGATGGAGTGGTGCTTCATTCAGGTGTAACACATGTAGCATATACTTCATTGCCACTGGAAGCGGAAGCTTGAGCTGGGTTATGAGCCGTTCAAATGCTCGAACTCGGCAGGTTCTGATAATTGAAGTGGAAAGTGGAAAATGAAAACTGATTCCTTGATTCTACATCAATTTTTATTGATGGGTGTAATTTTTTGCGTTATGGAAAGATGTTGTTGATCAAGCATCTCATGTCATCAAGTGGACTTGTTTCTAATATCGCGAGACATTCGGTTCTAGTCAACGTTACCACTGATGTTAAAATACTTTTTTCGTATATCACGATTCACGAGACATTTGGTTCTTGCTAGACATTCATATTAGTTAACTAGCTTATAGACCCGTTGACACTGGGTTATTTTTTAAAGAAATAGAGAAAATGAGATGATAAGAAAAGTAATAACGTAAACATGTTCCATTTAAATTATGAAACAAAGAATGAGACAATGCGTCCATTATCAGATAAGAAATTGCTTCTGTTACAATTACACTAACAAACATCCAAGCTTGGGGTCTCCAAAATTAATTTTCTTGAGTAGCGAAAGATGTGTGTGAGCGCCTATCGATTTACAACCCAATGTCCATGCCGTGCACAGCTAATAGTCCATATATGACGTGTGTATTTTACATACCTTTTGAAGTTTTGATCATAGACGTTCAAGTACTTCTCTATACATGACAATTGTTGTAGTTTTGTAGACATTACCATCCTTATAACAAACGGAAACCTTCAAACTTTGCTTGTTTTTTACTCTTGAACAATGTCCATTCTGTGCACACCTAATAGTCCATAGAAAATGTAAGTAAAAATAAGATGTGATTCATTAATCTATTATAATTTAAAATATGGTAAAAAAAACATGTGATATGTATATTGTACATACTTTTTAAACGTTGTTCATAAACCTTGAAGTACTTCTTTGTGGCTGACATTTGACTTAGGTATCGAGATATTACCATCCTGATCACAAACGACAACCTTCAGACCTCTTTTGCTTTTAACAGACAGTTGATCGATTGTTGAGAATATGTGCATAAATAATATATTAGATCGGGGAGGTTATTAGATACATACATTATGTGCTCCTAACACTTTATTACTCGATACCTAAGCACTTATGAAGAAAAAAGAGGGAGTCAAAAACTAAATTGAGTGTATTCAAAACATAGCTTATGAAGTGTAGATATTTAAAGTTTTGAAAAATGCTCGTAACATTTTATTACTCGATACTATATGAACTTCGATGTATATAAATTAATGGAGTGCAAACATTGAAAGTTTTGAAAAGTAAGTTTGATTGGGAAAAAAAATACTTCATTCGTTCCAAACTATAAGTTCATTTTCAATTTGAACAAAGTTTAACAAATTCTCACAAACTAATCTATTCGCCAATTAAATATCTTATTTCTCCACTAAAGTGTAATTTGGTTGAAATAGAAAAAAAAAAAAGGCAAGTACTTTGGGTAAAAAAAAATAGAAAATGGACTTATAATTTAAAGACGAAGAGAGTAATATAGTAGTCACATGAAGATCAAAAATTATTTTTGAAAAATTTACATGTCAAATACTTTTAGCTCATTTTAAGCCTTAGTGTTTGACTGTGCTTTTTGCAGAAAGCTTATTGTGTTTTCAAAACGCTTGAAAACCATCTTGCAAAAACCTTTTTGTAGGTTGTGATTCATTAGAATTGAAATACTTCTTTAGACGACATTGACAGTAGTTTTAAAATATAGTGTTTGGTGTTGTTGAACGTGTATGTTAGAAACAATGTCTTAAACAAACAAACGAACAAACATTAGAAATATATTAACTGCATCCTCCAATTTCAACCTTAAAAGGCAAACAAAAATCAGAAACACAACACATATAGAAAATACCTCAAATTGCAACCTCAAGTTGCGGATCTATTAGCTAATGATCTGTAAATCACTTCTAATGTCAGCTCCTTTAAACAAAGATCAAGTCACAAATACCAAAAGGAAAAAAGAACACAGGTCTTTTTTGACAGCAACTCAATACGATACATTCGGACAACACTAAAAATGAGCCTCTTTCAATTCGCATTCATTCGTTGATTAATGACATCTTAAATACTACTAAGAAATGATTTTGGGTGAATGTCATGTAGATAACAACCTATCTACATTCGAGACTTACATTACTTCCAAGGTAAAACACATGTTAGATTAGAATTCTTAAAACATATGTCTACATTCGAGCCTCAACATCCCTTTCTTTTCCTATTTCCAAAGCCAACCATTAACCTGATTAGGAGTAAAAAAGACGTCGTTAAGTAGCCGGTCAAGAGTTTGGAAACCATTGTTAAAAAAAGGATATCGAATAGATGGAAAGTACCTCATAAATGATTTCTCTAAGTTTCTTAAGGAATCTGTAACACCATAGGCACCTGTAAACTTAATCAAATAAATCTTCGTCGAATTCAACTAAAACCATGTGAAAAAAAATTCAAGTATTCAACATGACCAAAATTTTCTCACAGCTTTTCTTGAGTTAGCATCTAGTTGATTTTTGGATAACTATCTTGAAATACCATATACATTCAGTTAATATCCTTGAAACTGAAGTGTTATACCTTTTTGTTGATTTTTTTCATCTCTTCAACTCGATATCTACAACTCCAGGCACATTGCTAAACTTCCGCTCAGTCGTCGTGACTCTTATCGCATTCCCAAATCCATCTGCAAAATAAGAAAGCAGTTTTACCAAAATACTTATTACCATCTCACAATAAGCTCCTGCAATTCACCCAAACACCCTGTAAGTTAACCCTTGTAGCTTCCCCCGTTTTCAAAGTCATATCTAATTAGTAATGAAATGGCATATCTGATTTACTTGCCCTCAAATGAGAGTGTTTTGGGCGTGCTTACCCAAACTACTTATCCTACATCATATAATCAGTGAGCTAAGTATGATTGTGAAACTTTGAAAAAATATTAACTATAGGCCCTTAAGTAGAAGGTTGGATGCGAATTAAATATAGTTTCGACGAATATTTACGTGAACAGTGAGTGAATCCATAAATGTTTGTTAAGGTTGTAGCTAACTAACCTTACCTCAAGATGGGGCGCTCCTTTTTGGTTGCAAAGTCTTCTGGTTTTTGTAAACACGAATCCATAGGGAGGGTCAGCAATTGTCAACAAATGAAATATAAAAAAATTGCAGTCAACAAATGAAATAATAATAATAATAATAATAATAATAATAATAATAATAATAATAATAATAATAATAATAATAATAATAATAATAATAATAATAATAATAATAAATAAATAAAATAAATTTATGTAATATTGGGAATTTTACCACCAACCCAACAAAGATTTTCTTAGAAACACTCATGGGCTTACAAACTTTGACATTGGTAACGTGATTTGTTTTACATGAACATTTACATCTTATAATGGTACCAATAAGGATGAAATTATGCCTTCAAATCCACATATTATTTTAGTTTTCACTAACATGCTATAATACAAAATAAATATAAACTTTGATATCAATATTCGTTTTTACACGCTTCATGGCTTCATCTATTGTTCTATAAGTACAAACAAAAAAAGTTATGGGTGGTTTATACAACTCTTAGTGTTTTCAACAACTGAAATTGTATTAAGCAAATAGAAGAACTTGTGTGGCTTAATCCTTTTCGAATCCTTAGCTTTATCATCTTAGGTTCCTCTTTACCGAACACTTTAAAGTTTGGTGAGTGCATTACTAATGAAGGCAAAGAAAAACACACACACCCTAATTTATTTTCCAAAAAGAACTCATTGGGTATTTACCCATTTGAATGACAAGAGCCGCCTCGGCATGATTATTCTATGTCACAATACCAAATGGGTTAACTTACACTGCGGTCGAACTTCCTCGATTACACCAGCACCAAGAGAATACAAGTAACGATGAAGCTCAAGATGGGTACGGAAATTAGAATATAAATATATAAATTACTCTAATTAATCAATGACTCGTGAATTCACGGGGTTAAATGAAAAACCATGAAATAACAGTTTTCAATTTATTATGAACACATATAGTGTAATCAAGAATGGGATACAACAGTAAAAGTAATATTTAGAAACAACTTACCGATTTTTATGATGATGAGCACATAAATGAAGAACAAATGCATCATTTGGATAATTATGTTATTTGAGGAAAGAACAAATGCATCATCCGTATAATGCATGCCTTCAAATTTGCTCAAACTACTCCGGCTACTCTTCAACAACACTTCTATCTGGAACAAACAAAAAAATTTATTTTCTTCATCGCTGAGCTCCAAAGATGCATTATAGATTATGACATATTATAGCTTGTAACATGCATAGTTTCCAATAACTGTTACATAAGCCAATTGACCCATGAAATTGCCTTTCTAAAAAAAATTGACCCATGAAATTTTATTAGACGAAGTGTTTACCGGACAAAAACCAACAATACGGATGTTTATCTATATCATTTGTGATTATAGGTTATTTTCTATTCCAAAGTATTGGATGTTGATTTATGTATTCCTTTCGTCTAACTGTGTAGTTTTAGCAATTTTAGTCTAACCATTCCACAAAACTGATCTTGGAGGAAATAATGGTCCTTTATTCTCGTTAATATTCTAATACTCTCATAATCCAAAATAGTATCCCAATAAGGAGTTTTGACGTATACTAAACTCCACTTACCGAACTCATTATTAGACATAAAACCTGTGAATTATTCTCATGGCATTGACAATATTGAACCTAAACTTGATATTATACATTTACTTCAAGGTACTACTTGATTCAGTATTTATGTATTAAATGTCAAGAACCATGGTTTTTATTCTATATAACCATGATTTGTTGTTAATTTCATAGTGCAGTGAAAACTGATAACTGTTCAGTACAATTGTTTGTTTCCTTGATTACTATTAATATCTAAATTTAATCGACTATTTGATTAATATTCGTTACAAATAAAATACCAATTCCTACATTCTTGTTTGAATTTATTTTCGAAAACGGCTGATGTAGAGACATGATGCGGTAATGTACCTTGTCCAATTCAAGAAGAATGTTGTGAAGGGACGTTTGTGCTTCTTGTTTGCAAAGATGACGAAAAGACTTAATCGACTATTTCAGCGCTATAGCCATATCTTTGAATGCACTATCAACTCGATTACCTGAGTTTATTGCAGCCCGAAACAATGAAACTACTTTAGTCAGATAAGTATATAAAAGATTAAAGCCTATTAAAGGAAAGAAGAAGCCAGCAGAACCAACCTTTTCGTTCTGAGGTACTTTGACGTTGTGTTTTCTTGTAGCAACATAAAATTGGGCAGATTGTTTTTCTACCTGTAGTTATCAAGAAAAGAGGTATAACAATCATGAACTACACTTACTATAATATAAGTTTAATAATCTCAAGGTTAATACACTAATGATTGGTTACTTTATATTCCCATAGCGGAGCAGAGGATGCAACTTAAGAAACCGATACACATTTATGTAGGAGCCAATGTGCGACTCTTTTTTGTATAAAAAGTAGCATATATACTAATTTTGCTGCCCAAAAAAAAACAAAAGCACACATTGAGAACAAAATACCCAACCATTTTTTTTTTACCTCTTATGCGAAAGATGAACACCCATTTAATGTCTATTATAAAAATGCCCAAGGATAAATGTTTTTACCAAATGTCCAGAGATGGCCTTATATGGATATTATTTAAGGTAAATGTGTATACCTTTCACGCGCTCACATCAGCCGCACTGACAAAACTCAGTGACACCTACAAATGGGGAAAAGAGCTTATAAGTACCATATCTCATATGTACTTTATGCAAGTGCAACGCTAAAAATGGTTATATGATTACGGAAAAGTCATAACCCATAATAGACTCCCGATGAATATATAAACTCTTGTTCCATTAGTATCTATATGAGTGTAAGTATCAGATGCAATCATGCAAATAAAACAACATATGTAAGCATTAAATCTACTCACTATATCAAGTATACAAAGGTAGATAGCAAAAGTATTTGGTCAATGTTATTTTTTTAAACTGTGTAATCTTCTAATGCATGATGGGGAATATACATGTACTATGATTAAGCTCTGTTACTAACAACACATAGGTTTATCCGAGCCCCTCCTAACTTATTTATCTAACCCGAAGCACTTCTATAAGATTTAAGTGAAAGAAAAATTGTATCTTATAAATAGGAGGCATCAAAAAACTTGTTTAATATACCTTTTATGCAATGTCCATGTTCCTTTGACTCAAGTTGTTGTCGATCTTTAAACCAACTTTGTGACCCGTCAAGGCATGCTCTGCGATTTTCACCTACCCAAGCAAATCAGTGCGACATGTTTTCCCAAGCCTGTCATTCCTTAAAAACATGCCTATACTACTCTCGTCATGCCATGACTTCTACATATTTCAACTTATTATAACTTGCAATATCGAGGTGTTAACTTTGTTAGAAGATGGGTTTCTAAGAGGTCAATTGGAATTTAAAAAATATGCACAACCCAAAGCAGCCCATTTATACGAAAAGGTTTCAAAATAGCTACATATAAGCACATAATGTAAATATATCTGTTTCAGTAGCAAGTCAAAGAGACAATGCATACGTAGTAAAAATTGAAATATTCGGAAAGCCAAGCAAAAATATATATGACCATCCAAGAAATACCTTTCAAGAAACCTTCTTAAAAACAAATTTGCAAATCTATAAATACCTTGCTGATATCAATGGCTTCTTAGAATCAAGTTACTTTTCAAGAAACCTTCTTGCACCTTAAAGAATCCTTATCTTTAAAATGAGAATTTGTGTTCTTTACAAAGCAAAGATTTTTATCAATACAAAACACGTAATTAAACCTCTAAAACTGAATTTTCAAACAAAAGTTTCATTGAGGAATTTTATCAAATAGTTGGCGTACATCCCCAAATAATAGCAATAAGACGTCGTTGAACTCATAAACTTAATCAACTGCTACGTCAAACTAATCATTTCCAAATAATATTGAAATAAATTATCATTAACATGAAAATTCCTCAACTTGTTGTGTCGATTGTAAAGAAGATTTTGAAGTAGACAATGAAGATAAATAGACAATAATATAAATGTCATGGATTCCAATACAACTGAAACTTACATAAATTATTGGATCGAATTCAAAGTTCCGAATCATTATAGATTGATTTGTGAAGCCTGTAAAATAAAAAGTAAGAATACAATCAATTCAACCTATATCCAAATCATAACATGTAAAAAGATAATAAAAAATTGCAAAAGTAGAGGATGAAGAGATGGTGTAGTGCTTATGAATTGGCAAAAAAATTGAAAGATAATGTTGTTGTGATTGAAATTATGGTATGGTGTTTTGAATCTGGTCAAGGAGACATTAAAGGATCAATTGTAACTGATTTGGGAAGTAGCGTATAGAGGAAGACTGTTTTCGATTGAATGATAATAATGAGTTACAAAAAATATGACTTCGTAGGAGAGTGGAGCAATACTTGTAACTGAAGAGGAGCGTGGAGAGGAAGCTAAATAATGAACATAATTACTACTTTACACAAATAGTGATGTGCATGGCTGGTGTTGTACTTTGAAGCTAAATAAGGAATTCCACATCAGAGCATTAAACGAATTTTTAATGTGGGATGCTTAATAGGACTTGTACAAAACCTTATTATGTAGATGCATTCCCTTAGTATAAAGAAAACGTGTATTCTCATAGTTTGTCTGTTAACTCCTACATGAAAGTAATGAGCGTAAATAATTCAAATCAGGAAAAATAACGTATGATACAATACACATTATTCCTTACAAAAAAATAAAATAAATAAATAAAATAAAAAATTAATGAAAGGTGTTTTATAAGAGGTATATTTTCTCATTGAGTGACTCAAAAGTGTGTTTTTGAAGAAATTGAGATGAAAAAGTGTGCATAGTTGAATACTTTTTATCAAATTTCTCTTAATAAATCAACCATATTTTTTTAGGAGCATTGATAATTAGGCCTACTAAATAGACTTACAAATAGGCATACTCCATTCACATTTTGATAAGTATTAAAAACACTTTTTCTCTCTTCTCATATTCACCAATCAATTTTGAATTACACCAATCATATTTGTAGGTATATTATTAGGTTCATTACTTAGGCCTACAAATCATTTTTCTTTTTTTAGGGGCGTGCATATTAGACGATTAGATTATGGCCCAAATTCGGTTGTGGATTTGAGTCCATTAGGCTCAGGGTTAGTTGGCTTATTCTTTAAGATATGTTTTATTATAAATAAAGATGATATTCCATTATATAAATCATGAAAAAACACAATCAATAAAATCTCTATTTAGTATTTTACAGTGCACGGTTCGGTTTGGGTCGGATTTTAGCTAAAATAGAACCGAAATATTCATTTTTTTTATAAAACCCAAAACCGAAACCATTCGGTTTTAACGGTTCGGTTCGGTTTCGGTTTATTATCGGTTTTGTTCGGTTTTTTCGGTTTTCAACGGTTTATATTTGGGTGTAGCTAATTTATACCAACAAAATTGATTTTTGTAGAAAATTTGTTATTTTTCTTTGTTTTTACTTTGTTTTTTGTCAATCTAAGCCTAATAATGTTTATCTCATAATTCTACAATTACACGCGTATAGATGAGAAACACACATGCAAGTAAACTTGTACATAGTATGATCATTGTCATATAAGTATTGATATATTGTGAAGTAAACACACGTGCACGAAAAATAAACATATAATTATAAACGTTAAGATAAATATATTATAAATCCGCCTACAAAATTAATATGACTTTAGAAATTAGATTTGTTTAGTTATTTATTTACATTAGGATAATTTAGAAATTAGACAAAATCAAGTAATATAACTGTCCAATAAAAAGTCAAAATTGAATTGATTTTAGTCAAACTATAATAATTGTGGTGGATAATTTAATTGGAGAAAAAAACACATAAAAATATAGGTATCAAATTTATAAAAACAACAATTTTTAAAAAGATGGGGTAATTAATAAAACTTTAGTGGTTAAATTTTAAATAAATTATATAAAGTTAAGTGTAAAATTATAAGTCTTCATGTTTTTTAATAATTTTAGATAATAAACAAAAACCCCTTACACTTTATACTCCTATATTTTGTTTACAATTACATGAATATTAGTATTAGTTTAGGACTTTCATCCATTAAAATTACAAAATTTTGTAAATATACGAATTAGTTTCAATATATGTTAAATATTTTTAAAACAAATATTAGTTTTAAAACTTTCATCTATTAATTTTTTTTACTATATATGTTAAATAATGACTCATGTTATCCTATTTAAAATTTTAATTTATACGTACACGGGTTTGAATATTAAATATAGCTAAATTATTATTAACTGTAATATAAATATCAAATTGTAAACATGAGTTATTGTGATATGAAAATAAATATACGCGATTATACTTATAACAATGACTACAGTTTAAAGTTTATATACGGATATTCGGAAAAAATTTTAAAAAAACTCACGAAGTATATTTTAACTTCATCAACGCTTATTATGTGCTACAAAACTCGCACATTTTGTACAACATGATATCAATAGTTAAGTTAAACAACAAAATCAACCTCAACCTTAACATATATATCAGCTAAACAAAGTTAAATCCTTTATCCAATAAAAGTTTTTACAAAACATTAAAAGATATTAATACATAATGAAAAACTCGTGCATATTTTTTAGTTGTACTTATATATCAATTTTCACCGGTAAATTCTTATTTGTTCATATAGTAAACTAAAATCTGAAAATAAATTTGATATATGTGTAAACCCGTGCGTGCACGGGACTTATAACTAGTAATATATATAAAGTATTTATGACTTTTACTTAAAAAAAAATTTAAGCTTACATATTTGTTATTATTAAAAGTTTTTCTTTTAAGAAAATAATTAAATATTCAATTTAATATAAGTAATTATATTCATTATTAACTATCAATTATTTGTAACTGTACACACTGATTTATATAAATGCAAATTTATAACTACACAAGTCTATAGTAATGATAATAGAGTTTTTAACTACTGTTACACCCGAACCGTTTTCAAACATGTATGATTCTAGATGAAATTGACTAAGACTTTTATGAGTCGGGAGACTCGATATGATTGGTTAATCAATGGATGTTAAGTTGAAGGCATCATGTGATTGGATAGTCAAACCCGATAATCAATCTAATAGTCTAAGAAGATATAATATGCCTAAATGGAAGATTGATGTGTATCAAATATAAGAGATATAGACTTAAGTGATTAAAGTTGTCAAGTGTTAAATGAGTTATAATGTTAATGTGGCTAAAGTAGAACGAAAAGGAACTTGAGGGACCTAAGTTGTCAAATGACTAAACTAGTACTAGAACAACCTTGTTTTAGTACTAGAACCAAATAGTTATAGCCTTGGTTTTAGTACCAATACCAAATTGTTATAGTACTTAAAGGACTAAATGTGTTAATTGTGAAATAGCTTTGAAATGAAAAAAGGTCGAAATATGCAGGTTCTTGATATTTCTTCATTTTATCTAAGAGTGTGTGTGGGTGTGTGGTGGTTATATAGAGAAAATGAAATATGGAGGTCTTGATTATCAAGTGTAGAGATTAAGGTCCAAGTTCAAAAAATTAACTTCACCCATACTCATATGCAAGTAAGTAATCCCCTATCTTAAATTAATTGATGAATTCAAGAATTAGGGTTCTTGATATCAATTAGGGGAAATTAGGTAAAAAGGTGTTTAAAAATTAATTAAGGAAGTTATAGTAATTATCGAATGAGATTTATTGAATTTAAGTTAGTATTTTAATGAGAGAATCATCATATAATCAATCTATGATTATGTGATGATCAGTGATGTTTAAAGGTAAGACATTGGTTGTATAAACCATTGTTATGGTTATTTGATTATGTGTTAAGTGTTTATGTGCATGATGATCTTGACATAGGAAGATGATGATAGTAACAAGGATGATGATGATGATGATGCCTTGATATGATTAGCTTGAAGCTAAGGTAAGTAAAATGATGGTAACATGGTTTTATAGTGATATTTAACATATATGTGTTGTGTATGTTTGTGTTAAGTGATAGGAGAATTGTGATGTGCCTAAGCGTTTGCGATGAATGTGACTTAAGTGACGATTTGGTGTTATATAGTAAGTTTATGTTATGTGTTAAAGTAAGACTTAAAGTATTAAACCCACTAAGTGTTTGGATATATGGGATGCTTATATGTTGATTGAAGTATAATGGTATATTATAATTGTGCTACTTACTAAGCGTAATCACTTACCATTATAGTTAACAATGTTTTGTAGGTGTTCATGAGATGATGCTATGGCTTGGATTAAGGATTAAGAATTGGCATGCGTAGATGATAAGGATTTATTTGATACGCTTTTTAGGGGGTCATTTAAGCCCTAAATCGTGTTTTTATGGTCAAATGTTACCTCAAATCGTTTCTTTTGTCATTTCAGGTACCTGGGACATGAATTCTGAAAAATGGAGCATTTTGGAGCTTTTCGGACGTTTTTATGCTCAAGAATTCGGACGTTTTTATGCTCAAGAATGAAGAAAATAAGAAAACCGAAAAAAGTCTGAAAATAACACCAGATGGCGTCAGGCTTTGGAGCTGACGCCGCCGCCCTTTGAAGTTATGTGATGGAATTTTACACTAGGCACCCCAGAAAAGAAGTTGGAATTTATAACCTGACGGCGTCAGGTGCATTTGAGGCGAGGCCGCCCATACTCTTACAATGGGACGACGTCATAAGCTATCTTGGGTGATACGAAACCTTAAAAGCGGCGACCTGACGGCGTCAGAAATTATAACCTGACGCCGTCAGACTTGTAAATCTATATATAATTTTCGATTTTTCATTCATCAGGGTCGAACTTTTAGTATGTAACAAACCCTAGACGAATTTTCCAGCAACTTTAGGGTTTCCAAGCCCTCTTTTCTTTCATGTCCAATTAAAGATAAGTATTTTTTTAATCATTCAATATGTATATGTGTTGTTTGATTAATTGTTTATCTTTTCTTTACTTTAACATGCTAGCTTAGATTTCCTAGTATTGCTTAGATCTAATGAAACCTAGTTGTTGATTATTGATTGTAGATTTGTTATTGATTATTTGGTTGATTGATTAGTGTTAGGCTTAAGGAAACTGGCTAAATCTCCTATACGGTAACTAGCTTGAACGTCTTAAGAAACGTAATCGGATGTGTACTACGGTTTTATTGATTGTATTTAATGCATGAGGGACTATTAATGAGGCTATGTTAGGATACTAAACGTGTCGACATAAAAAGAGATAGAAACTCATAGGGTTGGGGAAGGCTGTACACATCCCTACGAATGGTATTAAGGAATACAATCCTTTCATCCAAACAATCGTGACAAATCAATAATTCAATAGGAAATAACTAAGGAGTAGTGAAATCTAAGTAAACACATTTTCTCATCATAAGAAGTTCACCAACATTTATTTTCTTGTCATTTTTATTTTTATTTTTGTTTATTAGTAATTTTCGGTTAGTTGGCTAGCAATTAATTCCGCCCACTCTTCCAATACCCGAAATTTTACCTGCTTTTATAAAATATAAAAATACAAAAATAATCATCCATCACCTCTAGACCTAGTTAAAGTAGCTTTCAATCCTAATTACATTATTCCCCTAGAGAACGATCAATCTCTCTGTACTTGCCACTCACTATACTACGCCGGTTAGGTTGTACTGCCTAGAGGATTGCAAGCTTCTCAAGATCCCTTGAGAAGTAAAACTTTTGCAAGTTTTGTAATCCCGCATCAGTAGATTAGAAGGTGGTATGTATTTAAGAGCTTAGTCGTAGATATCGAGCTCGAAGCAAAGTTGAACCCCCGGGAGTCCATGTTGTATGTTGCCAAGTGTCAAAGTTCATGTCATGGTCGATATAGTATTTTGGGTGTCAAATGAGTTGTTATAGAAATGGTTAAAAGTGTAATGTTTGGTTAAAGAGGTGTTTGGAGTAGTGTATATTTATACCTATTTTATGGTCAAACGGGTCATTTGCCGTGTAGTATGTTATAATAAGGTTTGTTAAAGTGTTGTGGGTGTTAAAGTAAAATTGTGTCAAGTCATTTATTTAATCATAAAGTGGGTTAAAACCGGTGTTTGGCAAACCCCGTAAGGTATGTGTTCATGGGTCGTTTAGACCACAAATATTTATGGAAATGATATTATGTTATGTTAAATATTTCTAAAAAGTTTCGCTAATTGATAAGGCGAAAAGTGTACCGCTTTTAAGGGGTCATTTAAGCCCGAATTCGATATTATTTGATCAAATATTGCCCTAAATCGTTACTTTTGTCATTTTAGGTACTTTTGAGGAAGAATCTGGAAAAGGAAGCATTTTTGACGTTTTTGGAGTATAAAAGTGAAGAAAACGGCAAAGTCTCAAATTTCCTTGCTGGAACAGTACCTGACGGCGTTAAGCCTTTACACATGACAGCGTCAAGAGTTACAAAAGAGGTGGATATGGAACTTATAACGTGACGGCCCAGAGAGCTTGCAAGCTTATGGCCTGACAGCGTCACCAAGGCCGTCAGAGTCCAATTACTAGTGACGGCCCAGAGTATTTCTACACATGACGGCGTCACAAATGGATCTAGGCAATACGATTTTATCATGGCGGCGAGTTGACGGCATCACAACTTAATACATGACGCCGTCACGATGTAATATCTATATGTAGTTTTCCAAATTTCATTAATTAGTGTGCAACTTTGAGGGAATAAACCCTAATCCGAATTTTATCAGCTTTTCAAGGGTTTCAACCGCTTGATTCTTCCATGTTCAATTGAAGATAAGTATTCATTCAAATCATTCAATATGTCTATGTGTTGTGTGATTATATCTTACACTTGTCTTCTCTTTAACATGCTAGGCTAGATTTTCATTGTGTTTGCTTAGATGTAGTGAAACCTAGATGTTGATTATGGGTTGATTGTTTGTTTATAATTGTTGCGGATGATTGTATTCGGTGTTAGGCTTAAGAAAACTGACAGACTTCCATTGGTAACTTGCTTGAACGTCTTAAGAAACATGATCAGAGGTGTACTACGATTTTTGCTTGTATTTAATGCGTAAGAGAATTCTAATGATCCCATGTTAGGAGCTTCTAACGGCTCGACATAGGAGTGAAGTAGGATCTTATAGAGTTAGGGAATATTGTACACGTCCCTACGACTAGTATTAAGGAATATGACCCGTCATCTATGCAATTGTAACAAGCTAATCAACCTGTAAAAGATATCTAGGGAGTAATAAAATCTAAGTAAACACAACTTTCCTCATTATTGTTTTCACCACATTAATATAATAGTTTTGTTTTCATTTTTGTTATTTTATTTTGATTGCATCTTTAGTTAATTGGATTAGTTGGCTAGCAACTAATTTCGCCAACTCCTTCAAAATCCGAGATTTTTACTTGCTTTCATAAAATATAAAAATACAAAAAGAATCATCCCTTATCTCTAGACCTAGTTTAGTAGACTTTCTAATCCTAGCGACACTATTTCTGAGTTGAACGATCAATCCCCCGGTACTTGTCACTATACTATACTACAACGATCAGGTACATTGCCTGGTGGGGGTTGTAAGCTTCTCGAGATCCCTTGAGAGGTAAAACCTATTGCGAGGGCGCAATTCCCACGTATCACTAATTGTCGAGTATAAAAGTTGTTTTCCAGAAAAATGGGTCAAAAGTGCATAAAAGGAATTTGCAGAAAAAAGAGGTGTTTGGGACAACAAGTAGTGCAGAAAAAGGGTCATGTTAGAAAAATTATATCTTTTAACCCGTGAGTTGCTAGAAGTCGTATCACCCTTCGTTTTAAAGGTATTGAGTCCAAAATAGTCTTAAAGGCTGGCTTATAATAGACTGTTGTCAGTTACTTAAAGAGTAATAGAAGGTCAGTTTTGGGTCATGTCGTTTCCGCGTAAAAGTTTAAATTTTTGTCAAATCGGGCACGAGGCGTAACAACTACATATATGTATAATGATCATTCAATCTTTAAAATTCAATTTTGTAACTAAATACATATATGCATAATGATAATTCAATCTTTAAAATTCAATTTTTTTAACTAAATATTTATATAATTATCACACTACAAAAAAGTCAAATTCTACACGGTTATTTTTACACGCCTTATGGAGATGTGTACTTTTATTTGTAAATTTCACACTAGAAATTGTGTTAAAAATGAACACAATTACAAACGTGTAGAAACATGGTTTTATCCACAGTTATAGGCATGTGAAAAACTTACACACTTATCAATGTAAGAAACAATTACACTATCTAAAAGAGGTCACGTGTAAAAGTTGTTTATAAAAAAAGGTAAAAGACAAATAGAGTGAACCATATGAATTCTACATGCTTGTATGTATGAAGAGTAATTTAGGTGATTTGTTTGGCAATATGATTTCTAAACACTTATGGGTGTCGATATATTCATATTATTCTTCTACACTTATACATGTGTACTTTAGATTTCTTTTGCCCACACTTTTTTATGTGAACATTTAATTATTTTATCCACATTTGCAAGTGTTGAGATATCATGCACGCAACATTTGTCCACACACTAGGGAAGCGTGGACTTTGATATTTTAAACATTTAAATGTGTATATTTTTTAACTGAAAAATGTGTAAATTTGACTATTTGTTGTAGTGTCAGTACAATAATCTTAAGCTAAAAAGATTAGAAAATTTGCAACGTATTATCTCATGGATGATTTTACGGATGATCTTACTTAGCCATGTCTATAATATAAACATTAAACATTGTGTATTCATAAGTTTCACGCAATTTATGAGACACAATTACTATGATTGATGCTTTTAATATATATTTCTAATCGAGTTACATCTCCCATTTTTTTATTAAAGAATTGCATATATATATCTTCATGACGAGTTACATAATATAATCAAGTATATTCATTCATTTTTACATCATAAATAAACGACATATGAATCTCCCATTTATAACTGCAATCAACAAATTAATTAACAATGTCAACAACCACCGTCGACTTTTTATTCCTTACTATTACTGTATATCGACGTCAATTAATCTTGGTTCACGTATTTTTTCTGCTGTCATCGCAACATTGCGCGGGTACCATGCTAGTACCTTGTGATGTAATTATGAATCTATGCTAAAGAAATCTTACCGAAGACGTTGGATCGATTTTAAAATGGGAATACGTTAATCTTAACTAAAGTAAAGCATAAAACCAACAATATATACCTTAAATGGATAGTACTTTCTACTTTGAAAGAATTTTAGCTTTGCATGCTACTAATCTAAACATTTCTTCCAAAAGGAATGTTATAATAGTGTCACTTTAATTTATGAAATATTTGAAAAGAAGTTTTATTCACAGATGATAGGACGAGAAGTATATTTCAATAAACTAAGCGACAAATTGTTGTTTCATATATAGAGTATATATTCGAAAAGGGCTTAAGGAATAACCATCTCGATCAACCTTTAAAATTCCTTGGTCTATGAAATTATATGTTTAATTTTTAAACGATCATTGCATGCCAATGAATTGACAATCATTCGAATGGTACTTTTAGATATATGACTTTGTAATTGAACCACCCAAAGTGCATAACAAGTTATTCCCGAATTTCTTCATGATAATCCTAGTGGTCCTTGTGCATACCCTGCCAAAAATGCTTTTTGTAAGGTAAATACTTTTTTTCAATATTGAAAATACATGCTCTTGATTAAACACGTAAAGGTTTAAATTGGCAAAGAAACTTTGACGTCGTTCACCCGTGAGGCCAACTGACCATTCTAATCATCAAAGAACAACGCCTTAAACAATGTTAAGGCGTTCAACTCTCACGTAAATAAGGAATTCATCTTTACTCAATTTGTGCAAGCGGGCGACTCCTAGAGGTAAACAAGTCCATTTACATCATTGATAACGAGTGAAACAAGTAAAACAGACTCAAATTGCATAAAGGAAATATCAGACATGCCTAAACAGCTAACTAGCTCACAAATGAATTCAAATATTTACAATCTCTTACAAAAACGACGATAAGTTATAAGAGTGGAAGGTGTGGGCTCGTTGCCCTCCCTCGTCGTCCTACGTGGAAAACACTTCACCCCTCGTTGTAGCTCATCACCACACCATGCCAACCTCTTCATGCCTCTTCACATGATACTTGCTCATCTGCACGATGAGGGTAAGGTTCTGACATTGTGTACTTTTTCTTTTTCTTTTTTTCTTTTGTGAGTGATAAAAAATAAAGGTGTAAGTGGTGGGCTCCAAATGAGTAAGTTAAGGTTAATTGTGAGTGAGGAGGGGTTAGTTGTGAAGAGGTGTTGAGGTGATGTGGAACCCGTGAGCCCCAAATGAAGAGCTTGAGGCTTGTCACCACACCTTCCACTCTAATGGGTAAACACAACCAAACTCGTACTTAATAATTATTCGTTCATAGTCGAACTTATTTTAACTCTTGTGCAACATGTGTGACTCGTCCGAATGACTGAAATTTGATGTGATATGGTCTATGCAAAAACAAATCATACTATCCATCAAAGACCAAATGGTTTGGAGCCATCCTTTTGGTTCTACATTTCTACAGGCTTTCATGTGACATAAAATAGGCCTACACATTCCAAGCCTGTTACAACTCAAAAGCACTGAAATGACCACTTCAAGCATCTTCTTTCCTTGCCATCCATCCTAATGAAATTGGAAAATAATCACATCAAAATGGACCCAAATTGCACTCCACAAAAGTATTCATACTTTCTATAATTATTATCTCAGCCTATACCAAAGTCTTCATAAAGAATGCATTGTAGTGTGGATTAAGAGATCATTTTGTCTCGTATCATACAACTAACAACCAACAAAACCCCATATATGTTTAAGTTGTTACCTCATTAGTTAGGGACATAACAACTTTAATCCGTTTAATACACCATATTTGTTTGAATTAACAAACTTTAGTTCCATAAATATTGTTAGTCACATGCAAACCCTAGAGATTTCTCACTGTTGTCTCGCCCAAAGGAATACAGTATATAACTGAATACCAAACTTTGCATGTGTTCTAAACTTAATTCGACGAGGTGGGGTTTGGCCATATAGTTGGTAAAACACGAATTCACATGCGTGTGCACTCTTTTATTGTCCATTTTGATACAAACAATGGGCTAGTTGGGCACACATAACATTTCAACCGCAATCAAAATTAAACAAAAGCAAACTAGAAAAAAATTGGCCCCATGTAGTCTTAATCTACTACTCCGTATTTAAACTTAGGCAAGAAAACATACCAACCAATTATTAAGAAAACTAATCTTTTGGAATTATACAACTCATTTTGTTAAACATAACTTTAAGGGCCATCTCTAAGAAATAAACACATGCAAAAGTAGTGGTTGTGGTTCATTAGATTGATGGTTAAGATACTAGTAATTAATTGTTTGTATTACGTATTAATTCAACTGCAATGTGTAACATAGATTCCCTGACAACAAACACTCTTGTATAAGAAATACAATTATGCTCATGCAGTGTACACTAGCTAAACATTTGTAGTCCATGTAAGAATCTTAAGTACAAGTGAACTCATACTAATCATAAACTATAATAACCATATACGAGTAACTTTCATGCATAAAGTACGAGTCGTTACAGCTGGAACCAGCATTCAGCAAACCGGAAAAACGCGCACATTGGTATATTATTAACTAACTAGTTTTGGCCTTTCTGTTTAAAGCATAAATGCACATGCACAACGTAAGTTTAATCAAACTGTATATGCTTCTGACAACCATTTTTTGGCAAATTAACAAGTTATCACCGTTCAAATACCGTGATGCTTAGTTGTACGGTTTGGGTACTAAGTACAGGATTTAAGGCATGGGGCACGAATCATGAATAATAGACGGGCCTAGCGTGTTTGTACCATGTTCTTCTAACATGAATGTATATAGTCGAAAAGAATGAGACCAGTGACCTGGGACCTGAAACATGAGGCCTCTTTCTGGAAAAGTCCATATAAAGTTTGAACGAATATGTAGTGGAGGCTAAATGGGTACAACTACAGAATGAATGAAAAGAAAAGGTTGAAGATTTGCAAGATCTGTACGTGGTTAGAAACCTATGGTGACACCACTAGCAATTTTGACTTACTTTTTGATGGGGTCTAATTCTAATGATAACAACACTGGTACAAACTACAAAATGTGGTTACTTTTTTTTTAGGAATCATATCATCAGTGAAAGAAAATAGTCAATTCAACTGTTCATTATGACTTTAATATTGTGAGATTATTAAGTAAACAACACAATATAATGTTTACCGGTATTGGTATGAAATCAATGTCCAACTCGTGACTCACGAATCAGGGTATTGAAAAATCTATAATACACATGTAAGAAAACATAAGTTGGCAACTAATACACGTGTACTGGAATATTACATGTTCGCTAGTTAAGAGCCATAGACTTGTTCACTTATGAGTCATAGACGTCGGGTTCAAGGCAGTCATCATCTTCATCCCTTTTGGAACCACGGTTGTGTTGTGGAATCCAACTTCATCACTAGCTTTGATTTCTTTTGTTACCTTTATGCCTTATGCTTCAATAGAATTGATTAGCATTTCAATCTGAAAAGTGCATGTTATTTATTTTCTTCAATTCAACTCGTACAACTTACAACTTGATGTCAGATTAAACATGTCAATCAAAAAGTCACAAGTCCGTACAAGTCAAGTGTATTTGCGTGTTGCTCCACAAAGTGGCGTTAGGTGTAATTTGACTTGATTCATACAAGTTTAACAACAATGTGTGATGGTATCATTCACAGTGGTTTGCAGCTATTATAAAATGAACTACTACATGTTTTGACACCCTAAAAATGAAAGCACTTTTAGACTATGGTCTATGGATAATGGTATGTTGTATGATTGAGTTAACATGATACATAATGAGAGGGGGGACAAGAAAACCAAGAACCATGTCGTTGAAAATTTCACATATGGAAAGGTGTCAAGACTTAAGATATACTTTATGAAGGACCCAATCTTACTGTCCTTAAGTTTTCTGATTACAAAATACCCGTAACTAGATTTTTGCTTATACGCTTACAAAATATATGAAAACTTTGTGTCCTGTACATAAGTTGATCATATCAAGATCAACTAAACCACAACCACGTAAATCTTTTTTACATTTTAGCTAACAAAATGCATGTTTACTTGATATCCACCGCCCACCTTGTGGGGAGGAAAGCCATCTTCCTTTTCCCCCTCATGAATTTTCCTTTCACTTAATTCTTTTATTATTATTATTCCTTGGGATTCCCTAAGTCAACTATCTTCAAAGATGCTTCATTTCTATACTATATAAGTCCTAAATCACAACTATCAACCATCACTACAATCATTAGCATTATTATAGCTAAATAAGTAAGTCATACTTGATATAGAGTTCTAAATAGTGAAAAATGGACAGTGAAGATACAGGATCAGCACCATCAACACCAGCCACACCAGGAACACCTGGTGCACCACTCTTTGGCGGGTTCAGACCAGATAGGAATCATGGTCCAAATTCCTTTAGGAAATCACTTCTAAGTAGCTTCAAGTGTTTTAGCGTTGAAACTATGGCTAAAGAAGAAGGCACTTTGCCTACTGTTTCTTGTTACTTACCCCCTCCTCCTATCCCTCTAGCAAGAAAGGTTAGTATATCTTTATGGGTCAAAATCGAAAATTTTATTTTCTTTTTTGTTAATGTGGTTAAGTTATGATTTTAACAGGTCGGAGCAGAGTTCATTGGCACAATGATATTGATCTTTGCAGGGACAGCTACAGCCATAGTGAACCAAAAGACACCAGGGTCTGAAACCCTCATCGGGCTAGCTGGCTCCTCTGGGCTCGCTGTCATGATCGTTATCTTATCTACTGGTCATATCTCCGGAGCCCATTTGAACCCAGCAATCACCATTGCTTTTGCTGCCCTCAAACATTTCCCATGGAAACATGTAAGCCTTATAACCCGACCATATACATTATATCTGCATGTCATGCTGGTATCCAATTAGATCATGTCAAGTCATGTGACCACTAACTTAAATCCAACCAATTGTGTTGTCTGTTTATTTAAGTTAGTACTTAGTACTCACATGACAGATTGGATACTAATACTATACACACATATGAAAATGCATTTACTATATTATATGTGTAACCAAAGTAGTATAATTATGTAGGTACCATTGTACGTAGGAGCACAAGTGTTGGCATCAATATGTGCAGCATTTGCATTGAAGGTTGTATTTGATCCAATGATGGGAGGCGGTGTAACTGTTCCTTCAGTTAGCTATGGACAAGCTTATGCTTTAGAATTCATCATTAGCTTCATCCTGATGTTTGTGGTCACTTCTGTTGCTACCGACACTAGAGCTGTAAGTATTTCTTTGCTTTCTTTTACTTTCTACTAAAGGTATTAAAATGAATGGACCCATCAAGTAACATGTCAAAAACATGTACGGGTCAAACAGATTTGGCATGGGTTAGGTTGTCCCTAAATATTGTTTGTCCAAAACTTTTCATCTTTCGTATGAATACTCTATGCATTAAAACTACAATTCAGGAGAATAACGACGTGTTTCCTTAACGGTATTCTTATCATTTCATTTGTTTGACTCGTTAGAGATAAAAGACAACTAAATCTAACTCTTGGAGAAGTAACTAAGCCAAAATTTTCATCTGAACCTACTCACTTACAAGAAAATCAAAACATGTCGTGAATAAAATATCTTTCAATGAGTGAACTATTCGTGCCAACGGTACTAATTGGTGCCTTAAATGCATGCCCACATGTAATATAGTATTCAATTATTGTAATATATAATCAATGCTAGATCCAAGATAAAGGGGCTCATGACTCACTTGTCAATCAATGATGAAAGTTGAAAAACTTTTAGTTAATGTTTCATGAACTTCAATTATATATCTTTCTAACTTATGGTGAGCCAAATGTCCATTTTTATATTCATATGTGTGAACCAATTTTGGACTGTAACACATCATGTAGATTTGCACTTGGTGCTTTTTATTTATTTTATGCAGATGACATGTTGGTCTTAATAATGTATAGTTTTTAAATTAGATAGTATCACCAAAAGTCAAGTGTGGATATTTTTGGGGGTCGGAGACATTAAATTGTTTTGGAAATTTAGATACATTTGGTTATTTATATTGATTTTTTTTTGAAAGGATGGTTATTTATATTGATATAAAATGGACTATGGGTGTTCTAAAAATATATACATGAACATGGACAAATTTCACAAGGTTCAGTGTACATCTTTTTCTTAAGTTGCAACAAAGTGTTTTTACTATGTGAATACAAAACATTATTTTGTTTATTTGTTTTTGTAGTGGTGGTATTAGGCTCTAACTAGGAATCCTATATCTGTCACAGTCCTTATCACTTATCAGCATGAAATTATTGTAACGAGATTCTCATTTTACCACAGGTTGGCGAGCTAGCAGGAATCGCAGTGGGCGCAACTGTCATGCTTAATATTCTCATAGCTGGGTATAAAAACTAAACATTTTTTTGAGCACCACTTGTGTTATTTTCAATCTCTAAAGTTAGATCCAAAAGGTCATAAAGTTTGGATTCTCAAATTTGATACATCTATCAGTGAAAAGTTAACTATATGTTCACTTTTAATACTGACCGTAAATAACTAATGCAACAAATTCCTAGCCACATTCGTTCACTTTTAATACTGACCGTAAATAACATGATATAGGCAAAAAGTCGACCAAAGGTTTATTTTTAATTCATATTACTGTACCTCTTAAGTATAATTAAAAATAGACTATTATTCATAAGATATAAGTTTTCAATTAGATTAAAAAAAGAAGAAAAAAAAAAAAAAAAAAAAAAAAAAAAAAAAAATTAGGGAAGTTCAACTTCAAATTATAGAAAAAATACACATTTACTTTTGATTCATTACCTAACCCAAATGACCATCTCATTTCCATCTCATACTTAAGATATTAAATCTGATGCAAAAACCTTATCAAATCAATGTCCAACTTTTTGAATAACACAACTAGGGTATACAATGGGTAACAAATTCTTCAATATATTCATTTTACTTGTAATCAGTAAAATCTAACTCAAAGCGAGTAACTTTTCTCTAGTAAACTATTAAAATTATCCTCGTTACTTATAATTATAGGCTGCTACTGATGAAAGGATACTTTGATCTTATTATATTATAGGCCACTGACAGGAGCATCGATGAATCCTGTAAGAACTATAGGACCAGCAATAGCTGCAAATAACTTTAAAGGCATCTGGATCTACCTTACGGCTCCCATCCTTGGTGCACTAACTGGTGCTGGTATTTACACAGCGGTGAAGCTTCCTGAGGAGAAAGAAAATGATCCTAATACGCCTCACGAACATAGCTTCAGAAGATGATGAAAAACTCATGTAATATTATTATTGCCATATCGACATTGATAAGACCAGATACTCCATTGAGAGACTTATGGGTACATAATAACTGTTACATAGTAATACTTGTTTTGTTGTATCTTGAGTCTTGATCACTATGGCATTAATCTATGATGGATTTACATGTGAAGTGTGATTCCTGTTTTTTCTTTTTCTTTTTTTGTCTCGTGTGGCAAGGGAATTATGTTTTAATGTCTGTAAAGAGTGAGAAAAAGGAGTAGGAAGTTCTTCGTAGTGTGTTGGGCGAAACATAGCATGTGAGCTAGAAATAGCGAAATTTGTGTTTGTATTGCAGCTTGTTTAGACTAGAACATGTTTTTGGGGATAATAAAGAAGAAGATGAGATCTCTCTTCTTGAAGCATATATCACTTTGAATAAATATTTGACTTTGATTCATGGACAAATCCATAACATTAACTTATTTATGTAACTTTAAAGATAAAAAGGGAGGCCTTAAATTGTCACTACACTCATTCAAGAAGTCTCTAAGCTCTTATACAGCAAAAAAGCCGCTATGTCTATTAGATATCATGGACTTGTGTGCAAGTTAGTGATTGAGGTTTTGGAGGAGACTATTTGTATAAAAAACACAAATAATCTAGAAAATAATGTTTGAATAATCTTTTGAGAAATTAATTATCTGCGTTTTCTTAGACAAAAAATGCAGGTTTACAAACATGTAATCTGTTTTATAAAGGAAGTCCCGAACACTTCATGATGAACATAAAGATGCTAACTGGCGATTAGTGAGTACATACAAGCGACAAAAAAAGAAAAGAAAAAAGGGAGCTAACTGGGGCTCTAGTAAATAATGGTAGCTAAAGATAGCAAATTGGCTATTTTCAACCATTCTAAAGGCAATGTAATAATGTTAAACATCAACAAGCATACAAAATTGGCCTGTTACTTTTGTATCTTTTGTCTATTATTAATAGTTTTATTAACCCACCACTAATGTCTATATCAGGAAATAAGGCTCCACATAGGTCTAATTATTGTTGTTACTATTCAGAAATGACACGAACTTGTACGATTGAGTGTCATACTTGCACAAATGTCATGAAATAGCTAGTACAAAGTTTCACACATGTTCCATTTGAGTCACTTCTTTTAAAGAGGTTTAAATATTCAGAATTTCATATGTCACTCCTCTCCAAAAAGGTTTAAATCGGCAGGAAATCTTGACCCGTGCAATTTATTATTATTATTATTATTATTATTATTATTATTATTATTATTATTATTATTGTGTTGACAAAGACCTAGCCAGGCAAAAACATAAGACCTATTTCTCCAAAGCCCTCCTTGATAAATTGGACAATGCTCCAATGGTAGTATATATTAGTCTGGTGAAAGTAATTTAAAAGAATTAACATGCAACCTATATTAGCAGTTACATAATGTGCTATTGGGACCATTGTACTATTTTTCGATATTCCATGTGCCCCTGTGTGTCATTAAACAGCTTGAGTGTATTAGAAAAGATTTTTTTTTTTTTTTTTTTTTTTTTTATTTGGGGGGGGGGGGGGGGGGGGGAGTGGGGGAGAGAGAAAATATGGAGTGGGTAAATGAGAATCGATTATCTCATCTTATAAAGCGGGAGGGTTAATATTGGGTCTTTACAGGGTAAAAATTGGGCTTTATTGGGCAAATGGTGGTGGCGTTTTAAGGTTGAGGGTGATGTTTTGTGGGATAGGGTAATAAGAAGTATATATGGGAAGGATGGTGGTTTTGGTGGTGCGCGTACTAGTATTGAGGGTTGTGGTGTTTGGAGTGATATATTGAGAGTTGGAGTAGATTTAGATAAGTTATGAATTGGTTTCACTAATTCTTTCGAGAGGAAAGTGGGTAATGGAATGGACACGCCGTTTTGGGAAGATAGATGGAGGTATAACATGAGATTTAGAGATAGATTTCCTAGATTATACCATTTAGATAGCCGAAAAGAGGTGAAGTAAGGGAGAGAGGGGCGTGGGTCAGGGAGTTTGGAATTGGAAGTGGGAGTGGCTTAGAGAACCTAGGGGTAGAGTGTGTAATGAGGTGTAGGTTCTAATAGGTCTTTTAGAGAATTTTTGTGTATCTTTGGATTGTAGGGATACTTGGAGATGGACGCTTGAAGACAATGGAAGATTCATGGTCAAAACGTTAACAATGCTAGTGGACAACAAATATTTACATGAAGACAACGTCGATCAAGAGACGGCATGGAACAAGTTTGTGCCAAGAAAAATCAACATTTTTATTTGGTGCGCGCTTAAAGGAAGACTCCTGGTGAGATGTAAACTTGACAAAAGAGGTATAGATTTAGATTCTCTCTTATGTCCATGTTGTAATGACGGATTAGAAACAGTAGATCACAGTTTGGTACTATGTAAGGTGACATCCCATATCTCTGAGAAAGGATTTTTTTGTTGGTGGAAGATGGGTTTGGTTAATTCTTTTACTACCAATCAGGTTTTTTGGCATTGTGGTAGTGTAGATACACCGAATCACATGAGAGTATTTTGGCAAATAGTCACATGGGTCACTGGTTACCTTATACGGAAAGAAAGGAATAATAGAGTTTTTATATGGAAAGAAAGGAATAATAGAGTTTTTAGAGCAAAGGCATCGGATGAAGATAGAATAGTGTAAGATATTAAACTACAAAGCTTTGACCGGATTTTGAGAAGGGGGAAAAAGAAGCATGGGATTGGCAAAAGTGGGTCAATGATCCAACAAACTGTTATGCAAATGTTGTTGGAACTTGAGACTTCTTGTATTCTTTGGCATATAATTTCAGTATGGCTTTGGTGTAGTTACGTGATAAGTTTAAGGTATGGTTTTGGCATAATAAACAGTGGGTTTGGGGTTAAATGTTTTGAGCAGGTTTGTAATGGATTTTTGGTCAAATGGAGGCTTGAGTGGGACATGGAAGATACACTCATATCTCTGTTTGGTCAAAGTGGTGCATGTTGGTTAATATTTATGAGTGCCTGGAGTGTTGGATGTGTAGGCAAATGCTGGGTTTTTTAGTCCCGGCACTCATAATTAGGGCTAAGTTTAGTCATTTTTACTTTTCGGCAATTTTGTTGGTGTCAATTGAGCTCCAGGCATCTTGCTAGAGCTTGGTCTATTTAGTTTCTTTTGGCCTTATGTCATAGTGGTGTCCTATTTTTTAGTTTTTTTAGCTAGTTTTTGCGTTCGAGCTCTCCTTTCTCATGGTGCAGCTCAAGTGTTTTAGGATAGTTCCTTGTGTTTGTTTGTTTGTCCCTTCTGTATATATCCTCCCTGTAATATGTGCCATTGGTATACTAATAATGTAAACAGTCGTAACACTATCAAATAATTGATGATATAAACACATGATTTAAGGTTAAGCAAAAATAAGAGCAATGATAGAGAGACATAAAACATGAGCTTAAATGTGTGCCTAATCAAACCATCATTTGACACATCACATTCACATTTTCTTACTCCCAATTTCCACTATTGATTTTAACACGTGTAATGATCTTGTAGTTAGGTATGTTTTAGGCATACATTTTAGGTATGAGTATCATTTTCCCAAAAATAATACAAGTTGATCACATGATCTCGAGCAAAATAATATAATTGATGATATAAACACTAACCTCAACGTGATAACTTGTTTAACGGGAGATACGATCGAAATGATAAAAACTAATGTGAATCACATGATCTCGAGCGTATAAACGGAATATAATTTGTGAAGAGAATCATAGAAAATGCATAAATCACATTGTGAATTGTGAAATGTGAAGCATGATGGTCTAGATGTCCGGTTACAGCCAAATGAGCTTTTGGTGGCCCAAACTGATCTTGGATCTATCTATTAGTCTCTACAAGCCCAATCCTCTTCTTTAAGGATTTTCACAAAATTCTAATTTAGCTGCTTATATATTTTGGATATGTTTGGTATGGAGCGGTGAAGAGCTTTTTGAAGCGGTGAACAATGAGTATTTTTGATTTTTAGTAGTCTTTTGGCAAAGGAGTGGTGAGATTTGTTATTTTTTAAGAATGCTCATTTTTTCAATTTTTTTTTAAGAAGCGGTGACCGATGAGCGGTGAGCTGCTACTACTCATGCTACTTGTAACAAACACATAATCTTGTGCATACAAGTATTTTTATTATAAAATTGAATTCCAGGTTATGTGTATTTATGTTTCAGCTTAATATTTATAACTCGTACAAAAATTAGTTTCAGTTTTAACTTTTATTAGCTACTGAGTCAGTTTCTGCCATGTGCCGAATGAAGCCTTGCTATCAGTTCAAAAAAATGATATAATTCTTATTTTATAATAGATCTTGTTGGTAATTTTAATGTTCAATTATAGTGGTATCATGAAACATCGAAAAACAAAAAAAATGCAATAAAAACCTGTTGAAAGTAATAATTGCATAACAAAAGTGCTTATTAAAACGAATAATTATTTCTAAATTTATCGAACTTGTCACCTTTTACTATGTTGTATAGTCATTTTTTTTTTTTTTTTTTTTTTTTACTATTGTGTGTATCCAAGTTGCTAATCTCTTCTATATAGTGACTGCTAAGGTGATTAAGATTTTCTGTTAGAGTAAATTACATAAATCGTCCTTGTGGTTAGGCCCAAATTGCAAGTTTCGTCATTTTCTCTAAAAAATTGCTAACGGCCATTTTTTTTTTTTTTTTTTTTTTTTTTTTTTTTTTTTTTTTTTTTTTTTTTACGTTGGTACATTTACCAATGATCATTTGTAACGTTAGTCCTTTAATAAAGGCAACGTTAGTCCATTTATCATCGCTACCACCCACCTCCACCACCGCCACCCACCACCCACCACCCACCACCACCACCCACCGCCAGCACCGCCGTTTTATACACTTTTTTATACATGTTTTTATATGCGGTTTTACATGCGTTTTTATACACGTTCTTATACGCAGTTTTACACACGTTTTTGTACTCGGTTTTATACATATTTTTATACATGATTTTATACATGGTTTTACACACGTTTATACACGTTTTTATATGCAGTTTTACATGCGGTTTTATACACGTTTTTATACATGATTTTACATGCGTGGTGGTGGTGGCGACGGTGGTGGTGGTGGTGGTGGCGGTGGGTGTTGGTGGGTGGAGGTGGTGGTGGTGGTGGCGGCGGTGGCGATGGGTGTTGGTGGGTGGCTGTGGGTGGTGGTGGTGGGTGGTGGCGGTGGGTGGTGGCAGCGGTGGTGGTGGCGGTGGTGGCGGCGATGGTGGTGGTGGTAGTGGTGGTGGCGGTGGGTGGTGGGTGGCGGGGGTGGTGGCGACGGCGGCGGCATCGGTGGTGGTGGCGGTGGCTGGCGGTGTGTGGTGGTGGGTGGTGGTGGGTGGCGCTGGTGGAGGTGGGTGGTGGCGGGTGGTGGTGATGGTAAATGGACTAACGTTGCCTTTGTTAAAGGACTAACGTTGCAAATGATCGTTGGTAAATTGACAAACATTGCCTTTGTTAAACGGCCGTTATCAATTTTTTAGAGAAAATGACGAAACTTGCAATTTGGGCCTAACCACAAGGATGATTTATGTAATTTACTCTAACAGAAAAACCTTAATCATCTTAGCATTCACTGAATAGAACGGATTAGTAACTTTGATACATACAATAGTGTGAAAAAATAAATAAATAAATAAAATAAAATAAAAGGTGACTACACAACATAGTAAAATGTGGCAAGTTCGATACATTTAGAAACAATTAGAACGGTACCCGCGCAATGCGGCGGCGGGTACGTGTGGCTATATTTTTGCGTTATTCGGGTTTAGTTGTCTTTATTCTTTATAAGTAGAGATGGTTAAGCCAAATAAATTTAGTTTGAACAACCAACCAGCTTCCTAACAAACTTCCTTATCAACTTACTTCCTAACCAATTAATTTTGAAATACTTACATAATAAGCAAGTAAAAGTCTGAATTTTAAGTCTTTCTAATTATAAAATAGTACCAAATGCATTATATAATAGTACTAGCTTCATAACCCGCCCGATGGACAGGTACGCTTCATAAAATTGTTTGTCGAATTTTTTTAACGCATAAAATAAATAATGAATAAGTCAAATATGTTGAAGGAAATAAATTAAAAATTATAAATATATTGCTCATGTATTATACATAAAAATAACAATAATAAGTATCATAATAAATTAATTACATAAGGGTTATTCATATGCGAAACCTGTGGAATCACGGGGATTTCTAAAGAATTTTTTTCTTTAAATAGATACATGTGTGAATGAATCAACAAACAACAATGAATGTATATAAGTTTCATTAGTATTGAAAGGAATAATAACTAATATGTCAATGATACAATGAATAATCTGGTTTGTAACTATTAAAATACTAAACTTCGGTGTTTTCCATCTTTGATAGCCTTGAAGAGAAAATGTATGCCATGAGCGTTTATCAGTTAAATATCCAATTCCCATTTCGTGAACACCTAATAAGTTTAAAAAACAAAAGTGTAAGTAAAAGGAAGTTGTCTATGATAGTATATGTAAACTTTAAAAAAAAATGGCAACCTATGTTGATCATATAACAACACAAATATTTGTTAAAAGATTAAAAAACAAAAGTTGTGATTACTTAAAAATGGCAACCATCATCAACTTGCCTGGGTATAATGTCAATTATGTGTATCTTGTATGTCCATGTGCCATCTGTAAACACTAAACACCAAGCCATCAAAATTTGTATGATATTCAAGCTTGAAAACCCCAATTTCTTGCAAACGCCCCTTCAGTTTGTATAGTATTAAGTCAAAGTTTGACTGTTACACAACTGTCCAAGATCCAACATACAAAGCAGGGTCCAAACTCCGTCGACAATCATAGATGAGGTCTTCTTGCAAATTTTAGTCTCTACTGTCAAATTATCTTTTTCAACCTGTTTTTTCAACGTAATTAGCATTTCACAACTATATTTGCCAAAAAAGATTAAGTGCGAATTTTTTTTTACAGAAAGAACACTCTATAGATGGGCTATAGCTTCTAAAATTATATTCATTCATCCATGGAAACAGCAACGTTTAAAACATGTAACGACTTCTTATTACTGATAAACACAAAAAGTGTATTTAAATTATTTACTACCACTATAATAGCTTTATTGAAAAAATAAGATGTACTATTGTTGTGTAGCTTCAGTAATCTACATTAATAGATTAACTATGTATATGAAGTTCATGCAATAGGGTCAATGAGCGTTTGCCATTCTCAACAGAAGCAGATCAGACTCATCTTGACCCGTAGAAAAGCATCTATATTAGGACTTAACCCATTTATACCCATCATTTAAAAGTTGATAGTAGCTACTCATTTGTGGCTGTTAAGAACTTTAAAATTTTGGGAATGGTATTTTGCCAACAAAAATGAAAAGTTGAAAACTAAGATGCGTAAGAAGAAAAACTCAAACCTGAGATGAGTTAAGCTCTAATTCATTCCAATCCTGTGATGAACTACTTCCTTCTACTATCCCAATCCGAGCATAGATCGATGTCCCAAACCCCTTATATAAATTAATCATGAAACTGCATAAGTGATGGCTGCAAATGACACATAAATTAATAGATTGTGAATTAACGTATAAGAAATGGCTACTATATCAAATAGTCAAAACTACTCACTACTATATCAAATAATCAAGAGTATGACTAACCTTGTAACAATGTTGATGACGCTCATTCACAAAGTCGGGATTGTGATACCTGCCATATTACAATGATAAGGAACTGAGATAATTGTTATTATTAGTTACATTGCATTTCAGCTGTACATATAAGATGAGATAATTGTTATTATTTGTGATAATAACATTAGACATATATGAAATCCCAATTTTTTACACTTACCTTTAATGCTTCAGTTGTACAGTCTGGGACACTTCATCCATGATCTTGATCGGAGAAAGTCCATGAACCTTTAGTGAACTGTCGACACATTTTAGTGAAGTCTCCTGACTGATTTTCTCTTACCTACATATAGTTTAGCTGTAAAATTAGAAAACCTGTAAAATTTGAATATAAGGTCGTGTATTTTGCCAAAAAGCAACCTGAGATTCCCTTAAGTAGAAGTGCCCCTTTTCAAGAGAATCACCATACTCCTCTTCCATGTCACATGAAAAAATTGCTTGAGTTGTAAGAGAACGATCCCATACTTGACTACCAAAACTATGATAAGGGGCATAGTGGTAATTTGGTTACTGGAAATAAGGCGTTTTGTGGAAGCAATTGGCTATGGATTATTAGAGAAGTGCGGTTTGAAGGTAGCTAAACGCAAATAATCGATGTTTGACATTTTTTTCCTAAACACCAATAACAGATTATTTGTGTTGTTCAGCCGCAATAATCAAATAATCCTATCCATAAATGCAATCCCAAACACCCTCTAAGAGAAAGACTTGCAACAACTATGTAGTTAACATATTTCAAACTTCAAAGCATCTTATAGAGAAACGGGTCAAATAAATTGAGTGGGTCTTAAACAGTTTTTAAAATACTTAAGCATATAATTAACGCATACAACCTTCAAAACTGTTCGTAATCCTTTCATTTATCCACAACTAATGCCCAACAAACTGATGTGGAGCAATTCATTGGAAACAAATTTGAGACATCAATGCCTATATCCTTCTAATATATGCAGTCAACAATGGTTCCAATTTTACCACTAAGGAAAAACCTATCAGCATGAAAAGGTGTCCACGTTCATGACCATCAACACCTTTTCTTTGCAACAAATCAAGAAGAAGGGATTTGACTAACCGATGTACACGAAACAGCACTCAGAACATCTTACATCGTCTCTCTTTTGATAAGTGTCGTCATGAACGTGACAGTGGTTAAGATACATATTCAGCCAACCATCACGAAAATACGGTGGAGTTGTATATGATGTATACTTTGGGAACTCCTGCAATCTTCAAAACAAATAACATAATTATAACAAACCAAACACCAGAGCATGCTTCAGATATTGGATACATCCTAACCATATTTAGTTTGAATGCACATATACGAATTGCCAGTTCTTAGGGGAATGAAACCATTGTTTATGTTTTAGATTGCCTTTAAGATGTGATATTACATGTCTAACAAAAGCTCTCAATTTAGCATATTTCTTAGTCAATAAAATCATTGGTTAACAATAATTAGGCAACCATGAGTCCACCTCATTATTTCAATGAAATATTTGCCCAATTCATTTTTATATGATTTTGTCGATATCAAGTTATAAATAAAAGTACAACACAAAAAGTTAACTATGTAGAAGTAACTGAGTATTGTTTGCTTAGCCTTTTTAACATGACCATATAAAACTTTTTATGGGAATGTGATGCTTAGTGTGTACATATCATACATATATACGAAGTACAGGTTATTAAAACAAATGTTGTTATTAGTTTCAGATTCCGATGACAATGCTATTTTGAATGTATTGTTCTGTGCCCTTTGTTAAGCAAGCTTTGTTGTACATAGTTCCAAGAAACTTCCATTAACTCTACGCTAATTGGTTCTTGGGCATTAGACTTTTGTCATGATATAGAAAAATTTCACCGAAAAATATGAAAATAAAAGGTGCTGTGAACTTTTATTTAAATGTTTAAAATTATAAAAGTAAAAGGCATCACAATTCTACTAAGATTTTCACTTTTTGCTTCTATTTAAACAACCTGCTCATACTCAATATCTAAAATCAAAAACTATTTAACATAAACATGTATAATCTTTAAAATCATTTAAAACAACGAATGACTGGGAAATTTCCTAACATTAAGAGCAATGACTTAGTGACTTACCATCATCGAGTTGTGAAACTAACTGAACACCATAACATGTTATTATTTGGCGGCCTATGTTCTCTAGCTCTTCTCTGACCTAATAATCATATGAGCACATAATTAACTTTTGAATGTTAAGCTTATGATTAAAAAAGCATGATATGATGAAAATAGTGAAATACCCTTTTAACGTAACCCTAGTATAATAAGCTTGAATACCTGGTATGATATGGCTTCATTGTAACAAATGGATTGTTGAATGGAAAAAAAAATGATATTCTTGAATATCATTAGCCGTGATTTTGAAATCAATGGATATTAAACTTGGAGATAATATTTGTGCCATTCAAATTATTCGTGATTTTTTGATTTTTTTTTTTTTTTTTTTTTTTTTTTTTTTTTTTTTGTAAATCGTAGAATCAAACCAAAAAAATTAAATAAATGTATTCTTTTTTAAATTAATAATCCCTTTGATATAGGGATACCGAATTTAATGAGATGTAAATTGTAACCTAAATTAGTGAATGTAGTTTGAATTGTAGCTTTTTTTAAAAAAATTTTGTCAAACATTCCTTAATTATAGTTTGAATTGTAACTTATTTATGCATTCAATTTTAAGCATCTATATTTTGTTTTAAAATGTTTAAACACAAACACTCAAGTGCTCTAGTGGTTGAGTGTTTGTTGGTTGTTCAAGAGGTCATGGGTTCGAGCCCCATTAGCTGCAAATTTTTTAAAAATGATAAATTCATACATGAAAAGTGTGTGCCATGTAAACAATGACATGACACTGAGTTGAATATGTGGCAATGAGGTGGCAAATGTTAGAGGTTTATGACGTGTCATCCTTAGCCTATTATATAGTGTAGGATAGATTATCTCTTATCAAAACTACGCTTGCACTTTTAAAGTCGTAACTACGGCGTTGGAGAGAGATCATGCCAAGTTGTATAACACAACTTGATCAAGTTAGGGAATTATGAGCCATTGGATCAATCTTGTTCCCACGGCGTTTCAGCTAAACCATAAAAAACAACTTTTGCAGTAGTATACGGAGGAGATTATAAGGCTAGTCGGTAAACGTACTTTAAGAAATAACAACCACTCAATTATATTAATAAAAACTTATATAGATAAGATTAAGTCGCTTTCGATGTCTTGGCTTGTAACTGCAGTCTAGTACATCAAAAGAAATTAAACAGGAAACAAAAACAATCACGTTTATGTCACTTCATGATTGCTGATTGTTTAGGAGAAGATTAAACAATTTTAAGTGGTAATTGATAGTTAAGTTGTTGGCCTTTAGTGAAGTTATAAGTGCTTTTGATAATGAAGTTTTAATAACTTTAGTCAGTTGATTTTCATATAATCCCTTTAAACTCTTTAAGCAAGATGTGGAAGCGAATTTTGTAAAACGTTAATCAAAGGATGACCCTAATCCAAGAGAACAAGGATGAAACATCAAAAAGGTATAAAAACCCTAATAAAGACGCACTTTATTTTTATTTTTTTTTTGAAAATTGACTTTCATTGGGGAAATCCAAGTCCAATTTGAAACCCGATGGGGGGAAAACCTTCAACTTAAGCCGCCCGAAGGCACGACACTTAAATTGAAGTAAACCCTGCCTTCTCCAGATTCAAACCTTTGTGGGTTGAAACCTTCATTGAAGGACTTTGAAATCGTACCGACAGGACAGTGGTCCACAAGGGAGGACTTCCCGGTTTGGTCACCCAAACCGGTACTACTCTCCACTAGGCACGCTTAACTGAATAAGACATGCCCAGTGGACCACAAGCCCATTGGTAAGACGCACTTTATTTGATAGTTAAAAGATATATTACCAATGAAAATAAGCACTAGTAAAGAGAAAGTTATCTTTATTCCTAAGACTCCTAATAAAACTAGATAAATAAATTACGAACCTAACCCTAACAAAAGTCACGACACATTGCATCTAAGTGGAGCATAGATGTCAATCAAAATAAGCATCTATCGGGTGAGTTATTGGCGTTCCACCTAGATGTCAAACACTGGTTCTTTCTCCAACAAAATAACAAACAAAATACCCCTTTAATGTTCTTTACTTTGTTGTCATCATCGTTCCCCCTATATGAAAAGAACTCGACCCTGAGTTCCCATGTGTAGTTGCTTCATCTACCTCACAAATCTTTATCCGACGACGCTTGTTACCTGAAGCCTTGAACTTCACATTAACTCGAGTAGTCGAGTTCTCTCTTCATATTTTTTCACACGTCTACCACGTACACTTCCAAGGATCCACAAACGATACTAAATTTCGGAATAATGTCTCCTCATCATTCTCCCTCTCATGAAAAGATCTCGTCGTTAAGTTATCGTGATAGATAACTTGAGTTGACGAGGTCTGGAAAATTTCAAATATCTTCAAATCATTAACCGAAACCTTTAATTTCTCATATACCACCATTAGAAAAAAGTTTGGTAACCATCACTTCTTCATTATCTTTAGAACTCACAACTTTTTGCTGACGAGTCTTCAAAATGCCATATTCATTCGTTATTTCCAACACTAAAGTTGTAACTTTGTGATCAGTTTGCTCAGAAACTTGAGGGTCTGGAATATTGGGTTCAATATGTTCTTCTTTACTCTTTTTATTATGTTTGTTTGCTTCACTTTAACTTCTACATTCGAAATTTTGGCCTCTTCTTTGGTTGCATCAATAGTGATTCTTATACCATTCCACATGAAAATATAAATATTGCGTAGTAAATCATATGCTCCTTAATAGCAAACACACATCGTTCGAGTGCTAACTAGACAGATGGACGCGACTTGTGTTGCTTATTACCACTAGTCTTATTAGCATCCATGTTCCACCTAAATGTCAAACACATACTTATTTTCCTCTAACAAAATAACGAACCAAACACCCCTCTTATGTTCTTTACTTTGTTGTCCTTGTCACCTCTTCATCTTAACCTTAAATTTGGAACCAAAAGTACTTAACTACTATACCCTTCATAAAATTATAAGTGCATAGAAACTAATGTAAAAGAAGTATTTGACAAGGTAAGAAAAAGCAACATGATGCAGAAGTAGCTAATCTTTAAGCGATTTGGCAGCGTTTTCGGTTCACGGTTCAACAGATTTTTCACAAAACCACTTCCGTTGACCAAACTGATTCATGGTTCAACCGACTGCGCCAAACCAAGATTTAGAACATATTATGTAGAACTAACACTAGCTATTGATTCAAGAAAGAGGTGATATCGATCAACAGAAAGATAATGATCGTTCGGATAATTAAGATACTTATCTATTAGCTTCATATCATCATATGGTTTATTCGTTTGGTTAAAACACGTTCTTGATAGGTCCAACGTACAGTTTTTGATCAAGTGACGATAAACTTTTAAATTCACCAATCAATAATCAATGCATGAATGTATGGATAAGATATGTCATTTTAATTCCTAGGTAACAAAAATAAGATTACGACATATGATGATTTAAAAAAGAAAGATTCCTTCATTGAACACCTTACCTTTTGATTTGCGGAATTATGCCTAACTACTTCAAATCACAATATCAACTCTACGTCACATTGTCTAATGTTTAAATAGTGAACTCTTGGTGGACAATCTACATGCAATCACCACTTTCTTAGTAAGGTATCAAAAAACTGTGCATATAAACAGTGATTTACAATTTTGATCGGCATTCGAATTGAAGATTGTTAGATTGTATAAAGAAGAAAGTAACATGGTCATTTGGTTAAATAATTTCTTACTTACGTTGTGTAATTGTGTTATGTTAGGATTTGGCAGTCCCGTCTCTGAGTTTATGGAGACCCGGTGCAGAATTTAGTTTAAAGACAAATACGATGCCTAACAAGAAAGTAAGTAATTTAATTAAAAGATAAAATGAGAAATAATTGTTTTCAATGTGCCCGACCAGCATTTTTTAATGCACACTCTAAATCAAATACATGAAGTCACTTTTATAGGATATATATACATATTATATAAAAATTTTGAGGCCCATAGAATTTAGAAGCCCTGTACGATAACACATCTCGCACACCCTCGTATACACCGCTCTAGAATTTGGTTACAGGAATTTGTAAAGAATGCTAAATTGCGCGCTGAAATACATATATGCTAGCATAAAATAGTAAATATATGTAGCTATAAAAGGATGTCATTTTCAATGTTTCCATTATATCAAATCAATAGGTGAGATTCAACCTTATCCTTCAATTTCTTTTGAGTGAAAGACTCTACATGAACATGTTTAAAAATACTCAATTCCCATTGGATTAAGTACTACAAGCATGAATGAAAAATAGTACCTTCTCTCTTTGTTTAAAGCAAAGCTTGAAAACAACTCACTCTGTTCAATGATTCTTAAAAACATACTAACTACTAATCAACATTAGAGTGCAAGGTGAGAGATTGACCAATAACACATTATTTGTCTGTCATCTCATCACTCTCTCAATAACACACGCTAACAACTAAAACACCGTCTCAAAAAAAAAAAAAAAAAAAAAAAAAAAAAAAAAAAAAACAACAACAACATGTTATTAGTGCATGTAGGTGTCACAAAATACCCCATCAAAAAAAAAAAAAAAATCCAACAGTGCAATGGCTAAAAGCCGAAGAGCGACGAACGGCAGAGCCACGGTGCAGCACAACGTGCCATTCATGCGTTGTTAGGTCAAATGGCGAGCCAACAATCTCCCTCACCGAGCACTCTCAAAGATACTTAAAATGTTAAAAAACAATGTTTGGTTGGACTTGCTCATTAGTTTTATTGAAAAATGATTGAGAGATCTAAATGTGTGACTAACAATATGCTGAGACATACATGACAACATCATGTTGGTTTATACCGATTGTTTCACAAACCAATAAAAGATTAACATATATATATATATATATATATATATATATATATATATATATATATATATATATATTATTTAGACACAAATTTAGGTATATCTTTAATACGTCCTTTTAATTATTTCTCATTTTTTTACTTGTCTAGTTCATTTTTAAAGTGAAAAGGACTTTAAAGGTTATAATCAGTTGATTAATAATTAACTCATTGAATTGTTCACTGCTTCAGTAATGTGTCAATATATACGTGTGATTTTAGAATACGAGTCAAGTCTAGATTCAATATACTTAGAAAATCTTTTAAAGCTCAACACGAGTAGGTCACTTTGATCTTCAAGTGCCTCATTAAGAAATCATCGGCCTTTTGAATTTTGACATGAAAAGCCGGTCACCCGGGCAGTGCAATCTTCAATATGGAAGAAAATCAAGCAACCACGATCACCTGCAAATCCGTGGTCATGATCCTAAGTTGGATCTTCGTTTATCTTTGTATGATCATGATGATCACTTAACAAACGTAATGGCGGGCATCAAGTCTAGTGAAGATCATATTCAAACATCACCAAGAGCATTCTCATGCAACTATTGCCAACGTAAATTCAATAATTCACAAGCTCTTGGAGGCCATCAAAACGCACATAAGAAAGAACGCATAATTGCAAAGCACAAAAATCGGGTTAGTCATGGGTGCATGAATACGTGTTTTAATACTATATCTTTATTTGGGGTTCAAGTTCACTCTATGATGATTAGTAAGCCACAAAATGGTTCTGGTTTTTTCTCACTTGGTAGCACTACTAGGAATTTAATTGACGCTCGACCCGCCATAGGGCGGTTCATACAACCGAGTACGCCACTAAAGATGAATATTGGTGGTGGTTTAACGTATTGTAATCTCGGAGATATGAATGGAGGCGTTACATGGGGTGGTGGTGGTGGTAGTAGTAGTAGCTATTTGAAAAGTAAAGATGATCAATTGCAAAAACTAGATTTGTCACTCAAACTTTAGTATTAGAGATAAATATGAGGCCAAAGCCAGGTATGTGGGCTTTGGGTCTATTAGGGTTTCTATGTATTGTCTTTATATAGTGAATCAATAAAACGTATCTCCCATGGGTTATCCCATCATCCAACATTTAGTACTTAAGTAATAAGTTTTCCTTTTTCTTTTCTTGTCTACAATTGTATCTGTCGACTCCCTTAAGAGTAATTTGTGTGAATCTCAGTGTGGCGGATCATCCTCTCGTTTGCAATGCATTCATCATTTATCAAGATGTATAAGTTCCTACCCCTTGTTTGAAGTAAAATTAACGTGTAACTTATACAATATCTTTTGGGTCATAAGTTAATAAGATTTGATGTTATTTGACTAGGATAAATTGTGAAATCATCATTCATCATAAACCAATATTGATCGGATCTCTAGTTTCAAATCTTGGCTCTATATGCCACACACGTTTCAGAGATATGGAGCATGACTTTAGATTTCTGTAGCAGTGCACATTCTGAATTTACCTACACTTGTATTCTTTTTTTCTGCAAAAATGTGGAAAAAAAAATGGCTAATAGCCAAATACTTCTAAGTTGGGCCTTGGCCCATATTATCTTGCAGTAGGCCCTTCTATATATAGTTATGTTTTGTTTTCCTCCGTCCCCAGATTAATAGTCCACATTTCTTTTGTTTTTTAGATATTTCATTTTAATTGTTTACTACTAAAAATAGGTAGAAAAGTTTAATCAAGTTTATCATATTACCCTTGCTTTAAATTATTATTACAAGTTCTAAAAAAAGAATTAATTAATTAGTTAAAGGGTAAAACTGTCTTTTTTGCAATAAGTAAGAGAAGAAAATCAGAAATAATTATTCTTTTATTAAACTGTGTGTTTTTTGTCGGCAGACAATTATCTTGGGACGGAGAGCGTACTAGTTCTTTGATTTTTTTAACAATTCCTTTTTATAAACAAAACTAAATTCATTTGAAAACAGGTTTTCTTAGTATATTAACATTATATACTTCTAAGTTATAAGTATCGTTTACACTATATACATAATATTTGATATCTTGATACGAAATGATACACAAAGGGCGGTGCACGTGCACGTGCACGGTGCACCCAAGTTGGCTTGTAAGCTGCAGGTTCAAATGTTGCATGTTGCAGTTTCAATTCAACAATTTTTCAATAATAGCATAATTGTTGGTATGGACTTGAACCCGGATATGACGCAAGCAGGAACTATGGGAGCCATGTGTGGCACTAACCCACCCTATCTTGAGTACATGAAGTGTAATTTTTTTTTTTTTTTTTTTTTTTTTTTTTTTTTTTTGGGAAAAATGTCATTATTTGATACGTGCAACCCCCAATAATATGTATGTTGATTTTCTTTATTATGCAACTTTAGTTTAACCTAAAAAGGAAAATTATAGCGCAAATTTCGTTACTTTTGATAAAAGTAATTCAGGCAACACCTCTTGAAAATTCTACTGCAAACACATTCCTGAAAATCCTAATTCCGTCCAACGCAAAGACATGTAAATATGCCATTTCATTCTTCTCAAAAGTTGGGTTGTTTACTATTAGACTGACCAATTCAAGTCAAACTAGATGAGATTGACTTGAGATTTTACCGCCTATATTTATTGCCAATATAAATGGATGCGAAGATCCTATATATGGTCCAACTGTCTTATGAAGAATCGACAGTCTTAGTTGATGAAGTAGGAAATATTTTTTTTTAAAAGATAATGATCTTAATAAAAATGTCATACACAACAAATATTACTTGGCAAACAAACTTATAAATGATAAACACAGCATGTGATACACTTATAAATGATAAACACAGCATGTGATACACAGATTAAGGATCAAATGAAAAGAATTTTAAAAATAGAAATATGAGAAATAACTATAATTACATACTAGAGATGCATCAATTTAAATTAATTAGATGCATCCCTAATCTTTTAGATTATAGTTATTTCTCATTCTTCTCCTTTTAAGTTTTCTTCTTCACTAGATCCTTACCCGTGATACACTATCCCGTATGTGATTCTTGCGAGTCGTTTAAGTTTGATGTGTATCAATTATCTATTTATCTTGTAAAAATGACTTTCCTTTTAAATAATGAATTGCATTTCTTTTGTTTGTTCAATTCGATGATTAAAAACACTTGAGGTTCGTTTAGTGATCTTTTAGGTAAGAGTTGGTCATATTTAAAAAACTTCGATATATGCTCTCTCAAGTCTGAGATCTATATTTGGTTTTAGGCCTCTTTCTTTTGTGCGCTTGTGCCCTTGCCAAACATACTCTTAATCGCCACAAATCTGCTACCTAAAGGCTTATTTAATCGATGACTTTTTTTGGTTCGAGTTGTTTGTGATTTCTGATTCTGTGAATTAGTCGACAAATAGTCAAAAGTACGTCATAATTAAAAAATATCTATGAGATTGCCTATACAGTTGACTATCAAAAATAAAAACTATAAAGAAGAAAAAAAAATCTAAAGTACCAAACTATAAGTTTTTTGTTTTTTGCCAATACCAACAGTTTCATTTGAATAATTAACTTTTCTATGTGAAAGTTAATCTTCATTAATACACTTGTTTTTTTTCATTTCCGAATAAATTCTCTACCACTTCCCTAACGTATTATTTCAAATTTCAAAACCCCAACGTATTAATTCCTCATACAAATAACCACAAACTTCACATATTTCCGTTACAACAGAAAAAAAAAATGCTGTGTGGAATAACATCGACAAAACATCAAGAAGACGGATCGAATCCGGTTTACCTCAATGTATATGATCTTACTTCTATTAACGGCTACGCTTACTGGCTCGGTCTTGGTGTCTATCACTCCGGCCTTCAAGGTTCGTTTTTCGTCTTATCATCTTATTTTCTAATCAATATATCATACTATTTACTGTTGTAAACGAACTGAACGAGTCTTTTGTCCATGTTAACTTTTTTCAAATTTAACAACACAAATAAATGAAACTTAATTTGTTTATTCGTGTTCGTTTATGTTAAGAATTTAAACAAAATAAATAAACGAAACACGGACTTCTCCACAATATGTGTTCTCATGTCGTTGGTTCATTAAAAATATAAGGTTGTTCGTGTTCGTTTATGTTGTGTTTGATTTTAAATTTGTGTCTTAGTGCATGGAGTAGAATACGCGTTTGGATCACACGAGCGTGCAACTACAGGAATATGCGAAGGAGATCCTAAACAATGTGATGGATTTAGGTTTAGGAAGCAGATTTTGATAGGATGGACGGAGATGAATAAAAAGGAAGTAAGAAAAGTGATCGAAGAACTTGCTGATGAATACAAAGGAATTTCGTATAACTTGATTACGAAAAACTGTAATCATTTTTGTAATGATGTGTGTGTTAGGCTTACTGGAAACACGATTCCTCGGTGGGTTAATCGGCTAGCCAGAATCGGTAATAACTATCGTTCATTAGACAAAAACAGACAGTTTAAAAAAAGCGCTATTACATCTTTTATTTGACGATATGCTCTATGTGTGCTTTTTTGTTACTGATTTTAGGTTCGCTGTGTAACTGCATAATTCCAATGAGTTTAAGTTCGAATAAAGTCGGAATTGAAGATAATAAATCGTCTCCTGGTTCTTCATGTCCGGTTGCTTGGAGCGGAAGTCATCCGAGTAATTGTTCTTCATCATCATCATCTTAGCATTGCTAATGGTTGAACATTTTAATTTGTTTGTTTTGTTTATTGTGTTTGTTTTCTTTAACTATTTTTGTGAAATTGATTGATGTTATATTTATGGATTATTGTTTGAGGAATCAACTTTATAAATGTTAAGAGAATTTGTATGACATAACGTAGATGACCAAGTAAAGTAATCCTGTACGAATAGTCTTTGAGTGTGGGCATCCACATTCTTCATCTAAAGCATACGATTTCAATGATACAAGATCTTACACTTTCTTTGTTTACGGTAATTTTTTCACGCTCTATACTACATATCTCATAATATATCTCACATATGACTCAAACGAGCCTTGAACTTACAACCTCTAAGTTGGTAATCAACTTACATACAATTAGACTAAAAAGTCTTGGCGTACAAAATCTTACACTTTTAGGTTTGAGAAAATTACCATATTGTCACTCCATACTAGCTTTATAACAAATTTATCACTTTCTTTGTCATGCCCGGCGCACAAAAATGATGTGCACTTGTGCCCCGGTGAGGTGCCACCATGTGTTAAAGTAATAAGCGGTAGAACATTTAACAATTAAATCTTTAGCGGCTTGGGATGCGACACATCATATTCGGCGCATAAATGCACAAAGATGTGTGCACCGCCCTCACTCACGTGTCAAGGTAGGGCAGAACCACGTTTCTAGTGCACAAGCGAACCCAATATGTGTGTTGTGGTGTTGATAGATATGTAAAAGATTAATTTAGTGAATGTTTTGGTAATAAACTTAGGTGTTTGCTAAATTAAGTGTTCCATATGAACCACTTAATTAGTCTCTTAAAGGGGAGGACAAAGCTTTGGTGGGTCTCTCCATTAAGTGAGAAAACATTGGGCCCACATTAACTGGTTCATATGGAGAAAAGAAACACCCCGTTAGTGTATTTGGACATGTAATTATATTTTCTCTTTAGTTTCGTGTTGCACGATTAAAAAAATTTCAAAGATTTTAGTTAAATTTATCAATTTATTTATTTTGTACAATGATTACAACAATTTTCTTATGTAACGTTCTATATTTGACATTTATATGGGTTATCATAAATACATGCCTAATCTTATTTGGCATCACTTTATTGGTGACAGTAAATAGACCCACTACTTTACAAACCAATAAAATATTTTCACTATCACTTTTGGTATAAAATTAGTCATACATTTAGGTCCCCCAATCATTTTCCCAAAAATTATGTTTAACGTCAAATAGGCCAAAATGCAACTTAAAGGCCATATCACTGGTTACATGTATCAATCATATCTGCGGTTTTTTAGACAAATTGTTTTCACACAATCGTCACAAACAGAACTAGAACTCGTTATAGGATAATTCAGGTGTTTTTTTTGGTGAGTTATGGTATAACTCTGGTGAGTTATCTTACCGCCTCTAAAGTTAACGCACCAAGTTAAAGTATTTAACGCTGACGTGACAGTGAGTTATGGTATAACTCGGGGTCAACTTACCCAATGCTCTCGATAAAAGCGGGGCGTACATTTGTTTTAATTTAAAATGGCCTTTGACAATTTTTCTATCCATTTTAGACTACGAAAAGAAAAGGTACTCTTGCTGTTTCAAGCAATTGTCTGCGAACGCACCGACAATAGCAGGGACAGGAGTTTAGGATCTACTTCTCATCTACCCTTTATAAGAGTAGCATTTCAAGTTTTCAACCAACATAGGATCTATTTGGTATCGTAGAAAGTAGAAACTCTACTTTTAGTGGCAAGTCAGTTAATATAGCATGGCGTAGATGCAGGTGCAAGTTATAGTCACAAATTAATGAATCAGTCTTATCTTGTATGTATATATACCCCTTAAAGACATATATATGATGATTTTAAAAGTTAATCAATGTGTTCATTCATAGGTAATAGGTTTATCAGTGATCACTATGTATAAGCCATGCAGTGGTTGCCAACGTTGCATATATAAACTCGCTATAAGTTTCTATTATGGATTTATGTCTTCATGTTTTCAAAATAAATAGATACCAGCACCGCAATATGGTATAAAAATTCTCATAAACAAACCAAAAGCAAACTCAATATGTGTGTTGTTTTATCATAAACCTGCACATTAATCTCTAAGAACCCAATGACCGGCTGACAAGAATTGATCACATCTATTTCGACCTCATCCACTCTACAAAGTCGTCCATGATGGACGGCCAAGCAAGTTCCGAATCATAATTGCTAAAATCTGGGAAGCTAATCTGTAAAAGAGGATATTGCAATGTGTTACCATTCATCACCTGGGATATGCATAAAGATGACAATATCGGGGGGAGCAGCCGAAATTCATACCTCTTTGCAAAATCTGTAGAAACCCAACCACTGATCCATGTTTATAACCTTGTAATCAGTCTGTATCTGCATAATGGCACACACAAAATAAAACTCAATGCTTATTCACATTAGCTGGCTGTTTATTTTTCGGATTCAATTACAGACAGATATGCACAGGTTTTTAGACAAAATGAAAAGATAAACCACCTGAAAGTCTACAATGGTTAAGAAATATCGAACCATGTGCCTAAAAGTGGGTCGATTGTGGGTTGTATTTTATCTTTCATGGGTTGGCTTTTTAAAACTTAGCTAAAATGGAAACGGGTAAATGGGACGACTCAGTCAAACGTCAACCAAAGTGTTCTCAAATTCTTAAAACCGACTAAATCGCTTTAAAATAAAACTATACTATTGTCCTAAGTTAATACTTTTTTTATAAAGCTATGTTTCTTAGAACTCCTAAATAGCATTACCAAAGTTAAGATCTGCAAGTTCTCAAATTCTTAAAACCTCCTAAATCGTTTTATCAAAAAGTATATATATTTTTTAATGTATATTTTTTAACACATTAAATATTTACATAACACAAATAACAGGTAAAGTATTGGTAATTAGTCAACCCGAACGAGCCCTGGTTAATGATTAGATCACTTTGACTCGAACCAGTTTTGACTCATTACCAGCCCATTCATCTTGAAACCTCTATTTATAAACCACAAATATACATGGCCATGTAGAAGATAAGAATGTTGAGCCTCACCTTTAGATACTGGACAAATGAAACCACCTGACGATGGTACTCCGATCCCAAAACAAGCTCCAGTAACTGACATATACTTTCAATATCGATGCACTTCTGCTTATCCTCTACAGAACCACAAATTAAAACCAATACAAATTAAAATAATATGTAATAATAATAATAATAATAATAATAATAATAATAATAATAATAATAATAATAATAATAATAATAATAATAATAAATAATAAATAAATAAATAAGGCTAAAAAACTATTTAAAGCTTCCATGACTTTTTTATACCTGTTAGGCAATATTTAAATGCATATGTATAGAAATCCAAATTATTATTTGACCGTCGAGCCTGCAAGATAGTACAAAAAATTAAAAAATCTAGCTTCTGAGTAACAAAAAAAAAAAAAAAAAAAAAAAAAAAAAAAAAAGTCTGCTAACAATTGCATACCTCTTGCTGGAGCTCAGGAAGTGCCTTCTTCAATTTAGCAATGGTATCAGCCCGCAATGCTTTGAGGCCTCTTCGCCACTCCTCCTGTAAAAAGATAGATTAGTAACTATACAGGTTACTTTACCCAATGATATTATTTGCAAGTTGGAAAAGGGTATTATTGCTGTATACACAATTACTATATGATTACAAACTTTATATTGTTTTGATAAGGGTTTATTGCATATGTATCAACATACTTTTCATTTGTCTCGTTTTAGTCACTGTACTCCTTTTTGTAGCTATGAGATGTCTTGGTGTACTGTTTAAGTGCTTTTGTAAAGCGAATTCTGAACACGTTTTATAAAATTTTAAGTTTAAGCAATAAAGATAATACAATGACTAAACATTACAAATGAAAAAATACTTTGGTTATTTTTATGCAATAAACCCGTTAATAAGATCTAAGCTTTAGAACTTGATTATATAGACAATTCCTTACCAGTGTGAAATATCCCTGCTTTTCTGCTTGCATTTTCCTGGAGATTCAATAGACCAATTAGTAACTATAACAACATAGTGACGAGAAACAAAAGGTGATAATGTCGAGTGAATATGGAAGCAACAGACACATACCAAGCGAGCATGAGTATCCGCACATCCGTGTGAGCAACTTGCAGATCAGAACATAGACGCTCAATTCCTTCAGGACTGTTCACAACCCATGATACATATTAAAATTATGAAACTGAACATGTCAAACACACATTTTTATTTATAGAATAAGATGGAGATAGATTACACTTACTCAATCATGCCACATGATTTATTAGCGTAAGTATTATATAGCTGATCATAGTATTCCCATTCATTGTTAACAGCTCTTCCTGAAGCTGAAATAAAAGATCAATTCTCCTTATTAAACTCAATCATAATGGATACCTCATGTATCAAACTTACTTATGATTTTCGAAAGTAAAGCAATGAGCATCTAGACTTGTAGAGCAATACTGATACAATTTGCGGGTTTTACTTTGTGAAAGTAGTTCTTTGATTGCTGCGTTTGTTAAGTTCCAGAACCTCAAGTTCTAGTGTTTGGTATAGTGAAGCTGATATTGATTATCTGATAATTTAGTTGTAACAAAACTTATTATGATAACTGATTATTTAAGATCATCTTAATATCTGTCAAACATTCAAACAACATATACATATCTAAGTTGCAGATACTTAAGTGCCTGGTACAAACAAGGCTGAAGTATCCACGCCAACCCTCCTAAAAAAAAGGGCTTTACCGGTTTGAGTCTGTTGGCGATGGGCTCAAAACCCGTTACCAGTCATGAGCACCTAAAAAAATTCTTAAAAACACATTACAAAACTATTAACACAACATATATATATATATTTTTATTTTTTTTTTATTTTTAATGACCACGTTTTCCACCTTTTGACCGACTAATCCACGAAGTTTGAAGCCACCGACACACATACTAAAACCAAACCAGGTAAAAACCTATAGTTCTAAACTTCTAGTGAACAACTGAGCATAAAACTTAGACCTAATTCACAAAAGTCAATGAAACCTAATATTGACTAACTATCACTCTATGGGTCTAGTTTGATACTATATAACCTACATTACTGTACCATTTATGGTCTAACATCCACTTCAATATCTAATATTCACACTAATAATTAAATAAACCTAACTTATAAAACATTGAAGCATGTTTTTCTTACTAAAACAAAACATCACAAGCCTTATGTTCACATAAATCATCATATTAAAAAAAAAAAAAAAAAAAAAAAAAAAAAAACTGTAGTTAATAATAAAAGATCGATACCTGATGACGTGGGATTTGAGTAACCTTTTTTATTATTACGCATCTTGTGACAAGAAGGTCTGAACTCAACTGCAAACACACACGTACGGGTGGGTGAGTTTCACTGGACGATGTTAAATATTATTGTACGACGACTCTATATTTATAGGCTATCATTGAAGAATATTTAGGGTAAGGATCTCTGTATATTTGCTTCTATCTAGTAAATTTAAATTCCTTTTCGATATACATAAGTTTAACATGTACGAGTACTAAATATATTTAACTTAATATGTAAAAAAAATAAAATTAATTAAGTTATATGAAAACTGTTTATTTGTGACTTAATAGAAAAAGATGACTGAAAATATTAAGTAATAAAACTGAGCTTGTCTGCATTAAGTCATCTATTAATTAACACGACTTAATGAAAAAATTAAATAAACAGGCCCTTAGTGTTATACTCTCTCCGCCCCAAAATTATTGTCAGAAAACCAAAATTACACAGTTTAGTAGTAAAAGTGAGATCACTATAATTTTCAACCATTCAAATAATTAAATTCTTTTTTTATTACTTAAAATGAAAAGTGGACAATTGTTTTGAGACGTCTATAAAAAAAATTGGCTATAATTTTAAGACGGGGGAGTAATTAACGAGGTTTATGACAATATAATTATGTAACTTTCATGAAAAATAGATAACCAAAGAAGGGAAGTAAAAGAACACTTGCCAAAGCCGATCTTGATTCATTTTATTTTGTTACTTTCATGTGTTATTTATACAATTGTGCACTATACATTCACTGAATTCAAGGAGGAAAGTGAAACACAACATTAATGAGGGAACAAGTAACTAATTTCATACACAAAATGTGAAACTTTAATAGTGAGTAATAACTCATAATACTATGTGCTCATCCACCAATAATTTATAACACTCCTCTTTGATGACACTTAAGGGTATTTTATTACTTAAAATAGAAAGTGGATAATTTTTTTTAGACATCCCAAAAAGAAAATATGTACTATTATTTTAACACGGAGGGAGTAATTAACGAGGTATATGACAATATAATTATGTAACTTTCATGAGAAATAGATAACCAAAGAAGGGAAGTAAAAGAACACTTGCCAAAGCCGATCTTGATGCATTTTATTTTGTTACTTTCATGTGTTATTTATACAATAATTGTGCACTATACATACACTGAATTCAAGGAGGAAAGTGAAACACAACATTAATGAGGGAACAAGTAACTACTAATTCATAGACAAAATATGAAACTTTAATAGTGAATAATACGGAGTAACTCATAACACTATGCTCATTCACCAATAATTTATAACACTTCTCTTTGATGAGACTTAGGGGGGTCTTTTTATTACTTCAAATAGAAAGTAGATAATTTTTTTGAGACATCCCAAAAAGAAAATATGTACTATAATTTTAACATGGAGGGAGTAATTAATGAGGTCTATGACAATATAATTATGTGACTTTCATGAGAAATAGATTACCAAAGAAGGGAAGTAAAAGAACACTTGCTAAAGCCGATCTTGATGCATTTTATTTTATTACTTTCATGTGTTATTTATACAATAATTGTGCACTATACATTCACTGAATTCAAGGAAAAAAGTGAAACACAACATTAATGAGGGAACAAGTAACTAATAATTCATACACAAAATGTGAAACTTTAATAGTGAATAATAACTCATAACACTGTGCTCATCCACCAATAATTTATAAGTAACATTTTTCTTTGATGAGACTTAGGGGGTCTTTTTATTACTTCAAATAGAAAGTGGATAATTTTTTTGAGACATCCCAAAAAGAAAATATGTACTATAATTTTAACACGGAGGGAGTAATTAACGAGGTCTATGACAATATAATTATGTGACTTTCATGAGAAATAGATAACCAAAGAAAGGAAGTAAAAGAACACTTGCTAAAGCCGATCTTGATGCATTTTATTTTGTTACTTTCATGTGTTATTTATACAATAATTGTGCACTATACATTCACTGAATTCAAGGAGGAAAGTGAAACATAACATTAATGATGGAACAAGTAACTAATAATTCATAAGCAAAATGTGAAACTTTAATAGTAAATAATAACTCATAACACTATGTGCTCATCCACCAATAATTTATAACACTCATCTTTGATGACACTTAGGAGTGTTTACTAAATTAAGTGGTTAGATATAAAGGTCTTATAGAGGAGAGTGTAGTTTTAATAAGTCTCCCAATTAAGATATAGCAAGGGTTTTAGGCCCACAATCCTCGCCACTAAAACAAAAGTGTTGGGAATTATACTAACAGTTACCACTGTTAAGCATGGAGATTACAACTGCTGAAGAATGCACTAGCAGTGGAAACTCATTACCACTGCTAGTACATATTGTTACAACTGTTGCAGGATAATTGTTAGGAAACGTGTGTATAGATAAGTATAGAAAAGATCTTGTAAATATTCTATTATTCTATGCTTATACTTATCTTGTACAGGACTCCTTGTGTCCTATAAAAGGAGGCCCTAGGTTTAGGGTTATGTACGTATCAATTCATAGAGCTTCAAGTTGTAAACCTAGTGATATTCTAGATCACTCGTATTATTATCATTAATAATATTGGAGCTAATAGTTTGGTTACTCATTCTGTGTTCATACAACTTTGTTCATTCATATACAACTCACAATCAAACTTACATACAAACCTTCTAAGTATTAGCAAGTAGATTCCGCATACTTGTTAGTATTATTCAAAGTATCATTATAACACAAGGTAGTGTGTTTAGATCCATCAAGTGGTATCAGAGCCAGGTTTCTGATACTTTGAGTTAGAAGATCCGAAGTTTACTCATTCTCACAAGATCCAATGGAGATGGAGAACAATCAGTCCAACATTGCTGCTAAGCTTCCTAAGCTTAAACTGAATGATTATAAGATGTGGAGGATAATGATTGAACAATTCTTTTTGGTGCAAGACTATGCACTTTGGGAGATCATTATGTATGGAGATTCATTCAAACTTGGAACCTCCACAGAGACTATTGATGGCAAGGAAGTGCAGAAGTTGAATACAGGTCCAGTTACATCTGAAGAGAGACTCCAAAAGAAGAATGACATGAAAGCTAGAAGTTTGCTATTTATGACCCTACCTAGGGATCAGATCTTGGCTTTCAGTAAGCACAAGACTGTAAAGACTCTATTTGAAGAGATCTTCAATGTTTTTGTTGGTAATGACTCCACCAAGAAGACACAGAAGACCTTGTTGAAACAAACTTATGAAAATTTTTGTTCAACAAGTAATGAATCCATTGACAGCATCTTCACAAGGCTTCAAAAGATTGTTACATAACTCACAGTGTTTGGAATTGAGGTGGAAAGGGAAGACCTCAATTTAAAGTTCTTAAGAAGTCTATCTCCTGGGTTTCATACCAATGTTGCAGTTTGGGAAGACAAGCCTGAATTAGAAAATATGAAGCTCAATGATCTGTACAATAACTTTAAAGTTATTGAACAAAGGTTGAAGAAGGCTGGTAAGCTAAGTACAAGTTCAGGGAACTTAGCTCTTATCTCATCATCAGTGGGTGATGATTCTGATGCTGATAGTGATGATGAAGAAGATGCTGCTCACATTGCTGTTTCCACTGGCAGTGGAAGTGTTACCACTGCTAGTTCTAAAAAGTAGGTTGCTGGTCTTGGAGATTCTACTTTCTATGCCTACCTCTCAAGTCAAGTCAATGGTTCAATTCTGATTCATGAAGACTTGGATCAAATTGATGAAGATGACATGGAAGAGATGGATATAAAATGGCAAGTTGCATTGTTGAGCTTAAAGGCAAAGAAATTCTGGAAGAAGACTGGTAGGAAGATCATTATCAATGGTAACGAAACTGCAGGTTTTGATAAGTAGAAGGTGGAGTGTTACAACTGTCACAAGATGGGGCACTTTGCCAGGGAATGCAGGAAGCCAAAGAAGCCAGATAATAGATCTGCATGGTACAAGCAGGATAAGAAGAAAGAGCCTTCAGTTGAAGAACCAAAAGTGTTGTTGGCCATAGATGGTGCGAGCTATGATTGGAGCTTTATAGCTGATGAAGAAGAAGCAACAGAGGAATCAGCTATGATTGCAACTGAACTTGCTCTTATGGCCTTTTCTGACTCTGAGGTACATTCAAATAATAGTTGTTCTAGAACTTGTAAAGCTTTAAAGGAATACGAAAATCTAAAAGAGCAATATGATGAACAGAGGTTAGAGCTAAATCAAACTAGTTAAAATCTAGCTAATCATAAAAGAGGTCTTGCTGTTTTAGAAGCACAGATAGAACACTATAGAGCTAATGAATCTAAATTTAGTGATGATATTGTTGTTTTAAGAAGAGACTTAGATTATAAGATAGCTTTGAATGAGGCTCTTAGGGAAGAGTCAAATAAGATTTAAAAGGCCAATGATAACATACATATAACTTTTAATACACTAGATCATCAATCTAAGTGCATTGACAAAATTTGGGAGGCCCAGGTTGTTAATAAAGTCAAATCAGGAGTAGGATACAAATCAGTTCCACCACCCCTAAGAGGTGTTCCATCACCTCCTGGTATTGACTTAGCACATACAGGGTTAGAAGAGTTTCAGGAACCAACCATGACCTATGGCACTAAGTTTGTCAAAGAAGTTACTAATTAAAAGGTTAAGGTTGAGGCTAATACATTTGAGAGTGCTATTGATTCATCTCTTAAGGATGAATGTGTGAAAGTTGAGTCTAAAACTAGTGTTCCTGAGAAAGTTAAAGTGGAAGTTAAAAAGAGTATTCCTGAAGTTGTTAAGGTTGAAAAAGAGAAGCCTAGGAACCAAGCTAATCATACTATGCCCACAACTAGATATGCTGAGATGTACAGAAACAAGTCATCAACTCCTAGGGTCAACAAAAGGAGTTGGAATCATGTAAAATCTCGACAATTTGGTAGTGACTTTGAGTTTAACAACAAACCTTGCTACATCTGTGGTAGTTTTGAACACCTTCATGCTTACTGTAACTATCACAAGGGTAGAAGGGAAGTTTAGGAATACCAGGGTGAATGAAAACAATGTTAATAAAAATACTCACCCAAATCCACTTAGTAAAATGATTCCCAGGGCTATTTTACTAAATTCTGGCATCAAATCTTTTTCCACTGCCAGAAAAGTGAACAGAGTTTACCCTAAGTCACCTGTTAAGAGTGCAAAAACCAATACAACCTTTGTTAAATCTGCACAAACAGGGAAAAAGACCTTTTATGAAAAGAAAGTTTACTACAACCAAAAGTGGGCACCAAAAACAAAAATTTCAATGCCTAGTTGCCACTGCTAGACCAAAAGTTTCCACTGGTGGCTTAGTAAACAAAAATGGGGTAAAGTTGGGAAATGCTGTGAAGGCCTCAGTACGTTAGGAATGGAAACCAAAAGGAATTAACACCTTAGTCAATCCCAATGGTGTATATCAATGACCTTTGACAGATATAATTATATTGATACACGAGGCAGATCCAAGTCATCTGTGGCTTGGGTCCCCAAAAGGAACTAATTCCTTTATTTTATGTGTAGGGACATTCAAAGCCTAAAGAAGATCAAGGATATTCAGACAGTGGATGTTTAAGGCACATGACTGGCAACAAGTCCTATCTCACAGACTTCAAACCTTTTGATGGGCAATTTGTCAGCTTTGGAGGAGGAATTGGTGGCAAAGTTTTTGGCAAAGGAACAATCAAGGCTGGAAACTTGGATTTTGAGAATGTGTATTATGTGAAAGAACTCAAATACAACTTATTCAGTGTGTCACAGATGTGTGACAAGAAGCACAGAGTTCTTTTCTCAGAAGATGAATGCTATGTCCTTTCAAAAGATTATAAGTTACCTGATGAAAGTGAGGTTTTACTTAAAATCCCTAGAAAAGGCAATCTTTATAGCATTGAAATGAAGAAAATTGTGGCTAATAATGTTGATACTTGCTTAATTGCAAAAGCCACTTTGGATGAATCAATGCTATGGCACAGAAGACTTGGTCATGTTAACTTTAAGACCATCAACAAGATTGTAAAGGATGGCTTAGTAAAAGGGTTACCAGAGAAGAGATTTCAGAATGACCAAACCTGTGTTGCATGTCTCAAAGGCAAGCAACATAGAGCATCTTGCAAGAACAAGGCCTGTAACTCCATTGCTCATCCTCTCTATATGCTGCATATGGACTTATTTGGTCCTACATCCATAAATTTGAAAAAATATTGTCTTGTTGTAACTGATGACTTCAACAGATTTACATGGGTTTTCTTCTTAAGAACCAAGGATGAAACAACAGGCATCCTCAAAACTTTCATTACTGAAGTTGAAAACCAAGTTGATAAGAAGATCAAGATTATCAGTTGTGACAATGGGACAGAGTTCAAGAACAGAGTTATGGATGATTTCTGTAGAGAGAAGGGTATTAAGAGAGAATTCAGTGTTGCAAGAACCCCTCAGCAAAATGGTGTAGCTAAAAGAAGAAACATAACACTGATAGAAGCTGCTAGAACCATGTTAGCTGATTCTAAGCTACCAGTGACATTTTGGGCTGAAGCAGTTAACACTGCTTGTTATATTCTGAACAGGGTTTTGGTGGTGAAGACTAAGAATAAGACACCTTATGAGCTATTCAGAGGAAGACCCCCAATCCTGGATTTCATGAAGCCATTTGGATGTCATGTCACAATTCTCAATACCATTGATCATCTGGGTAAATTTGAAGAAAAGTCAGATGAAGGTTTCTTTGTTGGATACTCCATGGCTAGTAAAGCATTCAGAGTGTACAGTTTAAGAACAAAGAAGATTGAAGAGAATCTGCATGTTGAGTTCCTTTAAAATAAAGCTAACACTGCGGGTGCAGGCCCTGATTGGTTATTTGATCTTGATACACTCTCAAACACAATGAACTATGTACCTGTTGCTTCAGGTACTAGGGATAACAACATTGAAGGTTCAGAAGAATTTCTTGATGAAGATGAACCTACTCAAGATTCTGAGGATGATAAAGATCAAATCATTATGCCAATATGGGACTTTGTAGAAAATGATGATGTTTCAAAGAAGGAAGATCCAAAACCTTCAGCAACTATTGGAAAAGAAGGTGATGTAGAAGTTGTGAACTTGGAAGCTCAGAACAAGGATATTCCTGAAAGCAGTGGTAATCCACTTCCCACTGCTACATGAGAAGTTTCCACTGGCAGTCCAAATGTGGAAAATTCTACTTTTGTTGCTCAGGAAACTATCATATCTGATGTGGAAATCACAAATATGCCTCCTGCATATGATGTTTCACATACTCCTCAGGCTTCAATTCACAAAATTCATCCCCTTGATAATGTGATTGGTGAATTACAATCAGGAGTGAAGACCAGGAAACAAACAAGGATGGCCAATGATCATGGATTCATTAGTGAAGTTTATGAGTCCAAGAAACATATAAAGAAGAATGAATGCTTGTTTTTCTGTTTTCTATCAAAAGAGGAACCTAAGAATGTGCAAAAAGCATTGACAGAATCAAGCTGGGTAGAGGCTATGCAAGAGGAATTGCTTCAATTCAAGCTTCAAGAGGTTTGGGTTCTTTGTGATCTACCTGATGGTATGAAGGTTATTGGTACAAAATGGGTCTTCAGAAACAAGAAGGATGAAAGAGGCATTGTAATCAGGAATAAAGCTAGATTAGTTGCTCAAGGTTACACTTAAGAAGAGGGCATTGACTATGAAGAAGTTTTTGCTCCAGTTGCAAGGATTGAGGCTATTAGATTGTTCCTGGCATATGCATCTTTTATGGGATTCACTGTATATCAAATGGATGTCAAGAGTTCTTTTCTTTATGGAAAGACTGATGAGGAGGTTTATGTTTCACAACCTCTAGGCTTTGAAGATCTTGAACATCCTAATAAAGTCTATAAAGTAGTCAATGCTCTTTATGGCTTACATCAAGCTCCTAGAAAATGGTATGAAACCCTGGATGCTTAAATTTTGAATAATGGGTTTCATAGAGGGAAGATTGGTCAGACTTTGTTCATCAAGAAAGACAAAAATGATATCCTGTTGGTTCAAGTTTATGTTGATGATATTATTTTTGGTTCCACAAAGCTAGAGATGTGCAAAGAATTTAAGAAGCTGATGAAGGATGAATTTCAAATGAGTTCTATGGGGGAACTTACTTTCCTTTTGGGACTTCAAGTACAACAAAGACAAGATGGAATCTTTATCAGTCAAGACAAATATGTGGCTGGAATTATCAAAAAGTTCCACTTTACTGATGCCAAGTCTTCCAGCACTCCTGCTGATAAGACTACACATCTTCTTTTGAAGGATGATAGTGGAGAAGAAGTTGATGTTCACACTTATAGATCAATGATTGGTTCTTTGATGTATCTTACATCATCTAGACCAGACATTATGTTTGTTGTGTGTGCTTGTGCAAGGTATCAAGTCACTCCAAAGACATCACACTTAGATGCAGTGCAAAAAAATTTCAGATACTTGAAGACATATCCTAGTCTAGGATTGTGGTATCCAAGGGAATCCCCTATGGAATTGGTTACGTACTCAGATACTGACTATGCTGGTGCAAGTTTGGATAGAAGGTCAACCACAGGGGGATGTCAATTTCTTGGATGTAGATTGGTGTCATGGCAGTGTAAGAAATAGACTATGGTGGCTACTTCAACCACTGAAGCAGAGTATGTTGCTGCTGCAAGCTGTTGTGCTCAGGTTTTATGGCTTCAAAATCAACTTTTGGACTATGGGTACAATTTCATGAACACCATCATTTTTATTGACAACAGCAGTACCATATGCATAATTAAAAATCATGTTCAACACACTAAAACTAAACATATTGAAAATTATACATCACTTTATAAGAGATTGTTATGAGAAAAAGCTTATTCAAGTTGTCAAAATTCATACTGATGACAACTATGCTGATTTATTAACAAAAGGACTTGATGTAGGTAGATTTCAGTACTTGGTAACAGGTATAGGAATGCTTAATCCATAAAATTTTGATGTCTAATAACTTTTTGTGTTGAGGGGAGGTTTTTGGTACTTAAATTGTCATATCTGTTTTTATATGTTTGTCCACTAACTTTAGTGCAGCGGATAAAGACAACAGTGGAAATATATATCAAGCAGTGGAAATATTTACTCTCACAGTGGAAACAAGAAAAATAAAAGTAACTTTATTCATTCAAGAAACCATTCAAAAGTTACATCCAACAGACTGAGAGTAGATGAAACAAACACCAAAGACACAGATTCTAACACCCTACACCCTACAGCAGCTACTCCATTGGCTTCTTGCCCTTCCCCTGGTATTCATGCTTAGCCTTCTGAGCACTCTTCCTCTTGTTATCAAAGGAAAATTGCTTCCTTGGGCAAGCAAGACCTAGCACTTTTTTTGGTGGCTTTTGGAGTCTTGCAGGCTTTTCTGGTGCAGGCCACTTCATATTCACCATTGTTGATTCAAGGGCTGTTGTCAGTGCCTTTGGTAGCTCCTTGGACAAGGTGTATGACTCATAATCATCATCATCAGAAGAAGAACTTGAGTAGAACTCAAGAGATGGAGCAGGAGCAGGGGTAGAGATCTTTTTATTAGGCTCCATGTTTGTAGAGCTTGAAGCACACGGAGGAAAATAATCACCCCATCAAGAATATTCCTGTTCAGAGTCAGAATAGTAACTTATCTCTCCATCAGATGTATCATCTGAAGAGATGTAGATGAGTGGAAACCAGCTCATGATGATTTTTGGGTTTATGATGTTAAATAAAAGTTTTGGTGAAGAGTTATGTTGATTCAAGCCCTTTTTATAGGCAAAGTCAAACCCTAGGGATATTTAAGAGAAGTTATTGATCTTATCTGTCTTGGTAGTTTGGGGTAGTAAATATGGGCATTATTTACTATATCGGGTTGACTTTTGAAAGATGTTTTTAGGAATAGTGGCTTGGTCAAAAAGTAACTTTGGTTAGACTTTGGTTATTGATATTATATGGTTTATACTAACATGTGCAGGTAAATAACCAATATTCTTACTGAGAGTTGATCACATGGTGTGTAACTAAGACACACAACAAATGTTTATTGATTCACCATGTCTAATCCACATAAGAATCTACTAGTCCAGAGCAAACGGCTACTGGTAAAGACTTAACAAATCCGTTTATGGTTGATAGTTTACCAAAAACTGTATGGTTATCAACTCACCATATTCCAAGTGATGAAGAGTTGGCTAGTCCATAGCAAACGGTTCATGGTAAAGACATATAAAATTCATTGATAGCTGATAGATTGCTAAAAACCATGCTAAGAGCAGCTGAATTTTTACTTGATTTACTTACCACTGCTCTTGAAAATTTTTGTGAAAAATTACCACTGCTAGTTCACAGTTACCACTGCAAGTGAAATTTTTATCACTGGTGAACTAGCCGTTGCAACTGTTGTGTCAGTAATCTTATTTTTTACTAGCCGTTGAGAGTAACCGTGTTTTCCTTATTAATAGGGTAAATTTTTGTGAATTATCTTCTTACCTAATTTAATTTATTCTTTTCCTAAAGATAAATACATTCTAAGGATAATTCTTATTAAGCATTCTTCTCAAAACCCTATTAGTATAAATTTATCTCTCATACGACATGATCATCATTCAAGATTCCTAACACTTTCATCTCTTTATCACAAAACTATTTTACACTTTGCAGATGAGCACAACCAAGTGGCCTACTTGAAGAAGTCAAACGAAAAGAGTGGCCCTGTTTTTCATCAGATTGTGGATTTTCTCAACACTACCCATATTAGGTATGCTTTAACTTTAAATCCCACAATCTATGTCTCTCAAATCAAACAGTTGATTGCAGAGATGAAGACTTATTGCTGTCATGTTAGGAATTGGAAAATGTCTCAATTCAAAGGCATGTCTCATGATAAGATTGAATGGATCTTCTACAGGCTCAAAAGACAAGATAGAGATTTTATTCCTATTGATTTTGAAGAAGAAGAAAGAAGATTTCCTAAGTCTAAAAGGAAAGCTACAGCTTCTGAACAGAAAGCCACTAAAAAGACAAGATTTGCTTAAGTAGAAGAATCTCAATCTGAGAAACTTATAGAAGATCAGCTGAGTGCTATGATAGTGATAGAAGAAGAAGATTTCTATCCAGATCCTATACAAGTAAGACATCCAATTATTGATAGGGAAGTGTACACAACAAAGAGTTTTGCTCCAACATGGAAGATAACAAGATTGGGAGGTGAAACTTCATCTTTCATTCAATTTGAAGATCTTATTAAAGCTTGTGACAGAAGTGATCTTGATATGCTTTGGAAGTTAGTTGATGAAAGATTCATGGTTGATAATTTCAAAGATATAACAACCCACAAACACCCATTACTATCATTCCAATTACAAATACCTATTGTAGGTATTTCACAGGTAAATTTTTGCTTTTTATATACATTATTACTTACATGACTCACTAGACCTGCTCACGTATCTACACAAGCCAAATAACTCAACACTCACATCCTATAAACCCAAGGTATGTCAAGCATAAACTCATAACAACACCATAATAAGTAATACACCAATCTAAAACACTAAACATAACACAAAACCCTAATAAACCCTAAACTAAAACTTAAGTAGGATTATATGCTTATCTGAACCTATATGCTTAGTTAAACTAGTAAGAATGTGTACAAGGCTTAAGTAAGAGTATCTTTAGGTATATTAGGACTATTAGGTTATAGAATAGAACCCTTAGAACTTAGATATAAACCCCCTAAGCCCTAAACCATAACTAGGTCATAGATAACTAGAATTAGGTCTAAACCCACCCAAAACTTCCCCATAGGTCACTACCACTTAGTATAAGCCTTTAGGAACTTAGGAATAGTTATTAGATACCCTTAAGACACTAACTTATGCACAAAACCATAGGATAAACCCTAGTCTCTCACTAAACCCACTTAGGTCATTTAGGTTACAAAACTAGGTCAAACCTTCCCAAAACTTCCCCATAGGTTACCCACACTTAGTATAAACCCTTTAGGTCTTAGGATTAGTCACTAGACACACTTAGGAACTTAAATTAGGCATTAAACCTTAGGTAAAAACCTTAAACACATAGTAAGTAGAAACTAGGTCTAAACTTAACTAAAACTTAATAAAACCTAAACATAAGCAAGCAAGCACTCTACCACCACTCCTCAAGCAGCTTATACACCTTCTTGACACTACCAAGCACCCTACCACACACCTCCATCACCTACTAAACTAATCCACCCTAATCCACCACTAAACTACCCCTAATCACCCTAAACCCATCAAGTAGCTTACAAGCACCTCCAAGCACCCAAGCAAGGAGGTGTGTAAGCTACTTGTCACCTCATTTCCCCTAAACCGCCTCTACGGCCTCACCTCCTCCACAAACACCCCACACCGCCATATAGACTAGCCTCATCACCATGGTAGCTCTTATTAGTCACCATGTAGCTGTGGTTAGTCACCCCCTCCTCGTGACACCATGACTCCCCAAACTTGGTCACCAAGGCTTACGAGCCTATAAATACCCCGTACCTCCTCCATTTCCAAACCAAACCTCTCCTTTCTTCACCACCTCAAATATTCTGGTCTTGGTAGTAGTATAAGAGCCCTAGTAAGCTTAGAAGTCGAGTGGTAGAGCCTTGCATGCTTGTCAAGTCTATTTTGAGTCGAGGAAACCCTAGAAAACCCTAAACCTAATTCTAACCCACGTAAACCCCCCTAGCCAAGTAAATCTTACTTTTAGTTAGTATAACTTTAATATAGTCTTAGGATAGATTTAGGATGCCTTAGATAGCTTAGATAACCTTGCATGAGCCTAGAACCATTCTACTTGCTAGTTTACGTTTTAAAACCCTAGATCGAGTCATATACTTGCATGCATGCTATAAGTAGTTAATTTAGGTCATACACTAGTTAAATATAACTTAGATAACTTAAAATAAGTAAAACATAGGCTAGAAAACTTAAATACTAGATAAAATACAAGTTACATGCATATTAGGACTAGTTTTGCAATAGTTTACATGCATAGGGGCATATATTGTAAATTCTTGAAATTATAAAGTCTAGGGACTGTTTTTGACCTTTCCTAGAAGTTATAAGTAGTAAGGATTAGTTTTGCATAATATTAAAACCCTAGGATAGATAATAACATAAGTATAAATTAAAAGGATTAAAAATGTAAATAGTATAAAAATAAAGGTCTAAAAAGGTAAATATAGAAAACTTAGGAGTCTTAGATTAATATAGAAGTCTAGGGACTAGTTATGTCATGTATAGATAGTTATTAGTATAAGTAATATAAGTAATATAAAACTTAGGGTAGAAAACATAAATATATAAACTATAAGGGTAAAAAGTGAAAATATCATATAAGTATAAAACCTAAATAAAGTTAGAAGCATAACACAATACTAGGGAGCTTCATGCGAGGAGTACTATGTGGATATTTCGTTTTTGACGAGTTTGTTGGGTTTACGAATTAAAGTGCCCTGACTCCTCGAACGATTATTGCATATACTTCTGAGATATGATGGCCCGAACGGTGATATGATTATAACTAAACCCTAATAAAAACATAACTCAATAATAGGGAGCTTTGTGTGAGGAGTATTAACTTCTGAATTATGATGGCCCGAATGGTATTATGTTGATAACATAATACAATAGTAGGGAGCTTCATGTGAGGAGTCATATACTTCTGAATTACAATGACCTGAACGGTGTTAAGTTATATCTAAAACATTAACAAACCTAAAAACAATAACTTAAGAAACATAAACATGATAACTAAAAGCTTGACATACATACAAAACCAACAACAACACACTAGGATACGTGAGTAAGGCGGTCTAGTTCCCGAGTCACTATTTGCATTACTTAGATTACTCCACACCCAGGTGAGTCTTCATACCCTTACATCTTTTTAAACTTTCAAACTAAATGCTTTTATAAACCCTGTAAGGGGGATACATGCTAAATGCTTTACTTAAAACTGAATACAAGTCTTTTTCTTTGGTTGTTTGCATGAGTAAACTAACTGCCACCACTACATAAACAAAATTCATGAATATAATCGTTTGGAAGGTTTTATCCAATTGAACGCAAATATAATTAATAGAACTATTGGATTTTGACAACTCCTGTTGGTATTAACACCCCACTAGGTGGTACCAATAAGTACTATATTTGAATCCAGTCAAGGTATAACTTTGGCAAGTTATCCTTCTATCCCCTCATGTTGGGTCTGCAGCCCACATGACCCGGATCGTTAAGGTGTGATTCATGAGCTTAGTGCAACCTACTAAACTCCTGATAATTGTGCATGCATCACAATTATCACAAAAACTTGCATTTTCCCAGATGGGTGTGACAACTGAACCCAGGAAACTTGTATTCACTAACCCCTAAACCTATGATTCTCACTAAACACCTAGTGTTGACTTTCTAAGCATGTATTCTAGGTTTAATACTTCTATGGACCTATGGCGGAAGGAGGTATTGAACTCGAAGGACATCTCATGGTTATCATTCAAACACCACTAACCTAACTCTTACATTTTTGGGACTGATGCGTGGGGATCGCAACAGGCTTTACCTCTCGAGGGATCTCGAGAAGCTTACAACCCCCACCAGGCAGTGTACCTAATCGTTGTAGTATAGTATAGTGACAAGTACCGGGGGATTGATCGTTCAGCTTAGGATTAGTGTCGCTAGGATTAGAAAACCTAATTACTAGTTCTAAAGGTGAGGGATGATTATTTTTGTATTTTTATATTTTTTAGAAAGCAAGTAAAAATCTCGGGTTTTGGTAGAGTGGGCGGAATTAGTTGCTATTCAACTAACCCAAAACTAAGATGCAATCAAAATAAAATACTAAAAATGAAATTAAACTAATTTATACTAAGGTTGTGAGCAGTAATTGGAGAAAATGTGTTTACTCAGACTTCACTACTCCCTAGATATCTTTTACACGTTAATTACTTGTTATAATTGTACGGATGACGGATTGTATTCCTTAATACCATTCATGGGGTGGCATACATAACTCCCCAATTCTATGAGCTCTTATCTCCTCCTACACCATGACCCAGCACAACTATAGGGATTGTAAACAGTGGCTCATGCATTAAATAAAACCAATAAAGACCTAGTACGCCTCGGTTCATGTTTCTTAAGACGTTCAAGCATGTTACCATTTGGAGATCTGCCAGTTTTCTTAAGCCTAACATATAAAATCATTCATCCAAGACAAGAATAAACAAGTAATCAACACATAATCAATATCTAGGTTTCATTAGATCTAAGCAAACACAAAGGAGATCTAGCCTAGCATAATGGAATTGAGACAAGAACAAGATATAGATAACCAACACATAGACATATTGATTGAATTAGAAGAACACTTATCTCAATTACAATGCAAGGTATCAAGGGTTTGGAACCCTTGAAAAACCTGTAAAAGTTGCACCAAATTCGTCTTTAGGGTTTCACCAAAACTTCTCTCTCCTTTAATGTGAAAAACTAGAAAACTTTATATAGGAAAACAGGGGTGACGGCGTCAAGATCAAGGGTGTGACGCCGTCATCTCGCCGTCAAATACTTCCTCGGACGGCCTTGATCTACTTATGACGGCCTATGTGACGCCGTCATCAACCACGGTATTTTATTCTTGGGACTTTGACGCCGTCAAGAGCAATTCTTGACGCCTTCATGCACTGTTCCCAGCATAGAAATTTGAGACTTTGCCGTTTTCTTCACTTTTATGCTCCAAAAACGTCCAAAATGGCTTCTTTTCTAGAATTCACTCTCCAAGTACCTAAAATCACAAAAGGAACGATTTAGGGCAATATTTGATCAAATAAAGTCGGATTCGGGCTTAAATGACCCCCTAAAAACGGTTCATTTTTCGCCTCATCATATACCCTTACACTTGAGATTTGCTTGTCCTCAAGCAAATGCGCTTTTATTCTACTCAAAAGACAAGTTAGGGGTCATTTAACACTAATATAAAAGTAATTACAACAAATAATCATTCCACTAAAGACCAATAGACAAGCACGGAGATCATATACAAGCACCTCACAAATAGTGTTTAGATACTCACATCTCTCGGGTGTAATAAAGTAATATAACATTATGGAAATGGAAGATATCTCTCACTACCTGTCATAGCAAAATAGATTACCATAGGCTTGGGAAAGGATCAAACCTCCACCACATGGCGTAAGCACCTAGGATAAACTATCAAAGAGGTCTTTTAAAGGGTTGTAACGTTAGGTATAGGGATATGAATTACACGGTTTTGTTGGATAAAGGAAGTTTTACTGGTGGCGAGTTAACAATCTTGGTTAATTACATGTACAAGATGGCGTTGCTAAGCCAAGTCTAGACTCGACTTAAGCTAACAAATGAAAATTAACAAAAACATAAAATGAACATAGAATAAAAACGGGATGGTAGTCCGTATGTTTTTTTTTTCTTTTTTCTTTTTCTATATATATATATATATATATATATATATATATATATATATATATATATATATATATATATATATATATATATATATATTTTTACACTCTTACCCTACCATCCAAAATAATACATCATAGGGGTATGAACATTCCCCTTACACTTGAATCTTTACATACTTTACATTAAACTATTCTAATGACTCGAATTAAGAAAATCAAAACACTTGGAGCACTTTTAAGATTAACGCACATATGGGGGTAATATATGATGTTCTTCCCCATTACTCCATAAAATAAGTACTTACCCATGAGTCCCATGAGTCCCAAAACAATATGTACAAGGATATGACTCGACTTAGCAACCATGTAATCAATTAGAAAGTTAACTTAGGGTTTAACAAATAACAATAATGCACTAAAAATGAGCGCATACACGGAAGGCTAAGGCGATTTGGTTGTACATTTAAGTGGGGTGTAACAAATTCTTCCTTTAAGTAAGATGCTTAAAGTTAGAAACGAAAAGATAGGCTCGGAGGGGTGTACTAGGGGTTTCGTGTACTAAAAATGAGTACAACGCTAAGGGTGTGGAAAAATTAGTTGACTTAACTAGCCAAGTAATATGACTTAAATGGTCAAGTAATTATAATACGGGTTTAACACAAGGGTGATCCAAATGCCTCTTATCATGTAGTAAATCCTTCTACACGAATGTAGTCTCACTAGCGGTCTCGGGATGCATCACTAACGCAAGTTCTAGAATCTAAATGCTACTGGTACACTCATAAGCACTAATAGTAAATGCTTTTCCTATCAAATCTAAAGGCGAACCTCACATATTTGGGTGGAAAATTTTTCTGAATATACGGTTATGTGCTAGTCATACAATCTCCTATCCATGAGACGCTTTCTATGGCTAAAGTTTCACTCCTAAATGTTGTAAAAAATTTTAAATTTGGCGCTAAAATTGCACTAACAATTATTTCTCATAGTTTTATTACACATCTACCATCAAACAAAACAAACTCAAGCGATAGTGCATATGTAAGGTATCATCTTTTTACCCTCCCCTTACACTTAAGATGAACATTGTCCCCAATGTTCAAGTAAAGAATGTAAAAGTGAAAAAAATAAAGAGAATGAAATCAAATATTCCCCTGATTCGCTCGGTATGGATTATAGGTTGGCCAGGTTAGATCTTCCTCCAAGAAAATGAACCATCAAAGCTTCCCTTTCAGAATATAAATCATCTCCTTGTCGAACATAACCTGTAAATCCTGACAAAAATAGACAAGACAACCTCGCGTAAAATCGGCGGCATCCTATATAAGTTACTAAATCCTAGAAAACAAAGTAAGATATAATGCTTGCGGAATGAAGTTTGCAGATTTCCTGGAGATTATAAAACTTAATAATTCACAAAAACCATAAGACTCCGTTAGAAAAACAAAATCGGTAAAATTTCCAGATTTTAACTCCGTCAGAATGGACCTGCAGAAATTCTTATGTTAAGTTTCCGGAAAATTTCTGGAAAAACTTGGTCCTACTTCCTGGAAAATCCTGCAAAACTTCATTATGACTCAATACAAGCATTTGACTCTAACAAATACGAATATACATGTTCATTTAATATTGTGGAGAATCACGATCGGGTTGTTTCTTGAAAAACATATTTGGGGTTTCCCCTTACACTTATCTTTTGCAAAAATACTTTTAGGTTGGAGTTAAGACTAGGCCAAACAACATAGTAAAGTATTTCCACATTTTAATTTAGAGACATGATCTACCAACAATAAAAATAAAACATGCATACGGAAGCAAATAAAAATCAAACAAAATAAAATCACACAAAACATGGGTTGCCTCCCAAGAAGCGCTTGTTTTTGTTCGAGTCACGAGCCTGACTCTACCCTTAGTTAACGGAAATAGGGGAGGTTTTCCCTACACTTTGAATTAAGTGTGGGTGGAAGTAGCGATACACACCCCTAGGGTGGAAATATGCCTCGTAAGGAAAGAGTGGTGGATGAATTATATGCTCAAAGGGGTGTGCTCCTATCATCATAACCTTACCTAATTCAATCGGGTTAATGGGTGGATTAAGATTTTCTCCTAGAAAGGGATCATTTTCAATCAACTTCAAGAGATTACTAGTTGGGGATCCAGCTTGACCTAATAAACCCGGTTTAAACCCATAATGTTTCTTGTGATCAAACATAAATGGGTGATGTAAGCATGTAAGGTCATTTTCCACTCCTATATTGGCTTCCTCTCTACAAGGCTTAGAGTCCACTACCTTTATCCTAAGACTACCCGGACTACATGGGTTGATGGGTGGGTCGGCTCCTCTTTTGTCTCCTAGTTGTATATCAAAGGATGGAAAGTAGTGTGAAGATTGAGGTTCCGGTTCATCAACACTAGGTGATTCCCTAGAATTAGGAGTAAGGTTATCACTACAAGTATTCAAACCTATATCCTCTAGTGGTTTTTGGTACAAGGGCTCTACCTCTATTGGGGCTCCTATAGTCTCTTCTACATCTTTCGGGTAAGTCATGGGTGGTGTGTATTCCTCAAGTGATGATGGGAGTTGTGGGGTACTTTGTAGGTTTGTGTTATTTACCTCATCCTTCTTTATCTCAATATCATCTATATCCTCATCATGTGTTCCTTGAGATTCCAAGTCATTGATCATAAAACCTAGGTCTTTTTGCTCAATATGATCATGCTCGGCTAAATCCTCCATAATTGTTTCTTCAAGTTGTGATGTATACAAATCCATCAATTCATTGAACTGATGGTTCACTGTTAGGAGGCTTTCCTCAAAAATTTTCCAAAGGGTCTTACTAAAAGGAATTGATCCTAACAATGATTGTTTAATATAGGCCACACATGCGCATAACTCATCAAACCTATCAAACTTTACACCCATCTCTTCTTGTATATATCTAAAATCACTTAAAAATTCATTGGAACAACAGGAAGCAAATCTATCCGAGTAAACTAATTGTTCCTCTATAGTTAATGATCTAAATAGAATTTCATCCGCCATGAAGACAAATGAAAATGGTTTTACAAACAAAGGGCACAAAGAAAAAGATAGACTAAAGAGAACCTAAAAATAAAAATAAAACCTTACTAGAAAGGAATCTAGCAAGTAGACCTAATAAAAAGAAATTCTAACCTAGACAATAACTATTCCCCGGGCTGCGGCGCCAAAAACTTGATGCGTGGGGATCGCAACAGGCTTTACCTCTCGAGGGATCTCGAGAAGCTTACAACCCCCACCAGGCAGTGTACCTGATCGTTGTAGTATAGTATAGTGACAAGTACCGAGGGATTGATCGTTCAGCTTAGGATTAGTGTCGCTAGGATTAGAAAACCTAATTACTAGTTCTAAAGGTGAGGGATGATTATTTTTGTATTTTTATATTTTTTAGAAAGCAAGTAAAAATCTCGGGTTTTGGAAGAGTGGGCGGAATTAGTTGCTATTCAACTAACCCAAAACTAAGATGCAATCAAAATAAAATACTAAAAATGAAATTAAACTAATTTATACTAAGGTTGTGAGCAGTAATTGGAGAAAATGTGTTTACTTAGACTTCACTACGCCCTAGATATCTTTTACACGTTAATTACTTGTTATAATTGTATGGATGATGGATTGTATTCCTTAATACCATTCATGGGGTGGCATACATAACTCCCCAATTCTATGAGCTCTTATCTCCTCCTACACCATGACCCAGCACAACTATAGGGATTGTAAACAGTGGATCATGCATTAAATACAACCAATAAAGACCTAGTACGCCTCGGTTCATGTTTCTTAAGACGTTCAAGCATGTTACCATTTGGAGATCTGCCAGTTTTCTTAAGCCTAACATATAAAATCATTCATCCAAGACAAGAATAAACAAGTTATCAACACATAATCAATATCTAGGTTTCATTAGATCTAAGCAAACACAAAGGAGATCTAGCCTAGCATAATGGAATTGAGACAAGAACAAGATATAGACAACCAACACATAGACATATTGATTGAATTAGAAGAACACTTATCTCAATTACAATGCCAAGTATCAAGGGTTTGGAACCCTTGAAAAACCTGTAAAAGTTGCACCAAATTCGTCTTTAGGGTTTCACCAAAACTTCTCTCTCCTTTAATGTGAAAAACTAGAAAACTATATATAGGAAAACAGGGGTGACGGTGTCAAGAGCAAGGGTGTGACGCTGTCATTTCGCCGCCAAATACTTCCTCGGACGGCCTTGATCTACTTATGACGGCCTATGTGACGCCGTCATCAACCACGGTATTTTATTCTTGGGACTTTGACGCCGTCAAGAGCAATTCTTGATGCCTTCATGCACTGTTCCCAGCATAGAAATTTGAGACTTTGCCGTTTTCTTCACTTTTATGCTCCAAAAACGTCCAAAATGGTTTCTTTTCCAGAATTCACTCTCCAAGTACCTAAAATCACAAAAGGAACGATTTAGGACAATATTTGATCAAATAAAGTCGGATTCGGGCTTAAATGACCCCCTAAAAACGGATCATTTTTCGCCTCATCAGGGACCTCAACAAAATAAAAGTATATCTTTTATAATTAAAACTCTGATAATTATGAATGATAACTAATTTTTCAAAACGTCTCTTTTCAAGTCGGTTTATATTACTGTATCTGTGATTCTATGAAGTAATACCCCAAACACTTTATCCGCTGCGATCAGTGAAAAATGGGGGTGTTACAGATTGGCATCAGAACTTCAGTTGTAGAGAACAAGGTCAAAACCTAAACTACAACAATTTTTCCTAAACCCGAGGAAGTCTTCAGTACCTCTACCATCCTCCATAACCATATGTGCTAAGGTAAGTATAATTATCGCCTGCTTAACTGCTAAATGATTTACAGTATTTTCTTTATTATATAGTTATGTCTACTCCCCTCTATTCTACCCCTATCTCATCTAGTCCACATCCGGAGAATGATCTTTCCTCTCCGAATGTACTAGATTACTCCCCTAAACCCTATAACTTAGAAGACTCTAGGAATAGCATAGATAACCCTAATTTAAAACACATAAGAGATTTCTATGCTAAGACATCACCCCTACCTCCCCTAAACCCTATTATACATCCACTTTTTCCTACCTATAAAACAAAACCCCATGGTTTCTTTCTACCGAGAGAACCATATATACCTAAACACCCTATCCCTACCTATACCCCTAGATTTGACTTTAGGCAACCCTATACCTTAAACCCTACACCTTACTTAATAAACCCTCCCATTCCATCTTGGAAAGATGAAATTGTAGAAAAACCCTCTAGGTTGACTCTAGAAGATGAGGAAAACCAATTAGAGGAGATTTTAAATAACTTAGATGAAATTTTTCTTGATCCCCTTGAGAAGATAGAAAAAGGTCATAATAATAATAACTTAGATAATCAACCTGACTATAGTAGTTTAAGAGAGAATTTACAAGAAAATCGTTTAAAAATAGCTAAAATACAGAAAAACCAAATGAAACATCACCATAAAATAGCTTTTGCCCGATTTAGGCTTTGTACTTTAGAAAAGATAATAGATAATGACGAGGAAAACTTAGAAAACACTAACACATGGAATTAGGTAATTAGGAAACTTTAGAAAACTTAGGTAAATAAATAACCCTAGGAGACATGCCTTAGAATAGTTAGAGCCTTTAGGATAAGTAGAATAGAAATAAATAAAATAAGTTAGGATTTAGAAACTACCTGGTACCTCTCAATTAGGATAGATTAGATAACTAGACTTAGGATTACCCTTCACCTTAGAAAACCCTTAGGAAAAACCCTTAACCCTTACCCTTAACCCTTACCCTCAACCCTTACCCTTAACCTACCCCGATGTCTTAGGTAAATAGAATCTCTAAACTGTTTTAAATTTCTCTTACTCTAACCCTTTTTCAACTCTTTTGCCCCTTACCGATGGTGAGAATCCTCATTCTTCACCATAGAGATCTGAATTCTTTCTCCTCTGATCTCTAAACCTTCACTTCTTTCCATGGCTTTCATAAGCTATCTTTGTTCTAGTTAGAGATCTACCCCTGACTATTCCCAATGCAAATATATGATCCTCATATATAAGCATATTCCTACTCTTTATTCCTCTTAGATTACTATGATACCCGAGCTAGTTTTCCCCAATCCCCTTTAGTAAACCCCAAAACCTTAGTTAGGATTTCCATACTTGAGGTTAGATAGACCATTAGGATGATAAAACCTTAGACCATTAGGATTATAAAACCTTAGGATTAGAAAACTTTAGACCATTAGGATTAGAAACTGATGAGGCGAAAAATGAACCACTTTTAGGGGGTCATTTAAGCCCGTAATTGAATTTATTTGATCAAATATTGCCCTAAATCGTTCCTTTTGTGATTTTAGGTACTTTGGGAGTGAATTCTAGAAAAGGAAGCAATTCGGACGTTTTTGGAGCATAAAAGTGAAGGAAACGGCAAAGACTTAATTTTCCATGCTGAGAACAGTACCTGACGGCGTCAAGAAGAAAATCATGACTGCGTCAAGAGTAAAATCCATGACGACCCAGTGAAAACCTGAAGGCGTCACAACAAGGGCGTCAAGAGTTAATATGGTGACGGCTTGCATAAGGAGTATACATGAAAGCGTCAGACCCAGATCTAGGCAGTCTGAGAAACTATTTGGCGGCGAGATGACGGCGTTAGAATTTTGTTCTTGACGCCGTCACCTATCTGAATCTATATATAGTTTTCTATTTTTCATTCATAAAAGGAGGAACTTGTGTGGAGAAAACTAGGGCCGAACTTTGTAAACCCTAGGTCATATTTTATAGTGTTTTCAAGGGTTTTCACCCCTTGAATCCTTTCATGTTCAATTAAGATAAGTCTTCTCTCAATTCATTCAATATGTCTATGTGTTGTTTGAATATATCTTATGCTTGTCTTTATTTCAACATGCTAGGCTAGATCTATCTTGTGTTTGCTTAGATGCAATGAAACCTAGATGTTAATTATATGTTGATTACTTGTTTATGGTGGTAATGGATGAATGATTTCAATGTTAGGCTTAAGAAAACTGGCAGATCTCCATTGTGTAATATGCTTGAACGTCTTAGGAAACATGAACCGATGTGTACTAGGTTTTATTAGTTGTATTTAATGCATGAGCAAATTCTAGTGATCCCATGTTAGGAGCATCTTAGCCGGCTCGACATAGGAGTGAAGTAGGCGCTTATAGGATTGGGGAAGTAAGTACGCCACCCCATGAATGGTATTAAGGAATACAATCCGTCAACCACGCAACTATAACAAGTAATTAACCTGTAAAAGATATCTAGGGAGTAGTGAAATCTAAGTAAACACAATTCTCCCACATATTGCTCACAACTCTAGTATAATTTAGTTTTATTTTCATTTTAGTATTTTATTTTGACTAGCAACTAATTCCGCCAAACTCCTTCAAACCCGAGATTTTTACTTGCTTTTATAAAAACTAAAAAATACAAAAAGAATCATCCCTCATCTCTAGACCTAGTCTTTAGGTTTTCTAATCCTAGCGACACTATTCCTAGCTGAACGATCAATCCCCCGGTACTTGTCATTATACTATACTACATCGATCAGGTACACTGCCTAGTGGGGGTTGTAAGCTTCTCGAGATCCCTCGAGAGGTAAAGCCTGGTGCAATCCCTACGTACTATGTTTTTGGCGCCGCAGCCCGGAGAAAAGTTATTGTCTAGGTTAGAATCTCTTTTTATTAGGTCTACTTGCTAGATTCCTTTCTAGTAAGATTTTATTTTTATTTTTAGGTTCTCTTTAGTATATCTTATTTCTTCGTGTTTTTGTTCATAACTCTTCGCCATCCGACATCATGGACGATGGTAACATCTTTGAACCCGTCATCCCACCACAACAAAACCCACCACCAGATAACCAACCTCTTAGGCCCCGAACCTTAGGAGAGTACTCCCGACCTAGCCACCAAGGCTACCAAAACACCATTGAGCTCACCCAAGGAGCCAATGTGTCTCCCTTGCGATCCGACACCATCCGGTTGGTGCAAAGCGGATGTGCATTCCATGGACTTCGTTCCGAAGATGCAAACCAACATCTCAAGGATGTAACACCCCCTAATTTAAAATGTAGCAGCAGAATAGTAATTAGGGTGTTACGGTGAGGATCGAAGTCATAATGATAGAAAACGACTCGAAAGAGACGTTTTAAAATATAAGTTCATTTATAAAAATTCAATTACAAGAGGTCCTTATCAGAGTATTATAATAAAAGTCTTGATGTTCTAAACTGAATCAAACATCATTTATTTTACACCATTATTTAAATAAAGTAGATAAGTTTTGAAGTTTTGCCACCCGTTCCATGCTTGCTTCCCCTGCTAAATACCTGAGATACATGCTTAAAAGTCAACAAAAATGTTGAGTGATATCATAGAGTTTGAATTTAGTAATCATTTTGATACACAAGTAAGATTGTATTGGAAATACAATCAGTTTGAAAATATTGATATTGCAGTTTATATATTGCTCTAAGTCTCATGACACGCAAACGTTAACAAATACCGTAAAAATGGAGGTGTTTATCAAATTAATGATAATTTTGCCCTCGTGTAATAGGTGATTTGCCAATTCCTATTTTTACTCAAATATAATTATCACGACTAATACGACTAACCACATGCATAATGGCATTCCGTCAAGTATTAATGGGACAGGCTGTCAAACCTTAAATAGATCTATTCATTATATTCGCGTTCACATAACAGTAATTAATGGCTCATGATCAAGGGTCTTTTGGCAATAGCTAACTTAGGCATATATCAAGTCAGGAAGCATACAGAAAATTACTTGCGATCTGTTTATAACATGTATCCCCCTCACGGAGTTTGAAAATAAGTAAATGTGAGGCTATGACTCACCTTGATTGGTACTGAAATGAAGAAAATAAAGTCGGACGAATTTATGATAACGGCTTCGAAACACAACCTGATAAATAAATTTATCTGAGAATTTGACCAAATACTATTTGGTAAATACGAACGAATAACGAATAATAATTATTCGTTACGACGAATAAGTGATGTGCAGTGTAATTCTTGTGATATGCATGATATGACAAAATATGATATTTAAATTATCCATCGAAGTTTTACCTTTTTAATCGTAAGTAAAAATATTAATTTTTGAAATATCGTTATATATATTATTAACGTTACGTTAAATAATATATATAAGTAAAAATAAAAGTTTAAATGTAATACGAAATAAATTTACGAAAATAGAAAATAAATAAGAATAATAAATAGATTATGTTTAGTCTTTGTCTCTTTTTTTCCAATTTTTCCATTTTAACTCTAACGATATTTGCGTTACACCGTTAGTCCTTTTCATAAATAAATTCAACTATAGTCCTCTAATTGTCCAATAATCAATACTAGGCTTAGAATATTAACTTTCATCAATTTTTACCCTTAAGTTTCTGTTTTTACAATTTTAGTCCTTACTTTTCAATATTTACACTTTTAGTCCTTCTAGGTGTCGTCGCGTTACATTTTTAGTCCAAAATTACAAAAATGATTATAAAAATTTTCGTGGCTTATTAAGTCAATAATAAGCTGATTTCAACTGCTTATTTAACAAAAAGCTTATTTTTTTAGCTTATGGGCCATTAACGAACCAATATAAGGCCCGTTAAGATTTTTGGAGGCGAGGGCATGGAAAATGTTTTGGGCCTGGCCTTGGACTATTTTTATGATTCTAAAAACATTTCATATGGGCCTAGTGGGCTTACGTATCGTTACTTCTTATTGGGCTTGAATTGAGCCCACACGAAAAATATAAAGTTTATAACTAAATTTGGTTTTTAAAAATCTTGTTCTTGTCGATTCAAAATGGATCGATTGGTGTGTCGAAACGTGAGTATTTTTACAAGTTGTATAAACGAAATTGGTAGTTTTCTAGGTAGTCTATTGAGTCGTGTAATAATATAGTACTATTGTTACGTGAAATTTAAAGTTATACGTATGTTTTGTAGCTTGTTTGAATCATGTATATATTTGAAAAACTTGAAATCATTTTCAAGTGTTTTACTAAATTTTCATACGATGGACATGGTTTAAAATAGATGTGTGTGATGCATGTAATGTTTAAACTAACATGAACTTTGTGTGCTACGTGACTCTGAGGCCTTCTAAGATAGAGGCTAGCCACGTTCGTGTTCTAAGTGACAATATATACGTGAAATATATATGTAAAATGTATATACGTTCGAAGCAAAAATGAATAAGGTGCATGACTAATTTTTAGCGTGTGATTTGAATGGAAACGAGTAGAAATAACTTACAACACCCTTTAGGTGGTAGAGAGTCGAGAATGAAAGTATGGAACACAAGGAAAATCTCGTTCAACGTATAACCCAAACGTTATACGTATATATCAAACCCGATATCCCTTTTCTTGCTTCCAAACAATATAGCAAACGATTTCTGGCTTGTAAGAGTAATTTTTAGGAAGAAATAAATATGTGAGAGAGTATGAGAATGGTGACAAACGGTGCATGCATGTAAGCTATATATGGTTTCAAAATATAACACGTATGGGTGAAATATTTCAAGAAAACTCATGTACTATTGCATGTCAGTAAAACCTAGGGTCTAAGGTGATTTTTATATTGCTAAACTAAGGAATGTGAGTGCACAAAATGTGGGAATTGTCTTGATGAATCATACTCATGTCGACCAACCATTTTTATGTGTATACGATTTACCAAATCGTATACTACTTGATTATAGCTAATCATCTTTGACATTCGAACATAAAATCATCTCAGAAATGTTATTAGGAACAATTAGAAACAAACGGGAATCAAAACAGTTTAGTTTTGAATAAACTATGAATTGATTGGGTCGAGTATATATCGATCACTTTGCCATTTAAAAACGTATCAAACGTCGTCCAATGAACTTGGGATTTGACACATTAATATTTGGCTAGGTGATGAACGAGATGGTGTAAAAATTTTGGTACGTTGTGTATAAGAATCGAGATTAAACAAGGCGTTTTGGGAGGCTTGGTACTAGTCGATCGTATGAAATAATAAGGATTTGGATTTGGGCTTTTGGTTTTGGGCTTATGAATAGTGATCGAGAGGTGTTGGGCTGAAAATAATTAAGGGCCCGTTTGGTTAATTATTGTGATTAGGAAAATTAATTAGGTTTAGTAATTATAATTTGGATTAAATGAAAAGTTTAGGTTTCGAGTAACGTGTCGAGGATTGATTCCGTTATTTCGTGAATTATATTATTTTGTGATAATCGTCAAAATAATATAATAAGAAAAATTTCAAATTTTTCCGAGAAAATGGGAATTAGTAACGATAACGAAGGATTATTTATTTATTAACGATATAATTACAAGAAACTTTTACAGGGTTCTACAGTACCCACTTGTCATTCTGAATTTCGTCCCGAAATTCAATTTTAAGAAATCTAACAAGTGCGTTCTATGAAAATAAATGTGGATATTTCTCACGGAATCTATCTTCTCTTTCCCATGTGTAAGTTGGTCCTCTCTTTGAGTCCCATCTAACCTTTACAATGGGGATACAATTCTGTTTGAGTTGTTTTATTTCTCTATCCATTATTTCCACAGGCTCTTCTGTGAACACTAGTTTGTCATCCAATCTAATCTCCTTTAGTGGAATGACGAGAGTTTCATCAGACAAACATTTCTTGAGTTGTGATACGTGAAACGTAGGATGTACCCTACTGAGTTCTTCTGGAAGTTCTAACTTATAAGCAACTGAACTAATTCTCTCCAGAATTTTGAAAGGTCCAATGTACCTCGGATTTAACTTTCCACGTCTTCCAAAACGGATTATTCCCTTCCAGGGAGAAACTTTCAACATGACTTTGTCTCCTACTTGAAATTCCATAGGCTTTTTCCTGACATCAGCATAACTCTTCTGTTTGTCACGAGCAGCTTGCAAGCGTTGCTTGATTTGGAATATCTTCTCTGTAGTGTCATGTATTAGCTCTGGTCCGGTGAGTTGCATATCACCAACTTCTGTCCAACAGACTGGTGATCTGCACTTCCTTCCGTAAAGTGCCTCAAAAGGTGCAGCCTTTATGCTGGCATGGTAGCTATTATTGTATGAGAATTCAACTAATGGCAAGTGTTTATCCCAACCTTTTCCGAAATCAATCACACATGCTCGGAGCATATCTTCCAAGGTTTGGATTGTTCTTTCACTTTGTCCATCGGTTTGCGGATGATAAGCGGTGCTCATATCTAACCGAGTACCAAGAGATTTTTGTAGAGATTCCCAAAATCTTGAGGTGAATCGGCTATCTCTATCAGAAATAATAGATATTGGAACCCCATGTCTAATCACAATTTCCTTAAAATACAACTGAGCGAGTGTAAAACCCAAAAATCCGACTTTCTTAAATTTCCCAAACAATTTGAATTTTCATAAGTTCGTACTAAACCTAAGTTCGTATTTGATAACTTTGAAAATTTATATTATATTAAAGCCTAACCACGAAGGATATATAAATTTCGACACACACGATCCTATACATTAAACATCACATGTTTAAATGTCACTCATTGGGCCAAAATCTAATTAAAATTAGTACACAAATAAGATACCCATGAATAAAACCTAATATGATATAAATTCAACACAACATTATGTTATATACAAAAACATCACACGTTAAAGGTCATATATGGGCCAAGTATTATCTAACTTTGTACACAACATTTTATACGCATGAAATAAGTTCAAATATACTTGAAGATTGAAACTCAACTTGGTCTGTGGTCCTCCTTGATGCTCGGCTGGAAACTCCCCATTTGATCCCATAATTTTAGCTACTTACCATCTTCATCCCCTTATTTCAAATTTTATCTACCAAATCAAATCACACTTGTGATTCCCCAAATTTCTGCCATATCACCTTCCCTATTTTCGGCATTACATTTTTATATCTTTCCTTCAAAAAAATTTAGAGACACAACGTTTCACACATAAACAATTACAAGAATGGCGGCGAACTACTCTTCCCACCTCATTCAATCTTATAGGGACGTATACAAGTGATTCAAGATGGTGATTTTGGCTCGCGATATTGATACGTAGGTGGTGGTGACCATGGTTTGGTTAACAGAATCGAGAGGGTGTGTTAGCTTTTGTGGTCCTGGTGTCGTAACTAAGGTTCGAGTGGTAGTCTCTAATGTTGGCATACGTTGGGTGTTGTTTTGCCGGGCATTCAGTATGGTTTTAGAGCCTTGTTTTCTTTCCTGGTCGAACAGTAAGGGTAAAGATATTAGCCCTTGTCTTATTCTTTTCGTTTTGAAAATTTAATACACTCGTACACCATGTCACTTTATAAACAACTATGAATTAGATCATAATGAATGGTGCATGCATATTATACGTATGAAACTCACAAGACATCATGAAAATAGCTCACATAAAATCATAAGAATCATCACATGAAATACGTTTTGAAAACCTATCTAATCGATCTATATATGTTGTATTTCGAATTAGTTTTGTACATATGATATAAACTATATCTACTCGATCATGCATAAATAAATAATGAGGAGATCGAAATCGTTTTCGGTAATATTATATATTACGTATGATAATATGATGTGTCATGAGATGTGAATTGAATATGAGTAACTATAATCTTGAATCATGTATAACCTATACTAGTACGTGGGTTTAAAAAGAAAATATATATGTTACATACGTACTCATTTTCATGTATAATGATCAAGTCTAGTTCATTTAGTATAACGATTTTCGCGTCACATTTAAAAGTCTATCATTAATCATGCACATATAATCTCTATGAAATAGTTATATAAACGAAAACATAATAAAATGCCCACCAATCAAGATTACAGACCGAATAGTACGTGTCGTACAATAGTATGGTTTTTCATGAAATGTATCTTTTAAAATGGAAGAAGTTAATTATTTGACATTTAAATGCTAAACTTTGATAAATTATATTTATGATCTTAATCTATAATATTGATCATGTTAAACCTTTAAATCTATTTAATTACCAATTGTAATCCTAAATGAAAACTTACTAATTCGGGAAACCTGCTTAAAATAGAAAGTTACTTAAAATGGTTAAACTACTTAATGGGAAACTTACTATTTTTTTAAAGTTGCTATTTTTGGAAAGCTGCTATAAAAGAAAAATTATTAAAAATGGAAAGCCAACTAAAATGAGTGATCTAATTTAAGATAAGTTATTAATAATAAGACGACCATGTATTTGTGTAGATTCGCTGAAGAAAGAGTTGCTTCCAATCCTTATGTTTTCTATGGTATTTGTACTTGCGGTCTAAGGTACAGATATTCCGTACTCTCTTAACAAGAGTACAACTTTATTTCTCTCTCATGACTTTCTCTCTCTCCTTATAGTATTGCACCTTAATATTGAACTTTGATTGACCTATTGATATTGGTCCTTTGACCTACATCTTGATATTGACCTATGATCTATTGATAATGACTTTGGGTATTTGAACCTTTGGATATTGGACCTTTGATAATAAACCTTGATATTGAACCTTGACAATAAACTTTTGAAACTAAACTTTGAAATTGAACCATTGATATTGAATCTTGACCACTTGACCCTTCAGTATTTACCCGGGGTATTACTTGTTGTGGAGTAGCTACAACCATAGCATTGATGCACCAATGTTATGTACTCTAGCGTAGTTGGAGAGATGTACTACGCCGTCCCCGATATACTATTGACTACTGCTTTGATTGTGATTGTTATTGGCCTACGGGGGCATATGGATGCATCCTAGATTTGAATTGTATTGACTGATTGATTGATTGATTAGTTATTGGAGCTACTACATTGTCCACATTGCTACATATTGTATTGGTGACTGGGTATGCGTGCATTGTTACCCCTCACATATTGGGAGTTGATCACTCCATATTGGGCTACTATTGTATTGTATTGTATTGATTGGCCTTGGGTAAAATACTGAAAACTTACATACACTATACTTTACACTTAACCATGTTATATTTTTGATTACCCTCTTGGATACCACATGTAATCCTATCTTCATATCCCTTTGATTATTCCTAACTCTATTGTATCGGTTATTATTTTGTTGATATCTGTTCCCTGAGCTTTTTATGCTCAGCCGCGTTTTCTTTTCCATGCGGCAGGTACTTAAGCTAGGATGCGGGGTTTAGCTTTGGGGATGAGAGAGTGTGGACCAAACCTAGAGTTCCTTGAACGATGGAATTTATTTTATTATCGTATTTTCCTTATTTTGGAATATCCTTGTAATCCTTGTACTCATTGTATTGTTAAAGTATTAAGCTTGTGTTTTGCTCTGTTGGACACTATTTATTGTGATATCTTTTCCCTTGACGGGTTGGGGTGTTACAATTTATGGTATCAGAGCCTAGGCTGACGACTTATAATACATAACCTGGACCTGTGAGTTTTGGACCATTTGGTTTCCACTGTAGGAACATTGGTGAACACCTTGAAAACTTGATTTAGGATTTTTCTTTGTGCGAACTTAAGTTTAAACCTGTGAGGATTCGGTAGATATTAGGTTTCCTTCGGCGTACTTTCCCCTTTCGTGTTTGTCCTTGACTTCCTTATTCTGACCAGTTGGTAACCGTTCAGATGGTTAAATCTCATCGCTCTGGACCACCTGACGAAAACCAGAAGAAAATGGTGACTCATGCCATTAAGGATACTTCAAGATAGATCCGGCTTGTAAGACGGAGTAAGGGAACTACTGTTGATGCTACGGGCAGCCAGAAGGTGGATGACAAGGAGAAAGAGATGTATGAAACTAAAACAAATGATAACAAAGGTATTGGCACCAAGTATTACGGAAAGTGCCATGAGTCTGTGGAAGGAGAAGAGAGAGATCGCAAAAGTGGTGTTGCTAGCCGCCTTTTGCCGCAACACGAGATTAACAAGAATGGCTGGATTAGTGAAAGACAGGAAGAGAAAGAAGATAATGATGTAGACTCCGATCTAGAGTCTACGGCGACCAGCCGTTATAATCCAAGTTGAATGAAGGGAATTTGTAATCATGAACTAGTTTCTTTTACTCTTATATTTAGCCTATATTAGACTTCGAATTTCATTTCCATTTCCAAGTTACTCTCATAATATTAAAATTTTGAATTAAGTTTCCCTCCTGTCCGTTTTGTTATGGCAATCTTGTTTGTGTTCACCAGTTAATTGTTATGGGAATCTTGATGATTTTGGAAGTATTGGTACGATGGTTTTGCACCCTAAATTAATTGACCTGATAAATTCCGTTACTTTTGGATAATTCTCATCTTTTGACTCTATTGACGGTGTTGGCAACTAGCATCCCACGCGTATCATTTTGACAACAATACAATGTTCTTATTCGCAATGAGGCATACTTGGGCTATGAAGCTGAATAAAATCCCAACCTTTTTGAATAGTTAACTTATCTTCCTAAAGACTCTTGATAAACCTTACACTTGATCCTAATTCGTGAACTATCCATCTGGTTTGGCGAATGTAGTTGCAATTCCGTTTACCTTTGATATGATTTTGGACCTATCTTTGAAAATCCTTTTCCGATGGCTTCATTTGAAAGACTGAAGAAACAAATAAAAGAACTTCTAAGAAATAAGTTACTAACCAAGAGTAAGCCATGAAGTATATCAGTTTTATTGGTGAAGAAGAGGAGAGACGACGTTGAGTGAAGGTGAAGGTTCCTTAAGATGATTTTTGAGGAGGTAATTGTATTCGTAATAATAAGTTAACGATTCCAATTGTATTGGCTATCACGTCAACTATTTCCGTGTACATGATGAGATTATGTTTTCGTGAATATTTAGAGAAATTGTATAGTATGAAATGGAGTTATGAGTTGAGGTTATTTTTGAAATCGCTTTCCATATTCGTGACGACTACTATGACGGTTAGTGACGCTAATAGTATTAGCTAAAGCTCTAACCATCTTGTGAATATGATAAACAGTCATTGTATGGCGTAATAGTACATTCGGAGACGAGAAAGAACATGGAAACCATTTTGTACCTTGTTAGAATTTGGCGACCACTTGTGCATTTTGGGACAACGGTGTTCTTAGATTAGAATATCTCTTTAAATTCCGCAAGATCTTAAACTATCACCAAGTGATCAAGACCGACAATAAATTTGAAAAACTAGTTTTTTAAATCTTACAGAAGAATCTTGGAAGATGATTACCAATTTGCGTCAACTAGAAACTTATGAGAAGATTAACTTCACTGCCTGACCTGGAATTGACAACAACAGTGGCTACCATGAAGAGTGAAGACATTCCTTACAAGGCAGAAGTGTTGGCGATGCAGGGGACAAGAAGCTAGTCAAGATGGCAAACCTGGAGCTGATGAAGACATGCAGTCTCACTTCCCTATTCATCTTAGTTGTACTAAGATGAATTAAGAGCGGAAGCAGACTGGATGATGAAGGAATTAAAGATCGTGTTAGGAATTCACATTACTCCATCGCACTCCAAGAAGAACTGCAGAAGACTCATGTTCACAGTTTTGTTTCACTCCCAGATTGATAGACAAAAGAAGACAGATTTGATGTTTTAAATGGGTGGTTTTTATAACAAACCATTTTGTTGTTTAGATGAGTTGATTCTGTGAAGGATGAAGTTAATGATGACTAATGCTCACTCTCATTAATTTCTTGAGTTTCGTTATCCGGTAATGTGATCCTTGGATGATTTATGATCTCCAATATCATTTCTGTTATGTGTTCATTCTGCGTATTGATTGGTAATGGTCTTGTTTTGGAAAATTTGGCGAATTTTGGAAAATTGATGCTTTTCAGACGACGTACCTAGATTGCTGATATGTTAGATTTCCGATACTCTTGCGAGTAGTTTGTTTTTTTCCCTTGAGTTATTCATAGAGACTTCCGCTGTTCGTTTATTAAATGTTCCTCTTGGTTATGACGCTTGATTTCGGTTGACCTCTGGGATGATAGAAGTAACAGGTGAACTAAGATTGGCTTGGTTGTTTACGACTCGTGATAAAGTATGACCATTATGAGGGCATATTTATATGATGCTAGTATTATGACACCTGGCCAACGTGATAATACTTACACCATATAACGTGCACTTATTGTGGCCATAGGATATCTTGGGGAGTATCTATAGAAGCTTAGTGTTTGATCTCCGTTGGATTTTCTGCGATTTGTGAGACTTTAGGTTCATTCTACTTATGTGTTGACTCTGCATTTGTTTGTTAGATAATTGGATAAACTTGAACTCTCGATTTTGCATTATGTTGACCTCGATACATCTGTCACCAGTCTCAAGCTCTTGTAGAGACCTCTACTGTTTGATACAGTTAATTTGATTTGAAATTTTGTTCGTATCCCATATGAACTTTCTCGAAGATTTAGCTATCATCCTTTACATGTGGTGTCATATCCTTTTGATCAGATTTAGCCAGACGTGTCACTTCCAGAAGGACCGGAAGCCATTCTTGATAAACAGGAGAGAGTCATGAGAAACTACTTTGTTTTGAAGATCTTTTATGAAGAGCCTCCCCGAGTGTGAGGGTTAAGTATGACGTCCTTTTGTGCTCGGCAACATCTCTGTCTAACAGTTGCAAACTTCAATTTCGCGGACGAAATTTTCTTTTTAGAGGGGAAGAATTGTAAAACCCAAAAATCCGTCTTTCCTAAATTTCCCATACAATTTGAATTTTCATAAGTTCGTGAACTAAACCTAAGTTCGTATTTGATAACTTTGGAAATTTATATTATATTAAAGCCTAACCACGAAGGATATATAAATTTCGACACACACGATCCTATACATTAAATATCACATGTTTAAATGTCACTCATTGGGCCGAAATCTAATTAAAATTAGTACACAAATAAGATACCCATGAATAAAACCAAGTATGATATAAATTCAACACAACATTATGTTATATACAAAAACATCACACGTTAAAGGTCATATATGGGCCAAGTATTATCTAACTTTGTACACAACATTTTATACGCATGAAATAAGTTCAAATATACTTGAAGATTGAAATTCAACTTGGTCTTTGGTCCTCCTTGATGCTCGGCTGGAAACTCCCGATTTGATCCCATAATTTTAGCTACTTACCATCTTCATCCCCTTATTTCAAATTTTATCTACCAAATCAAATCACACTTGTGATTCCCCAAATTTTGGCCATATCACCTTCCCTATTTTCGGCATTACATTTTTATATCTTTCCTTCAAAAAATTCCGAGACACAACGTTTCACACATAAACAATTACAAGAATGGCGGCGAACTACTCTTTCCACCTCATTCGATCTTATAGGGACGTATACAAGTGATTCAAGATGGTGATTTTGGCTCGCAATATTGATACGTAGGTGGTGGTGATCATGGTTTGGTTAACAGAATCGAGAGGGTGTGTTAGCTTTTGTGGTCCTGGTGTCGTGACTAAGGTTCGAGTGGTAGTCTCTAATGTTGGCATACGTTGGGTGTTGTTTTGCTGGGCATTCAGTATGGTTTTAGAGCCTTGTTTTCTTTCCTGGTCGAACAGTAAGGGTAAAGATATTAGCCCTTGTCTTATTCTTTTCGTTTTGAAATTTTAATACACTCGTACACCATGTCACTTTATAAACAACTATGAATTAGATCATAATGAATGGTTCATGCATATTATATGTATGAAACTCACAAGACATCATGAAAATAGCTCACATAAAATCATAAGAATCATCACATGAAATACGTTTTGAAAACCTATCTAATCGACCTATATATGTTGTATTTTGAATCAGTTTTGTACATATGATATAAACTATATCTACTCGATCATGCATAAATAAATAATGAGGAGATCGAAATCGTTTTCGGTAATATTATATATTACGTATGATAATATGATGTGTCATGAGATGCGAATTGAATATGAGTAACTATAATCTTGAATCATGTATAACCTATACTAGTACGTGGGTTTAAAAAGAAAATATATATGTTACATACGTACTCATTTTCATGTATAATGATCAAGTCTAGTTCATTTAGTATAACGATTTTCGCGTCACATTTAAAAGTCTATCATTAATCATGCACATATAATCTCGATGAAATAGTTATATAAACGAAAACATAATAAAATGCCCACCAATCAAAATTACAGACCGAATAGTACGTGTCGTACAATAGTATGGTTTTTCAAGACATGTATCTTTTAAAATGGAAGAAGTTAATTATTTGACATTTAAATGCTAAACTTTGATAAGTTATATTTATGATCTTAATCTATAATATTGATCATGTTAAACCTTTAAATCTATTTAATTACCAATTGTAATCCTAAATGAAAACTTACTAATTCGGAAAACCTGCTTAAAATAGAAAGTTACTTAAAATGGTTAAACTACTTAATGGGAAACTTACTATTTTTTTAAAGTTACTATTTTTGGAAAGCTGCTATAAAAGAAAAATTATTAAAAATGGAAAGCCGACTAAAATGAGTGATCTAATTTAAGATAAGTTATTAATAATAAGACGACCATGTATTTGTGTAGATTCGCCGAAGAAAGAGTTGCTTCCAATCCTTATGTTTTCTATGGTGTTTGCACTTGCGGTCTAAGGAACAGATATTCCATACTCTCTCAGCAAGAGTACAACTTTATTTCTCTCTCATGACTTTCTCTCTCTCCTTATAGTATTGCACCTTAATATTGAACTTTGATTGACCTATTGATATTGGTCCTTTGACCTACCTCTTGATATTGACCTATGATCTATTGATAATGACTTTGGGTATTTGAACCTTTGGATATTGGACCTTTGATAATAAACCTTGATACTGAACCTTGACAATAAACTTTTGAAACTAAACTTTGAAATTGAACCATTGATATTGAATCTTGACCACTTGACCCTTCAGTATTTACCCAGGGTATTACTTGTTGTGGAGTAGCCACAACCATAGCATTGATGCACCAATGTTATGTACTCTAGCGTAGTTGGAGAGATGTACTACGCCGTCCCCGATCTACTCTTGACTACTGCTTTGATTGTGATTGTTATTGGCCTTCAGGGGCGTATGGATGCATCCTAGATTTGAATTGTATTGACTGATTGATTAGTTATTGGAGCTACTACATTGTCCACATTACTACATAGTGTATTGGTGACTGGGTATGCGTGCATTGCAACCCCTCACATATTGGGAGTTGATCACTCCATATTGGGCTACTATTGTATTGTATTGTATTGATTGGCCTTGGGTAAAATACTCAAAACTTACATACACTGTACTTTACACTTAACCATGTCATTTTTTGATTACCTTCTTGGATACCACATGTAACCCTATCTTCATATCCCTTTGATTATTCCTAACTCTATTGTATCGGTTATTATTTTGTTGATATCTGTTCACTGAGCTTTTTATGCTCAGCCGCGTTTTCTTTTCCATGCGGCAGGTACTTAAGCTAGGATGCGGGGTTTAGCTTTGGGGATGAGAGAGTGTGGACCAAACCTAGAGTTCCTCGAACGATGGAATTTATTTTATTATCGTATTTTCCTTATTTTGGAATATCCTTGTAATCCTTGTACTCATTATATTGTTAAAGTATTAAGCTTGTGTTTTGCTCTGTTGGACAATATTTATTGTGATATCTTTACCCTTGACGGGTTAGGGTGTTACAATTTATGGTATCAGAGCCTAGGCTGACGACTTATAATACATAACCTGGACCTGTGAGTTTTGGACCATTTGGTTTCCACTGTAGGAACATTGGTGAACACCTTGAAAACTTGATTTAGGATTTTTCTTTGTGTGAACTTAAGTTTAAATTTGTGAGGATTGGGTAGATATTAGGTTTCCTTCGGCGTACTTTCCCCGTTCGTGTTTGTACTCATTGTATTGTTAAAGTATTAAGCTTGTGTTTTGCTCTATTGGACACTATTTATTGTGATATCTTTACCCTTGACGGGTTGGGGTGTTACAGCGAGTGTTTCCATCTCGTCAGTTTCCTTGATTGGTAGAAAATGTGCAAACTTGGTTAATCGATCGATGATAACCCAGATTGTATCTAATCCGGTCAAAGTCCTTGGTAATTTGGTAATAAAATCCATGGTGATTCGTTCCCATTTCCAGATCGGAATTTCTGGTTGCACGAGTAATCCTGATGGTTTCTGAGTCTCTGCCTTTACTCTAGAACATGTTAAACATTTACCAACATACTCTGCGATATCAGCTTTCATATTTGGCCACCAATTATTCTTCTTAAGATCTTGGTGCATCTTATTGGAACCGGGATGAATAGAATATTTGGATTTATGAGATTCATGCATGATAAGGTCTCGAATACCTCCAAAGAGAGGAATCCAATATCTTTCCTTAAAACATAACATTCCATCATTTCTTCTCACAAATTCTTTTTTATTATTTGGCATTCTGTCAACCTGATCTTCAGGGTTTGACCTTCTGTCAATTTTCTCATATTGCCGGTTTTCTTCTTGTAGAGCTTCTGTTTGAGCTTTGATGATTTGAGCTGGAAGTGGCGAATGAATTGTCATTCCTAGAGATCGAACTCTAAGAGGTTTAATTCTGTATTTTCTGCTCAACGCATCGGCTACTACGTTCGCTTTACTAGGGTGGTAACGAATTTCATAGTCGTAGTCGTTGAGTAATTCTAACCATCTTCGTTGTCTCATGTTTAGCTCCTTCTGATCCAGTATATGTTGAAGACTCTTGTGATCGGTGAAAACCGTACACTTTGTACCATATAGGTAATGTCTCCATATCTTAAGAGCAAAGAGCAAAAACTACTGCTCCTAATTCTAGATCATGAGTGGTATAATTTTCTTCATTCTTCTTTAGCTGTCGTGAAGCATAAGCTATGACTTTGTCTCTTTGCATTAGTACCGCACCTAACCCATGATGAGATGCGTCACAATACACTACAAAGTCCTCATTTCCTTCCGGTAATGCTAATATTGGTGCTTCACAAAGCTTTTGTTTCAACAGTTGAAATGCTGACTCTTGCTTCTCTTCCCAGATATACTTCTTGTTCTTCTGGGTGAGTTCCGTCAAAGGTTTTTCAATCTTTGAGAAACCTTCTATAAATCTCCGGTAGCAACCGGCGAGACCTAAAAATTGACGAATTTCGGTTGGGGTGGTGGGTGACGTCCAACCTTTAACTGCTTCTATCTTCGCGGGATCTACATGGATACCTTGGTTGTTGATGATATGGCCTAAAAATTGAACTGTAGAAATCCAAAAATCACATTTGGAAAAGTTGGCGTACAACTTTTCTCTCTTAAGTAACTCCAAAATAGTCCTTAAGTGATCGGCATGCTCTTCATTATTGCGCGAATAGATTAAAATATCATCAATGAACACAATAACGAATTTATCCAAGTATGGCTTGCATACCCGGTTCATTAAATCCATGAATACTGCTGGTGCATTGGTAAGACCAAATGGCATCACTTGAAATTCATAATGTCCGTACCGTGTTCGAAAAGCTGTCTTGGGAATGTCTTCTTCCCTGACTCTTAATTGATGATATCCTGATCTTAGATCGATTTTTGAGTAAACACTAGATCCTTGTAATTGGTCAAATAGATCGTCGATCCTTGGCAATGGATATCGATTCTTCACCGTGAGTTTGTTCAACTCCCTGTAATCGATACACATTCGGAATGTTCCATCTTTCTTTTTGACGAATAGGATTGGTGCTCCCCAAGGGGATGAGCTTGGTTGAATGAATCCTTTATCTGATAGTTCTTTCAACTGTTCAGATAATTCTTTCATTTCGGAGGGTGCTAATCGATATGGTGCTTTTGCAACTGGTGCTGCTCCAGGCACTAAATCGATGCAAAATTCTACTTGACGAGTTGGTGGAATTCCAGGCAAGTCTTCGGGAAATACATCAGAAAAGTCTTTTACAACTGGCACTTCATCAAGTTGTTTCTTCTTTTCTTTTGTTTTTCCTCCCGTTACTTGAATTTGAAATACATGGCATCCTTTGCTTATGTATTTCATCGTCTTGGCATACGAGATAATATTGAACGAAGTTTTAGGTTTATCACCTTGGATGATTAAGGTTTCACCATTGAGTGGAATTTGAATGACTTTCTCGTCACAAATTATTCTGGCACGATGTGTAGATAACCAATCCATACCAATGATGACATCAAAACTTCCCAATTGTATGGGCATAAGATCGATAGGGAAAGATTTACTTAGAAGAGTTAAGGTGCAATTTTCGATTAGGGTATTGGTACTTAGGATATTTCCATCTGCTAATTCTATTTCATAGATAGTATCTAACGTTATAGGAGTAATATTTAGAATTGCGGCAAACGAAGTAGACACAAAACTTTTATCTGCTCCAGAATCAAATAATATCTTAGCATCTTGTTGATTTAATAGGAACGTACCCGCAACAACATCAGAATTCTGCGTTGTGTTTCCATCACCAAGTACATATGCTCTTCCTCGGGCAACATTATTGGCATTCTTCGGACAGTGACTTCTGTAATGTCCAACTTCACCACAACCATGGCACTTTACTGCTATCGGTTGTGTGTTGGCTTGATGAGGCAAAAAATGATCCGTTTTTAGGGGGTCATTTAAGCCCGAATCCGAATTTATTTGATCAAATAGTGCCCTAACTAGTTCCTTTTGTGATTTTAGGTACTTTGGGAGTGAAATCTGGAAAAGGAAGCAATTCGGACGTTTTTAGAGCATAAAAGTGAAGAAAACGCCAAAGTCTTAATTTTCCATGCTGGGAACAGTAGGTGACAGCGTCAAGAGTAATTTCCTGACGGCGTCAAGAGCAAAATTCCATGACGGTCCAGAAGAGATTTGACGGCGTCATGAAGGTAGGGCGTCAAGAGTAAAAGTCATGACAGCCTGGAAATGAAGAAGTCTTGACGGCGTCAAATGTAGATCAAGGCAGTCCGAGAATAGTTTTGGCGGCAAGGTGACGGCGTCACAAGATTTGTCTTGACGCCGTCAGACCTCTTTTCCTATATATAGTTTTCTAATTTTTCACATTTGAGAGAAGAGAAGTTTTGGGGAGAAACCCTAGTACGATTTTGGTGCAAACTTTACAGGTTTTTCAAGGGTTCCAAGCCCTTGATACCTTGCATGTGTAATCAAGATAAGTGTTCTTTTAATTCAATCAATATGTCTATGTGTTGGTTGTCTATATCTTGTTCTTGTCTTAATTCCATCATGCTAGGCTAGATCTATCTTGTGTTTGCTTGGATCTAATGAAACCTAGATGTTAATTATGTGTTGATTACTTGTTTATACTTGTTGTGGATGAATGATTTATATGTTAGGCTTAAGAAAACTGGCAGATCTCCAATTGGTAACATGCTTGAACGTCTTAAGAAACATGAACCAATGCGTACTAGGTCTTTATTGGTTGTATTTAATGCATGAGCCATTGTTTACAATCCCTATAGTTGTGTTGGGCATGGTGTAGGAGGAGATAAGAGCTCATAGAATTGGGGAGTTATGTGTGCCACCCCATGAATGGTATTAAGGAATACGATCCGTCATCCATGCATTTATAACAAGTAATTAACGTGTAAAAGATGTCTAGGGAGTACTGAAATCTAAGTAAACACATTTTCTCCAATTACTGCTCACAACCTTAGTATAATTAGTTTATTTTCATCTTTTGTATTCTATTTTGATTGCATCTTAGTATTGGGTTAGTTGATTAGCAACTAATTCCGCCCAAATCCTTCAAACCCGAGATTTTTAATTGCTTTCCATAAAATATAAAAACACAAAAATAATCATCTCTCACCTTTAGAACTAGTATTTAGGCTTTCTAATCCTAGCGACACTATTCCTAAGCTGAACGATCAATCCCCCGGTACTTGTCACTATACTACACTACAACGATCAGGTACACTGCCTGGTGGGGGTTGTAAGCTTCTCGAGATCCCTCAAGAGGTAAAGCCTGTTGCGATTCCCACGCATCAAGTTTTTGGCGCCGCAGCCCGGGGAATAGTTATTGTCTAGGTTAGAATTTCTTTTTATTAGGTCTACTTGCTAGATTCCTTTCTAGTAAGATTTTATTTTTATTTTTAGGTTTTCTTTAGTCTATCTTTTTCTTTGTGCCTTTGTTAGTAAATTAAGTTCATTGACTATTCCGTTCACCATTATGGAGAACGCGAATCCACTAAGTCCGACACTAGAGTTTTACCAGAAAAAATATAATTACACCAGTTTGGATATACCAAGATGGACGAATGAAATGAGGAGGACAGGATCTTATGTTGATTTTATTGAGTACCTTGAGAAAAGAGGCCAAGGGTTTAAGACTTTTAAAGAATTCACCTTAGGAGCTCCATCAACCCTTCAAAATGCCTCACTTAGTGAAACCTATGCACCATATAAGCCTTCACCTAGGATAGTTTCGTATGAGCCACCTAGCTGCATGTCATGGTTAGGCACTACCATAATACAGGATGAACACATAGGTGACCTTGATGTGATGGAGGATGTAGCCGAGCGTGATCACATTGATAAAAAAGACCTAGGTTTTATGATCGATGATGATGAATCTCAAGAAATAGATGATGAATCTTTTGGGCAATTTATATATAGCAGTCAGAATATTGAGGATGATCCTTATGATTCGGACATAGAAGTTGAGATGCCTAGGGAAGCACGTGAGATACTTGGGAAAATGTTAGGGTTAGATTATAATAAAACACATGTTGAGGATATAGGTGATTTTGACACAAGGAATGATGAAGTAAATAACATGAGCCCACAAAGTACCTCACAAGTCCTACCATCATTTGAGGCACACATACCACCCGTGACTTACCCGGAAGAAGTAGAAGAGACTATAGGAACCCCAATAGAGGTAGAACCCTTGGATCAAACACAACTAGAGGATATAGGTTTGAATACTTATAATGATAACCTTACTCTTAGTTCTAGGGAAGTTCCTAGTTTTGATGAACCGGAGCCTCAACCAAAACTGTCACCTAATCTTCCATCCTTGGATGAAAATTTAGGAATTGAAATAGGTTCCGATCCAACCATCAAACCATATAGTTCGGGTAGTCTTAGGATAAAGGTAGTAGACTCTAAGCCTTGTAGAGAGGAAGCTGACATAGGAGTGGAACATGACCTTACATGCTTACATCACCCATTTATGATTGATCACAAGAAACATTATGGGTTTAAACCGGGTTTATTAGGTCAAGATGGATCCCCAACTAGGAGTCTTTCGAAGTTGATAGAAAATGATCCCTTTCTAGGAGAAAATCTTAATCCACCCATTAACCCGATTGAATTAGGTAAGGTTATGATGATAGGAGCACAACCCTTTGAGCATATAATTCTTCCACCACACTTTCCTCACGAGGCATATTTCCACCCTAAGGGTGTGTATCGCTACTTCCACCCGTACTTAATCCTAAGTGTAGGGAAAACCTCCCCTATTTCCGTTAAATAAGGGTAGAGTCAGGCTCGTGACTCGAACAAAAACAAGCGCTTCTTGGGAGGCAACCCATGTTTTGTGTGATTTTGTTTGTTATTTGCTTCCGCATGCATGCTTAATTTTTATTGTTGGTAGATCATGTTTCTAAACTAAATAGTGGAAATACTTTACTTTGTTGTTTTGGCCTAGTCTTAACTCCACCTAAAGGTATTTTTGCAAAAGATAAGTGTAAGGGGAAACCCCAAATATGTTTTTAAGAAACAATCCGATCATGATTCTCCACAATATTAAATGAACATGTATATTCGTATTTGTTAGAGTCAAATGCTTGTATTGAGTCATAATGAAGTTTTGCAGGATTTTCCAGGAAGTAGGACCAAGTTTTTCCAGAAATTTTCCGGAAACTTAACATAAGGATATCTGCAGGTCACTTCTGACGGCATCAAGAGTTTACTCTTGACAGCGTCAAGTGTAAAAATCTGGAAATTTTACCGGTTTTGTTTTTCTAACGGAGTCTTATGGTTTTTGTGAATTATTAAGTTTTATAATCTCCAGGAGATCTGCAAACTTCATTCCACAAGCATTATATCTTATCTTGTTTTCTAGGATTTAGTAACTTATATAAGATGCCGCCGATTTTACGCGAGGTTGTCTTGTCTATTTTGTCAGGTTTTACAGGTTATGTATGACAAGAAGATGATTTATATTCTGGAAGGGAAGCTTTGATTGTTCATTTTCTTGGAGGAAAATTTAACCTGGCCATCCTATTATCCATACCGAGCGAATCAGGGGAGTATTTGATTTCATTCTCTTTACTTTTTCACTTTTACATTCTTTACTTGAACATTGGGGACAATGTTCATCTTAAGTGTAAGGGGAGGGTAAAAAGATGATACCTTACATATGCACTTTCGCTTGAGTTTGTTTTGTTTAATGGTAGATGTGTAATAAAACTATGAGAAATACTTGTTAGTGCAATTTTAGCGCCAAATTTAAAATTTTTTACAACATTTAGGAGTGAAACTTTAGCCATAGCAAGCGTCTCATGGATAGGAGATTGTATGACTAGCACATAACCGTATATTCAGAAAAATTTTCCACCCAAATATGTGAGGTTCGCCTTTAGATTTGATAGGAAAAGCATTCATTATTAGTGCTTATGAGTGTACCGGTAGCATTTAGATTCTAGAACTTGCGTTAGTGATGCATCCCGAGACCGCTAGTGACACTACATTCGTGTGGTAGGATTTACTACATGATAAGAGGCATTAGGATCACCCTTGTGTTAAACCCGTATTATAATTACTTGACCATTTAAGTCATATTACTTGACTAGTTAAGTCAACTAATTTTTCCCACACCCTTAGCGTTGTACTCATTTTTCGTACACGAATCCCCTAGTACACCCCTCCGAGCCTATCTTTTCGTTTCTAACTTTAAACATTTTATTTAAAGGAAGAATTTGTTACACCCTACTTAAATGTACAACCAAATCGCCTTAGCCTTCCGTGTATGCGCTCATTTTTAGTGCATTATTGTTATTTGTTAAACCCTAAGTTAACTATCTAATTGATTACATGGTTGCTAAGTCGAGTCATATCCTTGTACATATTGTTTTGGGATGATTGGGACTCATGGGTAAGTGCTTGTTTTATGGAGTAATGGGGAAGAACATCATTTATTACCCCCATATGTGCGTTAATCTTAAAAGTGCTTCAAGTGTTTTGATTTTCTTAATTCGAGTCACTAGATTAGTTAAATGTAAAGTATGTAAAGATTCAAGTGTAAGGGGAATGTTCATTCCCTATGATGTATTATTTTGGATGGTAGGGTAAGAGTGTATGCAAAAAAAAAAAAAAAAAAAAAAAAAAAAAGAAAAGAAAAACATACGGACTACCATCCCTTTTTATTCTATGTTCATTTTATGTTTTTGTTATTTTTTATTTATTAGCTTAAGTCGAGTCTAGTCTTGGCTTAGCAACGCCATATTGAACATGTAATTAACCAAGATTGTTAACTCGCCACCAGTTAAAACTTCCTTTATCCAACAAAACCGTGTATTTCATATCCCTACACCTAACGTTACAACCCTTTAAAAGACCTCTTTGATAGTTTATCCTAGGTGCTTACGCCATGTGGTGGAGGTTTGATCCTTTCCCAAGCCTATGGTAATCTATTTTGCTATGACAGGTAGTGAGAGATATCTTCCGTTTCCATATTGTAATTTATACTTTATTACACCCGAGAGATGTGAGTATCTAAACACTATTTGTGAGGTGCTTGTGTATGACCTCCGTGCTTGTCTATTGGTCTTTAGTGGAACGATTATTTGTTGTAATTACTTTTATATTAGTGTTAAATGACCCCTAACTTGTCTTTTGAGTAGAATAAAAGCGCATTTGCTTGAGGACAAGCAAATCTCAAGTGTAAGGGTATATGACGAGGCGAAAAATGATCCGTTTTTAGGGGGTCATTTAAGCCCGAATCCGAATTTATTTGATCAAATATTGCCCTAAATCGTTCCTTTTGTGATTTTAGGTACTTTGGGAGTGAAATCTGGAAAAGGAAGCAATTCGGACGTTTTTAGAAGAAAACGCCAAAGTCTTAATTTTCCATGCTGGGAACAGTAGGTGACGGCGTCAAGAGTAATTTCCTGACGGCGTCAAGAGCAAAATTCCATGACGGTCCAGAAGAGATTTGACGGCGTCATGAAGGTAGGGCGTCAAGAGTAAAAGTCATGACGGCCTGGAAATGAAGAAGTCTTGACGGCGTCAAATGTAGATCAAGGCAGTCCGAGAATAGTTTTGGCGGCGAGGTGACGGCGTCACAAGATTTGTCTTGACGCCGTCAGACCTCTTTTCCTATATATAGTTTTCTAATTTTTCACATTTGAGAGAAGAGAAGTTTTGGGGAGAAACCCTAGTACGATTTTGGTGCAAACTTTACAGGTTTTTCAAGGGTTCCAAGCTCTTGATACCTTGCATGTGTAATCAAGATAAGTGTTCTTTTAATTCAATCAATATGTCTATGTGTTGGTTGTCTATATCTTGTTCTTGTCTTGATTCCATCATGCTAGGCTAGATCTATCTTGTGTTTGCTTGGATCTAATGAAACCTAGAAGTTAATTATGTGTTGATTACTTGTTTATACTTGTTGTGGATGAATGATTTATATGTTAGGCTTAAGAAAACTGGCAGATCTCCAATTGGTAACATGCTTGAACGTCTTAAGAAACATGAACCAACGCGCACTAGGTCTTTATTGGTTGTATTTAATGCATGAGCCACTGTTTACAATCCCTATAGTTGTGCTGGGCATGGTGTAGGAGGAGATAAGAGCTCATAGAATTGGGGAGTTATGTGTGCCACCCCATGAATGGTATTAAGGAATACGATCCGTCATCCATGCATTTATAACAAGTAATTAACGTGTAAAAGATGTCTAGGGAGTAGTGAAATCTAAGTAAACACATTTTCTCCAATTACTGCTCACAACCTTAGTATAATTAGTTTATTTTCATCTTTTGTATTCTATTTTGATTGCATCTTAGTATTAGGTTAGTTGATTAGCAACTAATTCCGCCCAAATCCTTCAAACCCGAGATTTTTAATTGCTTTCCATAAAATATAAAAACACAAAAATAATCATCTCTCACCTTTAGAACTAGTATTTAGGCTTTCTAATCCTAGCGACACTATTCCTAAGCTAAACGATCAATCCCCCGGTACTTGTCACTATACTATACTACAACGATCAGGTACACTGCCTGGTGGGGGTTGTAAGCTTCTTGAGATCCCTCGAGAGGTAAAGCCTGTTGCGATTCCCACGCATCATGGCTCCAGTTGCTCGACAGTCCTTTGTCATATGACCAATTCTTCTGCAGTTGCCACAAGTAGCCTTACATGATCCGGTATGCTGCATGTTGCACTTGTTACATGGGGGTAGAGTTCTGGCATAAACTTTACTTTCTGCAGGCACTGCTGTATGAGCTCTGGTAGCTTCTTGTCAACGATTCTGTTGCTGATGATGATTACTACGGTTCTATTGTTGATCTCTGTTGCAGTTTTTGCTTTGATTGTTGTTGTTGTAGCTCCTGTTACCATTGTAGTTGTTGTTGTAGCTGCGGTTGTTGCTATTGATGTTCCAACGGTTGTCAGCACTTCTCTTATGCTCATTGATTGCGGAGGTAGAACCTCTTTTGATCACCCGGGTTAACAATCTCTATGCAAGTCCCATAGCTTCTTCTACTGTCTATGGATTCGATGCGGTAACATCCCTTCAATAGATGGTGGCAGTCCTTCCACATATTTCTCCAATGCTTGTTCAACATCGGGTACTATTGTTGGGCATAACACCGACAACTCCAGAAACTTTCTGTCGTATGTCTTCAGATCATTGTACCTTACTACTAGCTGATGAAATTCATCCTCTAGTTTTTTGATCTCTGTCCTGGGACAATACTTCTTAAGCATCTTATTCTTCAACTCATTCCAGGAAAGTTTGAAAGCTTCATCCTGACCCATAGCATTCGCAGTAGTATTCCACCACGATAGTGCTTCTCCTTGAAGAGTTCCTGTAGCAAAGGTAACTTTGCTATTTTCAGAACAACCACTCCTCTTGAAGACTGTCTCAGTATGCTCAAACCAATGGGCCATTTCAGTAACTCCTTCTATTCCTTTGAAGTTAGTTGGCTTGCAAGTCATGAAGTCCTTATAAGTACAATTACGAGGAGTAGATGTATTAGCTTCACGGTTTGCACCATTGATGTTATTCAAACAATCCGCTTCACGAGCTGCAGATATTCCCTCAGCAATCATTCTTTGAACCTCAGTAGGTGTCATGATCACTTCCGGGTTGGAATTTTCGCTACTTGCATGCTCCATTTTTCTATTAATAATACAAAAATATAGCATTTAGAATTTTAAACAAAAATTTGTTTACAGGTTCTTGTGAAGTAGGGAAATGAATATTTATGAGTTCTGACAATAATTGGGTACCATATGTAGTTTTTATTTCGATACAACAGTCATATTTATTCTGATATGTTAGATGCATTTATAATACACATGAACAACTATAAGCATAAATTAACATTTGTATATAGTAATATCACAGCCAACAGCATAACATTAATAACTTGATCAGTTGAGTTTTCATAACAAAACGATACAAGATTCTTTATTAATTGCCATATGCGGCAGGCTTAGATGCCTTATTACTAATACAAATACTAACTGCCTTTAATGATTAGGTACGTCCACATGTCCTCCCATCTCTAAAATCTGAGTTCGGAGCTCCTGCATCTCGGTATGATGTTGAATCTGCATATCTCCTACAAGGTTTTCCAATGTATCTGCTCTTCGGTGTGCAAGCTGGGCTTCCCAAGTACGGTTCTGTCCCTCTCTTCGCAATGATATTGCGAAAGAACGTGTCTCGGAGATATCCGAGTGTATCTGAGCTAACCCCTGCTACAACTATATCCTATTGACTATAAGGTTATGTAAGGTATTGTGGATAGTATCCGAATGATCAAATGATGAATAATCAATCATCTGAAGAAGTGAGTCTATCTGATCTTTGTGATGCTCCAAACGCATCACTACTACAGAAGGTGAAAGAGTAGAGGTAATTTCCATCCTAGCACTCTCGCCAGTTTCATAGATATGAGCTGGGGGAGTAAAACCAGGAGGATATGGTAATGATGGTGAAAGTGGAGGAGTAGAATCGGAAATACGAAGTCGGCTGGATGTAGGTATATCTTCCTCAGGAATTTGTTCTCTATGGTGAAAAGTATAGGGATAAGTTTGGCTAAAAAGATTGAATAGATGATCGGGTGCATATAAATCAAATTCATGACGTGGTAATGGTGTATGTGTTGGTAAAACCAAAACATCGGGATTTTCAGGCGTTGTAACAATTTCGTCTTATTTGAATGGTTCTGTTTCTTGGGAAACAGCGTCAGGTACAAAGGTAGAACGATAAACAGGTGACGTAACAGATGCGACGGAAATATCAGAGTCGGATTCTGATATACTCATATTGAAATAATACTGTAATAATTCATAAATAGTGCAGAATAAGAATTTATTGTCGTCAAAGAATACAAAATTCTAACATATCAAGATCAAAGTATCATAGCTTAATGATTAACTTACTGAGTATGGTAGCAAGCAGACACGGCGGGCAAAAATTAATATGGTGTAAATTTAAGTTATTTTAATGTGTGGTTATAGTTCAATGTTTGAAAACATTTGGTTCTCTATAACTATGTCTCTGATGCCAATCTGTAACACCCCCTAATTTAAAATGTGGCAGCGGAATAGTAATTAGGGTGTTACGGTGAGGATCGAAGTCATAATGATAGAAAACGACTCGAAAGAGACGTTTTAAAATATAAGTTCATTTATAAAAATTCAATTACAAGAGGTCCTTATCAGAGTATTATAATAAAAGTCTTGATGTTCTAAACTGAATCAAACATCATTTATTTTACACCATTATTTAAATAAAGTAGATAAGTTTTGAAGTTTTGCCGCCCGTTCCATGCTTGCTTCCCCTACTAAATACCTGAGATACATGCTTAAAAGTCAACAAAAATGTTGAGTGATATCATAGAGTTTGAATTTAGTAATCATTTTGATACACAAGTAAGATTGTATTGGAAATACAATCAGTTTGAAAATATTGATATTGCAGTTAATATATTGCTCTAAGTCTCATGACACGCAAACATTAACAAATACCGTAAAAACGGAGGTGTTTATCAAATCAATGATAATTTTGCCCTCGTGTAATAGGTGATTTTCTAATTCCTATTTTTACTCAAATATAATTATCACGACTAATACGACTAACCACATGCATAATGGCATTCCGTCAAGTATTAATGGGACAGGCTGTCAAACCTTAAATAGATCTATTCATTATATTCATGTTCACATAACAGTGATTAATGGCTCATGATCAAGGTTCTTTTGGCAATAGCTAACTTAAGCATATATCAAGTCAGGAAGCATACAGAAAATTACTTGCGATCTGTTTATAACATGTATCCCCCTCACGGAGTTTGAAAATAAGTAAATGTGAGGCTATGACTCACTTTGATTGGTACTGAAATGAAGAAAATAAAGTCGGACGAATTTATGATAACGGCTTCGAAACACAACCTGATAAATAAATTTATCTGAGAATTTGACCAAATACTATTTGATAAATACGAACGAATAACGAATAATAATTATTCGTTACGACGAATAAGTGATGTGCAGTGTAATTCTTGTGATATGCATGATATGACAAAATATGATATTTAAATTATCCATCGAAGTTTTACCTTTTTAATCATAAGTAAAAATATTAATTTTTGAAATATCGTTATATATATTATTAACGTTACGTTAAATAATATATATAAGTAAAAATAAAAGTTTAAATGTAATACGAAATAAATTTACGAAAATAGAAAATAAATAAGAATGATAAATAGATTATGTTTAGCCTTTGTCTCTTTTTCCAATTTTTCCATTTTTACTCTAACGATATTTGCGTTACACCGTTAGTCCTTTTCATAAATAAATTCAACTATAGTCCTCTAATTGTCCAATAATCAATACTAGGCTTAAATATTAACTTTCATCAATTTTTACCCTTCAGTAAAACCTAGGGTCTAAGGTGATTTTTATATTGCTAAACTAAGGAATGTGAGTGCACAAAATGTGGGAATTGTCTTGATGAATCATACTCATGTCGACCAACCATTTTTATGTGTATACGATTTACCAAATCGTATACTACTTGATTATAGCTAATCATCTTTGACATTTGAACATAAAATCATCTCAGAAATGTTATTAGGAACAATTAGAAACAAACGGGAATCAAAACGGTTAAGTTTTGAATAAACTATGAATTGATTGGGTCGAGTATATATCGATCACTTTGCCATTTAAAAACGTATCAAACGTCGTCCAATGAACTTGGGATTTGACACACTAATATTTGGCTAGGTGATGAACGAGATGGTGTAAAAATATTGGTACGTTGTGTATAAGAATCGAGATTAAACGAGGCGTTTTGGGAGGCTTGGTACTAGTCGATCGTATGAAATAATAAGGATTTGGATTTAGGCTTTTGGTTTTGGGCTTATGAATAGTGACCGAGAGGTGTTGGGCTGAAAATAATTAAGGGCCCGTTTGGTTAATTATTGTGATTAGGAAAATTAATTAGGTTTAGTAATTATAATTCAGATTAAATGAAAAGTTTAGGTTTCGAGTAACGTGTCGAGGATTAATTCCGTTATTTCGTGAATTATATTATTTTGTGATAATCGTCAAAATAATATAATAAGAAAAATTTCAAATTTTTCCGAGAAAATGGGAATTAGTAACGATAACGAAGGATTATTTATTTATTAATGATATAATTACAAGAAATTTTTACAGGGTTCTACAACGGACTTCCTTAAAATCATAGATTCTATAGACCTTGATGTTACAACTAGAGAGTCAACCCGATTACGCCTATTCCAATTCTCTCTACGTGATCAAGCTAGCCAATGGCTTGAACGTTTACCCGCGGGATCCATCACCTCATGGGATGATCTCACCACTCGTTTCCTTGCTCAATTTTTCCCACCGGGGAGAACTACCAAGCTTAGAAATGATATCTTGATGTTCCAACAACGTCAAGGTGAAACTCTATATGAAGCATGGACTCGATTCAAGGACTTACTCCAAAAAGTCCCTCATCATGGCATAGATCTTTGGCTCCAAGTCCAAATCTTCTATGACCATATCGATCTCTCCACAAGGCGAGCCATTGACCAATCGGCCGGTGGTAAGCTACGTGATCTAAGTGCGGAACAATCATGGGAACTCATAGAAGATCTTGCTCTCTATGACAACGAAAGTTGGAATGATCCCCGTGATTTGAACAAAACGGTCAAGGCAATATCTTTGCCTTTGAACAATTCTAGCACTCCCGACCGTAGGATCATGGAACTTGAAGGTCGAGTCAAGTTTCTCATGAAATCTTACGAAGCTCCTAAGCTTTCAAGCCAAGTAAACAAAATCGCTTCTTCATGTAAAATGTGTAATGGCCCTCACGAAACTCATAACTGTATGGAGCTTCCAAAACGCGCTTATAACGAATTCACATCATCTCACGTCATTCGAGGTCCTCGAAACTTTAACGAGGCCTATAAGGCATGGAAGGATAAACCTAATTTCAAAGGGTACCAAACTCGGAGCATATCCTTCAATGACTCCTCCCCACTCGAATGGTCCGAGCATTTTCCATCTGATGGATCTAAACACCTTGAACTTGTGTTAGATTGATACTTTGAATTATATCACTAAGTATGCGGAATCTACTTAGTAACACTTAGAAGTTGATTGTGAGTAAGATAGTTGTTTATGAATAAGAACAATGTATGTAAACAAACAATTAGCTCCAATATTATTAATGATAATAATACGAGTGATCTTGATATCACTAGGGTTACACCTTGAAGCTCTAGAAAAACGTATATAAAACCTTTAACCTAGGATCTCCTTTTATAACACAAGGAGTCCTCTTCTACAAGATAAGTATAATGCTAATAGAATAAGATATACACAAGATCTATTCTATATTTATCTAAACACGTTTCCTAACAGTTATCTAATAAGTAGTGGTAATATATGTTCTTACAGTGGTAATGAGTTTCCACTGCAAGTACAATCTTCTGCAGTTGTAACTTCTTTACTTAGCTGTGGTAACTGTTAGTATAATTCCCAACAATCCTCCCCTAACTTATGATTAATACATAAATCAATAAGTTTCTTCAAGTATTCAGTAAACATGAGGATATGGGAATTCTTCCAAACACTTATCTTCTTCTTCTTAACTCTTTATCAGCTCTCACACTTTGATCATAAATCCTTTGTAGAAAATCTTCTACGACTTCAGTTCTTTCCCAGCACCTAAGTTTCACTGTTCTCATCACATCCAATAATCCAGCTCTTAATGGATATTCTTTCTCAGCCAGCATAAAGACATCAACTCCATCTTGAGTAGAAAGATGATGCACAGAACTTGAATCATAGAACTTCCACAAGGTTCTCATATCATGAGCTTCAAATCTCCAATATCTATCACTTGGGTCAGGTTCATATAATCTTCTGAAGTGAACCCATAACTCCTTAGCCTTGACATCAACAAGTTCATCCTTCTTAAACTGATCTTGAAAAATCCTCCACAAAGTATCCAAGTCTTCTCTATCACAAGATCTAACAATATCTTCAAAATCTCTGCAAATTCTTGTGACACTTCCAGTTCTGATGATCTTCCAAGCTACACCAAAACTATCAGAAAAGATCTCCCAACCAACTACTGGATATTTTGCTTGTAGAGGTTCAATATTATAGGTTCTTGATCCAAGACTCACTCCAGACCTTTTTGCCTTCATAACTATAGGTTCTTGATCCATTGGAATGAATTTACTATCTTGTCTTTTGATTCTGTAGTAAATACCTTCAATTTGATCATGTGACATTCCTTTGAATTGAGCCATCTTCATATTACCAACATGGCAACAAAAAGTCTTCATCTCAGCAATGATCTGTGCCTTTGTAAGCTTTCTTGGCTTCTTTTGACCTTTTCTAACATCCCCAATGATTTCATCAAGAGCCTGCTGATTCTTCATTTGAATGAAGTCTTTTAATTGAGCAAACCTTTGTTCTTCGTTCAAGGTTGTATTTGCAATAAGTTCAATGGCCTTCTTCCTGATTATTTGATCATTGTTAATCAAGTAGTCAATCTCTTCTTCTGTAGGCACATAAGTGAATAAAGGAGGTTTCTCATGAATGACAGTTGGTGAAACACTTGAAATTGGTTTTGCCATTACAACTTCAAGCTTATCCAACCTCTTTGCTTCCATAAAACTAGCAACTTCATCTTCCTCTAGCTTTCTCTTTCTTTCATTCTCTGCTGCTTGCTGTTGCTCTGCCAATCTTGCATCAAAATCAATTTGAGCTTGTTCCTTCTTAGAAATCTTTCTTGTTTGCTCTTGATCTAAAGCAGTCACAATAGCTTTTCCTTTGACTGATCTTATTCTGGCAGCTTCTTCCTCTGCAATGGTAATTTCTTGAGGAGCAGTGGGAACATTTTCACTTGCAGTGGGAATTGGTTGATCAGTGGGAACTTGTTCTGCTTCAGTGGAAATTGGTTGAGCAGTTCCAACTATATCATCAAAGTTAAAACCAGCATCAACATCCATATCTTCAAAATCCAATTTCCTCCCCTCAGTCTCAGCTACATCATCTTTTGCTTGAGCATTGTCAGAATTAGTGAGCTCAGCAAACTCTTTTTCAAAATTTGTACTCCTCCCCTTAAACTCTGCATCTGTTTTCTTCCTCTGTTTGGAAGAATCTCCCAAATCTTTAGTAGAACTTGCAGAAAACTCATCCTGAGGTGAAGATGATGAAGATAATACAACTTTAGCAGGTCTTTTCTTCTTGAGATTCTCAACTTCATTCTACAATCTTTGAATCTCAGCCTTCAATTGAGTCAGCTCTGTGGCATGTTGTTCTTTGGTCTGTGCCAGATCTTTCTCCAGAGCTTGAACCTGCTTGACTAATTTGGTACAAATGTCCATCAATTTAGGTAGTTGCACACTGCCTTCATCACTTCCAACTGTGTAACCTGTTGGGAGAGGTGAATCATGAGGCATTGATTCAGGCTCTTCCCTAGTTGGACTAGGATTAAGCCTTGAACCACCACTGCTTGTCCCTAAACCAAAAGGTTCAGCAACATGCAATGTTGAGATGAGAGAAGTTGGCTGTTTAGACCTTCTCTCATAAGTGTGAGTTACAGCAGGGGTATGGTGAATTGGTGGAACAACAATAGTGGGTGTGTTTTGGGATACAACTGGGATGGTTGCATCTTCACCCTGTACTTGAGCAATTTTAGCAAGCATTTGAGGAAAAAGTGGATGAACCTCCCAATTCCAAAGATCTGAAGCCTTACTCATGTTTTGAAAAACTTTTGGCTTAAGGCAGGAAGGCTCATAAATTCTATTGTGAGGTTGCAGTTGAAACTCATTTAACACTGCTTGCACAAACCTTGGATACATCAAAAATTTATATTGACTTTTGTAGGTAGGTCACTTGGTTGTGCTCTCGACAAATTTTAGAATCGCCATGATATTTGTGAAAAAGAGAATAAAAGTGTTAGTAATCAAGATAAAAATCAAGCCGTATAAAGATCAATTTATACTAATAGGGTTTGAGGAGGTTGCGCAATGTGAATTATCTTTAGAAAGAATTATCTTTGGAAAAGAATAATTTATAATAAGGAAGTAGATAATTCACAAAAGATTTTACCCTATTATTAAGGAAAGACGGTTATTTTTACAACGGCTATTAAAAAATAGATTACTGACACAACAGTTGTAACGGCTAGTTCATCAGTGGAAAAATTACTCTTGCAGTGGTAACTAATGAACTAACAGTGGTAAAATTTTCACAACATATCAAAGAGCAGTGGTGAATAAAACATGAAAATTTGCTGCTCGTATCATAGTTTTTAACAAACTACCAGCTATCAACGGATTTGATATGTCTTTACCATGAGCCGTTTGCTATGGACTTGCCAACTCTTGATCACTTGGAGTATCGTGAGTTGATAACCATATAGTTTTTGGTAAACTATCAACCATAAACGGATTTGATAAGTCTTTACCAGTAGCCGTTTGCTCTGGACTAGTTGATTCTTATGTGGATTAGACATGGTGAATCAATAACCATTTGTTGTGTGTCTATGATACACACCTTATAACTCCAATGACTCCAATAATATGGGTTGTATGCTGCAAAACAAACTAACTTTCAACTTAACCCATAAAGATTAACCCAAAGTAACTTTTTAACCAAGTTACTATTCACAAAAATAACTTCCAAAAGTCAACCCGATAATAACCAAATTTACTCCTCCAACCTACCAAAACAGGTAAGAGTAAATATTCTTCATTAATTAGAATTCGACCTTGACTTTGCTTATAAAAGGGGGGTCAAAACTTTTATCTCTCATCAACAAACAACTTCAATAACACAAACCCTTAATCAACACAATGAGCTGGTTCCCAATAGTTTACATATCTTCTGATGATTCATCTGATGAGGAAATCAGCTATTGTTCAAACTTAGAGGATCTTTCAACAGGATGGAGTGATTACTTCCCACCAAGTGCAACCACTTCCACAACACCCAACAAGCCATCCAAAAAGACTGAAGCTTCTCCTGCTCCATCTTTGGAGTTCTATACTAGTTCTTCCTCTGATGATGATGATGATGATGATGATGATGATCCAACCTTTGATCTTTCCAAAGAGCTTCCAAAGGCCCTCACCATAGCATTGAAGACTGCCATAAGCAACATGAAGTGGCCTGCTGTTGAGAAGCCTACCCAAGCACCAAGGCCTCCCAAGCAAGTTCTGGGACTTGCTTGTCCAAGGAAACAACTCTCTTTTGATGACAAGAGAAAGAAAGCTTCCAAAGGCAAGCATGATTATGAAGGAAAAGGAAAGAAACCTATGGAGTAGGTGTTAGGTTGTAGGTGTTAGGTTGTAGGTTTATGTCTTTTGTGATGGTTTTCTGTGTTGGTGACAATGTTTTCTGAATGGATGTGATGTACTCTCTTTTATGATCAATAAAAGTACTCTTTGTTCTTGCTATTATCACCAATCTTTTCACTGTGCTCTTTATAACTTTGCATACAAATTAGTAGAAAACCATACAAACAATACTAGTACCTAAAAACTATCCTGCAACACTGAAAAGTATTAGACATCAAAGATTTATGGATTTAGCATTCCAATACCTGTTACCAAGTATTGAAATCTACCCACATCAAGCCCTTTTGTTAATAAATCAGCATAATTGTCATCAGTATGGATTTTGAAAACATTAATAAGCTTTTTCTCAAAACAATCTCTAATAAAGTGATGTCTAATTTCAATATGTTTAGTTTTAGTGTGTTGCACAGGATTTTTAATAATGCATATGGTACTACTATTTTCTATATAGATAATGGTGTTCATGAAATTGTACCCATAATCCAATAATTGATTCTGAAGCTAAAGGATCTGAGCACAACAACTAGCAGCTGCAACATATTCTGCTTCAGTGGTTGAAGTAGCAACCATAGTTTGCTTCTTGCACTGCCATGACACCAATCTACATCCAAGAAATTGACATCCTCCAGTAGTTGATCTTCTATCCAAACTTGCACCAGCATAGTCACTATCTGAGTATGTGATCAATTCCATAGGAGAGTCTCTTGGATACCATAAGCCTAGATTAGGATAAGTCATCAAGTACCTAAAAATCTTTTCCACTGCTGTTATATGTGATGTCTTTGGAGTCACTTGAAATCTTGCACAAGCACACACAGCAAACATAATGTCTGGCCTTGATGAAGTAAGATACATCAAAGAACCAATCATAGATCTGTAAGTGTGAACATCAACATCAGCACCACTAGCATTCTTCAACAATAGATGAGTGGTCTTGTCAGCAGGGGTATTTGAGGGTTTTGCATCAGTAAACTTGAACTTCCTAATGATCTCTGCCACATATTTGTCTTGACTTATAAAGATGCCTTCTTTACTCTGTTGTACTTGCAGCCCCAAAAAGAATGTAAGTTCTCCCATAGAACTCATTTGAAATTCATCTTTTATCAGCTTCTCAAACTCTTTGCACATCTCTTGTTTAGTAGACCCAAAGATAATATCATCAACATAAACTTGAACAAGTAGAATATCACCCTTGTCTTTCTTGATGAACAAAGTTTGATCAATTTTGCCTCTATGAAACCCATTATTCAACAAGTAATTAGCTAAGGTTTCATACCACTTCCTTGGAGCTTGATGTAAGCCATAAAGAGCCTTAACCACTTTATAAACATTATTTGGGTATTGACGATCTTCAAAGCCTGGAGGTTGAGAGACATATACCTCCTCATCAATAGTACCATACAGAAAGGCACTCTTAACATCCATTTGATAGACTGTAAAGCCCATAAATGATGCATAGGCTAAAAACAATCTAATAGCCTCAATCCTTGCAACAGGAGCAAAAACTTCTTCATAATCAATACCCTCCTCTTGAGTGTATCCTTGAGCAACCAATCTAGCTTTGTTCCTGATTACAATACCTCTTTCATCTTTCTTGTTTCTGAAAACCCATTTAGTACCAATGACCTTCATACCATCAGGCAAGTCACAAAGAACCCAAACCTTTTGAAGCTTAAACTGCAGCAACTCTTCTTGCATAGCTTCAACCCAGCTAGATTCTCCTAGAGCCGTATAAACATTCTTAGGCTCCACCTATGAGAGAAAACAGAAAAACAAACACTCATTCTTCTTACTATGTTTCTTGGACTCATACACTTCACTTATGAACCCATGAATATCATCTTTCTTTGTCTGTCTTCTAGTCTTCACACCTGATTGAAGTTCACCAATAACATTATCAAGTGGATGCACTTTGTGAATTGAAGACTGTGATGTGCTAGGAATATCATATGTTGTAGGCATGTTTGAGATCTCTACATCATCACTTGGTGATTCCTGAGAATTATGTTCCACATTTGGGCTGACAGTGGAAACTTCTGGTGTAGCAGTGGGAATTGAGTTACCACTGCTAGTAGGAATTTCTTTATTCAATTCATCAAAATTCACACCATCTGCATCACTTGTCTTTTCAGAATTATCAACAAAGTCCCAAAGTGGCATAACAATTTGATCTTCATCATCTTTACAAGCTTCATCTTCATCAATGAATTCTTCTGAATCTTCAAGATCTCTGTCTTCAGTGCTTGAAGTGAGAGGTACATAATTCATTGTATTGGATAATGTTTCAAGATCAAATAGCCAATCTGGTCCTGAACCTGCCATGTTTGCTTTATTTTCAAGAAACTGAACATGCAAGTTCTCTTCAATCTTCTTTGTTCTTAAGTTATAGACTCTAAAAGCCTTGCTAACCATAGAGTATCCAACAAAGAAGCCTTCATCAGACTTTTCTTCAAATTTACCCAGATGACACCCAAATGGCCTCATAAACTCCAAAGTAGGAGGTCTTCCTCTGAACAACTCATAAGGTGTCTTGTTCATTGTTTTGACCACTAAAACCCTGTTCTGAATGTAACAAGCAGTGTTAACTGCTTCAGCCCAAAAAGTCACTGGAAGTTTTGAATCAGCTAACATGGTTCTAGCAGCCTCAATTAGTGTTCTGTTTCTTCTTTCTGCAACTCCATTTTGTTGAGGAGTTCTTGCAACACTAAATTCTCTTTTAATACCTTTGTCTCTGCAGAAATCATCCATAACTTTATTCTTGAACTCTGTCCCATTGTCACACCTGATGATCTTGATTTTCTTTTCAAAATGATTTTCAACTTCAGTGATGAATGTCTTAAGGATGCCAGTGGTTTCATCCTTGGTTCTTAAAAAGAAAACCCATGTGAATCTACAGAAATCATCAGTCACAACAAGACAATACTTCTTCAAACTAATGCTGCTCACAGAGGTAGGACCAAACAAGTCCATATGCAGCATAAAGAGTGGATGATCAATAGAATTGAATGCTTTGGTCTTGCATGAAGCTCTGTGTTGCTTTCCTTTGAGACAGGCAACACAAGTTTGGTCATTTTCAAATCTTTTCTCTGGTAGACCTCTGACAAGTCCATCTTTCACAATCTTGTTGATGGTCTTGAAGTTGACATGACCAAGTCTTCTATGCCAAAGCATTGATTCATCCAAAGTGGCTTTAGCAAGCAAGCAAGTAACATCATTATTAGCCACTATGTTCTTCATGTCAATGCTATACAAATTACCTTTTCTAGGGATTTTAAGCAAAATGTCACTTTCATCAGGAAGCTTATAATCCTTAGATAAGATATAGCATTCATCTTCTGTGAATAGAACTTTATGCTTCTTGTCACACATCTGTGACACACTAAAGAGGTTGTACTTGAGTTCTTTCACATACTGCACATCTTCAAAGTCAATGTTTCCAGCCTTGATTGTTCCTTTGCCAGATACTTTGCCACCAATTCCTCCTCCAAAGCTGACAAATTGTCCATCATAAGGTTGAAAGTCTGAAAGATAGGACTTATTGCCAGTCATGTGCCTAGAACATCCACTGTCTGAGTATCCTTGATCATTTGTAGTCTTTGAATGTTCCTGTTAGGATCATATTTTATTTATAAAAAGTGTCGGTCATTAACGTATAGTTATAGGTTGCTTTAGAATATCATTATGATGAAGTTTATGTGTATTATTCATGTTTTGTAAAAGTCTAAGGGCCATTAGTGTAATAATGTAAAAGATTAGAGAAGCCCTAGACTATGAGTATAAATACTCTTGTAAACCTCATTTGTGAGGTTGGTTCTCTTAGTGATTCATTTAGTAATATCAAGGTCTTTATTCCACACACTAGAGTTCCCATTCTCTCTCTCTCTACTTACTTTCTCTCTATAGGTTTAGGCTTGATTCATATGTGAAATAGGTTGTTCTACAGTACTACAAGTGGTATCAATCGCCTAGGGATAATATAGGTTGTTTTAGGTTTGATTTGGTTGAAAAAAGTTGATATAAAAGTGATTTTTAAGATTTAGGTTACTGTTCATCGCCATATTTTTCGAGTTAGAAAATTTTTTTCGAGTTAGGATTTTGGTGTCTATCGAGTTAGGTTTTTGGTATTAGCGAATTTGGATTTGCTTATCGAGTTAGGATTTTGTTTCTCATCGAGTTTGGAATTAAGTTGGCGAGTTAGCCTTTCTCACCTAATCGTTTATCGAGTTAGGTTTTGTGTGGTAACCAACTTAGACGAAACTCTGCCCAAATTTTTAAGATTTATCGAGTTAGAAACTTATATTTCTATCGAGTTAGATTATTTCCATCGAGTTAGATAATTTCCAAGGTTTATCGAGTTTGGGAGTTGTGTAACTTATCGAGTTTGAGCATTTACCGAGTTTGAGAACTTATCGAGTTTGAGCATTTACCGAGTTTGAGAACTTATCGAGTTTGAGCATTTATCGAGTTTGAGCATTTATCGAGTTTGAGAACTTATCGAGTTTGAGAACCTTCAGCACTTACCGAGTTAGACAACACAATCCTATCGAGTTAGTAAAAAAAAATTATTTTTTACACGAGACTAAACGTTCAATTTTTACGTGAGATTCAAAGTTTGGTATAACGTTGAAAATTTCGGCCGAAAATTCAAATTTTTAGGCCAAAATTCAAATTTTTTCGGTAAAATTTGGCGTCAAAATTTTTAAAACTCAAAATTTTCTAGTAACCTTAGAATTGGATTTTATCGTGATTTTCAAATTTTGAGAACGAAAATTTTCATACTCAATTTTTGGCGGGAAATTACGAAATCAATCAGATCAACCGAGAACGAACTTTCATCTTCACCAAAACATCTAATCTTCAACAACAACCTTTGTTATCTTTCAAAAGATCCTCAGAACAACGTTTCACTTTGAATTCAAATCATGGCAACTCAACAAGACATTCATGTTGCCGGTGCCGAAAACCGACCTCCAATGCTTGAAAAAGGTGGATATCTTCCATGGATAAGCCGCATGCTTCGTTACATCAAAACTAAAGATAATGGCAAATTAATGATCAAATCCATAGAAAAAGGTCCATTTCAGCCAAGACAAGTTCAAATTGAAGGTAATCCAAATGAAACACCTCCTACTCAACCATTCGTGCGTGTACAAACAGAAGCAGATTACACAGATGAAGACAAGGCGCAGATCAAAGCCAATGATATGGCAATGCATTTAATCCAACTTGGATTACCAAGGGAGATCTTTGCTGCGGTCGACAGCTGTGAAACTGCTCATGATATGTGGGAACGTGTAAGAAGGATATGTCATGGAACAGAGATTGGACAACAAGACGTTGAGAACAAACTTCTTACTGAATGGGAGAACTTTACATCCACCAAAGGTGAACAAATTGAATCATACTACAACAGGTTTTGCACTTTGATGAATGAGTTAATCAGAAACAAGTTGACACCTCGACCAATTGCAACAAACATCAAATTCATCAATAACCTTCCAGAAGAATGGGGTCGTTATGTTACAATTGTCAATCAAACAAAGGACTTACATAAGGTGAATTATGATCAACTCTATGACTTTTTGAAGCAAAACCAAGCTGAGGCTAATGAAGTAAGGAAAGAAAGATTGGCAAAGAATCATGATCCTCTTGCATTAATTGCTAATACACCAACACTATTTCCAGTGAACACTCAACCACCATCATCATCTTCCACTCACAACTACATGCAACCATCATGCATTCTACAACCAACACCGGTCTACCAACAACAGTTCTACCCACAACAACAACAAGTTATTCCACAACAGCAACACCCACAATTCCAAGAACCGGAATTCACTGACAATGATGAAGCTACTGCAGCATTGTCCCAAGCGTTTACTTTTCTGTCAAAGGCATTCCAAGGACGTTATTCTACACCAACAAACAACAACCAAAGGATCTCATCAAACACTCGCAACAAGCAGTTTGCTCAGCCGAGTTTCAATATGGGCAATGAAGGCCAAATGGTTGGAGTTTATGGGAATCAGAAGGGATATCAGAATATGCAGAATGCAGGTCAGTATGCAGGGAATCAGCATGGTCAGTATGCAGGGAATCAGATGGGTCAGTTTGTTGGAAATCAGAGGGGTCAGAATATTGGTAATCAGGCAATGGGTAATCAGAATAGAAATGTTGCAGCTCCAGTAGTTAGGAATTTGGGAAATGTGAATAAGGGTAATCCGGTAAAGTGTTTCAACTGCCAGGGTGTAGGTCATATGGCAAGGAACTGTCCTACTAAGCCGAACAAAAGAGACTCAGCGTACTTGCAGAAGGCAGTGCTGTTGGCACAAAAGAATGAGGCAGGATTTCAGTTGAACGCAGAGGAAAATGATTTTATGGCTCTTATGGATGACATGGAAGATAGAGAGGATATCGATGCGAACTGCATATTCATGGCGAATCTTCAGGAAGCTAAGTATGACATGGATTCTGATACACTTCCTGTTTATGACACCAATGCACCATCTGAGGTATCCACTTTCAACCCATGTCACAATAATGATATATTTGATATGTCTCCTCGTGAGGAACAGCATTTTGAGAAGCAAGCACCCACTTATGATACATTCCTGGACACGCCAAGTAGTAGCAATACTCCTTCAGCGACTCCAGATGTGAATTATAATGGAGGCTTCGTTTCACAGCATGCTGTGAATGATGAGGAAACGCGTGCTTTATTTGAATCATTATTAAATAATTGTGGTATTGAAATCGAGAAAGTGAAAAAGGTCAATCGCGATGTTAAGGCCGCGAATGTTAAATTGACCGCTGAGCTTGAGAGTTACAAGGAAAACGCTAAAGCTTTTGAATTTCATAACAAAAGATTGTCTGAATTAGAAACTGGTTATCAAAATTCCGTTTCAAGGGAAAAACAATTGCAACTCAAGTTTGATACACTTGATGTTAATTCTTTCAAGAAGATAAAAGCTTTAAACGCGGAAATTTCTGATTTACAAAACCAACTTTCTAAACAAAAAACAGCTTATACCAATCTTGAAAAAGAAAGGAATGAGTTGAAAAAGGATTTTGCAAAGAAAGAAGACAAACTTTTGGCCGAAATCGTAGAGTCAGAACACATGATTGCTCATTTAGAAGAATTAGTGGTTAAGTCGGGTCAGTCAAGTCAAACAATGAAAATGATTTCAAATCAAACTAATCCGATTTACCATACGAAACATAAAGTGGCTCTTGGTAACAACACCCCCAGTAATCTCAAGAAAGCTCAGCAAGAACAGAATGTTTTGTATAATGGTAATGTGATTTACACTAAACATGATCCTCCCGTCATTCGGGATTCTGTGCAAACGATAGAACATGTCGAAGAGAGCATAAATAAAATGAAACAAAAGGATTTGAAACCCATTGATTACAACAAATTGAACAAACTTTCGGGAATTACTTTTGTTCCACAAAAAGAACCATCTGTGTTTTCCATAAAACGACCATTCTCAAAAATGTTTTCTAAAAAAGTAATTGTTTCTAAATCTCTTTCAAAAATGGAACAAATGTCTTCTAACAACACTTTTAATACAAGTGAGGCTAGAAACATTCTGGATGACGTTAAAAAGAGAATTCAAGAACTTCAAAATATTGTTGCTTCTAAAACTACAATCGATATTAACAACTGGAATTCCAGTTTTTATATTGAGCAGAAAAAAGTTTTTGAAAACGAAATTACTATCCCACTGAATAACATCAGTGCGAGGGTAATCCATTTTGAAAAAGCTTTCTTAAAAGAAACGGCCGACTTTGTCAAGGACCACAAATCCCTGGTAAACGAAGCTAATGATACTCGTGAAAACATGAATGTTTTGGAAAACCTAAATGATTCTCTCTTCGAAGCTGTTATGACCACTGACATTATGTCCATCATTTTACAAACATACTCTGTTCAAGACGATGAAAGACTGAGAGCTGAGACCTCTGAAATTGTTTCCAAATATGAAAATGCCCTTATAAAGCTTGAAAAAGAAAATGTGTCATGTTTTAAACAACTTGATCGAAAAAAGGAAGAATGCAAGTATGACAAACTGTCGTATGAGCGTGCTTTCAAGAACATGAAAGAGCAAAATGATCTTTTGAGGGCTCAGCTTGAAAGTCAAAAAAGGAAGGGTGAGGAAACTAAGTTTGCAAAACCATCGACTTCGGAGAAACCAAATGTTCCAAATATGGTTCAAAAACCAAAAATGTCTATTTCACGGTTTGCTCCAAAAGTCGATGAGAAAAAGGATTTGACAAAACCAGTCACTCCAACACCCTTGCCTAAGAAATTTGAAAATGAAAAGATTGTTGATAAAGGAAAAGCGGTTGTCGAAACACCAAAAGTGATAGCACCTGGCCTTTTTAGGATTAGTCCCACTAGTGCGTCTGCCTACACTTCTAAGACAAATGCGTGCAAAAAGGATAATTCTAAAGAGTCTAGTGATGCTAAAAAGGACAACAACATAAATCCTAATGTGTGTGCCTCAACTTCTACAGGATTAGACAGCACCTCTAGGAGCAGCAGACTAAAGCCTAGGAGCAATACAAGGAACAATAGAGTCTCGCCTGTCTCTAAGAGTAGTTGCAAGAATAAAGTGGAAGAAGTAGAAGAACACCCTAGGAATTTATCGCTTTTTAATAAGAGACATGTTTCATCTGAATGTAATGTCAAGAGTACTGGTTCTAATGCATGTAATGACTCTGTTTATTTGATATGCAAGAAATGTTTAATTAATTATGTTCATGATGAATGTGTTTCCAAGAATGTGAATGTTACGCCTGAACAGAAGAAAGTTCCAAAAGGAACTAGGGCTAGATCTAGATCTATTGAAAGATTAGTTGCACGCTTTAGGTCTACCACTAGTAGCCAAATGCCTAGGAACTATCTTAAGTTTTGTATGTGGATTCCGACGGGTAGAGAGTTCACTCTTCAGGATGGCAAATTAGAAATAGCTCAAGCTAAACAAGTAGCAACTGTCTATGAGTGTGATTTTGCTTGTACCCCTAACCCCATGGAACCAAATTCAAATCGGTTTCCAAATACAAACTCTTCTGTTATTGGCAGGTTATCGAAATATGTCTTTGGATCATCGACTCGGGTTGCTCCAAGCACATGACCGGGAATTTAAAGCTGCTGATCAATTTCATCTCGAAATTCATGGGAACTGTACGCTTTGGAAATGATCATGTAGCAGCTATCCTGGGTTTTGGAGATCTTCAGTTTGGGAATTTTTTGATCACTCGAGTTTACTACGTCGAAGGGTTGGGACACAACTTGTTTTCAGTTGGGCAGTTTTGTGATGCAGATTTAGAAGTTGCATTCAGGAGAAACACGGTTTTCATAAGAAATTTGGTTGGTGATGATCTCTTAACTGGTAATCGTGGTACAAACTTGTATGCTATCGACATCAACTAAATGGCTTCTACATCACCAATTTTTCTTATGACAAGGGCAACCGAAACTAAGTCCTGGCTGTGGCATAAAAGATTATCCCATCTCAATTTCGACACCATCAACAAGTTAGCCAAAGACAACATCGTCAACGGTCTTCCTAAGTTCAAATACACCAAGGATCATCTATGTCCATCATGCGAACAAGGAAAAAGCAAAAGAGCATCATATAAACCTAAAACCGTACCTAGTTCGGAAGCAAGGTTACATTTGTTGCACATGGACTTATGTGGCCCAATGAGAGTTGAAAGCATTAATGGGAAGAAGTATATTCTCGTTATTGTTGATGATTATTCAAGATATACTTGGGTAAAGTTTTTGAGATCAAAAGACGAAGCACCAGGCATCATCATCACCTTTCTGAAGCGTATTCAAGTTCTACTTCAAGCTCCAGTAAGGATTATAAGAACAGAAAATGGCACAGAATTTACAAACCAGGAGTTAAGAACTTACCTTGAAGATGTTGGAATCACACACCAAACATCAGTTGTTAGAACTCCACAGCAGAATGGGGTAGTTGAAAGAAGAAACTGAACTCTTGTGGAAGCTGCTCGCACAATGCTGATCTTTTCTAGTGCACCTCTATTCTTATGGGCTGATGCTGTTGCCACTGCTTGTTTTACTCAAAACCGATCCCTAATCCATCCAAGATTCAATAAAACCCCATATGAGCTAGTGAACAACCGAAAACCTGAAATCTCTTACCTTCACGTGTTTGGCGCTTTGTGCTATCCGACGAACGACAGAGAAGATCTAGGAAAGTTGAAAGCTAAGGGTGATATTGGAATCTTCATTGGATATTCAGAAAACTCGAGGGCATTCAGGGTGTATAATAGAAGAACGAAAAGGATTATGGAGACGATGAATGTGAAGTTTGACGAGATTTCACAAATGGCTTCTGAGAGATACGCTCTAGAACCCGCGCTTAATCCAATGGCTTCTAATCAAACCAGATTAGGACCCGAACCAAACAGTCAGACTTCTGGATACATCAGTTCAGGACTCGTGCCTAATGGAGCTCATTCAACAAACACGGACAAACCTTCAGAACAAGAACTGGAAAATTTCTTTGAGTTAATGTTTGATGAATATTATGGTGGAACTTCGACAAATGCATCTCAACAACATTCCGCTGCACCCGCTCAAAACCATCAACCACCACCACCACCACAGGATGCATCTACCACAATCGAAGCTGAAGCACCAACTACATCAACATCATCAACATCTACTCCAGCAACTCCAGTTATTGAAACTGATCTACCAAGAGTTGATGAGCAAAATCAAAACACAAATTTTCAAGAAGAACCAACAAATAATTCAAACGATGTTGTGTTAGAAGAAGGAGAAGAAGTATTTGAAAACCCGTTTGCAACAGACTCTGCTGAATCTTCTTCAAGGTTACATGAACCATCTAACACACATACGTTACACCCAAGGTACCCTTCTACGTTTCAATGGACAAAAGCCCATCCAATAGAACAAGTTATTGGTGAACCTTCAAAGCCAGTTCAGACGAGGAGACAACTTGCCACCGATCTCGAATTGTGCATTTATATTTGCTCAATCAGCCTCAAAGAACCAAAGAACATTCAGGAAGCAATGGCAGAATACCCTTGGATAGAAGCGATGCAGGATGAACTTCTTCAATACCTTTTACATGATAGTTGGGAACTTGTTGAACGACCACTTGATAAACGCGTTCTTGATCTCAAGTGGTTGTGGAAGAACAAACTAGATGAGGAAATCACTGTAATTCGTAACAAAGCTCGTCTCGTGGCTAAAGGATATCCACAAGAAGAAGGGATAGATTTTGAAGAATCATTCGCGCCTGTAGCTAGACTTGAAGCAGTCCGGATTTTCTTAGCCTATGCAGCTCACAAAAACATCACAATCTATCAGATGGACATTAAGACAGCTTTCTTGAATGGAACTCTGAAAGAAGAAGTGTATGTGAGTCAGCCAGAGGGATTCATCGACAAAGATCATCCAGACTACGTCTACAAGCTTAAGAAAGCCATTTATGGTTTAAAACAAGCTCCAAGAGCGTGGTATGACGAACTATCATCTTTCTTGCTCAAAAATAATTTCACCAAAGGAACGGTTGATGACACCTTGTTTATCAAAAAATTCAAAGATGACATTTTGATCGTTCAAATTTACGTGGACGACATAATTTTTGGATCAACCAATCCTAACCATTCAAAACATTTTGAAAATCTCATGAAAAGCAAATTTGAAATGTCCATGATGGGGGAACTAAAATTCTTTCTTGGTTTACAAATACATCAATCCCCTCGTGGTATTTTTATCAATCAAGCTAAATATACAATAGAGATTTTGAAAAAACATGGAATGGAAAATTGTGATTCTGTTGGTACTCCAATGGTCACTTCACCAAAAATTGATGCTGATTTGTTTGGGAAACCCGTCGATCCGAAGAAATATCGGAGCATGATTGGTTCTCTCATGTACTTAACTGCTAGTCGACCTGATATTCAATTTGCTGTTTGTTTGTTGGCACGGTTTCAGGCAAAGCCTACCGAACTTCACCTCAAAGAGGTTAAAAGGATCTTTCGGTACCTACAAAGAACCATTAACATGGGACTTTGGTATCCGAAGGATTCGGGGTTTAATCTAACAGCCTTTACAGATGCCGACCATGCAGGAGATCAAGTTATAGCAAAAAGTACATCAGGTGGAGCACAATTTTTGGGTGAAAAGCTAGTAAGCTGGTCGTCAAAGAAACAGGATTGTACTGCGCTATCAACCGCCGAAGCCGAGTATGTGTCTCTATCTGCGTGTTGTGCCCAAGTTCTTTGGATGAGGACACAGCTCACAGATTATGGCATTCCTTTTGACAAAATACCTATGTATTGTGACTCAAAAAGTGCCATAGCCATCTCGTGCAATCCCGTACATCACTCTAAGACGAAGCATATCAAAGTCCGCTACCATTTCATCAAAGAACACGTGGAAGAGGGTACTGTTGAATTATTTTTCGTTAAGACTGATTACCAACTCGCCGATCTATTTACTAAAGCCCTTCCAAAAGAACAGTTTGACTATTTAGTTCGACGAATTGGCATGCGAAGCCTAACTCCTGAGGAGCTAGAACGTCTTCTTGAATCTTCTTGAAAAATGTTTTCAAAATCGCTTCGCTGTAAATATTTATAAAAAAAAATACAAAATTTGAAAAACCAACAAAAACAAAATACAAAAATATAAAATCTTTCAAAAAAAAATACAAAAACAATATAAAATCAAAAATCCAAAAATATTCTTCTCACGACATGTCTCTCGTATAAATCAATATTCTGTACGTTTCTAGAAATGTCATTCAACAATGATACGGACATGTACAGATGCTTGAGCGGGAGTTCTTTTTAATGTTTTTCTAAAACATGTCGTTTCTCAAAAGTTTCTTCACAATGGCTTTCGTATACTTCAGTACGAAACTCGGGCTTAAACGATGACTTCTGATTATTTCAAATCAAGGACTCGTATTTTCAAGGACGAAATCTTTTTCAAAAAGTTCGAGTCTAAACAAACGAAAAAGACTTCAAACAAAAACTCGTTTTCTAAATAGTAATCTTGAGCATTTTTTCAAGATTCATCAAAAGATTTTTCAAAATCTTTCAAATGAGTGCTCAAGATAACTCCCTCAAAACCCTTAATTGATTTTAAAATGTGCTATCATTAAGGGGGAGTACAAAAACAAAATGTTCCGAATTCATGCAAAATGAAATCTGTCTATCTCTCCAAAAAGCTTTTTCCTAATCAGTTGATATCAAAAATATCACGATATGCTATTTTTGAGGGGGAGAAGACATGATTAAAATGTGATCAAAGATGTTTAAAGCTTGTGACTAAATCTCAAAAGAGCTAGACTCAGAATGTACCAATGAATTGACGAAGCTTAAAATGTCAGTAATCGAAAAGACTTGTCCTGGACGGGTAATAATTTCAAGCTAGTCTAACTAGTGATGTAAGCGTGTCTCGAATAGGACTTGTCTGAGTAGAATGTACCGTATCGAGAGACTTTCTTTGGACTTGATCAGGACGGGTAATAATTTCAAGCTAGTCTAACTAGTGATGTAAGCGTGTCTCGAATCGGTCATGTTCACTGAAAGTGGATCAATTCAAAAAGTGCAAACTCCTCACGCATGTGCAAATTTCTTAAAAAATTCATGAGCACATGTGAAGGGGGAGTCCTTCAAAAGAAACAAAAACTCTCAAAGTGTCAACAAAAATGTGTTTATATTCATAAACACTTTGAGAGATTTTCAATCAAAGGTTTCATGGCAATTATAGGATTCATGGAGTTATAAGGTGACTAAGGTTAGGGAAAACTGTCCTATGATCCGCCAGAGCCGGAGGGATCTACCCAAGGACAATTCCAATAGATTAGAATTAGAAGTCCTTAGGTATGATTGAAAAAAGGAGAAAATGAGAAAGGAGAAAGAAGGGGTTGAAGAATTAAAAAGAAAAGTTATGAAAAAGGGTGAAAAGAAATAGCCCTCCATATGTTCAACCTTAGGGCAGACACCGGGTTCAATTCATATGCTACTGGTTGTTACTAAGGTGACACCGGTATTGAAGATAAAGACGTCATGGACCCAGTGACGCACTGCACTAAACCTTCTAGCCACTCAAGTTCTCTTAAAAGAGCTTGTTTCATTCTCATGGGGAACCGGCATAATCTATTGACCTGTCTCTTAGAGATGGTTGATATTGAAGCAGGAGACCTCTCCCTAATCTCCGCATAGGAAACCAAATGTGCACTTATCGAGTCTAGAGCCCCGAGATTCATCAAAAGATCTTGCCCCGAGATTCATCAAAAGATCTCATAGGAACACATGATATTTCTACACTGGTTGTTCATCTTTAAGGACGCCAGATGTAAACTTAAGAGTCCTACGCAGATCTTAGCAATCTACCGAGAATGTTTATGAGAGAATTTACAAATGTAGTTTCTCAATGATTGAACGGAAATTCCTGCCAGGGTCAACATCAAACAGCCCTGACAGCAGGTCACTTCGGTAATTCTTTATGGGTTACGCTTAGTGTTCGCGGTGGTTTCAAACGGTCTACAGTCGTGGAGTGATCCCCAGCGACTCACCCAGTCATTGAGCTACTTAGTAGGTCTCGTAAGCTCTTTCGGGAGTATCTGACATGGGAACGGCCTTGGTAAGGGTTAGAAGGAGTCTTCACACTATGCTGTTGACGATCTCTAATTCCTTATCTGTAAGTACCGGTTGTTTATTGCTAACTGTTTACCTGCAGCTTTACATCATCTCCATGGCGAAAGATTCCACATGCTCATACATGCATCACAAAGTCAAAGGAAAGTTCTCACAAAGATCAAAGGATAGCAACAGTCAAAGAAAGATTCTACGCCAAAAAGAAGAATCTACAAAGTAAAGTGACAAAGATCAAAGTGAAAGAACAGAAACAACAAATGCATGTATCACAAAGACTTAAGACGTATGAGCATGTTGGAATGGCAGACAACCACCACAAACACAGAAGTGACGAAAGGCAGATGACATCATTGGATCACTTCATCAACAATGAACAAGGAACAATGAACATTGAACACTGACTCATCTAGTGATTCTTAAAAGACGTCAAGAGCTACGAATGTTATAGTATAAAGACAAAGATGATGACGTCGCGCAACCTTCAATGACCAACACTTAGGGGGAGATTGTTAGGATCATATTTTATTTATAAAAAGTGTCGGTCATTAACGTGTAGTTATAGGTTGCTTTAGAATATCATTATGATGAAGTTTATGTGTATTATTCATGTTTTGTAAAAGTCTAAGGGCCATTAGTGTAATAATGTAAAAGATTAGAGAAGCCCTAGACTATGAGTATAAATACTCTTGTAAACCTCATTTGTGAGGTTGGTTCTCTTAGTGATTCATTTAGTAATATCAAGGTCTTTATTCCACACACTAGAGTTCCCACTCTCTCTCTCTCTACTTACTTTCTCTCTCTAGGTTTAGGCTTGATTCATATGTGAAATAGGTTGTTCTACGGTACTACAGTTCCTGTACACAAAATAAAGGAATTAGTTCCTTTTGGGGACCCAAGCCACAAATGACTTGGATCTGCCTCGTGTATCAATATAATTATATCTATCAAAGGTTATTGATACACCATTGGGATTGTTTGAGGTGATGGTTCCTTTTGGTTTCCATTCCCAACGTGCTGAGGCCTTAACAACATTTCCCATATTTACCCTTTTCTTGTTAACAAACCCACCAGTGGTAACATTTGGCCTTGCAGTGGTAACTGCTGGCTTAGCAGTGGAAACTGCTGGTTTTGAAACTTTGGGTACCTACTTCTGATTATTGTTAACTTTCTTTTCAAAATTGGTCTTTTTCCCTGTTTGAGTAGATTTAACAAAAGTAGTAACAGGGGGCTTAGGGTAAACTCTGTTTTTATTTCTGGCAGTGGAAACTGCTGGTCTAGCAGTGGAAACTGCTGATCTAGCAGTGGAAATTGGTTTAATGCCAGAGTTAAGCAAAACAGACCTGGGAATCATCTTGCTAAGTGGATTTGGGTGAGTTAAATTATTAGCATTTTGTCCATTCACCCTAGTATTCCCAAACACTTCCCTTCTTCCCAAGTGGTAGGTACAGCTATAAGACAAATGGTCAAAGCTACCACATATATGACAGGGTTTGTTATTGAACACAAAATCACTACCAAATTGCCTAGATTTAACATGATTCCAACTCCTCATATTACCCCTAGGAGTTGGTGACCTACTTCTGTACATCTCTGCATATCTAGTAGTGGGCCTAGTGAAATTAGGTTGTGACCTAGGCTTCTCTTTGACTACCTCAGGAATACTCCTTTTAACTTCCACTTTAACATTCTCAGGAACACTAGGTTTAGACTCAACATTCAAATTTTCATCTTTAAGAGATGAGTCACTAGCACTATCAAATATATCAACCTCAACCTGAACCTTTTCAATTTCAACTGGTTTAACAAACTTTGGTCCATAGGTCATAGGTGGTTCCTGGAATTCTTCTAATCCTGTGTGAGCTAAGTCAATGCCAGGAGGTGATGGAACACCTCTTAGAGGTGGTGGAACTGTTTTTTATCTAACTCCTGATTTGGCTTTGTTCACAACTTGGGCTTCCCAAATTTTGACAATACACTTGGATTGATGATCCATTGTTTGCTTAGTTATCATTATATTCTCACTAGTCATTTTAACCTTTTCTAGTTCTTCTCTAAGAACCTTATTTACAGCAACCTGATAATCTAAGTCTCTTCTTAATACTGCAATATCATCATTGAACTTAGATTCATTTGCCCTATAATGCTCTAATTGAGTCTCTAAAATACCTAGGCCTCTTTTATGATTTGCTAAGTTATAATTAGTATGATTTAACTCTAGCAATTGTTCATCATATTGTGCTTTAATTTTCTCATACTCTGAATCATCTTCCTCATCCTTAGTCATAAAGCTCCAATCAAAGCTCACTCCATCAATAGCCAATAGCCCCTTTGGCTCATCAGTATTAGGTTCCTTTTTCTTGTCCTGCTTATACCAAGTTGACCTGTTGTCAGATTTCCTTGGCTTTCTACACTCCCTAGCAAAGTGCCCCTTCTTATGACAATTATAGCACTCCACCTTCTTTTTGTCAAAACCTACTGTTTCATTGCCACTGATGTTGATCTTTCTTCCAGTCTTTTTCTAAAACTTCTTTGTCCTTAAGCTTAGTAATGCCACTTGCCATTTAATGTCCATCTCCTCCATATCATCCTCATCAATTTGATCCAAATCCTCATGATTGAGAATTGAACCACCCACTTGACTTGATATAAAGGCATAAAAAGTAGTATCACTAATTCCTGCAATCTGTTTCTTTGAGCTACCAGTGGAAACACTTCCACTACCAGTGGAAACAACAATGTTAGCACTGTCATCATCACTATCACTTTCTTCATCTGAACAACTATCATCAAGAGATGATGATATGAGTGCTACACTTCCTGAACTTGAGCTTAATTTGCCAGCTTTCTTCAATCTTTGTTCAATAACCTTGAAGTTATTGTACAAATCATTAAGTTTCATGGTCTCCAAATCTGGCTTATCCTCCCACACAGCAACATTGGTTCCAAACTCAGAGGGTAAGCTTCTTAAGAACTTTAGATTGAGGTCTTCCCTTTTCACCTCAATTCCAAAAACAGTGAGTTGAGTAACAATCTTTTGTAGCCTTGTGAAGATGCTATCAATTGATTCATTACTTGTTGAACCAAAGTTTTCATAAGTCTGCTTCAGCAGAGTCTTCTGAGTTTTCTTGGTGGAGTCATTACCACCAAAAACATTACAGATCTCATCAAAAAGAGTCTTTGCAGTCTTGTACTTGCTGAATGCTAGAACTTGGTCTCTGGGAAGTGTCATCAGCAACTAGCCTCTGGCCTTCAGATCATTCTTCATCTGAAGTCTTTCATCATTAGTAACAAGTCCAGTGTTGACCTTAATTACTTCCTTGCCACCAACCATCTCTGAAGTAGAACTTGGTTTGAAAGAATTTCCAACCATAATGATCTCCCAGAGTGTGTAGTCTTGGACCATAAAGAATTTTTCGATCATTAGCCTCCACATCTCAAAGTCATTCAACTTAAACTTTGGAAGCTTAGCAGCAATGTTTGAGTTACTGGTTTCTGTCTCCATTGATTCTTCTGAGTGAACTAGAGTCTTCTAAATCAAAGTATCAAAGCCTGGCTCTGATACCACTTGATGGATCTAAACACCTTGAACTTGTGTTAGATTGATACTTTGAATTATATCACTAAGTATGCGGAATCTACTTAGTAACACTTAGAAGTTGATTGTGAGTAAGACAGTTGTTTATGAATAAGAACAATGTATGTAAACAAACAATTAGCTCCAATATTATTAATGATAATAATACGAGTGATCTTGATATCACTAGGGTTACACCTTGAAGCTCTAGAAAAACGTATATAAAACCTTTAACCTAGGATCTCCTTTTATAACACAAGGAGTCCTCTTCTACAAGATAAGTATAATGCTAATAGAATAAGATATACACAAGATCTATTCTATATTTATCTAAACACGTTTCCTAACAGTTATCTAATAAGCAGTGGTAATATATGTTCTTGCAGTGGTAATAAGTTTCCACTGCAAGTACAATCTTCTGCAGTTGTAACTTCTTCACTTAGCCGTGGTAACTGTTAGTACAATTCCCAACACCATCACAGAGCACTCCTAGGCAAAGCTGTGAAGATGCCTTGCGAAAGTTCATTGTATCTCAAGAATTACAGCTCTCTACGCTCGAGGCTAAGTTTAGACAACAGCAAGCTGATATGAATAACAAGATTTGTAATCTGTTAACTGCTATTAAGGAGCATGCTGTTAATAAACCAATTCAAGCTGAAGAGGTCAAATCTGTTACCTTCATGAATCAGCCAACTTCTCCTGTGAAAATAAAAAGTCCTAGTAAGCTATTTAAACATCTATCACCAAAAGGGAAAGATCCTGTTAACCCCTAGTACCAATCCATTTTGTAAATACCATCACCACAATTTCCACTGCCACACCTAACCAGAGCCAACACCCAGCTGAATATATGGGTCATAAAGCTAAGGATGAGACCTCAAGGGTAGACCACGAATTAGCCAAGAGCCCTACCAACTCATTCGGGGATTCCGTCACTCAAGAGTCTGGCAATTTGGATGATGTAAAAGAGAGGTTGGAAGAGCATACGAGAAATCCAGCAATCTCGGGTAAGTTTATTATAGAGGAACCCGAGAAAGATTTGGTGGGTATAGCTAATAGGAGTAGTGATAAAACTGAGGGAAGCAACTCTAGAGTTTTCAAGATTTCCTGCACTCTTAGGAAAAGACTGTTTACCAATACTCATATAGATCCTAGCCTCCCTGTCAACATAATTCCCCTTTCCCTTTACCATGAAGCCTTCCCTGAACGCACGGTTTATAAAAGAATCAACAACGCAGGGGTAATGAAAGACATGTCAGTTATGATTAGAGAACTTGTCTACAACATCGACCTCACTGTGGTCGATGACATAGACTCCATCACTAATTTGAGATTAACCGATCTTGTTCTCGGGAAACCATTTGTCAATGAATCGGGAGTAATCCTTGATGAGAAGGATGGTAGTGCATTATTCACCAATGACATCAAGAAGGTAATCTTCCGTAGGGGTAATGAGGAGGTGTACGAGTACCGCCCATCACTGGAAGGGAACCTATATGGATCAAGGGATGGAGGATTGGGGAGAATAAGGCGACATGATCTGAACAATCTCAAAATCCCCTGCATGATCGGTCATAAGTATTTCGATAATGTCTACATTAACATATTCCTACCTAAAAATTTTATGTCCCTATTCCATTATAACAATATCTGCAGATGGGGAATGATTTATAAGGGAGAGAATGTGGTTGGTAGAGATCATGAAATCCAGGTATTCGTAGGAAATATGGCATTCGCTATGGAATTTACAACCGTGGACAACATCGAAGACTATGTCGACCCAAGGTTGTCACAAGTTGTTTTCGGAGAACCCTTTTGTGAAATCACTAATTTAATAGTTGATGACCGAAACGGAATCATGACCTTCGCTAATGGAATTAGGAGGGTTTCATACCAAACGCCGTACAAGAGAAAAGATCTCAAGGAAATCGATTGTGATGGGCTTGATAGGCTAAGTTCCCAACTTATTTTGTGTGATGAAGATGCTCGGAGAGGATGTAAGAACACTTCTGATTTATCATGTGGGTTCTTTAAAGATGTTAGTAAACTTGGGTCTAAGTATCGAAAAGATGTCTTTGAGTTCGAAGACCCGAAATACCTGCACTATGAAAGCGATACTGGTATAGGAGACGACCTAGAGAATGAAACCAATAATGAGGTCACGTAGTAACCTATGACCTTGAGTCTAGCTACAAGACTCGTAAATAAAAAAAAGCGCTTCTTGGGAGGCAACCCATGTTTTGTGTGATTTTTATTTTGTTTGTTTGTTATTTGCTTCCGTATGCATGCTTTATTTTTATTGTTGGTAGATCATGTTTCAAAACTAAGATAGTGAAAATACTTTACCTTGTTGTTTGGCTTAGTCTTAACTTCACCCAAAGGTATTTTTGCAAAAGATAAGTGTAAGGGGAAACTCCAAATGTGTTTTTAAGAAACAAAAAACCGATCATGATTCTCCACAATATTAAGTGAACATGTATATTCGTATTTGTTAGAGTCAAATGCTTGTATCGAGTCATAATGATGTTTTGCATGATTTTCCAGGAAGTAGGACGAAGTTTTTCCAAAAATTTTCCGGAAACTTAACATAAGAATTTCTGCAGGTCACTTCTGGCGGCGTCACGAGTTTACTCTTGACGGCGTCACGTGTAAAATTCTGGAAATTTTACCAGTTTTGTTTTTCTAACGGAGTCTTAAAGTTTTTGTTGAATTATTAGTTTTATAATCTCCAGGAAATCTGCAAACATCATTCCACAAGCATTATATCTTATTTTGTTTTCTAGGATTTATTCGCATATGTAGATTGCCGCCGATTTTATGCGAGGTTGCCTTGTCTATTTTCTCAGGTTTTACAGGTTATGTATGACAAGAAGATGATTTATATTCTGGAGGGGAAGCTTTGATTGTTCATTTTCTTGGAGGAAAATCTAACCTGGCCACCCTATTATCCATACCGAGCGAATCAGGGGAGTATTTGATTTCATTTGTTTTACTTATTTCACTTTTACATTCTTTACTTGAACATTGGGGACAATGTTCATCCTAAGTGTAAGGGGAGGGTAAAATGATGATACCTTACAGATACACTTTCACTTGAGTTTGTTTGTTTGATAGTAGATGTGTAATAAAACTATGAGAAATACTTGTTAGTGTAATTTTAGCGCCAAATTTAAATTTTTTTACAACATTTAGGAATGAAACTTTAGCCATAGCAAGCGTCTCATGGATAGGAGATTGTATGACTAGCACAAAACCGTACTATTCAGAAAAATTTTCCACCCAAATATGTGAGGTTCGCCTTTAGATTTGATAGGAAAAGCATTTACTATTAGTGCTTATGAGTGTACCGGTAGCATTTAGATTCTAGAACTTGCGTTAGTGATGCATCCCGAGACCGCTAGTGAGACTACATTCGTGTAGTAGGATTTACTACATGATAAGAGGCATTAGGATCACCCTTGTGTTAAACCCGTATTATAATTACTTGACCATTTAAGTCATATTACTTGGCTAGTAAAGTCAATTAATTTTTCCCACACCTTAGCGTTGACTCATTTTTAGTACACGAAAACCCTAGTACACCCCTCCGAGCCTATCTTTTCATTTCTAACTTTAAGCATCTTACTTAAAGGAAGAATTTGTTACACCCCACTTAAATGTACACCCAAATCGCCTTAGCCTTCCGTGTATGCACTCATCTTTAGTGCATTATTGTTATTTGTTAAACCCTTAGTTAATTATCTAATTGATTACATGGTTGCTAAGTCGAGTCATATCCTTATACATATTGTTTTGGGACGATTGGGACTCATGGGTAAAGTACTTATTTTATGGAGTAATGGGGAAGAACATCATATATTACCCCCGTATATGCGTTAATCTTAAAAGTACTCCAAGTGTTTTGATTTTCTTAATTCGAGTCATTAGATTAGTTTATTGTAAAGTATGTAAAAATTCAAGTGTAAGGGGAATTTTCATTCCATATGATGTATTATTTTGGATGGTAGGGTAAGAGTGTATGCAAAAAAAAAAAAAAAAAAAAAATCAAGAAAAAATAAAAATAAAATAATAATAAAAAAAAATAGAGAGAAAAACATACGGACTACCATCCCTTTTCATTCTATGTTCATTTTATGTTTTTGTTATTTTTCATTTATTAGCTTAAGTCGAGTCTAGTCTTGGCTTAGCAACGCCATATTGTACATGTAATTAACCAAGATTGTTGACTCGCCACAGTAAAGACTGCCTATATCCAACAAAATCGTGTATTCTATATCCCTACACCTAACGTTACAACCCTTTGAAAGACCTCTTTGATATTTTATCCTAGGTGCTTACGCCATGTGGTGGAGGTTTGATCCTTTCCCAAGCCTATGGTAATCTATTTTGCTATGACAGGTAGTGAGAGATGTTTTCCATTTCCATAATGTGATATTACTTTATTACACCCGAGAGATGTGAGTATCTAAACACTATTTGTGAGGTGCTAGTGTATGACCTCTGTGCTTGTCTTTGGTCTTTAGTGGAATGATTATTTGTTGTAATTACTTTTATATTAGTGTTAAATGACCCCTAACTTGTATTTTGACTAGAATAAAAGCTCATTTGCTTGAGGACAAGCAAATCTCAAGTGTAAGGGTATATGATGAGGCGAAAATGAACCACTTTTAGGGGGTCATTTAAGCCCGAAATTGAATTTATTTGATCAAATATTGCCCTAAATCGTTCCTTTTGTGATTTTAGATACTTTAGGAGTGAATTCTGGAAAAGGAAGTAATTCGGACATTTTTGGAGCATAAAAGTGAAGAAAACGGCAAAGACTTAATTTTCCATGCTGAGAACAGTACCTGACGGCATCAAGAAGAAAATCATGATGGCGTCAAGAGTAAAATCCATGACGACCCAGTGAAAACCTGAAGGCGTCACAACAAGGGTGTCAAGAGTTAATATGGTGACGGCCTGCATAAGGAGTATACATGACGGCGTCAGACCCAGATCTAGGCAGTCCGAGAAACTATTTGGCGGCAAGATGACGGCGTCAGAATTTTGTTCTTGACGCCGTCACCTATCAGAATCTATATATAGTTTTCTATTTTTCATTCATAAAAGGAGGAACTTGTGTGGAGAAAACTAGGGCCTAACTTTGTAAACCCTAGGTCATATTTTACAGTGTTTTCAAGGGTTTTCACCCCTTGAATCCTTTCATGTTCAATTAAGATAAGTCTTCTCTCAATTCATTCAATATTTCTATGTGTTGTTTGAATATATCTTATGCTTGTCTTGATTTCAAGATGCTAGGCTAGATCTATCTTGTGTTTGCTTAGATGTAATGAAACCTAGATGTTAATTATATGTTGATTACTTGTTTATGGTGGTAATGGATGAATGATTTCAATGTTAGGCTTAAGAAAACTGGCAGATCTCCATTGTGTAACATGCTTGAACGTCTTAGGAAACATGAACCGATGTGTACTAGGTTTTATTGGTTGTATTTAATGCATGAGCAAATTCTAGTGATCCCATGTTAGGAGCTTCTTAGCCGGCTCGACATAGGAGTGAAGTAGGCGCTCATAGGATTGGGGAAGTAAGTACGCCACCCCATGAATGGTATTAAGGAATACAATCCGTCATCCACGCAACTATAACAAGTAATTAACCTGTAAAAGATATCTAGGGAGTAGTGAAATCTAAGTAAACACAATTCCCCCATATATTGCTCACAATTCTAGTATAATTTAGTTTTATTTTCATTTTAGTATTTTATTTTGATTGCATCTTTAGTATTGGGTTAGTTGACTAGCAACTAATTCCGCCAAACTCCTTCAAACCCGAGATTTTTACTTGCTTTTATAAAAACAAAAAAATACAAAAAGAATCATCCCCCATCTCTAGACCTAGTCTTTAGGTTTTCTAATCCTAGTGACACTATTCCTAGCTGAACGATCAATCCCCCGGTACTTGTCATTATACTATACTACATCAATCAGGTACACTGCCTGGTGGGGGTTGTAAGCTTCTCAAGATCCCTCGAGAGGTAAAGCCTGGTGCAATCCCTACGTACCAGAAACCAAAAACCCCTACCTAGGATAAGACTTTAGGATTAGAATATAGATTAGGAAAAACCTAGAATTAGATAACCCTCACCCTAAGCCTTCAGAACCTTAGTTTAGGATAGACACACTTACCCCATAGAAATAAGTAGATTTAGATCATAGATTACCCATACCTAGCCCTTAGGATAACCATACTTATACACTTGAGGATTTTAGATTATACCTTAGGATTTGACAATTTTTAGAATACCTATTAGGAAATTTCACTTAGGAGACACTGATTGGCTCCAAACGGTCAACCTAAACTGACCAGGGAATGGTCAACTAGGTCAAACAGCCTAGAGTCAATGCTCCGAGGAATACAGTGTTTCCCCGGGTCGTTATGTCCCGACGAGGTGTGGATGGTAATCAAACGGTTTCGTGATCGGGTGAATTTGGACAGGAAGGGGTTTGAAAATGATTACACTACTGATTTGTAAAAGAAAATAACTTAAATAAGTTATATGAATAGAACTGGACGTTTGGAAAAACCAGAAACGTTTAAAACCTAAAAACGCGTACGTTACGTTTAAATAAAACGTAAACGTACGAAATAAAACGTAAAAACGGAAATCTGGAAACACCCAGGGGGTGAAAATGACTTTTTTACAAACTAAAACATAAAAGAAAATTTTTAGACAATTAAAATAAATTTTAACCCTAATTAATTATTTATTATTAATTAAATACTAATTAATTCTAATTATTAATATTTAAACAACTTAAATATAATACAATATTAATTAAATACTAAAAAGGTGAAAATAAAATTTCTAAAATTATAAAATAACTAAAAATAAGTTTTAAAAATAAAAATAAGTATTTTTGTCTTTTTGTGAATTTTCTATTAATTAATTACTAATTATCGAATTAAACTATTTTAAATTAAGAAAATTACTAAATAAACAGTAAAAATTCTAATAAAATTTCAAAAATTATTTTATAACATATAAAAGCTATAAAAAATATAAAAACTAGGTTTTACTTAATAAAAACTAATTATGCTATTTAAAACTAATTATTAATTAATTATAAATAAAACTAAAATTAAATCTAATAAATACTTAATGACAAAATAAAAATCTGAAAAAATTATTATAAATACTTTAATAAATGAGGAATTTAATAAAAATATAAAAAAGCTAAGTTCTTAATAAAAATATAAAATTGAAAATTAAAATTAAATTACATTAAATAGAAACTATCACTTAATTTTTATTTTAGAAAACTATTTTACCACTAAAAACAAGTAACTTTTGTGAAAACTATTTTTCTGGAACTCAAAATTAAGCACAACAAGTGCTTATTGGAGTGACAGTTGACTTTGGTCAACTGTCAAGGGAAATTGGTGATGTAGGCAGCTAGTGGGGCCCACAAGGGATGATTCAAGTGTGAATAAGCTGAGGGAACAGGTTTTAGCAACAAACTACCAAAAAGAATCACATAATAAGCCAATAAGCCAACAATAAGCATTTGGCTTATTGTTTCTGGACTGAAAAGTGGGACAGAGTTCAAGGCTCAAACTAGGTGGGGTCCACTGGGTCCTAGGTCAACTCATTGGTCAAAACATGGACCCTGGTAGGAGGGGGTTTAGGGGAACCAAAAACAAGGGCTGAGGATCACTATGGTGGTCAGCAAACCACCACAAAGTGGTGGTGGTGGCCACTGATCTGCTGAGACAGAGCAGATTGCAGCCCTGCAGCTCACTTTGGAGAGCTGTGGGGCCCACCACAAAATTCACAAAAATAAAAGGGATGTGGGATATCAAAGATGAGGTGTTGGACAATAACCACAACAAGTTTTAGAGGCTAGATCATCACATAAAAATCAAATAAATTCCTTGAAGTTTTGCAAAAATCTGAATTGCATGAACTTTGACTTTTTCTATCTTTTGAAAAGGTTGACTAAAATGAACTTGTGGCTGAATTTATTAACTGATTAAGATGTTTTAGATTATAATAAAGCTACAATAAGCTGAGTTATCAACTTATGCAAAGATCTAAGTTATCATGGATCCTAAAAACCTATCTGTTAACAGCCAAAGTGGAATAGAAGCTCAAGTTGACTTTCCAAAGAAGTGACAACTAATTTTATGATATATCTAACCTAACTTAACCTATAGTGATGTGTCTAAACTAAAAGTAACAACAAAAGCACCATGGAACATGTAGAAAATGCCTGAACCAAACACTCCTATATCCTAGCTGTCTTGAAAGATTGAGAGGCAAATGATGAACTAAGGCAATCTTACTGATGCTAATTAATGATATAAGCTATGGGGACAAGGTTCAAACAAAGTTGAACAGAAAACAAGCACAACACAAGGCTCAATGAGATGGTGCAATATTATGACTGAAATGGAAAATTTAAGCAAAATAAAAATACTATACTCACCACTGCTTCCTGCTCAACAAAGAAAAGATAGCTCCATAATAATCTTAGGACAAAGATTTAAGGTTCTAGGTATCTTCAGCTACAGAGAGTAAGCTCCAAAGCTTATTTTAATTAGTAGTTTGACTTTTTGACTTTTCTAAGATTGAGTAATTTGAACTGAATAAACACAGGCAAGCTTACAATAAGCTATATAGAGCTTATGTAAACCTGTAGAGACAGAAATTAAAGCTTATTGAAGCTTATGAGAATAATAAAAGATAAAATGAGGATTTAAGCAATTTCATATAAAAACTAAATTCAACTAAGAAACTTTGAATTGCTACATGAACTGAGCTTAATTATCACTGATACAACTTGTTACAACAATTGTAAGTTTAAAATTACACTAAGGATGGAATTTTAATACATTCGACACATAAAAACTTATACTACACTAAGCTACTCTACTTCTATTTTCTACTACCTTCATTCTTCACTTTTTCTTAATTTTTATAGCTCTTGGAGTCAATTCTTGACTTTACCACCTCTCTCTCAGCCGTTGGATTCACTAAAATGATCATGGCCATTCAATTTTTTTATTGGCGGGAAAAAAAATTTTGGCAGTTAGGGGATAACTTGGAGAAAATTGTGGGCATTAAATGGTTTTGTTGGGTTCTGTTTGGAGGGGGAACAAAGTGTGGGATAGATGAGGTGGAGGAGGGGGGAGGTTGAGTCTTGCAGTGGTATAGCAGGTATCAAGTGGGGGTGGAGATGGTGAGTCAAACCATGGTTTGACCGGGTTTAGTTTATTAAACGGGGGAGTATATTAGTGGTGTGGGCTTGGTGGGCTATGAGTACAAAAAAATGGGCTTGGGTGGGCTGTTTGTGGATCAGACAAAAGGGTGGTTTGGTTTGTTTGTTTGTTTATTTATTTTGCAAAAACCACAAGGACCACTTTTGTAATTTACCAAAAACTGAGGGACTGAAAATGAAATTCCCCAAAAGTAATACCAAGGATCAAATATGCATAGATTCCAAAGTTCAATAACCAGTTTTGCATTTTTCAAATTTTCAAAATTTCCCGGGGACCAAATTTGTAAATTTCCAAACCTCGGGGACTAAACTTGCAATTTTATGAAAATTTCACCCAAGGACTATTTGTGATACATTTTGATTTTCCAAGGGCAAAAAATGATTTTCCTTTCAAAAATATCCCACCAGGGACTGAATCTGCCAAAATCTGAAACTCCAGGGACCAAACTGTAAATTTCCAAAACTTTTCCAATTTTTCACCAAAGGACTAAATATGACAATTTATGATTTCAAAATAACCTTTGGTGATAATTTTCTATATTTTGAATATCCAGGGACTAGTTTTGTAATTTTATGAAAGTTGGGGGACTGAAACTGCCAATTTTGCAAACTTTGTACGTTTTTCATCTGTTTTTGCTCATTTTGCATCTAAAACATATAAAACACAATTTTGAAATATTTTCAGTATTTTGATGCATTTCTGAGTGTTTTTGTATGTTTTGCAGTTCAGATTAGACCAAAAATGATGAGTGTTTGAGCACTCATCAATCCCCCACACTAAACTATTGCTAGTCCCTAGCAATACTGTTTTGAAAACTTGATGGATTTTAAACTCTTTACCAAAAGCCATCACTTCTGGAGTAGCCAGGTGTAAGAACTGTGGCACACCTGATAGCCGTGTGATTTTGAGCAAACCACCAACTGTCAACGGATTTGATTTGTCTTTACCAAAAGCCGTTTGCTTCTGGACTAGCCAGCTTCTTGATGGACTAAGTCAACATCTTGGTGAGCTGATTACCAATTATGGTTTTTCCACGGCCTTTACCACAAGCCATAATCTTGCGGGCTAGCCAACTCATTTGTTTTCGGGGAGTTGAGGAACCATACAATTTTGGGCAAATTGCAAGCCGTCAACGGATTTGAGATGTCTTTACCAAGAGCCGTTTGCTCCTGGACTAGCCAATCCCTTTTGTCGTTCAGACAAGGCGGACTGATTACCACAAAAATTTTGAAGCACCAGTGAAAAATTTTTGAAATTTTGGCAAAAACGGGGGTATTATATAGTAAAATGTGATAAAATTCGCTAGAATAGCGAATACCCCCCCCCCCCCCCACACTTAGCATGAATATTGTCCTCAATATTCAAAATCCCGGCTATTATGCCGACATTTTGAACGTAAAAGGGCAACATTACAAGCTAAGCGTGGAAAACACCATTTTGTATTTTCACTTCTGTAATCATAGCATGGGGGACTCCCCCACACTTAGGGAGAAAACCCTATAAGCATGCTACTGTTTTTGTTTACCGAGTCGCTAGCTTGACTCGACCCCGAATTCATTTGTCCTTGGGGAAGCATGATGTGGAAGAAACAATCTCAATCGGACTTTCATTCAAGATGTTTGGACAAACATTTGAAGCACGTGAAAGTTCCACACCGATGAGATAAGTACCCCGGCTCAAGATAATGATACATGAAAATGCCGGGATCAAATATAGTGTCTTCATTCCCGAAGGAATGAAGAACAAGAGAAGTCACCCTGTAGGTGAAGAAGGGAAGAAAGATCTTGATGACAATCAAGATTGATTCATCGTCATCAGAAAGAGAATTCATGATTGGTGTATCATGAATCTCATCAGTAAAGCTCGTATGATCTAGACAAATTATGGGTGGGAGGGTTGGGATTTTGATATCAATCAAATTCTCAAGGTTGAGAATATTTCCCTCCGGAAAACAAAGATCAACTTTGTCTAGATCAAAGTGAAAGTTATCATACTCCGGTGGAGATATGATATGAGTGAGTTCACCGGAGAACTCCTCAAAAGTGAATGAATCATACACGGGGAGAGAATTATGAGAATGAGAAGTGGTAATGCCACTAATCTTCTCTCCCATATGATCAAAGGTAAAGGCTTCAAACTCCGGTATAGGATCGTCGGAGACAATGTCACTATCCTTTATGGGGATAGGAGATGAAATAGGTTTCATTTTGAAAGCCTCGATTTTAGAAATGAGGAGATCGACATTCAATAATGTTGCACGAAGTGCTTCATCCTTGATTTCAGTGTCAATCTCGTCATTCTCTTCTTCTAAGCTAACTAGCTTAGAAGGTAATTCTTCCATAAAAACGATGTCTCCACAAGATAACGAATCGTCATCAGTAGAATCGGAGAACATCTGAACATCATTAGTCGGGAAGATAAGAGGAGGAAGGATATCACACAAATGATCAAGAGTTCCCTGTGACTCTCTTGGGATTGGAACAAGGTTCTCAACACTAGACTTTATGAATTCGTCCGATTCCCTTTCAGGAACAGTGTCAAGATGCTCGTCCCCCATGATCAAAGAGTGAGTGGGAACCTCGGGTGTGATAAGAGTGGGTTGAGATGGAATCTCAAGTGATGGAATCTCATCTGATGAATCTTTGTAAAATTGAAGGATATCAAGGATATCCTCATCATCACTATCATCAGGAATGAAACGGAATCGAGAGCTAGATTTGGCTGCTTTTTCTTTTGCTATTGATTCCCTAATAGATCTTTCATAAGCATCTTGGGAATTTATTTTAGCAGCCTGTTCGTCAGCTAACAATTCTTCCATCGATTTTTGGTTTGGATTATCTGGGGTATGTGTCATTCCTCTCAAGTCTTTCACTAAATCTAAAAGATCAATGAGAAGACTTTGAGGAATTGGTGGAGATGGAGGTTCGTCATAATACGATGTGTCAAAATTGTCACAAGGATATGGATTACCCGTTAGACAATCTGAGCTGGAGTGCGGACCTCCACAGTAATCACAACAGTAAAACTGATGTGGCTGTGGGTTGTACGTGCTAGAGTCATAACCGTTATCAGGAAACTGCTCATAGACAAGCGTGTTTCCCGATTGGCAATCATAACTGTAGTGTGAACCACCACAGTACTCACAACAGTAAAACTGCTGAGACTGATGGTGTGGTAGCTGGTGGAATGAATCAGTGGTGTCATGGTAGGAATAGGGATCTTGGTTATAGACAGACCCGTTTCCTGATTCTACCATACCACAACCGGGGCAATTGCCACCATTATAAGAACTACCACACCACTGGCAAACCAGAAAGTGTGGATGAGACATAGAAAGAATCAAATGTGTATAGAGGGTGAGGGATGAAGAATCAAAGATGTGAGAGGGTAAAGGTGAATATTTTTAGGTTTTTGGATAAACATTTTGTACAAATGAGAAAGAAAATGTTTTTGTGTTTTTTGTGTTCGTTGAAAACTTGATTTAAAAAGTTTTCGTGAACGGTTTTGTTTTTATATGATAATAATAAGAAAATATGGACAAAGGATGGATAAATATACAATGGAACGAATTCCAAAGTCGCTAATCAGAAAAAACCGTTTAGATACGCACACAACCTCCCCGGCAGCGGCGCCAAAATTTTGATTGGCTCCAAACAGTCAACCTAAACTGACCAGGGAATGGTCAACTAGGTCAAACAGCCTAGAGTCAATGCTCCGCGGAATACAGTGTTTCCCCGGGTCGTTATGTCCCGATGAGGTGTGGATGGTAATCAAACGGTTTCGAGATCGGGTGAATTTGGACAGGAAGGGGTTTGAAAGTGATTACACTACTGATTTGTACAAGAAAATAACTTAAATAAGTTATATGAATAGAACTGGACGTTTGGAAAAACCAGAAACGTTTAAAACCTAAAAACGCGTACGTTACGTTTAAATAAAACGTAAACGTACGAAATAAAACGTAAAAACGGAAATCTGAAAACACCCAGGGGGTGAAAATGACTTTTTTACAAATTAAAACATAAAAGAAAATTTTTAGAAAATTAAAATAAATTTTAACCCTAATTAATTATTTATTATTAATTAAATACTAATTAATTCTAATTATTAATATTTAAACAACTTAAATATAATACAATATTAATTAAATACTAAAAGGGTAAAAATAAAATTTCTAAAATTATAAAATAACTAAAAATAAGTTTTAAAAATAAAAATAAGTATTTTTGTCTTTTTGTGAATTTTCTATTAATTAATTACTAATTAATTACTAATTATCTAATTAAACTATTTTAAATTAAGAAAATTACTAAATGAACAGTAAAAATTCTAATAAAATTTCTAAAATTATTTTATAACATATAAAAGCTATAAAAACTAGGTTTTACTTAATAAAAACTAATTATGCTATTTAAAACTAATTATTAATTAATTATAAATAAAACTAAAATTAAATCTAATAAATACTTAATGACAAAATAAAAATCTAAAAAAATTATTATAAATACTTTAATATATGAGGAATTTAATAAAAATATAAAAAATTTAAGTTCTTAATAAAAATATAAAAATGAAAATTAAAATTAAATTACATTAAATAGAAACTATCACTTAATATTAAATTGTTTTTTCTTGATTTTTATTTTAGAAAACTATTTTACCACTAAAAACAAGTAACTTTTGTGAAAACAATTTTTCTGGAACTCAAAATTAAGCACAACAAGTGCTTATTGGAGTGACAGTTGACTTTGGTCAACTGTCAAGGGAAATTGGTGATGTAGGCAGCTAGTGGGGCCCACAAGGGATGATTCAAGTGTGAATAAGCTGAGGGAACAGGTTTTAGCAACAAACTACCAAAAAGAATCACATAATAAGCCAATAAGCCAACAATAAGCACTTGGCTTATTGTTTCTGGACTGAAAAGTGGGACAGAGTTCAAGGCTCAAACTAGGTGGGGTTCACTGGGTCCTAGGTCAAATCATTGGTCAAAACATGGACCCTGGTAGGAGGGGGTTTAGGGGAACCAAAAACAAGGGCTGAGGATCACTATGGTGGTCAGCAAACCACCACAAAGTGGTGGTGGTGGCCACTGATCTGCTGAGACAGAGCAGATTGCAGCCCTGCAGCTCACTTTGGAGAGCTGTGGGGCCCACCACAAAATTCACAAAAATAAAAGGGATGTGGGATATCAAAGATGAGGTGTTGGACAATAACCACAACAAGTTTCAGAGGCTAGATCATCACATAAAAATCAAATAAATTCCTTGAAGTTTTGCAAAAATCTGAATTGCATGAACTTTGACTTTTTCTATCTTTTGAAAAGGTTGACTAAAATGAACTTGTGGCTGAATTTATTAACTGATTAAGATGTTTTAGATTATAATAAAGCTACAATAAGCTGAGTTATCAACTTATGCAAAGATCTAAGTTATCATGGATCCTAAAAACCTATCTGTTAACAGCCAAAGTGGAATAGAAGCTCAAGTTGACTTTCCAAAGAAGTGACAACTAATTTTATGATATATCTAACCTAACTTAACCTATAGTGATGTGTCTAAACTAAAAGTAACAACAAAAGCACCATGGAACATGTAGAAAATGCCTGAACCAAACACTCCTATATCCTAGCTGTCTTGAAAGATTGAGAGGCAAATGATGAACTAAGGCAATCCTACTGATGCTAATTAATGATATAAGCTATGGGGACAAGGTTCAAACAAAGTTGAACAGAAAACAAGCACAACACAAGGCTCAATGAGATGGTGCAATATTATGACTGAAATGGAAATTTTAAGCAAAATAAAAATACTATACTCACCACTACTTCCTGCTCAACAAAGAAAAGATAGCTCCATAATAATCTTAGGACAAAGATTTAAGGTTCTAGGTATCTTCAGCTACAGAGAGTAAGCTCCAAAGCTTATTTTAATTAGTAGTTTGACTTTTTGACTTTTCTAAGATTGAGTAATTTGAACTGAATAAACACAGGCAAGCTTACAATAAGCTATATAGAGCTTATGTAAACCTGTAAAGACAGAAATTAAAGCTTATGAGAATAATAAAAGATAAAATGAGGATTTAAGCAATTTCATATAAAAACTGAATTCAACTAAGAAACTTTGAATTGCTACATGAACTGAGCTTAATTATCACTAATACAACTTGTTACAACAATTGTAAGTTTAAAATTACACTAAGGATGGAATTTTAATACATTCGACACATAAAAACTTATACTACACTAAGCTACTCTACTTCTATTTTCTACTACCTTCATTCTTCACTTTTTCTTAATTTTTATAGCTGCTGGAGTCAATTCTTGACTTTCCCACCTCTCTCTCAGCCGTTGGATTCACTAAAATGATCATGGCCATTCAATTTTTTTATTGGCGGGAAAAGAAAATTTTGGCAGTTAGGGGATAACTTGGAGCAAATTGTGGGCATTAAATGGTTTTGTTGGGTTCTGTTTGGAGGGGGAACAAAGTGTGGGATAGATGAGGTGGAGGAGGGGGGAGGTTGAGTCTTGCAGTGGTATAGCAGGTATCAAGTGGGGGTGGAGATGGTGAGTCAAACCATGGTTTGACCGGGTTTAGTTTATTAAACGGGGGAGTATATTAGTGATGTGGGCTTGGTGGGCTGTGAGTACAAAAAAATGGGCTTGGGTGGGCTGTTTGTGGATCAGGCAAAAGGGTGGTTTGGTTTGTTTGTTTGTTTATTTATTTTGCAAAAACCACAAGGACCACTTTTGTAATTTACCAAAAACTGAGGGACTGAAAATGAAATTCCCCAAAAGTAATACCAAGGATCAAATATGCAAAGATTCCAAAGTTCAATAACCAATTTTGCATTTTTCAAATTTTCAAAATTTCCCGGGGACCAAATTTGTAAATTTCCAAACCTCGGGGACTAAACTTGCAATTTTCTGAAAATTTCACCCAAGGACTATTTGTGATACATTTTGATTTTCCAAGGGAAAAAAATGATTTTCCTTTCAAAAATATCCCACCAGGGACTGAATCTGCCAAAATCTGAAACTCCAGGGACCAAACTATAAATTTCCAAAACTTTTCCAATTTTTCACCAAAGGACTAAATATGACAATTTATGATTTCAAAATAACCTTTGGTGATAATTTTCTATATTTTGAATATCCAGGGACTAGTTTTGTAATTTTATGAAAGTTGGGGGACTGAAACTGCCAATTTTGCAAACTTTGTACGTTTTTCAACTGTTTTTGCTCATTTTGCATCTAAAACATATAAAACACAATTTTGAAATATTTTCAGTATTTTGATGCATTTCTGAGTGTTTTTATATGTTTTGCAGTTCAGATTAGACCAAAAATGATGAGTGTTTGAGCACTCATCAGACACTATGGATAGTGCCTTAGCTGGTTTCAAATCCCTAGGAATAGTAATACTCATAATAATAGTAATAATGGTAATAATATACAACCTAAAACAAAAGAGAAAACCTGAAACAACACCTAAAAATAAGGATATACCTAGTCAACCCTTAGGAAAGAAAACACTTAAACCTAATCCCTCTTTAGAACCCTCTACCTCAATGGAACCAAACACCTCACCCTTAGAAATTAGGATTAGTTAGAAGAACCTTAGGGTGAAAACAAAACTCTGGGAAACATATCTAGTAAATCTAAAACTACAATAGGATATTCTCCTTCAGGTATCCTATACTCTTACTCTTCCGTTTAATCTCATCTTTTCATTTCTCTCCTTCTACCGTTTAAATCTTTTCCTCTCACTTCTTCCGACTCTTCCATTTAAAATCTCATTTTCCCGCCATTTTCCCCACTCCACAAATTAAAACCATACTTTTCCATTTTCCCCACTCTTAACTTTTTCCCACTCAACCTACTCCAAACTTCTTTTTCCTTTTCCATTTCCCCTACTTTACCCATTCATTCTTTTTCCTTTTTCACTCCACTCCACTCCCATAAATCCTTCACTCCATTTCCATTCATTTTTAATTCTCAGTCATTTTACACTCTATTTTCTTTTCTCTATATTCTCTCCCTACCTCATCCTGCAGTGCTCTATTAGTTAGAACTTGCATTTCTCGTCATAACGCAAGTTTCTATTAGGTCAAACTTGTAAGAATATCTACATCGAACTGCAATCCTCATTATGTTCGACTACGATATTAAATCTCGCTTTGCAAGAAATTGTAAAAATGAGATCTTCTACGTCTGTCATTCTAGTCTTAACATGGGAATCTACCATGTGACAAGTTGCTAAACCAGAGAACATTAGAACTTGTTCCTACCATGACTAGAACTAGTCTCTATCATGACTAGAACTTGTCTCTACTTGACTAGAATATTCCTCTATCGCTTCTAGAACTTGTCTTCTCTGATATGACAACTATCAGTTGAAACTTGTCTCTAAAAATTTCCTTACCATATATCCTTAAATATGGTAAAACTCTCTTCATTTTCCACCGATACTACTTAAGGATGATTTATAATGACTATCTTCTTAAAATAAACTAGGATGTTCCTACATTTTAATGAGAAAATTATAAGTCAAATAGGTTAAGAGTTTATACGCTCTTGTTTTCAAATATTGGGACGCCTTTATTTACAAATAATGAGATATAACAACCTAAGTATCTGGTATCTGTACAAGCAATTCCTACTCCGCTTGTGCAAAATCTTCTTCCTTTTCACATCATTTTCCTCGATAATCCTCTTCTTTCTCTACTTTCTCGACTATTTCTCTCCCCTACTCCTATAATCGTCAAAATCTCGGGACGAGATTTTCTCTAAGGGGGTAAGACTATAACAGCCCACAAACACCCATTAATATCATTCCCATTACAAATACATATAGTAGGTATTTCACAGGTAGATTTTTGCTTTTTATATACATTATTACTTGCATGACTCACTAGACCTGCTTACGTATCTACACAAGCCAAATAACTCAACACTCACATCCTATAAACCCCAGGTATGTCAAGCATAAACTCATAACAACACCATAATAAGTAATACACCAATCTAAAACACTAAACATAACACAAAACCCTAATAAACCCTAAACTAAAACTTAAGTAGGATTATGTGCTTATCTGAACCTATATGCTTAGTTAAACTAGTAAGAATGTGTTCAAGGCTTAATTAAGAGTATCTTTAGGTATGTTAGGATATATTAGGACTATTAGGTTATAGAATAGAACTAGGGCCGTAAACGAACTGAACGTTCAGTGAACATTTCATGAACCGTTCGATAAAAAGTTCGTTTATGTTCGTTCGTTTATTAAATGAACGAACATAAACAATATTTTACGTTCGTTTAGTTAAATGAACGAACATGAACAAAAGTCTCGTCCGTTCATTTATGTTCGTGAACATCCGATTATGCGTTCGTTTATATTTATTTATCTATTTATGTTCATATATCATATCTTTTAATTTTATAACTTTAAAAATTGGTTTGTTTAAACAAAACAACACTTATAAAACATTATATTGTGAAGAATTCAATAAATTTTATGTTTGTTTGTTTATTTTCATTTATGTTCGATCATTTATGTTCGTTTAGCATTCGTTTAGTGTCTTAATGAACGAACATAAACGAACATGAACAACTCATTTTCTTAATAAACGAACATGAACAAGAAAATTCGTTCGTTTAAGCGTCGGAGTCCGTTTATTTGTCCAGTTAAAATTAAATGAATGAACATGAACAGGGCTTTGTTCGTGTGCGTCCGGTTCGTTTACAGCCCTAAATAGAACCCTTAGAACTTAGATATAAACCCCCTAAGCCCTAAACCATAACTAGGTCATAGATTACTAGAATTAGGTCTAAACCCACCCAAAACTTCCCCATAGGTCACTACTACTTAGTATAAGCCTTTAGGAACTTAGGAATAGTTATTAGATACCCTTAGGACACTAACTTAGGTACAAAACCATAGGATAAACCCTAGTCTCTCACTAAACCCACTTAGGTCATTTAAGTTACAAAATTAGGTCAAACCTTCCCAAAACATCCCCATAGGTTACCAACACTTAGTATAAACCTTTTAGGTCTTAGGATTAGTCACTAGACACACTTAGGAAATTAAATTAGGCACTAAACCTTAGGTAAAACCTTAAACACATAGTAAGTAGAAACTAGGTCTAAACTTAACTAAAACTTAATAAAACCTAAACATAAGCAAGCAAGCACTCTACCACCACTCCTCAAGCAGCTTATACACCTTCTTGACACTACCAAGCACCCTACCACACACCTCCATCACCTACTAAACTAATCTACCCAAATCCACTTCTAAACCACCCCTAATCACCCTAAACCCATCAAGCAGCTTACAAGCACCTCCAAGTACCCAAGCAAGGAGGTGTGTAAGCTACTTGTCACCTCCTTTCCCCTAAACCGCCTCTACGGCCTCACCTCCTCCACAAACACCCCACACCGCCATATAGACTAGCCTCATCATCAGGGTAGCTCTTATTAGTCACCATGTAGTTGTGGTTAGTCGCCCCCTCCTCGTGACACCATGACTCCCTAAACTTGGTCACCAAGGCTTACGAGCATATAAATACCCCGTACCTCCTCCATTTCCAAACCAAACCTCTCCTTTCTTTACCACCTCAAATATTCTGGTCTTGGTAGTAGTATAAGAGCCCTAGTAAGCTTAGAAGTCGAGTGGTAGAGCCTTGCATGCTTGTCGAGTCTATTTTGAGTCGAGGAAACCCTAGAAAACCCTAAACCTAATTCTAACCTACGTAAACCCCCCCTAGCCAAGTAAGTCTTACTTTTAGTTATATAATATAGTCTTAGGATAGATTTAGGATGCCTTAGATAGCTTAGATCGAGTCATATACTTGCATGCATGCTATAAGTAGTTAATTTAGGTCATAAACTAGTTAAATATAACTTAGATAACTTAAAATAAGTAAAACATAGGCTATAAAAACTTAAATACTAGATAAAATACAAGTTACATGCATATTAGGACTAGTTTTGCATTAGTTTACATGCATAGGGGTATATATCATGAATTCCTGAAATTAAAAAGTCTAGGGACTGTTTTTGACCTTTCCTAGAAGTTATAAGTAGTAAGGATTAGTTTTGCATAATATTAAAACTCTAGGATAGATAATAACATAAGTATAAACTAAAAGGACTAAAAACGTAAATAGTATAAAGTTAAAGGTCTAAAAAGGTAAATATAGAAAACTTAGGAGTCTTAGATTAATATAGAAGTCTAGGGACTAGTTGTGTCAAGTATAGATAGTTATTAGTATAAGTAATATAAGTAATATAAAACTTAGGGTAGAAAACATAAATATATAAACTATAAGGGTAAAAAGTGAAAATATCATATAAGTATAAAACCTAAATAAAGTTAGAAGCATAACACAATACTAGGGAGCTTCATGCGAGGAGTACTATGTGGATATTTCGTTTTTGACGAGTTTGTTGGGTTTACGAATTAAAGTGCCCTGACTCCTCGAACGATTATTGCATATACTTCTTAGATATGATGGCCCGAACGGTGATATGATTATAACTAAACCCTAATAACAACATAACTCAATAATAGGGAGCTTTGTATGAGGAGTATTAACTTCTGAATTATGATGGCCCGAACGGTATTATGTTGATAACATAATACAATAGTAGGGAGCTTCATGTGAGGAGTCATATACTTCTGAATTACAATGGCCTGAACGGTGTTATGTTATATCTAAAACATTAACAAACCTAAAACCAATAACTTAAGAAACATAAACATGATAATTAAAAGCTTGACATACATACAAAACCAACAACAACACACTAGGATACGTGAGTAAGGCGGTCTAGTTCCCTAGTCACTATTTGCATTACTTAGATTACTCTACACCCAGGTGAGTCTTCATAGCCTTACATCTTTTTAAACTTTCAAACTAAATGCTTTTATAAACCCTGTAAGGGGGATACATGCTAAATGCTTTACTTAAAACTGAATACAAGTCTTTTTCTTTGGTTGTTTGCACGAGTAAACTAACTGCCACCACTACATAAACAAAATTCATGAATCTAATCGTTTGGAAGGTTTTATCCAATCGAACACGAATATAGTTGATAGATCTATTGGAGTTTGACAACTCCCGTTGGGATTAACACCCCACTAGGTGGTACCAATAAGTACTATGTTTGAATCCACTCAAGGTATAACTTTGGCAAGTTATCCTTCTATCCCCTCATGTTGGGTCTGCAGCCCACATGACCCGGATCGTTAAGGTATGATTCATGAGCTTAGTGCAACCTACTAAACTCCTGATAATTGTGCATGCATCACAATTATCACAAAAACTTGCATTTTCCCAGATGGGTGTAACAACTGAACCCAGGGAACTTGTATTCACTAACCCCTAAACCTATGATTCTCACTCAACACCCAGTGTTGTCTTTTTAAGCATGTATTCTAGGTTTAATACTTCTATGGACCTATGGCGAAAGGATGTACAAAACTCGGAGGACTTCTCATGGTTATCATTCAAACACCACCAACCTAACTCTTAGATTTTTGAGACCTCAACAAAATAAAAGTATATCTTTTATAATTAAAACTCTGATAATTATGAATGATAACTAATTTTTTAAAACGTCTCTTTTCGAGTCGTTTTCTATTACTGTATCTGTGATTCTATGAAGTAATACCCCAAACACTTTATCCGCTGCGATCAGTGAAAAATGGGGGTGTTACAAAAGATGTGAAGGAAATGCAGCTATGGGTTGATTTGAGGAGACTTTATGAACCAGATCTTAATGACAGTTACTAGAAGTTTGAAGCTACATATTTGCATACCACATGGTCATACTATGATTCATGTGAGGTTCATCATGTTTCTACAACAGCTGGAGTGGATGTATTCATGTTTGCTGATAAGGAATATCCACTTAGAGCAGTAACCCTTACTGTAATGTTAACATCAAGATTAAGAGTTCATGAAGACACTGAAAAAGTCAGAGCTTTGATTCAGAAGATACAAGATCAGTGTTCAAGAGCTATGCAGGCTTTAATAAGAAAATGAAGTGTTTGGAAGAATTCCCTATATCCTCAATGATGCTGATTGATTGAAGAAACTTATGGATTTGTAAAGAAATCATAAGTTTAGGGGAGGATTGTTGGGAATTATACTAACAGTCACCACTGTTAAGTATGGAGATTACAACTGCTGAAGAATGCACTAGCAGTGGAAACTTATTACCACTGCTAGTACATATTGTTACCACTGCTGCAGGATAATTGTTAGGAAACGTGTGTATAGATAAGTGTAGAAAAGATCTTGTAAATATTCTATTATTCTATGCTTATACTTATCTTGTACAGGACTCCTTGTGTCCTATAAAAGGAGGTCCTAGGTTTAGAGTTATGCACGTATCAATTCATAGAGCTTCAAGTTGTAAACCTAGTGATATTCTAGATCACTCGTATTATTATCATTAATAATATTGGAGCTAATAGTTTGGTTACTCATTCTGTGTTCATACAACTTTGTTCATTCATATACAACTCACAATCAAACTTACATACAAACCTTCTAAGTATTAGTAAGTAGATTCCGCAAACTTGTTAGTATTATTTAAAGTATCATTATAACACAAGGTAGTGTGTTTAGATCCATCAAAAAGTAAACACCCTATAGTCAACATAGAGTTCAACCTAGTAGTACAGCCTCGTTAAAACCTTGCTGAAGAAAAACCAGTGGGAAAAAACTTTAGATAAGGGAAAAAGAATGAAGTTTAAAGTTGACTCCCCCTCGTTTTGACATATTTAAACTCTTATAGAGGAGAGTGTAGTTTTAGTAAGTCTCCCAATTAAGAGATAGTAAGGGTTTTGGGCCTACAATCCTCCTGACTAATAAAAAAGTAAACACCCTTTAGTCAACATAGAGTTCAACCTAGTAGTACTGCCTCATTAAAAACCTTGCTGAAGGAAAACCAGTGGGAAAAACTTTAGCTAAGGGAAAAAAAGAGTGCAGTTTAAAGTTGACTCCCCCTTCATTTTGACATCGGCAAACTCTTACATTTTCGCACATGTCGCATTCCAATATCATGAACGTGTTTCCTAAAGACCGCAGTAGGCAATGCCTTTGTTAATAGATATTCCGAATTGTTGTTTGATTGAATATATTTAAATTCAATTTGCTTTTCTTTTATAAGGTCTTGAGTGTATGAGAAGAATCTTTGAGGTATATGTTTTGCCCTATCATTTTTGATATATCCTTTCTTCATTTGTGCGACACAAGTTGCATTATCTTCATAGATCAAAGTTAGACTTTCCTCTTTGTCTAGTCTACATAAAGTTAAAATGAGTTGTGTCATTGATCTTAACCATACGCATTCTCTACTAGCTTCATGTAGAGCAATAACTTCAGCATGATTTGATGACGTTGCGACAAGTGTTGTTTCTGCGAATGCCATGAAATTGCGGTACCTCCATTCATGAATATGGAACCAGTTTGAGATCTAGCTTTATAGGGATCTGAAAAATAAGTTGCATTTGCGTAACCAACTAAAACTTGTTTTGAACTGTTATAGTAAAATAGACCTAAATCAGTATTTCCTCGCAGATATCAGAATATATGTTTTAATCCATCCCAATGTCATTTTGTGGGAGATGAACTGAACCTTGCTAATAGATTAACTGCAAAAGAAATGTGAGGTCTAGTACAATTGGTAAGGTACATGAGAGCTCCGGTTGCACTGTGGTATGGTAGTTCTGGACCAAGGACCTCTTCATTTTATTCACATGGTCGAAATGGATCTTTAACAATGTTGAGTGTTCTAATACCCATTGGTGTGCTTAAAGGATTTGCTTTATCCATGTTGAAATGTTTTAGGATCTTCTCGGTATAATTTGACTGATGCACAAGTATGCCATTAGGCATGTGCTCGATTTGCAAACCAAGACAATATTTTGTCTTACCAATGTCTTTTATTTCAAATTCTTCCTTTAAGTGGAAAACAACTTCATTGCTTTCTTTATTTGTACCAATGATGTTCAAATCATCAACATAAACAACTATGATTACGAACCCATATGTAGTTTTCTTGATAAATTCACAAGGACATATAAGATTACTTTTCTATCCTTTTCTTATCAAATAATCACTTAAATAATTATACCACATGCATCCAAACTGTTTCAATCCATATAAATATCTTTGTAATTTGATTGAATACATATCTTTGGGTTTCGTACTTAATGCCTCGGGCATTTTAAAACCATCTGGTTGTTTCATGTAGATATCACTATCAAGTGATCCATATAAGTAAGCCGTAACAACATCCATAAGACGCATTTCTAAGTTTTTAGAAATCGCTAGGCTAATTAAATATCTAAACGTAATTGCATCCATGGCAGGAGAATTAAATTTCCTCATAATCAATTCCTAGTCTTTGAGAAAAACATTGAGCTACAAGTCTAGCTTTATATCTTATAATCTCATCATTCTCATTTCGTTTTCTTAGGAAAACCCATGTGTACCCTACGGGTTTCACAACTCTAGGAGTGAGGACAATTCGTCTGAAAACTTTTCGTTTATTGAGTGAATTTAATTTAGTTTGCATTGTTTCTTTCCACTTATTCCAGTCATGTCTCTTTTGACATTCAGTGACCAATATTGGTTCAGGATCATCATCTTCACTCATGATATCACATGCAATAGCATAAGAGAATTTCTAATCAACAACGTCTATATCATTTTGGTCCCACGGTATTGTAACTTTTGTTATACAAATAGTTCCTAGATTTAACTTAGGGACATGGATTGTTTATGTAATCGCAAGTAACTACAACGATGTCTTTTTTTGCAAATTTCTAGGATTTTTTATGCAATGCAATTAAACTTAAAGGACCATTTTTGCTATATTTATTTTGAAGTTTACTATTTGATGAATACTAAACATTTATAAAAAAAATTATATTTAAAATTAAAAATAAATTTCATTGCATCGTTTATTCTAGTAAGGTCAACATACCCAAGTGAATTACTTTCATGTTCAATAATGTTTTCTTTCCACAAAAATACAGTGTATACGGTGTCACTTGTTTTGTATATTTTTTTCTTCAACAATGCCAAAACTTTTTTCTTCAACAATACCCACACTTTTTTCTTCAACAATGCTATGAAGATTTGGTTGCCAATAATCAAGAGTTGATATAAGTTTCTTGGGTGATCCTCCACTTTTTCCATTTCTTCGATCACAACTCCTACCACTCGACGACGTTAATGCACCTTCTTTAACCAAATCTGCTTTACGTTTTGACCCCGAAAACATACAAGTAAAACACTTCTTGTTGTTTCCGGGTTCATTTCCGCCTTTAAATGTATCTTCCAGCGAGCAACAACTTGTTTCACTATCCACATCCCCTTCTTCGCCACTTTCCTTAAAACTTTCGCTCTCTTGATCATTTCCTGACAAAATCGACTTTTTTATAGACATTTTTTGAAGCTTCCTTATCGTTGAAATTGGGACCACGTATACTTTTTGTCCCGGTATCAACATAGTGTCCGGTTGCACTATGGCCCAAGGTTGTTTAAACACATTTGGATGAGCCACACAGCATTTAGGGTTCCTACGAATGATTTCGGCTGCAAGAACCGGTCGGTCATGAAGCTCGGCATGACCACCCGGGTGCACGATTTTGACACGTAGATTTTTATTACTATTTGTGTATAGCCAGCTTGCGATTCCCATAGATGTTTTTTCGTAATTGTTGAGAGCTTGTTTGTTGGTGTTTTATATTCTTGTTTTTATGGCCTAACTTGTTCTTTGTTAATATCGTGTTGAGTTAACTATGTTGGATTTTGGACAGTATTGTTGGTCTACGGCAAGGACAATATAAATGGTGAATGTTTGTGGTGTGTCGTTACCAAAAAAGTAACACCTTGGACATTCAAGGATTACTATTGTGTCTTTCATTATATTGATAAGTTGGCTGTTAGAAGTTAAATACATTACTAACAAATTTAATACTCCGTATTTCGTTAGAAAAGATATCTTGTATATATCTTACTATCAATATTTTGTTGTTGACAACCTATGACTCACATCGCTAGTATAGTAAATTCTTTGGTCTTTTTTAGTTCCTTTTTGGTAACCATGAGCTCTAAACTTTTGAGTGAATAATCTACAAGTTTTGAAAAAACACTACAACAAAATAGTTAACTTTTCACGCTTATTAAAGCATATTTTCACATTTTAAAGTATGTGAAGTTGAAAAGTTCACAAGTAGCTTGTGTGTGAACCAATTGGGCGTAGTAAATAATTTCACACTTTTAAATGTGAAAATTTATTAAAAGTATCACACTTTCGAGTGTATGGATTTTGAAACAATGCTTCACACTTTCAAGTGTAATGATTTTGAAATAATTCGTCACATTTTTAAGTGTGACCTTTTAATTCTTCACACTTGTAAGTGTGAAGATTAATAAATAATTTTTCACATTTCTAAGTTTGAGATATTAATTTTTCACATTTTAAAGTGTGAGGATTATATATAAATTTTTCATGCTTTTAAAAGTGAAAGAACTTTAGATGTGTTTTTTTAATAAAAAATAAATTTACATATATATTATCTATATATATTCTATAAAGCATAGAATACAGTAAATACACGGTCGGTTTTGCTAAGTGAAAGAATAAAATTTTTTAATAATTAGGCCCAAAACAAAGTTAAACACAAAAATATACAAAATACAAAACATACCCTAAACTTCTGAATTGACGATTTTTTTTATTCAACAAACTTTATTTTGCAAGTATCTAACAGATATCTCTCGATTTCTTGAATAAAAAAAATATTGGCAAAAAGCTCTCTCGATAACGAACAAAACGATCTCAATATTGATATGCATTTGAAATACGTATGATTTTATAAAAACTGTTGAAGTTTAATATATAACTTACAAAATGCACTCTTAACTTAACAAATACTTTAAAATTTATCCTAAAGTTTTTAAAACTACAGGGTCCAAAGATGTACAAATCTATAAAAGTTCATACATAATTCTTTTTTTATATATAACAGTTTTTTACCAAATATCTGACAAATATTTTGCAATTTTATTAAGAATATACGGCCAGAAAGGCCTCCGCATTACAAATAAAACGAATCTAATATTGATATATTTTTGACATACCTGCGATTTATAAAAAATGATAGAAGTTTAGCATATATTTCTTGTAGAAAAAATTGTTACTACTTACCATTTCAGAAGACTTGATAAAAAGAGGATGCGAAAAAATGTAAAGTATTATTATCTGACTTAGAGAAAATGCAAAAGCCTAAATACATGAGCCCAAATAAAAATAAAGGATAACTCATACAACATACGAAGGCCCGAAACACAACAAATTTCCGCTATTAGTTTTCCACAACAACAAAGATAAAAAAAACGACACACATGCCCCGCAGCAACGCGTGGGCTCACTCCGACTCGTTTGAACTAAAAATTATTACATGCGACATTAAGCAATAATATATATTGAACTATTTTTGCTTTTATTTTATTTAAGGTTGAGGTACTAAAATGCAAGACTCGAGATATTGAGATCGACTTTACACACAACCAGTTCAAGTCTCTTACTAGCCTATGGCTTATTGATTTAGTAAGTTGATCAGTTTCACTTCTATGTATTATTGTAGTAATATATACTTTTTTATGTTGTTCTAAGCAATTACTTGTGGATCAGGCTAATATGGAATTAGCTAAAAATAATATACTTAAAAGAAGTATAATGCTAACAAAATTTGGGCTAACTATGAAGGTCAAATAGTCAATACCCGAGATAAGTTGCTCTCAAGCTATTCAATAGAAATCATGACCATGCATGTTATCAAAAAATTCCATGCAAGCCTCGAATCACCACTTGATATAAGTTTTCTGTTTTACTACTAGCTTTGAAAGAGTGTCTGGAAACTAGATAGTATCAACACTTTGTACTCTTAGCTTTATTTTTGTTTGCGACAAAATTATTGTATTAAACTTCACAAAGAAGAGTCTTAAATGCAACTATAATAAAATTGCTATTTTATATTATGATTATAAACCTGCAAAATTTGTGTTTAGTTTAAATAATAACAATAATAATAATAACCATGATTAACTAAGGTATAAAATAAATTAAGAATTAAGAATGACCACATTATCAACTGTTGCTAAGTAGTAAAATAAAATGAAACTTGTAACTAAGAAAACGTATTTATTCATGTTGCGTTGATTCAATGTCTAAAATTAAACATGAAATAACTGATTAAGTGTAAAATAGTCACTGGGAAAAACTCAGCAAGATAGCAAGACAAAATCAAGACACTAGTTACTTATGCATTTTCAAAAATTAGTCACTAAACTAGAAGTTGGGATGGAACACTATGAAGTTGTATTGTTTTTTGGTCTATTTCGTATCCTCAAACTAAACAATGTCGTGTTTCTTAAGCTTAAAATCTTCGTTAATCTTTTATATAATAAAATAAAACCCCTATTGGAATTTTTCCATTTCAAAAAAATCAATTCATTCCTTTTTAAGTAATAATTTTTTAATTAAATTTTTATTTTTGAATTTTGAAAAAGAACTAAAGCTAATTATTTCCTAATTTGCCTAACAAATCTTAAAAAAACGTTTTTGTAAATCACATGTACAAAAAGATTAAAAATACACATGGGTCTTAATGTTGCTTTTCAATAATCGAAGGCAAAAAATGTAATTTAAAAAAAAAAAAAAAAAAAAAAAAAAAAAACGGATTCCATACATCTTAATTCAGTCATCACCAACACATCCCAAATTAGGCTGTAACTCAATTCCATACATCTTATTCTTCTCATAACCATTCATAAAAACCATAGATCTTATTCAAATCCATAGATTTTGTTTTCACAAATTTAAACCTGAATAAATCTCAATCATCAGATTCGGTACCACATGCCTCATAACCATTTAGAAAAACCACATGTCTGTTTTGGGGGATCTTTGTTGAAAGAGCTGGAATTAATAGGGTTAGTTATATGTTGGTTTTAGATCTTTTTGTATTGGGTACCAAGAATTGATTTATTCATTAATAATAACGTTACACTAGATTGTTGTTTTGGTTTGTGCACTTGCATAAGACGAAGAGAGAAGACAAAGATGAAAGGTAGCGCAAATACAATGTCAAGTGGTATGATCAGATTACAAGCTGAAGATATGAAGCCATATAGGTGACGTCACAATTTCCTGTATTTTTTTAGGTTTTTCATACTTTTGGACTAGAATGTAATTTTTTTGATAAAGCTGCAGAAATCCTTATACAAATCGAATTTATATTGTATTAAAATTCTTAAAAGCCCGCAAGAAAACTTAAACCTTATATAAACTCAAATTTAGTGGCCAGTTTATTCGACGTATAATTCATCAAAATAACTCTCTGCAGTTGCTCATTCCGTACAAAAACATCAAATCTCCAATTTTCTTTTCTTTGTAGGTATGATGAAATTAAATAATAAGCAAGCACATGACTAGCATTAATCTAAATTTAAACAATGATGTCCAGTTAAGTTAAGCACAGAGTATTGGTTTTTTATTAATTGAGTGAGTTTGGTGTTATGTGTGTGTAGGATGGACGAGGATATTAATCTAAGGTATGTTTCCTGTTTCACGAATTAAAGGTATATTAATCCTCAAGATATTGATTTATGTAATAATTTAGTGATTTTTTTTTAATTTGTGTGTGCCATTCAATCCATCAAAAAGATTAGATTTTGATTAGTAGGTATGCTTCAAAATTAATTAATAGTTCAGTTTCAATTGAACTTCAATTGTTATTATAAGAGGCATTCTAGCCGGCCGCTCATCTTTTTACTGATTGTGTTATAGCTATACAAGTTAGTGCTAAGTGTTATTAGATCACGTATAATCTTCTTTAGCCCGTAAAGCTCAAAGGACATGCGACTGAAGTATTGTGATTGGTATGCCGTGTTTCTAATGCTCAACAGAGAAATAACGTGTGTTATTATTATTATTTGTTATTAATGTTATGTGCGGTGAAAAGCCCAATATGCTTATTTTGATGGCTAAACGGCTGTTTAAGGATGCAAAAGCTGTTGAGCATAAGCTTATCCAAACACCTTGAAAATTAGCTTATTGTAGCTAAAATAAGGTAATAGGTTCATGCTTATTTTGTACTAACCAAACACCTCTAAGGTTTTTTGTTGCCATGTGGCTTTGCCAAACACTTCTTTGTAACAGTTAATAATAGCAAAGGTGGATACAAACTCAGATTCAAGCACATTTTTCATTAATAAGTATGCAATTTAAATGACAATATAAATACACTTTTTATCAACTCCTTCAAAAATTTAAAACATGATTATTCATTGGTGTATCAAAAATGCAATTTGTGCACTTTGTTAAATATTATCTAATGTAACGAATCCAAAACATCAATGTACTTTGCACTTAATATATCAGTCTGGCAAGCAGTATGTTATTTTAACATTTTCTGAAGTTAAAATCCACGTAACCTTACCTGTATAGTTGTTTTGTGTGACTTTTTGATAAACTTTTTGAAACTTCTTCTAATCTTTGGGCCCATTAACTTCCTCTCATCCCCTCACGGTTCATCCGTAAAGTCTCCATGGTTCAGGGCCAATTTGCTGCGTAATATTATTACCCGAATTAAAGATTGAGAAGTCGCCTATCCAACTAGCGGAACAGCCCTGACATTTCTTCAATGCATCTCCTTTCGGATTCTTCTATGTCAACCTATCATTTCGAAACGAACAACTCCAGCCAAACTAGCAATTGGACAGGTCCCAGCTTACTAAGTAAATCGGCTACATTCTCCCGGAAATAAAGATGGATGCCGGATGTAGAACCCGCTATCGAAGAAGACAACTCCCATCTAGGTCAATGGAAGCCAATCGATCTCGAAAACGAACGCCTTCCTCGTTGGGGCTCCGTGCACTGGGAAAGAAAACGAACCACTTCTATTCTCGGAGCCCACGGAGCGGTATATGAAGAATGGCTTTTTGGTCCCTTTCGTCCAGTGGTTAGGACATCGTCTTTTCAAGGAAAGATGAAATCTTTTCTGTTAATACTCTTTATTCCCACATTTTTGGAATCCGGCGTCGGGACTGACGGGGCTCGAACCCGTAGCTTCCGATCTCTATCATCATCTCTATTCCCTTTATCAATTCTCCTATCCCACCTAGGTCTATGAATTTCTCTATCAATTCCATTACCTTATCCTTAGCCATGAGGTTCCAACATTTTTTCCTGAATTTTCGTAGGAGTTGTTCCCGGGCATATTCAAAAAAAAGGTTATTATACACCCCAACCCCGTCCCTTGGAAAGAAAAAGGTTAAGTCATACATAATGAGGAGCTGTTTGGCATTGTTGTTTTTAGCTAAAAAAAACTTTGTACTAAGTTGTGACTTTCAACTTTTCTATGCAGCAAGAGTCCAAAACTTTATATATCTTTACATTTGTATATTATTGTTATTATTAGGTATGTGATCTGCTTTTAGAAAGGTACCTAGGTTATGGACCAAGACAAGTTGAGACGAGGGACATAAATTAGTGTATAAGCTTTCACAATGTCATAGTAAACAAAACTTTCAACAATCTACATAACCCTCAACTCAATAAGTGTTGTGATTCCTAGATTTTTTGACAATTACAATTGCCTGAACATATAACGTATGCCAATATATGTTCTATTTCAGTATAAGTAATGTGTTAGTTGTCTTTATCGGTTAATTAGTATTTAGTCAAAACATGGTAGTTGTCAATGTAATATGTTTAAAAATGGTTGGATTTCTCTGTTTAGGTGCTATATTATTTACGGTCGAAGGAGGTAATTGTCATGAAATATGCTAAAAAAGTTGTCATATTATGTCGTTGTAAGGCTCCGTTCAGGGTCATAATAGGGTAGCCATCGAGGGATTATGTTACTGATGGTCATAGTATGGTGTTCTAATGCTCAATTTAGAAACAAATAGTGACAGATATGTTTGGTCTTTTTGTTGACTTGATTTTCTTCTTCTATGACACTCTCTTGTGGGATGATGCATCATTTCCTTCTCCTATGTTGTTTAAATAGTGATGTTAGCACAATAATTTGACTTGAACACATGTGTTGTAGTTTTCTATCATATTTTATACATGTGGATGTGTTGTTGTAATTTTCTATTACATTTATACATGTAGATTTGTATTTTATGCATAGGGACTACTAACATTAAAATACTCAAAATGATTTTATCTAGGTTCATAATATTTTGTTTAATCGATCCAACTGAGAAAGTACTAACGATATTTGGGAAGATGACGTGTGATGTTTTGAGTCTTTATAGAAGTGTGTTTACATTGTATTTAATATTCGAACATTTAAGATTTCATGGACGGTGATACACTAATTTTGTATCATTATGATGTTTTGAGTCCTTATAGAAGCGTGATGATGACGTTCGAGAAGGTGGGTCATTCGAGTATGTACAAAGAAGAATAAGTTGAAGCTTTAAATATGGCAGTTGTCATTAACTAATATTAGGATAGCCTGGCTTATGAAAGTGGCAATTTGTGCTACAAGTATACAACCAAGGTAATACGTTTTACTATAAAAAATGTTCAAACTCGGAATTCGGATTATTGATGCAGTAATATTCATTTGAATTTATTTATTATTGACTTACTGCACATCAGTTATCTACAAATAAGTTATCACATGTTAAACTATTTTTAACTGCATGAATTTATTTCAACCCGTTTGAACGAAACCCATTTTGATCGGTTTTAACCCAAACTCAGTTTTACGGTTTGACCTACCATATCTCCATCTCTATTATCAAATATATTACTTAATATTCTCATGCATAATTCTCTATGATATGACAGAAAATACCAAACTAATTTTTTGAATTCTATTATAGTTATGTTGATGCCATACCCTCTGACTATTTCTGCTGAAGGTTACTGCTGAAGAGTTGGTTCCTGCTGAAGCAGTGTATCTACTGAAGACTAGTTTCAGCATTATTAGTTTCTGCGGATATAGTATTTCCGTATTTTATGTATTATAGTTTGGATATGCATGAGTTTATTTAGGAAGTGATAATGCATATCTTTTAGAAGTTTTAGATTATACGTTTCTTGGAAAACAGTTTAGGGTTCCTTGTGTATAAAAGGAACACACAATTATGTATTGAATAACGTTTTAAAAAAACACTCTTATTATTATTAAAAGATCCATAGAGGATCAAGAGTTCTTAGTATTACACTTGTGTTTTGTTTCCGCTTTAAAAATACAAGTTGCAGAGATTGTCTATTAGTGTGTTATTGATTACAGTAACATAGCTAACGATTCTAGAGTGCTCAAGAAGATCTATCAAGGTCTAATAGCTCAACAAGTGGTATCAGAGCCTCGAGAGAGTCTCTGTCATACTAAGAAACACAAATCTTACACCTTAAGAATCCAAACAAATCAACAAACATGCCTGGATCTGATGATGACGTTGATACAATCCAAAACCTTAACACCACTTCTCTTCAACAACTCAACCTCTCTAACAGTAATGCTAAGTTTCCATACTTGAAGAATGCTGAAGAATATCATCTGTGGTCCATGAAGATGCAGAACTGGATCACAAACATAGATTGGAATCTGTGGGAGATTGTTAAAAAGGGGAATAGCCTGAAGAAGCATGTTAAAGATGCTGATGGGGTTGTTACAATTCTAGGCCCCAAAACTGCTGAAGAGATTCTGGCTGTGCAGAGGGAGAGTAAAGTAAGAACAATTCTGCTCTAAGCTATACCAGATGACCACATGGGTGACTTCCACTTCATGGAGGATGCCAAGGACATTTGGATGGCAATAAAGGCTAGATTTGGTGGGAATGAGGAATCAAGGAGGTTGCAGAAGTCAATGCTCAAGCAGCAGTTCCAAGAGTTTCAGATATCTGAAAAAGAGGGAATTCATAAAGGCTATGACAGGTTTCATCGGATCTTAAGTCAACTTAATCAGCTGAAGGCTAGACCTGATAACGAGGACTGCAATGCTAAGTTTCTGAGATCCATGCCGCCATCTTGGTTGAAAGTCTGTATTGCACTCAAGACCAAGGGTGGGTTGGACATGATGTCCTTTGATGACCTCTACAACAGGCTTAAATCACTTGAGCCTGATGTTAGAAGTCCTATTCGTCCATCCACTCACTCTGCATTTGTTGGCGCCTCTACAAAACCTGTGCATCATGCCTCAAGTTCTTATTCATCAGGAGCATCTTCTCAAACCCATACTCAATCTACCCCTAAACCAAAATCCAGTAGTGTGTTGGATGATATTGTTCATTCATTTGTAGCTGAATATGAACATCAGCCGTTTCTTGCTTATGAGGATTTTGAACAGGTGGATCCATTGGAGATGGAGGAGATGCACTTAAAATGGCAGCTTGCAATGATCTCCATGAACATTAAAAGGTTTGAAGCCAAGTCTGGAAGGAAGTTTGGTTTTAATGGAAGAGAGGCAGCAAGGTTTGATAGAAGGAAAGTTAAATGCTACACTTGTGGTCAAGTGGGACATTTTTCAAGAGAATGTAAGGAGAGAAAGCCTGGAGATGAAGTTAGATATGGCTCCTATCCAGTGGAAGCAGGGACTACCAAGGCTGCACCTTCAAAGGCTATGGTGACTCTGGATCACCAAATTGATTGGGCTGAGCATGAACCTGCTGGAGAGGAAGTTTCTACTTCTTCACAAGTGAATCTGCTGGCATACTCATCTTCAGAGGATAAGAAGGAGCAAGTCTCCTTGATGGGAATCTCTCAGGTACACAACTGTGTGTTTGGATGTAGTGTAAGATACAATGAGCTTAAACAAGAATTTGATGAATTGAAACCAAAGTACAATGAGTGTTATATAGAGGTAGAGTCTTATAAAATGGCTTTAAAAACTTTAGAGAAACAAAAAGTCTGGTTTCAAAAGAATCAAGTTAAATATGATGAAAAAATAAGAGTTCTAGAAAGTGATTTAGAAGTTGCTAAGATAGACTTAAAACGTACTGAAAAAGAGAAGTCTGATCTAGAAAAGGAAAAACAAGAATTACAAGTTAAGTTGGACAAAGAGATAGCTAGAAATAAACAATGGTTAATATCTGGTGATAATCTAGCTAGTGAACTTTATGGTAGTCAGGCTGTGAACTCTAAAATAGGTTTAGGATTTCAAAAATATATTGGTTTAGAAGCTAGGCATGACCTAGGTAAATCCACACCAGCAGGGTTAGCTAACTTTGTCAAAGAAGGTAACTTACATGCTGTCCCTGGACCTATAAGAGGGGAACATATGCCTATTGACCTGTCCATACCTAGTGACTTTGATGGATCACACCATCTCTATGGCAAAAAGTCAACTGACTTGCCAGACCCTATTATTAAATCTACTGACTTTGTCTCTTGTTGTGACAGTGACAAGTCTTCTGATGAAGGGTCTACCTCATTTGCCAGCTGTGATTCAAGTGAGAAGTCTGACCTGCCCAAGACCACTCCCAAGACCACACCAAAGACATCACCCAAGACTCCCCACAAGCCTTCTAGAGTTGCTGCTGATCACAAGACAGTTTCTACTGAAGACTTGTTTTTAAATTCTTTGCAAAATAATACTTTTGGTTATGTTAAAAACAATTATGTTTATCATGGTGGTTTGAATACTTTTTCATGTTATGGAACTTCCTTCGGTTTGAATAAATCTTCTAAGAAGAAGAAATGTTTTGTGTGTGGAAGTAAATCTCATTTGATTAAGGATTGTACATTTCATGATCAAAGAATGGGTGAATGTATTAGTCAAAGGAAACCTAGGCAAATGTGGAAGAATGTTAGTGAAATACCCTCTTATGTTCCACATCAGCAGAAATCCAATTCTGCTGAACCTCATTCTTCATGGAGAAGAACCAGTGCTAGACCATATGTTCGGCCCACTAGTTCTTTCTTTTCTAATGGTTATTGGCCTAATCACTTTGACTCAATGTATTATGGTGGTGGGTATTGGAATACTACTGTAAAGCCCTCAACAGGTTGTTCTTGGACAAAGAAGGGACCTAATATGCATTACAGGCCCAAGAACAATGGTGGATCTAAAACATCTACATGGCCTATCACTAATGATCCACAAGGCAGGCTCAAGTCAGCAATGACTTGAGTCTCCAATGTGTACTAACTTTTGTATATTTTATTGTTGTTGTAGGATCATCCTTTGAAAAGTACTGAAGTAGGTATTGTTGATAGTGGTTGTTCTAGAAGTATGTCAGGGAACAAGGACAAGATGCATGACTTTGTACCCATAGAAGGAGGAGGTACTGTGACTTTTGGTGGTGGAGATGGCAAAATTACAGGGAAAGGAACTATTAAGACACCCTTGTTAGATTTTGAAAATGTTTATTATGTGAAGGAACTAGAGCATTTTAATCTATTCTCTGTATCACAAATTTGTGACACTAAGAATAAGGTTTTCTTCTCTAAAGATGAGTGCCTTGTACTCTCCAAGGACTTCAAACTTCCAGAAGACACAACTGTTTTGCTGAGAGTTCCTAGAACCTTCAACCTGTACACATTCAATCTGAATGATGTCAAGCCAGAAGGAGATCTAACATGTTTGGTGGCAAAAGCTTCCCAGGATGAATCTACCAAGTGGCATAGGAGAATGGCTCATGTGAATTACAAGACTATCAATAAGTTGTCTAAACTTGGTCTTGTTCAGGGCCTACCTTCTAAACTCTTCACCAATGAACACAATTGTATTGCTTGCAACAAGGGAAAGCAACACAGAGCCTCTTACAAAGCCATCAAAGCTGTGAGCACCATTTCAGAGCCTCTTCAGTTGCTGCACATGGATCTCTTTGGTCCAACTCCTATCAGAAGTATTGATCACAAGTACTTCTGCCTGGTTATCACAGATGATTTTAGCAGGTTTTGCTGGGTATTCTTTCTAAAAACTAAAGATGAAACAACTCCTATTTTGAAAGAATTCATTATTTTAATTGAAAACCAGCTTAATAAAAAGGTTAAAGGAATTAGGTGTGACAATGGGACAGAATTCAAAAATGTTGTTTTCATAGAATTCTGTAAGTCTAAGGGGATTAGAAGGGACTATAGTACTCCAAGAACCCCACAACAAAATGGGGTTGCTGAAAGGAAAAATAGAACCCTCATTGAGGCAGCAAGATCAATGCTTGCAGACTCCAAATTACCCACAATGTTTTGGACGGAAGCAGTAAATACTGCTTGTTATGTCTTGAACAGGGTATCCATCACTAGACATCATGTCAAGACACCTTATGAACTTCTCACTGGGAAAGTTCCAGAGATACATTACCTTAAACCTTTTGGATGCAAAGTGACCATTTTAAATACTGCTGATATACTGGGTAAGTTTGATGGGAAAGCTTATGAGGGGTACATTGTGGGTTATTCAGCTCATAGCAAGGCCTATAGGGTTTATAATCTGAATGCCAAAAGGATAGAAGAGACCCTTAATCTAAGATTTCTTGAAGATCAGCCTAATACTCAGGGACAAGGCCATTCTTGGTATTTTGACCTAGATTATTTGACTGACTATTTGGGCTATTCTAGACATGCTTCTAATCCAAATGCAGGTACCAAAGATCCACATTCTAATCCTGCAGGTTCCATGGATGATGACTCAGACTGTGAATCTGAGCCAGATGAACATACCATTGTTGTACCATCTTTTCCACCTAACCATTTTGTAGGTAATCATTCTGCTGCTGAACAAGAGGATGAGTCACATTATGCAGAGGATCTTGCAAGACTGAAGAAGCAAGAACATGCTGCTACTCAGGAAGCTCAAAAACTCAATGACAAGGTTACACAAGAGACTGAAGCAATCCTACATCAATCAGCCCAAGCAGTCAGTGGAAACAAGGATACTGCTGACGATTCTACTGAAGGCACACCTATTACCACTGATAAGGTCAAAGATGCTGATGATGCATACTCTCCCATTTCTACTGAAGTCTCTGCAGACTTTGAGAAGCCCTTCACAAGATTTCCAAGTCCTTCTGATCTTGGGAATTATCAGCCAAAGCCTGGCCTATCTCACTCAGCTTCTTATGATACTGAGTTTGGGCCTACAATCAACAACCTTGATGCTACAATTGATGTTCAACCTACTGCAACTAAAAGGATTCATAATGCTCATCCCCTATCAAAGATTATTGGAGATCCTAAAGATCCTGTTAAAACTAGAAGCACTGTAAAGAATACAAAATATGGTGAAGTTGCTTTCCTCTCTTATGTTTACAATCAAAAGAGGAACAATCACACAGACTTCAAACATTGTCTATTTGCATGCTTTCTCTCTCAAATCGAGCCAACTAGTGTTCCTCAAGCACTGGCAGATTCAAGTTGGCTAGAAGCAATGCAAGAAGAGATGCTGCAATTTAAGAATCAGCAGGTTTGGATTTTGGTTCCTCTTCCTGATGGTAAATATGCCAATGGGACAAAATGGATTTTGAAGAATAAAAGAGATGCCAGGGGGATTGTGGTGAATAACAAAGCTAGACTGGTGGCTCAAGGGTTTAGACAAGAGGAAGGCATTGACTATGATGAAGTCTTTGCACCAGTGGCCAGAGTTGAAGCTATACAGATATTTTTGGCCTATGCCTCTTATATGGGCTTTATGGTTTATCAGATGGATGTTAAAGGTGCTTTCTTACATGGTGAGATTGAAGAGGAGGTTTATGTGACTCGACCCAAGGGATTTGAAGACCCTGATCATCCTGAGTATGTGTACAAGGTTGTCAAAGCTCTCTATGGACTTCATCAAGCTCCCAGAGCTTGGTATGCTAGACTTTCCACATTTCTGCTGAAGCATGGCTACGGAAGGGGTGCCATTGACAAGACTCTATTCCTCAAGAAAGATTCCAGGGATATTATTCTTGTGCAGGTGTATGTGGATGATATTATCTTTGGTTCTACCAAAGAAGCATGGTGTAGAGAGTTTGAGAATCTGATGAAGGGAGAATTTCAAATGAGTGCCATGGGAGAACTCACTTTCTTTTTGGGCTTACAGGTTCATATAACATCCCGTAAAATTTTCCTACAATTAACACGTTATTATAACATAAAGATAACCATTTTTACCCATGACAAATTTTTTTATATATACTTTTGACATCACAACATATTTACCATTTACTTTGAAACGGTACTCACATTTATATTTAAAAATCTAAATATCGATAATAATTAAAAACGTTTATATTTAATAAATATACATTTCGATAATTAACCAACTACGATTTATATAATTCCCGAGCTTATGAAAAATTCCCTAATTACTCACTTGAGCCTCAATCCAATACACATAACACCAAATCGAACCTTGTAAAATAATATAATCGATCTATCAAAAATCTTATTTGCACAACTTGTATCCTATCTCTACTAACACATATTTTTATCCAATGCACATGCCAACTTGAACAATAATTTCTATAAACATCTCGACATACATATGAAAACACAGATACATGCGTTCTAACATACAACATTCCGCACTTCAAATATACTTTCATTTTGCTTCTCTTCCTGTGATACGCTACAAACCAAACGGACTTCTTAAATTCTTTTATCTCTTTCCTTTGGGCCTGATCACACCACGAAGCCCACCAGGCCACATCTCAATGACCTTTAGTTCAATTGTACTTTCCCTACTTATTTTCAATCGCGAATACAGTTTACATTGCTCATTCTTCTCACATTGTCGACACACAACACACCCATGTTTTTAACTGTCCTAGTTAACCCTGCTTCGAGTACTCAAGAATGCCATTTGTCTCTCAATCTCGTGTGATGTACTGCCTGAAAAACTGACCAAACGGAAAGGGACAAACACGTTTTGCTCCAACACTATACATCTACAGTTTTCACCTCCACAGCTCTCCAATCCTAGAAACCCATATGTAAACATTTAGGAATGTCAGGAATATTCAAACACGAACCTTACACATTCTCTTGCTCATATCACCTGTTTGATCTCGATTGGACATTGGGGGAGGTGGCGTACAACCCTTGTAAGTTTGCTTGTTATCTCACACTAAACTCGCCTATAATAAGCCATGCAAGTCACCTGTTTCATCACAACTCCAAAAACAAAACACAAAAGAAAACTACTCATTGTGGTTCTCTTGTCTCCGCCAGAAGAAGGATGGAAGGAAAGCAAGTTTTGGGTGATCACTTCACAAAGTTCTAACTCCATTTTGGGTCGTACGAATAACTTTGAAGCTGGTCGAGTTGGTTCTGAAAAACTGAGTCGATACTTGGTCCTTTATTCCTCAGTCACTCTTACCTTTTTCACATCTGTAAGCAATCCAAACTCAGTTCTCGTGCTTATATTATATAACATAGCTTTCACCCATTTCATACTTAACTATCTGTATATATATATATATATATATATATATATATATATATATATATATATATATATATATATATATATATATATATATATATATATATATATATATATTTCCCATGCTCGTCACGTATGAAGGTTAAACCCATGTTTGCAACGTATCGCGATCTTGTGTGGCTATTTAAATAAACTAACAAAGGTCTGGAAATCCTCACTCGACAAACAAGCAAACTCATATAGCTCTCAACTCATTCCATTTTACTTCCTTTCTGTTGAAACTGTTGTGTTTTCATAAAATCACCCCTCGACATACACCACTCCCATGCAAGTACATACCACACTCTTAAACCCACTATAAGAGTCGAGCTAGATTTTGTTTATATATATTTACAAAGGATGTCTATTCGACCCATGCATGCTCTCGTTAAAATGAAAAGTAAAACTACTATGAATTAGTTGATCTTCTTTTAAAAAGTGTTAGTAAGTTTATGTGATACTTTTTATCAAAAACATGGACTATGGAACGTAAACAAAGCAAATAAACATCTGGTGTCTATTCGGGTTTTGAAAAGAGTTCAAAAGATTTCAAATCGTTTTATCAACTTTTGAACATGAATAAATGGTTAAAGAGTAACCACAAGAAAACTATAAAAGATTAGCTCAAATTGGAAATAACTTCATGTCTTGGCTCATAAGTCATAACTCAGTTTCGTGCTTTAGTTCATTACCTCACAAACCTATCAAAACACTTTTGGTATCCAACGAGACCTCGACATTGCTTATTCAAAGAGCTCATCGAATGTTCAAGTCTCATTCCGGAATGGTTTGTAAAACATAAAAACACACGCATGCATGTAAACACAACTCAGTAATTTCTAAGCATAATGTAAATAAAAATGACACAAATGAGACACGCAATAAATATATCTGATTTGCAAAATATAACACAATGGGACATTTGGTCTAGTGGGAATGGCGCATGTTTGTGGGACTACTAACCCAAGTTCGAATCCCACAAATAATATTTTTATCTTTTTGTTGTTATTTTTACTACTCTTTCCATTTAACAAACTTCAGCCCTTCTAATTTATATCACATACCATTTAAATTAAGAACTTTTATAAGCTTTATAAATTATATTAAACTTCAGCCCTCCAACTCCAAGCAACTTTTAAACTTTCTTAAGAACCTTTATAAGCTTTTAAACAACTTATATTACCCAGTTTTGTCAAGATAAATATGTTAATACATAATTTATTTAACAATCGCATCGACGTAAACTATAAATAATAAATTTGTCATAATATATATTGGTTAAACGTGATTTCGATAGATATAGGTTATATATACCTTCACACCTCGAAACCTAACAAAATTTGACAAAGTAATATTTTACAACGTTATCGTAGTAACATATATTGAAAACATGCATTGTGAGACAAAAATGTAATAGCTATATACATATAATTATGAATAGATATATAACTTGACGTTATTAACTTAAATACATATCGGAAATGATTATTTCTCAAAAACTCATCAATTCATTTTAATTAAAGAAAATTGACATTTATTATAAATTCATCATTCACCAACTTTCGATACATATCATAAATTCATGACGAGAAATATAAAATAATAAACGAGACTTATACATAAAAACAAGTTATATAGTATATAACTTTGAGCATTTGCCACACAAGTAGCAATGTTACAAACATTGACCTTTTAAACATAAATCACTACGTCATCCATCACTATTCAAATCACGATTCTCGATAAGTCGAACTTATCTCGGACTTCCATATCATTCAGGTTATCTCTTGAAGTCATTTCCATCTTCATTTCTGACATTACTTATACTCTGTCTACCGTACTACTAAGGTGAGTCATAGCCCCTACTCTTACTTGTTTTACAATGATTTATACACGTTTTTGGGGGAGATACATGCTTAACTATTGTTTTATACTTTTACAAGTACTCGTTAACTATTTACATATTACTATAAGTTCATAGCTCCACTTTTTATCGTTTAACTGTTTTATAAACTCTTTGGGAGAGATACATGTGTAACAACTTTTCTAACGATTTTACTATCGATATTTGGAATTATGGAACAAACTGTTTAAATACGGTTTCAACTGTTTAAATACGGTTCTCCACAAACTGTTTGGATACAGTTTCAACTGTTTAAATACGGTTCCCCGTAAACTGTTTGGATACGGTTTCAACTGTTTAAATACGGTTCTCTACAAACTGTTTGGATACAGTTTCAACTGTTTAAATACGGTTCCCCGCAAACTATTTGGATACGGTTTCAACTGTTTAAATACGGTTCTCTACAAACTGTTTGGATACAGTTTCAACTGTTTAAATACGGTTCCCCGTAAACTGTTTATGTTATGGATGCAACAACGTGGCCCAAATATCGAAACTCGTGTTAAATGGATTTATAAACAAACTACTATTTTGGTGTTGACCGGTGAAGGGCAACCTAACGAACTATTTTTGAATTGATAAGGAAATCACACGTTTTCTAATTAACGATTTAAACTATAAACTCTATGAACTCACCAACCTTTGTGTTGACACTTTTAGCATGTGTTTATCTCAGGTAACTAAACAAGAAGAAACTTGAAGGCACGGAGTGGACTTGTAACCCGGCATGGGCTTAAATAAACGTTTTGACACATTTCAAATAAACTTGTTGTTTAAACTATGAAACATCTTGATGTCTCGAATATTTGGTATTTTGAATGAATTAAACTTTAAAGCGTCACTTTTGTGTCGTTATCTATGATTGTGATAAAGATCCTCGAAGTAACACCCAAAAAGTCTTCCGCTGACATTTTAAGTCTTCCGCTGACGTGATGATTTTGGGGGTGTTACAGATTGGCATCAGAGCTACAGTTATAGAGAACCAAGTGTTTTGAACATTGGACTATAACTACACTTTTAAAAATGAACCACTTTTACAAAATACCACCTTATGCCCTCCGTGCCTACGCTTTCCAACATCTGGTTGAGACGTTACTTTTACATGATTTCTTATATATGTTAACATGTTATAATTATGCTAATGACTTATATTTACTAATCGGGATTATTACAAATACCGTGTCTTCATATTTCCATCCGCCAGACGATTATGTGACTTTTAGATAGTTTATGCTACAACAACACTCTAGTATATTAATATATATATATACATGCTCCCCAACTATTTTGAGTACTATACCAATCCTCCTTAATTATCTCGCTCTCATCTTTATAGATGCGTATGGCATACTCTTTTCGTACTCTCGGAAAAATCTGCGCATTACCTTGTCGATCAGTATGGGTGTTGAGTCAGAAATTCTTAAGTAGGATGATTTACAATGTCTTTATTTGAATGGATTGGGACGCCTTTTTATTGAAATAAAGAAATTGTAAACCGCCGAACCATAAGTTTATACTTCGTTATTTACATCGTTTGGGACGCTTCTCTATGTAAATAACGAATTATAGATAAGTGGGCTTAATTGTATCTGAAATGGCATGCGTATGAAATCAAGGATCACTAAAGTTCATAAAACACTAAAACTTCAGCCAAAGACTCACAATTTTCTTCTGCGTATGCCTAATCCTAAGGCATTACGGCACAATCACATCTCTTCAATCATGTACTTACTTTACATTCTGGCGATTTATGAAACCTTTTCAGGACATTGTATGTGATTACAATGGTCTTTTTTACTTCTCCGGCACTATGAGTGATATAGTGATCTCCGAACCTTTCACAACCTTACGTTGTTTCACCTAAAATCCATCAAAATCTATAAATTCCTCTAATAGAAATACAATATATGGGATTGCTAAGGAACAAACAGACTCATCATCTACAAAAGCTTGGAACCAAATACCGTGTTATCACTTAAAACTATATTTAACAAGTTTCCTCTTTACAAAAGCTGAAGTCCAACAACTTTCTCTACATTCATCAAGTTCTCATCCGAAACCCTCATTGTTAAAAGTCTGTAACTAGCAAACACTTTGTTTAACGGGTAGGTTACCCCCCCCCCCCCCCAAATTTTAACTTTCACGAAACAAGATATTGTGAACCATGTTTATCTTCAAAACATGTTAAAATAAAAATCTTCATTCAAAAATGGAATTGTCTCTTAAGTCAAGTTAATCAAAAGGAATTGAACATAAGACAACGTAAGTAGTTAGAACTACTCAACAATTATGACTATGAGAACTGCTATCATCAAAAAAAAAAAAAAAAAAAAAAAAAAAAAAAAAAAAAAAAAAAAAAAAGCTAATGTAGTAGTAGATACGTTAAGCTAGAAAGAAAAATTAAAAAGGAAAAAGCTAATGTAGTAGTAGATACGTTAAGCTGGAAAGAAAAATTAAAAAGAAGAAGCTAATGTAGTAGTAGATACGTTAAGCTTGAAAGAAAAATTAAAACCGTTCAGGGATTAGAACGTTAGGAATGACAATTTGTTCACCCCTTCCACTCACCTTAATTGTTTTATTACAAGTCTTCCGACAACTACCTTAGCCTAGAATCCCGGGACGGGATTCAGTTTAACGGGTAGGTAATATAACATCCCGTAAAATTTTCCTACAATTAACACGTTATTATAACATAAAGATAACCATTTTTACCCATGACAAATTTTTTTTATATATACTTTTGACATCACAATATATTTACCATTTACTTTGAAACGGTACTCACATTTATATTTAAAAATCTAAATATCGATAATAATTAAAAACGTTTATATTTAATAAATATACGTTTCGATAATTAACCAAGTACGATTTATATAATTCCCGAGCTTATGAAAAATTCCCTAATTACTCACTTGAGCCTCAATCCAATACACATAACACCAAATCGAACCTTGTAAAATAATATAATCGATCTATCAAAAATCTTATTTGCACAACTTGTATCCTATCTCTACTAACACATATTTTTATCCAATGCACATGCCAACTTGAACAATAATTTCTATAAACATATCGACATACATATGAAAACACAGATACATGCGTTCTAACATACAACATTCCGCACTTCAAGTATACTTTCATTTTGCTTCTCTTCCTGTGATACGCTACAAACCAAACGGACTTCTTAAATTCTTTTATCTCTTTCCTTTGGGCCTGATCACACCACGAAGCCCACCAGGCCACATCTCAATGACCTTTAGTTCAATTGTACTTTCCCTACTTATTTTCAATCGCGAATACAGTTTACATTGCTCATTCTTCTCACATTGTCGACACACAACACACCCATGTTTTTACCTGTCCTAGTTAACCCTGCTTCGAGTACTCAAGAATGCCATTTGTCTCTCAATCTCGTGTGATGTACTGCCTGAAAAACTGACCAAACGGAAAGGGACAAACACGTTTTGCTCCAACACTATACATCTACAGTTTTCACCTCCACAGCTCTCCAATCCTAGAAACCCATATGTAAACATTTAGGAATGTCAGGAATATTCAAACACGAACCTTACACATTCTCTTGCTCATATCACCTGTTTGATCTCGATTGGACATTGGGGGAGGTGGCGTACAACCCTTGTAAGTTTGCTTGTTATCTCACACTAAACTCGCCTATAATAAGCCATGCAAGTCACCTGTTTCATCACAACTCCAAAAACAAAACACAAAAGAAAACTACTCTCTGTGGTTCTCTTGTCTCCGCCAGAAGAAGGATGGAAGGAAAGCAAGTTTTGGGTGATCACTTCACAAAGTTCTAACTCCATTTTGGGTCGTACGAATAACTTTGAAGCTGGTCGAGTTGGTTCTAAAAAACTGAGTCGATACTTGGTCCTTTATTCCTCAGTCACTCTTACCTTTTTCACATCTGTAAGCAATCCAAACTCAGTTCTCGTGCTTATATTATATAACATAGCTTTCACCCATTTCATACTTAACTATCTGTATATATATATATATATATATATATATATATATATATATATATATATATATATATATATATATATATATATATATATATATATATATATTTATTTTTCCCATGCTCGTCACGTATGAAGGTTAAACCCATGTTTGCAACGTATCGCGATCTTGTGTGGCTATTTAAATAAACTAACAAAGGTCTGGAAATCCTCACTCGACAAACAAGCAAACTCATATAGCTCTCAACTCATTCCATTTTACTTCCTTTTTGTTGAAACTGTTGTGTTTTCATAAAATCACCCCTCGACATACACCACTCCCATGCAAGTACATACCACACTCTTAAACCCACTATAAGAGTCGAGCTAGATTTTGTTTATATATATTTACAAAGGATGTCTATTCGACCCATGCATGCTCTCGTTAAAATGAAAACTAAAACTACTATGAACTAGTTGATCTTCTTTTAAAAAGTGTTATAAGTTTATGTGATACTTTTTATCAAAAACATGGACTATGGAACGTAAACAAAGCAAATAAACATCTGGTGTCTATTCGGGTTTTGAAAAGAGTTCAAAAGATTTCAAATCGTTTTATCAACTTTTGAACATGAATAAATGGTTAAAGAGTAACCACAAGAAAACTATAAAAGATTAGCTCAAATTGGAAATAACTTCATGTCTTGGCTCATAAGTCATAACTCAGTTTCGTGCTTTAGTTCATTACCTCACAAACCTATCAAAACACTTTTGGTATCCAACGAGACCTCGACATTGCTTATTCAAAGAGCTCATCGAATGTTCAAGTCTCATTTCGGAATGGTTTGTAAAACATAAAAACACACGCATGCATGTAAACACAACTCAGTAATTTCTAAGCATAATGTAAATAAAAATGACACACGCAATAAATATATCTGATTTGCAAAATATAACACAATGGGACATTTGGTCTAGTGGGAATGGCGCATGTTTGTGGGACTACTAACCCAAGTTCGAATCCCATAAATAATATTTTTATCTTTTTGTTGTTATTTTTACTACTCTTTCCATTTAGCAAACTTCAGCCCTTCTAATTTATATCACATACCATTTAAATTAAGAACTTTTATAAGCTTTATAAATTATATTAAACTTCAGCCCTCCAACTCCAAGCAACTTTTAAACTTTCTGAAGAACCTTTGTAAGCTTTTAAACAACTTATATTACCCAGTTCTGTCAAGATAAATATGTTACTACATAATTTATTTAACAATCGCATCGACGTAAACTATAAATAATAAATTTGTCATAATATATATTGGTTAAACGTGATTTCGATAGATATAGGTTATATATACCTTCACACCTCGAAACCTAACAAAATTTGACAAAGTAATATTTTACAACGTTATCGTAGTAACATAGACTGAAAACATGCATTGTGAGACTAAAATGTAATAGCTATATACATATAATTCTGAATAGATATATAACTTGACGTTATTAACTTAAATACATATCGGAAATGATTATTTCTCAAAAACTCATCAATTCATTTTAATTAAAGAAAATTGACATTTATTATAAATTCATCATTCACCAACTTTCGATACATATCATAAATTCATGACGAGAAATATAAAATAATAAACGAGACTTATACATAAAAACAAGTTATATAGTATATAACTTTGAGCATTTGCCACACAAGTAGCAACGTTACAAACATTGACCTTTTAAACATAAATCACTACGTCATCCATCACTATTCAAATCACGATTCTCGATAAGTCGAACTTATCTCGGACTTCCATATCATTCAGGTTATCTCTTGAAGTCATTTCCATCTTCATTTCTGACATTACTTATACTCTGTCTACCGTACTACTAAGGTGAGTCATAGCCCCTACTCTTACTTGTTTTACAATGATTTATACACGTTTTTGGGGGAGATACATGCTTAACTATTGTTTTATACTTTTACAAGTACTCGTTAACTATTTACATATTACTATAAGTTCATAGCTCCACTTTCTATCGTTTAACTGTTTTATAAACTCTTTGGGAGAGATACATGTGTAACAACTTTTCTAACGATTTTACTATCGATATTTGGAATTATGGAACAAACTGTTTAAATACGGTTTCAACTGTCTAAATACGGTTCTCCACAAACTGTTTGGATACAGTTTCAACTGTTTAAATACGGTTCCCCGCAAACTGTTTGGATACGGTTTCAACTGTTTAAATACGGTTCTCTACAAACTGTTTGGATACAGTTTCAACTGTTTAAATACGGTTCCCCGCAAACTGTTTGGATACGATTTCAACTGTTTAAATATGGTTCTCTACAAACTGTTTGGATACAGTTTCAACTGTTTAAATACGGTTCCCCGTAAACTGTTTATGTTATGGACGCAACAACGTGGCCCAAATATCGAAACTCGTGTTAAATGGATTTATAAACAAACTACTATTTTGGTGTTGACCGGTGAAGGGAAACCTAACGAACTATTTTTGAATTGATAAGGAAATCACACGTTTTCTAATTAACGATTTAAACTATAAACTCTATGAACTCACCAACCTTTGTGTTGACACTTTTAGCATGTGTTTATCTCAGGTAACTAAACAAGAAGAAACTTGAAGGCACGGAGTGGGCTTGTAACCCGGCATGGGCTTAAATAAACGTTTTGACACATTTCAAATAAACTTGTTGTTTAAACTATGAAACATCTTGATGTCTCGAATATTTGGTATTTTGAATGAATTAAACTTTAAAGCGTCACTTTTGTGTCGTTTTCTATGATTGTGATAAAGATCCTCGAAGTAACACCCAAAAAGTCTTCCGCTGACGTGATGATTTTGGGGGTGTTACAGTTCAGCAGAAACCTGATGGTATTTTCATACATCATGAGAAATATATAAAAGATATGTTGTCCAAGTTTGCTATGGAGAATGTCAGGACTGCCACTACTCCCTATGCGGCTCCCAAACCAAAGAACAATCTTGATCCTGATCTCCCTGTGAATGTTCATTTATACAGGTCAATGATTGGTTCTTTGATGTAGTTGACTGCCTCTAGACCTGATATTACATTTGCTGTGAGTGCATGTTCAAGGCACCAAGTCACTCCACTTACCTCTCACTTGAATGCTGTCAAAAAGATTTTTAAGTACCTAAAAGGCCAACCCAAATTAGGTCTTTGGTATCCCAAAGAGTCTCTATTTTAGCTAGCAGCTTATAGTGATAGTGACTATGCTGGTGCAAATTTGGATAGAAGATCCACAACTGGAGGTTGCCAATTTCTTGGAAGGAGACTGATTTCTTGGCAATGCAAGAAACAGACCATTGTTGCTACCTCTACTACTGAAGCAGAGTATGTTGCTGCTGCCAATTGTTGTAGACAGGTTCTATGGATTCAGAATCAATTGCTGGATTATGGGTATAACTTTATAAATACTACCATTTTCATTGACAATCAAAGTACCATTTGTATTGTTAAAAATCCAGTTTTTCATAATAGAACCAAACATATTGAAATCAGGCACCACTTTATAAGGGATGCTTATGAGAAACATTTGGTTAAAGTGGTAAAAATTCACACAGATGAGAATGTGGCAGATTTGTTAACCAAAGCATTTGATGGACCAAGGTTTCAATATTTAGTGGTCCATATTGGAATGCTTAACCCTTAACTGCTAAGTTTAAGGGGAGGCATAAGCCTCAGGGGAGGCATATGCCTCAGGGGAGGATAATGAGTGTAAACTTTGTAGATTTGTATAAGTTGTATTATTTCTGAGTTTTAACACTAACCCACTAATATTTTTGCAAGTTGTTTGGTGTATTTGCTTGTTTTATGTCTGTTTTGTAGATGTTCTGAGATTGTAAGTTGTATGTTAAAGTCACCAAGAGCTGAAGTCAAAGGAATATGGTCAAAAGTGTTGAACATGATTTCTACTGAAGAGTTGATTATGCTGAAGGTCTTACACAGTTGATTAATTAAGAAGATCTTTTCATTCATTCAAAGAAACAAGTTACAGCTTACATTCAAAGTTCCAACTGAATTACAATGACCATTCCTAAACATTTGGCTAATTAAGTACTACTAGCTTCTATCACTTATTACAAAATACTTGAGGCTATGACAAGTACAATGATGAAGCTGAAGATGAAAATGGAAAAAGAAGAGAAGGAACACTATGAAGATGCTCAAGTACCAAAGTCAAGAAAATACTCAAGAACTTTGGTCCATGGCAACATTCCTCAATCATCTACTTCAGCTTCTCCTTTCCCTTACGTATGATCTCAGCCTTCTTGCTCTGTCCAATATGTTCTTGATGTAGAAGACCAGGTCCTGGAGCAGGAAGATCCAACACCAAATTTTGTGATGTTGGAAGAGATGGATCCCTCTTACTTGATCTTGGTTGGGATCTCTCTGGTGTGGAAGGAGGAAGAAAGGTTGGATCTTCATTTTCTTCCTCTGAAGAGTCTTCATCAGAGGTATAGATGAAGGGAGAGACAAGCTCTCTCTCAGCAGGAATGGGTACATTGCTTGGTTCACCCTTCCTATGAGCATTCCATTGTCTTTCTTATGCATCCCATCGTTTCTCCAGCTCTCTCTCATAATCGGAATCATCAAGATCCCATGGATAGGGTGGTAAATCTTCTTCTGATGATGGAGAAGAGGAATTTTGATCTGAGGTTTCTAGGTTTGATGACATGGTTTTGGTGGAGAATTGGGCTTAATTGAGAAATTAGGGTTTGAAAGATAATTTGGGGTAAATTGGTGACTGAGATGTGATTTGGGGGTGAGTAAATAAGCAAAGTTTAGGCGTTACGATAATTAATGCGAGTTGGGTGGCACAGTAAAACCAAGATATTGACCGAAGATATTTTTACTTTTGGTTGGTTTCTGCTGATGTTGACCATTCTTCACCAGATTTGACTTTCATTTCTGCTGAAGGGTAAATTTTCAAATTGGAAGTTTTTGAACTACACGTCAGACTCGGTCAATAATTAGTTCCGATAATTTTGACCACGATTGGGGAACTTCCAAATTTAACCCACTTTGCATATATTTTCCTAAACAACATTATTCGCTTATCACTCCACTTAAAACCCATTATTCTTTGTGTAATTCATAACCGTCTCACGCAAGTTCATTCAAAGGGCACAACTCGAATTGAGAGGCGATCATAACAAGTATGCTATTCTGAAAAAGGCAAAGGGACATGAAGAATTCAATTTAATGGTGGGGTTTCTACAAAGGTCGAAGATTCATTATGCTTTGACACATAGTCCCAATTTGGTGTGTGAATCATTGGTGAAGCAATTTTGGGCATCTGCTACTAAGAGATCTGACACAGAGATTGTGGCTGAGATTGATGGTGTAGAGTATGTGGTGACAGAAGGTTTGATAAGGACAAAGCTTCAGTTGGATGATGAGAATGGTGTGTATCATTCCAACACTGCAGAGATTCTTGCTGGGCTAAAGGAAGCTGGATATCAAAGTACTGATACTTCTAAGTGGCACAAGAATCAATTTTGTCCTAAGTGGAGGTATTTAGTGCATCTGCTTCTGCAATGTATAAGCAACAAGTGTGGTGGATGGAACCAATTCTCTCTGCAATTGGGTTGTGGTATTGTTTGTCTTTCTAAGGGCCAAACTTATAATTTTTCAAAGTTTATTTTTGCAAATATGCTAGAAAATATTGATAAACAACAGCATAAGTTTTTAATGTACCCTAGATTCTTACAAATGATTTTAGACATAACCACTGAAGATAGAACCCATGTGCCTATTAAAAGTCTTGGTTCTAAGTTGTTTGCCTCAATGAAAACTAATTATACTGGGGAACATCACCTTATGTTAGAAGCTATGTTGCCACATGGCAATGACAATGTAGTTGAGGGTGATGATGCTGGTAATGTGCCTGCTCCTAATGCTGCTGATGATGGTAATCCTTCATCTTCTGGTGTTGCTGCTGATGGTAATCCTTTAGTGGTAATGGAGGAAGAGCCAGCAACAACTGCTGAACCATTACCTGATTCTACTGACTTACCACCACCTACCCCTGTACATATGTCACCTAGTCGTGCCATTTCACCATCTCAGGATGCTCCAGCTGAGCAATTTCATGAGTTTGAAGAAAATTTTCAACCTCTTAAACCTGAGATTACTAGACTACCTTCACCTAGTCCTATGAGAGAGCCAATTAATGAAGGTTTTCCAAATGTTGTAAATGAGTCTGTTTCTCCTTCAGGGTTCAATGAAGCTCATCTTACCACTGAGCAATCAGCTGGTAGAGCAGAGGACCCAATTACTCTCACTTTTGTATATGATTCTCTTAACAGGTACATGAAAATGACTGAAGATCTCCAAAAGGAACTTGCTGATACCAAGACTACTCTTGGCAATGAAATTGAAAGTTTGAAAAGCAAGGTTCAAGATTTGGAGGCACAGCTGAATCAGCAGAAGCAAAGTAAGGGTGGATTGGATTCTTCTGAAGTTGCAAAGGAGGCAAATTTGGATTCCCTTGAGATTCTAGCTGAAGTTGCTAGACAGTCTAAGGTTATTCCTCCTAAAGTTGCTGAAGTCCCTCAATATAAACCAAAGATACTAGTCAACAGAAGAAGAAGTACAAGACAATATTTGGCCAGGAAAATTGCTGAATCTTCCAAAGTGTCTAGTGGTGATGATGATATGCTTATGGCTGAAGCTACTGATATACTTCAGGAGAAACAATCACTAAGTGGTGTTGCTGCTGACATATCTGCTGATAAAGGGAATACATCAGGAGCAGCATTCTTTGTAGCAGGGAAAGAGTATTTGAATTCCCCTGTTCATCATTCATCTGAGCATCAACTAGTTTCTCCTAATAGAGAGGTTCAAGAAGTGCATGATGAACCTATGGAAGATTTGAATGTTCCTCATGATGATATTGCTGAAGGAACAGATGTGGATTTGGATGAGCTTGTTACAGCTGAAGACAGAGCTGCACAAGAAAACCTCTTCCAAGAATGGGAAGATTATAAGAAGAGTGCTAATATAGCTGAGGAACAGCAAGTCAAGTTTGATGCAGCATATGAGTCTGTCACTCAAAGATATGTTTCTACTTTGCCTATTGAAAGACAAAGAGAATTGGATGCAGCTGTTCAAGAATTTGATGAGTCAGATTGGCAGCAGATTGGAAAACAAATGCTTGATAATCCTGATGTAGCTGCAGATATTATTGGAAAAAGGGTAGAGGAGCAAGACTGGGCTTCTAAAATTGTGAAAGTGATGAAGTTAAGGAAGAAGGTAGCAGATGAGTTAAAAGCCAAAGCTAAAAGAGATAAACCTATGACTCAAGCACAGCAGAGGGATTATATGAGAACATATGTGAAAAGTCAAAGCAGTTCATTGTTTAATAATGCTTGGTCTAAGAAACAAGTGTGGGAACTTCCATTTGACAAACTGGTTGAGATTTATAACAGAATCAAGGCTAGAAATGACAAAGCTGGAATGGGTGCTTCTAAGGATATTCCTTTACTTAATATTTTTGCTGATGTACCACATGTTGCTGCTTCATCTTTTGTGGATAAAGGTAAAGTTAAAGTGATAGCAGAAGATCCTCCATCTAGAAAGAGAACCAGAAGACAACTGGAGCAGGAAAGATTGGGTGAAGAGGCTACTAGGAAGTTAGATGAGGAACAAAAAGCTGAACTTGCAAGATTTCATGAGCTGAAGGTAAGAGAAGTTGAACTTCAAGCTGCTAGAAACAAACAGATAGGGAAGGCTATGGATGAACAATATGCATCTGCTGCACTTGAATCTTCTCATGATTCTACTGATGAACAATTGGATACTCCATCAGTGGAAACTGATGCTGCAGAAGGTGAATCTACTGAAACAGAAGTTCATGCTGCTATTTATGTTCCTGGAAGAAGAGCAAAGAGGATGGCTAAAGTCAGATCTTCACATTCCAAATAAAGTCTAATCAATGTGAATGCTTCTGATGCTTCCTTTATAAAAGAAGGATCCCCTGATGATTGGCCTGCAGAAAATAGAGATGTTTTGGTTCACTGGGAGTTAAGTAAAAATGGTCAAGTTAATACCATTTACAGATTGGATAAAACTTTCATATCCTTTACATTTCTTCAAGAGATTCTACATCTTGTGGATCATCAGGATTTGGTCACTCTATATGAGTTGGTTCTTAAGTATTATGCAAATCATACTCCTCAAGGGTCTGGATTGTATTTATTGGGTGATCTAAAAGTGTTGTTTGATTCTTCTACTCCCACTGGTGAAAGCTATGACATATGGAAGAACAATCAGAGATGGAAAGTTCAGAGTTGGAAGTTCTATCCTATGCCTTATGTTCATGTTTTGGAAACTACAACTGGTCTAAGGCTTATTATGGATCTTACCAAAAGATATCCTCTGAAAGTGTCTCTGATGGAGAAAATGCTACAACAAAAGTTGGAGATTCCTCCTGATCCAGTTGGGAATGCAAGGTTGTTTGTAGAATCTTTGGTGAAGGTCTTCAAACAAAGGATTAAGACTTCAAGAGCAGCATCTGATTAGGGATATCATGTTGTATATTTGTTTTATTTTCTTATTAAAAAAAAAAGAAAAAAAAAAAAAAAAAAAAAAAAAAAAAGAAAAAAAAAACTAACATTTTGTTGTATAGTATTGTATCTATTGTATGCAGGTTTGGTTATCAACTTACCTGATGTTGATTATTCCATCACAAAGTTGACTAGTCCAAAGGGTACAGCTTTGGTAAAGACACATCAAATATGTTGATAGCTGTAATGGTTTGCTCAAAACCATAGGGTTTTCAACTCACCCATGCTTTATTGCTGAGTAGTTGAAATGGTTGTCAATTGACCATGGATTTTTCCTTTATGGATTCTGAATAATTGGCTAGCCCACATGTATATGGCTTGTGGTAAAGGAAGTGGAAAACCGTATTTGGTAATCAGTTAACCAAGATGATTTTCATCAAAATAATTGGCTAGTCCTGAGCAAATGGCTACAGGTAAAGACATCTCAAATCCGTTTATAGCTGATGATTTGCTAAAAATCATGTGGTTATCAGTGTACCTTTGAACACTTGGCTACTCCAGTAGTGATGGCTATTGGTAAAGAGACATCAAATCCATCATTTTCAATGATTCATCTCTCACAGAAGTTAACACACCTGGAAGTGATGAGAATAGTATGAAACTAATTTGTTTTTGATGTACATTAAGTCATTTGTTGCTGCAAATAATGGAGCTTTCAAGTATTTGCTGATCATAGAGATTCTGATGAAGATGATTCTTTGCTGGTGCTTTCTAATTACAATCCTCTTTGTATGTTATTCTGAAGATCTATCAAGAATCTTGAACTTAACCAGGTCAAATTCAAGATTAGGGGAGGATTGTTGGGAATTCTGTTAAGTAAGAATTCTGCTGACTATTTCTGCTGAAGGTTACTGCTGAAGAGTTGGTTCCTGCTGAAGCAGTGTATCTGCTGAAGACTAGTTTCAGCATTATTAGTTTCTGCGGATATAGTATTTCCGTATTTTATGTATTATAGTTTGGATATGCATGAGTTTATTTAGGAAGTGATAATGCATATCTTTTAGAAGTTTTAGATTATACGTTTCTTGGAAAACAGTTTAGGGTTCCTTGTGTATAAAAGGAACACACAATTATGTATTGAATAACGTTTTAAAAAAACACTCTTATTATTATTAAAAGATCCATAGAGGATCAAGAGTTCTTAGTATTACACCTGTGTTTTGTTTCCGCTTTAAAATACAAGTTGCAGAGATTGTCTATTAGTGTGTTATTGATTACAGTAACATAGCTAACGATTCTAGAGTGCTCAAGAAGATCTTTCAAGGTCTAATAGCTCAACACCCTCTACAATCAACAGGTTTTTTTATCTTCCTTATTGGTTACAATGTTCATATCTAGATAATTTATTATAGCCATATGAACTATAGGGCTTATATATTAGATCGGTGTAGTGTTTGTTTGGTTAATCAAAAATGTGTTTGTTGTTTTGGCAGATTTCTAAAGAGACAGACAAGCGAAAGGATGATAATTTAGAGAGGTATGGGGTGCAGCAGATTGAATACAAGGTTAGTTTACATTCATTATTCTTATTTGTATATATTATATATTCATGTGCATTGTTTTGTCATATATCACCCTTAAGCATTAGTGATCTATCAGTAACCATCTAGCAACCATACCCATTAATTGCACGACTTATGTTGTAGTTACTTAGATATGGAACAATGATCACTATAAAATACTGATTCCACCACCAAGTTAAAAGAATATATAACTAAAACAACAGACATCCAAATCAGAATTAGCACACATTAAGTCCTCACCGAGAGCCTCTACTAAGCTATGTGTTTGATTGAACAAATGCAGTACTTACACATTAATGTTACATGTGTGTACAATTGAAGCACATAGTAGCACCAAAATGATCATGACATGTGATCGATATAAATGATTATGGATTAGATAGAGTCATTAGCAAGAGTATTTAACACGAACTTAGTTTTTGACCATGTTACATGCGTGTTTAAGTAAAGTAGACAGTTAACAGCAGACATGGTGAGACTGTAAAGTAACACATTATAGCTTCTATGCCCTTGGAAGTAGAGTTCTGAGCTACATTTGCTTAGATGATTCAATGCATGTATATGACCGAAAGATTGTGACAACATAATCGTTAACCAGGGGGTATCTAGCTGGTTATTAAATTAAACACAACGACCATAAACACATTGAAAACCTTAAAGTTATTTTGTATCCATTACCCTACCATTTTTACAAAAAAACAATTGAAACTGTCGTTCTCTTCTTTTCGTGTCATAATACCATTATGCGTTAACTTACCTTTTCTGTTTATGCAGGTAAGAGATGGCAAAACAAGCTCAAATATTTTTTCTTGAAGAATGACTTATTCTAATAGTGGTGAGTCAAAATAATATCGATACATTTTTAGTGTTTTCAAAGTGAGTTATGAAAACGCTAAGCAACATTACCAATTCTAATTATGAACTTCCAGTTAGGTGTTGGGCGTGAATCAGAAAGCTTCAATGCCTATAAATATAGGACCGTCACATCAAAATGGAAAGGCGGATTTGAGAATGACACTTTGGTAACTTGCAACAAGTATGCGTATAGACTCTTTTTAAATAATTATCTAGCAATAATATACACACAGTGTTTATTTGAACAGCTTTAAAACCAACTTATTTCACCTCAAGGTTAAAAACACTCTTCTTACAAACTCTTGAAACCTATTTTGGTGCTTTAAAAAACATAAATAGCAGGTTTAAAAAAGAAACTTCAAACAACTCTTATAAGATTATGCTTACATTCATGGAAAATATATCCTTCAAACCATCACTTTCATAGAAGACATACATTATCAATTGTTGTTCGAAGAGTGAGTATATGGATTTAGAATAGCTAAGGATGTTCATCTATAGTCCGAGTGGCTGCTTACTAAGTTTAAAGTCTGCTAGCAATTGTTGAGAATTAAATAATCAAAAGAATCAGCATAAAGGTTTAAGGAAATACATCAAGTATGTTTCTGCTGATAAAGCACAAAGCACGTTTCCACTGATGGATTCTGCTAAAGAATGTTTTCTACTGAAGGTGTTTCTACTGATGGATTCTGCTGATGCTACTATGACTCATACAACAGATGTGTAGATAAGTACAACTTATTCTACTAACTCATATACAAGAAAAATATCTTTGTTGTAGTCATCAAATTGAACACTCCAAGTGAGTTGTAATCCTAGATACATGTTGTATCTTAATGACTGACATGATAAGTCATCATCTAGCTAGAATGAAGATTAGTCATAAGCTAGTATTTAGATGAGTCATATAGATTGTAAAAGATCTTTTCCTTGGACTATAAAAGGAAAATCTTAGATATGTCTTAACAAGCGACAAGTGACATATGCATGTAGAAATATACATAGAGAAAAACATTAGAACAAAACACAAGATTCAAGGTCTTTGTAACCCTAATGATAGTAAAGATCACTCGTACTATTCTGAATAATATTGAATCGTTTGGTGAAATACTTTTATTGTTCTTTGTTAAATAAACACAAGCATCACAGTTCCATTTCCAATAAATATTCTAAGTGTGGTTAAGTAGATTTCGCATACTTAATCATATTTACTCAAAGTATCATATTTACACATTACAAAGGTCCAACACCTTCCTCTCAGTTGGTATCAGAGCGTCCAGGTTGATATCTTTGATTTAGAAAAAGAAGAAGAAATGGATACAGAATCTATTCAAACAAATGTTGCTGCAAAGTTGCCAGTTCTCAAACAGAATGAGTTTGAATTATGGAGGTTAAGAATAGAACAGTTTTTCCAGGTGCAGGATTACACTCTCTGAGAAATCATTGAAGATGGAAACTCTTTCAAACCCACAACCACTTCATCAACAGTTGAAGGTAGGGAAATTACAGTTGTTCAAACTATCCCTACAACTGCTGATGAAAGAATAAAGAAGAAGAATGACCTCAAGGCCAAGAGTATGCTGATGATGACCATTCCAAATGATCAACTTATAAACTTCAGCAAATTCAAAGATGCTAAGTCATTATTTGAGGCAATTATTGCAAGGTATGGAGGGAATGAAGCCACCAAGAAGACCCAGAAAACCCTTCTCAAGTAGCAGTTTGAAAATTTCTCATCAACCATGAATGAATCTCTTGACCACATGTTTACAAGGCTACAGAAAATTGTGAGTCAACTTGCTGTTCTTGGGGTTGATATACCTCAAGAAGATCTAAACTCAAAATTTCTGAGAAGCTTACCTGAAGAGTGGGCTATGCATGTTGTTGTCTGGAAGAATAAACCAGACATAGACACTATGGATCTTATGGATTTGTATAGCAACTTTAAAATTGTGGAACAAGAAGTAAAGAAAACTGGTGTCTCTAGTTCATATACTGGGAACATGGCTTTTATGTCATCTCCTAGTATCTCAAACCCAGTTAAAGATGAAAAGGTTGATAGTGGAGCTGGTGCTGCTAGTTCATCAAGCAGTACCTTTGGTATATTGAATGAAAAGGCTTGTTGTGCCTTTTTCACAAGTCAGAATGATGGGTCCACGCTCACTCATGAAGATCTTCTAGAAATCAATGATGATGATTTAGAAGAGATGGACCTAAAATGGCAAATTTCTCTTCTTAGCATGAGGGCTAATAAATTCTATCAGAGGACGGGGAAGAAACTCACCATCAGCAGCAATGATACTGCTGGTTTTGACAAGTCAAAGATAGAATGCTATAACTGTCATATGTTGGGGCACTTCTCAAGAGAATGTAGAAGGCCAAGGCAGCAAGATAGGAAGAATAGAGGTTTTGGAAGCAAGTCCAAGACAGGGGAATCAACCAATCCAAAGGCTATGGTAGCCATTGATGGATTAGGATTTGATTGGAGCTTTACTGCTGATGAAGAAGAAACTTCTCCTCAGACAGCTCTTATGGCTTTCTCTACAGAGGTACAATCTGATAAAGTTTGTTCAAATAATTGTTCTGCTCTTAAAAGTTTAGAAACCTTAACCAAACGTTATGAGAATCAAAGGAAAGAATTAATTGATACAGCTCATAGCTTAACAAATCATAAAAGAGGTATAGCTACTCTAGAGGAACAAGTCATACATTTTCGAACAAATGAATCTACCTTTACTAATGTCAAAATTCTTCTTGAAAGAGAAATAATGTTTAAAAATAATGACATTAGTAACTTGAAAGCTGAAGTAGGTAGGCTTAGTAAGGCTAAAGAGAATATTCAAATGAGTGTAGAAACACTAGATTATGCATCTAAGGGTGTGACTAACTTAATTGAATGTCAAGTTATAAATAAAGCTAAGTCTGGTGTTGGATACAAATCTGTTCCTCCACCATATAGAGGTATTCCTTCACCCCCAGGAATTGACCTAGAACACACAGGATTACCTGAATTTCAACTACCTGAATTAAAATATGGTATTCAACCAAAATCTAATGTAGTTGATAATGAACCTTTGAAAGAAAGCGAAAGTTTAAGTAAAACTTCACTTCCTAAGGACAAGGTGTGTTCTTGTAGAAAGTCAGATAGTCCAATCATTAAGGACTTAACATCTGATGATAAAAAGGTGAAACAGGTTATGTCTAAACCTGAAGTGGTTAAGAAAGCAAGAACAAGAGTTCCTAATATAGTCAAACACAATACTGATAGGCCTAAGACCAATGAAAAACATGTTAGGCAACCAGTAAGATATTGTGAACAATATAGAACCATAAACAAGCCCAGAGGTAACCAAAGGAATTGGTATAGTCTCATGTCTCTCCAACAAAGAGATAACAAAGCTTGTTACACATATGGTAGTTTTGACCATCTTGCAGCTTTCTATAATCAATGGGTATATGGGTATACAAACAATAGGTGAATCTAAAAAGGCAAACACCTAAAAGTCACTCTAATTTTACTAGAACAAAACCCAAAACAGTTTCAGTTCCTGCTGATAGGAAAATGGTTTCTGCTGATAGACCATATCTGACTATTTACCTAAAAACAACAGTTAAAATTGCTAAAACAACTTTCAAATATGCATTAAATGTTGTTAAAAGACCCATTTTAACAAAGGCAGTAGTCCAAAAACAAGTTTGGAAACCAAAGGATACAACTGCAAAGCCATCAGCTGATAGCCAAAAAGTTCATATCACTGCTAAGGGAAACAGGGCAAATGCTGTTAAGGCCTCAGCATGTTGGATTCTTAAATCCAATGTTGCATCAACTATTCTCAAAAGATTACATCCCATTGATGCAAGAGGCGGATCCAAGTCAGAAATGGTTTGGATCCCAAAACAAAACTAATTCCTTTATTTATGTGCAGGGACATTCATCAGCAGATACTGAAGATCAAGGATTCTCAGATAGTAGATGTTCAAGGCACATGACAGGCAACAAGTCTTATCTTTCAAATTTTCAATCAGTAGATGGAGGCAATGTTACCTTTGGAGGAGGAATTGGAGGAAAAATTACTGGTAAAGGTACTATTAAAACCGGTAAATTAGATTTTGAAGATGTGTACTATGTGCAAAAGCTTAAGTATAATCTTTTTAGTGTCTCACAAATGTGTGACAAAAAGAACAAAGTTCTCTTTACTGACACTGAATGTCTTGTATTTTCTTCTGATTTTAAGATGCCTGATGAAAGTCAAGCACTTCTTAGAATTCCAAGAAAAGGCAACATGTACAGTGTTGATATGAAGAAGATTGTTCCAAAAGATTCTCTTACTTGTCTTATTACTAAGGCCACATTGGATGAATCTATGAAATGGCATAGGAGGCTTGGTCATATTAACTTCAAAACCTTAAATAAGATTGTCAAAGATGGTTTGGTAAGAGGTTTACCTCAAAAACGATTTTAAAATGATCAAACATGCAATGCTTGTCTTAAAGGCAAACAACATAAAGCCACTTGTAAGCCCAAAATTTTTAACTCTATCAATCAATCATTGTTTATGCTGCATATGGACTTATTTGGTCCTACAAATGTTAGAAGTTTGTTGCATAAGAGATATTGTCTAGTTATTACTGATGACTTTAGTAGATTTACATGGGTATTCTTTTTAGGAACTAAGGATGAAACTTCTAGCATTCTTAAGACCTTCATTACAGAGATAGAAAACCTAGTAAGCAAAAGAGTAAAAGTCATTAGATGTGATAATGGGACAGAATTTAAGAATAGAGTTATGGATGATTTCTGCAAAGAAAAAGGTATTAAAAGAGAATTTAGTGTTGCAAGAACTCCACAACAGAATGGAGTTGCTGAAAGAAAAAATAGAACACTAATAGAAGCTGCTAGAACTATGTTAGCTAACTCTAAGTTGCCTATAACTTTTTGGGCAGAAGCAGTCAACACTGCTTGCTATGTTCAAAATAGAGTTTTAGTTGTAAAACCTCACAATAAGACATCATATGAACTTTTTAGAGGTAGAACTCCCGAGATAGGATTTCTTAGACCTTTTGGATGTCATGTGACAATTCTAAATACCTTAGACCATCTTGGAAAGTTTGATGGTAAAGCAGATGAAGGATTCTTAGTTGGATACTCTATCAATAGCAAAGCATTCAGAGTATACAACATGAGAACTAGAAGAGTAGAGGAAAATCTACATGTGAAGTTTTTGGAAAATAAAACCAATGTAGAAGGTCAAGGTCCCAAATGGCTATTTGATCTTGAATCTCTATCCAAATCAATGAATTATGTGCCTTTTGTTGCAGAAACTAATGAATTTTCAGGTTCACAAACTGCTGATGCAACAAATGGAGAAGGATTAGAGAATGAGGCAAATCAAGATTATGTGATGATGCCAATATGGACAAATACAAGTGTGGATTCAACTTCAATAAATGGTGAATCTTCTTCTGGTAATTCTAAAGAAGATGTTGAAGATGAATACAAGGAAGAATGAGCTAAGGAACAAGAGTTTCAAGTCAGAAGTAACACTGCTGTTTCTGCTGATAAGCAAATCGTTCCCGCTGATGAGCAAAATGTTTCTGCTGATGGACCATCAGAAGAAACACAAGCAAATCTCTCAGACAATGAGGTGGATTTCAACAACCTTCCACCTGATTATCAAGTTCTTTCTACTCCACATTCAAGGATTCACAAAGTCCACTCCCTGGACAATGTAATTGGAGATGTACAATCAGGAGTGAAGACAAGACAACAATTGATGTCTTCAGATCAACAAGGGCTTCTTGATGCCCTTTATGTTTCAAAACAGCATGAGTTTTCAAACTCTTGCTTATTTGTATGTTTTCTCTCACAAGATGAACCAAAGAATATTCATAAAGCCCTAGAGAATTCAAGCTGGTTGGAGGCTATGCAAGAGGAGCTTCTTCAGTTTAAGATTCAAAAGGTATGGGTGCTAGTTGATTTACCAAGTGGTGTAAGGGTAATTGGCACTAGATGGGTTTTTAGGAATAAAAGGGATGAAAGGGGCATAGTGATAAGAAATAAAGCTAGATTAGTAGCTCAAGGGTACACACAAGAAGAAGGGATAGACTATGAAGAAGTTTTTGCTCCAGTAGCAAGGATTGAAGCCATTAGACTCTTTTTGGCTTATGCTTCATTTATGGGATTCACAGTTTATCAAATGGATGTCAAGAGTGCTTTCTTATATGGTACTATTGAAGAGGAGGTGTATGTCTCACAATCTCCTGGTTTTGTTGATCCTGACCATCCAGAAAAAGTGTACAAGGTTGTTAAAGCTCTATATGGCCTACATCAGACACCAAGAGCTTGGTATGAAACACTGGCTTCCTACTTAATTTCAAATAGATTTCAAAGAGGCAAGATAGATCAGACACTTTTCACCAAGAAGCATAAGAAGGATCTTTTGCTAGTTCAAGTATATGTGGATGATATCATCTTTGGATCTACAAGGAAGGAGATGTGTTTGGAGTTTAAGAAGCTTATGCACAATAAGTTTCAGATGAGTTCCATGGGGGAACTTACATTCTTTTTGGGTCTGCAGGTTAAACAATCAAAAGAAGGAATCTTTATTAGTCAAGACAAATATGTTGCAGAGATTCTTAGAAAGTTTCAATTTGCTAATTCCAAAATAGCAAGTACACCAATGGACCCTGAGAAGCCACTTCTTAAAGATGTAGAAGGAACTAATGTGGATGTACACACATACAGATCTATGATAGGTTCTTTGATGTATCTCACATCATCAAGACCTGATATCATGTTCTCTGTTTGTGCTTGTGCAAGATATCAAATAACTCCTAAGGTTTCTCATTTAACAGCAGTCAAGAGAATTTTTAGTTATCTCAAGGGTCAACCAAGGTTGGGTCTGTGGTATTCTTAGGAGTCATCTTTTGACTTGGTAGCATACTCAGATAGTGATTATGCTGGTGCTAGCTTGGACAGAAAGTCAACAACTGGAGGATGTCAATTCCTTGGGTGTAGACTTATCTCATGGCAGTGTAAGAAGCAGACAATGGTGGCTACTTCAACAACTGAAGCTGAATATGTAGCTGCTGCAAATTGTTGTGGTCAAGTTCTATGGCTTCAAAACCAACTTCTTGACTATGGGTACAATTTCTTACATACCATTATTCATATTGATAATAGTAGTACAATTTGCATTATTAAAAATCCAGTGCAACATTCTAAAACAAAACACATTGAAATAAGACATCATTTTATTAGAGATTGCAATGAAAAGAGGTTAATTCAAGTAATAAAAATTGCTTCAGAACAAAACTTTGAAGATCTTCTTACAAAAGCTTTTGATGTTGGAAGATTTCAGTACTTGGTAGCAGGTATTGGAATGCTTAATCTTTAAATTTTTCAATATAATGTGTTCTTGTATATAGATTTTCTTAATGCATCTAACTTTGTCATCTAAAAACTACTATTACCAATTAAAAGTTATTCATATAGTTAGTCCTATGCATAATTCTAATTCAAAACAAGTACTTTGTACTTTGTTCTTTTGGTTTTAGACTAACAATTTCAGGTATGAATGTTTGAGCTCAAAGGCTATTTCAAGTGAAATCTATGATCATTGCTGCTGAATGCTGATCATTGCTGCTGATATAATAGGTTCATGATAGAAAGAGTTTGGGATTTCAAAACTCTTTAAAACTTCTTTCTTGGAACCTGATTATGATGTTTCACATTGAATTGATGATTTAGTTGATCAGTTCATAACTGATACAACTCACTTTCTATAATTTTATACTCTCAAGTATAATGTGACTAATCTACGGATATCTAATAGAAAGAACAGCAAGCAACAGTGAATCTAACACTTGTGTTAGAGGTAACAAATGCCACGAGCTGGAAACCCTGTAAAGAAAGCCTTTTGAATAGGTTTATCTGTACACAGGCAGTTCTTTATAACTGAAAACATTGGTTCTCACACAACCAGAGGTTGCTTTAAACCGAAATTTTGATTAAGTGTTAGTTACCACACTTAATCCCTTCAAAATGGTTAGAAGCAGTATGATTTTTAATCATAAAATCATGTTCATACTGCTAAGTCAAATATTTCTTAAAAAGGATTTTCAAAGAGGCTCAGAAAATCATCTTATGATGGATTATGAGTCAATGCTCAGTGATTCACCACTCATAGGAGGTTACATACCTAGAAGTGATGAGCGCAGCATTTAAACTCTTAAGGAATTGATGGCTTCATGTACAAATTGTCTGAAAACATGGAAATTGCTCGATCAGATGATTGTGATATGATATGATTGTGAGAGATCTTCCAAACAGGGGAGGAAATTGCTCAAGAGAGAAATAAATCTCAGGGGAGGTTACAAAAGCCCTTTAAAGGAAGATTAACCAAAGAAAAGAATGAAAAGATAAGAGCATACAAGATGATGACATGGTTTCTACTGATAAAGAACAAGAACAGAGCTGATAGGAAAAAGTTCTATCTAGATCAAAAGATGAAAGGTTTCAAGTTCAGTTCACTACGTTTGTTCATCACTTCCAAAGACATGCTGAAAGATGATTTCTACTTCTTGGAACAAGCATCCAAGATACACAGCATCATTGCCTCTTATAATTCTTCAAGTTGAATATTGCACCATCTTTTAGTCCAAGAATGGAGCAAAGAACAGAAAGCAGCTGAGTTACAGAGAAAGACATTCAATCACTCAAAAGAGAAGAAAGTTCAGATCATAGTCTGACAATGAAGTGTTTGAAAGATCTTCACAAAGTGCTCATTTAATTCAGAAGAACATGTTTGAATGTAATTCACATGTTTAGGGGAGGATTGTTGGGAATTAAATAATCAGAAGAATCAGCATAAAGGTTTAAGGAAATACATCAAGTATGTTTCTGCTGATAAAGCACAAAGCACGTTTCCACTGATGGATTCTGCTGAAGAACGTTTTCTACTGAAGGTGTTTCTACTGATGGATTCTGCTGATGCTACTATGACTCATACAACAGCTGTGTAGATAAGTACAACTTATTCTACTGACTCATATACAAGAAAAATATCTTTATTGTAGTCATCAAATTGAACACTCCAAGTGAGTTGTAATCCTAGATACATGTTGTATCTTAATGACTGACATGATAAGTCATCATCTAGCTAGAATGAAGATTAGTCATAAGCTAGTATTTAGATGAGTCATATAGATTGTAAAAGATCTTTTCCTTGGACTATAAAAGGAAGATCTTAGATATGTCTTAACAAGCGACAAGTGACATATGCATGTAGAAATATACATAGAGAAAAACATTAGAACAAAACACAAGATTCAAGGTCTTTGTAACCCTAGTGATAGTAAAGATCACTCGTATTATTCTGAATAATATTGAATCGTTTGGTGAAATACTTTCATTGTTCTTTGTTAAATAAACACAAGCATCACAGTTCCATTTCCAATAAATATTCTAAGTGTGGTTAAGTAGATTCCGCATACTTAATCATATTCACTCAAAGTATCATATTTACACATTACAAAGGTCCAACACCTCATAGTGTGTGATCAAATCAAGTGATCCTCTCAGCAACCTAGCTTTGTAGGAGGTGAATGTGATGAATTTGATATCATGAAAACTTTGAAAAGACATAACAAGTAAGATGATATAATATATGCATCTAAACATGATATTTGTGACCCCAATAATACAATAGTATTTATTTGAAACGATATTGGTATTACTGAAACAGGGGTCACTAAAGAATGAAACAAGTGTTTATTTTGCTACTTGCCATTTAGTAGAGTTCGTAGTCTCTTATTCCAAGCCTTTTCAACATGTGATATGTTATGTCATTTTTACTTTGAGAAGCAACATGAGTAAGTGATCATATGACCCGTCATTAAAACAGTAAGGTATGAAATGAACACCTAGATGTTAATATTCAAGATAGGGTTTTTTTTTTCATGAAAGAATTTTACAACATAAATCACGCCAATAGATTTGATTTCATCCTCATCGTGCTCATCTAGGGTCTGAAACACTTTAGAAGCGGCTGAAAATTAACATAAACGGTATCATCTATATTAAGTCATGCTTTACTTTGCTTCTTTTTTTTCCTCAAGTGAGTCTTTAATCAAGATACCGAGTTCTTCGAAGACTTCCTCCCAGATTGTATCTCGCATCAACTGGTATGTACTCCCTCTTATTGAATGTTTACAGATCTTTATGGGTATGTTTGGCGAAACGGGCTAGGATTAGGGCTGTAAATTCAATGACATACTACCTTTATGCTTAATGTTTAAATGTGCGGCGCGTATTACCAAATGTTATGAACCATTTTGAACACAAAATACTAACGGCAATCATACTTAAAAAAAAGTACAAGCATGGGTGTTTCAAAGATTATAGGTAAATGGTTTTAACGCCAACTTCTATAGTTCGTATAGAAAATCTCAAAGAGATTAAAAGCCGAGACTTTATTTTTAGATCCATTTCTTGAATGATATTTTCCAGGATTTACCTTCTTGAAGTACATTGAATCCTACCTTCTTGAAGTACATTGAATACTACAACCAGAAGGCTTTTAGGCCCTCTCTAAACCACCCATAAACTACCAAAAGCGGTGGAAAGGTTGGAACATGAATATAGGCGATCAAAAATCAAACCTGACAACATGAAATGATGCTACAGAGAATTAACCTTTTTTTGTGTGTGCTTTCTAGATTCCACGTGGTATATACCCTGTTGAGACCGTGTGTGGTCGTGTCAAAATCTAAAATCAAGAAACCGAGCTTCTCATCGATCCAAAAATGGCTCTAAAGATTACAAGGGCTCTAGATGGATCGGTGACGTAAAAGGTTGCAATGCCCGGTTAGTTTAACCGTGATGATATGGAATGGGATAGATATCAATACACATTATCAGGGTTAAATGCTTATCTAATTTGAACCAAGATTTTTTCTTCCTCAAAAGGGTTTTTTCAAGCCTTAATTGCCAAACTTTTTGGATATTTCAACTAATGATCGAATATCAGTGGCCATGAAGGTAATGCTTTTGTGGGGCCATGAAGGTAACACTTTTGTGCGAAGCAATCAAGTTATGACGTTGTCACAAGTATATGTAAAAAAAATCAAGTTACGATGTTGTCAGAAGTATATGTTAACCTTTAGACGATTGGTTTGCCTTGGATTCGTGATCAATATGTACTCTTGAAATGATGTAGTCTTTGTTTTGAACAATACAAAAGTGATTGTTGATTCTTTTTATGGCTTTAGTTTTTAAACGAAATTATACCAATCTACAACAAAATATGTCACTGTTCTTTTAGTTGATGGTTTACAATACTTGAACAAATTTGAAGCAAAGCATAATACTCTGTAATCAAACACCACCTAATAACATTATGAGCAAGTAAAAATCTAGACTTAAACATAATATGTTTACCGTATCATGATCAAATGACATTCACATTAAGCAAATCACATTACATATAAACATTGATATAAGACGTTTTCAAAAATTAAAATGAATAACAATAATTTATGTCAAAATCCCGTGCGTGCACGGGCATTATAACTAAAAACTTAACTACAGTGATACGCTTGTGCAAAAATTACTAAAAAATATGAGCAGACGTAAAATGAGGGTTGGGTCATGTGTATGAATGATTGTATTGTATTATGGAAGTGTGTCTATTCCTAAGTTAGCTTCCTATTTTTTAGGAGTAGTGGTACATGTTCACCATGTTTATTTCCAGCATTAATTAGTTCACTATTTTAGTATAAATAGACTAGGTTGTAATCAGTTTCAATTGTAATCAGTTTCCGTTATACAAACCATTGGAAAAACCCATCTAACCCTTTGATTGGTGTGGCAGTGGGTGTGAGTCTGGGATTAAGGAAATTGATAACCTTCAGTTACGACAAATGATTACATGAATCTAACAACTGTCATCATCAGGTAACATTGTCCGGGTTTCTTAATTTCATTGATGGCTTATGATCAAATAGGAAGGACAAACTTGATCCTGCACTTCTTCGCCCAGGTCGTATGGGTGTACACATACACATGGTCATATAGCACCTCGAGTGGCTTCAAGTTGTTAGCCTCCAACTATCTCAATATCACTCAACACTATCTGTATGAAGAAATTGAGGAATACAAAAAAAAAAAAAAAAAAAAAAAAAAAAAAAAATTGTTTTTTAATAAATAAAAATACATTACTAAAAAATTTAGAAAAAACCCCGCGCGTGCGCGGGTATTATAACTAGTATCTAAAATTACAAAACAAGTTTTAACAACATATGATATTAAATGAATCAAAAATTACATAACAGAGATGACAATTTCAAAGACCCATAAGCCAAATTTATAAAATTCTGAAACAGGTTACAATTTGTGGAACAAGTTGCACAAAAAAACAAAAAAATTTCTAGAAGAAGTTACGAATTATGAAACACGTGAAACAATCTGTCAAAGAAAAAAAACATGATCGGTACAGATCTTTAGAATCCAATACTCTTAAAATACTATGTGAAACAATCTGTCAAAGAAAAATTATGGAAGAAGCTACAAATAAGTTGTTTGTAACATCCAAGTCCAACAACAACAACAACAACAACATACCCAATCCCGCCTAGGCGGGGTATGGGGGAGGTGGGATGTAGACAGATCCTACCCCTACCCCAGGGAACCCTGCAGGTAGAGAGACTGCTTCCAGAAAGACCTCCGGCAAGTGTGTGCAAAGTGTGCTCGAAGTAAAGAAAAACGAGAAATAGAAAGCAAAACAAAGAAAGAATAAAAGCATAAAAGCAAACAGAGCAATACAAACATAGAGGCAAAAACGACACAACAAGCATATAAGCAAACATAAAAGCAAACCGACACACCAAGTAAAAGAGCAAACAAAGCAAAACGACAAGACAACCAAGAAAAACAACCAAAACAAAACCACCTAGACAAGCGAGGGGGACACAAGACCAAGGCCAAACCAAGCAGCTACGACCAAAAAGAGCAACGCAAAGGGCCTAAAGCTAAGGCAAAGCAAAAAGAGCAAGCAAAAGGCACATGCAAAGGGCCTAAAGGCACAACAAAGGCAAAACCAAAGCACTAGCCGAGGCAAAGCAAAAGCACCTATCTCCTAAAGGGGGCAAGCCAAGGGACCCAAAAAAGCCTAAACCACAACAAACCCCAAACCCTCAACCATCCTAGCCCCAAAACTAACCACGACTACTAATCCTATCTCTCCACGCGTTCCTATCTGAGGTCATGTCCTCGGACAAGTGTAGCTCCTCCATGTCGAGCTTAAGCCTATCCTCCCATCTAAGTTTAGGTCTACCCCTCCTTCTCCGACCATCGACTATAAGCGATTCAACTCTCCTTACTGGCGCTGTTTGTGGTCTTCTCCTGACATGACCAAACCACCTCAACCTTCCTTCTCTCATCTTCGAGATAATAGATTCTACTTCAAGTGCCGATCTGAACACCCCGTTAGGAATCATGTCAGACATTGTTTTACCACAAGTCCATCTGAGCATTCTTAGTTCCGCTACTTCCACCCTGTTTGCTTGAGCTTTTGTGATAGGCCAGCACTCTGACCCGTACAGCATAGCCGGTCTAATAGCCACCCTATAAAATTTACCCTTAAGCTTAATGGGTACTTTCCTATCACATAGCACCCCTGACGCCGCCCTCCATTTCGCCCAGCCTCTTCCGATACGGTGGGTTACGTCGTCGTCTATCATCCCTGATTTGTGAATCACCGAACCCAAATATCTAAAAGACTCCTTAGATGGGAGGATCTGGTCTCCGATACAGACTTCCGTTTCTTCGTTGTGGCTGATATCGCTCCTACCGAAAGCACATCTCATGTATTCAGTCTTCTCCCTACTAACCCGAAGTCCATTCTCTTCAAGAGCCTCCCTCCAATGCTCAAGTCTGTTGTTCAACCCGTCCGCTGACTCTGCCACCAATACAATATCGTCTGCGAATATCATGCTCCAAGGGATGCACTCTTGGATCCCACGTGATAGCTCATCAAGAATCAAGGCGAATAGATAAGGGCTAATGGCTGATCCCTGGTGTAGTCCAACTTTCACAGGGAAAAACTCTGAGGTTCCCACTGTGGACCGTACACGTGTCTTCGCCCCCTCGTACATATCCTTTATGACTCTCAAGTATCTCCTTGGGGTTCCCTTATCTATCAGAGTTCTCCAAATCAACTCACGTGGGACACTATCATATGCCTTTTCTAGGTCTATGAAGGCCATATGCAAGTCTCTTTGCCTTTCTCGATATTTCTCCATGAGGCTTCTAAGGAGGTGAATAGCCTCGATCGACGACCTTCCTGGCATAAAACCAAACTGGTTCTCTGACACCCTCGTTTCCCTTCTCAACCTTCTCTCAATAACCCTCTCCCAGAGCTTCATCGTGTGGCTAAGGAGCTTAATACCCCTATAGTTGCTACACACTTGTACGTCACCCTTGTTCTTGTAGATAGGGATGACTTCACTGAGCCTCCATTCCTCTGGCATCTTATCACTAGAGAAAATCTTGTTGAAGAGGGAAGTCAACCATCTTAACCCCTCGTCACCTAAGCTCCTCCAAGCTTCTATGGGTATTTGGTCTGGGCCTACCGCTTTGTTTCTTCCCATCTTCATTAATGCAACCTTCACTTCACCTTGGCTGATATCCAAGTAGTCGCACTCTGGAAGCAAATCTTGGCTAGGGGTCCCTCTCTCCCCGCTTTCTTGTGTAGCCCTCTCGTTAAAAAGAGAGGAGAAATAATCTCCCCATCTTTTCCTAATATCCTCTTCGTTGACAATGCTACGTCCATCCACATCCTTAATGAACCTAATGTTGCCCAAATCCCTGTTTCTCTTCTCTCGTGCTTTAGCAATCTTGAAAATATCGTTAACCCCTTCCTTGGAGTCCAAGTTCTTATACAGAACTTCGTACGCTTTGTCTTTCGCCTGGGCTACTGCCTTTTTCGCTTCTCTTTTGGCTACTTTATACCTCTCCTCTGCCTCGACCCTATTCTCTAGATTACCCGCTCTACTCAAAAGGAGCTCTCTGAACCTAGATTGTTTCGCCGTTACCTTGGTTTGCACCTCATCACTATACCACCAAGATTCTCTTTGGTTTGTTTGGGTTCTCGTTGTCCGAGAAGTCACACCTAGTGACTCCTTAGCTGCGTCTTTAATGATGCAGGATAAGGTGTTCCACATCTGATCCGCGTCCATAACAAATAAGTCCTCCGACCGACCCGCCAGTCCCTCTGAGACTTTCGCTGCAAACTCCTGTACCGCCGGACCGTTCAATTTCTTCCACATAATCCTCGGCATGCCAGTCGCCCTCTTCCCACTTCGTTGCCTCTCATAAAAAGCATCCATGGCTAACAATCTGTGTTGGGATGAGCATGTCTCGCCTGGGAATACCCTGCAGTCCCTACATGCTCTAAGGTCCCCTTTGTAACATCCAAGTCCATTCCGCTTATTCAAAACACACACGAAATAACAATTTTCACACCAATTTCGAATATACGCTAACTAATTCTCAAAGCAAACTAACTTACAATGAAAAGACACTATAAATCACACGCTAAACAATTTTTGCATATCAAATTCTAACGATATGCATTACACAAGTATCATTCTCTAATGGACATTTCATCAAACACCTTTTATGTACAACCTAAATCACCATACTAATCCGAGATTCAAACCATGGCCACACGTAAAGCCTAATTAACCTTTATCGCATTATAATACCACAAATCTCCATAACTAAACCTAGTTGAACAAACACACAAATCAACGAATAAAGTCTCGAATTCAGTTCAAAAGTATACCTGGAGCAACGATCATATGAGTTCACTACTACAAAAAGTTCATAGAAACTGGTCAAAATTGTACATGGAGACTAGTTTTTGAACCACTCTCTGTGAGGGGGTAACTCTATGAGCTAAACACATAGAAACTAGTTGTTCAACCGGTCTTTAATAAGCATGGAGACTCGTGTATTCCAAAAACCAGTCTTTATAATATGCTTTCAAAAGAAAAATTTGGGTTGTTTGGTACTGTTATTGAAACTGCAGTATATAAGGGTTGTTTAAGATTGCTTATGGAGATTACTTATAATGAGAACTGTTTGTGATTGCTTATTGAAGCTACTTATGGGGTTTGTTTTGGATTACTTATTGAAACTATTTACCCTTATAAATAGTTTCAATAACAATCACATCCCATATTAGCATATTCAATAAGCAATCTCAAACAACCCCTATAAATAGTTAATTCAATAAACAGTTACAATAAGGCCCTATAAGTAGCTGATTCAACAAGCAATCCCAAAAAGCTCGAATAAGTTATTGACTCTATAAGCAATCCCAAACAACCCCAATAAGTTATTGAATCTATAAGCAATCCCAAACATGCTTTATTGATCATGTATTTCGAGTAATATTCAAGTCCATCCGGCCAAAATATACCATTAATAGATAAACAAGTCAAATTCGTCACATCTAAATGATAAACAACAATTTCCTTAATAAGCAGTCCCATACAAATTGTACAAGCAATCCTAAACAGCCCCTACGACTAAAATTAGCAGTAATTTGACAATTGACAAGAGCTATAGGAGCTAAGAAGGTATATCCAATTAGAAGATCGAGACCTGAATGTGGTACCATATGTTTCTTCTGAAAATACATGCAACTGACTTGCACAAGTACCTGAGTCATTATTTAAAGGAGTACTACATATTACTTATATCACCATGAAAAAAAGTAAGTATTAGACAAATTAATCATCAACCTAGAAAAATGATATCCGCACAAGACGCCATGGCTATGTTTTGGGTTTCAAGTGCATCATGAGTACCCCAATCAATATCGTCATTCTCCTCAGCAGAAGCATGAACATCCTGTATGTGTAATACAATGGCTATGTTTGGCAAAAGTAGCTGTGAGCAGTAGCAGTGAGCTGTGAGTAGTAGCCAAAAAAGCTCACAGCTTCATAAAGAAGCATTGGTAAAATGAGCTTTCCTAAAAAATAGCAAAGCCCACAGCTCTCATGCCAAACGAACACTATAAATAAAAAAAGCTCATTGTTCACCGTTCATTGCTCAAAAAAGCTCCAAAAAGCTTTGTGCCAAACATAGCCAATAAGACCAAGAAAAAAAAATCATTAAAAAAATTTAAAAGGTAAAAAAAAAAAAAAAAAAAAGACAAAAAAAAAAACAAAACAAAACACAAAAAACAAAAAACATTATGAAACAAAAATTAAGACCATGTTATAAGCATCTATAACGACAATATCTACATTGCAAAGTTATCGACATTAGCAAACGAAAGTGTGAGAACTCACCATTGTAAAAGTTAAGTTACTTTATAATTCTTCATAGTAAAAAGTGCGAAGACGCATACGATGTTTGATGCTTAACACACTTATAAATGCGATAATTTTTACACGCTTATAAGTGTGAATACCTTAAAAATATATAAAAAATAAAATAAATAACTAACCGAGTGTACACTCTCCTTAGTAAGATAGTATATTTATTTGAACATTGCATTTCACATATTATCTTTATGACCGTAATCTAAAGATTAGTTGACCGTAAACCTATGAAAAAAAATAACTAGACTGCTAGTATTTGTTTTTGTCACAAACTGGGTATGCTTTTGATATGCAATCAAACCTTTATAGGGCCTTTGAAGAACTAAAATAAAATAAAAGGGCCATTAATGTACTAAAATATTTCAGTAGGGATCATTTAGTAACTCACTCTGTCGCCCTATCAAAAAACTAATGGGCCTATAAATACAACACACAAAATAGGGTTTAAGCATAAGTTTTCCATCACTTTACTATAGCGCCGCTTTTTGCTACATATTGATTTGTAGTTCTGTTCTTATATATTATGTTAAGTGGGAGGTGATCTTCACACAGCCAATCTTATGTTTGCATACATCAATAGGTACTATATGTATCATGTGACATATGTAAACGATTGTTTACGGCATGACTTGTTGTATGCAAATCGAAGGTTGGCTATGTGTAAATAACCTGATTGTGTTAGTTTTCGTTGATACTAAAAATGTTTTATGGAGTTTGGGAAATGATGCTACACAATATCGATTTATGTCATAGGCACCAAAATGTGCTTTGCTGAACAAAATATTATTTGCACGTCAGTCTGATCCTAAACTCCGTATGGTTTCATTTTTTTTTTACTTTTATTTGGTTTTCTTTGTTAATTATTTTGTAATAAGTCGTTCGCTTTTTTATTCTTTGATAGTTGTTTTCTTTTTACCAGTTTTTTTATCATAGAAAACAAAATCGGTTTTTAAAATCATGATTCATCAAAATGAATGGAGGAAGAGGCTCCTAGTTTAATGACCATATGCAAGTTGGTAAAAATGAGATTCCGACAGTTTTTATGTTTAAACTTTAAACAGCTAATAGCATCCCCATCCGTAACATGAGTTAAGTTTTAACTCAGTGCTACATCAGCTTTACCACTTTAACTTTAATTCATAATAAAACACCCCATTCATAACTCACTTTAACTCAATTTTTTAAATATTTTCAATTTAAACCTTAAACTAAAACTAATATTTCATTTTTTTTAAAAACATTACATTAATTCTTGAATAAATTACATTACGAAAGAAAAGAAAAAACAATACATTACGAAATTAAAAATACAATACGGAAAAAAAATAAAAAGACATAAAAAAAAAAAAAATTAAGCCACAACACATTTATTCATTCCGTATGCTTTGCCAACCCGTATTTTTCAATTATACGATCCTTTTCCATATTCACCAGCGTCACGTAATAAGGATCTTTGCCGGTAGTGTCGAGCAACAAAAACTCAAAGTCCCTCGAGCGTATTGCTGCGTATTGGTTTTCAGCGGTTGCTTTGTAAGCCAAGGCCGCATCTTCACATTTAGCCCGATATTCCTCGCGCAAAGCTTCCCTGAATTGGGCCGACGAAACAGAGCCACCGGTTCTCGCTCCCCCGGTGCTTGTCGTTGTCTCGGACTTTTGTTTCTTCGTAGCCCTCTTTTTCCCCATCGGGCGTGGTTGTGCATCATTACCAAACAACGCCTCGTTTGCTTGGCTCGGGACATCACCGGTTAAATCAACCATGTCCGGTGCGTCCCATCTCTTATGACTACGCAAAACACTCCAAACCTCCTCATTATGAAACGACTCATTTTTGTTCTCGTTTCGATACATTTCCTTGGCCCATGTGAGTATATCAATGGCATTTTCCCCACTTTTTTAATCGCGGTCGGCACGTTTGTAAATTGCGTTGAACTTTGTGCAATCGTGGTTCAACGTTCTCCACTTCGATTGTATCATATCTTATCCGCGTCTATGATAACTATGCTTATTGAACTCATTTATAACCCGCTGCCAAAATATATCTTTGGATTGGGACCGACAAACTTGCTCATCCTCACTTGCAGCAACCCAACACGTTGCAAGTAATTTTTCTTCATTTGCTTGCCAACGTGTAACGACTGGTTCGACCTCGTCATCATCATCGACTGGTTCTTTCGATTTTTTGGACTTTCGTTTAACACGAGTTTTTGTTTTTTTTTTTGAGGCGACGTAGGTGTTTCGAAAACTTCGTTAGTTTCCGTTTGGGATTGTTGGGATGGTTGAGTGAATTGGAGATTTTGAAAATTGGTGTTTAAGGTGTTTTGTTGTTGTGATTCTTGCCAAAATCTTAAAGCTTCGTGTTGTTCGTAAACTTGCTGACTCGATATACCGAATAGGTTTGGATTGTCTGAATTCGGATTCGGATTGGATGATGAACCCGCATATTTTTTTTTGGATATTAGAAGGTGTAGATAGAAGATAGTGAGTAGTGAAAGTGTGGGAAAAAGAAGTAAGGTAAATGGGCATTTATATTGGTTGAAAAAAGGTTTTGAAAAGTTTTTATTTTTTTTTTTTTTATTTTTTTTTAGGCTAACTAGCCGTTTTTTTTACGTTAGTTAACGTTAGGGGGGGTAAACTGTAAATTTTTTAAAAAAAAACTAGCCGTTATTGGATTGTGGGAGGGGGTTGAATGAACTTTTTTTTTTTTTTTTTTTTTTTTTTTTTTTATACACATTTGGTACCTTAACGTTGCGTTAGTCACATAACGCCCCACGTTAACGTGGGTTTAACACAGGTGGATGCAGCGCCTAACGTGCCTTAACGTGGAGCTCCACGTTACGACTGCGCATGCTCTAATACTAAAAAGTTCGTTTAAAAGTTATATTAATCCAAAAGTTAAATTAAAAAATAGTTCATTCCACATCACCAAGTTAAATAACCAAAGACTGATAACGAAAATTTAGACTGCCAAAAATGTTTTTGGTTTGCTGATAATAATTGAGCTTATAAAAATGTAATATTTTCATATTCATGTTTCTCTTGATCGAATGCTACTTTAGGTGTTTAGCTAATACTCGTAGTTTTTAACTTCTTGATCCATTTACAATCCCGTGTTTTTTATTTCTAGCATCAATTAGTTTTACCAAAGGTTATAAATAGCGTGAGGCGTGACGTGGCGGCACGATAGAGCCTTAGCGTGAGGCGTGACGACATGACGTTTTTAAGGCGGCAAAAAGTATTTATAGATTTAAATTTTATAGATTTATATTATATTTCATTAGTATATTATACTAGTTATACTACCTGTGCACGCACAGTGTTTTTAAACTTTTTTTTATTATATATTATTATCGATTAAGAAATGAATCACTTAACATGTTTTAAATGGTTTTATTTTGTGGACGAAAAATAAAAAACTACATGTATATATGTTATAATCTACTTATTATTTTAGCAGAATGCTTTTTGATTAAAAATAATATTTAATTATTCAAGCAAAATCACATGCCGATACTTGACTTGCGTAAGATGTTAGTGATATATGTTTTTAGTTTTGCTAACCCATGATATCAATTTATGATGTGTTTTGTAATTGTGGTATTTCTTTTACTTATATTTTCGTTAAAATATGTAGCATATTTAGATAATTTTGAAGATTGGTTCATTTCCTTAATTATGAATAACTATCATACCATATTTACCAATATACCTTTTTGTTTGAAAATTTGTATTTTCATAAGTTTGTGCTATTTACTTCTCATGTTTGATCATAAAATTACCAAATTAACATAGATTCTTACACTATAGCTTCTTTATTACATAAAGAGAAGAAAAAAAAATGTAATGGTAAAATACGTTTATCAGTTTATGTATAAGGTATAAGAATAATTTTTCTGTGAGACCGAAATATATAAAGAAATTATTATTACTTGCATAAGTAAATTATAAATGCATGGAAAAAACAGCAAAGAGTATATTCGCAAGTCTTTTAAAATTGTTTGAATCCTTATCGACCTTTCACTTTAGTGTAACTTTCTTCACAATTAGCCAAAATCATCAAGGTAAAAGACACCCATATTTTAGACTGTTGGTTGACACCCATAGTGTTATCAATGACAGTAAACACCTGCTAAGTTTCATTAACTCATTCAAAGACATCTGCTAAGAATTCCTACCAAAAAATTCCTCATATAGCCACTAAAACACATCTTTGGTACATTAAAATACATTCATTATTATCTAAATTAGCAACTCAACTAATTATACATTAATACCTTGAGCAGGCGTAGATAATCCTTCCACGACAATTATGTGTTGATACTTAATCCTCTTCTAAAAATCGCACACAAAAAATTGCTTTGCATTTTAGTGTGTGCGATAAGATCATAAAACTGCAAACACCAATAACATGTTGCATTGTAGTGAGGATAACAACAAAGTTAGTCCTAACATCAAATAAGAAAACTTCATATTAGAACTAAAGAGGTGTTTGGTTATGCTTATTGAAAATGCTTATTGGCTTATTCAATTACTATAACACAATAAGTTTATGATAAAGCTTTAAGCTTTTTTAAGAAGCTTAATAAAAACTCTTGAACTCACAACTAATTCTATCATAGCATAATATGTTTATAGTGAAAACACAAATATTAGGTGTAGAATTTTTTAATAAAACATTAAAAAATGTTACTAAAAGTTAGTGTGTATAAAAAGAAGTTAAACCATAAAAAAAGTTACTAAAAACTATCAGCTAGATAAGGCATAAGTTAAAGTTCTGTTAAGGTTTCTTTCGGATTCTACTCAGAAGCAAAAAGAGGTTAACACATAAATCATAAGTATAAAATAATGGTTCTATCTCACATCCGTGATTATCAACTCAATAACATTACCGCAGTATAGTAACGTAATAACCTGATTAAAAACTATATATACTTGCTTAATAATTCTCATGTACATACTTTTAATTCCTTTACAGCAGCTAACTATTACGTTTTTTTTTTTTTTTTTTTTTTTTTTTTTTTTTTTTTTTTTTATGAAACATCATGTCAATGAATAAAGTTAGGTTATCACCCACGTAATTTTTCTTTTTTTGATTTAGGAGGTGATTATTATCAAATAAGAATTGTGATGCATGCATTTTTTATAAATAATTTAAGGATCTAACCCATGTGTTTGTTATTTTTTTTTTAATAATTAGCTTTGTATAACGTTTTTAACTGACAAACATGTTGAGGTTGAAATTAATGTTGTTGTTTAACTTTAACTATTGATATCATGTTTACAAAATGTGCAAAGTTTAATAGCACATAATGAGCGTTGATAAAGTTAAATTATGCTCCATAATGTTTTTAAAATATTTTTATGGATATTCATATATAAATTTCAAATAACAATTTCATGAGTCGTTGTTATAAGTTGAATCGCGTATATTTATTTTCATAGCACACTAACTCATACTTACCATTTGATATTTATATTCTCGTTACTAATAATTTAGCCGTATTTAATATTCAAACCCGTGTACACATAAATTAAACTTTTAAATAAAATAACATGAGTCCTTATTTAAAAAAATATTCTAAAAAAGTCTAAAACTAACATTAGTTTAAAAAATATCTAATGTGTATTAAAACTAATTCGCAAATTTATCAAATTTTATAATTTTAATGATAAAAGTCTAAAAACTAATACTAATAATCATGTGATTTCAAACAAAGTTAATATTATAAAGTATAGGGGCATGAAGTGTAAGGGGTTATTTGTTTTTTTTCAAAAGTTATTAAAATACATGAAAAATTGTAATTTTACACTTAGCTCTATATAATTTATTTAAAATTCAAACACCAAAGTCTTATTAATTACTTCATATTTTTTTAAGTTTTTGTTTTTATAAATTTGACACCTATATTTTTATGCATATTTTTTCTTAACCAAATTTCTTCACCAAATTGATTAAGTTTGACCAAAATTAATTTAATTTTGACTTTTTATTAACCAATCATATTGCTCGATTTCGCCTACGTGGTAAAATCGAGCTCTCCTATTGGTCTAATTTTTTTTCAATAAGAAGGGATTTTCAGAAATACTCCGAAATGATGTAATTCTTTTATTATATAAAAGATTTCATATACATCAAGTTTACAAAAAATGTTATACATAAGCAATAAAGTCAAAAAACTCTCTTTACATTTGTAATCTTTTTCAAATACTAGTAAACCCCTAAACGTCAAATACTAGTAAACCTCAAATACGATGCCCAAATTCCAATTACTAGTAAATCCTCTAAACATCTCAAATACCAGTACACCTTATCGCACATCATCTCATGCCAAGCCTTAAGACGACGACTTGGTCTATTGCGTGGCGTGGAAGTGACGCCTCGCGCCTTTGCGGCGCCAAAGCGCGCCTTTTAGAACACTTTTACCAAATGTTTATGTACCTAGAGTTTCATATTCTTCATAGTCAAATGACCAATCATAGTCAAATCGTTAAGCGACGAAAAATACACCATTGCGACGAAATTTTTTTACCTTCGATATAATTCCGACTAACCTCTTTTTTCAAGTTTTATTTGATGTTAAAATTTGTGATTTCACATGTGATTTATATATTAGGAATTACGTGTGATTTCACAAATCACATGTGAATTTAAATAGCAAATCACATATAATTTCTCTATAAGTAAATTCAACAATTACAAAAAAAATGTCAAAAAAAAATTCTTCGAAAGTATATAGAAATGCTCTTTTAAAAATAGATTTTAATTCTCGTCGTGATGATATAATTCTTTTCAAATTATTGCTTTGCGAGATATTTAATTCTTTTAAAAATGCTGAAAGTTTATTTATTTATTTATTATTATTATTATTTTTATGATAAAAAAATAAAAAGCCATCATTGATTAATTGTATTTTTAAAGAATATTTAGATAATTTTTCTCTCTCTACCCGTAGCTAAAGCTTTGTACTTCGTATAAATGAGTAATTTTACTTTTACTAAAAATAATGTTACTTAATGTAATTAGGGTTTTTTTAACTAAGCAGATCAATAGTACTACGGGATTCATAAAAAATGACTCAAGGATTCAGACAAAAGTACATTTGTTTGTACTTTTATGTGGGTCTCTGAGTACTTTTCTGTACTTGTTGGTGTACTTAACTTGTGCCCTTAGGGTATAAGTTAGAAAAATCCACGTAATTAATATGACTTTTTTTTGGCTTTTGGTTGCAAAGAAATAGTGAAATACTCAGTTCTGTTCAAAAACTTCGATTGTTATATTTAGTTCTGATTATGATACTTTGTGACTCGTATGTTTTCATCTTCTTTACCTGTCACTTCTTTTGCCTAATACAACAGTCAGTAATACGTACCATTTAGGCACCGCATGTTTATCAATGATGGACTTTGATTGGTGAAAAGTGGACCCACATTTGTTACCTAACGTCATAACTCGTAAAATGACAATCCAAGATAACCTTGCTCAATAGATAAGACTATCTTTTGACCAACACCATAAAAATAAATTAGACTTAAACGTTGTACACCAGCACAACCTAACAACCGAATGACTTGTAGCTGAAAGTTGATCGTATCGTGTGAGAATAATTTTGAACCAAGTGATTTTGTTTTCTAAGTGTAAACTAGTACATGTGTAGGGGAGAGCATCGGGCCGGAACCGATCCCGTCCCGACCCGTCCCGACGAAGCCCGATCCCGATTGTGGCCGGAATCCTAAACCGACTCCCGATCCCGATTGTGTTCGGTTAGTCGGTATCGGAATCGGTCGGTATCGGTTAGTCGGTATCGGTCAGATTAGCTTGTTATTGATCCGAATCGTCCCGTCCCGACCCGACTCCCGATTGTGGCCGGAATCCAAAACCGACTCCCGAACCGTTTGATAGTCGGGATCGGAAATGGGCCGGCGGGTTGGTCGGAATCGGGCCGGAAAACGGGCGGCGGGCAGTTTTGCTCACCTCTATACATGTGTGCTAGATTTATTGATGTATATAGTGTGAGAATTATTTTGTCTAGAAAAAATACTCATAAGTGACGCAGATAACAGATTACTTAAGGATTGTATACATTTCAAAGCAATCGATTTAAAACCTATAAAAATATATCAGATTATACAAAGTTCTAACTTTAAAATAAAAAGATTATACAAAGTTCTAACTTTAAAATAAAACGAACAAAGTACATAGTATATATTATATATGGGATAGGTTATAAAGACCTCTCTAAAACATCATTTGTACCTCTCATGTTTTAGCTGGAGTGCACAACGCAATGCCAACCACAGGCCATTTGGTTTTTTTTGCTCACCCCCTCCCCTGCCATATGCTCGTCGTTTGCCCCTTTGTCAGGCCATCCACGGTCGAGTTTTTTATTTTATTTATTTTTTATTGTTATTATTTTTTTATTTTGTTGTTGTTGTTGTTGTTATTGTTGTTATGATTGAGTGAGTGAGGTATTTTGATAGTGTGTTATAGGACCAACTTACGCCTACAACAATTATAGCTGGAGGTGGTGTTATTGAGTGTATTACCGGGAGGGATCGTGCACCATTGCACCTAGCTCATTAAGGATGTTGTCATACATGCCACATTAAGCGACCAGATAAAACACAGTTCACGACTTGCACCAAGCATGAATCAAAAGATTAAAGGCGAGGTAACTTGTACATGATAATAACTGATTCATACAATAAAATAGCATGCTATGGTGAGTTGTATTCAAGTATTTGGAGTTGTGGATGTTGTATTTTATTTTATGTATATGAATCAATTATTTTACGCTAGAGATGGCAAAAAACTCTGAACCCGACAGTGAATCCGATACCCGACCTCGATTTAACTGGGTAATCCCCAAGTTAAACTGGTATGGGGATGGAGGCGGGGAATCCCCGATATTGAAAAGCGGGTATGGAGGCAGGGATGGTAATACCCTCGGATCCCCGAACCCGTCCCCAAATATATTGTTTATACAAAATACATTATATGTCAATATTATGTTATGAAACCTGATTTCATAATTCTCTATATGTACTTTTTTTGATTAATTGTTTTAATAAGGCATGTGTTAATTCATATAATAAGTTTTATATGATCCAAGGTTGATATAATAAGTTTTCTTCAGAGAAACAATTTTTGTTATACGTGTTAATGTTTTATAAACATCAACAATCTATTTTTTTTTTTTTTTTTTTTTTTTTTTTCAGAAACCTATGTACAATCATTTGTTTATAATATGACTTACTTATAATTATGTAATGGGGAAAAATCCCTGATTCCTCATCGGGGATCTCGTTCCCCATCGGGGATGGGGATGGGGACGGGGATGGGGATAACTATTTAACTTCGGGGATGGAGATAGTATCAACTATTCCTCGCATACCCGGCCCCGTTGCCATCTCAGTTTTACCGAATCATTGATCTTTCAGATAAAACTGTGGGCTTTTTATGTTGTAAAACAAACTGCAGGCCCAAGCATGCAGGAACCTAAATCTGTTAGTAATTTGGGTTTGATGCCCCATTATGGCTGGGCCGAGTTTATACTGAAATACAACCCAAACAACAAAGAATATTACTACCGGGTTTGGATTAAAAAGCTTTAAAATAAGAAAAGTGATTTTTGTTAATTTTCATCTAGAGTTTGATGTGCAGAGACCTATTATCAAAGATAAGGTTATCTCCTATTGTAAATACTATCTTTCATTCTATAATTATTGTCCATTTGACTTATTAAGTTTTTAGTTTTCAACGTTGACTTTATGTCTTTAGTTTTCAACTTTGATGTTAAATATTTTTAATTGTATTATACATTACTTGATGCAAAATATATGAATAGATCGTATTGTAACAGTAAAACACATTGTCTAAAACTCCAACTAACAAAGGTGCTTCCATCCAATGTTGATTTTGGAATGACACTACATATGTTTATTGTCTGACGCTAGGTCACTAGAAAACGATCGATCGACGTTTGTAACAAGGTGCACAAGGTTCCCGTCGACCTAAACCTTTTGTGAATAGAAAATCATATATAAATAAGTTAGAGTGAGCTCTCGTGATATTTAACATGTTATATTACGAAATGCATGTTGCACAATTCACCTCTCAAACTGCTATAAAATACTTTTTTTATATATAACAACATAAAAATTATAAAACATATACTTGATTTGTAACTATACGTTTTGTTTTTGTTATTTATATTGCTGGCTAGGTCAACAAATGGGTGTGGTACAAAGTTAATCATTGTGTTGTACATTTAGATAATCAAATGGTCAAAAGTGGATTTGGCGGGAAAAGAGGGGATTGGGTTAACTGAAACCTAGCTTTTAACGTAGAGATGGAAGGAATCCCCTTTGATCATGCCGCTATAACCGCTCCACCATTTAAATTATTTTTTTTCATTTCCTAAACTACCCCTTATCCATCACTTTCTAATTTTCCTGTTTTCTTTTTTGAAAAAAATATTAAACTATTGATGTGGACCAGTTATATACAAGTGGATTTGTCACCTGCTATAAGTTAGTAATTACATAAAAGCTTAAAAATATCTTTTAGACATGTACATGTACATGTACAAATTATTATATAATCTAGTTTTGTTAAAAATGAAAAATCGTGAAAATATCAAATTATATCTTTGATACATGTTTTTTACAGTTTTTTTTATATATAAAAACGTTTCTTAATTACTAGAAACAAATTCCGATCCAAAGGTTTGAAAATGCAGTCTTTAAGTCAAATTTTGTGCAAAATTATATACAAATGTATAAGTTTTGAATTATCTAGCAAAGTTCATTGAAAATCATTAAAGATGTTTTAATCACCCGTTTATTTTGAAAAAAAAAAAAAAAAAAAATGAAGATAAATTTACATATAAAAACTTTGAATCAATATGTCTAAATGCATTTTTAAATATTTAAAATTCTCTCATTATTATTGATGCTGACCACTAATATACAAGTGGCAATGTCTTCGCAAAGTCTCAAAAGATCATGGTTCAAAATTTGCTAGATGTACAATTTGATATGGTTATGAAAAAGACCTTATACAATCATAAAAATACTTGTTAAATCGCACATAGATTTGACTTTTTTGTAAGCTGAAAACGAGCCCTTTCTCATAATAACTAAATATTAATTGCTTGTAATTTATAAGTAATTGCATGAACTTTTGATTTATCTAGTCAAATACCAGTACTATTGTTTATTATAAATTTGTAAACAAAAGCTATTATATATTTAGGGTGTGTTTGTTAAAAGTAGCAGTGAGTAGCTATGAGCAGTAGTCACAACTCACCACTCACCGCTTTTTAAAAAAATATTGAAAAAATGAACATTCCTAAAAATAGCAAAACTCACCGCCCATGTGCCAACCGACTACTAAAAATCAAAATGATCATTACTCACCGTTTACCGCTAATAAACTTTGCTGTAGCCTAATAAACTTTGGTGCAAAACCAATGTTGCAAAAATCGTAAATCGGTACTGAGGCGGTCGGAGGCCTTGTAGCGTTTTTTAGCCGATTAATCGGCCCAAAACCTTGTAATCGCCGATTACCTTGTAAAACTCACCAAGTTCCAGGGCCTTGTAGCTTGTAATCGCCGATTAATCGGCCTTGTAGGCCTTGTTTTGCAACATTGTGCAAAACATACCCTTACTATTTAGATTAAAAGATGTGAAAATTTTGAGTTTAGTAATTTCTTTTATAAATTACAAACCACACTTATATAAATATTAAAATCAAATGGTCTGACTTCACCTATGCACATAAAACCTGAATACAATTTTCCAACAATTTATATAACCAAAAATATAAAAAAAAAAATTATATATATTTAACAAAATAAAATAATTGCAATGTTCCAATAATAAACTTTGCTGTAGCCTAATAGGAATCTTTCCCTTTCTATATAAAAAAACAATATTATCTCTACCTAATATCAACTAGTCTTTAAAAATTCACAAAAAGCCACAATCAAATAATTAAACTAATAATTAACAAAAGGGCAAAAAGGTCATTTTCACATGCACGTCTCCAAGCTGTAGTGGGCTGTTTAGCAAAAACCAAAATGTGGGGGCATTTCAAAACATTACCACCATCACACACACACACACACACTCACACTCACTGTGTGTGTATATTTTTTTTACTTAAAAGAAGAGATGATGAGTAAAGTGTCCCACTTGTTTTTGTAAGTGTGTGTTTTTTTCTCATTCAAATTTACCACACATAAAAAAACTCACACTCACTCACTACATTTTTGTCTTTTTGGGTTTTCCAATATTGGTTTTGTCTTTTCTTTTGCAGATAATTAAACAAGGGTTCTAATACTATTGTGTTCTTGGGAATTTACTCTGTTTTCAAGATTTTTCATTGGGTAAGTTTTTATATTGTTTATTTCATGTTTATAAAATATGGGTTTTGTTAAAAATTGAATTTTAATTATGTTCTGTTATAAAAAGATTCAAGAAATTGAAAAAATTACCCAACTCTGTTTTCAAGATTTTTCATTGGGTAATCCCTTTTTATAATGGTATATTGTTTATTTCATTTTTATAAAATATGGGTTTTGTTAAAAATTGAATTTTAATTATGTTCTGTTAAAAAAAGATTCAAGAAATTGAAAAAATTGTCATGGAACAAAGGGTTTCATGAAGTTAAAATTGTTTCCAACTCTGTTTTCAAGAATTGGGTAAGTTTTTATAATATATTTCATGTTTATAAAATATGGGTTTTGTTAAAAATTGAATGTTAATTATGTTTTGTTATAAAAAGATTCAAGAATTGAAAAAGGGTTTCTTGAAGTTCAAAGTTTTCAAACTCTGTTTTCAAGATTGGGTAATGTTTTAAAATATTTTTAGTGTTTTGTGTTTTTAGGGTTTGTTACATGCTTTTACTATATGGGTTTTGTTAGAAATTAATTATGGTCAGTTTTTCAATAAAAAAGATTGAATCTTGGAGAAAGTTACTATGGTAAAAGGGTTTCATGCATTTCAAAATATTAACTTTTTCTAAAGACCTTTTTTTGTGTTTATAGTTTAATTGTTGTTTTTGTTCTTGTTATTATGTAAGAATAAAAAACTGTGTTAAATATATGTGAAAACTGTTCTAATTTAGGGTTTAATTCGTTTAGTACATGGCTTTTTTTTTAATTGATTTACATCTTATTATGTTTAATTTTAAAAAGATTTAAGTAATTTTAAAAAATAAATAAATAACCATGGTAAAAGGGTTTCATGAAGTTTAAAAATTGACTCTGTAATTGAAAATTTTCATTGGGTAAATATACATCATCTCTAATTTAATCAGTGTTTTTGTTCTTGTTATAGTGTAAGAAACATGTGTTTAACTCAAATGTATTTGTTTAGGTATTAGGGTTTAATTTATGCGTTTATGTATCTTTGATAATATATGTTCTTGACATGATTAATGTGTAATATTGATTCTTGAGTTAATTTTCTGAATTTAATTTATGTTTAAAAAAATCACCATGCAACAAGGGTTTCATATGTTTCGAAATATTGGTTATATTTGCTTAAGAATTTAGTCTGAAAAAAGGCCATTTTGTTATAAGAATCAAAATGATATGTTTAATTCATGTAATTGTTTCTAATTTAGAGGTTTTTATTGTGTTTATGCACCTGTAATTATATAAGTTATTACGTTATTAAACTGTAGTATTTAGGGAGTGTTTGTTTTACTCATTAAACTGTAATATTCTTATTGCAATCTTAAAACTGTTTACGGAGTATTAGGTATGCACATAAACAACAATTTTAATAGGCAATCCCGAACACCCCCTTTTATTACATTCTTGAGCGATTTATGATTTTTGGCTTTTGTAAACAGATGTCAAAATGGAAGCTTTTGAGGCTGCAAAAGTTGTGTACGACAGAATACTAGAAACAGAATCAGAAACTATTACCCGGAAAATAATCGGTTACATATACTTGCTAGACCATGCTGACCGTGAAATGATCCGCCTAGCTTTTGGCCCGGATATCTTGATCCAAAACCTCATACAAAAAGCCAAAATGGAACTCAATTTAGGCCCGAAACCTGCTCCTTCGCCTCCTATCTCACCATCACTTCAATTTAACCCGATGTTGCATTCACATCGACACTTTGCAACCCCATCACCTATACATATTCCACCTGCAATGTTACACTATCCAAACATGGTTCTTGATGATTGTAGGTATCAAAACCATGACAATTTCATAGGTTTAGGTGACCAGTTTGAATCTCTTAATCGAGACTGTTATTCCCCGAATGAGCATTTTAGTGTTAGAGGAAGAAGATACGACAACCAGACAAAGATTTGTCATTATTTCAGTAAAGGGCATTGTAAGCATGGTAGTAGTTGTAAGTTCTCTCACGGGTCCGATTTTGGTTTAAATGAGTTCAATGATGATCAAGGAGCGTTTTCACCTGGTTCACTTGAAAAACTTGAGTTTGAGATCACTGAAATCTTGAAATCACGAAGGGGTAATCCTATCTCGATTGCTTCGCTGCCTATGATCTATTATGAAAGGTATGGAAGAACCCTTCAAGCTGAAGGGTACCTAACTGAGAGCCAAAGACATGGTAAAGCTGGCTATAGCTTAACTAAGCTTCTTGCTCGATTGAAAAACAGTATTCGGCTTATTGACAGGTTTGCTTGAATCTATATTTATATACCGCTCTTTATTTTATCGGGTTAGTTGCATATGATATAGGAATGTAGTAGTGTCCTGTTTCAGTCATTGTGTAACCTGTAACCTTTATTTCTTTTTACAAATTGAAAATTTAATTTGAAACACAAAATTTATGCAGAGATTCTATGTTTTCTCAAAATATAGCCTTTTGGAAAGTTGATTCTATTAAGGTTTTTTCTTACAAAATTGACCAAACAACCAAACTCAGGTTAAGACATTTTCGGCAAATAACTCTTGTTTCTTTTGTTGTTTCTTTACTATGGTTTTAAAATTTGTGATCCATTTAAGTTGCAGACCTCATGGGCAACATTCAGTAGTTTTGACGGATGATGCATCACGGTACATGGAAAACCGCTATGAGCGTTATAATCCAAATCCAGGCCCTATCGTTAGTGGTTCAAAGCAAATTTACTTGACTTTTCCAGCTGAAAGCACCTTCTCTGAAGATGATGTTGCTAACTACTTTAGGTAAAAAATTGTACCTAGCATTAGCAAAATGGGCAGGTTGGGTAATTGGTCAAAATGGGTTCGGGTCAAAACAGATAATTCTTGTCAGTGTCAAAATGGGTTGAATTGGGTTGACCCAGAATAATATTTGTCCAAAATTTATATTTGTGATAAATAATTAGTGTGTCATATATGATTACAAAGATTATATTATTTATCTGGTTTGCATTTTCTGACCATAAATATTGTTTGGTTGTTTCTTTTAGTACCTTTGGTCCAGTTCATGATGTAAGAATTCCTTGTCAGCAAAAACGGATGTTCGGGTTTGTAACTTTTCACCATTCTGAGACAGTGCAAACAATTTTGTCGAAAGGGAACCCGCATTATGTTTGTGGTGCTCGTGTCCTTGTAAAACCTTATAGAGAAAAGCTGAAACTATTCGAGAGGTAAGCGTTACTTCCTTCATGTCTGTTAGATGTCCCACTTCAACTTTGAATATACACTAACTTGCTGCATTTTACTGTCGTGTAGAAAGTACTTTGATAAACTTGAGCCTCCAATGTGTTACCACTCACACCATATGGACATGGAACCTGATTTTCAAGCTAGTAAGATCTTCTTTCTTGATGACTAATCATTATGTATTTTGCTCCAAAAAATGAATAAAATGATTATTTATGTTATCTTCTTTTCACATGTTTACCTAGCAATCATATCAAGTACATTATAATCTGATTAGTGGAACAAGTTTTGACTTTTGAAAGTGTGGAACAGGGTTAGAACCTTCTAGAATGTTTGAAAGACAACTAATAGAAGAGCATGAAGTAGCAGCGTTACAACTAGAGATGATGCGTTTGTCGCAACTACAGTTGGAACGAGAGTCTTCTTACCTTGAAAACACTTGCGACGATCAGAACCCATTTGAAGGTAAAAGTGAAATTCTTGGTTTTAAATTTGTTGAAAACTTTCATCATTTTTAAAGTGTGGTGTTTCTAAATCTGTTTTTTTATATCTTTTAGATGATGCCGATAACTCCAAGTTCCAATCTCCAAAGCTCATCTCGCATCTTTTAGATGATACAAGCACTAACTATGTTGATCAACACAAGTAAAACCCCTTATCTTACCATTAATAGTTACTAGTCACTTCGGTACTCACCCAAATAGTGTTGGGTGAACGTTGACACTGTGGCACGTTTTTAGTTTTAGTTACCTTGTGAAGTAAATCGTACTATTTTTTGTGTGCAGTGAAAGTGGTCATGGATTGAATCTTCCCGATAGCCCGTTTAAGCAAATGTAACTGAAGTACCAATAACAGGAAGCACTTGGTATGAAGTGGGAGGTAAATAATAGCAAAATGAAGCAGGCAATGAGGAGAGTTTATATAGCTTTGGATTTTGGCAAGCAATGCAACAAGTATAGTTTTTAGTTGGTTATATGAGGAAAATAGATATGACTGAAATGTGTTTTCTGATGCTAACTTCAATGGTAGATAAAGATTTTCGAATGAAAACCATGAATATTGGTTCATATTAGCATATAGTAGTTCCTTATCTTTGATTATTATAAGAAAACTACTTATTCTACATTGTGTTATGATGTTCCTTTGTTAGTTTTATTTTGGATAAGCTGTTTTGTTAGTTAGTGAATATGTACTGTAAATATGTTAAAAGTTGTCAAAGTTTTCATATCAAAGAAATTGAATCTTATTATGAAACACAATTAACATGTCTAAAAATGTACATAGTTATATGCCTAAAGACACATGACATCAATGTATTGGTGTAACTCACTTCTTTATCAAACAAAGCATTAACTAATGTCGATCATGTGTCTTTATGAATATGATTAGCACATTTTTTCTTGTTGCTAAAGTGTAGTACTTTATTTATTTAATACTCATTCAAGTATGGTTGGAAATTGAAATAAAAGGCATTGGTGTATGGGGAATTAGAGAAATGAGGTTTGACTGTCTTGGTTAATGAGTGTTTCATCCATAAATTTGTAAAAAAAAAAAAAAAAAAAAAAAAAAAAAAATGAACCATGCAAATTTCCCAAGGTATGATGTATTGGATTATTATTTTGGTATTTGATTAACAAATAAAAAGTCAGAACAAGAGGGTTAATGAATCGAGAAAAGAAAGAAACATGGCTACTTTTATATTTAAACATAAATCATTGAATCTTTAAATAATTGAGATTGTAACAAAACATATATTTAAAAGTGTGTTTTGAATTGCAATCGTGCCTTTGTCAATGAATAGTTGTTTTCATCAAAAGAGAACACATTTTCATTGTCAAAGTCTTCTCATCATCATGGAACAATAATACAAACGAGAAATGATAGGAAGACGTAAAAGTGTGACTGGTTTTGTGTTTAAATCGACGTGAAAATTTTTGTTGGATTGTCAAGAGTGAGTTCCTCTATTATCACTGACAATTAGGGCTGAGCAAACGACCCGAACAAACCGGACCGGACCGGACCGGACCGACCACATTTGGTCCGGTCCTCGGTCTTGGATTTTTGGCTAATTCGGTCCTCGGTCCGGACCACAAACCAATTATTTGGCCTTGTTGGACCGGACCGGACTGACCACATTCGGTCCGGTCCTCGGTCCGGACCACAAACCAAGTATTTGGCCTTGTTGGATCGGACCGACCGAGACCGGACCGGACTGACCACATTCGGTCCGGTCCTCGGTCTTGGCTTTTTGGCTAATTCGGTCCTCGGTCTTGTCGGTCCGGTCTGGTCTTGGACCGATGCTCACCCACAATATGCTGCAACATGAGTCTACAAATATAATTAAGCATGTCAACCAACGCTTACACATGTTTAAAGAGTTCTAAGATAACTTATATCTAGTTAGAAAGGACTAGAGAACTCTAAAATAATGGAAATTTGTGTATTCCGCAATGATAATTAAAAATTAAAGCGGAGTGTTAGCGGGCGACACTGATCATAAGAATTGGTGTGGATGTATCACCTCACACACGATGGGAAAGTTTGCACACTTACTCATGTGTGACCCAGTTATGAGACCTCCCCCACACATGTACGCAATGGTGTGCCCCCTCACCATTTTGAGGGGTGTTTGTGTGTGTCTCTTGTGTGTTTTTAAGTGGAGCATATATAAATGGTGAGTGATGGGTGATCGTTACGGGGGTGTGAATGATGAGCAAGTGACTAAGTGATAGAGAAGGGCATGATGTTAAGCTGAAGTGATAGCGAGTGAGGGGCATGGAAGGAGGCATTGGGGTGACAGGTTGGCAAGTGCCACAACCAATTTTACGTCACCACGAAGTGTAAAACTTTTTCCAAAAGTGTCGTTTTTTATACGTGCATTGTTAATATTTTTGTACTACTTTATCTCTTTACGGTGCCACTTTAGTTTAGTCCAAAAATTCATGATAAAATTTTATGCAACACCCTTTCAAAAATTTTAGCTTTGTCGTTGTTGGTGCAGTGTATTTCAGTGGTGAGAGCGAGGACTACACCTAGTCTAAAGAGAAATGATGCAACTTTTCGCAACCTAAGACGGAAAAATGTTGCAACTTTTAGCAACTTGTTATCGACAAATTGTTGGGACCAATTATGCAATCCTGACCAAACAAATTTTAAATGCATACAGAAGGTTTCAAAAGATGCATGATGTAGGATTGGATCAACATCATGTTGCTTTCAGCCAAATTGTGGCTCTTCACACTACAAAGGGGTATCCTCACAGCATTATATACCAATACCATTCATAATCATAAAACAAACATATATACCCTACATATATACGAGTACCATGTTTAGTTTCATTTTCAAGATTCAAAACTTCTATGATGAAACCACAAAATAAAGATGGACTACAACAGGAAAAAAAAAATGTCGTTTTTATACATATGTATAGCTTAGCACTTGAGTATCAGGACCAAAAACTATATGAATTATACATGAAAAATCTTATCTACACCTTTATACTCACATTTTGTTTCCTCTAAGTTTATGAAGGAAGAAACTACAAAATTGAATTTTGAAAGTTCGTACGTATACAAATAAAATCAAATAGGCAGGAGACACGGCTAGTCATAACATTCCTCAGGAAATAGCAGGTGTCTTCATGCATAGTCAAATTTAACAAACTGAACCTGATGATTTAAGAACACGGCATGGTTAGTTTGCCGCTAAAAAGATTATTGATTTCAAACAAGTATGTTCATCGTTCATTTGGTTCTTCAGCATATCAGAAACATATCCATTATATTCAAACAGAAAATAAAAACTTTTGTCTCTTGTAATATTTTATATTCACAAAGGATACATTTTTATAAGAATCTTTATAACATAAAATTCAGAATTAGGATTATGATCCTATAAATAATCTCTTTTTGAATGCCTCACACAAAATTTCCACTCTGAAAATTTATCATGTTGTATCACTTACTAGTGCATATAGGAAGCAAAAAGAAGGGGGGATTGGGTGGATTCGAGTAATGGGTCATTTATAAATACAGGTGGGGTTGTGTTGACCCGCAAAGTTCTATTTATCATGTTTTATTACTCAGTGCATATAAGAAGCAAAAAGATGGGGGAGATTGGGCGGATTTGAGTAAAGGGTCATTTTTAAATATGGGCGGGACGGGGTTGTGTTGACCCACAAAGTTTAATTTGTCTGTTAAAGTATTTTTTGTTGCTTAGGTAATATATGATGACAGAAACTATTATATTACGCTAACGATAATCAAATTTCTTGACCCAGAGATCATGTTATGCAACCAAGTAGATTATGGTTAGACGCAATATACTTTCGTAAACTATATACACACGTTACAATCCATATCAATATTAGTTTTTTCAACGATCCACGCATTTTGCTGTATCTACATTATGCAGTTTTAAGAAAGTAAAAGAGGAACTAACCTGGAAAGCATAATTTTCGAGGCAATCTCGGTATATCACTAACTGATTAATACACAATCTACATCTTCTCTCAAAATAGGTTAGCATAACCTGGATCACTACCTGCATCACCACTAAAATGAGTCACGTAACACTAAGCTATATTACATAAACTCTTGACAGAAAAATTAAGATCATTACCAGAGTGGACTCTCTACAATATATAAGCTCCCAAATATAATGTAGCACAAAATTTTAGACCAGTAAAACAGGGGTCACGATCTTTCATATTGTTTAGCGAAATCTTTGAGTAGTAACCGTTGACGAAAGTCTAAATATTTATCTAAGCTAGTTTTAGCCCACTGCTGACAAAAACTTTCATCAGTTGGAACAAATGAACTCAGTGGAAATGGTCCCTTTGGAGCTTTTTTCAGGGCAACCAAAAACCTATGTCGGGGACGAATTCTTTGGTCTAGTGATAAGCTGAGATACGTTGGATACTTGGTCAAAGATTTGACTTCATTTTGTAGTTCATTGACCAAATACAAGTATTTTGGCTTCAAATTGTCTTCAAGGGATAATGAGAACACCTGTTTATCCACACAAAAAAACATTATAACAAGGAAATAGAGAATTTCGGGTGATGCACTAAAATTAAAGGTGACAAAATGGGAGGGTTGCTGTTAAAACTCGTAAAACTTGTGGCCAAATTGGGTTGACCCAAAACACTTTTTTTGAAAATTTATCTTGGTATGAACAGTTATAGTGTAAAATTTTACGTCGTTTTATGCATTCAAAAAAATTCACTTTCAATGTCTTATGAGCAATTTGACCCTTTTAGATTTAGCTGTTTTATATTACCCGTTTGACTAGTTAGAGATAAAACATAACCCAAATCAACCTATTCATAAGTAAATGAGTCGAAATTGCCAAATGTAACTAACATGATTACAAAACACTAAGCCTTATTCCGATATAGAAAGCTTCTCCAATATTTCAAGGGTACACTTCCATTAAACAATGTATCAAATGAAATCTTGCAATATTTAGACTAGGGAGTAGTAAAAAGATAAAATGCACACCTGTGTGAGGCTAGTTGACACTTTCAGTATATCTGAATTATGCATGCCGATACTCCTTAGAAAATTAATTCTTGGTAATAAACCATCTTCAATGCTGTAGTGAAGAAGCTGAGGATGTTTAGTAACCATCTTTACTATATTATCCCTCGGTGCTCCAAGTTCTTTACTAAGAAATCTGTACCGAGCATTCCATGAATTATCAATCCTTTGAACCAATATTTGTGGGCTCAGCTGCACAACTTTACTTAAATCACTCTTTTTAATACCCACCTCTTCAATTAAATATCTAACTGTAGGCTTTAATGAATTTTCAACACTGTATGAAAAGAGAGATGGTGTAGCAGTTATTATCTGCCCGATTCTTGAATCTTGAATGCCCAAACTGACCAAAAACGCCACGTGGGATTTGAGATTGCTTTCGACGGTATATTGTAGGATTTGTGGTTGTCTCATGAGTATCTTTCTTATATCTTTGTGTTTGACACCAACACTCATTAAGTAATCCAACCTTTCTTGAGCTGCGTTCACGTTTATTTGAAGTGAAGGTATGTGTCGACCGTACATTTGTATAAAGTGTGAGTCTTTTAGGCCAAAAATTGAGAGGTAGTCGAGTAATGGGAACCATTTGTCGTCTACTTCTATCTCTTCTGATAAACGGCGATATCTGTTCTTTGAAGACTTCCCTGCCTCCTGTTTGGTACATGTATATTCAATTATAATAAAACAGGATTAAGTAACCCGATAATCAGAAGCCGAAAGATCAGCTAGATGGCCGCAACATACCTTATCTTTCCCTGTGATGTTGTTTCTGTCTAACATGACTTTTCCATTTCCATTGATAACTTTTTGCTTCCTACCCGCCCGTGAAAACATGCTGCCTACAGATTCAGTTGAATCAGAATGAATACATATATTATGACTTACAAGATCCTCGACATCCAAAAATAATTACCTCCATTGCCATTGATTGCAGACGGCGCTTTGCGTCTTAGTCTATCATCATAAGCAGACCCCGGATCCTGTATAAACACTGAAAAGTCAAAGGGGCTAACATCGACCAAGGAATATCCGAACTTATTCTACTACGTATACTTGATGAAATGCTGATATCTAAAAATAAGGTTCTCAAATACCGGTGAAGAAGTCCAGGTAATAAATTTGATATGTGGTTTTGATTCTTCAAATTTGCAATAACAACTTGGGAACACACATCTAAACACCCCTAATCTAACTATGAAACAAAAAGACAACTTATCCCGTTGCAAAAGCATTAAGCATGATATGATTAATATCTGACTGAAACCTTGTTTTTTCCATATTTTCAAGAGGAAAAAGCCATAACAGTGAATCTGCAGAAGTGTCACTGGATACCAATTATTGAATCAAAATTTAAGAAGGTGTTTGGCATTGTGTTTTGAAAGTGAGTATGTGACATAGATTAACCAAAACTGCTACATGAAATCCTTTTTAGCGATGCTTAAGATGTTTAGGTGTTTGAGACAGTTTGATTATTCAAAACCAAATAGTCAAAATCACTTTTCTGTTGCAGCTACTCCTAAACAAATTATCTGAAACCGTTCTCTGACACGCAAACAGTATAAACAAGTTATTTGCTACTTGAAACCTCTATACTACGATTATCACTTTAGCTGCAATGCCAACTACCCATAAATTGTCTATTCAGTTTTAAACATATTCAGGGGCGTGTTTATCCAAGTTGCTTATTCACCAGTAAAATATGTTCAGACTTCTTATCCAAATTGCTCAACTAAAAAACAGCAATGTTATGCATTCCTAACTACTAACCACCACAACCACTTGGGTGGCCTAGTGGCAAAAAGGCTTGTGACTATCATCACCAAAATGTATGAGGGTTCAAGTTCAATTTTGCTAGGTGCAAAACCCTGAAGTAGCCACGTCAACCTCAGGCTTTACCCGGTTTGAATATGTGTGGTGGTGGGTTCAAACCCTGTGGATTAGTCGGCAAAAAGGTCGGTAACCATGATCACAAAAAAAAAAACTACTAACCACCCTACATGGCCTAGAGGTAAGGTACCTAAACTCCTCACCGGAGATCGTCTAAGGTTCAAACTTCACTAGGTTGTCCGCATTTGGGGGCAACCAGTGAAAGGGTCGGAAACGGTCACGGTGATAACCGGTTAGGCCACGTACATCTCAGTCAAAGACTCGCCCTAAGAAGAAAACCACATCCATATTATTCACTCCCAATTACTAACCAAACTTCAAATTGTCATAATTCAACAAATTAACAACACAAAACATCAAAACAAAAACACAATACAAAATCTCACATCAAAAAGCCAATCATCCTCATCATCATCATCATCATGAACATCTTCATTCTCATCATAAGGAGACAACCTCTGACCAAATCTAGACCTTTTATTAGACTTCAAAATCTTGGGATTTGAATGAGATGAAGGAACAGCAAACCTTGTACAACAACTGCTGCTTCTTAATGTTCTTGTTGATATAAAATTATTTAAGAAAATGGGTGATGGGAATAGAGAACAAAGTGCCATTTTGGGGATAAGGTTAAACCCTAGTAATAATAATATTAGTCAGAGTCAGAGGATATTAGTAGTAGCAGAATATTCACCATGAATCTGTGTTTGGTTTGGTGTCATGATTTCATTCACATGATTCTTAACTGCATGTGTTAAATTGTCTTAAACCCTGATTGTGATTGGTTGGTGCCTATTGTTTCTTGGTTTTTGCTTTTACTTTCTTTTTTTGTCTGTGCCCGCTAAATTTAAAAGCTAACAACGTTTATTTTATGGATTAGGGAAAGCTAACAACGTTTATTTTATGGATCATCTATAATTCATATCAATACCATTCATCATTTTAGCCAAAATTGTGAGAGTGTAAAAGTATTTGAATTTTAATTTTTCTTTAAAATATACATTTTATTCATTTATCGGTTATAACATAATAAGTCATGTTCATATAAACATTACATGTTCTCAATCCTTATTTTATATCATTTTGATTAATTTGTGTTTTAGATTTATTGGAAACCGAAAACTAGGGGTGAGCACAATTGAGTTTGAGTCGGTTTATGCTCAAATCGAACCTAAATATTCAGTTTACAAAACCTAAAACCGAGATTGATTAGTTAGGTTGGTTTTTTTTTTTTTTTTTTTTTTTTTTTCAGTTTCTTTTAAATATGAACATGACCCGATAGATGTGTGACCCAAGGTAATAAATGTAAACCTCGAAGACAAGGCACATTTTTACGAGAGTAGCACCATACATGCATGTTTAAGTTACGTGCATTTCTCTTTGGTGGCAAAGTGGATGAAGAATTTTTGTCATTTATATTTATAGAGTGAAGATTGGGTGCGGATATAATTTAGTGTAGTTATTGACTTTCTCAAAGTGAAACCAAACTAGATCATTATTAGGTTATGTTTATGATTGTTGTGTAGCATCTAACATTTGAAATATAAAGTTGTTTGGTAAAAATAAACGTTTTAAATTTTGTTCAAATGCATGTTTCAGAAATGCAACTAAAAAAACATTACCATTTTTCTTACTGATTTCTGATACCGTTAATTTTGCACAACATCAATAGTTAATAAATTCTAATAACTCGAGGTGTTCAATGGGGTAATATCCACAAGACCCGAAAACAAAACTAAACCGAACTGAATTTGTCAAAACCGAACAAAACCCTAAAACCCATAATCCTACACTAGTAACAAGCCAACAAAGCTCATATATGTGCAGGCTCACTAGTTTCACAATGGCCCATTTCACATAACACCATCATAGCCCACAATCAACCCATCCTCAAAACATCACCACATTTCACATCTTCAACCTCAGTCAAAACCACAAACACAAAAACACACACGACAAATCAAATCAAACAAAATGAACACAGACATAACAGCATCAGCAAAACCAGAATACCCAGTAATAGATCGCAACCCTCCGTTCACTAAAACCGTCGCTAATTTCAACACCCTTGATTACCTCCGTCTCTCCACCATCTCCGGCATCTCCGTCACCGTCGGCTATCTTTCCGGTATCCCTTTTAAAATCAACTCTAAACCCATCAAATTTAAACATCTAGTTAGCTCTAATCTCATTTCATATTTTATCATTGCTGTATATATAATCTTTAGGTAGTTTCATCCCTTGTACATAGGCTTATATATGCTAGTTGGCCCGTTTTATTCGTATATGATTTTATGCGTTTACTAGATGAGTACCCCTGTATAGCAACTGGATTTTATAGCGGCACATAGTTGTTGTGATTAAAAAAAAATGGGTTATAAACGAAAATAATAAAAGTTTCAGAATTTGGGGATTAAACACGATTTAAACTGAACGAAAATAATAATAAAAGTTTATGGTTTCCATATATAGTTTTCACCAAATGGCCTAGTGTTAAGACACCTTACACATTGGGGGTGGCTAGGTAAAGGGTCGGAAACGGTCATGGGGATAAATGGATTAGGGGGTCAAAGGTTTGCCGTCCTTGGGTAACCTAAACATTGAAAAACCAAAAACCTAGTATGTTTTCCGTTTATGGCTCTTACCCTTATACTACACACATACTATGCATGCATGTTTTTATATGTATAGATTACGTATTTGCTCACATATATACCTACACAAACTCGTGCGGGTGGTTATTCTATTAGCGGTCTCTTTAAACTCGGCTAGGGGTATGATTGTTTGCATCTCACCTCTCCCATGCCCTGTGATTGGGTATTGTTTGTGTTTGCAGGGATTAAACCTGGAATCAGAGGTCCATCAATGGTGACTGGTGGGTTGATTGGTGTGATGGGTGGGTTTATGTATGCTTATCAGAACTCTGCTGGAAGGCTTATGGGGTTTTTCCCTAATGACGGTGAAGTTGCTCGTTATAAGAAATCTAAATTTTAATTTTGCGGTTCAAATTTTCAAATTTTAGGGGTTTTTGAAATGAATGTTGGATTGTGAAACCGGGGACTTGTTGTAAGCGGGTAATAATTAAATTTGGGCTTAAATGATGTTTGGCCTATAAAATTGCTTCTTGTTGTTGTTGTTGAATGTTTACGCTTTGTGCTAAATGCAATGCTGTATGTTTTAAGTATTGAATGTGTTGCTGTTTTTGGGTACTTGGATTATAACTTCTTGTTTGACGTTTATGAGTTGTAGATAATTAGGTGCTGGTATTTGGGAGTAGTGATACTTAAACAAATGATTGTCACAGCTTTGAAACACAAAAGAATGTCCAAACACTTTAATGTGTGGCAAAACATAGGGGATGTTTGGTCGGTGTTTTAGAGGGTAAACATGGTAACGCTGATGATTGAAGGTAGTTGGTAACTTATAATACTATGCTGGTATGCCCTTTTACTGAAACTAGGTTGTTGCGCATTGCTGAAGCTGCATCATTTAGATTTCTGTTAACTTAAGGCCGTTTTATATGCAATTCCCTAAAAATATGCTAAAAGCTTATAGATCTGATTATTACACTTTCAAACTGCAGAATCACATGCTTGTTTATTCTATATCACGTGATTACTTTTAAGCTGCAATGCAACCCATCCCCTACTTATGGTTTCCATTTTAAACTGAATATCTATGTATTTGATTTCTAGGTTAGTGTGTGATGTGCAAGTAATATCTTAGTACAATGGTGGTTTATATTATGAAAACTCGTTAGCCCGTGAATGATGAAAATAGCGGTTGTCCTAGAGGGTTTCATGTCACTCCCTTTAGTTTGTATTAAAATAATTTTTGAGCTTTTCAATTTTCTTATTTTTATTTCATTCGGCTCGCTTTTCTTGTTCTCGGTGTTACTCATAAATAATAGTAATAGGGTCAATAAGCTTTTAATTCTTTTTGTGACTAATGCTTACACCTTATGTGTGTTAGGAGAATATTTATTTTGGTGTTATTTGGGTTTCTTGTACTGAATTCATAATACGAAAATCAATCTTAGATGTAGGCAAATTACTGAACCATGTAAACACGTGGCCATGACTGTGATTGCTGGCCGTAACAGTGAATTGGATTGCTATATTGGATATCTAGTTGCTATTCAGACTTATAATTATGGCTTTTTAGGGTATGTTTAGATGTCCAGACCTCAATAATCAAAATCAGTGATTTGTTGATCAGTTGATTGAATCTAGGGATCTTTAGGTAATTCTATTTTTATCTTAACTTAGTTTTCTTACAACTTCATACATGTTATCAAGCCAAAATAATCAGAAAATCATAATTATAGTCACTTTGCCTGACACACATACAGATCATGCTTGCAAGATCCAATAGTCAGTTTGTGTTGCTATATTATATCGGCAATTAGGTGTTCAGCTCAAGATAGTAAGAATGTTGATCTAGGCTGTCTAATACTATTTGATCATGATTCATTGATAATCTGTCAATTTGAAAGCAATTATACAAGAGATGGGGGTGATAGTCTGCTGCATAGTTGGGGGTGTTCGTTTTAAAGTAACATACAAACATGAAACACCCCTTTGGTGCCTAAAGGAATTTAGCAGACCATGATTTGATATGTTTTTGAATCTCTATTGTTGCACTATTCGTAATATTCATGTCACGATATGCATATGCTGCATCGCTCTTGATATGATCTGTCTACATGAATCATCAACACTAATCTATTTGTAACATTTACTTCAAGTCAAGGTGATGAGAACCCTCCCCCTTTTAGTGGTACGCGACATATTAGCAGACCCTGATTTGTTCATTTACCGTATTTTTTTTATGATATTCACGAATTGTTGTGCATATACCTTGCTCTTAATATGATCTCTCTACATAATCAGCAATGATAATCTATTTAAAAATCAATTTAATATGCTAGTTATGTTTTGTTGTTTATACAATTTAAATCCATTAAATTTCTGGAAATTTTCTTTATAACCCCATGATTCAATCAGCAGGTTTTACCGTCTTACAAAAATTCTTGATTTCATCAGTCACATTGTCAAATCATGAACCAATCTGATGTTGTGCTTTGCCCTTGGTTAAAATTTAAAGGAATATATCATTTACAACATCCATTAATCTTTCTGCATCCTCTGCCTTTCTTTGCTCCTGATTTGATCTGTGTGCCTGAAATTCCAACTTTTGTCTTTGTAAGGGTGTGTAGGATTGCTTATTCTAAATGTTTACATGCTTGTTGTGTTTCCATAAGCGAATAAGTAGTTCCTGAAGGTTTTAAGATTTGTTTATCCAAACTGTAGACTTTGCGAGTGAAATGAGCGTTTTTTGAACAAACAACTTGGAACAGCTTGCTGGTAAGAGACTAGATATATAATCCCAAACACCCCTGAATCATATAGCCAGTAGTAAAAGCGGTGGTTTCAATTTTAGCTTAAATATTTTGTGTTCTTTAATATGACTGATGTAGGATTATGCTTGTGGGCAGAATGGTACAAAAATAGCCGAGCTGTCATGGAACTCACCATTCTCTCAAGTAATTGTGAAATGTTCATATGGATGAACATGCTGTCTTCTTCATTTACATACTTTTGTGTTGTGTGCTTTTTGGAAACATCGGGTTTAAAACAGTTTTAGATAAAACTATTGAAGGATGGGGTTACTTGTTTTTCGGGTTGATTGCCTTATGTTAATTTAGGCATATTGTAAGTTAATTTTTTGGCTTACGAGGTAATCAAGTTGAGTTTACTCCCAAATAAGTTTATAAACGTGGACTTTTTGAGTTTCCCAAAAGTAAGCTAAGTGAAGCAACTTCTTGTTTAGCAGTTCTTTAGGAGAAGTATTATTTTTGAGTGAATTACATCTTCCCCCTCTTTGGTTTGCAAAAAAGTTAACAGAAATCAATCTAGAGACCGTCCTCCCTATCGCCCGCCCAATGCTTACTATCGAGATTGGTTCATTGGGGTTTACTCCCATTCCAAAGTTTCCGAATTAGCTTTAGAGATTGAGCAATTGTAAAGAGTATAGAGTGATCTGGTTTGCGCGGCTTTCGGGTTATGTTTACTAGAAAAACAACCCGTAGTCTAGTTGAAACCCTCTTTTACAGCATAACTAACACAATCATTTATATTTCACCACATATTGACTGTATTTTACTCATTCGGTATTTTCAACCACAAAGCGTTTCTGCATAGATTTTGCCTCCATATTCTTCATTTTCTTCAGATACCTTAAAAGATTGTTCAAGCATTTCCAAGATTGTAACAAATCCATGTTTAGAATAAAGACATGGCTATCTCTATCTCTATATAAAGCATTAAGAACTTTTATTTTTAAAAGTCTTAAACTTTTTAATACACACTTTCTATTATTAGTTCTATTTTCAAAAAAAATAAATATTCAATTTAATACAATTAATAATTATTCATTATAACTATCAATTATTTGTATCTGTACTCATTAATTTAAACATGTAAAATTAAGTTAAAGCAATTTAAATACAAATTTGTAAATACACAAGTCTAATGGTCATTGAGTTTTTAACTAAACATATATATAATGAGCCAAAAGTTCTTTATAGATCCAACTTTTACTATAAAACTCATCAAACAATTTTAGTCACTCATTTTTTTATCAAAATAAAAAAATAAACTTTCACCCTTTTTTTAAAACTTAAATATTTCGCAAACCGTAAATCGTCAAGCTACAAAAAAAATACCATCGCGACGAGAATTAAATTATCTTTCTATAGACATGCATTGTTATATATTTTCGACGAACTTATTTTTCGATGAACTTAATTTTTTTCGCCCAGAAAAATCATATATGATTCGCAAGAATCATATATGATTCGTAAGAATCGAATCATATATGATTTTTTACGAATCATATATGATTTTGACGAATCATATATGATTCTTTCTGGGCGGGAATTAAAAAAAAAAAAAATCGTCGAAAGTATATAACAATGCATATCTATAGAAAGATCATTTAATTCTCGTCGCTATGGTATTTTTTTGTAGCTTGAAGATTTACCGTTTGCAAGATATATTGTTTTGAAAAAAAAGGTAGAAAATATAAATGAGTGGCTATGATTGGTTGATAGGTTCTATGACATGTATGAGTTCTTCATGAATCTCAACTCTCATCCAATCTTTAAAATTTATTTTTGTAACTAAATATTCATATAATTATCAGTACAATAATCTTAAAATAAAAGGATTAGAAAATTTGCAATTTATTATCTTATAGACCGTTTTACAAACGATCTTACGTAGCCCTGTCTGTAATATAAACGTTAAACATGGTGTATTAATATGTTTTACGTAAGACACAATTACTATGGTTTGTGATTTTAATATACTAGACGAGTACCCGTGCATAGCAACGAGATTTTATAGCGGGAAGCGATAAAAAAAGATTATGATTTATAAACAAAAAATAATAAAAGTTTGAGGATTTGAAGATAAAACATAATGTTTTGAAACCCAATTCGACCCGGCCGGCTCCACTGGTTGAACCGATTCCGATAAAAAAAACGGGTAAAAAAACCGGTCAAAACCCTCTTAGACCCGAAAATTGGTTTTGTATAAAGTAAATACAACAAATACCTAAAGGTGCACTGTGATTCATGATTAGGTTGTCTTCACGTGTATAATCGGTACTTAAACTAACGAACCTTTATTTTATTTAGTTGACTATTGGAGTATATTAATTTTGTTACATATTTTTGTACTTTATATCGATAGTTAATGTACATAATAGTCTAGCTGTACATGAGCGAAGACTTCCTCTTATACTGACTTTTCCAAGTTGACTTGACCAACAATCAACATTTGAAAAGTTGTTACAAAATGTCAATAGTGTTATAAAATTATACCTAACGATTCAAGCACATATAGGCACTTTAATAAATTTTCATAAGGAAACAATGCAAGTAAAATTGAATTAAAAAATCATTTAAATAATTGAGGAGTAACTATTTTTTCTGATGATTACTAGCTAGATGTTAAAACTTAAAATTGACAAAGAAAAATAATCAAAAAATGCGGTTTAACTACTTTGTTTAGCTCAAGTTGCGACTAGTACATCATGTTGACGACGAGAAATGTTCAACAAATTTGTCTAGTTTTGTCTAGTCCGTTTGTTCTCGTATCTAACTTTCTTTCTAGAACTAGAATAAGTTTTTGCAAACTCTTATCTATTTTCAGCCAAGTGAGATAGGTTAGATGAAAAACTCAAACAATACGATATGAACGAGATGAGTTTTAGATCCATTCATTTTTTGTTTATAATTGAGTTTGGGTCAAGAAAGAATGAAAATAGCTATAGATTATCAATTAAAACTTTTCTTAACACTTTTTTTTTTTTTTTTTTTTTTTTTCTATATTTGAACTCGATCCAAAATGAATAATACATGAATAGGCTTAAAAAGTTTCTAACGAAAATTCCATATTTTACTTGTTATATTCATCTCATAAGTAAGGCAAATCATTAAACAAAATAAAACAGGGAGTAAATTGCAAAAGTCATTCGTGCGGTTTGGTCAAAATACAGGTTGAATCACTATCATTTTGAAAGTGCATTCATCGTTTACGCGAAAAACTTACAAATGCACATTTGGTCTATGATTAAAGCTAAATTACTAAAATACCTTTTTCGTTTTTCCTTTCACTTTGTTCCTTGTGAGGGTAATTTAGTAATTTAGTTTTGGCCAAGGACCAAAAATGCATTTGTAAGTTCCTCACATGGACATCGAGTGCACTTTCAAGAAGACAGAGACTGAGGTGTCGTTTGTTTTTTCACAATAAGCACTTTTTTCCTCTTTTCACTTCTTTTGTCTGCAGGAGGGTAGAGGTTTTTGTTTGTTTTTTTTGCAGACATAAGTGCTTCTTTTCACTTCTTTCCTCTTTTAAATTTCAGACATTATCTTTCACTTCTTACCTCTTCTTTCACTTCTTGTCTCTTCTTTCACAAACCTTACATCTCTTTCTCAATATCCGTTTTTATACGTTTTTGTTTGTTTTTTTACGTTTTCGTCTCTTTTTTTACGTTTTCGACAGTTTTTTACATTTTCGACCGAATTTTTACGTTTTCGTCAGTTTTTTTACGTTTTCGCCCGTTTTTTACGTTTTCCTCCATTTTTTTTACGTTTTCGCCCGTTTTCGTCTATTTTTTACGTTTTCGCCCTTTTTTATGTTTTCGCCATTCTTTTTACGTTTTCGTCCGTTTTTTTACGTTTTCGCCCGTTCTTTTACGTTTTCGCCTTATTTTTTTAAGTTTTCGTCTTTTTTTTTACGTTTTCGTCTTTTTTTTACGTTTTCATTCGTTTTAGTCCGTTTTTGTCCGTTATTTTTACATTTTTGTATTTTTATATTTTCATATGTTCTTGTCTGTTTTCTTACGTTTTCGACCATTTTTTACGTTTTTGTTTGCTTTTTTTACATTAAAAAACGGTCGAAAACGTAAAAACAAATGAAAATGTAAAAAAAAAAATAGGCAAAAATTTAAAAAAGACACACATAAAAAACGGTCGAAAATGTAAAAAAATATACCAAAACGTAAAAAATGGACGAAAACGTAAAAAAAACATACAAAAACGTAAAAAAACGAATGAACACGTAAAAAAAAGACGAAAACGTAAAAAAACAGACGAAAACATTAAAAAATGGAAGAAAACGTAAAAAAACAGACAAAGTCGTAAATAAACAGAAAAAACGTAAAATAACAGTCGAAAACGTAAAAAACATAAAAACGTACCAAAACGTAAAAAAAAGGAACGAAAACGTAAAAAAACTAGTGAAAAAGCAAAAGGAAAGGAAAAAAAAGCATTTTAATAGCACAAAAAATACTAGTGAAAAAAAGAAAGAAAGAAAGAAGTACTTCAATAAAACAAAAACAAACGGTCTTTTTCTTGTAAATGAAGAGCTTATGTGCACCTCTTCTTCTGCAGACATGGTTTGCAGATAAAGAGGTAAAAGCTCTGAAAAAACAAACGACACCTGAATCTACAACTTGACGAGGGATGTTTTTTGCAATTTATTTTAAAAGGGGGTTATGTTGAAGTAATTGAAACTATAATAAATTAATAAGGGCACGTGGTCGATAGCGATGTATAGGAGTACATGTTTGTACAGTTGTACAATGTTTCTAACAATCAACGGACTTCACACACGGTTCAGTTGACCAAGAAGTCAAGAACACATCACTATCCAAAAAGTGGTTGTTTTTCTTCACTCAAACCGCGGTTCAACCCCGGAGTACTGCTACTACTCTTTTTAGTATTGACATAGCATAAGGGCCTGTTTGGTTGGGGTGTTGGATTTGGATTCGGGTATAAGAGATGATAAATGATGTTTGATTGTTTAAGTAATATTTGAAACCTGTGAGGCCCACTACTTTTTTATTCCACTCAAATATGGTAGATTTTATGTAAAACCCGTAGGGCTCATTGTACCATCTCTCACAATTATTATTATTATTATTATTATTATTGCCTTTCTAAAAAAATATATATATATATATATATATATATATTATTATTATTATTATATTTAAATACAATTTAATTATTATATCAATTAAAATATATTTTCTTTCTCTTAATTTTCCTTCCTCAATCCGAATCCGAATCCAAACTCATTTATAAACCAAACGGACCCTAAATTTTGTTTTTATTATCAACATTAAATCTAACATTTTTAACTTAAGTCATGTTTAAAAATGTTTCTAAAGAGATTTAGGTTTAGTTTACTTGGTATTATCTAAGTTTGAGTATGTTTTACGGAATTAGTCAGACTTGGTAGTTATAAAGCTTATATTATAAGCCTTTATTCTCATAAATGTTTGACGAAGTAAATTGAGATGAAGTTTTATACGTAGATGACAAACAAATCTTAAAGAAAAGAGCTCAATTTTAAAGTCAATGCTTTATATTGCCAATTTAAAAGTAAACATTAGTTTTTTGGTCAAAATTGCTTAACTTTCGTCCATATTGCCAGTTTAAAAGTAAACATTGAGTTTTTTTGGTCAAAATTGCTTAACTTTCGTCCAGTTAAAAATTGATAAAACCACATGTGTCGAAATTGTAAAAGTAAAAAGTAAAACAAGAAGGGTTATTTTTTAGTGGTTAAGTTTAAAATATTAATATCGGATAATTTCATATTTACCCAACTTGAAAATCAACATAACATATTTCCCCAAAACATAAGTTTATAGTATATAAGTACAATGCTTTTAAAGTATATGTTAGAAAAATCTGAAATTATGATGTTTAAGTTGAGGAAATATGAAGTTGCCTACTAAGTAATAAGTTTGATTCCGTAACATGATGTTAGAATATAAATTTTAATAATTTTGGTGTAAATTGATAATAATTAAAATTTTAAACAAAGGAATGGGTAATTAGTTAGATTTAAATGGTTAAATTTGAAATATTGTTATATTCGGATTTAATAGTACTTACATTTAAGACCAAAACTTTATAAAATATCAAACATTAAAATTTATATAACGAGCACCTCATAAATTCTATATATTTTTTTCTTAAAAAAAATATTTATTATTATTGTTTTAGTTTATAATGATTTTATTTAGAATACAATCAAACAAATAAATCGAATTATAACAAACCCAGCTAGTACAACATATGTTAAAACTCATTAAGAGCATGGGATACAGTGGTGTCATGGCTGGCACCATGGCCACCAGCCCAATTTTTCCGACAGCGCACAATACCGTCCCTCGCGGCATCGTATGTGGCGCCGTCCCATCGGCGCTGCGCCATCCCTATTTTTTTTTTGTTTTTTTCTTTTGTTTTTGGCTGCCAACGGTTGTATTTTTTGAAAAAAGGAGATAGCATGCAACGGCTATATAGCCGTTTATGTGAATCATTGCAAAATAATAATAATAATAATAATAATAATAATAATAATAATAATAAACCTCAAAAAAACCCTTATAAATACCACTTATTATCTCATACTTCACACACACTTCCAATCTATTATCTATTTCCATTAAAAATGAATCCAAACTCACCATGGATCAACCAAATGTTAAACGATCTGACGAATCAAATGCCGGGGTCGTCTTCGAATCCCGGTCAATATCTGGCATCGTCTTCGAATCCCGGTTACTATCCCAACTTCCAAGCCCCATTTATGAATCCCGAGGAGCTAGCATTATTTAGTCAATGGAAATTACAACAACAACAACAATTTAATCAATTTACACAAAGTCAACAAACAAGCCAAGCCATCCCTTCCCAACCAAATTCGGACCATAGTTCGTATTTTGATGTTAACGAAGTCGAAGAGGAAGAAGAAGATAAAACGAAGTCGGAGGAAGAAGTTGTTTCGACACCGACCTCAAAGAAATCTAGGGCCAAGACGATGGCGAAGAAACCAAAGGCAAAGGCGAAGGCAAAGAAAGGCAAAGGCAACGAAGGCGACTAAGAAGATGTGGTCCTGTCCCGACAACCACGCACTATGTGGACCCAAGAAGAGGAGCTTCTTTTGTCAGAGTGTTACATCGAGTATCCGAGGATGCAAGAGTGGGTGCGGATCAACAAAAGGATACGTTTTGGTACAAAGTGCTCGAAGTATACAACAAAGAAGCAAAGAGGCTGAAGTATACTACTCGTACCTAAAACATGTTGACGGGAAAGTGGACTCCAATGAATAAAGATGTAAAGAAGTTTAATACGGTTGTTGATGAAACGGCGACTATGAGTGGAGAAGGTGATAAAGATTTTATGAATCGTTGTCACGTTTTGTTTAGAAAAATAACGGGATATGGATTCAAACACTTTAGCGCTTGGGGCTTTTTGAAAGACAAGCACAAGTGGAAAAATCCCGACTCGACTTTGGCAAGACGTGCTCGTCTTCAGGCCACGCGAGAGGAGCCCGAGCATTTTGGAGCCGACGAGTTGCCAAGGCCAGACGGCATGTACCGGATTTCTAAGAGCCAACGTTCGTCAAACTCGACCGCTAGTTCCGGTTCAAACCCGGCTTTGTTTCAAGAAATGTTGGCTCAACAAATCGAGTTAGACCGCAAGGCAAAGATGGATGTGCTTGAGCGAGAGTCACTCGCAAGAGTTAATTTGTATGAATCTCAAAAGATTTCCGAGGAGATGCGGGTGCTAGAAATGGACACAAGCAAAATGAATCAGGTCAATGTAAGGATCGTGGCAGCACAAAAAGCTCGAATCCGGGCAAAATACCCTACCGACGAAGAATAGGCTTTTATTTCTATATAATGTACTAGGTTTTTAATTTTATGCATTTTTTTTAGATGTAATGTGTGTTTTTTAATATGTAATGTGTGTTTTTAATATGAATGAAGTTTATTTAAGTTTATAATTTGTATATTTTAATTTTTGTAAAAAAAAATAAATAATAATAAAAAAAAAATGCCAACGGCACCACAAATACTGGTGCCAACAGATACCCCTGAAATGTGGTGCCGTGGGATTTCTGGTGCCGTGGAGCTTTTTGCTGACGTGGCAGCAAAAAATGCCCACGGCACCAAGCCGATGGCACCACGGTACCTAGTGCTCTAAGTGCGACTTATGTCAAAGCCCTTCACATGTGTGCGAGATCTAAAACTAGTATTATATTTACAGTACATTCCTTCCGTCTCAAAATTATTGTCCCCCGACAAAAGACAAAAGACACACAGTTTAAGAAAAACATAATTAATACAACTTTGTCTCTTTTACTTTTTGCCAAATGATAGATTTACCCTTAACCAATTCATTAACACTTTTTTAAAGTTTGTAATATTAATTTCAACTAAGGGTAATATAGTAAAGTTGACCAAACTCTTCTATCTATTTTTAGCATTGGACAATTAATTTGGGACGAACAAAAAGGAAAGATGGACAATTAAATTGGGATGGAGGGATTAATAAATTTCTCCCCTCGTCCCATAATAACTGTCTAGTTTGACTTTTTTAAGTTTTTTTTCAACTTTGACTTTAATTATTTTTATTTGCGTTATATAATATTTGATGAAAATCATACCTATGAAAATACATTTAAATCTTAATCCATTCATATATTTTTCATCAAGTGTTATATAACGTAAACAAAAGTATTTAAAGTCAAAGTTAAAAAAACTAAGACTTAAAAAAGTCAAAGTTGACATTTTATGAGACGAAGGTAGTAATAAGTATTAGGGATGAGCATTTTGACCCGAATTTCAGTACTGAACTGAAACCGTACCAGTATCATACCGAAGCGGGTACCGATTTTTGGTTACACGGTACGATGTCGGGAATACAAAATTAGAAAGAAGGGGAATTTGGTACCTTCAAAAACGGTACGAGATAAAAGCGAAAAGTCCTGATTGTGGTACCGGATTTTGAAAGGGGTTATATTTTGAATAAATTTCATAACCAAACAATCCAATTAATCTCTCCTATGCATGAAAAAAAAAAGAAAAAAAAAAGTTTGGAAAGAGAAAAGGCTCTTAAATATTTTATGGCAACCATTGACCCCAAATTGAACCATAACTTCTTACCAATTGCTAAAATCATCAATTTTACATCCCCAAACTATCCCGATCATCATCAATTATATTTCAGTAATATTGTTGATTTATTTTTAATGAGTTATGTTTATTGTTAATGTTGTGTATTTTTGTTAAATACAAATGAGAATATGGTCATGTTTGGAATAACTTAACTCTTTTATTATTTTGTTGTGGGGTCTTATTTTATTTATTTTTTGTTAAGGAAGTGTTTAGGAGCGATAAACGGTAATTAGTCAAACTCCTTGCCCACCTTTAGAATAACTTAACCCTTTTATTATTTTGTTGTGGGGTCGGGTCTTATTTAAAAAAAAAAAAAAAAAAAAAAAAAAAAAAAAAAAAAAAAAAAAAAATTATGATCATTATCCAACATGTACGTCTATGTTATATTATGCGTTAATAAATCACAGAAAGATCCAAAATGGTTATAAAATATGTAATTTATGGGTTAGTTCCATATCCAAAGACAATATATCATAAATCACAATATGGAACGCACATCGTAGATAAAGGCTAGCGTATAATAGTGTTTATGTAATATCAAGCATGTAAAAGTGATAAGTACTTCATAAATAATAACTTTATTATTTGTTTGATCAAAGTTTTGTTTTAATGTGTATATGTTCTTTTTCGTAATTTTACATTTTATAGTTACAGCTACTGCTGTGTTACCAAACATGTTTTTTAAACAAACAGCTACTGCTTACTGCTACGACTACTGCTACTGCTTCCTGCTACTTGTCGCCAAACATACCCTATGTATTCGACATTATTTACCTACAATATTTATTTATTGATTTATGCTTAATGTTAATTAGTCTTGTTGTACAAAATGAAACATAAGTAACAAAATATAATTATATATACATATATCTTCGTCTTTAGTTTGTTTTGGTTTGTTTATTTATAAAACAGAAAACCAAATATGTACCATTTAAAACTGGTATCGGTACCAGAATCTTATTCGGTATGATACCAGTACACACTTTTATGATCGAGAAAAATACAGTATCACCAATTTGTTATCGGTTCGGTATGGGGTTCTTATCGAAGTCATCCCTAAGTATAATTAATTATGATAGAATAAATAAAGAAAAACCCTTTGTACAAGATTTTACAGTTTGTTCTTAATCACCCGATTTTACAAATGTCTTAGGAGGGTGGTAGTCATGCTTTCGAAATCACCCATACCTCCCAAATCACTAATAATATCATTCTACCTCATTTCACCTCATTCATACTTTTTTCATACCTCCCAACCCTTTTTTAGTGGCAACCATGCCTTTTACATATCTCCCAAATTTTTTTTAAAATTATATTAAACAATTTAATAAAAACATAGTATTTCATTAATAACTAAAAGAAAATTACATAAAAAATAATAATAATAATAAAAAACATAATAAAAAGAAAATTACATTATTCTTAAAAAAGAAGAAATAACTAATCATCGAGATATGTTAAGTTTTGAGCCTCTACGTGGTCCGTAAGATCATATAGGAGTCGGTAATGGATTTGTTCGTCGAGTAACTCCGGTAATACACTATCGTCATAAACTGGCGCGACCGGCGGATCCATTATATGAACCGGTGATATTGCAACTCGATCGTCTTTTAAAATCATATTGTGAAATATGATACACGTATAAACGAGTTGTCGAATCTTTTCAACCGACATTGCCCGGAGAGGACGAGCGAGAATCATCCATTTATTTTTAAGACGACCAAAAGCTCGCTCGATATCTTTTCTTGCAGACTCTTGTAGCTTCTTGAATCTCTTTTCCTTCAGTTCAACTGGATGCTTATATGCTTTAACAAACGTTGACCATGTAGGATAGATTCCATCGGTAAGATAATATCCACGTTTGTAAAACCGTCCATTTACATGAAATGAACTGTTTGCCGCCGTTCCATTTCGCTCCGTAAGATACAATGGTGACTGATTCAAAACATTGATATCGTTGTTTGCACCGGGAGGACCAAAAAATGAATGCCAAATCCACAAATTGTATGAAGCGACGGATTCAAGCATAATAGTTGGGCATAGATGATCACCTCGCTTATATTGATCTTTCAAATGTCTAGGACAATTACGCCATGGGAAATGTGTACAATCAATGCTACCAAGCATTCCAGGAATGTGATGTTTATCTTCATGGAACTCGTATAAGCGTGCAATGTCATGGGATGTCGGCTTACGTAAGAACTCTCGACCATATAATTGAATAATCGCTTGGCAAAAATTATCAAGACATTCTACTATAAAAAAATTACTAACAAGAACTTTAAAAAATATATATAACGATAACTTTATAAAAAATTAATAACAAGAACTTTAAAAAAATATATAACGATAACTTTATAAAAAACTAATAACAAGAACTTTAAAAAAAATATATAACCTGACGTTCGGCGCGCCATGTTTACATAGTCATCAAATCTATCTGGAGGTTCACCTGTTGCGAGTTTCCGAATGGCTGATGTGCATTTTTGTAACGCCGTGAAACTTTTTTTTCCCCTCGCATCTAGGCCCTCTTGAAACCATTCGAAATTCGCTTCAACATCATCAACAACTCTTAAAAACAAGCTTTTATTCATATGAAACCTATCACGAAAACGTTCGTCGTTAAACTTTGGAAGTTCAACGAAATAGTCATTCATAAGGGTTCATAAAGCTTCTTCACGAAAACGGGTTGCTTACTCCCGAGTTTCGTTAGAGCTTTCCGTGTCGTCAATTGAACCATACGCGGCTAATAAGGTTTCTAGGGTGCTACCGGATGCCAATAGTTCAGACGATTCGGCGGGACTCAATATCGAGTCGGACGAAGAAAAAGATAATAAAACCATTGTAAAAATATGTGAATTGGTTTTATATGTGAATTGTATTGTTTGTGTTAAAATGTATGTGTTTTAGTTTAGTATATATAAGATTTTTTTTTTCGCCCAACGTCTCTCCCAAACAGTCAAATAATCAATGCCCAACGTCTATATTTCTTTGAAACCGCCGAAGCAATATACGCCGTTGGAACCTTGCCGCTGGCCATGCCACCAAGGTGGCGGCGATGTTCACCGGCGGCATGGCCATGCCGTTGATGATACCGTTGACCACTGCCACCATTCTTACAAAACAAAAACAAAAGCATTTTCGGTATGCTGGTTATCGTTTAGTTGTTGCAAGTTGACCTCCTACTTTTTGTCATGCATTCTAAAATCAGCACCTTCGCTTCTAGTCAAACCCGTACATAATTATTCCAACTTCAAAGATTTTTCTATTTTCGTCGTTTGTGTCGTCATAAGTTGAAATTTTTTTTTGCACGACGTCATAATTTGAATTCGACTATTAACTTTTTATATAAAGTGCAACTAATCTATACGACTAGTATTATATGGCCCGAATCTCGTAAATCTACTTAAAAAGGCTAATTACTTATGTATCCTTTCTTTTGAGCATCGCGTCATATTTCGTTATAACGTTTTTTATGCATATCAACAGGAAATATTATGTTAAAATATATATGAAAGGATTAGAATTTTCTAATTTGTACCATCATGACACTTGTTTATAAGCGTTACTCAACAAAATTATTTTTTAAAATAGAATTATTTTGAAATAAAACAAAGTTAATCATTGATAATTAGAAAATTATTAATGTAAACTAACATTTAAACAAAATAATTTAAGTTTATTAATTGTATTTAACAAATGCTATGTGACACAAGTTAAGAAAAAGCCGAGGATTTAATGAAAAGGCATTTGCTTTTGTGAGTGTTGGTTTATATCCACAACTAATTTCCGTGTATAGTATTGAAGGATAATAGCCACATATCACACTTTAATGGATATCACTAGGATTTTGGCAATTAGTCTGCAAATTGAAATGTAATGTTTTTGTTGTAAATGTGTTTCTGAATTAATAATGACCTTAAGTTGTTTCATTAAAAGTAACATATTTATGAAGATTAGTTGTTTGCACATTTAACAAAATGATTGGCACACTGCAATTTATTGTTTATGAGTAAAGATCATTTGAGGATCAAACTTTTTTTACATATCAAGGGACTAATCTCAACCTTCCATCTTCTCTCCATCTTTATTTGATATAATGGATGAGATTAATCCCAACAATTTAAAAAACCCACTTTCATCCTTTTTTTCCAAATATTAATATCTTTCAAACCGTTAATCGTTAAGCGAAAAAAAAAATACCGTTACGACGAGCATTTAATTATCTTTCTATAGATAGGCTAATTGATATATTTTCGACAAATTTTTTTTTTTCGTTTTTTTCACTTTTTTTTTGTGGCCGAAAAAATCATATATGATATTACATATAATATCATATATGATATGCAATATCATATATGATTTTACATATAATATCATATATGATATTATATATGATATTATATGTAATATCATATATGATATGTAATATCATATATGATATACAATATCATATATGATTTTTTTTCCGGCCACGAAAAAAAAAAACGTGAAAAAAACGATTTTTTTTTCGAAAGTATATCAAAGTGCCCGTCTATAGAAAGATAATTAAATGCCCGTCGCGATGGTGTAATTATTTTCGCTTAACGCTTAACGGTTTAAGAGATATTTAAATTATAAAAAATTGGTGAAATAATAAAATGCTTTTAATCTCAACCATTGATTTCCTTTCTAGATGGATGGTGGGGATGAGTCCCTTAGTATGTGAGGAATTTTTGGTTTGTAGAATAACTCGACTCATTGTTTATTGACATTTATACCCTTACATATTTTCACTCATATAAGATTATAAATGTCAAAACAGAATAAATTAGAGTGTATTAATCATTTTGTAAAATGTGCAAATCACTTCCGTTTGTGAAACAATAAATGAAATTTTCAGATGTTATTGAATGAAACAATACATGAATTTTCATTTCTGTGACTCACATGTTGATATATAACAACAAGTCAACAACCTAAGATGAATATGGGCAAACATGTTATTGAATGAAACTATTCATCTCTGTGGCACACATATGATACTGTTTTTTTGGTGACTATAGGCTAACAAAAATAAAAATCATAAAAATCTAGTAAATTTAGTGACACCGTGTGTATATAGTGGTTGATAGATGCTATGACAATGACATATTTTTTAAATATTTTAAATGAGGAAATTGTTGTGCTATAAATAGCAGCTAGACCACACATTCATCCAGAAGAGTTCAACAGAAGCGAATAGACACTAAAATATTTCTATTTTCAAAATAAGAAAACTAATTTCACAAGAATTCAACACTGACTTCTTCAAACAAAAGGTATGTCAAACCAGTATTTATCTTGATCTCAAATAAGTTTACTGTTTGAACATGGTTAATTTATGTTGATTAGCTTACTTATGTTTACTGTTCTTGTTTTAGCTAAGTGAATTTTATGTTTTTGTGTGATGAACTGATGATCTGTTGAGAATTTTGTTAATCTGGATATTGATACCAGAATTTTGAGATAAGGGTTTTGTTTATACTTAATATCAAGATTTTTTTAGTAGTTTAGTTAAAAATCTTGTTATAAAGATGCTACAGTATATAGGAAGCAATAAGTAGTGTAATATGGACTTGAGTTTTATGGATTTTGTGTTTACTTGATCTTGGATGAAATAAAATGATGGGAAAATTGCATGAAAGTACCCTGCTATTCAAGTGCGGAGCCAGAAAGTTATGGTCGAGGGGGAAACTTTCACGATCTTTAGAAACTGCACCATAAAACGGTTCGTTTGGGGGCAAATTACAAAAATAGCCAAATATTTTTAAAAATTTATGCTATAATTTTTTTCGCTAGAGACCCTGCCCCCTACCATTTGATGATCAAAGTTTTAACGTACAGGCCTCTTACTATTAGTAGTAAAGATTAAAGAATTGTTACTTTTACCATCTGATTAGCATACTTTAATGGTTTTTTAACCAAAAGACTTTTAGGTCAGCTGTATGTGACTATGTGAGTGATTCATAAACAAAGAGATACATGTGTGAAATTTTATGCGGTATATAGGTGTGCCGATATTTGTCTTTCTAAAAAAATGCGTTTATTTTCTTACCAGATGACTTTTCCATTTGATTAATATACTTTGATGTATGTTTTTTTAACGTCTGAAACATATAAGAGTTACCTGTTGGTGAGTGCCTGAGTGGTGACCCATTTAATTATATGCCTAAATAGATGTGGCAATAAGTCATCGGTTTGTGAAGAAGCGGATCCCTCTCCTGTCACCAACAGGATATGACACATAGGTTTAGGCATGCCAATCAATGCTGATACATATAATAGCAAAAAATTAAAATTTTGTTACATCAATCGCTAAAATTGTGAAAGTTCATTACATTTTTATGCAATTGTCTCTAAAATGATTAAAGATGTTGCTAATATCATGTGTGGGTTAATCTTTATGCAGGATCCAATTAGCAGCACTTTCTACATATTTTCATGACCCCTGCTGAAAAGATGAATCGGAATCTATACTCTTCTCCTACCGCTAGCTTTTCCTCAAACGGCAGCACAGGTTCGCTACAAGATACTCATTCCTACCATCCAGACACGTATCATTCACCCGACTATACTTACACCTCACATGTAAGTAACACTGGTTTTATGGATAACGCTGATGATCTAGAATACAAGCTGAGGGAACTAGAAAGTGCTATGATGGGAACTGATCAAGATTTTATGGAATCTTATGATATCTCGTCTTCATGGGGTGGTGTTAATCAAGCAACTTCAGATGTTATAACAGAGATGATATCTAGACGGGACTTTAAAAAGTTGCTTATTGCTTGTGCTAAAGCGATAGCAGAAAACGATTCTATAACTGCTAATTGGCTGATGTCAGAGTTGCGTCCAATGGTGTCAGTATCTGGTGATCCAGATCATAGGTTAGGTGCATACATGTTAGAAGGGCTTGTAGCAAAACTGTCCTCTTCAGGTAGTTCTATTTACAAAGCTTTAAGATGCAAAGAACCGAGTGGTAATGAAATGTTTTCATATATGCGTACACTATACGAAGCGTGTCCATATTTCAAATTTGGATATTTATCTGCAAACGGAGCAATAGCTGAAGCCATGAAGAACGAAAGCAGAATTCATATAATTGATTTTCAAATAGCACAAGGTGGTCAATGGGTGACATTGATCCAAGCTCTTGCTGCACGACCTGGTGGGCCTCCTAAGCTTCGCATCACGGGTGTTGATGATTCTAATAGTGCATATGCTAGAGGGGGTGGAGTCAACATTATTGGTCAGCGGTTAACAGCTTTAGCTGAATCTTGTAACATCCCGTTTGAGTTTCATAGCGTACCTGTTTATGCTACCGAAGTTCAAATTGCGCATCTTGGTATTCGGCCCGGTGAACCATTAGCCGTAAATTTTGCTTTTATGCTTCATCACATGCCAGACGAGAGTGTAGGTCCTGAAAATCATAGAGACAGACTACTGAGACTCGTCAAAAGCCTATCTCCAAAAGTTGTTACACTTGTCGAACAAGAATCTAACGTTAATACCGCCCCTTTTTTCAATAGGTTTCAAGAGACATTAAACTACTATTCAGCTATATTTGAATCGATAGATGTGACTCTACCTAGGGATCATCAAGACCGAATCAGTGTTGAACAACATTGCGTGGCGCGTGATATAGTTAATATTATAGCGTGTGAAGGGGTTGAAAGAGTTGAAAGACATGAACTTTTGGGAAAATGGAGGTCCCGGTTTACTATGGCGGGATTTAAACCGTACCGTTTGAGTTCACTTGTGAACTCAACTATAAAGAGTTTGCTTGAGACTTATTCTTATAAGTATAGACTTGAAGAACGAGATGGGGCTTTGTTTCTTGGATGGATGAATCGCGATTTGGTTGCTTCGTGTGCATGGAAATGATTTAGGAAACATCTATAAGCACTATAGATAATAAGCTTAACATACTAGCTTCTTGTTATATATATATATATATGTATAATCTATTCATTTGTGATAATAAAAGCTCATTTTTTCATTGAATGGTTAACTTTTTTGTAGTATATAAAAGCTCAAACATTATACATTAAACAGCTTTGACCAGAACGGTTTATGTTTATGTTAAGCTTATTATCTATAAGCACTACAGATAATAAGCTTAACATACTAGGAACGGTTTATGTTTTTATTAATACCGGGTCAAATATGTCAAATGCAGATGTTATCTACACGTGAAACATTATACCATACAGGCAGATTTGTTTAACGGGTCAAAGTTGTTTAAGGTTGCACAAAGTTAGATTAAGAAATCAGATTCTTGAAATAACTTTAATCGTAATCATATTTAGCACACTAATCATTTTAGAAAGTTCAATGTCTGAACAAAAAGTGTTACGGGTCAACCCGATCCGCTAAATACAATAAATAACCCGTTTTGACCTGTTAAATAACACAACTGAACCATTACATTTTTCAGTCTGCTCTCATTTTGTGGATATATATGTTAGTGGTCTTTGTCATGATGATTATTGTCATCACAAATATTCGATGCTATATCAGGATTTCCGATTATGGTCTCAGAAAACAATGCAATACCAATTCAGTCGCTCTTAAAGCATATGTGGAAATCACCAAAATACACTCAGGTTATAACAATAAATAGCTCATCAAATGTGATGTCGAAAAAGGGCTATTTTCAAAGCTTATTGGATAATGTCACTAATCTTGCCCTACAGCTAAAGCCAGAAAGAACATGTCCAAGCTTTTCTCTTGTTTAGGAGCGATTACATATATGAACATTGGTTAAGTCCCTATGTGAAGTGTCGACAACAAGTCAAATCTAATAAGAACTATAAAGCATTTGGTCAAACGGGTTAAACATTCAGTAGTTAACTGAAACAAGTTTATGTTTAATAAGGTTGGGTCGAGTTAGCTTTGAACCACAAACACTGTATCTATCATCCAATCATTATTTCATATATATAGCAAAAATTGCATCAACTAAATATACCAAAAACAATATCATTGCAATTATTATCTAGATGTTTGATTAAAACGATTTAGCAGGCTGTATACATTTAACATGAACTTTAAGCAACTTTCAACCCATTTAAATTATTCAACCCATTCCAACCTGGTCAGGGGCGGAGGGAAGGGGGTGGCTAGTGGGTGCTAGGCCCCTCCAATAAGTCCAATAATTGTATTAACATATCATTATTTAGCCCATAATTTAACGTTTAATATACCACGAGTATCTCTCAACTAGCGATTTTTCTATCATGAAAGAAAAAGAAAACAATCGACATGAAATATCTCCTATCTAAGTGGCCATTGAAGCGAAAATATGAAATGAGACATTTTTGACAATATTTTTTTGTTGTTAATTTAAATTTTTTAAGAGACTTGTCAACAACTAGTTATATCACAAATTTGAATATCCGAAATTTGCGATGATGGTTTTATGTTATACATAATATTTTATCTAAGTTTTTTTTTTTTTTTTTTTTTTTTTTTTTTTTTTTTTTTTTTTTTTTTTTTTCGGATATCCGAAATTTCAGATTACAGTTTTATGTATCTGAATATTCAGATATTTATAATTTTTGAAAAACTTTTTTATAACTTCCAAAATTGTCCTTTCATAAAACCAAACTTTTTAGTAAATTATGATCAAGTTTTCGGATATCTGAAATTTCGAATACTTATATTTTTTGAACACCCAAAACATAAATAAAAAAATGACCTTATTTTGAGTTTACTACTCAATATCCACCAAATATGTTAGAAAAAAATTAGGTTTAGTAATGCATTCATAAGTTTTTGTGATGATTTATTTGTATAAACTAAAGTTGGAAATCATTTTTAAACTTTTATTTTTTCGGGTTATATTATAAACTTGAGCCCCCCTTAACTACAAATCCTAGCTCCGCCCCTAAACCTGGTCCAGTTTAATACCTTCAGAAATGACAATATAACAAAAATAGCTAGAATATTTGACATAAATAGCTAGAAGAAGATTTATTAAAAAACCGCCACTCAAATACGGTTGATGAAGGCCTTACACCACCTCTGTTGCTGCGGGTGTTGCCGGTGTCGCGGCTGCCTGCTCCTCTTTTCCTAATAACTTGTTCCAAAACTTCCTAACGTGTCTGAACCGGGTGGCTGCCAGGACCGTAATGACCACGGTCCCTATTCCTGTCCCAATTATGATACAGACGTTTTCAACGATGATTTTTCCGAAATTAACCTCACTGTTGTTATATGTAATGCTTGTACTGTTGAAGGTGATCGTGCCGGGTGTATAAGAAAAGTTGCCGGTGGTAGTGTTTGATTGAATTGAGACATCCATGGTTATACATTTTTTTTTTTTTTTTTTTTTTTTTTTTTTTTTTAAGGCGGAGATGATGGATTTCAAAAAAAAAAAAAAAAAAAAAAAAAAAAAAAACGTCTACCATGGATGTCTCAATTAAATCAAACACTACCACCGGCAACTTTTCTTATTGATGAGTGTGTAAATACTTATCATTTTTATCATTTCTGAGCTGCCAAAACATCTAAAAACACTCAATATTGAATCAAAATAGTGAAAATATCACAGGAAAGTGTTTTACATGTTTCAAATGCAAAAAATATCAAAAACAGATGAAAAACGCACAAAGTTTGCATAATTGACAGTTTCAGTCCCTCAACTTTCAAAAGTTATCAAATCTAGTCCCTAGTTGTTCTAAAAACTTGAAAAAAGTCACCAAAGGTCCTTTTTAATCAAAAAGTGACATAATTAGTCCTTTGGTGAAAAGTTTCACAAAATGTCAAGTTTAGTCGCTGAACTTTGAAAATTGTCAAAAATGGTCCCTGGGATATTAAAAACTTTGAGAAAAACAAATTTTGTCCTTGCACTAACCTTTTATGGCAGGATTGGTCCTTGGTGGAAAGTTTGGTGAAAATTACACAAATGGTCCCTGAAGTTTGAAAGTTTGGCAATTTTAGTCCCTGGTGTATTTAACATGGAAAAATCAACAAAGGACCTTACACTATTCATGGATTGGCATAATAGACCCTTGGAAACAATTTGAAAAAATGCCAAAACCCACCCCTCAACTTTCTGTAAATTGCAAAATAGATCTTTGTGAAATTATAAACCAAACCGGACCCTAAACTAATACTATTATCCCTAAAACAAAAACCCAATCCAAACTAAAACATCGCCAGCCCACTCCCTTACCCTTGGCCCAACCCCTAAGCCCACCATTCCTTTAAACCGTTCTAAATAATCAGGGTCAAATACCAGTCAAACCTAAACCACTATTCACCCTTCCCTCCCACAAAACCACCTCTGCAAAACCACTTCCTCCTCCACTTGCCCGTCACTTCTCCACCACCCAGCCCACTACACCAACCCTCACATCCACAATAAATGCACCACCCCTTGCCTGAACAGTCCAAAAATCCACATATCAATATTTCCCGGCAAAATACGTGGCATTTGATTAGAGTGGTTCAGAGCAAATTAACGGTCAAGATTAAATGGGAAAGGTTTAGAGGCTCAGATGGAACCCTAATTCGTGGCTATAAAAGGAGAAAGATGCAAGATGAAGCTGTTGTCTAGTTTTTTAGTATAATAGTAGTCGTTTAAGTGTATTAAGCAGTTGTAGTATAGCTAAAAGCTTTTAAGCATTTGTTTAAGTCAATTCAGTGTACCATTACTCTTTTCAAATCAATATAAGCAAGTTTCTTCAATCTTATTTGTTAATGCACATTTCAATTTCAAGTAACTTATTTAGATCATAAGCTGTTAGTATTTGTGTTTGAATTATGGATTCTTAAGCTCACTTAGGATCCCATAAAGCCATTTGAAGCTTTTAGAGACCTTAAAAGCCAGTATTAATAGAAAAAAATCAAAAATCTAAAAAAGTCAAACTTGGTCAACTGTTTTGGTTCTAACTTGTTTTCAGGTACTGAGGATCAAAAAGGAGCAAGATTGGAGTTGAAGTTTGGCCTATCTAAAGATAGGCTTCATAGGAAAACCCTCTGTTCATGCTGAGGGTACTCTTGTAAGATTTTGCTCATTTAAGTTTTCCACTAAAATTTCTAGTTCTTAGTTTCTGATTGCTTGTTGTTGTTGCCAATTTGTGTTTGTTTGTGCTTCTTTAAGTATTGTTTAGATAATTTATAGCCTAATATATATAGCTTGTTTGATAAAATTGTAGTTATTTTATATCTTAGTTTAATTAGTCAAATTAGCTTAAGTGTTAAATCTTTGTGATTGTTGTGGTATTCTGTTTTTAAGTACTTAAACAAGTTTCCTTAGTCATAATTAGTGGTCTGGAATCAAGTTTACACATCCTAGCAACCATCTGCTTTGAAAAACTCAAAACAGTCCAACATTAAGGAGTGTTTGGATTTGCAAGTTTAGGTTTGTTGTCATTGATCTTAGAGGGTAATTGTGATTCAAACAGTTTGCCTTAGGTTTCATTTGGAAGTTTAGACTATAAAATCAAGTTTTGTTTCACAAAAAAGTCAAAATCTCAAAAATTTGTCTCTCACAGTTAACTGTGAGAGTTTTTGGTACTCAAATCCATCAAATTGGTTACATAAGTTGTTAGTATAGAGTAAACTAGCTTAAATATATCTCATAACATCATTTTTAATCAGTAGGAGTTAGTAGAAATTCAAATAAGTCAACTCTTGTGTTTTACTCAAAAAGTCAAATTGCCTCATCTTAGATTTTTGCAAAAGTTAAAAGATTTTTTGTGATTTATGTGCTTGGGGTGAGGATCTGAAACTTTGTGTAGTTACACTCCACCACCTCAACTTTTGAATCCCACCTTGGTTTGATTTTTGTGAATTTTTGTGTGGGCTCCACAAGCCCTTGAACTGAGTTGCAGGGAAGAACCCTCCCCTGCACCAGCAGACTTCCACCACACCACCAACTTTGGTTGTGGTTGTTGATGGATCTAAACACCTTGAACTTGTGTTAGATTGATACTTTGAATTATATTACTAAGTATGCGGAATCTACTTAGTAACACTTAGAAGTTTGATTGTGAGAAAGACAGTTGTATATAAACAATGTATGTAAACAAACTATTAGCTCCAATATTATTAATGATAATAATATGAGTGATCTTGATATCACTAGGGTTACACCTTGAAGCTCTAGGAAAAACATATATCAACTCATAACCTAGGATCTCCTTTTATAGCACAAGGAGTCCTCTTCTACAAGATAACTATAAAACTAATAGAATAAGATATACACAAAATCTATTCTATATTTATCTAGACGCGTTTCCTAACAGTTATCTAATAAGCAGTGGTAATATATTGTTCTTGCAGTGGTAATGAGTTTCCACTGCAAGTACAATCTTCTGCAGTTGTAACTTCTTCTTTAGCCGCGGTAACTGTTAGTATAATTCCCAACAATCCTCCCCTAACTTATGATTAATACATAAATCAATAAGTTTCTTCAAGTAATCAATAAATATGAGGATATGGGAATTCTTCCAAACACTTATCTTCTTCTTCTTAACTCTCTATCAGCTCTCACACTTTGATCATAAATCCTTTGCAACAGATCATCTATGACTTCAGTTCTTTCCCAACACCTAAGCTTCTCTGACAACATCACTGTTAATACTCCAGCTCTCAATGGATATTCTTTCTCAGCCAACATAAAAACATCAACTCCATCTTGAGTAGAAACATGATGCACAGAATTTAAATCATAGATTTTCCACAAAGTTCTTGTACCATGAGCTTCAAATCTCCAGTATCTATCACTTGGATCAGGTTCATATAATCTTCTGAAGTGAACCCATAACTCCTTAGCTTTGACATCAACAAGTTCATCCTTTTGAAACTGATCTTGAACAATTTTCCACAAAGTATCCAAATCTTCTATATCACAACATCTAATAATATCTTCAAAATCTCTGCAAATGTTTGTGACACTTCCATTTCTGATGATCTTCCAAGCAACACCAAAACTATCAGAAAAGATTTCCCAACCAACTACTGGATATTTTGCTTGTAGAGGTTCAATGTTAAGTACATCAGTTTCTATGAACAACATGTTTGTAACTTGCTCTTCAGTCAACTTGCTAGGACCTTCTTCTTCTTGAGATGATTTCTGAGTCTTCAACTTCTTTGCTTCTTTTGATTCAAGACTCACTCCAGTCCTTTTTGTCTTCATAGATAATGGTTCTTGATCCATTGGAATGAAATTACTATCTTGTCTTTTGATTCTGTAGTAAATACCTTCAATCTGATCATGTGACATTCCTTTGAATTGACCCATCTTCATATTACCAACATGACAACAAAAAGTCTTCATCTCAGCTATAATTTGTGCCTTTGTAAGTTTCCTTGGCTTCTTTTGACCTTTTCTAGCATCCCCAATGATTTGATCAAGAGCCTGCTGATTCTTCATTAGAATGAAATCTTTAAGTTGAGCAGACCTTTGTTCTTCATCCAAAGTTGTATTTGCAATCAATTCAATAGCCTTCTTCCTAATTATTTGATCATTGTTAATCAAATAATCAATCTCTTCTTCTGTAGGCACATAGTTAAACAATGGAGGTTTCTCATGCATGACAGTTGGTGAGACACTTGAAATAGGTTCTGTCATTACAGCTTCAAGTTTATCCAACCTAGTTGCTTCCATAAAGCTAGCAACTTCATCTTCCTTAATCTTTTTCTTTCTTTCATACTCTTCAGCTTGTTGTTGCTCTGCTAACCTTGCATCAAAATCAATCTGAGCTTGTTCAAACTTAGAAATCTTTCTTGACTCTTGATCTGAAGCAATTACAATAGCCTCTCCTTTAATTAATCTTCTTCTGGCAGCTTCTTCCTCTGCAGTGGTAATTTCTTGACTAGCAGTGGGAACATTTTCACTTGCAGTGGTAATTTGTTGATCAGTGGGAACTTGTTCTGCTTCAGTAGAAATTGGTTGAGCAGTTCCAACTAAATCATCAAAGTTAAAACCTGCATCAGCATCCATATCTTCAAAATCCAATTTCCTCCCCTCAGTCTCAGCATCATCATCTTTTGCTTGAGCATCATCAGAATCACTTAGCTCAGCAAAGTCTTTTCCAAAGTTTTTACTCCTCCCCTTAAGCTCTGCATCTATTTTCCTCCCCTGTTTGGAAGAATCTCCCAAAACTTTACTAGAACTTGCAGAAAACTCATCTGAAGGTGAAGATGATGATAATACCACCTGAGATCTTTTCTTCTTGAGAGTGTCAACTTTATTCTGCAATTTTTGAATCTCAGCCTTTAATTGATTCAGCTTTGTGGCATGTTGTTCTTTAATCTGTGCCAGGTCTTTCTCTAGATCTTGAACCTGCTTGACTAATTTGGTACAAATATCCATCAATTCATTTTGTTGCACACTGCCTTCATCACTTCCAACTGTGTAACCTGCTGGGAGAGGTGAATCATGAGGCATTGATTCAGGCTCTTCCCTAGCTGGACTAGGATTAAGCCTTGAACCACCACTGCTTGTTCCCAAACCAAATGGCTCAGCAACATGCAATGTTGAGATGAGAGAAGTTGGCTGTTTAGTCCTTCTCTCATAAGTGTGAGTGACTGCAGGGGTATGTTGAATTGGTGGAACAACAATAGTGGGTGTGTTTTGAGATGCAACTGGGATTGATGCATCCCCACCCTGTACTTGAGAAAGTTTAGCAAGCATTTGAGGGAAAAGTGGATGAACCTGCCCATTCCAAAGTTCTGAAGCCTTAGACATATTTTGAAAAACTTTTGGCTTAAGAGTGGAAGGTTCATAAATTCTTTTGTGAGGTCGCAGTTGAAACTCATTTAACACTGCTTGCACAAACCTTGGATACATCAAAAATTTATATGGACTCTTTACATTGCCTTTCATATTATTGAAAATAAACTTTGAAAAATTGAAAGTCCTATCTGTTGCCAAACAAACCAAAGGATAAGCCATGGTTGATGCAAATTGTTCATAAGAAGTTTTCTTAGGACTTAGGCAATGTAAAAGAGTATGAATTAAAAATCTCCAATGAGGACAAAAACATCCCTTTTTAAAAGTGACTTTTTGTTCAGATGTATCATACCCCATTAAAGCAATATTGGCAAAAATATCTGAATTAGGTAATGTGATGATCAGTGTTCTGAAAGGCTCAAGGCGCAAAGGGGGCCAAAGAGCCTCGAGTCGAGGCGCATTCCAAGGCGCGGGATTCATGAATGCGAGGCGCACTAAAAGCATTAAGTTTTTTATAACATATATGACCATTTATGTAGCTTAAATAATACAAAATAACATTAAAATACTTAATGCATAACACATATTGCCATTATAAATATTAAAATGGATCGGTTGTCACTTCTAGAACGGATCAACTCTTTTGCTCGATGACCTATATAGAAATTAAAATCCATATCAGACTAAATATGTTTGTGTCCTACACTTGTAGCTTACATCTAACAAAGCTCACAATTTAACCCAAAATATCAAGCAAGCAATATATTAATATTCAAGGCACAATGGTACATTTTCATGATAATATGTCGTAAAAAAATATTTAATGAAACAAAATAACTTCTTAAAGAAAATTTCAATCAATAAAATAAACATAAAATCAATTCAAATTTACAAATTATATAAATACTCACCTATGACTTAAAAGGCCCATGCATTATATCTTAAAAAAAAAAAAAAAAAAAAAAAAAAAAAAAAAAAAAAAAACTGAGGCGCAAAATATGGCCTAGGCGCAAAAATCCCCCGAGGCGCCAAGGCGCAAAAAGCGCTAAGGCGCGGGCTTTTTTTGGGAGTCATGCATGTCGTGCGCCTCGAGTCAAAAAAAGCCCCAAGGCTAGAGCCTTGTGCGCCTTAGCGCCTAGGCGCGCCTTAGGCGCGATTTTGACAACTTTGGTGATGATACCATTGAGATCATCCAATTGGAGAATTCTCCTCAAGGATCACTCAGTAACATCAATAGTTACCCCATCAACTATGGCTCTTAGAGCATCCACAGATTCTTGTGTGTCTCCCTGTTCAAGAGTTATGGACTCCACAGTGTTCCAGAACTGTTTGATATGAGAGACATAGATTGTGGGATTAATAGTTAAGGCATACCTTATGTGAGTTGTGTTTAGAAAATCCACAATCTGATGAAAAACAGGGCCACTCTTCTCATTCGACTTTTGTAAGTAGGCCACTTGGTTGTGCTCCTCGACAAAGTTTAGAATCGCCATGATATTTGTGAAAAAGAGAATGAAAGTGTTAGTAAGCAAGATAAAAATCAAGCCGTATGATAATGAATTTATACTAATAGGGTTTGAGGAGGTTGCGCAATGTGAATTATCTTTAGAAAAAATTATCTTTGGAAAAAGAATAATTTATAATAAGTAAGTAGATAATTCACAAAAGATTTTACCCTATTAATAAGGAATGACAGTTATTTTTACAACGGCTAGTAAAAAATAGATTACTGACACAACAGTTGTAACGGCTAGTCATCAGTGGAAAAATTACTCTTGCAGTGGTAACTGATGAACTAGCAGTGGTAAAATTTTCACAAAAATATCAAAGAGCAGTGATTAATAAAACATGAACATTTGCTGCTCTTATCATAGTTTTTAGCAAACTACCAGCTATCAACGGATTTGATATGTCTTTACCATTAGCCGTTTGCTATGGACTAGCCAACTCTTGATCACATGGATGTATGGTGAGTTGATAACCTAGTTTTTGGTAAACTATCAAGCATAAACGGATTTGATAAGTCTTTACCAGTAGCCGTTTGCTCTGGACTAGTTGATTCTTATGTTGATTAGACATGGTGAATCAATAACCATTTGTTGTGTGTCTATGATACACACCTTATTACTCCAATGACTCCAATAATATGGGTTGTATGCATCAACTCAACTTAACCCATAAAACTTAAATCAAAGTAACTTTTTAACCAAGTTACTATTCACAAAAATATCTTCCAAAAGTCAACCCGATAATAACCAAATTTACTCCTCCAACCTACCAAAACAAGTAGGAGTAAATATCCTTCATTAATTAGAATTCGACCTTGACTTTGCATATAAAAGGGGGCTCAACATCTTTTATCTTTCATCAACAATTTTCTTCAATAAACACAAACCCTATACAGCATCATGAGTTGGTTTCCACTTATCTACATCTCCTCTGATGATTCTTCTAATGAGGAAATCAGCTACTACTCAGATTCTGAAGAACTTTCTTTTGGATGGAGTGGATATTTTCCACCAAAGTCTGCAACTGCCTCATCTTCAAACATGAAGCCAAATAAGAAGATATTAGCTGATCCTGCTCCATCTCTTGAGTTTTATTCCAGCTCTTCATCAGATGATGACAATGACCCAACTTTTGATCTTTCCAAGGAACTCCTAAAGGCTCTTACCACAGCATTGACATCTGCAATAAACAACATGAAGTGGCCAGCTGTAGACAAGCCTACTCAAGCACCAAGGCCTCCTAAGCAAGTTCTGGGACTTGCTTGTCCAAGGAAACAACTCTCTTTTGATGACAAGAGAAAGAAAATTTCCAAAGGCAAGCAGCAGTATGGGGGAAAAGGAAAGAAACCCATGGAGTAGGTGTTAGGTTGTAGGTTCATGTCAGATTTAATGGTTTTCTTGGTTAGGTGACAATGTTTTCATAAGGGTTGTGATGTACTCTTTCAGAATAATCAATAAAATTACTCTTGTGTTCTTGTTATTATCACCAATCTTTCCACTGTTGTATGTTAATTACCACTGTGCACTTGATAACTCTGCATACAAGTTAGTAGAAAACCATACATACAATACAAACAATATTAGTACCTAAAAAGTATCCTGCAACACTGAAAAGTATTTAGACATCAAAAGTTTATGGATTGAGCATCCCAATACCTGTTACCAAGTATTGAAACCTACCCACATCAAGCCCTTTTGTTAATAAATCAGTATAATTGTCATCAGTATGAATCTTGACAACATTAATAAGCTTTTTCTCAAAACAATCTCTAATAAAGTGATGTCTAATTTCAATATGTTTAGTTTTTGTGTGTTGTATAGGATTTTTAATAATGCAAATGGTACTACTATTGTCTATATAGATAATGGTGTTCATGAAATTATACCCATAGTCCAATAATTGATTCTGAAGCCAAAGGATCTGAGCACAACAACTAGCAGCTGCAACATATTCTGCTTCAGTGGTTGAAGTAGCCACCATAGTTTGCTTCTTGCACTGCCATGACACCAATCTACATCCAAGAAATTGACATCCTCCAGTAGTTGATCTTCTATCCAAACTTGCACCAGCATAGTCACTATCTGAGTATGTGATCAATTCCAATGGAGAGTCTCTTGGATACCATAATCCTAAATTTGGATAAGTCTTCAAGTACCTAAAAATCTTTTCCACTGCTGTCATATGTGATGTCTTTGGAGTCACTTGAAATCTTGCACAGGCACATACAACAAACATAATGTCAGGCCTTGATGAAGTAAGATACATCAAGGAACCAATCATAGATCTGTAAGTGTGAACATCAACATTAGCACCACTTGCATTCTTCAACAATAAGTGAGTGGTCTTGTCAGCAGGGGTATTGGAAGATTTTGCATCAGTAAACTTGAACTTCTTAATAATCTCAGCCACATATTTGTCTTGGCTGATAAATATGCCTTCCTTACTCTGTTGTACTTGTAGCCCCAAAAAGAATGTAAGTTCTCCCATAGAACTCATTTGAAATTCATCTTTCATTAACTTCTCAAATTCTTTGCACATCTCTTGTTTAGTAGATCCAAAGATAATATCATCAACATATACTTGCACAAGTAGGATATCACCCTTGTCTTTCTTGATGAACAAAGTTTGATCAATTTTACCTCTATGAAACCTATTATTCAATAAATAATTAGCTAAGGTTTCATACCACTTCCTTGGAGCCTGATGTAAGCCATAAAGAGCCTTAACTACTTTGTAAACCTTATTTGGGTGTTGAGGATCTTCAAAGCCTGGAGGTTGAGAGACATAAACCTCTTCATCAATAGTTCCATACAGAAAGGCACTTTTAACATCCATTTGATAGACTGTAAAGCCCATAAATGATGCATAGGCTAAGAACAATCTAATAGCCTCAATTCTTGCAACAGGAGCAAACACTTTTTCATAATCAATACCCTCCTCTTGAGTGTATCCTTGAGCAACCAATCTAGCTTTGTTCCTGATTACAATGCCTCTTTCATCTTTCTTATTTCTGAAAACCCATTTAGTACCAATGACCTTCTTACCATCAGGCAAGTCACAAAGAACCCAAACTTTTTGAAGTTTAAACTGCAACAACTCTTCTTGCATAGCTTCAACCCAGCTAGATTCTCCTAGAGCCATATATACATTCTTAGGCTCCACCTGTGAGAGAAAGCAGAAAAACAAACACTCATTCTTCTTGCTATGTTTCTTGGACTCATACACTTCACTTATGAACCCATGAATATCATCTTTCTTTGTCTGTCTTCTAGTCTTCACACCTGATTGAAGTTTACCAATAACATTATCAAGTGGATGCACTTTGTGAATGGTAGACTGTGATGTGCTAGGAATATCATATGTTGTAGGCATGTTTGAGATCTCTACATCATCACTTGGTGATTCCTGAGAAGTATTATCCACATTTGGACTTACAGTGGAAACTTCTGGTGTAGCAGTGGGAATTGAGTTACCACTGCTAGTAGGAATTTCTTTATTCACAGCATCTACATCACTTGGTTTTTCAGAATTATCACCAAAGTCCCAAAGTGGCATAACAATTTGATCTTCATCATCTTTGCAAGCTTCATCTTCATCAATGAATTCTTCTGAATCTTCAAGATCTTTGTCTCCAGTACTTGAAGTGAGAGGAACATAATTCATTGTATTTGTTAATGTTTCAAGATCAAATAGCCAATCTGGACCTGAACCTGCCATGTTTGCTTTATTTTCAAGAAACTGAACATGCAAGTTCTCTTCAATCTTCTTTGTTCTTAAGTTATAAACTCTAAAAGCCTTGCTAACCATAGAGTATCCAACAAAGAAGCCTTCATCTGACTTTTCTTCAAATTTGCCCAGATGATCAATGGTATTGAGAATAGTAACATGACACCCAAATGGCCTCATAAACTCCAAAGTAGGAGGTCTTCCTCTGAACAACTCATAAGGTGTCTTGTTCTTTGTTTTGACCACTAAAACCCTATTTTGAATGTAACAAGCAGTGTTAACTGCTTCAGTCCAAAAAGTCACTGGAAGCTTGGAATCAGCTAACATGGTTCTAGCAGCCTCAATTAGTGTTTTATTTCTTCTTTCAGCAACTCCATTTTGTTGAGGAGTTCTTGCAACACTAAATTCTCTTTTAACACCTTTGTCTCTGCAGAAATCATCCATAACTTTATTCTTGAACTCTGTCCCATTGTCACACCTGATGATCTTGATTTTCTTTTCAAATTGATTTTCAACTTGAGTGATGAATGTCTTAAGGATGCCTGTGGTTTCATCTTTGGTACTCAAAAAGAAAACCCATGTAAATCTACTGAAGTCATCAGTCACAACAAGACAATATTTCTTCGAATTGATGCTGCTCACAGAGGTAGGACCAAACAAGTCCATATGCAGCATAAAAAGTGGATGATTGATTGAATTGAATGCCTTGGTCTTGCATGAAGCTCTGTGTTGCTTTCCTTTGAGACAGGCAACACAAGTTTGGTCATTTTCAAATCTTTTCGCTGGTAGTCCTCTGACAAGTCCATCTTTCACAATCTTGTTGATGGTCTTGAAGTTAACATGACCAAGTCTTCTATGCCAAAGCATGGATTCATCCAAAGTGGCTTTAGCAAGTAAGCAAGTAACATCATTATTAGCCACTATGTTATGCATGTCAATGCTATACAAATTTCCTTTTCTAGGGATTTTAAGCAAAATGTCACATTCTTCTGGAAGCTTATAATCCTTAGATAAGATATAGCATTCATCTTCTGTGAATAGAACTCTATGCTTTTTGTCACACATCTGTGACACACTGAAAAGGTTGTACTTGAGCTCTTTCACATACTGCACATCTTCAAAATCAATGTTTCCAGCCTTGATTATTCCTTTGCCAGAAACTTTGCCACCAATTCCTCCACCAAAACTGACAAATTGTCCATCATAAGGTTGAAAGTCTGAAAGATAGGACTTATTGCCAGTCATGTGCCTGGAACATCCACTGTCTGAGTATCCTTGATCATTAGTAGTCTTTGAATGTCCCTGCACACAAAATAAAGGAATTAGTTCCTTTTGGGGACCCAAGCCACAAATGACTTGGACCTGCCTCGTGTATCAATATAATTATATCTATTAAAGGTCATTGATACACCATTGGGATTGTTTGAGGTGATGGTTCCTTTTGGTTTCCATTCCCAACGTACTGAGGCCTTAACAGCATTTCCCACATTTACCCTTTTCTTGTTAACAGACCTACCAGTGGTAACCTTTGGCCTTGCAGTGGTAACTGCTGCCTTAGAAATTTTAGGTACCCACTTCTGATTATGGTTAACTTTCTTTTCAAAATAGGTCTTTTTCCCTGTTTGAGTAGATTTAACAAAAGTAGTAACAGGGGGCTTAGGGTAAACTCTGTTGTTATGTCTGGCAGTGGCAACTGCTGGTCTAGCAGTGGAAACTGCTGGTCTAGCAGTGGAAATAGGTTTGATGCCAGAATGAAGCAAAACAGATCTGGGAATCATCTTGCTAAGTGGATTTGGGTGAGTTAAGTTATTAGCATTGTTTCTATTCACCCAAGTATTCCCAAACACTTCCCTTCTTCCCAAGTGGTAGGTACAGCCTTTAGCTAAATGGTCAAAGCTACCACATATATGACAGGGTTTGTTATTGAACACAAAGTCACTACCAAATTGCCTAGATTTGACATGATTCCAACTCCTTATATTACCCCTAGGAGTTGGTGACCTACTTCTGTACATCTCTGCATATCTAGTAGTGGGCCTAGTGAAATTAGGTTGTGACCTAGGCTTCTCTTTGACAACATCAGGAATACTTTTCTTTACCTCCACTTTAACATTCTCAGGAACACTAGGTTTAGACTCAACATTTAGATTTTCATCTTTAAGAGATGAGTCACTTGCAGTATCAAAAACATCAGCCTCAACATGAACCTTTTCAATTTCAACTGGTTTAACAAATTTTGGTCCATAGGTCATGAATGGTTCCTGGAATTCTTCTAAGCCTGTGTGAGCTAAGTCAATGCCAGGAGGTGCTGGAACACCTCTTTGAGGTGGTGGAACAGTTTTGTATCCAAGACCTGATTTAGCTTTGCTCACAATTTGGGCTTCCCAAATTTTATCAATACTCTTGGATTGATGATCCAGGGTTTGCTTAGTAATCATTATATTCTCACTAGCCACTTTAACCTTTTCTAGTTCTTCTATAAGAACCTTATTAACAGCAACCTGATAATCTAAGTCTCTTCTTAATACTGCAATATCATCATCGAACTTAGATTCATTTTCCCTATAATGCTCTAATTGAGTTTCTAAAACACCTAGGCCTCTTTTATGGTTTGATAAGTTATAATTAGTACTTTAACTCTATGTGTTGCTCATTAAATTGTGCTTTAAGTTTCTCATACTCTTTTAAGGCCTTACAGGATTTAGAACAAGCATTATCAATTTGTACCTCAGAGTCAGAAAAAGCCATTAGTGCAAGCTCTGTAGCAACCATTGCAGACTCTGAATCATCATCCTCCTCTTTAGTCATAAAACTTCAATCAAAGCTCACTCCATCAATGGCCAATAGCCCCTTTGGCTCATCAGTAGTAGGTTCCTTCTTCTTGTCCTGCTTGTACCAAGTTGACCTGTTATCAGACTTCCTTGGCTTCCTACACTCTCTGGCAAAGTGCCCCTTCTTATGACAATTGTAGCACTCCACCTTCTTTTTGTCAAAACCTACTGTTTCATTGCCACTGATGTTGATCTTTCTTCCAGTCTTCTTCCAAAACTTCTTTGTCCTCAAGCTTAGTAATGCCACTTGCCATTTAATGTCCATCTCCTCCATATCATCTTCATCAATTTGATCCAGATCCTCATGATTGAGAATTGAACCACCCACTTGACTTGATATAAAGGCATAAAAGGTAGTATCACTAAGCCCTGCAATCTGTTTCTTTGAGCAAACAGTGGAAACACTTCCACTACCAGTGGAAACAACAATGTTAGCACAGTCATCATCACTATCACTTTCTTCATCTGAACTGTCATCAAGAGATGATGATATAAGTGCTACACTTCCTGAACTAGATCTTATTTTGCCAGCTTTCTTCAGTCTTTGTTCAATAACTTTGAAGTTATTGTACAAATCATTAAGTTTCATGGTCTCCAACTCTGGCTTATCTTCCCACACAGCAACATTTGTTCCAAACTCAGAGGGTAAGCTTCTTAAGAACTTTAGATTGAGGTCTTCTCTTTCCACCTCAATTCCAAAAACAATGAGTTGAGAAACAATCTTTTGTAGCCTTGTGAAAATGCTATCAAGAGATTCATTACTTGATGAACCAAAGTTTTCATAAGTTTGCTTCAGCAGAGTCTTTTGAGTCTTCTTGGTGGAATCATTACCACCAAAAACTTCACAGATCTCATCAAAGAGAGTCTTTGCAGTCTTGAACTTGCTGAATGCTACAACTTGATCTCTTGGAAGTGTCATCAGCAACAAACCTCTGGCCTTCAAATCATTCTTTAGTTGAAGTCTTTCATCATTAGTAACAGGTCCAATATTGACCTTAATTACTTCCTTGCCACCAACCATCTCTGAAGTAGAACCTGGTTTGAAAGAGTTTCCAACCATGATGATCTCCCAAAGTGTGTAATCTTGGACCATAAAGAATTGTTCTATCATTAGCCTCCACATCTCAAAGTCATTCAACTTAAGCTTTGGAAGCTTAGCAGCAATGTTTGAGTTACTGGTTTCTGTCTCCATTGAATCTTCTGAGTGAACTTGAGTCTTCTAAATCAAAGTATCAAAACCTTGCTCTGATACCACTTGATGGATCTAAACACCTTGAACTTGTGTTAGATTGATACTTTGAATTATATTACTAAGTATGCGGAATCTACTTAGTAACACTTAGAAGTTTGATTGTGAGTAAGACAGTTGTATATAAACAATGTATGTAAACAAACTATTAGCTCCAATATTATTAATGATAATAATACGAGTGATCTTGATATCACTAGGGTTACACCTTGAAGCTCTAGGAAAAACATATATCAACTTATAACCTAAGATCTCCTTTTATAGCACAAGGAGTCCTCTTCTACAAGATAAGTATAAAGCTAATAGAATAAGATATACACAAAATCTATTCTATATTTATCCAGACGCGTTTCCTAACAGTTATCTAATAAGCAGTGGTAATATATTGTTCTTGCAGTGGTAATGAGTTTCCACTGCAAGTACAATCTTCTGCAGTTGTAACTTCTTCTTTAGCCGTGGTAACTGTTAGTATAATTCCCAACAGTTGTAGACCAACCCAGTGGGCCCTAGTGGTTCCAATTGGTTTTTCCCAACCCCCTCCTACCAGGGAACAAAACTTGACCATTTGTTTGACCTAGAATCAAGTGGACCCCACCTGGAATCCATTATTAAGTTTGTCCCATTTTGTGTTGAAACTCAGTTTGCCCAAGTGCTTATTTGGTTCCATACTGCTTATTTGTGATCACCAATTGTTGTTTCTGGCTTATTTGAGTCAGTATAGCTTATTTGTACCCATTTCCATCATTGTGGACCCCACCCAAAGTCATTTGTGCTTATTTGTCCATCCAGTCAACATAAGTCAACTGATAAGCAAAAGGGGGTTCTTACAGCTTATAAATAAGCTATTTTCAAAAGTGTTTTCACAAAAGTTTTCTATTTTCAGTAGTAAAGTAAGTTTGTAAAAGAAAATCCAAGAAAATCCAATTTAATACTAAGTGATAGTTTCTATTTAATTTAATTTAAATTTTATTTTTCATTTTTAGATTTTTATTAAGTACTTAGTGTTTTTATATTTTTATTAATTTCCTTTTAAGTTAAAGTAATTTTAATAATTTTCTCAGATTTTTATTTTGTCATTTAGTAATTATTAGATTTAATTTTAGTTTTCTTAATTATTAATCAATATTAAGTATAAATAGCATATTTAGTTTTTTTAAAGCATAACCTAGTTTTTATATTTTTTCTTAGCTCTAATATAGTATAATATACTTTTAGAAAATATATTTTTAGTTTCTACTATTCATTTTCCATTTTTCTTATTTTAATTACTTAAATTAGATTTAAGTTGATTAAAAGGTAATTAATTAGTGGGTTAGCCTTAAACATAATTTTTAGAGGTTTTTATAATTTTGTAGGATTCTTGTGATGGTTAAGTAATTTTATAAATTTTCTTATAATTTTCTAAGTTAATTTAGTATTAATTGTAATTTAAATTAGTTTAATTAAGTTAAATAGTTTTTAATTAATAAAAAAATCCATAAAAAGACAAAAATATTTATTTTTATTTTTTATACTTTCTTCAAGTTCTAATTTAAGTTTAGAAATTATTTTTGCAAATTTCTAGTTTAATTTGTAAGACTTATAATTATTAGTTAATTTAAATTAGATTTAAATTAGTTTAATTAATTAAATAATATTTAAATATTAAAATAATCACTTTTATAATTTCATTTTTAATTTAAAATTTCTTTTTAATTTTTAAGTTTCAAAAAGTTCAAAAGCACCCCCTGTAGTTTGTAATTCACCAAATCCCATTTTTCCAGTCCGTTACGTGATCTTAATTGTGAATTTGTGCATATTCTTGTATATCTGATTTTTGTGAATATTATATCTGTGTACAAATACTAAAATAACAGTAGCAATATCAATTCCACATCATCTGGGCTACTGTCCTCAATGCCACTCTCTCATAAACGATTTCGAACGACACCATTTCAATCTCGCTGGGACTTTAACGACCCGGGGACACACTATACTATCCACGGAGTATTGGGATAAGCTATTTTTGACTAGTTGACCTTGGTCAATTATATCTGACTGCTTTCACCCCAATCAAAATTTGGCGCCGCTGCCGGGGAGGTTGTTGCGTGCTTTATAAAATCGTTTTAAGTTTAGTGGTTTTCAAAAACCCTCCCTGTACAAATTTCAAACAAATTTGTAAAAAGTTTTTGTAAAAACATAATCATATAAAAAAGTTCATTAACACTTTTCCTAGAGCGTTAAAAACACGAAAAAAATTAAAAACAACAAAACAAACTGTGAAGTTAAATTACTTTGTTTTCTTTAAGATTACAACCTAAAACAGTTGGTTTAAGGTAAGTTCTGACATTAAATTGCGAACTAAAGAGGAAACATATTTACTTCCTCCCGCCAGCCTGCGAGTAATCTTAAAAGAACGATTTCGATTAATGATACGTGGGAATCGCACTAGGCTTTACCTCTCAAGGGATCTTGAGAAGCTTACAACTCCCACCAGGCAGTGTACCTGATCGTTGTAGTATAGTATAGTGACAAGTACCGGGGGATTGATCGTTCAGCTTAGGAATAGTGTCGCTAGGATTAGAAAACCTAAATACTAGTTCTAAAGGTGAGGGATGATTATTTTTGTATTTTATATTTTTTAGAAAGCAAGTAAAAATCTCGGGTTTGAAGGATTTTGGCGGAATTAGTTGCTAATCAACTAACCCAATACTAAAGATGCAATCAAAATAAAATACTAGAAATGAAAATAAACGAAATTATACTAAAGTTGTGAGCAATAAGTGGAGAAAATGTGTTTACTTAGATTTCACTACTCCCTATACATCTTTTACACGTTAATTACTTGTTATAATTGCATGGATGACGGATCGTATTCCTTAATACCATTCATGGGGTGGCACACTTAACTCCCCAATTCTATGAGCTCTTATCTCCTCCTATACCATGCTCAGCACAACCATAGGGATTATAAATAGTGGCTCATGCATTAAATACAACCAATAAAGACCTAGTGCGCGTCGGTTCATGTTTCTTAAGACGTTCAAGCATGTTACCAACTGGAGATCTGCCAGTTTTCTTAAGCCTAACATATAAATCATTCATCCAAGACAAGTATAAACAAGTAATCAACACATAATTAACATCTAGGTTTCATTAGATCCAAGCAAACACAAGATAGATCTAGCCTAGCATGATGGAATTAAGACAAGAACAAGATATAGACAACCAACACATAGACATATTGATTGAATTAAAAGAACACTTATCTCAATTACACATGAAAGGTATCAAGGGCTTGGAACCCTTGAAAAACCTGTAAAATTCGCACCGAGTTCGTACTTAGGGTTTCTACAAAACTTCTCTCTTTTTAATGTGAAAATTAGAAAAGTATATATAGGAATAGGGGTCTGACGGCGTCAAGAATAAACTTGTGACGCCGTCACCTCGCCGCCAAAACTCTTCTCGGACTGCCTTGATCTACATTTGACGCCGTCATGTGATAATCATTTCCAGGCCGTCATGACTTTTACTCTTGACGCCCTACTTCGTGATGCCGTCAAATCTGTACTGGATCGTCATGGAATTTTGCTCTTGACGCCGTCAGGGAGTTACTCTTGACGCCGTCACCTACTGTTCCCAGCATGGAAAATTAAGACTTTGGCGTTTTCTTCACTTTTATGCTCCAAAAACGTTCGAATTGCTTCCTTTTCCAGATTTCACTCCCAAAGCACCTAAAATCACAAAAGGAACGATTTAGGGCAATATTTGATCAAATAAATTCAATTCCGGGCTTAAATGACCCCCTAAAAGTGGATCATTTTTCGCCTCATCATATACCCTTACACTTGAGATTTGCTTGTCCTCAAACAAATGCGCTTTTATTCTAGTCAAAATACAAGTTATGGGTCATTTAACACTAATATAAAAGTAATTACAACAAATAATCGTTCCACTAAAGACCAATAGACAAGCACGGAGGTCATACACTAGCACCTCACAAATAGTGTTTAGATACTCACATCTCTCGGGTGTAATAAAGTATAAATTACAATATGGAAACGGAAGATATCTCTCACTATCTGTCATAGCAAAATAGATTACCATAGGCTTGGGAAAGGATCAAACCTCCACCACATGGCGTAAGCACCTAAGATAAAATATCAAAGAGGTCTTTTAAAGGGTTGTAACGTTAGGTGTAGGGATATGAAATACACGGTTTTGTTGGATAAAGGAAGTTTTACTGGTGGCGAGTTAACAATCTTAGTTAATTACATGTACAATATGGCGTTGCTAAGCTAAGACTAGACTCGACTTAAGCTAATAAATGAAAAATAACAAAAACATAAAATGAACATAGAATAAAAAGGGATGGTAGTCCGTTTTTTTTTTTTTTTTTTTTTTTTTTTTTTTTTTTTTTTTTTTTTTGCATACACTCTTACCTTACCATCCAAAATAATAGATCATAGGGAATGAACATTTCCCTTACACTTGAATTTTTACATACTTTACAATAAACTATTCTAATGACTCGAATTAAGAAAATCAAAACACTTGGAGCACTTTTAAGATTAACGCACATATGGGGGTAATAAATGATGTTCTTCCCCATTACTCCATAAAACAAGTACTTTTACCCATGAGTCTCAATCGTCCCAAAACAATATGTACAAGGATATGACTCGACTTAGCAACCATGTAATCAATTGGAAAGTTAACTTAGGGTTTAACAAATAACAATAATGCACTAAAAATGAGCGCATACATGGAACGCTAAGGCGATTTGGGTGTACATTTAAGTGGGGTGTAACAAATTCTTCCTTTAAGTAAAATGCTTAAAGTTAGAAACGAAAAGATAGGCTCGGAGGGGTGTACTAGGGGTCTCGTGTACTAAAAAATGAGTACAACGCTAAGGGTGTGGGAAAAATTAGTTGACTTAACTAGCCAAGTAATATGACTTAAATGGTCAAGTAATTATGATACAGGTTTAACACAAGGGTAATCCTAATGCCTCTTATCATGTAGTAAATCCTACTACACGAATGTAGTCTCACTAGCGGTCTCGGGATGCATCACTAACGCAAGTTCTAGAATGTACACTCATAAGCACTAATAGTAAATGCTTTTCCTATCAAATCTAAAGGCGAACCTCTCATATTTGGGTGGAAAATTTTTCTGAAAGTACGGTTGTGTGCTAGTCATACAATCTCCTATCCATGAGACGCTTGCTATGGCTAAAGTTTCACTCCTAAATGTTGTAAAAAATTTAAATTTGGCACTAAAATTACACTAACAAGTATTTCTCGTAGTTTTATTACACATCTACTATTAAACAAACAAACTCAAGCGAAAGTGTATTTGTAAGGTATAATCATTTTACACTCAAGCGAAAGTGTAAGCGAAAGTGTATTTGAAAGTGGCCAGGTTAGATCTTCCTCCAAGAAAATGAACAATCAAAGCTTCCCTTCCAGAATATAAATCATCTTCTTGTCATGCATAACCTGTAAAACCTGATAAAATAGACAAGACAACCTCGCATAAAATCGGCGGCATCCTATATAAGTTACTGAATCCTAGAAAACAAGATAAGATATAATGCTTGTGGAATGAAGTTTGCAGATCTCCTGGAGATTATAAAACTTAATAATTCACAAAAACCATAAAACTCCGTTAGAAAAACAAAACTGGTAAAATTTCCAGATTTTTACACTTGACGCCGTCAAGAGTAAACTCTTGACGCCGTCAGAAGTGACCTGGAGAAATTCTTATGTTAAGTTTCCGGAAAATTTCTGGAAAAACTTGTTTCCTGGAAAATCCTGCAAAACTTCATTATGACTCAATACAAGCATTTGACTCTAACAAATACGAATATACATGTTCATTTAATATTGTGGAGAATCATGATTGGTTTGTTTCTTGAAAACATATTTGGGGTTTCCCCTTACACTTATCTTTTGCAAAAATACCTTTAGGTGGAGTTAAGACTAGGCCAAAACAACAAAGTAAAGTATTTCCACCATTTAGTTTAGAAACATGATCTACCAACAATAAAAATTAAGCATGCATACGGAAGCAAATAACAAACAAACAAATAAACAAACAAACAAAATGAATAACGTCACCATGAGAACCACTGATTATTTCAAACAAAAGTAAACATGAAAATAAATTGTTCAAGGCCAACAGAGGCCGCATCCTAAGCTATTACAATACTAAATGTTTCAAATTACACAACCATAAATAAATTGTTCAGAAACAACAGAAATCAAGAGGAATCACTGGGGAGGAGGACCAAAGCGGTAGTCATAGCCAGGAGGGAGGTGTCCGGTGTACCCGTAGGGAGGGTAGTCAGTCTCACGGCCGGGGAATGGGTCAATCTGCAGATGAGGCTCAAGCTGATCTCGGGTGGAGAGGTGCTGCATCTGGTGGATGGTGTGATCATACATCCAATCAAAACGTTGGTCAGTGGTGGTCCGCCATGCGTCCATCTGACCCATCCAGGCACCCTGGTGTGCCTGCCAGTCTCTCCGACTCATGTGTCGGTAGTAGTCAGCTGTCCCCTCCTCATAACCCTGGAACTGATGCTGCTGGGGCCCTACTTCATCATCAGCATCCTCCTCAACATCAGGCCCCCTGCCTCATACTAGTTATAGGTCCCATTCCTCTCTAGCATCACAATGCTCATCTGCCTGAGGGATTTAGCCCTCACTACCCTACATGCCCCACAGTCGCTCAAGTACCCCATGATCGGAGGAGTAAGAAGATCGTAGGAACGAGCCAACCGGGTCACGAACATCCCCCCATACACCTTGTCGATATCCCTCTCACCCACACTGGTCCTCAAATAACTGGCCACCCAAAATGGGATGTTGCAGTAGACATCCGCTGAAAAGATGATGTACAAGTAGAAAAGATCTGAAGCAGTGACACGGTGAGTGGTGCCATGACGTCTTGACAGGCTGTATGTGATGCACCTGTGGACCAACCTAACTATGGGGTCCCTGATGGATGCTGCCCCAGTAGCCGAGGTGTAAACCCCGTCCCTTATGGTCGGCCAAAAAGTGATACACCTCATCTCACTCCTCCGAGTCTCCCCATGTAACAACCTCTGCATAAAAGTCCCATCAACCTCCTCCCTAGTATACAACCCAATCCTCCAACCAAACTCAGTGACTGAACATGACCGCAATTCTCCCCCTAGCCTAAAATATATAGTGGTGCCCCCACATCCGTCCTAGCCTCAGCCTGATCAAAATGAAAGGTCGCAAAGAACTCCCTCACCAACTCACTATACACTGTCTCTCTAATCCTAAACAACCTCTCCCACTGAGGACCCACAAACCCATCAGTGTGGATCCTCTCCAAAAACGCAGCTTCCAACCCTTGGGCCCTAAGAAACTCCCAATCAACTACAGCCCCAGCATCAATATGGTGGTTACAAAGTTCCGCATACTTGGTGGTGGCGCCAACAGTGTCAAACTCGCTCCAACTATGGACCAATTCTCCATAATTGACTCTTTGGGACCTAGAGGAACTGCCCCGATGTTGACGAGATCTTTTGCTCATTTTCCTGGAAAAGGTAGAGTGAACGAAAATGATTAGAACGAGAATTCTAATGATTTTCATGCTGTCAGACACATCTGACTCCGTCAAGAGTCGTCCTGACGCCGTCAGACTGATCAGAATCCGAATCATGCAAATGCGAGGGAAAAATCAATTTTCAAACTCTTAACCCATTACCCAAACGCTCCTTTAATCAGAAAACATGGGTGGGGGGGGGGGGGTCAAAGAATCCGTGGCATGAGTGGCTTTCCCTAAACTAATGCATGATTCGAGTGGGATAACATAATCAACGGGTAACCCCATGTTTACAAATCACCAAATGGATGGCATTACGATTTGTTAATGATGGGTCAAGAATGGGGTTTCGGGCGAAAGGGGTTTTCTAAATTGATGGATCCTAAGGACAATTGATCGAAAAAGAATGAAGAAAAATCACTTACCAAGTGAAGATTGGATGCGGAAGACGTCGAATTGAAGGGTGGAGATTCGGAGTGGTAGCAACACTTTGGGTGAGATTTGTGGGGTATGGGTTGAAAGTGATTGGTTTTGGGGTTAATATTGCTGATCTATCGAGCTGACGGCGTCAAGAGTTATGTCTGACGCCGTCAGATGCCCGTGTGAGGTGAGAAATGGAGTAATTCCATGTTTAGTCCCTACACTTTGTGTGAATAGCTAAACATTAGTAAAACTCATGAGTAGCTATTCCGTTAACGAGGTCCGCCAGGGTCGAACATCTCATTACTGTCACGGAAAGAGGTAAGGTTGTAGAAGGGGTTGGGTGACGTTCTGGCTAAGTTGTAACCTGTGCACGGGTCACTGGTGTGTAAAAAGAGATGTTGTTCCATAGAGGGTTTCAAATCAGTGGTGTTTTTGAGGTACAACCTCTTTACACCGGGTTTAAAGCCAAAAGAACGTCTCTTGGATAAGTTCGGGACTGTGGTTCGAAAGCATCCAACGAAAATGTTATGAAATTGCGAACTCTTCTCTGCATGGGGATGCTCATGAGAACGGTGTAATACCCCAGGCAAATCTCACATTGGTTGTGACTTGGAGTGATGCTCTGATACCATCTGTAACACCCCGCCTTATAGACCACAATATTGTCCGCTTTACCCGAAGGCTCATGACTTTGCTTTTGTGGCCCTCATGTGAAGACTTCCCGGCAGGTCACCCAAGCCAGTACTACTCTCAGATGAGCACGCTTAACCGTATGGCCGATTAACTGTTCCACCACAAAAAATGTAATACCCCAGGCAAATCCCACATTGGCTGTGACTTGGAGTGATGCTGGGACATATATGTTAACATTCGCCTTATATGACACAACGCGTTTTGTGGTGGAACGGTTAATCGGCCATACGGTTAAGCGTGCTCATGTGAGAGTAGTACTGGCTTGGGTGACCTGCCGGGAAGTCTTCACATGAGGGCCACAAAAGCAAAGTCGTGAGCCTTCGGGTAAAGCGGACAATATTGTGGTCTATAAGGCGGGGTGTTACAGATGGTATCAGAGCCACTCCAAGCCGTTCGGGATGTGGGGCAAACTTCATCGGGGACGATGAATCCCTACGGGGGTAAATGTAATACCCCAGTCAAATCCCACATTGGCTGTGACTTGGAGTGATGCTGGGACATATATGCTAACATTCGCCTTATATGACACAACGCGTTTTGTGGTGGAACGGTTAATCGGCCATACGGTTAAGCGTGCTCATGTGAGAGTAGTACTGGCTTGGGTGACCTGCCGGGAAGTCTTCACATGAAGGCCACAAAAGCAAAGTCATGAGCCTTCGGGTAAAGCGGACAATATTGTGGTCTATAAGGCGGGGTGTTACAAACGGGGGGTAGCTAATGGTGAAGCACTTGGGGAAAATTTCCCGCTATCCTCTTGGTCAAACACCAAAGGGGTTGAAACCTCGAAGACTTTTTCAATTTTTTTAGGTACGGAATTTTCTTTGATCTTTTCTTTGACCCTTGATATGAATTGGTCTGCTAAATTCATAAAAGCTTTGTGAGTGCTTTCCATGCGTGCTTCTAGGTGCTGGATTTGTTTTTCCTGATTATCCATGAAGGTTACCATTATCCCTTCGAATTCCTCTTGTCGTGAACGTTCAGGAAAATTGTGGTCGATAACCGTATTCCTACGTAAATTAGGATTCCACATGGGTTCAGCAGCAAGCTTCTCAATACTCATTAATTCTTTTACCTGCTTCTCGATGCTTCCTAACAACTGTTCTTGGGTGGCATATGCGTAGTCAAGTTTTCCCTTGCTTGGGAACATCGGGTCCTCCCATCCTTCTTCTTCGTATTGTGCCAACCCTTTAAGAACTTTCCAGCACTCTTCAATGCTAAGTCTATTTAGCCTGCCCTTGGCTACGTAATTAATGGCTCTCCTTGTTTGATAGTCAACTTTATCGTAAAAGATTTGAATCTGGAGCCATGGTTCGATGCCATGATGAGGGACTTTTCGGAGTAAGTCCTTGAAACGAGTCCATGCTTCATAAAGAGATTCATTTTGACGTTGTTGGAACATCAATATGTCATTTCTAAGCTTAGTAGTTCTCCCCGGTGGGAAAAATTGAGCAAGGAAACGAGTGGTGAGATCATCCCATGTGGTGATGGATCCCGCGGGTAAACGCTCAAGCCATTGACTAGCTTGATCCCGTAGAGAGAATTGGAATAGGCGTAATCGGGTTGTCTCTCTAGTTGCAACATCTAGGTCTATGGAATCTACGATTTTGAGGAAGTCCTTAAGATGTTGGTTTGGATCTTCGGAACGAAGTCCATGGAATGCACATCCGCTTTGCACCAACCGGATGGTGTCGGATCGCAAGGGGGTCACATTGGCTCCGGTGAGCTCAATGGTGTTTCGGTAGCCTTGGTGGCTAGGTCGGGAATACTCTCCTAAGGTTCGGGGCCTAAGGGGTTCTAATGGTGGGTTTTGTTGTGGTGGGATGACGGGTTCAAAGATGTTCCCGTTGTCCATGATGTCGGATGGTTACGAACAAAGGCACAAAGAAATAAGATAGACTAAAGAGAACCTAAAAATAAAAATAAAATCTTACTAGAAAGGAATCTAGCATGTAGACCTAATAAAAAGAAATTCTAACCTAGACAATAACTATTCCCCGGGCTGCGGCGCCAAAAACTTGATACGTGGGAATCGCACCAGGCTTTACCTCTCAAGGGATCTTGAAAAGCTTACAACCCCCACCAGGCAGTGTACCTGATCGTTGTAGTATAGTATAGTGACAAGTACCGGGGGATTGATCGTTCAGCTTAGGAATAGTGTCGCTAGGATTAGAAAACCTAAATACTAGTTCTAAAGGTGAGGGATGATTATTTTTGTATTTTATATTTTTTAGAAAGCAAGTAAAAATCTCGGGTTTGAAGGATTTGGGCGGAATTAGTTGCTAATCAACTAACCCAATACTAAAGATGCAATCAAAATAAAATACTAGAAATGAAAATAAACGAAATTATACTAAAGTTGTGAGCAATAAGTGGAGAAAATGTGTTTACTTAGATTTCACTACTCCCTAGACATCTTTTACACGTTACTTACTTGTTATAATTGCATGGATGACGGATCGTATTCCTTAATACCATTCATGGGGTGACACACTTAACTCCCCAATTCTATGAGCTCTTATCTCCTCCTATACCATGCCCAGCACAACCATAGGGATTATAAACAGTGGCTCATGCATTAAATACAACCAATAAAGACCTAGTGCGCGTCGGTTCATGTTTCTTAAGACGTTCAAGCATGTTACCAATTGGAGATCTGCCAGTTTTCTTAAGCCTAACATATAAATCATTCATTCAAGACAAGTATAAACAAGTAATCAACACATAATTAACATCTAGGTTTCATTAGATCCAAACAAACACAAGATAGATCTAGCCTAGCATGATGGAATTAAGACAAGAACAAGATATAGACAACCAACACATAGACATATTGATTGAATTAAAAGAACACTTATCTCAATTACACATGAAAGGTATCAAGGGCTTGGAACCCTTGAAAAACCTGTAAAATTCGCACCAAGTTCGTACTTAGGGTTTCTCCAAAACTTCTCTCTTTTTAATGTGAAAATTAGAAAACTATATATAGGAAAAGGGGTCTGATGGCGTCAAGAAAAAACTTGTGACGCCGTCACCTCGCCGCCAAAACTCTTCTCGGACTTCCTTGATCTACATTTGACGCCGTCATGTGATAATCATGTCAAGGCCGTCATGACTTTTACGCTTGACGCCCTACTTTGTGACACCGTCAAATCTGTACTGGATCGTCATGGAATTTTGCTGTTGACGCCGTCAGGGAGTTACTCTTGACGCCGTCACCTACTGTTCCCAGCATGGAAAATTAAGACTTTGGCGTTTTCATCACTTTTATGCTCCAAAAACGTCTGAATTGCTTCCTTTTCCAGATTTCACTCCCAAAGTACCTAAAATCACAAAAGGAACGATTTAGGGCAATATTTGATCAAATAAATTCAATTCCGGGCTTAAATGACTCCCTAAAAGTGGATCATTTTTCGCCTCATCAGTTAACGAATCAGTTCCAAAAATATTTCCCAAGTTTTCTGCACACACACCCATAAGCCTTAAGCTGTTTTTCAAATTAATAAATACATAAAATCTTACCACCGCAAACCAAGGCTGAACGCCTACCAACTGGGGGTGTGGACATAATAAGTTCCTAAACTTAAGATTAAAACTTGCCTTTATATCCCTGTAAGTGGTATACCTTTTTTAAAGAAGCCATTCACTTGTGATAATTGGTTTAAGTTTATTGTGGTTTTGCCTCGATCTTGTTTTGAAAAATTGTTTTTAGTGCATGCGCACTCGGTCACAAACAAAACGTAAACATCAGAAAAACGTACCCGAGCTACGTTCTGACACACAAGAACCAAAGACCGAAATGGCCGTTGGGCCACCACCACCATTACCACCCCCTGACCCTCCCAGGGATGTGCCAGCTCCCGATCTCCGAACGATGGAGGAGCTGTGCCAGATTACCATGCAAGGGCGGGGTGGGCCTATTGCACCACTCACTATTGAGGCTACGGACTTTGGCCTCAAGCACCACATGATCCAACAAGTCCAGAATTCGTGTCAATTTCACGGATTACCGGGTGACGATGCCAATAAGCATCTTGACAAATATCTCACGGTCACCCAAAGCATGAAACAGCATGGTGTCACCGATGATGCCCTCCGGCTGTACCTCTTCCCCTATTCTCTCACTCATCATGCCACTGCATGGTTTGACCGACTCCCAAAGAATTCTATTCGCACCTTTGATGAAATGGTAACCAAGTTTTTAGCAAAATACTTTCCACCTTCCATGGTTACCAAGTTACGAAATGATATCAGCAACTTCCGGCAACGTCCCGATGAGTCTCTTTTTGAGGCTTGGGAACGTTATAAGCTAGCTATTGATCGGTGCCCTAACCACAATATGTTGCAAGTTACCATCATAGATACCTTCTATAATGGTCTGACATTAAGGCACCGGGATATTCTCAATGCTGCTACTGGTGGGACCTTTATGAAAAGTCGTCTCAAGGAGTGCTATGACTTGATTGAAAACATGACTGCCCACCATAACTTTTGGGATTCCTCTGCGGAGAGGGATGCGTCATGTAATTCCGTTACTCCTTCATCGCCATCTCCTGAAATAATTGCTCTTACCAAAAAGATGGATGATATTTCTACGGCTGTGTTGAGAATGAACCAAACGATGCAAAATCAGGTTCAAAATCAACAGGTGAAAGCCGTGGCCCGAAGTTGTGAAACTTGTGGGGGCCCTCATCTGTATTCCGAGTGTCCAGCTACTGCTGCCTTTCCTCAAGAGAACGTTTATGCTGCTCACGGTTCCTACAATACGGGGGGTAATTCTTACCAACCGCAAGGGGACCGTAATCTCCTAAGCTATCGTTCCAACAATTTTCTCGGACCTCCCGGTTTTAACCCAAATCAAAACCGTAATTCGAATCAGAATTTTAACCAAGGTCAAAACTCAAATTTCCAAAACCCGAATCAAAATCAAGGCCAGTTTAATCAAAACAATTTTCAAAATGGCAATCAAAACCAAGGTTTTCAAGGAAATTTTCAAAGAAACCAAAATCAAGGAAATTACAATCAGGGTAATTTCAATCAGAGAAACACTTTTCAGGGTAACAACAATCAAATTCAAGGGAATTTTCAAAACAATCATGTTCAAAATCCTCCTGTTCAAAATCAAAACATTGTTCCACCCTCGTCTTCCTCCGATGCTGTGTTTAAACAATTCATGAAAGCACAAGAGGAAACGAATCGGTTATTGCTTAGCACGATCTCTGAGCTTCAGAAGTCTTTAAATGATCGACCCTCGGGCCCGGGTACACTACCGAGCAACACGATCGCTAACCCGAGGGGCGATGTCAAAGCGATCACCACCCGAAGTGGGGTATCATACAATGGACCCTCGATTCCTTCTACCTCTTCTTCTCCTCCTAAGGTAGCGGAACGTGAACATGAGGTTACCACGGACACGGTACTTCCTACTAATAACGGAGGTATCAACAACGTCCACCCTCAAGTTGTCCCGGTCCCGGCTCGTAAGCCGAAAGTTGTATTTGATCCCCCTGTAAGTTCTGATGAAATCCCAAAGAATGATCCTAAGCCTTCAATTCCATATCCTTCACGTTTGAATGATCAAAAGAACCGCGAAAAAGCTAACCATCGGATGGAAAAATTTTATCAAATTTTCCAAGAATTACACTTTGATATTAGCTTCGCGGACGCTCTTCTTCTCATGCCTAAATTTGCTTCAACAATCAAAAATTTGATAAGCAACAAAGAAAAACTTTGTGAGATGGCAAAAACTCCTCTTAATGAGCATTGCTCAGCAGTGCTCTTGAAAAAGCTTCCCGAAAAGCTTGGAGATCTCGGGAAATTTCTCATTCCTTGTATTTTCCCTGGGATGGTTGAATGCTTTGCCTTGGCCGATCTTGGTGCAAGCATTAACCTGATGCCTTACACAGTCTGGAAAAGACTCTCACTTCCTGCTCTCACTCCAACCTGCATGACACTCGAGCTTGCAGACCGTACTATATCCCGTCCTCTCGGCATTGCCGAAGATATCTTCGTGAAAGTAGGAAAGTTCCATTTTCTGGCAGATTTCGTGATTGTTGATTTCGATGCTGACCCAAGAGTTCCTCTCATTCTTGGGAGGGATTCTTAAGAATGGGTCGAGCTTTAATCGATGTATTCGAGGAAGAAATCACTCTACGTGTTGGTGGCGAAGCCATCACATTCAATCTTGATCAGACTTCAAGATACTCCTCCAACTATGATGCTGAAACGGTTAACCGAATTGATATCATCGATGTTGCGTCTGAGGAGTATTTTCAAGAAGTCCTTGGTTTCTCATCCAGTGGCAGTCTTTCTACTGACCCTATCATTTCCGACTCTTCCCCTTCCCTCACTCCGTTTGAGGGAAGTGACTTCCTTCTGGAAGAGGTCGAGGCTTTTCTTGCTCAAGATAGCTCAATCCCAAGTGGGGTTGATGAAAACTATCTTGACCCGGAGGGGGACATTCTTCTCCTTGAAAGATTGTTAAATGACGATCCTTCACCCTCTCCGTCTCCAAAAATACTTCATAAAGCGGAAGTCAAAAATGTTGAAATAACTGAAGACTTTCCCGAGGTTGAGCTCAAGGACTTGCCTCCTCATCTAGAATATGCATTTCTTGAGGGTGATAATAAATTGCCCGTCATTATTGCTAAAGACTTAAAAGATGAGGAAAAGGCAGCACTCCTGAAGGTTCTTAAAGCAAACAAGCAAGCAATTGCTTGGAAACTCTCCGACATTAAGGGCATAAGCCCGGACTTTTGTACACACAAAATCTTAATGGAGGATGAATTTAAGCCAGCAGTGCAACAACAGAGAAGGGTAAATCCAAAACTCCACGAAGTTATCAAACAAGAAGTTCTTAAACTTCTTGATGCGGGGTTGATTTATCCTATATCGGACAGTCCTTGGGTTAGCCCAATTCATTGTGTCCCTAAAAAGGGTGGCATTACCGTTGTCACCAACGAGGATAACGAGTTGATTCCAACTCGTTTGGTCACGGGTTAGCGAGTATGTATTGACTATCGAAAGTTAAATGAAGCCACCCGTAAAGACCATTTTCCTCTCCCTTTTATGGACCAGATGCTTGAAAGACTTGCGGGGAATGAATACTACTGCTTCCTCGATGGTTTTTCGGGTTACTTCCAAATCCCCATTGATCCCCAGGATCAAGAGAAGACTACCTTCACATGCCCCTACGGAACTTTTGCTTACAGACGTATGCCTTTCAGCTTATGTAATGCACCAGGCACGTTCCAGAGGTGCATGATGTTTATCTTTTCCGAAATGATCGGGAAAACCATGGAGGTATTCATGGATGACTTTTCAGTCATCGGGGATTCATTCCAGTCTTGCCTCTCCCACTTGGAACAAATGCTTAAACGTTGCAGAGAAACGAATCTAAGTCTCAACTGGGAGAAGAGCCCCTTATAGTCAAGGAGGGCATTGTCCTCGGCCAAAAAATTTCAAAAAATGGGATTGAGGTTGACAGAGCCAAAATTGATGTCATCGCTAAATTACCTCATCCCACCACCGTAAAAGGTGTTAGGAGCTTTTTGGGTCATGCCGGCTTCTACCGTAGGTTTATCCAAGATTTTTCTAAGATTGCCCGGCCTATGACCCATCTCCTCGAGAAGGATGCTCCTTTCATCTTCTCTCCTGAGTGCATCGAAGCTTTTGAAACATTAAAGAAAAAGCTTACCGAGGCACCGATTCTTGTTGCCCCCGATTGGGACCTACCTTTTGAGCTTATGTGCGATGCTAGTGATTTTGCCATAGGTGCGGTCTTGGGGCAACGAAAAGCAAAATACTTTCAGCCTATACACTACGCAAGCAAAACTATGACCGAGGCTCAAGGTCATTACACCACCACCGAAAAAGAACTTCTAGCTGTGGTGTATGCCTTTGAGAAATTCCGGCCATACTTGATCCTGACCAAATGCGTGGTGTATACGGATCACTCGGCTTTGAAGTACCTATTTGCAAAGCAAGATGCAAAGCCGAGGCTTCTCCGTTGGGTTCTCCTCCTTCAGGAATTTGATATCATTATCCGTGATAAAAAAGGAGCTGAGAACCTTGCTGCTGATCATCTCTCATGATTAGAAAACCCTCATCCGGATGTGTTCGAGAAAAAGGAAATAAATGAAACATTTCCTCTCGAAACACTCAATGCGGTTGCTTTTCGTGGTGACTCTACTACCCCATGGTTTGCCGACTTTGCAAATTACCATGCGGGTAACTACGTCGTTAAGGGGTTGACGTCCCAATAGAAGAACAAATTCTTCAAAGACGTTAAACATTACTTCTGGGATGACCCCTTTCTCTTCAAAATCTGTGCCGATCAAGTCATCAGGCGATGTGTATACGGACAGGAAGCCGCTGATATTCTCAAGGCTTGCCATGCTGGACCCACCGAGGGCCACCACAGTCCTAACTACACCGCCAAAAAGGTGTTTGATTCCGGTTTCTATTGGCCCACGATCTATAAGGATGCCCACGAGTTAGTCAAAGCCTGTGATGCTTGTCAGCGTCACGGGAATATTTCACAAAAGAACGAAATGCCACAAAATGCTATTCAAGTTTGTGAAATCTTTGACGTCTGGGGCATTGATTTTATGGGGCCATGATGCGTGGGAATCGCAACAGGCTTTACCTCTCGAGGGATCTCGAGAAGCTTACAACCCCCACCAGGCAGTGTACCTGATCGCTGTAGTATAGTATAGTGACAAGTACCGGGGGATTGATCGTTCAGCTTAGGAATAGTGTCGCTAGGATTAGAAAGCCTAAATTACTAGTTCTAAAGGTGAGGGATGATTATTTTTGTGTTTTTATACTTTATGGAAAGCAATTAAAATTCTCGGGTTTTGGAAGAGTGGGCGGAATTAGATGCTATTCAACTAACCCAAAACTAAGATGCAATCAAAATAAAATACTAAAAATGAAAATAAACTAATTATACTAAGGTTGTGAGCAGTAATTGGAGAAAATGTGTTTACTTAGATTTCACTACTCTCTAGATATCTTTTACACGTTAATTACTTGTTATAATTGCATGGATGACGGATTGTATTCCTTAATACCATTCATGGGGTGGCATACACAACTCCCCAATTCTGTGAGCTCTTATCTCCTCCTACACCATGCCCAGCACAACTATAGGGATTGTAAACAGTGGCTCATGCATTAAATACAACCAATAAAGACCTAGTACGCCTCGGTTCATGTTTCTTAAGACGTTCAAGCATGTTACCATTTGGAGATCTGCCAGTTTTCTTAAGCCTAACATATAAATCATTCATCCACAACAAGAATAAACAAGTAATCAACACATAATCAATATCTAGGTTTCATTAGATCTAAGCAAACACAAAAGAGATCTAGCCTAGCATAATGGAATTGAGACAAGAACAAGATATAGACAACCAACACATAGACATATTGATTGAATTAGAAGAACACTTATCTTAATTACAATGCAAGGTATCAAGGGTTTGGAACCCTTGAAAAACCTGTAAAAGTAGCACCAAAATCGTCCTTAGGGTTTCTCTAAAACTTCTCTTTTTATTGTGTGAAAATTAGAAAACTATATATAGAAAAACAGGTCTGACGGCGTCAAGAGTAATCTTGTGACGCCGTCACCTCGCCGCCAAAACATTCCTCGGACTGCCTAGATCTACTTCTGACGCCGTCAAGAGTTATGCACTTCCAGGCCGTCATGACTCTTTTACTCTTGACGCCCTTCTCACGTGACGCCGTCAAAACTCTACTGGACCGTCATGGGAATTCATGAAATTTGCTCTTGACGCCGTCACCTACTGTTCCCAGCATGGAAAATTAAGACTTTGGCGTTTTCTTCATTTTTATGCTCCAAAAACGTCCGAATTGCTTCCTTTTCCAGATTTCACTCCCAAAGTACCTAAAATCACAAAAGGAACGATTTAGGGCAATATTTGATCAAATAAATTCGAATTCGGGCTTAAATGACCCCCTAAAAATGGATCATTTTTCACCTCATCATATACCCTTACACTTGAGATTTGCTTGTCCTCAAGCAAATGCGCTTTTATTCTAATCAAAATACAAGTTAGGGGTCATTTAACACTAATATAAAAGTAATTAGAACAAATAATCGTTCCACTAAAGACCAATAGACAAGCACGGAGGTCATACACAAGCACCTCACAAATAGTGTTTAGATACTCACATCTCTCGGGTGTAATAAAGTGTAAATTACAATATGGAAACGGAAGATATCTCTCACTACCTGTCATAGCAAAATAGATTACCATAGGCTTGGGAAAGGATCAAAGAGGTCTTTTAAAGGGTTGTAACGTTAGGTGTAGGGATATGAAATACACGGTTTTGTTGGATAAAGGAAGTTTTACTGGTGGCGAGTTAACAATCTTAGTTAATTACATGTACAATATGGCGTTGCTAAGCCAAGACTAGACTCGACTTAAGCTAATAAATGAAAAATAACGAAAACATAAAATAAACATAAAATGAAACGGGATGGTAGTCCGTATGTTTTTTCTCTTTTTCCTTTTCCTATTTTTTTTCTTTTTCTTGATTTTTTCGATTTTTTTTTTAATTTTTTTTTTATTTTTTTTAAGACATACACTCTTACCCTATCATCCAAAATAATACATCATAGGGAATGAACATTCCCCTTACACTTGAATCTTTACATACTTTACAATAAACTAATCTAATGACTCGAATTAAGAAAATCAAAACACTTGGAGCACTTTTAAGATTGACGTACATATGGGGGTAATAAATGATGTTCTTCCCCATTACTCCATAAAATAAGTACTTTTACCCATGAGTCTCAATCGTCCCAAAACAATATGTACAAGGATATGACTCGACTTAGCAACCATGTAATCAATTAGATAGTTAACTTAGGGTTTAACAAATAACAATAATGCACTAAAGATGAGCGCATACACGGAAGGCTAAGGCGATTTGGTTGTACATTTAAGTGGGGTGTAAAAAATTCTTCCTTTAAGTAGAATGCTTAAAGTTAGAAACGAAAAGATAGGCTCGGAGGGGTGTACTAGGGGTTTCGTGTACTAAAAATGAGTACAACGCTAAGGGTGTGGGAAAAATTAGTTGACTTAACTAGTCAAGTAATATGACTTAAATGGTCAAGTAATTATAATACGGGTTTAACACAAGGGTAATCCTAATGCCTCTTATCATGTAGTAAATCCTACCACATGAATGTAGTCTCGCTAGCGGTCTCAGGATGCATCACTAACGCAAGTTCTAGAATCTAAATGCTACCGGTACACTCATAAGCACTAATAATGAATGCTTTTCCTATCAAATCTAAAGGCGAACCTCACATATTTGGGTGGAAAATTTTTCTGAATATACGGTTATGTACTAGTCATACAATCTCCTATCCATGAGACGCTTGCTATGGCTAAAGTTTCACTCCTAAATGTTGTAAAAAATTTTAAATTTGGCGTTAAAATTGCACTAAAAAATATTTCTCATAGTTTTATTACACATCTACCATTAAACAAAACAAACTCAAGCGAAAGTGCATATGTAAGTTATCATCTTTTTACCCTCCCCTTACACTTAAGATGAACATTGTCCCCAATGTTCAAGTAAAGAATGTAAAAGTGAAAAAGTAAAGAGAATGAAATCAAATACTCCCCTGATTCGCTCGGTATGGATAATAGGATGGCCAGGTTAAATCTTCCTCCAAGAAATTGAACAATCAAAGCTTCCCTTCCAGAATATAAATCATCTCCTTGTCATACATAACCTGTAAAACCTGACAAAATAGACAAGACAACCTCGCGTAAAATCGGCGGCATCCTATATAAGTTTCTAAATCCTAGAAAACAAAATAAGATATAATGCTTGTGGAATGAAGTTTGCAGATCTCCTGGAGATTATAAAACTTAATAATTCACAAAAACCATAAGACTCCGTTAGAAAAAACAAAACCGGTAAAATTTCCAGATTTTAACTCCTGACGCCGTCAAGAGTAAACCTCTGACGCCGTCAGAATGGACCTGCAGAAATTCTTATGTTAAGTTTCCAGAAAATTTCTGGAAAAACTTGGTCTTACTTCCTGGAAAATCCTGCAAAACTTCATTATGACTCAATACAAGCATTTGACTCTAACAAATACGAATATACATGCTCATTTAATATCGTGGAGAATCATGATCGGTTTGTTTCTTAAAAACATATTTGGGGTTTCCCCTTACACTTATCTTTTGCAAAAATACTTCTAGGTGGAGTTAAGACTAGGCCAAAACAACAAAGTAAAGTATTTCCACATTTTAGTTTAGGAACATGATCTACCAACAATAAAAATACAATATGCATACGGAAGCAAATAACAATCAAACAAATAAAATCACACAAAACATGGGTTGCCTCCCAAGAAGCGCTTTTCTTTATTTACGAGTCTTGTAGCTAGACTCAAGGTCATGGGTTACTACGTGATTTCATCATTGGTTCCATTCTCTAGGTCGTCTTCTAAACCAGTTTTGTATTCTGAACCTAGTCGCAAGCACTCTTTGTAGAAACCAAGCATCCTATTCTTTACATATTCTACTCCCCTACGTCTATCCTCCTCATTCCTATAATAAGCCGCTTGCTTATGTTCCTTTTCAAAATTAGAGAGAAGGCGGTATTGTTCGATCTTGTAGGGCATTTGATAAGCAACCTCATCATTCTCTTTCTTGAATCTAACTATCCCTAAAGTCGGATCATAACTCATCCTAGTGGCCTCAACAAATGGTTTTCCGAATACTATTTGACTTAGGCAAGCATCTATCACCGGACGAATGTCTTCTACTATCATAAAATCGATTTCATAGGTAAGATTCCCTATAATCACATGTAATCCCTTCACTCTTCCTGCAAAATTACTTATCAGATTCTTACCGGGCATCATCCTAAAATTGAGTTGCTTCTTCATCACCCAATTGTAATAAGTCCTAGTCATGATGTTCACGGGGGATCTAAGGTCGATGTAAGCTTTCCATATATGCATGTGCCCAATATTACATGGGATGTTAATGTTAGAGGGGTCTCCCATTTTGATAAGGGGGTTGCCAATGATATATGTTTTCTCGGGACTATCGAATAAATCCTTATGGTATTCCCGTTCTTCCTTGGTTGGCAACTTATCAAAGTATTCTTCTATAGGTTCTACCTCCTCTAATTCCTCATCCTTATTAACCTCAACTTCCCTACTCTCATCCTTACTATCGGCTTCTACTCTAACTTCATCCTTGTCGCTCTCCTCTATCTCCTTATCTATCGGCTTAATGGTGACCACATTGACAAAGTGGACATGTTTGGATGATGAGGGGTCCTTAATTTGGATTCCACTATTGGTGTCCCTAGTGTCCTTCCTAGGTGTGATTAATGCTTGGTTGTTGAGGGCTTTCAACAAGTTGTCAATCTTGTTGGTCATCTCCGTTTGTTGTTGGTTGAATTCGGTTTCGAACCTAGCTATGCGGGCTTCTTGAGATGCCATGAACTTTGACATCAATCCTTCAAGATTGTTGGTACTACCATAGTTGTTAGAAGGATTGTTGTTGAAGGTACGGTTGGATGGTGGACCGTTTGGTTGGTGGCGATTAGGCGGATTGGAAAAATTCGATTGATTTTGTTTCCACCTAAGGTTTGGGTGATTTTTCCAAGAGGGGTTGTATGAATCACCATAAGGGTTTGGCTCGGGTTTGAAAGTGTACCACTTATCTCCCGCTTCGTCGGTACGCGTGGATGCGTAGTCCGCAAAAGCTGTTCCGGGGAGTTCCACACAATCACGAGTGTCATGGGGACCACTACACAATTCGCATGAAGAAGTGATTTTGTTCACTTGGCTTGAAGGCTTAGGAGCATCGTAAGATTTCATGAGAAACTTGACTTGGTCCTCAAGTTCCATGATCCTACGGTCGGGAGTGCTAGAATTGTTCGAAGGCAAAGATATTGCCTTGACCGTTTTGTTCAAATCACGGGGATCATTCCAACTTTCGTTGTCATAGAGAGCAAGATCTTCTATGAGTTCCCATGATTGTTCCGCACTAAGATCACGTAGCTTACCACCGGCCGATTGGTCAATGGCTCGCCTCGTGGAGATATCGATATGGTCAAAAAAAATTTGGACTTGGAGCCAAAGATCTATGCCATGATGAGGGACTTTTTGGAGTAAGTCCTTGAAACGAGTCCATGCTTCATAAAGAGATTCATTTTGACGTTGTTGGAACATCAAGATGTCATTTCTAAGCTTAGTAGTTCTCCCCGGTGGGAAAAATTGAGCAAGGAAATGAGTGGTGAGATCATCCCATGTGGTGATGGATCCCGCGGGTAAACGCTCAAGCCATTGACTAGCTTGATCCCGTAGAGAGAATTGGAATAGGCGTAAACGGGTCGTCTCTCTAGTTTCAACACCTAGGTCTATGGAATCTACGATTTTGAGAAAGTCCTTAAGATGTTGGTTTGGATCTTCGGAACGAAGTCCAAGGAATGCACATCCGCTTTGCACCAACTGGATGGCGTCGGATTGCATGGGGGTCACATTGGCTCCGGTGAGCTCAATGGTGTTTCGGTAGCCTTGGTGGCTAGGTCGGGAGTACTCTCCTAAGGTTCGGGGCCTAAGGGTTCTAATGGTGGGTTTTGTTGTGGTGGGATGACGGGTTCAAAGATGTTACCACCTTCCATGATGTTAGATGGTAAAGAGTTACGAACAAAGGCACAAAGAAATAAGATAGACTAAAGAAGACCTAAAAATAAAAAATAAAATCTTACTAGAAAGGAATCTAGCAAGTAGACCTAATAAAAAGAAATCCTAACCTAGACAATAACTATTCCCCGGGCTGCGGCGCCAAAAACTTGATGCGTGGGAATCGCAACAGGCTTTACCTCTCGAGGGATCTCGAGAAGCTTACAACCCCCACCAGGCAGTGTACTTGATCGCTGTAGTATAGTATAGTGACAAGTACCAGGGGATTGATCGTTCAGCTTAGGAATAGTGTCGCTAGGATTAGAAAGCCTAAATTACTAGTTCTAAAGGTGAGGGATGATTATTTTTGTGTTTTTATATTTTATGGAAAGCAATTAAAATTCTCGGGTTTTGGAAGAGTGGGCGGAATTAGTTGCTATTCAACTAACCCAAAACTAAGATGCAATCAAAATAAAATACTAAAAATGAAAATAAACTAATTATACTAAGGTTGTGAGCAGTAATTGGAGAAAATGTGTTTACTTAGATTTCACTACTCCCTAGATATCTTTTACACGTTAATTACTTGTTATAATTGCATGGATGACGGATTGTATTCCTTAATACCATTCATGGGGTGACATACATAACTCCCCAATTCTATGAGCTCTTATCTCCTCCTACACCATGCCCAGCACAACTATAGGGATTGTAAACAGTGGCTCATGCATTAAATACAACCAATAAAGACCTAGTACGCCTCGGTTCATGTTTCTTAAGACGTTCAAGCATGTTACCATTTGGAGATCTGCCAGTTTTCTTTAGCCTAACATATAAATCATTCATCCACAACAAGAATAAACAAGTAATCAACACATAATCAATATCTAGGTTTCATTAGATCTAAGCAAACACAAAAGAGATCTAGCCTAGCATAATGGAATTGAGACAAGAACAAGATATAGACAACCAACACATAGACATATTGATTGAATTAGAAGAACACTTATCTCAATTACAATGCAAGGTATCAAGGGTTTGGAACCCTTGAAAAACCTGTAAAAGTAGCACCAAAATCGTCCTTAGGGTTTCTCCAAAACTTCTCTTTTTATTGTGTGAAAATTAGAAAACTATATATAGAAAAACAGGTCTGACGGCGTCAAGAGTAATCTTGTGACGCCGTCACCTCGCCGCCAAAACATTCCTTGGACTGCCTAGATCTACTTCTGACGCCGTCAAGAGTTATGCACTTCCAGGCCGTCATGACTTTTTTACTCTTGACGCCCTTCTCACGTGACGCCGTCAAAACTCTACTGGACCGTCATGGGAATTCATGAAATTTGCTCTTGATGCCGTCACCTACTGTTCCCAACATGGAAAATTAAGACTTTGGCGTTTTCTTCATTTTTATGCTCCAAAAACGTCCGAATTGCTTCCTTTTCCAGATTTCACTCCCAAAGTACCTAAAATCACAAAAGGAACGATTTAGGGCAATATTTGATCAAATAAATTCGAATTCGGGCTTAAATGACCCCCTAAAAACGGATCATTTTTCGCCTCATCAGGCCATTCCCATCTTCTCGTGGAAACAAGTATATTCTCGTGGCTGTTGACTATTTGTCAAAATGGGTTAAGGCTAAGGCCTTACCCACAAACGATGCCCGAGTTGTTGTGAAATTCTTGAAATCCCTCTTTACTCGTTTTGGAACTCCACGTGCCATCATTAGTGATCGCGGTACTCACTTTTGCAATGATCAATTTGCAAAAGTCATGCTTAAGTACGGTGTTACTCATCGTCTTTCTACCGCGTATCACCCCCAAACAAGTGGGCAGGTGGAGGTTTCCAACCATGGTATAAAACGGATTCTTGAGAGGACAGTAGGTGAAAACCGTGCTTCCTGGTTGGATAAACTAGATGATGCACTCTGGGCCTTCCGTACATCTTACAAAACACCCATCGGGTGTACTCCATACAAGCTTGTATACGGGAAGGCGTTTCATTTACCGATCGAGCTCGAGCACAAAGCCTACTGGGCCTTGAAACATGCTAACTACGACCTTCATAAAGCGGGTGATCACCGTAAGGTTCAACTCAATGAATTAAACGAACTTCGTGATCAAGCCTACGAGAACTCTTTGATCTACAAAGAAATGACAAAGAAGATTCACGACTCTAAGATTAAGAACCGCGTTTTCAACGTCGGTGACAGAGTCCTTCTTTTCAACTCAAGATTAAAGATCTTCTCGGGGAAATTAAAAACCCGATGGACTGGACCATTCACTATTGCTAAAGTATATCCATACGGGACTGTTGAGTTATCTCAACCCGAAGGTCCCAACTTCAAAGTGAATGGTCACCGATTGAAACATTATTTTGGAGAGGACATACCACCCATGGTTGTCCCGGATCTCCAAACTTTTCCCATGAACCAATGAATTCGGGGATCGAGTCAAGCTAGTGACTCGGTGAACAAAAATTAGCAACATATATGGGTTTTCACCCGTATTTCTGACTTCTCTCTACTTTCTACCACCCTAGTGTGGGGGAGTGGCCGTCCCCCACCATTTGAAAAGTAAATATGTATATAAGTCTCATTTCAAAAAAAAAAAAAAAAAAAAAAAAAAATGAAACTGAAATGAAAAATGTTTATATGTACAGATAAATAAAGTGAAAAATAAAATCCATATTTCCACAGTTAGCATCGAATATTAGCTTTTTCCGTTCAGAGATTCGGCATAATATCCGGGACTTTGAATATTGAGGACAATATTCAATTCTAGTGTGTGTGGGGGGGGGGGGGGGAATTCTTACGAATTTTGTCACAAAACTTTCTAAGTACCCCCATTTTTAGGCCTAAATTTTTCACTTTATTTCAAAATTTTTATGGTAATCAGTCCGCCAAAGTCTAAATGACAAATGGATTGGCTAGTCCAGGAGCAAACGGCTCTCGGTAAAGACATCTCAAACCCGTTGATGGCTTGAAATTTGCCAAAAATTGTATGGTTCCTCAACTCCCCATATCTTCATAAGCAAATGAGTTGGCTAGCCCGCAAGATTATGGCTTGTGGTAAAGGCAGTGGAAAATCCATATTTGGTATTCAGCTCACCAAGATGTTGACTTAGTCCATCAAGATGCTGGCTAGTCCAGAAGCAAACGGCTTTTGGTAAAGACTAATCAAATCCGTTGACAGCTGGTGGTTTGCTCAAAATCATACGGTTATCAGGTGTGCCACAGTTCTTACACCTGGCTACTCCAGAAGTGATGGCTTTTGGTAAAGAGAATTTCAAATCCATCAGGTTTTTCTAAAAAGATTGCTAGGGACTAGCAATGTTTTAGTGTGGGAGATTGATGAGTGTGTAAATACTCATCATTTTTACCATTTTTGAGCTGCCAAAACATCTAAAAACACTCAATATTGAATCAAAATAGTGAAAATATCCCAGGAAAGTGTTTTACATGTTTCAAATGCAAAAAAATATCAAAAACAGATGAAAAACGCACAAAGTTTGCATAATTGGCAGTTTCAGTCCCTCAACTTTCAAAAGTTGTCAAATCTAGTCCCTAGTTGTTCTAAAAACTTGAAAAAAGTCACCAAAGGTCCTTTTTAATCAAAAAGTGACATAATTAGTCCTTTGGTGAAAAGTTTTACAAAATGTCAAGTTTAGTCGCTGAACTTTGAAAATTGTCAAAAATGGTCCCTGGGATATTAAAAACTTTGAGAAAAACAAATTTTGTCCTTGCACTAACCTTTTATGGCAGGATTGGTCCTTGGTGGAAAGTTTGGTGAAAATTACACAAATAGTCCCTAAAGTTTGAAAGTTTGGCAATTTTAGTCCCTGGTATATTTAACATGGAAAAATCAACAAAGGACCTTACACTATTCATGGATTGGCATAACAGACCCTTGGAAACAATTTGGAAAAATGCCAAAACCCACCCCTCAACTTTCGGTAAATTGCAAAATAGGTCCTTGTGAAATTATAAACCAAACCGGACCCTAAACTAATACTATTATCCCTAAAACAAAAACCCAATCCAAACTAAAACATCGCCAGCCCACTCCCTTACCCTTGGCCCAACCCCTAAGCCCACCATCCCTTTAAATCGTTCTAAATAATCAGGGTCAAATACCAGTCAAACCTAAACCACTATTCACCCTTCCCTCCCACAAAACCACCTCTACAAAACCACTTCCTCCTCCACTTGCCCGTCACTTATCCACCACCCAGCCCACTACACCAACCCTCACATCCACAATAAATGCACCACCCCCTTGCCTGAACAGTCCAAAAATCCACATATCAATATTTCCCGCCAAAATACGTGGCGTTTGATTAGAGTGGTTCAGAGCAAATTAACGGTCAAGATTAAATGGGAAAGGTTCAGAGGCTCAGATGGAACCCTAATTTGTGGCTATAAAAGGAGAAAGATGCAAGATGAAGCTGTTGTCTAGTTTTTTAGTATAATAGTAGTCGTTTAAGTGTATTAAGCAGTTGTAGTATAGCTAAAAGCTTTTAAGCATTTGTTTAAGTCAATTCAGTGTACCATTACTCTTTTCAAATCAATATAAGCAAGTTTCTTCAATCTTATTTGTTAATGCACATTTCAATTTCAAGTAACTTATTTAGATCATAAGCTGTTAGTATTTGTGTTTGAATTATGGATTTTTAAGCTCACTTAGGATCCCATAAAGCCATTTGAAGGTTTTAGAGACCTTAAAAGCCAGTATTAATAGAAAAAAATCAAAAATCTAAAAAAGTCAAACTTGGTCAACTATTTTGGTTCAAACTTGTTTTCAGGTACTGAGGATCAAAAAGGAGCAAGATTGGAGTTGAAGTTTGGCCTATCTAAAGATAGGCTTCATAGGAAAACCCTTTGTTCATGCTGAGGGTACTCTTGTAAGATTTTGCTCATTTAAGTTTTCCACTAAAATTTCTAGTTCTTAGTTTCTGATTGCTTGTTGTTGTTGCCAATTTGTGTTTGTTTGTGCTTTTTTAAGTATTGTTTAGATAATTTATAGCCTAATATATATAGCTTGTTTGATAAAATTTGTAGTTATTTTATATCTTAGTTTAATCAGTCAAATTAGCTTAAGTGTTAAATCTTTTTGATTGTTGTGGTATTCTGTTTTTAAGTACTTAAACAAGTTTCCTTAGTCATAATTAGTGGTCTGGAATCAAGTTTACACATCCTAGCAACCATCTGCTTTGAAAAACTCAAAATAGTCCAACATTAAGGAGTGTTTGGATTTGCAAGTTTAGGTTTGTTGTCATTGATCTCAAAGGGTAATTGTGATTCAAACAGTTTGCCTTAGGTTTCATTTGGAAGTTTAGACTATAAAATCAAGTTTTGTTTCACAAAAAAGTCAAAATCTCAAAAATTTGTCTCTCACAGTTAACTGTGAGAGTTTTTGGTACTCAAATCCATCAAATTGGTTACATAAGTTGTTAGTATAGAGTAAACTAGCTTAAATATATCTCATAACATCATTTTTAATCAGTAGGAGTTAGTAGAAATTCAAATAAGTCAACTCTTGTGTTTTACTCAAAAAGTCAAATTGCCTCATCTCAGATTTTTGCAAAAGTTAAAAGATTTTTTGTGATTTATGTGCTTGGGGTGAGGATCTGAAACTTTGTATAGTTACACTCCACCACCTCAACTTTTGAATCCCACCTTGGTTTGATTTTTGTGAATTTTTGTGTGGGCTCCTTAAGCCCTTGAACTGAGTTGCAGGGAAGAACCCTCCCCTGCACCAGCAAACTTCCACCACACCACCAACTTTGGTGGTGGTTGTAGACCAACCCAGTGGGCCCTAGTGGTTCCAATTGGTTTTTTCCAACCCATCCTACCAGGGAACAAACTTGACCATTTGTTTGACCTAGAATCAAGTGGACCCCACCTGGAATCCATCATTAAGTTTGTCCCATTCTGTGTTGAAACTCAGTTTGCCTAAGTGCTTATTTGGTTCCATACTGCTTATTTATGATCACCAATTGTTTTTTCTGGCTTATTTGAGTCAGTATAGCTTATTTGTACCCATTTCCATCATTGTGGACCCCACCCAAAGTCATTTGTGCTTATTTGTCCATCCAGTCAACATAAGTCAACTGATAAGCAAAAGGGGGTGCTTACAGCTTATAAATAAGCTATTTTCAAAAGTGTTTTCACAAAATTTTTCTATTTTCAGTAGTAAAGTAAGTTTGTAAAAGAAAATCCAAGAAAATCCAATTTAATACTAAGTGATAGTTTCTATTTAATTTAATTTAAATTTTATTTTTCATTTTTAGATTTTTATTAAGTACTTAGTGTTTTGATATTTTTATTAATTTCCTTTTAAGTTAAAGTAATTTTAATAATTTTCTCAGATTTTTATTTTGTCATTTAGTAATTATTAGATTTAATTTTAATTTTCTTAATTATTAATCAATATTAAGTATTAAATAGCATATTTAGTTTTTATAAAGCATAACCTAGTTTTTATATTTTTTCTTAGCTCTAATATAGTATAATAGACTTTTAGAAAATATATTTTTAGTTTCTACTGTTCATTTTCCATTTTTCTTATTTTAATTACTTAAATTAGATTTAAGTTGATTAAAAGGTAATTAATTAGTGGATTAGCCTTAAACATAATTTTTAGAGGTTTTTATAATTTTGTAGGATTCCTGTGATGGTTAAGTAATTTTAGAAATTTTCTTATAATTTTCTAAGTTAATTTAGTATTAATTGTAATTTAAATTAGTTTAATCAGTTTAATTAAGTTAAATAATTTTTAATTAATAAAAAAATCCATAAAAAGACAAAAATATTCATTTTTATTTTTTATACTTTCTTCAAGTTCTAATTTAAGTTTAGAAATTATTTTTGCAAATTTCTAGTTTAATTTGTAAGACTTATAATTATTAGTTAATTTAAATTAGATTTTAATTAGTTTAATTAAATAAATAATATTTAAATATTAAAATAATCACTTTTATAATTTCATTTTTAATTTAAAATTTCTTTTTAATTTTTAAGTTTCAAAAAGTTCAAAAGCACCCCCTCTAGTTTGTAATTCACCAAATCCCATTTTTCCAGTCCGTTACGTGATCTTAATTGTAAATTTGTGCATATTCTTGTATATCTGATTTTTGTGAATATTATATCTTTGTACAAATACCAAAATAACAGTAGCAATATCAATTCCACATCATCTGGGCTATTGTCCTCAGTGCCACTCTCTCATAAACGATTTCGAACGACACCATTTCAATCTCGCTGGGACTTTAACGACCCGGGGACACACTATACTATCCACGGAGTATTGGGATAACCTATTTTTGACTAGTTGACCTTGGTCAATTATATCTGACTGCTTTCACCCCAATCACTTATACACCCGGCACGATCACCTTCAACAATACAAGCATTACATATAGCAACAGTGAGGTTAATTTCGGAAAAATCATCGTTGAAAATGCCTGTATCATAATTGGGACAGGAATAGGGACCGTGGTAATTACGGTCCTGGCAGCCACCCGGTTCAGACATGTTAGGAAGTTTTGGAACAAGTTATTGGGAAAAGAGGAGCAGGCAGCCGCGACACCGGCAACACCCGCAGCAACAGAGGTGGTGTAAGGCCTTCATCAACCGTATTTGAGTGGTGGTTTTTAATAAATCTTCTTCTAGCTATTTATGTCAAATATTCTAGCTATTTTTGTTATATTGTCATTTCTGAAGGTATTAAACTGGACCAGGTTCAGGGGCGGAGCCAGGATTTGTAGTTAAGGGGGGCTGAAGTTTATAATATAACCCGAAAAAATAAAAGTTTAAAAATGATTTCCAACTTTAGTTTATACAAATAAATCATCACAAAAACTTATGAATGCATTACTAAACCTAATTTTTTTTCTAACATATTTGGTGGATATTGAGTATAGTAAACTCAAAATAAGGTCATTTTTTATTTATATTTTGGGTGTTCAAAAAATATAAGTATTCGAAATTTCAGATATCCGAAAACTTGATAATAATTTACTAAAAAGTTTGGTTTTATGAAAGGACAATTTTGGAAGTTATAAAAAAGTTTTTCAAATATTATAAATATCTGAATATTCAGATACATAAAACTGTAATCTGAAATTTCGGATATCCGAAATTAAAAAAAAAAAAAAAAAAAAAAAAAAAGAAAAAAAAAACTTAGATAAAATATTATGTATAACATAAAACCATCATCGCAAATTTCGGATATCCAAATTTGTGATATAACTAGTTGTTGACAAGTCTCTTAAAAATTTTAAATTAACAACCAAAAAATATTGTAAAAAATGTCTCATTTCATATTTTCGCTTCAGTGGCCACTTAGATAGGAGATATTTCATGTCGATTGTTTTCTTTTTCTTTCATGATAGAAAAATCGCTAGTTGAGAGATGCTCCTGGTATATTAAACGTTAAATTATGGGCTAAATAATGATATGTTAATACAATCATTTGACTTTTTGGAGGGGGCCTAGCACCCACTAGCCACCCCCTTCCCTCCGCCCCTGGTTATTGTACGTAAAGGTTATTATATTTTTGAAAATTTTTCAAGAGTAACCTCCAAAATACATAATGTAGTTAACCCAATTTCGCACCATACACCCCTCTCGAAAAAGTTGCAACAAATACATCCATCCGTTAGTAAAAGTGAACCAATATACATCCCTCCTTTAAAATAAGGACAAACTGCGCAAATCATTTCTCTGTTATCTCCTAACGAGATAGAAAACATTTACACCGTTAGTCCTCTAGGTTAACTGTTGATTGGTTCCAAACGGTCAGATATTATTGACCAAGGTCAACAAGTCAAAGACAGCTCAGTTCCAATTCTCTGTGGATAGTATAGTGTGTCCCCGGGTCGTTATGTCCCAGCGAGATTGCAATGGTGTTTTAGAAAATGGTTTAGGAATGAGTGGCACTGAGGATAGTAGCCAAGATGATTGGGAATTGATTATGCTACTGAAATTTGGTATTTTGGACAATGATATACAATTAATAGATATACAGATATAATTAGAAATGCACAATTTGGGATTCAGGTTACAGACAGAAAAAGTGGGATTTAAATAATTACAAACTACAGGGGGTGCAAGTGGAACTTTTTAAACTTAAAATAAAAAGAAAATTTAAAAATGAAAATGAAATTATTAACTTGATTATTTTAATATTTAAATATCACTTAATTAATTAAAACTATTTAAAACCTAATTTAGATTAAACTAAAAATGATAAAGATTACAAATTAAACTAAAAATTTGCAAAACTATTTTCTAAACCTTAAAAAGAACTTGAAGAAAGTATAAAAATTAAAAAGAAATATTTTTTTGTCTTTTTACGAGTTTTTTATTAATTAAAAACTAATTATATTAATTTAACTATTTAAACTATTTTAAATTACTAATAATACCTAAATGACTTAGAAAACTATAGAAAAATTTATAAAACTAATTAACCATCACAGGAATCCTAAAAAATTATAAAAAGTTTCTAAAAATTATTTTTAGACTATTTTACCAATTATTTCCTATTAATTAATTAAAACCTATTTTAAATAAATTAAATAAGAAAATTGGACAATGAATAGTAGAAATTATAAGAAAATTCTTAAAATAATTTTATAACATATAAAAGCTAGGAAAAATATAAAAACTATGTCTTACTTAATAAAAACTAATTTTACTATTTAATACTTAATTATTAATTAATTATTAATAAAACTAATATTAAATCTAATTAATAATAAATGAAAAAATAAAAATATGAGAAAATTACTAAAATTATTTTAATATAAAAGAAATTTAAGAAAAATATAAAAATGCAAAGTGCTTAATAAATATCTAAAAAGGAAAATTAAAAAGTTAAATTATGTTAAATAGAAACTATCACTTATTTTAAATTTGGTTTTTCTGGATTTTTGGTTTACAAAACTATTTTATACCTAAAAAAACTAACTTTTACAAAAACAACTTTTTTGGAAATCAAAAATAAGCACTGTGGATGCTTATTTGCACCACAGTTTGACTTTAGTTGACTTTTGTAGGAAATGAACCTCCGTGGGTCCCACAGAGGTGGAAAAAGGTTCAAATAAGTGAAATGGAATGATGTGAGCTAAAATCAACAAAAAGGTTCCACAGATAAGCCAAATAAGCAAGATTAAGCACTAGATTGCCTTATTTTAACACTGAAAATGGGACAACATTAGGACTAATCTAGGGGGCCCACAAGATGGCTTAAGCTCAAAAGCTTGGTACAAATGAAAACTTGGCAACCTTGTGAATTCAAGGAACAAGGGGGGAAGTGTGGGGCCCACTGAGGTGGCTTCTGGAGCCCACCAAAGTGGTGGTGATGGCCTGATTCAGCAGCTGCACAGGGGAAATGCTTGCCCTGCAGCTGTGTTTAAGGGTCTGTGGGACGCACCAGAAAAATCACAAAAATATAGGGACAATGGAACTTCAAAGTTGAGGTGGGGGGCTACAATCTGTGAAAATCCCAAGGGCTGAATCTAAACTGAAAATTTACAAATATTCTTGGGAATTTTGGAAAAATTAAAGAACATGCAATTTTGACTTTTGAGATTTTTTACATAAGTTGACCTTTATGAGATTCTACTAATCCTAGATGACTATTTAAGTTATACTAACCCTAGACTAATCCAAATTATCCTACATATACTAGTTAAGAGTTGAATTAAGGGTTTATGGTTTGCAAAATCACTAACAGCCAACTGTTAGGGGTGATGACCTAGGAATTTGACTTTTCTAGTAAAGACCACTTGATTTTAAGACTTAACTGACCTAACTAAACCTAATGTGACCTATTACTACCACTTATGACTACTGAAACATGCTAGAGTACAATGCAAACCTCTGAACCAAACACTCCTTATTGTGACTCATTTTTATGAATATAAAGCAAGTGACTGATTTAAACCATAAGATTGAAAGATAAGCACTTATTATGATATAAAAAACTAAATTGAGCACCTAGACACCACTTTCAACAACAAAAACCTCAAGATTGACTAACAGGCATGTAACAGTGAAAATAGATAAATGAACAACAAAGGCTTTTAATGAATAAACACTAGGCTTTAAGCAATATTGAAACTAACAAATTCAAAATAAGCCAAGACACACAGAAGTAGCAGTACTAAACCATTTCTACAGTGAATGAGCAAAATTTTAGTAAAATGGCTTACAAATGAAGTCCAAGCAGAGAAATGAACCAAAGACCACAAACATGACCTAATGCCTCCCAAGAGGCTCTAAACCATCTGCAATCCAAAATCATCCATATTCCTTGCTTTCTTGTACATGTTTCACTGGTTTTTCATTTTCCTACTATTAATTTGTGATTTTCTGTTTTTTTTTTCTTTTTTTGAAACTAACTCAAGAGCTCATATGAGCTTGTGGAACCTTAACAATAAGCATAAACAAGCTTTTAAAATAGTTAACAACAACTTTCAACAAGCTTTAAGGTAAAATGAGAATTTGAGCATTTAAGAGTGAAAAACTGAAATGAGCATTAAGAACATGAAATTAAGGTTTGAGTAAACTTAAATTGCATTAAAAAGACTGAGTACAAGCTACTTGAACTGAAAGGAACAACTGAAATTGAAAATTACATGAAAACGTTTTTAACTAAACTACACTACTTCTAAGCTACACTAATACCCTTCTCTTTCTTCCATTCTTGACTTATATAGTTCCTGGGGAGTCCTTCTCTCTTTCCCACTCTTAATTTTAGCCATTGGATGAGAGCTCTTGATCTTGGCTGTTTATCTAATATGGCGGGAAAATGGAATTTGGCCAATTGGGGTTGTGACAGCGTAGCCTGGGGGGGGGGGGGGGGTTGCATTCGTAAGTGTAATTTGGAGGGATAAGGGATGGTGGAGCAAGTGGTGTAAGAGGGGGGGGGGGTGAAACCAGGGTGGTATTAGGCAGGGGAGGTAGTGGTTTTGGAGGTAAGGGGAGGGTCAAACAGGCGTTGACCCTGGTATTATTTAAAAATGGGGTGGGCTTGGTAGGGAGTTGGGCTTGGTGGGTTGTTTGTGTTTGTTTGGTTTTGATTTGGTTTTGGTTTTATTTTTAAGTAAGGATCCATTTGGTTTGTAATAGATTTAAGCCCAAGGACCAAACTTGTAATTTCTGAATTCTTCAAGGACCTGATTTGTCAATCACCCAAAGTAATCAAAAGGGTTAATCATGCCAAGTTTCAATACCCCAAGGATTATTAGTGATAATTTTCCATTTTTTATATCCGGGGACCTTTTCTGCCAAACTTTTAAACTTCAGGGACCAAACATGTAATTTTACCAAACTTGCCACCCAAGGATCATTCCTGCCATAAATGAGAAGTACAAGGACAAAATTTGTTTTTCTCAAAGTTTTAATATCCCAGGGACCATTTTTGTCAATTTTCAAAGTTCAGGGACTAAACTTGCAATTTTGTGAAACTTTGTACCAAAGGACTAATTATGTAACTTTGTGATTTAAAAGGGGCTTTGGTAACATTTTCAAGTTTTTAGAATAATCAGGGACTAGATTTGACAACTTTTTGAAAGATGAGGGACTGAAACTGCCAATTATGCAAACTTTGTTTATTTTTCATCTGTTTTTGATTATTTTGCATCTGAAACATATAAAACACATTCCTGGGATATTTTCATTATTTTTGATGCAATTTTGAGTGTTTTTAGATGTTTTGGCAGCTCAGAAAAAGTAAAAATGATGAGTATTTACACACTCATCAACTGTATTTGCACCGTTAGTCCTTTTTTATGTTTTCGTCCGCTTTTTTACGTTTTCACCTGTTTTCTTATGGTTTTATCTGTATTTTTACGTTTTCGTCCGCTTTTTTACATTTTCATCTGTTTTCTTAAGTTTTATTCGTTTTTTTTTTGTTTTATTTATTTATTTATTTATTTTTTTTTTACGTTTTTGCCCCTTTTTTTATTAGATAAGTATACTAAAAGAAAACTTGACATTTGATAAAAATGTTTCTGTATCGATTTTAAATTACGATTTTGACCCCTTTCTGGTTCGAATCATCAAAAGTGTAAAACACGAACGTTGTCCGGAATGATGTTTTAAATCAAGACTCACGAGATTTTTTCCGTTTTACATGTTTCATCAGTTTTTTTTCACGTTTTCATACATTTTAATAACTTTTTATCCGTTTTTTCAAATAAGTTTGATGATTTACACAATTACAAAATTTACAAGAGTTTATAATTTTGTAAGTTATGATATGTTTATTAAACGTGTTTACTACTGCACTAGTTAACATGACTTAAATGTGTTCACTAGTTGGCACACTACACGTGTTAAATAACTTAAACGGGTTTGTGGGTTGAACCGTTTAAACCATTTAACACATATACTAATATATATACATACACGGGGCCATTCATGTGAGAAATCTAATTTTTGTGAGAACGCGAAAACTAATCCTAGCCACTCATTTTATCCTCTTTAAACTTTGATCTAATGGCTATTATTAGCTAACTATTTTTTTGAAAAATTTCGAAAAAATTTCTAAAAAATTTCGAAAATTTTTCAAAAAAAATTTCAAAAATTTTTTTGAAAAATTTTCAAAAAATTTTAAAAACTTTTTTGAAAAATTCTCGAAATTTTTTTTTTCACATGTGGCCAAATTTTTCTTTTCACATGTGACGGAATTTTTTTTCACATGTGACGAAAAAAAAATTTACATGCTACGAAATTTTTTTTCACACGTGACAAAAAAAATTTCTTGAAAATTTCAAAACTTTTTTTCACATGTGACGGATTTTTTTTCACATGTGACGATTTTTTTTTCACACGTGACAAAAAAAATTTCGGGAAAATTTCCAATTTTTTTTTTCACATGTGACGAATTTTTTTTTCACACGTGACAAAAAGAATTTCGTAAAAGTTTCCAAATTTTTTTTCACATGTGACGAAAAAAAATTTCAGAAAAAAAAAATTCGGGAAAATAATTTTCGAAATTTTTTTTTTCAGAAAAAAATTTCGAAAAATTTTTTTTCGGAAAAAAATTTCGGAAATTTCTTTTTTTCAAAAAAAAAAAAATTTCAAAAATTTTTTTTTTCGAAAATTTTTTTTTTCGAAAAAAAAAATTTTGGGAAATTTTTTTTTTCTAAACAAAAATTTCGAAAAAAAATTTTCCGAAAAAAATTAAAAAAAAAAAATTTCGAAATAATTTTTTTTTGAAAAAAAAAAATTCGAAAAGTTTTTTCCGAAATTTTTTTTATCAAAATTTTTGTGAAAATTTTCGATTTTTTTTAAAAATTTTTCAAAAAGTTGATTAACTAATATTAGCCGTTAGATTAAAGTTAAAGGCGGATAAAATGAGTGGCTAGGATTGTTTCTCGCGTTCTCACAAAATTTAGGCTTCTCATTTGAACGCTTCACTATATATATATAAATAATTTATAATTTCATAAGAAAATTTTAAATAGGTTGACGGGTCGACCCGCTTAAATTATTCACAATCCGAACCTAACATATTTAACAAACGGGTTAGATGAGTTGACCAAAAATATATCCACACTCAACCAGAACATGTTAATTTATTTATCAGCTTGCTAAACTTTACACCCATACTTTATTTAATATCTATAAAATATACAACTAAGAAAATTTCCTATAATGAGCAACAATGTTAACACTACACATATAAGAGTAAGGGCCCGTTTGGTATAAAGTTTTTTTGTGGGTTTAGACTTAATGATGCTTAAAACCTTTGTTTGGTATAAATTAGGTGTGGGTTCAAACCCTCCAACCCTACCATCTAGAAAACCCATGCTACCCTTTTATTTTTTTATATTTTTTATTTTTTTTTGGGCCAATCTCACACAATTCTCTCTTTTTCTCTTTTTTTTCTTATTAAAAAAATACATTTTTTTATTAAAAATTTTCTCTCTCATCATTTAGTTTAAACATATATTAAATACAAATCCAAATCCAAATCTTAATCCTAATCCTAATCCAAATCCTAATCCAAATCCTAAACCCATCTACAAACCAAACGGGCCCTAAAATATTAGTACCCTTTTACTAAATGGATAAAACACACGAACAAAGTCAATTAATCCAATTTTCGTTAAACTTATGCGCTGCTTTAATAGAATATCTCTTTGCCATCATTGTTGATTAATCCTATTTACATTGTTGATCGAAAGGTATGGTTTCTTACAATTGGTTTCATAAATTAAGCTTATTGTTGTAGTTCTTGCAAGTGCCTTCCCATCATACTTGATTTCCAAAATTATCAATTTATTGACTTTTTTTTCAATGTATCTTAGATCTTTATAAATCAACATGTTTGATTCAGGTTATTTTATATTCGTTTTCTTTTCTTTTAATTCTTAGGCTGTTGTTTTGGTTTATCATCTACCACCAATAGAGTATTAAATGAGAATGGATGTATAAGAGGTTTACAGAGGACCGTAGATACATTAGTCCTGAATTCATCGATGGGGTTGAAGCATTTGTTGAATATGCTTGCCAACAATCAGCATACATGGACAAGGATAAAATACGGTGCCCATGTAGTAAGTGCAAAAATCAAGCATATCGTTTACCAGTATATGTAAAGTTGCACTTAGGCAATCACGGGTTCATAAAGAACTACTATCAGTGGGTTTGCCATGGGGAACCTTCAACTGCATCAAGCACTGCACATTCACAGACTAATACCTCATTTATTGGAGATGTAGAAGGGTCAAATTCATATCGCAACTTGGTCATAGATGCTATAGGTCATGATTTTAACCCACAAACCGATGGGAATGAAACCGAACCACCGGACCCAAAAACTCAGAAGTTGTATGATTTGCTTCACAAAACTCTCACAATTTTCTACGGTTGCAAGGTTGTTAAACATTAAGTCAGAAGGTCGCATTACTGAAAAAGTATTTCAAATATGTCTAGGTGTGTTGATATGCAAAAGTACAAGATGTTTGGGATGAAAAGTCATGATTGTCACGTGTTCATGCAAAGATTGATCCCAATAGCTTTTCGTGAATTGTTGCCAACCACACTGTGGAAAGTTCTAACTGAATTAAGCTTGTTCTTTAGAGATCTTACGTGTTCTATGCTCAAAGAAGAAGACATGATTAGACTTCATGAAGACATTCCTGTGATTTTGTGCAAACTGAAAAGAGTATTTCCTCCAGGTTTCTTCGACTCTATGGAACACCTGCCTGTGCATTTACCTTATGAAGCAAGAGTTGGAGGGCCTGTTCAATATCGTTGGATGTACCCATTTGCGAGGTAAATTAGACTAATAATTTTAATCTAATACTTTATTGTAAATGACATATTAAGAAATATATCGTCAAATGTAGGTTCTTGGGAAAACTGAAGCATAATGTGACTAATAAAGCTAAGGTCGAAAGTTCAATTGCTAGCGTGTACTTAATTGAAGAAACGTCAATGTTTTGTTCACACTACTTTGAGCCTCATGTTAGAACAAAGATGAATGCAGCTCCTCGTAATGATGGTGGAGGTGATGTTGAACCATCTGAAGGAAATCTGTCTATGTTCATGTCTGATGGTCGATCATCTGGACAAGGAATATCAAGACGTTTAAGTGATGAGGAGTATGCTGCTGCAAGAATCTATGTGTTACTAAATTGTGTCGAGATTGAACAATATGTTGAGTAAGTTTCAAAAGAGTATTTACTTATTTTTTTACATCATTATTAGAATCAGTTATTTAACTTAAAACTTTCGAATGGATTGGCTTCAGTTTTTGTTACTCAGTTTTTGGCTTCAGTTTATTTCCTTAGGTTCCATTCTCTTTAATTGGCTTGTTGAGGAGTTGGATGCCATTTTTTTTTTAATAATTTGTTGTTTTTTTTTGTTCATTAATATAAATTGCGTTTCTAAAAAAAATCTCTCTGTCTCTCAAGGATATTTGTTGAAGAGATTAAGGCAAATGATCTAACCATAACAGATGACCAAGTTGACCAGAGGCTTGAGAGTGAATTTGCTGATTGGTTTAATCACTATGTAAGTATTTCAGCCCTTATGGTTTTATACTTCCCCTTTCTTGATCTTACAGTTCACCACAAAGATTGCTCTGTATTGGGCCACATATATTTCATGCCTGACAACAAAACCCACGTTCAGTATCAACATAACATATTTGAAAATAAAGTGAGAGCCATTGAAACCACATGATACTTGAAAATAGCAAAGCACAACACTCTTGGAGGCAAAAAATGACAAAGAAGACTTGCATTACTTATCATTTTTTTTTTTTGCGTACTAGTGTCTTTGTGGCAGAATATAACAACTAATGCAGCTTTCTATAAAAACTGACCTACAAGCCATAGTAACTTAGAAATGCCACATCCAACACAAAATGAGCACTGAAGTTCAAATGTTGAGTGAATTTAGTAACACTTACCACATATGTGGGCAATGATTGATCTCTAAACTAATCCATGTTGGTCCCGGTTATAACTGTTTTTTATTCTTAAGCTTTAGCACGCTCCGGATCATAAATGTGGTCATGTGGTTTTGCCCATAGTCACATAATTCGCTCAAGAGGGAGAGTACCATGAATTGGTACGGGGTGTACCGAAACGCGGTACACCAGCGTTCCATACGCTGTTGGTTCAGCATACCAAAAAGCAATGGTTCAGCGGTCCAAAAAGCAATGGTTCAGCGGTCTAAAAGCAATGGTTCAGCGTACCAAATCAGAGATGATAACGAATTATCTATCTTGGTACATCGAACCTAGTCCTTTTTATATTTGGCTGCTGAGCTTCCAGCAATTTGAGAGGGAACCTAGTCCTTTTTATATTTGACTGCTGAGCTTACATCATTAAATACAAAATTACAAATCTCTATAAAAAATTGACTGCTGATATTCCATCATTAAATACAAAATTACAAATCGCTTAAATTGCAATAGAGCCGATAAACTTGTGTTTATTCACTCCGATATACGACTTCAATCCCGTTTTTCCAATTCCTATAAATCAGGCCCCAACAAAAAATGGGACATTAATCCTGAAAGTGTGTATATAGAAGGTTCTAGTGCTCGTCTTGAAGAAATGGTTTGGGAAGACCTTGATGATGGAAGCTGATGAGTGCTCAAACACTCATCATTTTTGGTCAAATCTGAACTGCAAAACATACAAAAACATTCAGGAATGCATCAAAATACTAAAAATATTTCAAAATTGTGTTTTATATGTTTTAGATGCAAAATGAGTAAAAACAGATGAAAAACGAACAAAGTTTAATTGGCAGTTTCAGTCCCTCAAGTTTCATAAATTGACAAAACTAGTCCCTAAAGGTTTAAAATGAAAGAAAAGTCAACATTAGTCCTTGGGAATTCAAATTGGTTCACTTTTAGTCTCTGGATGAAAGTTTTCACAAACTGGCAACTTTTACCTCTTAAAATCCAAAATTGACATAAAAGGTCCCTGAACTTTCAAAAATTGTCAAAATTAGTCCCTGGTATTCAAAATGTGGAAATTATCAACAAAGGTCCTTTGGAAAGCAAAAGTTATCATAATTGGTCCTTGGTGGTAAAATTTGGAAAAATTGCAAATTTGGTCCCTTAATTTTGTAAACTTGGAAGGAATGGTCCCCGGAGATTTTATTTTAGAAATTTAACATCAAAGGACTTCGTGGAATTATAAGATGGAAAGAATGGTCCTTGGGATATCTTTGGGAAATATGCATTTTCAGTCCTCAAGTTTCAGGAAATTGCAACTTTGGTCCTTGTTGATATTTCATAAGCCAAATGGACCCTTTCTTTATTATTACCCTAAATCAAACCTACCCTTGGCCTGATCCACAAACACAACCCAAAAAAACCAACTCCAAGCCCACCCTTATAACTCCCTCAGCCCACCACCAATCTCGGCCCACTCCACAAATAAAACAAACAAAACCGTCTTAAATAAAAAGCCGGCCAAACCCCCGTTTGGCCCTCATCCTCCACCTCACCCTTATTCCTGCAACACCCTGCCATCTCCATCATCACTACCTCCCCCCTCCTCTGCAAACACTCAACACCCTACCCTTATACCTCCAAACAAACACAACAATCCAAACCACACCCCCTGCTACAAGCAAACCACTCCAACTTGCAAAACTAGTTTTTCCCGCCAAAAGCAAATAGAAGGCCACGATTATTTGAAGTAATCCAGTGGCTCAGAATGGAAGTGGGAATGCACATGGGACCCACCTGGATCTATTTAAGTGAAGAGAACGAAGCAAGGAACCAGTTAGTTAATTTTTAGTTAGATAGTTTAGTTTAAATTGTTGATTTATTGTAAAATTAGTTTTTAGTAGTTAAATTAATTCCAGAAAGTTTGTAATCTGTTTCATTAATGTCATTGGATCCTTGTTTAATCTTAATTCAAAGAATCTCAGTTTCAAATTCTGTAATTGTAATTTAAATTGAAAATCTCAAATTTCCTTTATGTTATTAAACATTGTTACTCAGTGTTCTTATAAGCTTATTTAGGATCATTAATAAGTTTTCATAAGTCTCTAAGCTTTTAAACTTGCTTGCACTCAGTTTACTAAAATCACATGAAAATACCTCAAAATAGCTACTAAATTAAAAATCATGGGAGAAGAGGAAAGGAAGATGTAGCAATGGAACTTGTGGACTGAAGATGGTTTAGTAGCTCTGTGGAGAGCTGTAGGGTTGTTCCTGGTCTTGGATACCTTTGTTCTTAGCTCATAACCTTGTAAGGTCTTCTCATTTTTTTTCTTGCATAAACTGCTATGTCTAGTTATAGATGTTGATTGCTGATAAAAGTTACTCACTTATGCTTGTTTAATGATAATAGAAGTTAATTCAATGGTAATTTAGTTTGAATCATTGCTTTGCTGTGTAAAACCCATGACAGCCTAGATAAAGGGTGTTTGGTTCAGGATAAATCTATGGGTTGAGAATGTTTCTGTGTGGCAAATTTGGTTTATACAGTGTCTACTAGGTTTAGTCTAGCTAGTTAAGTCATAATATTGGTAGTTCTCCTAGTGAAAGTCAAAGTTAGCCTTAAACCTTCATAACTGCATAACTGTTGGGGTTTAGAGGGGGTAATCTCACTATTTCAATTCATAAGTAGCTAGGATAACTTAATTTAGCTTCATTTTCATTTACTACTTCAATTACAGTTATTAGATTAGATCCAAAACTCAGAAAAGTCAATCTTCCAAGTTTATGAAAAAAGTCAAATGTGCACCTTTTCAATTTTTTTTTTCAATATAGCATGATTTGTTTGGAATTTTGTGTTACGTTTTAGGGTTTGAGACTTGTTTATACTTACAGCCTACCAGCTCTTCTCCAATTTCCCACTTTCCTTTCATTTTTAGGATTTTTGTGCTGGGCCCCACAACCCAAGAAAGTAGGCTGCAGGGGTGGCTGATGCCCTGCATCAGCAGATACCATCATACAACCACCACCTTTGGTGGTGGCTGCGGCCCTCCATAGTGGGTCCTAGTGTTCCTCTCTTGATTCTTTGCACTCCCAAGGTGGGTGGCTGTCCATAGCACCCAAGCTTGTGCCCCCAATCACTCTTGTGGGCCCCCTAGATACCCCTTAAGTTTGTCCCATTTCAGTGTTCACACAAAGAATCCAAGAGCTTATTTAGGTGCTTATTGCTTATTCTGTCGTCAACTTGTGCTTTTTCCAGCTTAATCATGTTCCCTTAACTTATTGGAACCAGATTCAACCATTGTGGGTCCCACTTAAGCTCATTTGAGCTCATTTCCTTGTTTGGTCAACATAAGTCAACTGCCATTACTTATTGCTTGTATTTGGCTTATTATTAAGATGTAAAAAAGTTGTTTTCATAAAAGTTAGTTGTTTTTAGTTATAAAATAGTTTTGTAAAAGAAAAATCGAGAAAAAACAATTTAATATTAAGTGATAGTTTCTATTTAATGTAATTCAAATTTTAATTTTCATTTTAAATTTTTTTTAAGCACTTAGCATTTTTATATTTTTCTTAAATTCCTTTCATATTAAAGTATTTTTAGTAATTTTATCAGATTTTTATATTAACATTTGGTATTTATTAGATTTAATATAAATTTTATTAATTATTAATTAATAATTAAGTTTTAAATAGCATAATTAGTTTTTATTAAGTAAGACCTAGTTTTTATATTTTTTCTAGATTTCATATGTTATAAAACATTTTTAGGAATTTTTATAGAATTTTTACTGTTCATTTTCTATTTTTTATAATTTAAATTAATTTAATTAAGTAATTAATATATAATTAGTAATTAATTAATAGAAAATCCACAAAAAGACAAAAATACTTATTTTTAATTTTCAAATTAGTTTTTAGTTATTTTATAATTTTAGAAATTTTATTTTCATTTTTCTAGTATTAAATTAATATTATATTGTATTTAAGTATTTTAAATATTAATAATTAGTATTAATAAGTAATTAATAAATAATAAATAATTAATTAGTGTAAAAATTTATTTTCTTTTTCTAAAAATTTTCTTTTATCTTTTAGTTTGTAAAAAAGTCATTTTCACCACCTGGGTGTTTTCAGATTTCAGTTTTCACTTTTTATTTTGCGCGTTCGCGTTTATTTTGAATTCAAACGCACGTTTTTAGGTTTCACTTACGTTTTTAGATATCTGATCATCAGTAATTGTTTGTATAGTGTTTCTAAGTTATTTTCATTCCTCATATCTTAGTGTGATCATACAACTCACTTGAAGCCCTTTCCTATCCAAATTCACCCGATCACAAACCCGTTTTTATACCATCACACCTCGTCAGGACATAACGACCCAGGGAAACCCTATACATCCGCGGAGATTGATTCTGGGCAGTTTGACTTGGTTGACCATTCACCTGGTCAATTAGGTTGACCGTTTGGAGCCAATCAAATTTTGGCGCCGCTGCCGGGGAGGTTGTGCGCGTATTCTAAACGGTTTTACAGATTAGTGAATCTGGATATACACTCATTGTATATTTACCATCCTTTGTTCATATTTTCTCATTTTAAAAACAAAACGGTTCCTGAAAACTTTTTAAAATCAGTTTTCAACGAACACAAAAACACAAAAAGATTTTCTTTCTTATAAAATGTTTATCAAAAATCCCAAAAATATCCATCTTTACCCTCCTACCTTTTTGATTCTTCATCCCTTTACCCTCTATCCTTTTGATTCTAACTTCTTCCACTTATTCTGTAATTGATTCTAATGGCATCTCTCGATGACGATTTCTTTGAACAAAGGGCCTTTAAGAGCAAAATTGAAAAAATTCAGGCCTTATAAAAAATGTCGAGATGTCGATTGATTATGATGGACCATCGATCCCTATTCCCTCTCCGGTGAGGGAAATGGATCAAGAAACCGAGGTGACAAAGGACCCTGTACTTCCCTCTGACGATGGAAGTGCTAAATTCGTCCAACCTACGGTTGTCCCAAAACCTAAGCTCACAATTGCTCCTAAATCGTCAAGAATTGATCCTAACCTTTCACGGTTTACGGTTAAAAGTTTGTCAAGCAAACGTATAGAGCTTAGGGCAGTGACTGAAAAGAACGACTTGCCCAATCTTCACATTCATCAAGAACAAAAACCCGAGACCATAACGGAAGTGGTGGAAATTCCTAGCTCTAAGAGCACACCACTTGTCCCACCTCCGGATTTTATTCCTTGTGTTGGTTGTGGTGAGCCACTTTTTGGCTCACCATGTCGTTGGTGTACATGTGTACAATGTGGTAATGATATTCGAGACGGGAGTTGTTTGTTTTGTGGTTCGAGGAATTCATTTGCTTATGATCCTAATCAGAACTCATTCTACGACTCTCCAAAATTTTCCAACTACCCATCACATTCATACGAGCAAGAATCATATTATCCAAATCACAATGATGCTTCGTATCAAAATACACCAAACATTTCTTGTGAGTACTGTGGAGGTCCTCACCAAGGTTTTGATTGTTATAATAGTCAAAATTTTGGTTACGACCAATATCCATACAACTCACCGAACCAGACTCAACAGTTTAACTGTTGTGAGTACTGTGGTGTCCCACACTACAGTTCTGATTGTCAATCGGGCAACACGCTTGTCTATGAGCAGTTTCCCGATAACAATTATGACTCTAGCACATACGACTCACAGCCACATCAGTTTTACTGTTGTGAATACTGTGGAGGTCCTCACTTTAGCTCGGATTGTCAAACAAGGAATCCATTTCCTTGTAACAATTATGACTATTCAATTCAAGACCAACCTCCACAGTACCAAATGATCCAAGCAACTCCTCATGATACCGAGCAAGACCTTTTACTAGAGGCTCGTGAAATTTTGCAAAAACTTAAGGAGGAGTTTGCCACTACATCATTTCAAGATTCTCGTGAGAAATCAATGGCAGAATTACTTGCTGAAGAACGAGAGGCTAGAAATGAAATGAGCATGGAAGAATTACTTGCTGAGCAAAGAGCCTAAAATACGTGCCAATCTTTGCTATGCTGCTCTTTATGATGACGATGATGACAGTGATGATGAAGATAACATTGTCATTATTCAAAAAGATTCATCAGTTGTAATTCCTTCCATTGAAAATCAGGGAGAAAATAATGTGACAAATTCACTAGCCGTTGATCAAATTGAACTTGAAAATTCCATAACTGCTAGTACTTCTAAACTCCCTCAGTCTATTGATATCACACCCGAAGTTCACACTCACTCTCTAAATATGGGGGATGAGCATCTTAGCACTATTCCTCAAAAGGAATCGGACGAATTCATAAAGTCTAGTGTTGAGATCCTTGCCGCAATCCCAGGAGAGTCACAGGGAACTTTTGATCATGTGTGTGACCTACCTTCTCACCCTGAAAATCCAAAAGATCATTTTGAGACTTTCTCCGATTTTAATGATGATTGTACATCTTATGGAGAAGTTGAGTATGAGGAGGCACCATTGCCTCATTCAGATGTTGACCCTCTTATTGAGGAGTTCACAAATGAACTTACTCACATCAATCCACTTCCATTGGGAAGTGATGATGGTCTCCTTGATTTTGAAGCCGATATGGGAGAAACTGAAAATCTTTTAAACTCTAATCCCAACATCGAGCTTAGTATTTCACATGCTGATGAAAATTCTTTACCTTCTGGAGACATCAGTCATGTGGAAGGATTACCTTCTGAGCTAGTCAGCTTAGAAGAAGAGAATGATGAGACTGACATTGAAATCAAGGATGAAGCACTTCGTGAAACATTATTGAATGTCAATCTCCTCATTTCTAAAATCGAGGCTTTCAAAGAGAAACATATTTCATCTCCTATCCTCATTAAGGATAGTGACATTTTCTCCGATGATCCTATTCCGGAGTTTGAAGCCTTTACTTTTGATCCTATGGTAGAGAAGATTAGTGGCAGTACCACTTCTCATTCTCATAATTCTCTCCCCGATTATGAATCATTTACCTTCGATGAGTTCTCCTGTGAACTCACGCACATCAATCCAGAATATGATTCATTCACATTTTTTGAGTTCTCCTGTGAACTCACTCATATCATATCTCCACCAGAGTATGATAACTTCTACTTTGATCTAGACACACCCGGGATATGTCTTGATCAAACGATCTTAACTGTTGAGATTCATGAAACAATGGATTCTCCTATTGAAGATGAGGAGTTAGTCATGATATTTATCATGATTTTCTTTCTTTTCTTCATATATCCCGTTGCTTCTCCTGTTCTTCACTCCTTCGGGAATGAAGACATTATCTTTGACCCCGGCATCACCGCTTATAGTTATACTATTTTAAGCTAGGGTCTGTGTATCTCATCGGTGTGGAACTTTCACGTGCTTCAAATGTTTGTCCAAACATCTTGAATGAAAGTCCGATGGAGATTGTCTCTTCCACATCATGCTTCCCCAAGGACAAATGAATTCGGGGTCGAGTCACGCTAGCGACTCGGTAAACAAAAACAGTAGCATGCTTATAGGGTTTTCACCCTAAGTGTGGGGGAGTCACCCATGCTATGGTTACAAATAAAGTGAAATAAATGGTGTTTCCACATTTAGCTTGTAATGTCGCCCTTTTACGTTCAAAGAGTCGGCATAATAGCCGGGACTTTGAATATTAAGGACAATATTCAATTCTAAGTGGGGGGGGGGGGGAATTCTAGCGAATTTTATCACATTTTTACTATCTGGTACCCCCGTTTTTGACCAAAATTTTTCAAAATTTTTTTTCACTAAAGTTCAAAATTTTTGTGGTTATCAGTCCGCCATGTCTAACCGACAAAAGGGATTGGCTAATCCAGGAGCAAACGGCTCTTGGTAAAGATATATCAAATCCATTTACGGCTTGCAATTTGCCCAAAATTGTATGGTACCTCAACTCGCCATATCCCATAAAGCGAATGAGTTGGCTAGCCCACAAGATTATGGCTTGTGGTAAAGGCAGTGGAAAAACCATAATTGGTAATCAGCTCACCAAGATGTTGACTATTCCATCAAGAGTTGGCTAGTCCAGAAGCAAACGGATTTTGGTAAAGACTAATCAAATCCGTTGACAGCTGGTGGTTTGCTCAAAATCACATGGTTATCAGGTGTACCACAGTTCTTACATCTGGCTACTCCAGAAGTGATGGCTTTTGGTAAAGAGTTTAAAATCCATCAAAGTTTCAAAACATTTTATTGCTAGGGACTAGCAATAGTTTAGTGTGGGGATTGATGAGTGCTCAAACACTCATCATTTTTGGTCAAATCTGAACTGCAAAACATACAAAAACACTCAGGAATGCATCAAAATACTAAAAATATTTCAAAATTGTGTTTTATATGTTTTAGATGCAAAATGAGTAAAAACAGATGAAAAACGAACAAAGTTTGTATAATTGGCAGTTTCAGTCCCTCAAGTTTCATAAATTGACAAAACTAGTCCCTAAAGGTTTAAAATGAAAGAAAAGTCAACATTAGTCCTTGGGAATTCAAATTGGTTCACTTTTAGTCCCTGGATGAAAGTTTTCACAAACTGGCAACTTTTACCCCTTAAAATCCAAAATTGACATAAAAGGTCCCTGAACTTTCAGAAATTGTTAAACTTAGTCCCTGGTATTCAAAATGTGGAAATTATCAACAAAGGTCCTTTGGAAAGCAAAAGTTATCATAATTGGTCCTTGGTGGTAAAATTTGGAAAAATTGCAAATTTGATCCCTTAACTTTGTAAACTTGGAAGGAATGGTCCCCGGAGATTTTATTTTAGAAATTTAACATCAAAGGACTTCGTGGAATTATAAGATGGAAAGAATGGTCCTTGGGATATCTTTGGGAAATATGCATTTTCAGTCCCCAAGTTTCGGGAAATTGCAACTTTGGTCCTTGTTGATATTTCATAAGCCAAATGGACCCTTTCCTTATTATTACCCTAAATCAAACCTACCCTTGGCCTGATCCACAAACACAACCCAAAAAAACCAACTCCAAGCCCACCCTTATAACTCCCTCAGCCCACCACCAATCTCGGCCCACTCCACAAATAAAACAAACAAAATCGTATTAAATAAAAAGCCGGTCAAACCCCCGTTTGACCCTCATCCTCCACCTCACCCTTATCCCTGCAACACCCTGCCATCTCCATCATCACTACCTCCCCCCTCCTCTGTAAACACTCAACACCCTACCCTTATACCTCCAAACAAACACAACAATCCAAACCACACCCCCTGCTACAAGCAAACCACTCCAACTTGCAAAACTAGTTTTTCCCGCCAAAAGCAAATAGAAGGCCAAGATTATTTGAAGTCATCAGGTGGCTCAGAATGGAAGTGGGAATGCACATGGGACCCACCTGGATCTATTTAAGTGAAGAGAACGAAGCAGGGAAGTAGTTAGTTAAATTTTAGTTAGATAGTTTAGTTTAAATTGTCGATTTATTGTAAAATTAGTTTTTAGTAGTTAAATTAATTCCAGAAAGTTTGTAATCTGTTTCATTAATGTCATTGGATCCTTGTTTAATCTTAATTCAAAGAATCTCAGTTTCAAATTCTGTAATTGTAATTTAAATTGAAAATCTTAAATTTCCTTTATGTTATTAAACATTGTTACTCAGTGTTCTTATAAGCTTATTTAGGATCATTAATAAGTTTCCATAAGTCTCTAAGCTTTTAAACTTGCTTGCACTCAGTTTACTAAAATCACATGAAAATACCTCAAAATAGCTACTAAATTAAAAATCATGGGAGAAGAGGAAAGGAAGATGTAGCAATGGAACTTGTGGACTGAAGATGGTTTAGTAGCTCTGTGGAGAGCTACTGGGTTGTTCCTGGTCTTGGATACCTTTGTTCTTAGCTCATAACCTTGTAAGGTCTTCTCATTTTTTTTCTTGCATAAACTGCTATGTCTAGTTATAGATGTTGATTGCTGATAAAAGTTACTCACTTATGCTTGTTTAATGATAATAGAAGTTAATTCAGTGGTAATTTAGTTTGAATCATTGTTTTGCTGTGTAAAACCCATGACAGCCTAGATAAAGGGGTGTTTGGTTCAGGATAAATCTATGGGTTGAGAATGTTTCTGTGTGGCAAATTTGGTTTATACAGTGTCTACTAGGTTTAGTCTAGCTAGTTAAGTCATAATATTGGTAGTTCTCCTAGTGAAAGTCAAAGTTAGCCTTTAACCTTCATAACTGCATAACTGTTGGGGTTTAGAGGGGGTAATCTCACCATTTCAATTCATAAGTAGCTAGGATAACTTAATTTAGCTTCATTTTCATTTACTACTTCAATTACAGTTATTAGATTAGATCCAAAACTCAGAAAAGTCAATCTTCCAAGTTTATGAAAAAAGTCAAATGTGCACCTTTTCAGTTTTTTTTCAATATAGCATGATTTGTTTGGAATTGTGTTATGTTTTAGGGTTTGAGACTTGTTTATACTTACAGCCTACCAGCTCTTCTCCAATTTCCCACTTTCCTTTCATTTTTAGGATTTTTGTGCTGGGCCCCACAACCCAAGAAAGTAGGCTGCAGGGGTGGCTGATGCCCTGCATCAGCAGATACCATCATACAACCACCACCTTTGGTGGTGGCTGCAGCCCTCCATAGTGGGTCCTAGTGTTCCTCTCTTGATTCTTTGCACTCCCAAGGTGGGTGGCTGTCCATAGCACCCAAGCTTGTGCCCCCAATCACTCTTGTAGGCCCCCTAGATACCCCTTAAGTTTGTCTCATTTCAGTGTTCACACAAAGAATCCAAGAGCTTATTTAGGTGCTTATTGCGTATTCTGTGGTCAACTTGTGCTTTTTCCAGCTTAATCATGTTCCCTTAACTTATTGGAACCAGATTCAACCATTGTAGGTCCCACTTAAGCTCATTTGAGCTCATTTCCTTGTTTGGTCAACATAAGTCAACTGCCATTGCTTATTGCTTGTATTTGGCTTATTATTAAGATGTAAAAAAGTTGTTTTCATAAAAGTTAGTTGTTTTTAGTTATAAAATAGTTTTGTAATAGAAAAATCAAGAAAAAACAATTTAATATTAAGTGATAGTTTCTATTTAATGTAATTCAAATTTTAATTTTCATTTTGAAATTTTGGTTAAGCACTTAGCATTTTTATATTTTTCTTAAATTCCTTTCATATTAAAGTATTTTTAGTAATTTTATCAGATTTTTATATTAACATTTGGTATTATTATATTTAATATTAGTTTTATTAATTATTAATTAATAATTAAGTTTTAAATAGCATAATTAGTTTTTATTAATTAAGACCTAGTTTTTATATTTTTCCTAGATTTTATATGTTATAAAACATTTTTAGGAATTTTTCTAGAATTTTTATTGTTCATTTTCTATTTTTTATAATTTAAATTAGTTTAATTAGGTAATTAATATATAATTAGTAATTAATTAATAGAAACACCACAAAAAGACAAAAATACTTATTTTTAATTTTAAAATTAGTTTTTAGTTATTTTATAATTTTAGAAATTTTATTTTCATTTTTCTAGTATTAAATTAATATTATATTGTATTTAAGTATTTTAAATATTAATAATTAGTATTAATAAGTAATTAATTAATAATAAATAATTAATTAGAGTAAAAATTTATTTTCTTTTTCTAAAAATTTTCTTTTATCTTTTAGTTTGTAAAAAAGTCATTTTCACCCCCTGGGTGTTTTCAGATTTCAGTCTTCACTTTTTATTTTGCGCGTTCGCGTTTATTTTGAATTCAAACGCGCGTTTTTAGGTTTCACTTACGTTTTTGGATATCTGATCATCAGTAATTTTTTGTATAGTGTTTCTAAGTTATTTTCATTCCTCATATCTTAGTGTGATCATACAACTCACTTGAAACCCTTTCCTGTCCAAATTCACCCGATCACAAACCCGTTTTTATACCATCACACCTCGTCGGGACATAACGACCCGGGGAAACCCTATACTTCCGCGGAGATTGATTCTGGGCAGTTTGACTTGGTTGACCATTCACTTGGTCAATTAGGTTGACCGTTTGGAGCCAATCAGAAGCGTTCACAACGACAAAGGAAAAAAGGAAACGAGTAGACTAGAAATGCTTTGGTTGTTTTCTATTTTTATTGAATTTTATCATGTTATGTTTAAGTTTATATTTATGTTATGAAATTTATAAATTTTGTTAACTAATGTTTTTGTTACAACGTACCAAATACATGGTACACCGTACTGATACGTACTCATGCGTACCAAAATGAGTATACCCCCACGTACCGAATTCGTCATCAAGAGCGAATTGCGTACCAGAACCGCGTACGCGTACCGAAGCGTACCGCATTTTATGTGACTATGGTTTTGCCTTGTTATGTCACTCTTGACCAATTATGGTCTTAGGTGTGTTTAGACCCATTTTGGTCCTAATCGCTTGCTGAGCCTCATTCAACTTTGTCATGAGTAGATGGGTAGTTTGAGTTTCGAATACGTGGACTATTTCAATTTATTTGAAATGTGTCGACTTGAATGAACTTTATTTTTTCTTTTGCTAATGGTCCCTTAGCTAAACTTAGATAGAAGGAAGAAAAATAGGCTACTAAACGAATATGGTTAGTGTTTACAACCTATAGTAGAAAATGGTTTATCTAGAAGAAGCTGATAATTGTTAGTATGCATGTAATAACTTTATCTGTTAATTGCAGGCACACAATTCAGGTAATGTGGATAATCAAATTATCAAGGATGTTGCTTTAGGGCCCTTGAGAAGGAGTGTTACTACCTATCCAATGTATTTTTTCAACGGGTATAAATTCCACACTAGTGAGCATGGTTCAGGGAGATCAAGATTTAACAGTGGAGTGTGCATTAAGGGTACTAATTATGGTGACATGTCAACTGATTTTTATGGCGTTTTATTGGAGATTGTAGAATTAGAGTATCCCGCGCTTCCAATTAAAAGAGTTGTATTGTTTAGGTGTGATAGGTTTGACACAACCCCGAATGTTGGGATGAAGATTCATAAAGATTACAAGCTAGTTGATATCAACCATAAAAGAAGGCTCAGGAAGTATGAACCTTTTGTTTTGGCTAGTCAATCATCACAAGTTTATTATTTACCTTATCCGAGCTTGCGCCGTGACAAAGTTGATTGGTGGTCTGTGTGCAAAATCAAAGCCGCTTCAACATTTGATCTTCCTGAAGAAAATACAGCCTTGCAAGACGATGAAGTAGAAGCACATTCAATCGATGCAGCTGATCTTTCAACAATACCTCTAAATGATTCAAGTGGTATCCAAGTTGATTTGGACGATGGCGATGATGATCTGCAGCATTCAGGAGATGACAATGATTAAGTTTCTTTCAATGCGATAGAATTTATTTTGTCATGTAATAAATTTCTTGCATAACTCATGTTTATGTTCATGTGGTTAGAGATTGGGTCGTTTGACAATAACACTTTAAGTATAAAAAAGTTCTTTTGGTTTTGATGAATCAGCATTTTTGGGTTATTGTATACCTGGTTTTTATCTTATTTCAATATTGTACTATAAGTAATGACGACTTTCTCACTAAGTTTCTCAGCAGGTTGTGATTTGGTACTGAGGTTATTCATTGGTCTTGTTTGTCACTTCATATGGAATGTTGATACCTCTTATTTGCCTGCTACATTCACTTCTCCTTGCTATAAAGGGTGTTTGGTTATCGGTATTAGATGGTCTAGCTGTTGTCATTGGATTGGAGTACCTGCACATTATGGAGTTGGTTATTTGGGTTGTTGGTTTTATGCTCTACATATGTATTATGGATGCTGGTTATTGGCTCTACTCTAAATATTTCCAGAAGTATTTTGTCATTTGCAGTTATTGGGTGATGCTAGCAAGTCTTAGAATTTGCAGCTATTGTTATTTAGGTCACAAAATTGGGCTATTTCAAAGCCTTCTATATGTCATTATGCACAAATATCTTGAAAGTCAAGAAAGTTATATTCGCATATATATATTTGCTGTTATTTTGATCTAGAAACAGTCATATTGTTACTAGTTATTGGAAACAATCAAGTTACTGGTTCTTGGAAACAATCAGATTTACTCTAAATAACACGTCAATTGGTGAGTGGGTGTGTCCGACATTATATGGTGTTTCTTGCTGCCTTTTGTTGTCCACTTTTGGACAACAAAATGTTATGGAGGTCCAGGTATATTAGTGTGTATAACCTATTATGTGTTAAGGTCACGTGCAAGTTTTTCTGTGATAAAAGTAGTGTTTGGAATTAAGTGTGCGTATGGGTACTGCTCAATAGAACTTATTGTTTGCATTATGTTTGCAAAGTTATGAAGCTCGAGATTGGTCCTCCGTTGGCAAAGTGTGAGCATTGATGGCACTTGTCACATGGAATTTACATTCTCATATGGGTACTTGTTGTCAGTGAGAGAAGCCATAAGGAGATAGATATTATTCGATAGAAAGTGTTGCAACATGCTTGGATGATTTGGCATTGCACCAGTGGGTGGTGCTGGTGTTCATAGCACCAGTAAACCTTTATTAAAAATGATCTTATGCTAATCTCCGTTTGAGCTATTTAATCATATAGAGAACAGTGAACTGCAAAAGTTTGCATAAGTTGTTTGGGTCTGCAGTCTAAGGGGTGTTTTGGTCTGCAGTTCAATTAAAATTTTAATGGCTGCAGTGTGCAGGCTTGGCTGGAATGGCGTGTATGCAGTTTTACTGTCTTTTCTTCTGTAATTTTTACTAAGAATTGGTTCTGAGTTTGGGATGTTTCATGGGTCCATTAAGCTTTAAGTCAAAGATTGGTATGAATTAATTTCAGTGGGATGTATGCTGATGTCCCGTTTATTTCTGATTCGGCTTATATCCAAATTCCATATGAATAAGGTGCATGTATCGACTTGAATCTTCTTGTTATTTAGTTAAGGTTCTCTTTTTGGTTTTTTTTTACAAGACTAAGGTGATATAGATCATATATGTTCATCTATGTAATCAATGGTTTTTTAGTGCTGAATATGCGTCTAAACTAAACCATTGTTTGATGTTTAACTATGATATCTTGGCTGAGTAGCTTTATGTAGACTGAGAGCAGCACATGTGAAATTATCACTAGTAGATACTAGAATTAACAGAGGTTTTTCACCGTTTACTTAAGCATGAGTTTCTTTGGTTTGAGCTTAATCTCATATGGGTCTAATAAAAAGTTTGGTTAAAGTTGTAACGGGTCAAGTATATTAAAGGTCGTCCAAGTTATACCTTGAATGCATATAGAACTCTGTTTAACTTATTGGGGGACTTGGAATGTTAGATCATTTTGTAATAACAATAATTAACTCATTAATTCTTTTTCGAAATTTACATATGGTGTAGTGTAAATTTGAACCCTCCCCTCTGATGGCTTCGGATTTAACCCGTTCTAGATACAACATAACCAAAAGTGATACTTCACGCTCTTCATTAAAAGTGAATATGACAAGAAACTTGGCTAATACTCTTGAAATAATGAGAGAGCCTCAGATAACACATGATCACAATAATCTAGACACATGGATCCATTTTAGACCATCATATATAACCAAAAAATATTACATAGGAATACCAGGAAGAACAACAAACAACAATGCTGGTGCCTGTGCACTCTCTCGGTTATATTTCAACTCCATTCCCGACTAGCACTATTACAGATCTTCTCAACTTGTATATACACATGTCGATCGGAAACATTGATTTAGCAAAAGGGTTACGAAATGTGAATTGGCTAGTTGTATTATATCATCAACTGAAAACTAACAAGACAATAAGGGACAAAAAACATATTCATCCCAAATCAGAAGAAGAAAAATATCTAAAAATCAATCCTCTTTATCACTCTCGTCACTAAAATAGCTCGTTTTCTTCACTTTTTTCCGTTTCTTCCTCCCTTCATCCCAACTCCCATCACCACTCAACAACCTCTCATCCGCTCCATTATCCACGACCGATGCCCAATTATCATCCTCAAAAATGGCATCCTCATCATTCCCAGCCCATTCCTTCTTACCCTTACTCCTATATCTCTTTGGCTCCTGCCTCTTGCCCAACTTATTCCTCGGTCACTCATACGACAAATGGCCACCTTCACCACACTCATAACACCTAGTATTATCCTTATAAACCCTCTTCTTAATAAACTCGAGGGCTCTACCATTAACGGCAGCAATGGAAGCCCCTAAAGTCCTCCCATTCAATACCTTCCCATTCACAGCCTTAATCGCTTTCAAAATGTACAATATGGTACGTGTACTTTTTTTATTGCCTAGATGGTACGTGTACTTTAGGTTTCGTGTTAATAAGGCCACATTTTCGGTTTTTTTACCTAATAGCAACCTGGTTGCTGACGTGGCATGCCCAATCAGCATATTTGACCGTTGCCACTCATCCCACCTTATAAAACCCCTCTTTTCTCCATAAACTAACCCTAATTATTTACCCAAAATACTAACCCTAAATCCCAAATCAATTAATCAACTCCATAACCAAAATAATGTCTTCTACATCTGAATCGTCTAACTGGCTTCGACCTATACCCGCTCATTGCTTTTGTGAGTTACATGTGGTTGAAAGGACATCACGTACTGCTACAAACCGAGCTAGACGTTTCTTGTGTTGCCCTCATCCAACTGTAAGAAAAGCAATGATATTTATGGTCTTTTTTATTGTGTTTGTGTTAAGTTTTGTTTTTATTTTGTTACTTTTAGGATTCAGGTAAACAATGCAGGTTCTACTTCTTTCTTGATCCTGAGCTACGCTAGGATACTACAGAAATGAGATGCATAGCCATTACACTCAAGTCCAACAACTAAGCAGGGAGATGCAAGTTCAAGACTACACCTACAGGAATAGGATTCATGATTTGAAGTTGGAACTAAATGAGAGAACAACCACTGGTGAATGCTACAAGAAAGCAGTCATTGTGTTTACTGTGTTTGTATTGGTGATGTCTTTCCTAGTCAAATGATGGTAAGGGTTTTCGGGATGGATTTTGTGGGGTTTGTGTAGTTTAAGCTGGTATGGATTATGGGTATGGTGTAGGTTATGTAGTATCTAGGTTAGGATTGTTATGTAATGGTGTAGTTTGTGTAGGAATGTGGGTCTAGGTTGTATGTTCAAATGGTTTAATGTAATGACAATTTTAATTTGCTATATTTGTTGTTGTTTGGTTTAAGTGTAATGGGTCAAAATAGGATAGTCAAAAAAGAAAAGTCAAATGGGTTTAGACATAAATGTTAGTATGCCTACCTGTTATTTAATGCATTGACTAGAAGGACCTTAATACATTTATATAACCTATCTATCCACATCTAATTTTATCCCTGTCAAACCCTAATCAAGCAATCAAGCACACCAAATTTCATAACATGAGTTCTGCTAATCAACCAGGTATGTTTGTTATAAATTTTTATCTTTTTGTGGTCCTTACATTCTTACCCTGCTCCAGTGATGATCATGTTTGTTAATACAAATATCGCCTAAAAACGTTATTTATATGTTAACGATCTTTGCTAAGTTTTGTTAATGACAAAGTACAAACTTTAGATTGTAGTAAAACATCATTTTAGTTTAAGTCTTGTATTACTAGACTTCACATTTCTATTTAACATTACATAGTTTTATTTCTTTAAATAGAAACATCACATCATGCATTTATGGAATGTTTATGTGTTTGACTAGCCATAGTATTCTTACACATTTTGGAAGTATTCCATATTTGGTGCAATGCATGTTGACTAGTATTTAGTAGATGTGATGTTGTTTGTCTTGGAGTGATTTATTGCAAGTAAGGTTTGAACAGACCTTGCGGAACCCTGGGGGAACATGGGCGGAACCCTTCTGAGGGTGCCGCCGTTTCCGCCAGGGTGCTGACTTCCTTTGGTATAAATACCAAAGGACTTGCAAGAAATCACTCATCATTTAGGACATATATTTCACATATTATTTCAACTAACTCAGTTACATTTGACTTGTGTGATCCTCTTATGTAGCAAGGGAGTTCACAAGTTCATCCAAGAAGTTACAAGTTTCAACTCTAAAGTTGCAAGACTTGTTAGCTTTGTTATGTATAAGCTTTGGTAGTTTATACTTCATTTGTATTGTGTGTAGAAGTGATCGGTTAGTATTTTAGGCCTGAAAATACAAAGTGTGACGGGAGTTGTTGTACCCTTGTAAAAGAACTAACGGGAGTGGTTGTACTCTTGTAAAAGAACTCGACATCTAGCTTAGTGTCGGTAAAAGTGTAAGCGACGACGAGAGTGGTTGTACCCTTGTAAAAGAACTCGACATCTAGCTTAGTGTCGGTAAAAGTGTAAGCGACGTTGTAAAGGTTTCTCCACAGGGAAAGGAGCTTGTTGATTAGTGCTTATAACTCTCGAGTTGGAAACTCGGGGCGTAGATGTAGGGCAAGGAAAAAGAGTCCTTGTAGCCGAACCACGATAAACAATCGTGTTGTGGTTTGATTGTTTCTTTCTTTGTCTTGGCTTATTACATATTGTCTTTAGTTAGAATTGTTAACTACACGTAAAGCTTTTCAAAGAATCAAACAAGTAATTTGAGTTTATATCTTTAAACAAACGTAAAGTTTTTAAAAGATAATCAAGTTAAAAAGCGGTAAACTATTCAACCCCCCTTCTAGTTTTCCACAATGTTTGCAGATGTTATTACTATTTCAAGTGATTCAAGTGCTGCATACATTAAACCACTTGATTGGAGTGATTACTTTCCTCCTCTTCCTCATGGTCCTGCTGTTGACCCAAATGCTGATTCAAGGTCAAACTCTTCATCCATATCAAGCTCTGTTTCAAGCTACCACTCAAGCTCTGAAGATGACCATGCCACTGTTAAGGGAAACAAAGGTTCAAGCTCAAAAAAAGTTAAACCAGGGACAACAAGTGTTGAAGCAAAAAAGTCAAAACATACTAAAATTGTTGAAAGTCAAACCAATGCAGGTAAAAGGATTCAAAAACCACCAGGACCAGTTGCAGTTGTAGGGCTTGCAAATCAAAAAACTTGGGAAGCAATAAAGAAAAAGGCTTTTGGTGTCAAGAAGCCATCAGGATCAGTTTCAGACACTAAGGGCAAAGGAAAGAAACACTAGCTTGTTTAAGTATGGGTTATTATGAAAATGATAGTAGATCTTTTGTGGTAAGGTTGGTAGTTGTTTATGTATAGGTTATAACCCAATGACAATGACAATATCTATGTAACATCTTTTGCTATCTATGAAGAATATAAATTAATATATATGTTATGTGTTGATGCATGTGTCTGCATATTCAAACAAGTTTGAGACATAAAAGTGACCCACTACCATAGATAATAATAGAGTCAATACAGACATAAACTGACCTACATGGTTGTCATATTGTTTTATGTGGTACCATCCACATGATACATACATCTAATGGTCCATAGTAACTTGAAAACATAAAGACAATCTTTAAATACAGACCTACAACATAATGTCTAACAAAAAATATTGCTCTTTTGGTGTCTGCATCTTCTTTATCCTTTCTCCATTCTTCACTCTCATTCTGAAACATCAAGTGCTGTATTTGGTTGTTGTCCAGGAGCATTTGGGTCTAACTTCCTTCTTTGATTCTTGATCCTCTCAGATGCTCCCCTAAATCCACCAGCTCCTCTCTTTCTAAAAAGACCTGCTTTTTTTGCATCTTCAATAACCCTTTCATTGTACTTCCTGTTTGCAGCTCTTCTAGCTTTATCTTCTGCTTCATTAAGCTCAACAAGTTGTGTGAGTTCAGCATCAGTAATTTCATAATCATTTCTCTGTCAAGAAGGTTAAACAAGTTAGATCTGTGAGAAATTGGGTCATTCAAGTGTAAAAAAACAGTTTATCATACCTGTTGTTCAACAATTTGCAGTAATCCAGTGAAGCTTTGAGCTGATGGTTGTAAAGCACTTGGGTATGAACTTGAAATTGGAATTTCATCATACTCATTTGCTTGATTTGGAGATGATTGACCTGGATCTGCTTCATTTTGGGCTGGATGAGCTGGATCTGACCCACTTGGATGTGCACTTGGACCAGATCCATCCTTAGGTGGGTTAAAGGGCTGATTGGGGAGCATTTTTGGCTTTCCTACCAGGTTTTCTTTTTTCTGTCTGTGGTTTTGGCCTTGTTAAATTATGACATCTTGTCTTGTTGTGTCCTTGCTCCCAACAATTGGAGCATGTCATCTTTCTACCAGTCCTAGGAACTTCATTGAGTGTCTTAGTTGGATGTTTAATTCTTTTATTCCTAGGCCTACCTAACTTCCTCCTCTTCTTGGGTGGTAACGGTGGTTGTTTTCTAATATTTGGCCACATTGAAGAACCACCAACTGTACTAATGAAATGACTATAGGTATCAATCCACATTTGCTTTTTATAATAACTACTCACCCCATTAGAAGGATCTAGATTAATATGACAAAATGCAGCAACTGCATGAACACAAGGTAGGCCAGATAAAATCCACCACCTATAAGTACATGTCTTTTCAGCCAAATTGACCCCAAATTCCACATCTAATTTCCTAACCTCAAACACTTGATATCCACATACAAGTACTTCCCAATACCTTTGCATATTTCTAAGTCTTTCTAAATACTTTCTTATAGCAGGACAGACTGTATCATTTAAGTTTTTAGCCTTTTGGTTCATAGCATACATTCTTTGCATTAAGTAAACCCTAATTTCTTCTAGCATAGTAATCAGTGGTTTACTCCTAAGGTCTCCTATGGCATTGTGGTATGATTCTGAGATACCATTTTCAAAAGCAGCACAAGTCCTATCAATTTGAAAGTATGCTCTAGACCAAGTCTTAGGGTCATGATCTAGTAACCACTTTTCTGCTTCTTCATCAATGTTTTTTATAAGTTCCATTTTTTTTAATTGTACCTCTAATGTAGATGAAGCAACACCCCAGAAGAGTACCTTTTAGTGCAATCCATTCCATTTCTTTTTGAAGTTAGCATAAATGTGCCTTGCACATACTCTATGCTCAGCATGTGGGAGCAATTCTCTAACTGCTTGGAGTAGACCCTGTAACATGTTGCGTAAAAAGGATATTACTATTTATGTAATGCAAATGTTATAATTAATAAGTGTTATAATAATTACCTTATGCCCATCTGAAATGACTGTCAAGTATGCTCCAATTGCAAGGTTAAAGTCTTGTGATAAGTGGTGAATAAACCAGCTCCAATTGTCACCATTTTCAATGTTTATCACTGCCCAAGCCATGGGAAACATCTGGTTGTTAGCATCTCTTCCCATGGCTGTTAACAACTCACCCCTTACAGTGGATCTCAAAAAACAACCATCCAGTCCAATGACTCTTCTGCATGATACCCATCCTTCTTTCATAGCTATGGAATAAAATAAGAGTTAAACAACAAACAATGCATAAATGTGATAATATGCCAATACAATTGTACAACATTATACCTTTGAAGCAGACATGAATCCTTTTGAACATTGTTTTTCCATCATCCCTAGTGTCCACATCTAAGTGAACAGAAGAACCAAGATTGGTTATCAAGATCTGCTCTCTGTAATCCCATAACCTTGCATAGTGATCAACCAGTCCTCCTTCATGATCATAAACTGCCCTCTGCTTTGCCCTTTTACACATTCCAACACTTATATTTATCCTAAAGTTCTCTTTAGCATCTGCTTTCATCTGCCTATAACTTATCTTTGGATTTCTTACAACCTCATGTGCAAACTGTTTTGCTAGCCACTTGTAAGTAACCAATTACCCCAGATCATAATTCCTAGAGCATGTGTGATTAGGGATCAATGTTTTTATTTGGAAAGTTGACTCATTTTGCATCCATCCTGCCCATAATCTAATTGAACAACCTGCTTGTGACTTGGATTGCTTGCCCTTATCTGTCTTTGGTGACTTAGACTTAGGTGAACCAACTTTCTTTGTTGTCTTAGGTGACTTAGACTTAGACTTAGACTTAGAATCTGGTGACTTGGATTGCTTGCCCTTAGATGTACCTATGTCCTCATCAATCTTTTGTTTACAACTTTTCTGGCTAGAACACCTACCTTCTTCCACATTTCTTCCACACAACACTGCTACATTTCTATAATCATTCCTCTTAAACCATAACTGATATCCATGTTTTACCCCATAGTTAGTCAAACATTCTTTAAGCTGGTCTGGGTGCTCAAATTTCATACCCAATAATGGGGTCATCTCATCCCATGGTACATTAGGATCAAAAACAGGATATGAGTAACCTTCCTTCACCTTAAATCTGTCATTAACTTCTATTTGCTCATCTTCATTTTCCCTAGAATCACTAGCAGAACCTTCACCTAAGTTTGCAGGCCTACTAACAACATCATCCCTAATGTACTTACCACCAACTAACTTGATTAGGAAAGGGTCCTTAAGTTCTATCTTTGCAATCAAAACATCTTCTTCACCTACATGTTCTGGTCCAACATATTCTTCTATGTTTTCTAATTCAATTTCAGACTCAGATTCATCATCTTCTTCACCTACACTAGCATCTATATGGGCATCCTCTAAAACATCATAACCATGATGTTCAACATATAGTTCTACTTTGCAAGCATTGTCAAAAGCTAATTTCACAAAACTTGCTAACTCAGTATCATTCCTTAAAGGTTTCAAATGTGTACCCAAATCTTGTTTAGGAGCACAGAAATACATACCATGAACAGGAAAGAAACAACAATCTTTCACTATCTGCATTAGGCTTGAATGGTTGCACTTACCCAAATCGGCATCCTCAACAATGTCAACAGATCCATTTACATACTCAAACGGATCTGTTATAAATGTGCCTTCATGATGAAAAATTATGGATATCTTCTTCATTGGTTGTGTTAATTTAGGTTAATTTGAATTTACATGAATTAGGGTATGTTGATTTGGGGATAAACAATTTGGGGGAAGTGGATTTTTTCTTTGGGTGGGGGGGGGGGGGGGGGGGGAATGGGTTAGTAATGTATATAATGGTATTTGGGGGAAGTGGATTTCCACGTAAGACGTTAGAAATAAATAAAAACAAAAAAATACAGCCACGTCAGAGTATGGGAAAATAATAGCCGGTGCACCCGGTATCCGGTCAAAAAGTGACCTTATTAACACGAAACCTAAAGTACATGTACCATCCAGGCAATAAAAAAGTACACGTACCATATCGGTACATTTTGAAAAGTATACAGCTATTGTACGGACAAAACCCTACCAAAAACAATATCATTGCAATTATTATCTAGATGTTTGATTAAAATGATTTAGCAGGTTGTATACATTTAACATGAACTTTAAGCAACTTTCAACCCATTTAAATTATTCAACCCATTTGAACCCTCCCCTCTGATGGCTTCGGATTTAACCTGTTCTAGATACAACATAACCAAAAGTGATACTTCATGCTCTTCATTAAAAGTGAATATGACAAGAAACTTGGCTAATACTCTTGAAATAATGAGAGAGCCTCAGATAACACATGATCACAATAATCTAGACACACCGATCCATTTTAGACCATCATATATAACCAAAATATATTACATAGGAATACCAGGAAGAACAACAAACAACAATGCTGGTGCATGTGCACTCTCTCGGTTATATTTCAACTCCATTCCCGACTAGCACTATTACAGATCTTCTCAACTTGTATATACACCTGTCGATCGGAAACATTGATTTAGCAAAAGGGTTACTAAATGTGAATTGGCTAGTTGTATTATATCATCAACTGAAAACTAACAAGACAATAAGGGACAGAAAACACATTCATCCCAAATCAGAAGAAGAAAAAAATCTAAAAATCAATCCTCTTTATCACTCTCGTCACTAAAATAGCTCGTTTTCTTCACTTTTTTTTCCCGTTTCTTCCTCCCTTCATCCCAACTCCCATCACTACTCAACAACCTCTCATCCGCTCCATTATCCACAACCGATGCCCAATTATCATCCTCAAAAACGGCATCCTCATCATCCCCAGCCTATTCCTCCTTACCCTTACTCCTATATCTCTTTGGCTCCTGCCTCTTACCCAACTTATTCCTCGGGCACTCATACGACAAATGGCCACCTTCACCACACTCATAACACCTAGTCTTATCCTTATAAACCCCCTTCTTAATAAACTCGGGGGCTCTACCATTATCGGCAGCAATGGAAGCCCCTAAAGTCCTCCCATTCAATACCTTCCCATTCACAGCCTTAACCGCTTTCACAGCATCCTCCCTGAGCACAAACAAAACAAACGCAACACCGCGGCTCTCACGGGTCACCCTATCTCTTAATATAGTCACTTTGGCTGCCTTACCAAAGGTCGAAAATATCGTAAACAAGTCACTATTGGTTAAATCGTAATCTAAGTTACTAACGTAAACCGTACTTTTTGATGGAGCTAATCCACCACTACCACTACGACTACGAGTACCGGGTTTATTTAAAGTTTGGTCGCCAACAGATGAGTATCTATAGTAAAAAGTTTTGTCTTCTTCATCATCACTATATCTGCCACCCATTTGTGGCGGGAAAATTTTGGTGGATTGGATTTGGGGATTTAATGAAACCCTAATTTTATTTGGAAGTTTAATGAAGTTGCATAGCGAGTTAGCGACCACATAAAGATAATTGTCAAATGTCAAATCTTAAAATTTAATGAGTAACTTTTTAGATGCTTGTAATTGAAAGTAGCCACCAAATATAATAATAGAAACAGCAAGCTAGAAAATTAGGGTGTGTTTAGTTGGAGAGAAATTCTTCGTTTTTTCAAGAAATCTTTCATAAGAAAGTGAAAAAACTGAAAACGCGTTTAGTCGCAATTTTTTCCTAACAATTTAAAAAAAATGAAATTCTCATTTTCTAAGTTTTAACTAAGAAATTGAAAAGCCCACTATATCATTCTCACTTTTTTATTTCTCATTTTTCTCTAACTCCAAAAAAACACATACACCATTCTACCCCTAATATCTCGAGTCATCCTTCACCGCCGGCCGTCGCCGCCACCATTGCAATTTGAGGTAATCTTCCTATCATTCTTGAAAAAGAAAAATATAACTCCAACTAAACGGGTTTCCAAAATTCTCAACTCTTCTCTAGAGAAGAAAACTCATTCCCTTCTCAATAAATTTAAAAACTGAAAAAGAGGAAAACTTTTCTACAACTAAACGGCATTTTAATTTTCTCATACATGTAGGGTGTGTTTGGTAAAAGTAGCAGCGAGCTGTGAGCAGTAGCCACAGCTCACCACTCACAGCTTCTTAAACATGTATTGAAAAAATGAGCTTTCCTAAAAAATAGCAAAGCTCAACGCTTCTTTACCAAATGAACAATAAAAATCAAAAAGCTCTTTGGTCACCGCTCAGCGCCCCAAAAAGCTTCAAAAAGCTCCGCGGCAAACATAGCCGTATTGATGACGTATAGTCTATATTCGGGTCACGAACCCAAATGATAAACATTACTAATGTCCAAAGCCCACCACGAGTGGGCTATCATAACAATGATTTGAGCCACCAGGCTAACGGTTTGGGCTCACGAAAGCCCAAACCCAAAATTATTTATGGTTTAATATAGATATCTCTTATTTAAGGGATATATATCAAACCGGATATAGACTGAAGAGTAAGCAGCACGTATCCAATAAGGATTTCGTGCCTATATAAAGAATATCATAACTCTCGTTAAAGGTACGACTTACAACCCTAACTCTTCTACATAACCCTAAAACCGATTACTTACTCTCACGCTGGGGGATAATCGTGGGAGACAATCCCGCGATAAGCCTAACGGTGTTTGTTTATTTTCTTAGTGCGCAGGTCTCAAGCATTAAGATCTGATTGGTACGAGAACAGGAACCCAAACAAGGAACGCCCAACTTTTGTATCAACAAGTGGCACCATCCGTGGGACCCTAAACTAAGAACTAGAATGACGAAGCACAAAAACTTAAGCCAGCGGACTCCGCAGTTGGAAAAAACACATGGTGACTCCTAGAAGAGGAAGAATCAAGATTTGATCCCTCGACAGGCCTCTGGAACAACCAGCGCACCTGGTCACCAAGAAACGGGCCCAACCCTACCTCGCCCAGCGGTAGAATTACCCACAGGGGCTGCTCAGACCACCACGGTTGTTCCAAGCATTGAAGAACTTTAGCGAACTCTCTTCAGTACTCCCATCAAACGACACCCATCGTAGACAACACTGTACCGCCAGGCGCGCCTAACCGAGATAGGGGACCTAATACGGAAGCAAATATCCTTGCGCTGGAAGAGAACGCGCCTGAGTTAACGTTAAGTAATTTTGTATCCCAGAATTATGAAACTTTAACCAACCTCATGCAAGAAGAAGCAAGGAGAAGGTCAAGTCAGAGCCTACAAGCCCGGCTTAACTTTAATCCTGAGTACGAAACATCCCCATCACGCTACCAGAAGGAGGGGCGTGAGAGGCGTACCAATGTCCATGACAGACTTGGTACAACATCTGATTCACAATACTCGGAGGAGTACGAGGACAATGAGAGGCGTACGAATGTCTACGCTAGACTTGGTAATAGCAGGATGCAAGATAGACTTGGACGGCAATGCTCACCAAGCAAGAGCTCTTCAAGGTCTGGAAGCAGAAGAATCCATGATAGACTGGGAAGACGGATTTCCCCAAGTAAAAGCCCCTCAAGCTCAGACTTCGAGGAAAAATGGCGTAAGCGCCGCAGAAGAGAGAACTCTTCCTCAAGTGACTCCTCGGACAACGAGGACAAAGAGACAGGACATTGGAAGTCCAGTGGAAGACACCGCGAGGAAGAAGACGAAGATATATCTCTTCCTTGGCGCCGCCAAAAAGTTGATGCATTCACACGGCGCATCAGCGATTATGTAGATCACAAGAAAAGGCGAATACCCACCAATGTTAAAACATATGATGGAATGGGTGATCCTGATGATCACCTCAAAATTTTCGAATCCGCTGCTACTATCAAAAACTGGCCACAACCCGTGTGGTGCCATATGTTTAACTCCACCTTGGAAGGGAATGCGCGAACTTGGTTCAGCAAGCTTCCACGAAGAAGCATAAACGGGTTCGAAGAGTTGCGAAAAGCATTCCGTTTGAACTTCACTCAAAGAAAGAAGTGCGCCAAGAACCCTGTTGAACTGGCCAGAGTCAAACAACGCCAAGGGGAATCAACAAGTGCTTACGTGGAGCGTTTTAAAAATGAATGTATACACGTCAAGGCGTGTCCGGAAGTGTTGAAAATCTCAGGGTTCATGAATGGGATTAATAATCCAGAACTCATTAGGAAATTAAATGATAAGGTTCCAACCTTTGATGAACTAATGAAGCGCACAAGATCCTTCATCCAAGGAGAAGCGGCTGCTGCGGATAGCAAAAAAGGCTACTCAAATTATAGGCAGCAAGAACAGCCTAGGAGACAATCCAATGATCAGAGTAGCAACCGCAGCAAGAATTATCGCAGTCAGGGAAGCGGACGAGATAATGACAAATACACCCCCCTCACGAAGTCTCCGAGGGAAATATTTTTAACAGAAGGCGCAAACTTCCCAAAACCCCCCACCAATGCGCACTCCTGAGGATCGGCGTGTTGGGAATGGATACTGCGAATACCATGGACAAAAGGGCCATACCACAAACGAGTGTGTCCAACTACGACAACTAATTGATAAATTAATAAAGGAGGGTAGAATGGATCACCTCGTTAAGAATATTAAAGAAGGAAAGGATAAACAAAAGAATGGAGGTAAGAAAGAGCCACCCAAAGATAAGGCTGACATTATTTACATGATACAGTCATGGCAGCGCAAAACAAAGCAAAAAATCAGCCAAAAATTCTCTTTTGGGAATGAAATATCCTTCCCTACTCTAGCTGTGGACAACGCAGTAGTAGAGCCGCTAACCATTGAGATACATACTGGGGGACACGATATCCGTCGCATGTATATTGATGGAGGAGCATCCGCAGACATTCTGTATGAACATTTTTTCAAAAGGCTGCGACCTGAACGTCACTGATTGGCTTCATAGGAGAAAAGATATGGCCTATGGGGCAATTGCGCTTACTTGTAGTCGTAGGTGATGAATAACACTCTACAACAACCTGGATTAACTTTATGATAATCAAATCTCCTTCACCATACAACGGCATCATTGGGAGACCTGAAATATCATCCATGCGCGCTGTACCATCCACAACACATGGGTTGCTCAAATTCCCAGTAGAAGGAGGCATTATCACCCTCTACAATACCACTGTGTCACCTAAAGAATGCAACACAGTAACCAGTGAAGTGGAGAATGTTCCAGAACAGCGCGCAACTAAATTACCAAACCTAAAAGTTGCCATTCACCCCGACTACCCAGATCAACAAATATCAATTGGAGGCTCGCTATTCGACAAAGGCAAAGCAGCTGTGTGCGCACTCTTGCAAAAGAACCTAGATATCTTTGCATGGGAACCAAAGCACATGACGGGAGTACCACAATCCATCATGGAGCACAAGCTACAAATCCGACAAGGATATCCTCCAATACGACAGAAAAAAGCGCGACCAAGCTCCAGATCGCACAAAAGCCATCCTGGAAGAAGTACACAAACTCGTAGACACAGGCATCATGCGAGAAGTCTACTACCATGACCGGCTTTCTAATCCAGTAATGGTAAAGAAGAGTGATGGCAGTTGGAGAATGTGCGTAGACTTTACTGATCTTAATAAAGCATGTCCACAGGACTGTTACCCGCTACCAAAGATAGACTGGAAGGTAGAATCTCTGTGTGGATATCCCTTTAAATGTTTCCTAGTTGCATACAAAGGGTACCATCAAATTCAGATGGCTGAAGAAGATGAAGAGAAAACAGCCTTCCACACAAGTCAAGGGGTATATTGCTATACAAAAATGCCTTTTGGCCTAAAGAACGCGGGAGCAACATATCAGCGTTTGGTGGACAATGCGTTTGAAAAGCAAGTAGGTCGCATCCTAGAAGTTTATGTCGATGACCTTGCCATCAAGAGTCATACTGAGGAAGAATTGGTGCGTGACATCGAGGAGACATTCAAAACACTGGGAAAGATAAACATGAAATTAAACCCCAAGAAGTGTACTTTTGGCGCGACAGAAGGCATGTTTCTTGGATATTTAATAGAACCAGATGGCATCAAACCCTGCCCAGAAAATACAAAAACTGTCATCGATCTCCCTTCACCACGCACATTGAAAGAAGTCCAATCACTAAACGGAAAGCTAGCTGGGCTAAATCGATTCTTGTCCAAATCAGCAGACAAGTCACTCCCTCTCTTTAAAACACTCACGAAGTGCACAAAAAGGGAGACTTTCGTTGTACTGAGGAGGCAGAAGAAGCTTTTCAACAGCTTAAACAACATCTTGCAGCGCTTCCCAAACTTGTCGCACCCCGACCAGGAGAAGAGTTGATCATGTACTTATCTGCAACTCATGGAGCAGTTAGCGCGGTGCTATTGACTGATAGGAACTCCGTTTAAACACCCATATACTTTGTGAGCAAAGCGCATAAGAAGACAGAGACTAACTATACTGCTATGGAAAAGTTGGTCCTAGCTTTAGTATTTGCAGCTAAAAAACTACGCAGATACTTTCAAGCGCACCCAATAGCTGTAATAATGGACCAACCTATCAAACAAGTTATCTCTAAACCTAACGCATCAGGACGGCTACAAAAATGGAGTATGTTATTGAGCGAGCATAACATCTCGTATAGACCACGCACTGCAATCAAGGGGCAGATATTAGCCGATTTTATTATTGAGAAGCCAGATACCGATATTCCATCTTCAACGAAAAAGGTAGAATTACAAGAACCATGGATTCTATTCATAGATGGATCCTCGTGCGTGGATGGGTCAGGCGCAGTCCTTATCCTCACTAACCCAGACGGAGTGGAATTCACTTACGCACTGCGTTTTGAATTCACAGCCACAAACAATGAGGTGGAATATGAAGCTCTACTTGCTGGACTACACATTGCAACTCAAATGGGTGTACGCAACCTAGAGGCAAACGTAGATTCCCGGCTAGTAGCCAACCACGTACTAGGTGAATATGAAGCTAAAGAAGAAAATATGGTCCAATACCTTGAAAAAACCAAGTCTTTAATTTAGAATTTCGATAGGTTCACCATCAAACAAGTCCCTAGAGGAGAAAACAGGAAAGCTGACGCGCTTAGCAAGATCGCATCCACAAGCTTTGCGCACTTATCAAAACAGGTATTGGTGGAAACTCTGAAAAATAAATCAATCTCAGAAATGGAAATATCCACGGTGATAGAGGAACAGGATCCTACGTGGATGACACCTATCACTGAATTTATAAGCAAAGGGATCTTACCACAGGAACGGAAGGACACTCGTTGGGTATGGCGCACAGCGCAGAGATTTGAACTACGAGATGGCATCCTATATCGACATTCTTTCCTACAACCATGGCTCTGGTGCGTTGGACCTCTTCAGGCAGATTACGTACTCTGAGAGATTCACGCTGGTTCATACAGTATGCACTCAGGACCACGGTCTATAGTGGCGCACGCCCTGCGGTCAAGATACTATTAGCCTACGATGCACTGCGACGCGCGGGATATGATATGGAAATGCAGCGATTGCCAAGTCCACAGGCCAATTTCGCGCTGACCACAACAAGAGCTAACCCCCATCACCTAACCATGACCATTATATAAATGAGGCATTGACATCGAAGGCCCCTTTCCAGTTGCAGTGGGAGGGCTAAAATTCCTCATAGTGGCCATGGATTATTTTACTAAGTGGATCGAGGCAAAAGCAGTGGCAAGCATCACAGGCAACCAAGTCAAACGCTTCGTTTGGGACAACATTGTATGCCGCTTTGGCCTACCTGGAGAAATTATCTCAGACAACGGAAAACAATTCCGTGATAACCCATTCAAAGACTGGTGCACACAATTAAACATTACACAACACTTTGCGTCAGTTAAGCACCCACAAACCAATGGTTTGGTTGAACGTGCAAATTGTTGTTTGGGTGAAGGGATAAAAGCCCTCCTTGAAAAACATAAGGGAAGATGGGTGGATGAGTTGTCGCATGTTTTATGGGCGCACCGCACGACAATAAAAACTAGCACTGGCGATACACCATTCTCTCTTGTCTATGGGACAGAAGCTGTCATACCAGCCGAGATTGGAATGCCAACTATCCGCACGGCAGAAGTCAATGTCACAACTAATGACGACGAACGACGCATAGACTTAGATCTGTTGGAAGAAAGGCGCGAACGCGCAGCTATACGCGAAGCAAAAGCTAAGTCAAAGATGAAGAAGTATTATGATGCAAAATTCAGGAACACTTCTTTCAGACTAGGAGATTTTGTGTACCGCGCCAACGATGCAAGCCACGCAGAGGACACGGGCAAGATTGGACCCAAGTGTGAAGGACCCTATGAGGTCACAGAAACACTAGGCAATGGCGCGTACAAGTTACATGATATGGAAGGCCATGAGCTAGCACACACGTGGAACATCTGCAATCTCAAGAGATGCTATCTTTAGGACACGCTACGGCCCACGCATAGACAACTCTGCACTTTAGTAAGTGCCCAATAAATGTCTGTGTATTTGATTTTTTTTTGGGAATTGTCTTTTATTTTCAAAAACTTGCAAGTATTAATAAAACGTTGTGGTTTCTAGCTAACTCCATAACACATTTAACTTTATTGCTTACATTTTTTCTTATGTCTCAATATTGTTACTTTATATTTTGCCTACATGGCGTGCATGCACTTAATAAGACCTACGATGGCAGAAAGGATGAGTAAACCTACTAAATAACTCGTTGAGTAAGAGGGTTGCAAACCCATCAACAATTGGATCACGCATCCTTGCTAAACACCTTACTTTCAAGACATTGAAGTGAGTTTAAATGCGCATCCCACGAAGGATACGCAACATAACGTACACCGTACATGTTTAGCAACTTACGAGCCAAGAATTTTGGTCATTTGATATAGTATTTGCAACATAATGCAAGTCTATCCATACACTTATGATTTTTTGTTAAGTTATGCACTTAATACAAGTCATCCTAAGTATGTCTCAGTTTCAATTTGACTATTGGATAAGTCTTTTACAAAAAAGAACAATATTCTAAGTACAAAATGATGTAAACAAGACGTACAAAAAAGTTAAATATTATTATTCATAAGAACCACGAGCTCATACAAAATTACATACACAAAAATCCATAGATACCTACATACTATGAGCACGTCTATGACTTGAGCTACTAGCTGTAGACGCTAACTCCCTAGCCTCACTCAGCCTTCTCAGCAGGCTGCTATCCTCTTGAGATACTGTCGGTACGCTGACGGGAATCCCATCAGATCTAGGGAGGTGGGCTGCGCTGATGAGTGTCTAAATACTCATCATTTTATACTATTTGAACCCACAAAAACGACAAAAAAATACACAAATGACTCTCAAAATGATACAAATTCAATGAAATGTGTTTTTATATGATTCAGGTACAAAAGATTGAAAAACAAGTGAAAACTGATCAATTTCACAACAATTGTCGTTTTCAGTCCCTGGAGTTACACAAAATGGCAAAACTAGTCCCTGAAGGTTTTAAATGATGAAAAGTTAACTTAAGTCCTTGGGAAGTCAAAAATATTCACTAATGATCCCTGGATAAAAGTTTACACAATCTGGCAACTTTTACCCCTCAAGTTACAAAACTGGCAAAAATGGTCCCTGGGTATTCAAACTTGGAATTTTACAAAATATACCCTTGTACTATGCATGAATTTATAATTTGGAACCCTTTTGATAACTTTGAGGAAATTACAATTTCACCCCTTTAACTTTGGAAAATTACATAAATGGTCCCCGGGGTATTTTTAATTGTAATAAAATCAATAATGGTCCTTTGGTTTATCTAACTTGACATTATAAGTCCTTGTGATAACTTTTGAAATGTTGCAGGTTTAGTCCTCTAAGAATTCAGGAAATACAATTTGGTCCTTGGGCTCTAATAAATACACAACCAAACGGATCCTTTTTATTAATAAACCCACAAATCCAAATCCTTTAAATCCAAAACCCAACCCCTGGCCCAAAATATTACCCCAGCCCAACAACCCCTTTGTAAATTTAAATAAAACCGGGCAAAACTACCCACTGTTCACTCTCCCTCACCTTTCTCTCCCACACCACTGAGTCACCCAATACCACCATAGCCCATAGTTTTCTTCAACACCTCACCCCCTATGATTCCCCAGCTGTCTCTTACACCCCTAACACCCACCATGCCTCATTTAATGCAAGATTTCGGCTACAAGTTATCCAGAAGACTTTTTGGCGCGAAAAGTAATTTTAAAGGCTTATATGACTTGCAGTAATCCAACAGCTGAGATTTAAAGTGGGATTTGACCACAAGGGTGAGGAGAACACAGAGGTGTATAAAGGAAGAAGAAAGATGAAGAGAAAACCACCTTTGGAATAGCCTAGGTCAAGTAGTATAATTAAATCTTTATTGCTTTTGTAGTGTAATCCAATTTACAATTTCAATGTTGTTTTGATATCCAAATTAGTGTAATGAAATTCTCTTTTAAGTTTAATGTCAAAGTTTCTTTTAAATTTATGTTGTCTCCAATTCGTACCAATGTTACAATTTCATATCATGTATGTTTCTGTTGGATTATAGTTGATATAATGGACGGACCTAGGCCTTAAAAGCTTTTAGACTCCATCTTATTAACTTTAATCTTTTTAAATTTCAAAAATCATAAAAAAAGGTAGAAAATAGAAAATCAAGAAAAGAAGAAAGAAGAAAGCTGAGAAGGGTGTAATCTGTATTGTTCTGGTAATAGAAACCTTGTGGAAGGTTGTTAGGATTGGTTACTTGTTCTTGGTTCCATCATCTCAGTCACAATTAATTTGTAAGTCACCAATTTGAGTTTTCTATATAGTTTTGTTATTGTTGTTATTTATGGTAATTTAGTAGTTGGTTAATCTCTATTTGATAATTTGAATCTGTTTTAGGCTTATAACCTTTAATTGCAATGATAATTTCACAAAATGTAGTGTATAAATAGTTTTAGGGAGTGTTTGGCACAGGGGAGTACCCTGTGCATTTGTGGTATTCAGTAGCCAAGTCTTATTTTGACATGTTTGCTTAGGTCTAATTAGGTCTTAACAGTCATAAAATAGGTATCTCTTTAGTTTAGAAAGTCAAAATCACACTCAAACATCATAAGCAGTTGACTGTGTGGACTTGACAACCCCATATCAGCCATATTTGCTTATTAGTTGTTATAATAGCTTAATTAAGTCTTAGTATAACTTATTACTTCATATTCAGTAAGTAGATTAAGTCAGAAGTTCATATAAGTCAAACTAGGTTAGTTTCTTAAAAAGTCAAAATGTCCATTCTTAGAAAATACCAAAAATAGAAAGATTTGTTTTGAATTTTGTAAAAGGATTCAAGCTTTGTGCTTTTGTGGACTTATAGTATACCAGCTCTAATTTAAGATTCCATTTAGCTTATATTTTTAGTAATTTTTCCCTGGGTCCCACTCACCCTCAAAGTTACTTGCAGGGAAGACCCTTCCCCTGCTCCATTAGATTCAGTCCATCACCACCACCTTGGTGGTGATTTTTGACCATCACAGTGGGTCCCAGATCTCATATTTTAGCTTATTTTGTAGCTTATTAGTTTAGTTTCTCAGACCTAGTATTATTTTGAACCTTAGCTTATTAGAACCTAGCTTAATTGACCTCCTTTTTACCTGTCTCAGAAGCCAAAACCTGAGCACTCAGGTTTTATACCCAAATTCCAAGACCCACCCAAGCCTCAGAAATAAGCCATAAGCCTAGCTTTTTGGCTTATTTAAAAGCTGACCTGGTCATCCTTCAGGGTCAAGTTCCATTTTGGACTCCCTTTCACCTCTGTGGACCCCACAGAGGTCCAAAGGTACCTTATTTGGACCTGTTTGGAATGGCAGGGTACTGGAACAACTTATTTGCTTTTAAGAGCTTATTGGCTTATTCCCAGTACACATGCTTGTGTATATATGACTAATATACTTGTACAAACTTATTTTTACTTTCTGTTTCCTGTGTGAGCTTATATCAAGCTCACTTGAGCTTCAACTCCATCCAAGTTGAGCTTTATAAGCTCAACTGTCTAAACCTTAAGCCCATACTCTTTTTACACAAGTCCATGATGATTCATGGTTGTTTTCTGTCTATATACTTGTGCATAACTTCAATTTCCTTTGTTCCCCTTTCTTTTAGCCTTTTAAAGCTTGTTTCAAGCTTATGACCCAGTATATACTCAGTTAAATTGGGTGGTTTTTCATAAGCTCTCACAAGCTCCTATGTGGACCCCATAGATGGAGCTTGGGCTTTTTGAGAAGCCACCCAGCTTATCTTGCAGCCTCAACTCCATAATTGGTCCATAGAACTCATTTTGTAAGCTTAAATCACCAAGATAAAAGGCTGCAGGGGTGTTTGTTTAGCTGTTTATCTGAATTAACTTATAAGCTTGAAATGAGCTTATGGGTTGATTTCAGTGAACATGTTTGTTTATAGTTGTCCACAAATACTTGTATATATCTATTTTACTTCTGTTTAAATGTGTGTAGCTTATTATAGGCTTAACAAGCCTCAACTCAATCCAAGTTAAGCTATCAAAAGCTTAACTGACTAAACCATAAGCTAGCACCTATGTGACCTATTCCAGTGCATAACATTGTTTATAAGTATCATATGGAGTAGCTCATATGTTCCTTTTCTTTATTTGCTTTCTGTATAGCTTTTTCAAGCTATTTCTGAGCTTGTGACCCCACTATGGATGTCATGATCCCACTGTATGGCTCATAAGCTCTTGAATTAGCTTATTTCATGTTTGCACAGTTCCAAATTCTTAATACTTGTATAATACTAGTATCTAAGTATTCTAGAAAATAGAAAAGCCAAAAAGAAAGCCCCTTATAAAGCTAAGTGATAGCTTCTATTTAGAAGCTTTATTACTTATTTGCTTTATTTAAGCTTTTTCAGAAGCTCCTCAGAAGCTCTATATTGGATCATATCTCTTGATCTTTAGCTTTTTGAAAAGCCCTCCAACTCAGCTTTCCATATCAGCCTTCATTTTGAGCTTATGAGCTTATTTCATGAGCTTATTTTGCCCATTAAGTTGACTGTAAGAGTGTTGGGTTGACTGTGAGATTTGGAATTGCTTATTTGAGATTATAGGCTAGTCCTTTAGCTTATTTTAGTTGATCTAGCTTATTTTAGGTGTATATAACTTAGTTGTAGCTTTATTATCATTCTGTAGCTTATTTGTAGCTTTTAGCTTAGGAAAAATCCAAGTTTGGCTTAATAAGCCAACTGATCCACAAATAAGCTCACACAGAGCTTATTTGTGAATTATAAAAAGTTTTCCTTTGTTAAAGTTTCTTATAAATAGCTTATTATTAAGTTTGTAAAATAAAAAAATTCAAAAAAATTAAATTTGGTAAAAAGGGGTGAGGCAGGGTCGAACCTGAGACCTCCCCCTTATGAGAGTGATAGTAATGTACCTAGATGCCAGTCGCCCTTGGGTCTTTTTTCATTCACTTCTTACCAAATTTAATACTTAATACAACTTTGGTCCATTTGGCTTAAATAAGCTGTTTAGCTTATAACAGCTTATTGGGATAAGCTGGTGGGTCCATCGTATTTTTCCTAGCACCTTTATACTAATTTACACTTTCTGTAATTTTTTTATATTTTTCACTGTTCATATACTATATATTATAATTAATTTAGTTTTATTTTCTTTTAAATAATAATTAGTTAGTAATTTTTAAAACAGTTAATTTATAATTTTTATAAACTTTTTATATTTTATATGGAGTCCTATGATGGATAAGTAGTCCTATAAAAAGTTTTATAATTTTATAAATAAGTTTAGTATGTATAATAATTAATTTAGTTCAATTTGTTTAATTAATAAATAATAGTTTTTAATTTAGTTTTCTTATTTCTGTATATATAAATATAGTTTTTATATTTTTCTTAGCTTCTTAATAGTATATTAGAATTTTGTAAAAAGATTTAGATTTTAGTTTGCTTATTTAGTATATATAATAATTATATAATAGTATTAGTAATTTAATAATAGTAAATCATTAATAATAAATAGAATAATTGTATAATAAATATATTTTTAGTTTCAAAAATTATTTTATATTATTTTAAACTTTTCTAAGTTTTAATTTTATTTTTCTAAGCATTTTTTATATTTTTCTTATTTTTAGGTAATTATTAAATAGTTATAAATAGTTTTAATTAATAATAATTAAGTACATAGTATAAAAATAAGTTTTAATTTTCTAATAATTTTCTTATTTTTTTAGGATTCCAAAAATGTAATTTTCACATTTGTGAGAGTTATATTTGACGGTATTCACTTTTTATTTTGTACATAGACGTTTATTTAAACGTTTACGTACGCGTTTTAGTTTTCTAGGTTTTCTTATTAATATAATAATAATATTATAAATATAGTTAGATATTTTATTTTCTTTTAATTTGCATTTAAGCCGTTAAGGCATGCAAATTCCCTCTTTGGGAAATTTTTGTTTTATACGTTACGTTTATTTAAACTTAAACGTACGTTTGTATATACTTTATCATTTTAAGGTTTCTGATTGTACGTTTCTTAATTGAACTAGCTGTGACAGAGCTATTACTATTCACATTCAGTGTTAGTCAATCAGATTCCTGTTTTCCTATACTAATATTAATTTCAACAATTCACAAGTCATTGTATTTAGAATATCACGCCTCGCCAGGACATAAACGATCCAAGGATATTTAAACCCTTGGTAAACTTGCATTCTCTCCCGGGCTGTCGCCCGTTTACTTTTATTATTAGGTTATCCATTTTATAAACAAGTGGGTGGCTTATAAATAAAAGATGTGTAGTCCGGGAGGAATCAAATTTTGGCGCCGCTGCCGGGGAGGCTGTGCTACGTATTATGACTTGTATTTTGTATTTTGTTGAAATATATATCCTTGTTTGTATATTATACTATATCATTCAACTTCCGGGCTGTCAGGACACATTTATTACAGTTAATTATTCACAAGTAATTAGCTTGCGTGGTAAACTTGACACAAGCCTGGGATGTAGTGATTATATACTGTATCATATTTCTTTTCAATAAACAATATAAAATACAAAAATATTTTAATGGTTGAAATCTATTTGTGTTTTGATTTGCATTTGACTGTCAATTTTCCTAATCTTGATATTCCTAGGTCTAAATTTTGGCTAAACACCAGGTTTACACTAAAAAAGAGTTTACTGTGCTTAGTATTATCCCTGGAATGTGATAGATTAGGTTTAAATCAGTTTCATGTATTAAAAATCTCATTTAGGTTTCCTTTTTAGCCATTTCTTTGTACATATATATATAAATTTAAAAATACAAAAATATTTTTTCCTATGCACACAACTTGCACAATTTGATTAGTCCCTCAGTTACAACATTTGGTTGTTGGCTGTTTACAGTTACTGAGCTCTGTCAGACCAAGATTCCCTTTCGAGGGGCGGTTGTTAGGAATTTTTCTTTCTTTGTACATATATATATAAATCTAAAAATACAAAAACATTATAAAATTAAAAATCAAAAAGATTCTCCTAACCTTAATATTTATAATTCTGTGAGTGGCAATCCCACTCCAATTTCTCACCCAATCTTTGAGTGGCAATCCCACTCCACTTCCCCATGAACCATTTAATTCGGGGTCAAGTCAAGCTAGTGACTTGGTTATCAAAAACAAGCCGTACAATATGGGTTTTCACCCATATTTCTGTCTTTTTCCCTTTCTACCACATAAGTGTGGGGGTGATGCCCCACCTTTTGTACATATTTTGAAAATGTTTTGAAAAAATTGTAAATATAAAAATATAATAATTGTTGTATTACCTCACTTAGCTTTGAAAATTGAGGACAATTTTCATAATAAGTGTGGGGGGAATTCTGGCGAATTTGATCACTTTTATACCTTTGTATGCCCTTTTCCCTAAAAATGACCAAAATTTAAAATTTTTTCATTTGGTATTAGTGTTTTACACTAAATACAACAAATGGTAATCAATCCACCATGTCTAACACACATAAGGATTGGCTAATCCAGGAGCAAACGGCTCTTGGTAAAGATATCTCAAATCCGTTTACGGCTTGCAATTTGCCCAAAATTGTATGGTTCATCAACTCCCCATCATCCTCAAAAGATAATGAGTTGGCTAGCCCGCAAGGTTATGGCTTGTGGTAAAGGCTGTGAAAAACCATAATTGGTAATTAACTCACCAAAGATAATATTTATAATTTATCTAAGAGTTGGCTAGTCCAGAAGCAAACGGCTTTTGGTAAAGACAAATCAAATCCGTTGACAGCTGGTGGTTTGCTCAAAATCACACGGTTATCAGGTGTGCCACAGTTCTTACACCTGGCTACTCCAGAAGTGATGGCTTTTGGTAAAGAGTTTTTCAAATCCATTAAGTTTTAAATAAAAGATTGCTAGGGACTAGCAATAGTTTAGTGTGGGGGATTGATGAGTGTCTAAATACTCATCATTTTATACTATTTGAACCCACAAAAACGACAAAAAAATACACAAATGACTCTCAAAATGATACAAATTCAATGAAATGTGTTTTTATATGATTCAGGTACAAAAGATTGAAAAACAAGTGAAAACTGATCAATTTCACAACAATTGTCGTTTTCAGTCCCTGGAGTTACAAAAAATGGCAAAACTAGTCCCTGAAGGTTTTAAATGATGAAAAGTTAACTTAAGTCCTTGGGAAGTCAAAAATATTCACTAATGATCCCTGGATAAAAGTTTACACAATCTGGCAACTTTTACCCCTCAAGTTATAAAACTGGCAAAAATGGTCCCTGGGTATTCAAACTTGGAATTTTACAAAATATACCCTTGTACTATGCATGAATTTATAATTTGGAACCCTTTTGATAACTTTGAGGAAATTACAATTTCACCCCTTTAACTTTGGAAAATTACATAAATGGTCCCCGGGGTATTTTTAATTGTAATAAAATCAATAATGGTCCTTTGGTTTATCTAACTTGACATTATAAGTCCTTGTGATAACTTTTGAAATGTTGCAGGTTTAGTCCTCTAAGAATTCAGGAAATACAATTTGGTCCTTGGGCTCTAATAAATACACAACCAAACGGATCCTTTTTATTAATAAACCCACAAATCCAAATCCTTTAAATCCAAAACCCAACCCCTGGCCCAAAATATTACCCCAGCCCAACAACCCCTTTGTAAATTTAAATAAAACCGGGCAAAACTACCCACTGTTCACTCTCCCTCACCTTTCTCTCCCACACCACTGAGTCACCCAATACCACCATAGCCCATAGTTTTCTTCAACACCTCACCCCCTATGACTCCCCAGCTGTCTCTTACACCCCTAACACCCACCATGCCTCATTTAATGCAAGATTTCGGCTACAAGTTATCCAGAAGACTTTTTGGCGCGAAAAGTAATTTTAAAGGCTTAGATGACTTGCAGTAATCCAACAGCTGAGATTTAAAGTGGGATTTGACCACAAGGGTGAGGAGAACACAGAGGTGTATAAAGGAAGAAGAAAGATGAAGAGAAAACCACCTTTGGAATAGCCTAGGTTAAGTAGTATAATTAAATCTTTATTGCTTTTGTAGTGTAATCCAATTTACAATTTCAATGTTGTTTTGATATCCAAATTAGTGTAATGAAATTCTCTTTTAAGTTTAATGTCAAAGTTTCTTTTAAATTTATGTTGTCTCCAATTCGTACCAATGTTACAATTTCATATCATGTATGTTTCTGTTGGATTATAGTTGATATAATGGACGGACCTAGGCCTTAAAAGCTTTTAGACTCCATCTTATTAACTTTAATCTTTTTAAATTTCAAAAATCATAAAAAAAGGTAGAAAATAGAAAATCAAGAAAAGAAGAAAGAAGAAAGCTGAGAAGGGTGTAATCTGTATTGTTCTGGTAATAGAAACCTTGTGGAAGGTTGTTAGGATTGGTTACTTGTTCTTGGTTCCATCATCTCAGTCACAATTAATTTGTAAGTCACCAATTTGAGTTTTCTATATAGTTTTGTTATTGTTGTTATTTATGGTAATTTAGTAGTTGGTTAATCTCTATTTGATAATTTGAATCTGTTTTAGGCTTATAACCTTTAATTGCAATGATAATTTCACAAAATGTAGTGTATAAATAGTTTTAGGGAGTGTTTGGCACAGGGGAGTACCCTGTGCATTTGTGGTATTCAGTAGCCAAGTCTTATTTTGACATGTTTGCTTAGGTCTAATTAGGTCTTAACAGTCATAAAATAGGTATTTCTTTAGTTTAGAAAGTCAAAATCACACTCAAACATCATAAGCAGTTGACTGTGTGGACTTGACAACCCCATATCAGCCATATTTGCTTATTAGTTGTTATAATAGCTTAATTAAGTCTTAGTATAACTTATTACTTCATATTCAGTAAGTAGATTAAGTCAGAAGTTCATATAAGTCAAACTAGGTTAGTTTCTTAAAAAGTCAAAATGTCCATTCTTAGAAAATACCAAAAATAGAAAGATTTGTTTTGAATTTTGTAAAAGGATTCAAGCTTTGTGCTTTTGTGGACTTATAGTATACCAGCTCTAATTTAAGATTCCATTTAGCTTATATTTTTAGTAATTTTTCCCTGGGTCCCACTCACCCTCAAAGTTACTTGCAGGGAAGACCCTTCCCCTGCTCCATTAGATTCAGTCCATCACCACCACCTTGGTGGTGATTTGTGACCATCACAGTGGGTCCCAGATCTCATATTTTAGCTTATTTTGTAGCTTATTAGTTTAGTTTCTCAGACCTAGTATTATTTTGAACCTTAGCTTATTAGAACCTAGCTTAATTGACCTCCTTTTTACCTGTCTCAGAAGCCAAAACCTGAGCACTCAGGTTTTATACCCAAATTCCAAGACCCGCCCAAGCCTCAGAAATAAGCCATAAGCCTAGCTTTTTGGCTAATTTAAAAGCTGACCTGGTCATCCTTCAGGGTCAAGTTCCATTTTGGACTCCCTTTCACCTCTGTGGACCCCACAGAGGTCCAAAGGTACCTTATTTGGACCTGTTTGGAATGGCAGGGTACTGGAACAGCTTATTTGCTTTTAAGAGCTTATTGGCTTATTCCCAGTACACATGCTTGTGTATATATGACTAATATACTTGTACAAACTTATTTTTACTTTCTGTTTCCTGTGTGAGCTTATATCAAGCTCACTTGAGCTTCAACTCCATCCAAGTTGAGCTTTATAAGCTCAACTGTCTAAACCTTAAGCCCATACTCTTTTTGCACAAGTCCATGATGATTCATGGTTGTTTTCTGTCTATATACTTGTGCATAACTTCAATTTCCTTTGTTCCCCTTTCTTTTAGCCTTTTAAAGCTTGTTTCAAGCTTATGACCCAGTATATACTCAGTTAAATTGGGTGGTTTTTCATAAGCTCTCACAAGCTCCTATGTGGACCCCATAGATGGAGCTTGGGCTTTTTGAGAAGCCACCCAGCTTATCTTGCAGCCTCAACTCCATAATTGGTCCATAGAACTCATTTTGTAAGCTTAAATCACCAAGATAAAAGGCTGCAGGGGTGTTTGTTTAGCTGTTTATCTGAATTAACTTATAAGCTTGAAATGAGCTTATGGGTTGATTTCAGTGAACATGTTTGTTTATAGTTGTCCACAAATACTTGTATATATCTATTTTACTTCTGTTTAAATGTGTGTAGCTTATTATAGGCTTAACAAGCCTCAACTCAATCCAAGTTAAGCTATCAAAAGCTTAACTGACTAAACCATAAGCTAGCACCTATGTGACCTATTCCAGTGCATAACATTGTTTATAAGTATCATATGGAGTAGCTCATATGTTCCTTTTCTTTATTTGCTTTCTGTATAGCTTTTTCAAGCTATTTCTGAGCTTGTGACCCCACTATGGATGTCATGATCCCACTGTATGGCTCATAAGCTCTTGAATTAGCTTATTTCATGTTTGCACAGTTCCAAATTCTTAATACTTGTATAATACTAGTATCTAAGTATTCTAGAAAATAGAAAAGCCAAAAAGAAAGCCCCTTATAAAGCTAAGTGATAGCTTCTATTTAGAAGCTTTATTACTTATTTGCTTTATTTAAGCTTTTTCAGAAGCTCCTCAGAAGCTCTATATTGGATCATATCTCTTGATCTTTAGCTTTTTGAAAAGCCCTCCAACTCAGCTTTCCATATCAGCCTTCATTTTGAGCTTATGAGCTTATTTCATGAGCTTATTTTGCCCATTAAGTTGACTGTAAGAGTGTTGGGTTGACTGTGAGATTTGGAATTGCTTATTTGAGATTATAGGCTAGTCCTTTAGCTTATTTTAGTTGATCTAGCTTATTTTAGGTGTATATAACTTAGTTGTAGCTTTATTATCATTCTGTAGCTTATTTGTAGCTTTTAGCTTAGGAAAAATCCAAGTTTGGCTTAATAAGCCAACTGATCCACAAATAAGCTCACACAGAGCTTATTTGTGAATTATAAAAAGTTTTCCTTTGTTAAAGTTTCTTATAAATAGCTTATTATTAAGTTTGTAAAATAAAAAATTCAAAAAAATTAAATTTGGTAAAAAGGGGTGAGGCAGGGTCGAACCTGAGACCTCCCCCTTATGAGAGTGATAGTAATGTACCTGGATGCCAGTCGCCCTTGGGTCTTTTTTCATTCACTTCTTACCAAATTTAATACTTAATACAACTTTGGTCCATTTGGCTTAAATAAGCTGTTTAGCTTATAACAGCTTATTGGGATAAGCTGGTGGGTCCATCGTATTTTTCCTAGCACCTTTATACTAATTTACACTTTCTGTAATTTTTTTATATTTTTCACTGTTCATATACTATATATTATAATTAATTTAGTTTTATTTTCTTTTAAATAATAATTAGTTAGTAATTTTTAAAACAGTTAATTTATAATTTTTATAAACTTTTTATATTTTATATGGAGTCCTATGATGGATAAGTAGTCCTATAAAAAGTTTTATAATTTTATAAATAAGTTTAGTATGTATAATAATTAATTTAGTTCAATTTGTTTAATTAATAAATAATAGTTTTTAATTTAGTTTTCTTATTTCTGTATATATAAATATAGTTTTTATATTTTTCTTAGCTTCTTAATAGTATATTAGAATTTTGTAAAAAGATTTAGATTTTAGTTTGCTTATTTAGTATATATAATAATTATATAATAGTATTAGTAATTTAATAATAGTAAATCATTAATAATAAATAGAATAATTGTATAATAAATATATTTTTAGTTCAAAAATTATTTTATATTATTTTAAACTTTTCTAAGTTTTAATTTTATTTTTCTAAGCATTTTTTATATTTTTCTTATTTTTAGGTAATTATTAAATAGTTTTAATTAATAATAATTAAGTACATAGTATAAAAATAAGTTTTAATTTTCTAATAATTTTCTTATTTTTTTAGGATTCCAAAAATGTAATTTTCACATTTGTGAGAGTTATATTTGACGGTATTCACTTTTTATTTTGTACATAGACGTTTATTTAAACGTTTACGTACGCGTTTTAGTTTTCTAGGTTTTCTTATTAATATAATAATAATATTATAAATATAGTTAGATATTTTATTTTCTTTTAATTTGCATTTAAGCCGTTAAGGCATGCAAATTCCCTCTTTGGGAAATTTTTGTTTTATACGTTACGTTTATTTAAACTTAAACGTACGTTTGTATATACTTTATCATTTTAAGGTTTCTGATTGTACGTTTCTTAATTGAACTAGCTGTGACAGAGCTATTACTATTCACATTCAGTGTTAGTCAATCAGATTCCTGTTTTCCTATACTAATATTAATTTCAACAATTCACAAGTCATTGTATTTAGAATATCACGCCTCGCCAGGACATAAACGATCCAAGGATATTTAAACCCTTGGTAAACTTGCATTCTCTCCCGGGCTGTCGCCCGTTTACTTTTATTATTAGGTTATCCATTTTATAAACAAGTGGGTGGCTTATAAATAAAAGATGTGTAGTCCGGGAGGAATCAAATTTTGGCGCCGCTGCCGGGGAGGCTGTGCTACGTATTATGACTTGTATTTTGTATTTTGTTGAAATATATATCCTTGTTTGTATATTATACTATATCATTCAACTTCCGGGCTGTCAGGACACATTTATTACAGTTAATTATTCACAAGTAATTAGCTTGCGTGGTAAACTTGACACAAGCCTGGGATGTAGTGATTATATACTGTATCATATTTCTTTTCAATAAACAATATAAAATACAAAAATATTTTAATGGTTGAAATCTATTTGTGTTTTGATTTGCATTTGACTGTCAATTTTCCTAATCTTGATATTCCTAGGTCTAAATTTTGGCTAAACACCAGGTTTACACTAAAAAAGAGTTTACTGTGCTTAGTATTATCCCTGGAATGTGATAGATTAGGTTTAAATTAGTTTCATGTATTAAAAATCTCATTTAGGTTTCCTTTTTAGCCATTTCTTTGTACATATATATATAAATTTAAAAATACAAAAATATTTTTTCCTATGCACACAACTTGCACAATTTGATTAGTCCCTCAGTTACAACATTTGGTTGTTGGCTGTTTACAGTTACTGAGCTCTGTCAGACCAAGATTCCCTTTCGAGGGGCGGTTGTTAGGAATTTTTCTTTCTTTGTACATATATATATAAATCTAAAAATACAAAAACATTATAAAATTAAAAATCAAAAAGATTCTCCTAACCTTAATATTTATAATTCTGTGAGTGGCAATCCCACTCCAATTTCTCACCCAATCTTTGAGTGGCAATCCCACTCCACTTCCCCATGAACCATTTAATTCGGGGTCAAGTCAAGCTAGTGACTTGGTTATCAAAAACAAGCCGTACAATATGGGTTTTCACCCATATTTCTGTCTTTTTCCCTTTCTACCACATAAGTGTGGGGGTGATGCCCCACCTTTTGTACATATTTTGAAAATGTTTTGAAAAAATTGTAAATATAAAAATATAATAATTGTTGTATTACCTCACTTAGCTTTGAAAATTGAGGACAATTTTCATAATAAGTGTGGGGGGAATTCTGGCGAATTTGATCACTTTTATACCTTTGTATGCCCTTTTCCCTAAAAATGACCAAAATTTAAAATTTTTTCATTTGGTATTAGTGTTTTACACTAAATACAACAAATGGGAATCAATCCACCATGTCTAACACACATAAGGATTGGCTAATCCAGGAGCAAACGGCTCTTGGTAAAGATATCTCAAATCCGTTTACGGCTTGCAATTTGCCCAAAATTGTATGGTTCATCAACTCCCCATCATCCTCAAAAGATAATGAGTTGGCTAGCCCGCAAGGTTATGGCTTGTGGTAAAGGCTGTGAAAAACCATAATTGGTAATTAACTCACCAAAGATAATATTTATAATTTATCTAAGAGTTGGCTAGTCCAGAAGCAAACGGCTTTTGGTAAAGACAAATCAAATCCGTTGACAGCTGGTGGTTTGCTCAAAATCACACGGTTATCAGGTGTGCCACAGTTCTTACACCTGGCTACTCCAGAAGTGATGGCTTTTGGTAAAGAGTTTTTCAAATCCATTAAGTTTTAAATAAAAGATTGCTAGGGACTAGCAATAGTTTAGTGTGGGGGATTGATGAGTGTCTAAATACTCATCATTTTATACTATTTGAACCCACAAAAACGACAAAAAAATACACAAATGACTCTCAAAATGATACAAATTCAATGAAATGTGTTTTTATATGATTCAGGTACAAAAGATTGAAAAACAAGTGAAAACTGATCAATTTCACAACAATTGTCGTTTTCAGTCCCTGGAGTTACACAAAATGGCAAAACTAGTCCCTGAAGGTTTTAAATGATGAAAAGTTAACTTAAGTCCTTGGGAAGTCAAAAATATTCACTAATGATCCCTGGATAAAAGTTTACACAATCTGGCAACTTTTACCCCTCAAGTTACAAAACTGGCAAAAATGGTCCCTGGGTATTCAAACTTGGAATTTTACAAAATATACCCTTGTACTATGCATGAATTTATAATTTGGAACCCTTTTGATAACTTTGAGGAAATTACAATTTCACCCCTTTAACTTTGGAAAATTACATAAATGGTCCCCGGGGTATTTTTAATTGTAATAAAATCAATAATGGTCCTTTGGTTTATCTAACTTGACATTATAAGTCCTTGTGATAACTTTTGAAATGTTGCAGGTTTAGTCCTCTAAGAATTCAGGAAATACAATTTGGTCCTTGGGCTCTAATAAATACACAACCAAACGGATCCTTTTTATTAATAAACCCACAAATCCAAATCCTTTAAATCCAAAACCCAACCCCTGGCCCAAAATATTACCCCAGCCCAACAACCCCTTTGTAAATTTAAATAAAACCGGGCAAAACTACCCACTGTTCACTCTCCCTCACCTTTCTCTCCCACACCACTGAGTCACCCAATACCACCATAGCCCATAGTTTTCTTCAACACCTCACCCCCTATGACTCCCCAGCTGTCTCTTACACCCCTAACACCCACCATGCCTCATTTAATGCAAGATTTCGGCTACAAGTTATCCAGAAGACTTTTTGGCGCGAAAAGTAATTTTAAAGGCTTAGATGACTTGCAGTAATCCAACAGCTGAGATTTAAAGTGGGATTTGACCACAAGGGTGAGGAGAACACAGAGGTGTATAAAGGAAGAAGAAAGATGAAGAGAAAACCACCTTTGGAATAGCCTAGGTCAAGTAGTATAATTAAATCTTTATTGCTTTTGTAGTGTAATCCAATTTACAATTTCAATGTTGTTTTGATATCCAAATTAGTGTAATGAAATTCTCTTTTAAGTTTAATGTCAAAGTTTCTTTTAAATTTATGTTGTCTCCAATTCGTACCAATGTTACAATTTCATATCATGTATGTTTCTGTTGGATTATAGTTGATATAATGGACGGACCTAGGCCTTAAAAGCTTTTAGACTCCATCTTATTAACTTTAATCTTTTTAAATTTCAAAAATCATAAAAAAAGGTAGAAAATAGAAAATCAAGAAAAGAAGAAAGAAGAAAGCTGAGAAGGGTGTAATCTGTATTGTTATGGTAATAGAAACCTTGTGGAAGGTTGTTAGGATTGGTTACTTGTTCTTGGTTCCATCATCTCAGTCACAATTAATTTGTAAGTCACCAATTTGAGTTTTCTATATAGTTTTGTTATTGTTGTTATTTATGGTAATTTAGTAGTTGGTTAATCTCTATTTGATAATTTGAATCTGTTTTAGGCTTATAACCTTTAATTGCAATGATAATTTCACAAAATGTAGTGTATAAATAGTTTTAGGGGGTGTTTGGCACAGGGGAGTACCCTGTGCATTTGTGGTATTCAGTAGCCAAGTCTTATTTTGACATGTTAGCTTAGGTCTAATTAGGTCTTAACAGTCATAAAATAGGTATCTCTTTAGTTTAGAAAGTCAAAATCACACTCAAACATCATAAGCAGTTGACTGTGTGGACTTGACAACCCCATATCAGCCATATTTGCTTATTAGTTGTTATAATAGCTTAATTAAGTCTTAGTATAACTTATTACTTCATATTCAGTAAGTAGATTAAGTCAGAAGTTCATATAAGTCAAACTAGGTTAGTTTCTTAAAAAGTCAAAATGTCCATTCTTAGAAAATACCAAAAATAGAAAGATTTGTTTTGAATTTTGTAAAAGGATTCAAGCTTTGTGCTTTTGTGGACTTATAGTATACCAGCTCTAATTTAAGATTCCATTTAGCTTATATTTTTAGTAATTTTTCCCTGGGTCCCACTCACCCTCAAAGTTACTTGCAGGGAAGACCCTTCCCCTGCTCCATTAGATTCAGTCCATCACCACCACCTTGGTGGTGATTTGTGACCATCACAGTGGGTCCCAGATCTCATATTGTAACATCACTAAAGCACAAAAATAATGGACTGCTGACATGTCTTCAAGATGCTTAATCATACCCAAAATCAACAGCCTGGAGAGGCATACAGGTTGAGTCTCAAGGAGGCTGTTGCTAACATTTCCAAAACCCGAACATTGCAGTCGAGCTCTAAATGGGTATTCGTAAATCTACCAAACTCGAACTCTGCAGACGAGTTCTAAATGAGTATTTGAATGTTATTGGTGCCACGACTGTAGGCTTAAAAGTACTTAATACTTTTTTTCTTTTTTACGTAAATCTAACAAACTCGAACAGCGTAGCCGAGCTCTAAATGAATATTTGTTTGACCTTAATATATATATATATATATATATATATATATATATATATATATATATATATATATATATATATATATATATATATATATATTCTTTTTTTTTGGGTAAAGGATAATTTACCCTGATAAATTATATTAATCTTAGAAATACAAATGAGAACAATGGAATGTAATTGAAATAGCACATTAACCTCAAGACAAAGCTTGAACAGCCACCAGTTCGTTTGTGACATGCCACAGAACGAACACAAACTAGCAATATACTTTAACAAGAAAACCATTGGGGAAGAACCACTTCAAAAAACACGAATCACCAAAACGATCCATCCACTTCGCACATGGAGAAAGATGAGTCAATTGAGACTGCCTACTTAAATGGAAAATCACATAACCTCTTTACAAGAGTCATATGATTCAAAAATCAGTAGGTACATATTTTGGGTGATCAAAGACTGGATCATAAATGGTCACGAGATAAACCTTATACATGTACATCTGAGTCAAAAACTCCCACTCACAAAGGATATTATTAAACAAGAAAAATATTATCCATGTACTTGAGCAGTCATGAATGACTTACTATATATACAAAATTTAAACCCGTCAGATGACGCCTATAAAATTAGATTCTAACTCACTCACGGGACTATGTTTAGTGTTAATATCGTACGTAACGATGACTTTATAATCAAGTAACATGATGCAACTGTATATAATCACTCAACTTTATATGCGTTTAAATGCCAACATCTTTAGTCTTTTCGTGTGTTAATATATAGTTCACTATCCTATGTGGTTTTGCGTTTGCCATCATTTAACGCAATATAAATACGTGCTTGTACATAGCTTATTACGTACCAGTACAATTATAATAAAAAATACTTTACAAGCTTAAATGTTACATTTATAATAGAACGAGGTTGTAATGTTGCCGCGGGAAGTTTCCATATGGTAGTTGGGGTAAAAAAAAAAGGTCCGGAGTTGAAGCAATATATTTTCGGAATCAACATAAATGTATCTTTTTTTGGCTATTGTTGGTATAAACTTTGGATCCCAAAGTCAAAACAATAACACTATAGTAGCATGCAGAGCATATAAATTGACAGTTTCACCATGCGCATATTTGAAGTGAATGAACTGTTGCATACCAAAAATAGGTGTTACATTGCAAGAATATTATATGAGTTAAATAACTTACAAAATGTAGTATCTAGTACGATGCCATATTTTGCCACAGAAATGGCTATACTCTCTGATGTAGCCAGTCTAGTGTTTAGCATGCATATCTCTAAACAAACAGCCCACAAAAATGATAATCGTAAAGTATTTACCTCTATCCCATGCAAGCCATTAATTTTATTTTCATAAACGATAATTGATAATGTAAAGTAAAGTATTTATCTCTAAACTTCGTGTGCATCTGTTGCCATTAATTTTACTTTCGCTACTTCGTAGTCTATTCTCATATTCTCTTTATTAGCCCCCTCCATCGTCTTTTACTGTCCTCTTTCGCCTTCTAAAATTTAGTGCCAAGAGACGGGCCGCTTTCACCCATCATGTTTCAGCAGGCACAAAAGCAATGCAATCCTTATCGCCTGAAAAAAAAATTGCCACACTCAATACCCTTACCAAGAATATTATATCAGTTAAATTGTGTAGTCGAAGCACATTTGGAGGCAACTTAGGATCACAACTTTTAGATTCAAGTTTTTGTTTTCCTTTCGTATTTCAATATAACAATACAGGGGCCTATATTAGATTATTATTATTTCACCCACTAACTTTGTTGGACCTATTAAGCAGTTTTATAAAATGGGTGCCTTTGTAAGTATAAGATTGCAAATGGGCTGTGACTAAGAAATAAACAAAGTAACTGAATTTAGATTTATCGTCTTACGCTTTTAAACATAAAGAACTAAAGAAAGTACCTAAATTTTATGCTAAAGTTGTAACTTTTTCTATATCCATATACTTCTATAATACACCATGAGCACACCCCTGATTAGTATGTTTACTGTTCAAAAAACTTTGTTTGCACTTTTAAGTTTTTTTGGCGGGCTGCAACCACATTTGTAACCTCTTACACCGCCTGAAACTATATTTATAACCTCAAAAAGGTAATTATGTTCTTTAAGTTGTATAGTTTTCAAAATGTATCCTCATTTACCTAGCCTACTGAACTTAAAGAAGAACAGAGAAACATACCAGAGAAACATACTTGATGTCTTGTGTTTACAACCCACAATGGATCTGTGATTACTGCAGTTGGCTGCTTTGAGTATGATCAGGATGCCCTTTTACTACTCTCGGTTTGTAGATTAAGAAAATACATAGGCACACTCTATTGTTCTGCAAAAAAAGGTAAGAAAATTGTGACTATATAAGTTGCAGCACGAATTCGCTACACTATATTTGTGACGTATAATCTAACGACTCTTTTACACCCCACAACTAATAAGTGACAGGAAGAAACATCTAACTAAACTTGAAAAACATAAGCATGACTCTTTTACACCCCACGACTCATAAAGAGTTCATTTTCTAGAGTCTGTACAGATAAGCAATCTAAACACCATATTAATTATCTTAAAATATAACCTATAATGAAGGCCTTATGAGTAATTGATAATCCTTAGCCGGTGATGGATCTAAACACACCTTGATTTGTGTTAGAATGATACTTTGAGTTATACTACTAAGTATGCGGAATCTACTCAGTAATACTTAGAAGTTTGATTGTTAGTAAAAGCAGTTGTATATGAATGAGAACAATGTGTAAACCAAACTGTTAGCTTCAATATTATCAAGAATAATAATACGAGTGATCTTTGTATCACTAGGGTTACAACCTTGAAGCTCTAAGAAAATCGTATATCTAACCTAAACCTAGGACCTCCTTTTATAGCACAAGGAGTCCTTTTCTACAAGATAAGTATAATGCTAATAGAATAGGATATACACAAAATCTATTCTATATTTATCTATACACATTTCCTAACAATTATCCTGACAGCAGTGGTAACTATATGTACTAACAATGGTAATGAGTTTCCACTGTTAGTGCATTCATCAGCAGTGCTTCTTCCATGCTTAGCCGTGGTAACTGTTAGTATAATTCCCAACAATCCTCCCCTAAACTTTTGATTTCTATGCAAATCCATAAGTTTCTTCAATCAATCAACATCATTGAGGATATAGGAAATTCTTCCAAACACTTCATTTTCTTCTTAAAGCATGCATAACTCTTGTACACTGATCATGTATTTTCTGAATCAAAACTTTGACTTTTTCAGTGTCTTCATGAACTCTTAATCTTGATGTTAACATTGCAGTAAGAGTTATTGCTCTAAGTGGATATTCCTTCTCAGCAAACATGAATACATCCACTCCAGCGTTTGTAGAAACATGATGAACCTCACATGAATCATAGTATGACCATGTGGTATGCAAATCTGTAGCCTCAAACTTCCAGTAACTGTCATTAACATCTGGTTCATAAAGTCCCCTCAAATCAACCCATAGCTACATCTCCTTCACATCTTTGAAGTTATCAGCCTTGAATCTTTCATCAACTAACTTCCAAAGCATATCAAGATCACTTCTATCACAAGCTTTAATAAGATCTTCAAATTGAATGAAAGATGAAGTGTCACCTCCCAATCTTGTTATCTTCCATGTTGGAGCAAAATTCTTTGCTGTGTAAACTTCCCAATCAATAATTGGATGTCTTACTTCTATAGGATCTGGATAGAAATCTTCATCTTCTATCACTATCAATTCACTCAACTGTTCTTCTGTAAGTTTCTCAGATTTAGATTCTTCTTCTTGAGCAAATCTTGTCTTTTTAGTGCCTTTCTGTTCAAAAGCTGTAGCTTTCCTTTTAGACTTAGGAAATCTTCTTTCTTCTTCTTCAAAATCAATAGGAATAAAATCACTATCTTGTCTTTTGAGCCTGTAGAAGATCCCTTCAATCCTATCATGAGACATGCCTTTGAATTGAGACATTTTCCAATTACCAACATGACAGCAATAAGTCTTCATTTCTGCAATCACTTGTGCCTTGGTTGGTTGTCTTTGCTTCTTTTGACCTTTTCTGACTTTTCCAATACCTCATCAAGTGCTTGTTGATTCTTCATTTGAATAAAATCAGCTAATTGAGCTGATCACTGTTCTTCAGTCAAAGTTATGTTACCAACAAGCTCAATTGCTTTCTTCTTGACAACTGGATCATTATATATTCAATTTCTTCTTATGTTGGCACATATGTGAACATTGGAGTTTTCTCTTTTAGCACTGTTGGTGGAACAGTGGAAATTGGTTCTTCTACAATTTTTTCCAACTTATCCAGCCTTTTAGTCTCCATGAAACTTGCAATATCTAATTCTTCTTGCTTTTTCTTCTTTGCAATTTCAACTTCTACCAATTCCTTTGCCAAATTTGCATCATAATCTTTCTGAGCTTGCTCTTTTTTGGAGATCTTCCTTGACTGCTGCTCAGATGTTTCATAAAAATATGAACTTTTCCTTTTTCAACCCTCTTTCTTTGAAATTATGCATCAGCAACATCCACTGTGTCTTGATTTGTTTCCACTATGTCTTTATTTGTTTCAACTGCTTCAGCAAAGATTTCCTGAGAACCCACTGCTTCTTCCTCCTCTTGTACATCATCCTGATCATCAAGTTCTGCAAATTCTTGTTCAAAGTTTAGTCTCCTCCCCTTAAATGTAGCATCAGTTTTAATCCTCCCCTGTTTGGGAGAATTTCCCAAATCTTCACTAAAATATGTTGAATCTTCATCATGAGGTGAGGATGAGGATGAGATGAAAAACTTTGTGGACCTTTGCTTCTTTAAATCCTCCACTTCCTTCTTCAAAGATTGAATTTCTTAAGTCAAGGTACTAATATCTTTGGCATGTTGCTTCTTTGTTTGAGCCAAGTCATCCTTCAAAGATTTAACCTGTTTGACTAAATTGGTACAAAGTTCCATCAATTCAATTTGTTGCTCACTGCCCTCAACACTTCCAACTGTGTTACCTGTTAGGAGAGGTGAATCATAGGGCATTGATTTAGGCTCTTCTCTTGTTGGACTAGATTGAAGCCTAGAACCACCACTACTTGTTTCAAGACTAAAAGGTTCAGAAACATGCAATGTTGAGATGTGAGGAGTTGGTTGTTTTTGCCTCCTCACATATGTATGAGAAACTGCTGGAGTATGACTTATAGATGGAATAGTAATGGTGGGTGTGTGTTAGGGTGCAACTGGGATTGCTACACCTTCACCCTGTACCTGAGCAATCTTTACAAGCATTTGAGGAAAAAGTGGTTTAACTTCCCCATTCCATCCTTCCGAAGCCTTATCCCTATTTTGAAAAACTTTTGGCTTTAGACAGGGGGTTTTATAAACTCTATTATGGGGTTGCAGTGGAAACTCATTTAACACTGCTTGCACAAACCTTGGATACATCAGAAATTTATAAGAACTATTTACATTGCCTTTCATATTATTAAAAATAAACTTTGAAAAATTAAAAGTCCTATCTAAGGCTAAGCAAACCAAAGGATAAGCCATAGTTGAACTAAATTGTTCATAACCAGTTTTCTTAGGACTTAGACAATGTAAAAGAGTATGAATTAAAAATCTCCAATGGGGGCAAAAACATCCCTTTTTAAAAGTCATCTTTTTGGCAGATGTATCATAGCCCATTGTAGAGAGATGTTGAAAAATATCTGAATTGGGCACTTTGATGATACCATTGAGATCATCCAATTGGAGAATTCTCCTCAAGGATGATTCAGTAACATCAATAGTTACCCCATCCACTATGGCTCTAAGAGTTTCCACAGATTCATGTGTGTCTCCCTGTTCAATAGTTATGGACTCCACAGTGTTCCAGAACTGTTTGATATGAGAAACATAGATTGTGGGGTTAAGAGTTAAAGCATACCTTATATGAGCGGTATTAAGGAAGTCCACAATCTGATGAAAAACAGGGCCACTCTTATCTTCTGATTTCTGCAAATAAGCCACTTGATTGTGCTCATCAACAAAGTTTAGTGTAACCATGTTTATTATGAGAAAAGAATAATTGTGTGAGTATGATTGATAGTACAAGCCGATGGAGAGAACAAGATATATATTGTTAGGATTTGAGAATAATACGCAAGAGAGATTATCTTTAGTAAAAATTTATCTTCAAGAAAAGAATAAATTTAATTTAAGTAAGAAGATAATCTTCTAAAAATTAACCCTATCAATACAAACAAAACGGTTTTCTCTCAACGGCTAGTAAAAATTTTATTACTGACACAACAGTTGCAACGGCTAGATCAACAGTGGTAAAAATAACACTGTCAGTGGTAAATGTGTACTAGCAGTGGAACTAGCAGTGTAAAAATAAAACATGTAAAAGTGTACTGCTCTTTTCATAGTTTTTAGCAAACTACTAGGTATCAACAGATTTGATATGTCTTTACCATGAGCCGTTTGCTATGGACTAGCCAACTCTTTATCACATGGAATATGGTGAGTTGATGACCATATAGTTTTTGGTAAACTATCAACCATAAACGGATTTGATAAGTCTTTACCAGTAGCCGTTTGCTCTGGACTAGTTGATTCTTATATGGATTAGACATGGTGAATCAATAACCATTTGTTGTGTGTCTTAGTTACACACCTTATAACTCCAATCACTCAGCAAATATTGGTTGTTTTTCTACATATTTAGTACACACCATTCCTAACCAATATATTTTATCTCAAAGTAACTTTTTGACCAAGTTACTATTCACAAAAATATTTTCTCAAAATCAACCCGATTAAGTAAATAATATCTAAAATTTACTTCTCCAACCTACCAAAACAGATAAGGGTTAATATCCCTCTTAATTAACCCTTGAGTTTGACTTTGCATATAAAAGGGGCTCAAATACAACACAAATCTTCATCAAACCTTTTCTTCAACATCACAAACCCTAAAATCATCATGAGCTGGTTTCCACTTATCTACATCTCTTCAGATGATTCATCTGATGGAGAGATAAGTTACTATTCTGACTCTGAAGAGCAATCATCAGGATGGAGTGGATATTTTCCTCCAAGTGCTTCAACTTCAACCAACATGAAGCCAAACAAAAAGGTCTCTACATCTGCTCCTGCTCCATCTCTTAAGTTTTACTTAAGTTCTTCTTCAGATGATGATGATCATGAGTCCTACACCCTGTCCAAGGAGCTACCAAAAGCACTTACAACAGCCCTTAAATCAGCCTTGGTGAATATGAAGTAGCCTGCACCAGAAAAGCCTGCAAGACTCCAAAAGCCACCAAAACAAGTGTTGGGTCTTGCTTGCCCAAGGAAGCAACTCTCCTTTGATAACAAGAGGAAGAGTGCTTCGAAGGCAAAGCATGACTATCAGGGGAAAGGCAAGAAGCCCATGGAGTAGCTGTTGTGGAGTGTAGTGTGTTAGGGTGTTAAGCTTTTGTGTTTTGTGATTTGGATGATGTGTTTTACTCTCTGTTGATGTACTTCAGTAACTTTTGAATAATTAAATAAAAGTACTCTGTCTTTTTCTTTTACCACTGTGAGAGCAAAACTTTACACTGTTTGTACTATGGTTTCCACTGTGTTCTTAATCTTCTGCATAAAAGTTAGTAGAAAACCATACAAACATATACAAGCAATATTAGTACCTAAAAACTATCCTGCAACATTAAAGACCATTAGACATCAAAATTTTATGGGTTGAGCATTCCAATACCTGTTACCAAGTACTGAAACCTACCCACATCAAGCCCTTTTGTTAACAAATTAGCATAGTTGTCATCAGTATGAATTTTGACAACTTGAATGAGCTTTTTCTCAAAACAATCTCTGATAAAGTGATGTCTAATCTCTATATGTTTAGTTTTAGTGTGTTGCACAGGATTTTTAATAATGCATATGGTACTACTATTGTCTATATATATAATGGTGTTCATGAAATTGTACCCATAATCCAAGAATTGATTCTGAAGCCATAAGATCTGAGCACAACAGCTTGCAGCAGCTACATACTTTGCTTCAGTTGTTGAAGTAGCCACCATTGTCTGTTTCTTGCATTGCCATGACACCAATCTACATCCAAGAAATTGACATCCTCCTGTGGTTGACCTTCTATCCAAACTTGCACCAGCATAATCACTATCTGAGTATGTGATCAACTCCATAGGAGATTCTCTTGGATACCATAATCCTAGATTATGATATGTCTTCAAATACCTAAAAAGATTCTCTACTGCAGTCAAGTGTGATGTCTTTGGAGTAACTTGAAATCTTGCATAAGCACATACGGAAAACATGATGTCTGGTCTTGATGAAGTAAGATACATCAAGGAACCAATCATAGATCTATAAGTATGCACATCTACATCTGCTCCACTAGCATTCTTTAACAATAGATGAGTAGTCTTATCAGCAGGGGTATTTGAAGGTTTTCCATCTGTAAAGTGAAACTTTGTTAAAATCTCAGTCACATATTTGTCTTGACTGATAAAGATGCCATCTTTTCTTTGTTGTACTTGCAGTCCCAAAAAGAAAGTAAGTTCTCCCATAGAACTCATTTGAAACTCATCTCTCATCAACTTTTCAAACTCTTTGCACATCTCTTGTCTAGTAGATCCAAAGATAATATCATCAACATACACTTTTACTAGTAGAATATCACCTTTGTCTTTCTCGATGAACAAAGTTTGATCAATTTTCCCTCTATGAAACCCATTGTTCAGTAGATATGTAGCTAAGGTTTCATACCACTTCCTTGGATCTTGATATAAGCCATAAAGAGCCTTAACCACTTTATAAACCTTATTGGAATGTTGAGGATCTTCAAAGCCTGGAGGTTGAGAAACATAGACCTCCTCATCAATCTTTCCATACAGAAAAGCACTCTTGACATCCATTTTATAGACAGTAAAGCCCATAAAGGATGCATAGGCTAAAAACAATCTAATAGCCTTAATCCTTGCAACAAGAGCAAAAACTTCTTCCTAGTCGATACCCTCCTCCTGAGTGTATCCTTGAGCAACTAATCTAGCTTTGTTCCTGATAACAATACCTCTTTCATCTTTCTTATTTCTGAAAACCCACTTTGTACCAATCACTTTCATTCCATCAGGCAAATCACAAAGAACCCAAACCTTTTGAAGTTTAAACTGCAACAACTCCTCTTGCATTGCTTCAACCCAGCTTGATTCTTCTAAAGCCTTATATACAGTTTTAGGCTCCACTTGTGATAGAAAACAGAAAAACAAACATTCATTCTTGTCTGTGTACTTCTTGGTCTCATAAAATTCACTAATGAACCCATGGACATCATTCATCTTTATCTGCTTTCTTGTCTTCACATCTGATTGTAAATCACCAAGTACATTTTCAACTGGATGCACTTTGTGAATTGTAGTTTGTGATGTGTTAGGAATATCATATGTTGTAGGCATGTTAGTGATTTCAACATCATCACAAGGTGTTTCCTGAGTTGAATTTTCCACATTTGGTCCATCAGTGGAAACTTTTGGTGTAGCAGTGGAAACTGGGTTACCACTGCTTTCAGGAATGTCTTTATTCAGAACATCAAAATTCACAACATTAGCATCACCTTCCTTTTCAGAGTTCTTTGAAGATTGTGAATCTTCATTCTTTGAAGCAGAATTATTATCAACAAAGTCCCAAAGTGGCATGATAATTTGATCTTTATCATCTTCATCATCTTTGTAAGGTTCATCTTCATCAATGAATTCTTCTGAGCCTTCAAGATCATTGTTTTCTGTACCTGAGGTAATAGGTACATAATTCATTGTATTTGATAAAGTCTCAAGATCAAACAGCCATTCTGGTCCTGAACCTGCTATGTTAGTTCTATTTTCAAGGAACTCAACATGCAAATTTTCTTCAATCTTCTTTGTTCTTAAATTATAGACTCTAAAAGATTTGCTAACCATAGAATATCCAACAAAGAAGCCTTCATCTGACTTTTCTTCAAATTTACCCAGATGATCAATGGTATTGAGAATTGTGACATGACATCCAAATGGCTTCATGAAATCCAAGATTGGGGGTCTTCCTCTGAATAGCTCATAAGGTGTCTTGTTCTTAGTCTTCACCACCAAAACCCTGTTCTGAATATAACAAGCAGTGTTAACTGTTTCAGCCCAAAATGTCACTGGTAGCTTGGAATCAGCTAACATGGTTCTAGCATCCTCAATTAATGTCATGTTTCTTCTCTCAGCAACACCATTCTGCTGAGGTGTTCTTGCAACACTAAATTCTCTTTTAATACCCTTATCTCTGTAGAAGTCATCCATAACTCTATTCTTGAACTCTGTCCCATTATCACACCTGATGATCTTGATCTTCTTATCAACTTGATTTTCAACTTCAGTGATGAAAGTCTTAAGGATGCCAGTGGTCTCATCCTTGGTTCTTAGAAAGAAGACCCATGTAAATCTACTAAAATCATCAGTTACAACAAGACAATACTTCTTCAAATTTATGCTACTCACTGATGTAGGACCAAACAAGTCCATATGCAGCATGTAAAGTGGATGATCAATAGAGTTATATGCCTTGGTCTTGCAAGAAGCTCTATGTTGCTTGCCTTTAAGACAGGCAACACATGTTTTGGTCATTCTCAAATCTCTTCTCTGGTAGACCTCTGACTAGACCATCTTTCACAATCTTGTTAATGGTCTTGAAGTTAACATGACCAAGTCTTCTGTGCCAAAGCATGGATTCATCCAAAGTGGCCTTTGCAAGCAAACAAGCAACATCATCTTTAGCCACAATGTTCTTCATGTCTATGCTATATAGATTGTATTTTCTAGGGATTTTAAGTAAGACCTCACTTTCATCAGGTAACTTATAATCCTTAGACAAGATATAGCATTCATATTCAGAGAATAGAACTCTATGTTTCTTGTCACACATCTGTGACACAATGAAGAGATTGTACTTGAGTTCTTTCACATAATACACATTCTCAAAGTCCAAGTTTCCAGCCTTGATTGTTCCTTTGCCAGAAACCTTCCCACCAATACCACCTCCAAAGTTGACAAATTGTCCATCATAGGGTTTGAAATCTAAAAGATAGGACATGGTGCCAGTCATGTGCCTAGAACATCCACTGTCTGAATATCCTTGATCTTCTTTAGGCTTTGAATGTCCCTGCACATAAAATAAAGGAATTAGTTCCTTTTGGGGACCCAAGCCACAAATGACTTGGATCTGCCTCGTGTATCAATATAATTATATCTGTCAAAGGTCATTGATACACCATTGGGATTGACTGAGGTGTTAATTCCTTTTGGTTTCTATTCCCAACGTACTGAGGACTTCACAGCATTTCCCACATTTACCCTTTTGTTGTTTACTGAACCACCAGTGGAAACTTTTGGCCTAGCAGTGGCAACTGCTGGTTTTGAAATTTTAGGTGCCCACCTGTGGTTATAGAAAACCTTCTTTTCATAAAATTTCTTGTTACCTGTTTGTGCACTTTAGACAAAAGTTTGAATAGGTTTTGCACTTTTAACAGGTGACTTAGGGTAACCACTGTTCACTTTTCTAGCAGTTGTAAGAGGTTTGATGCCAGTTTTAAGTTGAACAGCTCTGGGAATCATATTTCTTAGAGAATTGGGGTGAGTTAAATTTTGAAACTTATTTTCTTTTACCCCTGTGTTCCCAAAAACACTTCTTCTACCCTTGTGATAGTTACAGTAAGCATGAAGATGTTCAAAACTACCACAGATGTGACATGCTTTGTTGTTAAACTCAAAATCACTACCAAATTGTTGAGATTTTAGATTGTTCCAGTTCCTCTTGTTACCCCTAGGAGCTGGTGATCTATTTCTATACATCTCTGCATATTTAATAGTGGGCCTAGTATTTTTTGTTTGTTTCCTAGGCTCTTCCTTTTCAATCTTAACAACTTCAGGAACACTTGTTTTATCCTTAACTTTCACACATTCATCCTTAAGTGATGAATCACTTGCACTTTCGAATGCCTCTGACTCAACAATCTTGTCTACAGCAGCTTCTTTCACAATTTGGGGGCCATAAGTCCTAGTAGGCTCCTGAAACTCTTCTAATCCAGTGTGTACTAGGTCTATACCAGGAGGTGATGGAACACCTCTAAGGGGTGGTGGTACAGACTTGTAACCTACACTTGATTTAGCTTTATTAACTACTTGGGCTTCCCAAATTTTATTAATTCCATCTGAAGCATAAGCTAATGTGTCTACAGTAATTTTAACATTATCATTAGCCTTTTTAACTTTCTCCAATTCTTCTTTAAGAGCTAGATTCACAGCAATCTTATAATCTAACTCCCTTCTTAAAACAGCAATATCATCACTAAACTTAGATTCATTAACCCTAAAATGCTCTATTTATGCTTCTAAAACAGCAAGACCTCTTTTATGATTTGCTAGGTTATAATTGGTTTGATTTAACTCTAACAATTGTTCATCATATTAAACTTTAAGTTTCTCATAGGCTTTTAAAGCCTTACAAGTTTTAGAACAAGCATTATTAATTTGTACCTCAGAATCAGAAAAGGCCATAAGTGCAAGTTCTGTAGCAATCATTTCAGACTCTGGATCTGCTTCCTCTTCATCAGCCGTATAGCTCCAATCATAGCTCACTCCATCAATGGCCAATAACACCTTTGGTTCATCAAATGTAGGCTCTTTCTTCTTGTCCTGCTTGTACCAAGTTGACCTATTATCAGGCTTCTTCTGTTTTCTGCATTCCCTGGAAAAGTGCCCCATCTTGTGACACTTGTAGCACTCCACCTTCTTCTTATCAAAACCTACAGTTTCATTGCCATTTATAAAGATCTTCCTACCAGTCTTCTTCCAAAATTTTTTTGCCTTTAAGCTTAGCAATGCAACTTGCCATTTTATATCCATCTCTTCCATGTCATCATCATCAATTTGATCCAAGTCTTCATGTGTCAGAATAGAACCATTTACTTGACTTGAGAGATAGGTATAGAAAGTAGAATCTCTAAGACCAGCAACCTGCCTTTTTAAACTAGCAGTGGTAACACTTCCACTGCCAGTGGAAACAACAATGTGAGCAGCATCCTCTTCATCATCACTATCAGCATCAGAATCATCACCCACTGATGATGAGATAAGGGCTAAGTTCCCTGAACTTGTGCTTAGCTTACCAGCCTTCTTCAACCTTTGTACAATAACTTTAAAGTTATTGTACAAATCATTGAGCTTCATATTTTCAAGTTCCAGCTTGTCTTTCCACACAGCAACATTAGTACTAAACTCAGAGGGTAGACTTTTTAAAAACTTTAAGTTGAGGTCTTCCTTTTCCACCTCAATTCCAAACACTGTGAGTTGTCTAACAATATTTTAAAGCCTTGTGAAGATGCTGTCAATGGATTCATTACTTGTTGAACAAAAATTTTCATAGGTTTGTTTCAACAAGGTAATCTGTGTCTTCTTGTTAGAATCATTGCCACCAAAAACATTGCAGATCTCTTCAAATAAAGTCTTTGCAGTCTTGTACTTACTGAAAGCTAAAACTTGATCCCTAGGAAGAGTCATGAGCAATAAACCTCTGGCCTTCAAATCATTCTTCTTTTGAAGTATTTCATCAGATGTAACTGGTCCAGTATTTAACTTTTGTACTACCTTGCCATCAATAGTTTCTGAGGTAGTACCAAGTTTAAAAGAATCACCAAACATAATGATTTCCCAAAGTGCATAGTCTTGCACCATAAAGAATTGTTCAATCATTAATCTCCACATCTCAAAGTCATTGAGTTTAAGCTTAGGAAGCTTAGCAGCAATGTTGGTCTGACTGTTCTCTGTCTCCATTGAATCTTGTGAGTGAACTTCGGATCTTCTAAATCAATGTATCAAAACCTGTCTCTGATACCACTTGATGGATCTAAACACACCTTGATTTGTGTTAGAATGATACTTTGAGTTATACTACTAAGTATGCGGAATCTACTTAGTAATACTTAGAAGTTTGATTGTAAGTAAAAGCAGTTGTATATGAATGAGAACAATGTGTAAACCAAACTGTTAGCTTCAATATTATCAAGAATAATAATACGAGTGATCTTTGTATCACTAGGGTTACAACCTTGAAGCTCTAAGAAAATCGTATATCTAACCTTAACCTAGGACCTCCTTTTATAGCACAAGGAGTCCTCTTCTACAAGATAAGTATAATGCTAATAGAATAGGATATACACAAAATCTATTCTATATTTATATATACACGTTTCCTAACAATTATCCTGACAGTAGTGGTAACTATATGTACTAACAGTGGTAATGAGTTTCCACCGTTAGTGCATTCATCAGCAGTGCTTCTTCCATGCTTAGCCGTGGTAACTGTTAGTATAATTCCCAACATCCGGTGATATCAAAGCTAAAACCTTTAAATTGATGCAACTGAGGTACCTTGTTCAATCTGTTCTTTTGCAGAGTCACAAAATCCATACACCATCTCCCAAACCGATTATATTAAAGGTCCCTCATGCATTTTGCTTATACATAAGTGCTTACATATTCTCTAAGTATGAAAATTACTATTATTATTATTTAAACATTTCTGAAGAAAAAAAATTATTTGCTTCTAATAAACTATGTAATAACAGCTTGTGTAAAGTAGCTTCATTATCCCCCAAACAATCATACTCAGTTTAAAACCAACAAAAAATATATACAAAACAAAGCATTGCGATTTCAAAATCCAATAAAACAATTAAGAAATAAATAAAAAAATCCATACCTTACATTTTGTTTCTTGACTTTGTAAAACTCAACACATCGTCAAAATCATCAACCGAAACACTTGAACTGCTCTGGGTCACATTAGTTTTCGATCAACCTCACCCTGCAAACAAAAATTACCAAAAAATTCAGAATGGGTTGGCTAAAATTGGGATCAGTCATCAATATATGTACGTGTGTGGTCAAGTGCATACTCTGTCTTACCCCACTCAGTTCAAATGGATTAAAAAAAAAAAAAAAAAAAAAAAAAAAAAAAAAAAAAAAACAGGTGGATAATTAGAGTCACCCGTTGACCGACTATCCAGTGTAGTTTATGGAAAACAATGGTGGCTGGACAATTAAGAAGGAGTTCCACCTAACCATCTATTATCTTTTAGAAACTTTCTATGAAGCTTCTAATTGAAATGCAATTAAAAGCTCATAAGCTAAAAGCTTTTTCCAATTTTCATATAAGCTCATAAACCCGAACAATAAGCTAATCCAAACATTGCATACATTTTTTTTAGGTCTAACATATCAAAAGTTAGAACTCCAATATTCAAAATTTTACATAAAATATGTAGCACGGAAAAAAGTAAGCATGTAAAATCACTGAATCAGATGAAAGTTTTGACTAATTAGCCTATTTCAAGCATTTTTTTCTTTTAAGCCAACTTATTGGACCCTTAGGAGATAAAAACATAAATAAATAAGCCATTCTGAATTCAAAAGGTGAGGTTTTTACCTTTCTTGCCACCATGACGAGGAGTTCTATTCGAGAATTCATTACGCGAGTTGACCAACTGGTTCAGCGAGCTATCAGTCCAAGCGTCAAGTTGCATTAATCATGATGGTACGATGCAGGAATGATAAAAAAAACATGAATAAGAAAAGTAAACATCAAAATGGTTGTATTTCTAAAGGACTAATGGTACCTGAATGAGCACATCCGTTACATACAAAGACCCACCAACAAAGATATTCTTCACCAAAGTAAGCCGGAAGCCTAAGGTAAAACAAATACCACTGATATTATGCAAATGTAAGATAGCCGAGAAAACAAAGTTTATTTTTAGTCAGATCTACACTGCATTGTTAAAGTCAGTGAATCGCATATATATCTTTAATTATAGTGGAATTTCAAGTGTTTGCATAAAACTTGTTATCCGCTAATTCTACCAACTTTTTATACTAAGAGTCGTTTCAAATAAGGCAGTCAAGATCTAACTGCTATGCATAAGCTGTTAGTTGCTTTTTGGACTCTCGCATTAACCTAAAATCGTAAAACCATTATCTGTCCATATGAATACTGAAACTGATTCTCACTAAAGAAATCATAATAAGCAATCCCAAACACCCCCGTGAAATCGAAGACACAAAAGCACCTTAATGACTTATCATAAACTTACCTGTTATACTAAGAGTCTTTTCAAATTTATCATCTAACATTATAGCAATGTCATCGAAAACACACATCCAGACACCCCATTTTAACCCAAAAAAAAAAAAATGAGAGACAGAGAACGCGTGGGTAAGTAAAAAAGGCCAAACAAAACTTCAAAGACCAAAAGGAAGGAATCTTAGCATACCTGAGTTTTCAACAACAAAAAACACTGCAACATGTATCGACTATGTCTGTCAATGGGGCCGACTGGTCAATTATAACCCACAAATCTCAACTGATATGTTCCCATGCTCATCATAATCAGAGTAACCATCATTGTCATCATTATCATTAAGCTCATAGTGATATGTTCCAAAGTCAATACATGTATATCAATTATAACTCACAAATCTCAAGTGATATGTTCTCATGTATCGACTATTTCGCCAAATTTTTTTGAATATGTTTGTGACATTCTTTTTTGGGATATCACAGCCAGTATTTTTTCTCTAGATTTTGCTAGCTTATTCAAAAGTTTTTCAATGTTTTTTTGCAGCAATGCACAGGCTCAGATATAGAAATTCACCACAATTATAAAACTCCCGCTATAGCTTCAGCCACATCTCTAGTGTGGATGTGACGCCAAAACACAGAGTTAAGCAAAAGGTGGTGATCATCATTGCCTTAATAGTCATATTTAAAAATTCCACGTGGGTTAGTGGAAAGTGAGGCTCAGATCTGCCTTTCCTTGGGCGACTTGACACACCCGCAATGGTTGCACCCACGTAACGTTGTGGTTACCCCTCCAAGATACGGGAATGTGTCAGCCACACACATGGAGGAGTTAATTTGCAGAAACATTCATCATCGCCCCGAAAACATAACGTTAATGAGACGCCCAAAGGTTGATGCTTCTGACATGATCATGCATACTCGATTTTAATCAGAAATCATAAATATAAAGAATGATCAACCCGAAAAGACGCCTCAATTTTAAGAAGGTTGAGATCAGCGACAATGGAAGTGGTACCCGAAAAACGGCATGGCTGCAACCATATGGTCACCCTGCCAAAAAAATACACATAGCGGTAATTTTCAAATTCAGTATATTTAGAGGATAAACCCGGCAAGGGATGCAAGCATAACAAGCTTGCCCCGGCACAAATAAATGCGCCTATGAGGCTTAGATAGGTTGGCAATGGAAGAAAGTGGATACATCCACCATGGCTGCAAATGTAATAATTTGCCCTGCCAAGACACGGACGATCACAGCTTTAATCGAAAATCACAGCTTTAATGATCTTTTTCATATTCATCATAGCCCCTTATAACCATCATTACCATCATTTTCATGTCACCATGGCTGCAAATCTGACACTTTGCCTCGCCATGGATGCAATTCAGTCCAATTGATTCCGTTGGCTACAATCACAACAGTAGCAAACACCCACAATGGATGCAATCACACTATTAGTGTGACTACCTAGCCAAGATATGGGCCTACAAATGCAGGCGCAAAAATGAAATAGCAGCCCATAGTTGCACCCACAATTCAGATCATTTTGCCTCACCAAGATAATGGGCTTCATAAATTGCAGCCTGCCAAAATACTGTCATTGATAAATCATAATCATAGAACATATAACCACAACGATAAAAGCTATAACTGAATAATCTATTGAAGGCTATATTATGGGGGTGTTTATGTATCTAACTTGTTCACTTCCAGAAAGACATATTATTTAACTAAACACGGTTGCAGCTATTACAAAAACTAAACGAACTACAAACATCACTTGACAACTGATCAAATTTCACTTTGCACTACACAATCATAAACTGTTTTGAGTAAATAATTTAGGGGAATTCAGTCACAAACTCCCACGAAACGTTACATATTAGGTAAATGGTTGCTGAAACTGGAACTCGGTTTACCTGTGGCTGAGACGCACTCCAAAGTCCAATTGCCACCGATGAATCTCTGACCAACATTATCACTGCCACAACTGGGCCAATTATTACCCCTGTAAATAAAAGGTTTTCAACCGCTCATAAGCCAGGAAAATAAGCTATTCCAAACATAAGAAACAACAATCAAATTATTTCAGACCCATAGAAAGGCACTGTATTCTACTTTTTAGATGTCCAAGTATTCAGTAATATGTAGTTATAGCCTTTAAATAAGCTTCAACTATAATTTTTTTTTCCTATTAAATGTAGCCACGATACTGGCTAGAAACTTCAAGTTTATCTCAGGTAATAAATTTTCATTTTCATTCTGGTTGAACAATTTTATCAATTTACATTTTTGTTCAACCTTTTTCAAGCTAAAAGTATCGATCTCAACCACTTAACGCAAGTGAAACTAAAGTATCGATAGTTTTATTTTGAAAAACAATGAACGAAAATGTAAAACAATCAATTTTCATTTTCATTCTAGTTGAACCAAAATGAAAATTTATTGTTTTACATGTAAAGTATCGACACTTCATTTTCATTGTAGCTGAACCATTAAAACAATAGGATTTGAAATTTGAAACATGTAAAATGATCAGCATGTTTCAAATTTCAAAGTATCCAATACCTGAAATTTCAAAAAACAATTTTTTGATATAAAACTAAGACCATAATCCTGACAAATAAGCAAACGCAAACATCCCCAATAATTAAATAATGACCTCCGAATCCTGATAAATAAGCTTATTTGTGAAATTCAATTTGATCACTTGTCTGGTCCACCGGCCTAAGAGTCTAATTTCAAAACATGTATTAATATAGTGTATAAGCACATGTAAGTGATCAAGGTTACTGGCCTGTCCAAACGTAGGAGTACGTGGCTGCAGTTACACTATTGCACTATTGCCTCCGTCCAGGATACGTTGAACATTGATGCAACTGCAACTGCAGCAACGTGTCTTGCGAAGATATTGGCCATCTGACCTTTGTCTACTCCACCTAATGGTATTCCAACATCACATGTGTAAATTAACATATCTGCACAAAACCACATAATTTCGCCATTGAAAACCAAAATCACAAAACTTGTACCTAAGAATGATACTCTAACCCATAAAATTGCCTTACGGCACACTCCAGAGCTGCAATGACACCCTGCTCACTTGTGACGACATTGCCAAACTGTTTCGGCATCTTAACAACCTCATCACCATGACTTAATCTAAGAACCTAAAAAAACAGTGTAGCGTAAATCGAGCTATTTTTTTAAAAGGAAAATCTTCTAAAGATAAATTGAACCAACAAACTTACGTGCCCTCAGAGAAACCCATCAAGAAAAAAGTGCACCCTCTTGCTTCATCATCCTGGTCATACCAACTGCTATATATTTGTAATTCCTCGTTCATCCATACCCACATCATTTATTTTGTTGAGCAAAGAAAGGCGCGAGCCATCTTTTTCTATGACCAACACCTCCAGTTGTGCCAAATCTGTTATAAGGACCTGCAACATTAATAAAAGCATTGTAAGTGTAAAATCCGAAATGACGGGAGCAGATAACTAATCCTAATAAGCATTGTAAGTGCCAAGTCCTCTTAAATGGCATAACTCAATAAATACAGAAATCACCATAGGAAAATTAAGAAGCCTTACAACAAAGCAAAGATTTCCTCTTAATAAATACAGAAATAAGCACATTAAATTTAACAAATCAATAAATACATAAATCAAGAACCATAACAACGAAGCAAACATGTTGTAATTTAATGGTGCATATTCATAAAAGAGCAACAAAAACAACCTAAAATAACTGGGGAATGCAATAATGCGAGGAAACAACATGTAATCGAAGGTAAAAAGCAAAAAAAAAGGAACCTGGTCAAAGAGGGTCAATCGTAAGCCTCCAGGAAGAATAAAAGTAGCAAATGATCCAGAAAATGGTCTAAAAGATAAGGCAATCCCAATTTGTGGCTGGGAGAATGGATTAGCACACTTGGCAAAAGACAACCACAAAAGAAAGGCCTCTTACAAACCCATTTAAAAAATATTTCTCTCGTTCTGTAGCAATACTCACAGTCTGTACTGTAGATCTAATTTTCGGATCGGGATAAGCAGATCCATCGGATTATTTTTCCAGTGTCGGAGCAATAAGATAAGAGAGGAGTGAGAAGAAAGTGTGAGTGAAGATCCGAATAAAGGAGGAGCATTTTTTCGGGTTTGAGCTAACCGAAAAAAGTGGTTGCCTAAGAGTCTATAGTGAACAGCCCACGGGGTTTATACTTTAGTTATAATTATAATTATAATGTATATAAAGACTTGCAATCATCTAAACTTTTGTAAGAAAAAATGGATTACTATCTTTGTTGGTAATCAAAGGACGAAACAAACAAACAAAATAGACAAATGAAGCGGAAGCTTTATTTGAAATTATTAAACCAAATACGAAGGTACCAAAATTCAAAAAGTATCAAAATTCTAATTCAAAAGTTATAGAGAATTCTAAAGTTATAGATCTCTATTTATAAGAAGTCAATAGCCTAAGAATATTATCAAACAAGCCCGGCTATAGGGGTGTGCACATGGTGCGGTGGCACAGGCCCCTCAATTTGTAGGGCCACCAAATTGTACAACTTAACCATATATGCATATGTTTTAGGGGGATTTACATGCATCCCATGTACATATCAATATTTACAAATTTTCTCAAACACAATTTTTTAATGCATGATGTACAATGCTATTAAAGCAAGGTTAGAGGAAATACGTAAATAATGATGTATATATGAGTATGTTTTAAGTAGTAAATAAGACAAGTTTATTATGATTACATAAAAAGGGCATATTAAGTGCACTGTATACATATAGCTATTCTGAAAAAACTTTGTACTCACGTGAGGATATTGTAGAGAAAACTATCCAAATTGGAAATCATTGTAACGATACAATACAATAAAAGACAGAAATTCCTAAACTAAAGCTACGAACATAAACTTTAGTTAAATCACAGAAAGTATATAAACTCGAATTCAAGAACAAGATCGAGACACGTGTTTGATACGCTTCCGTTAAAATAATTCGCCGTCTGTTTCACATAGTACAACGATCGAAACAGTAAACGTATTGCCGGATGTTACCTTATCTCGCATGAAAACAAAATTTCCCGTTTGTGTGTGGTTTTCTTTTCATGTGTATTTTTAGTTTGAGGCATATTTTAATTTAAAGTTAATAAACTAGAATTGATGCATCTTGATCTAACTTGAAATAAAAAAAATCCATCATACTCATACAAAATTTAGAGCATTTGCAACGCATGAATAACTTTTCACTATTTGAAAAAGCTATTAAATGACTTAAAGTATTGTGAAAAAAACTTTTCAAATAACTTTAATAAGATAACTTGCAAGACATCAAGCGTTTTGATAAAAAAAAATTATACAAGTGATTTCAGGCTTGACGAATTTTCATTTCATATCCCTCATTAAATATAAATTAATTGGAAAAAGCTTTTGAAAGGCTTTTGTGCACCGGAGGAAGTTTGTAAATGGCTTTTTGGAAGATAGAATTTACTAAAAATTTGATCTTAATAAATGAAAAAGACTTTTGTAGTTTAAAGGTGTTCATCGGTTCGGTTATCGGTTTATCCGGTTCGATTAACTCGGTTAAAAAAAATTCTGGGTCAAACTAAAAATCGAACCGAACCGAATTCAAATTTGATTCAACCGAAACCGAAACTGAACTGAAAACCGAACCCCTATAACTGAAAACCGATCCGAATAACCCGAATTACATAATTTTAAGACAAAAATACACCGTTGGTCCCTAAACTTTCCACAAAACATCACCATGCACCTTAAGTTTTGAAAATCATCGTGGTGCGTCCAAACCTCAAGGTTTTGAGGCCGATTGCGTCCTTTGACCTGGAATTCTAAGATAAACGCCTATTTTTAGTTACATCATCAAGGGTATAACAGACCAAACACATTTTCTACTATATGTGAGTTAAATCTAACCCAAACACCTTTAACATCATCAAAGTAGTCTTCTAAGGTCTATTCTTATCATCAAACGGGTATGTTTTGTTAGGGAGACAAGTGCATTGTCGTGTTGTGAAATATGGGTTTGAGTGGCATGTACATGTGAGGAAAACATTGGTTCATATGTATGAAATGGTGAAAGAGGTTCGAGTAGCGCGTAAGTTGTTTGATGAAATGCTTGAACCGGACTTGGTTGCATGGAATACGGTTATTGATTGTTATGTTTGTTTTGGGGAGTATAAGGAAGGTTTAGAGTTGAAATTGAAGTACGAAAAGCTCCTGTGCATCGACACCATCGAGTTGTACACTTACTAGTGATGGCCAAATTTCGTCTATTGATTGTTCTCCTAGGAGCTTAGGAAAGCATTGTCGACATATAGATGATGTTATAATTGAGACAAGAGTCAAAGGAACACTTATTGAGAGACTAGTTCATGTTGAAGACCGTGTAGCTAAGGTATTAAAAAAGTTGTCCTGCATATTTTTAAGCTGTATTGAAAGAACAAGTTAAACCTGGAAAGTTTATTCAAAGGAGTTTTAAAATAACTTGATTTTCGGATATATATGTGTGTGTATATATATATATATATATATATATATATATATATATATATATATATATATATATATATATATATATGACCTATAGATGATGTTATAATTGAGACAAGAGTCAAAGGAGCACTTATTGAGAGACTAGTTCATGCTGAAGACCGTGTAGCTAAGGTATTAAAAAAGTTGTCCTGCATATTTTTAAGCTGTATTGAAAGAACAAGTTAAACCTGGAAAGTTTATTCAAAGGAGTTTTAAAATAACTTGATTTTTGGATATATATATATATATATATATATATATATATATATATATATATATATATTTGGAACATGGTCACGTAAGAAGAAACCTAGCCAAGAAAATGGGCATATAACATTAACTTGACTGTTGGCATAAATATTACTATATTTAATCTAAACATCATCTTCATGTTTTGATGATGACAAAGATGTAAGTTACAACACATAACGTAAAGTGCTTAAGTTACTTGTGATCACAAATTATTTATGCATTCATACGTCAACATCTCTCGACATCTCAACGTCTCGAGTTTGCTTCAACAATCACTTAAGGTATGAATAAACAAATGCCGAATGCATTTTATGATCAAATGAACTTTTATTTAGTCACTACAATTTTTATAAAATGTTAAAAATATTTTATATCTTTTACAAAACATTTTTTGTATATAAAAGAAAATGTTTAATTCATAATAAATATGTGAATTCAAATTTTTGGCCAAAAATAGTTAAAATTTCACTAGATAAACTTTCCTCAAAAAAAAAAGACAAAGGTTTTGGCCGTTAGAGGAGGGGCGGCCCCCTTAAATATAGGGCGGCCCCCTTAATAATTAAGGGGGCCGGCCACCAATTAAAGGAGCTGACCATCAATTAAGGGGGCCGGCACGCTCCTGTTGTCAAAACTGGTTGCGTATAAATACTGGTTTAAGATGATCTTACTTAGTAGTGAGTCAATGGGTGTGTAAGAAATGGAGGGAAGTAGTGAAGACTAGTAGTATATAGTCGTGATGGTGTGAAGAAATTATGTAGTTGTGAAAAAATCATATAAAAAAAATGAAGTTTTGAGTACCAGATGGGCGGCTCCTTTAATTGTCTGGGTGGCACCCTTAAATACTGGGCGGTCCCCTTAAATATTTAAGGGGTCCGCCTGTCTGTTCGCAGTTTTTCAGAAACTTTGAAAAATCATATAAAAATAACCGTAACTTCGTAGAAGTCGTGCCACCCGGCGTTTTAAAGGTAATTGAGTCTAATTTCATTTAAAAATACTTACAAGTAACCATTACAAACTTAAATAAGTCAGAAAGTCAAAATACTACACGAGGGTCAAAAATTTGTGTCTCGTTTTAACGTAAAAATTGTATTTTACCTTTTCCTTCAATTCGAACATTCCTAGTTGGTATATCTTTGAAAAATCAAGCATTTATGCTTTCGAAATATTGATCTTAATTAAATTATAAAATGGAGTGGAAACTATTTTCTTTTCAAATAAAATCGAGCCTAGTAAACATTATTGTATAAATACACAAAACAACGACAAGTGCTTTTATGTGTTATGCTACATGATTATGTGAACTTCTTTGTGTCTTAACTTTGTTAATTGAATATATTAGATGATTGTTGCTATTTGAATTTTAGCTAATTGTATATCTAAGCATATGTGCCTTATTAGTTTATAGCTAGTTTTCCAGTTTATGCTTAACTAGATCTTATACTAGATTTCTTGCGTTAGGATTGCAATATTATGCTTGCATTGCATATAGGTATAGATGGCTTAATGTTACTCAAAAATCTTGTAAATGAGTTAAATCTAGTCACCGAAATATTTCAAACAATTTTATCTATTCTCAACAACACACTTAAATATTTTCAACAAATTACCTTGTTTTGCCTTAAGTTGTTTAATAAGAGAAATTGAATCATTTTAAAACATTAGTAATTATATAAAAGAAAAAGTATTTTCAAAATCATGAAGTAATAAGTCAAATTTCAATCATTCACTAACCTCACTCATAAATAATCTTAGGATTAATGGAACACACTAACAAAATGCCTATTTATTTTAAATGAGTGTTTGTGAGGGTCAAGAAAGATCTTGATATTGTATCAATTCATTATTCAAATTATGGTTGATATATTCATCAAATCTAAGACATGTTTTTTAGTGTGGACAAGAAATTGGATTGTTATTTGTTTAGTTTCAAGATTATATCAAATTATAACAAAAGATATAGTCTTGAATCTACATACTCAATCCCACTAGATTAATATGAAAATATTTACATCCTTTGTAGATGAAAAGAATATGCATTGGTTCATAACTCAAACTTGTATTGACAATGTAATATTGAATCTACTTGTCCAATAGTTGTGTTCCAAATATTAGAATAACATGTTTAACACATGCATAAAATATACAATGAAGTAGGATTGACGACTTGGATGTTTCGTCTGAAATATTCAAGCAATTTACATTGCAACGCAATAGATAAATGTGTCATATCCTAAAAACCAAACATGAGCAAATTAACAACATATGTAAACTTTGCTCACACTACTTAAGATCATCACTTCAAGATAAAATACATATTTAAGAATAATACACACTATATATTCTATGTATTTCATTTTCTTTATAGCATGAATAGTTGTGTTACAAGATAATGCACTACACTTTCCTTTTTGAAATAATATAAGTTATTCGAATTGAAAAATAAGTTGTCACAATCCATAAACTAGTAATTTATTTTTCAAATACTAGTTAAATTATGATATATATAACATTGGCAAAAATCATAGAAAATAATATTTGTTTAAGAATATATTAATGTCTAGTTTTGATATCATTTGAGAATCACAAACTCATTTAAGATAAATAATCTTAATGAGATTCATTTCACAAGATATGCTAAGGAGCACTCTTAAGTCTAGCACATTTATTAAATCAAGTAATATGCCATCAAAACCAAACAACCGGTAAATCATGAACAAAAGATTAAAACTTTCTGTTTACTCTTATCTAAACAGTCAACACATCTCTATTGGGATCGCGAGCAAAATATATCATGTAGATTTACCTTCATAAAAACATGATGTTTGAGTCACATTAAGCCAAGTATTAGTGAACCAAGCAAACTTCATATTTGATACTCTTCGATAGGTAATTTAGGAACTCAATTTCTTGTAAAAAGTGAATGACTACTAGAGAATCTATTGACTAGAAATTTAATTTAACCTAACGGTTGAATTGCTTCTATGTGAGAAGTTGGGTGTGTGTAACCCGTAAAAATGGTCGTGTTTACCCTGAATTGAGCACCAATAGTAATAGTCTCATACTCATTCTTCAACTTGATTAAATTTCTCTTCCTAAATATAGCTAACGCTAGTTTACTTTTATAAACTTTGCCTCTCAATAGAGTTTTTATTTCCTAGATTTATGGCATCTCGCATATATGATATTTCTAGATTTTATTTGCTCCAATGTGATTTGATTGTATGCCTTCGTAATTATATGCTTAGTTATTGAATGCATGTTTATTATAATAGTTTTTGTTTTTCTCTAACTATTTCGATATGATATATTTTTGTACTTGTTTATGATACATGCCTAAATGCCTTTACTTACTTAACTCTATTTGTCTCATTTATCTAGGTATATATTTCTTGACTTTAGATTTTATACCCTTATTTCATGAGAACCTTAGTGTTACAATTCGATAGGTCATAATAGTCTCAAAACTGTCTTAAGTGTTCTAAAGTCTCCATGCATACTTACTTCCTTATTCATCATCTTGTTTCCTTCCAAACAATCCACTCCTTTGTCAAGAGATAGTTAGATTGTAATCTAATACCTCTCTAAGTTGATGTGACAACTTAAATATTTCATCTGAAATGTTTTAGTATTTTTAATTAGCGTAATGCAAATTAAAATGTCACTCATCCTTCATCCTTCGTGTCATTGTCTATCTTATCGCTTCTGTGTTGATTTGTCTTTGTTTTTGTCACATGAATTCACAAACATGTTTTATCCTAAACCATCCAACAAAGTTTACCTTCCTTAACCACATCATTCTTACACTATAAATACACTTCTTCATCATAAATTCTCATTCATCCAATCTCGAGTCATCCACCATTTCCATGCCCTCAAAGAAACCAAGAATCAATATCATATCTCCTAAACCACTCCTCATTGATTTAACACAAGATAACACCAAAACTTCATCACCTCAACCTCAAATTTCATTTCCTAGTGCACCTAATGCACCATCTAAAACATCCTCCACCATATCTTAATCTCCATCCATCAATGGATATATCAACTCACAATTGTTTCCACCACCAAAAGTATCACCACCACCTCCTGCCCAAGAAATTCCTTCCTTGAACATCGCTCTTTCGCTTCCACCCAGTCATCTCCACTTGATCCTCATTTCCCATCTTCACCAATAAATCCACCGAGTCATCTTCACAAGAAGATTCAACCATGTAACCATTCCCTACATTCTACTAAGTGCGTCATTACCACCAAAACTTAAATCTCTGAAAGTCAAACCATCTCTCATGATACATAAATGCACGTTCATCCTTGTGTCGCTCTTTGAATTAAAGGGCAACCGTCATATCCATATTCTCATAAACATGTTTGTCCATGTAGTCAAAAGTCAAGTGAATTTCATTATGAAATACGTCCTTTCCACTTTCTAGCAAGTGAAGAACACAAAGAAGATATCCAAGTTTCAAGTGTTGTCGAATTATCACCACCTCATCCAAGTGAATTTCATTATGAAATGCGTCATTTCCACTTTCTAGCAAGTGAAGAACATAATGAATAAATCCAAGCTTCAAGTGTTGTCGAGTCATCACCACCTCATTTCACAAACCCACCTTCGGTCGTCAACCAATAAAACACCTAAAAATCCAATGATTCCCTATCATCCACATTTGTCAAATGATGAGGCGAAAAGTGTTACGCTTTTAGGGGGTCATTTACGCCCTAAGTCGTGATTATTTGATCAAATATTGCCCCAAATCGTTCCTTTTATCATTTTAGGTACTTTGGAGAAGAAATCTGGAAAAGGAAACGTTTTGGACATTTTTGGAGCGAAAAGTGAAGAAAACGGCAAAGTCTACAAAATCAAGCTGGAAATAATACCTGACGACGTCAAGACTTGCATGTGACGGCGTCATGTGTTGGCAAAGAGGTGGATATAAAGTTTACATGAGATACGCCAGAATGTTTTTGGGACTTAACAAGTGACGGCGTCATGCTTTAGGATGCCAAGGCCGTCAAAAGCAAATTTACAAGTGAAGGCCAATAGATGAATTATACGTGACGACGTCAGATCTGGATCTAGGCAATCTGAGAAGAGTATTGGCGGCTAGTTGACGGCGTCAGAATTACAACGTGGCGCCGTCAGACGTGTAATCTCTATATATAGTTTTCTAATTTTCATTCATTAAGAGAGAACTTTTGGAGGAACTTTACCACAAACCCTAGGTCAAATTTTCACCTTATTGTAAGGGTTTTAAACCCTTCTTTCATCCATGTTTGAATAAATACAAGTCTTCAAATAATCATTCAATATGTTTATGTATTGTTTGATTTTATCTTATGCTTGTCTTTACTTTAACATGCTAGGCTAGGTTTGTTTGTGTTTGCTTAGATGTAATGAAACCTAGCTATTGATTGTTGGTTGATTGTTTGTTATTAGTTGTTGTAGATGAATGATTTTGATGTTAGGCTTAAGAAAACTGGCTAATCTCCAACTGGTAACTTGCTTGAACGTCTTAAGAAACATGAATCGGATGTGTACTACGATTTTAATGGTTGTATTTAATGCATGAGTGACTACTTAGGAGCCCATGTTAGGAGCTAGTTGTCGGCTCGACATAGGAAGAGGTAGAAGCTTATAGAGTTGGGGAAGATTGTAAACGGCCCCACGAATGGTATTAAGGAATATAACCCGTTGATGAGGCGAAAAATGATCCATTTTTAGGGGGTCATTTAAGCCCGGAATTGAATTTATTTGATCAAATATTGCCCTAAATCGTTCCTTTTGTGATTTTAGGTACTTTTGGAGTGAATTCTAGAAAAGGAAGCATTTCGGACCTTTTTGGAGCATAAAAGTGAAGAAAATGGCAAAGTCTTAATTTTCCTTGCTGGGAACAGTACTTGACGGCGTCACCAAGTTCTTAATGATGGCGTCAAGAGGAAAACAAGAGGTGAAGAGGATAGAGTCCATGACGATCCAGAATGTTTTTACACTAGGGCATGACGGCGTCACCGTAGGCCGTCATGGTCCCATTCAACATGATGGCCAAGGAAAATTTGCTCTTGACGGCGTCAGATCTGGATCTAGGCAATCCGATATTATTATGGGCGGTGGGTTGACGGCGTCAGAATTCTCTTCTTGTCGCCGTCACATTGGAAAATCTATATATAGTTTTGTAATTTTCATTCATAAAAGGAGGACAATTTTAGGGACGACTTGGAGAAACCCTAGCACGATTTTATCAGTATTTTCAAGGGTTTTCACCCTTTGAAACCTTTCATATTCAATTAAAATAAGTATCCTTTCAATTCATTCAATATGTCTATGTGTTGTTTGAATATATCTTACGCTTGTCTTGATTTTAACATGGTAGGCTAGATCTCTTGTGTGTTTGCTTAGATGTAGTGAAACCTAGATGTTGATTATGGGTTGATTGCTTGTTTATAGTAGTTACGGATGAATGATTTCGATGTTAGGCTTAAGAAGACTGGCAGACTTCCATAGTGTAACTTGCTTGAACGTCTTAAGAAGCATGAACCAATGCGTACTAGGTTTTTATGGTTGTATTTAATGCATGAGTGAATTCTAGTGATCCCATGTTAGGAGCTTCTTGCAGGCTCGACATAGGAGTGAAGTAGGAGCTTATAGAGTTGGGGAAGTTCGTACGCCACCCCACGATTGGTATTAAGGAATATAACCCGTCATCCACGCAACTGTAACAAACTATCAACTTGTAAGAGATATCTAGGGAGTACTGAAATCTAAGTAAACACAATTTCCCCATTCATTGTTCACACCAATAGTTTAATTAGCTTTATTTACATTTCTGTTATTTTATTTTGATTGCATCTTTAGTTATTGGGTTAGTTGACTAGCAACTAATTCCGCCTACTCTTCCAAAACCCGAGATTTTAATTGCTTTTATAAAAATATAAAAATACAAAAAGAATCATCCCTCATCTCTAGACCTAGTTTTTAGGCTTTCTAATCCCAGCGAAACTATTCCTGAGTTGAACGATCAATCCCCCGGTACTTGTCACTATACTATGCTACAACGATCAGGTACACTGCCTGGTGGGGGTTGTAAGCTTCTCGAGATCCCTTGAGAGGTAAAGCCTGGTGCAATTCCCACGCATCAAGTTTTTGGCGCCATTGCCGGGGACAATACCTGACGGCGTCACCAAGTTCTTAATGACGGCGTCAAGAGGAAAACAAGAGGTGAAGAGGATAGAGTCCATGACGATCCAGAATGTTTTTACACTAGGACATGACGGCGTCACCATAGGCCGTCATGGTCCCATTACACATGACGGCCAAGGAAAATTTGCTCTTGACGGCGTCAGATCTGGATCTAGTCAATCCGATTTTATTATGGGCGGCGGGTTGACGGCGTCAGAATTCTTTTCTTGACGCCGTCACATTGGAAAATCTATATATAGTTTTGTAATTTTCATTCATTAAAAGAGGACAATTTTAGGGACGACTTGGAGAAACCCTAGCACAATTTTATCAGTATTTTCAAGGGTTTTCACCCTTTGAAACCTTTCATGTTCAATTAAGATAAGTATCCTTTCAATTCATTCAATATGTCTATGTGTTGTTTGAATATATCTTACGCTTGTCTTGATTTTAACATGCTATGCTAGATCTCTTGTGTGTTTGCTTAGATGTGGTGAAACCTAGATGTTGATTATGGGTTGATTGCTTGTTTATAGTTGTTACGGATGAATAATTTCGATGTTAGGCTTAAGAAAACTGGCAGACTTCCATAGTGTAACTTGCTTGAACGTCTTAAGAAACATGAACCAATGCGTACTAGGTTTTTATGGTTGTATTTAATGCATGATCGAATTCTAATGATCCCATGTTAGGAGCTTCTTGCAGGCTCGACATAGGAGTGAAGTAAGAGCTTATAGAGTTGGGGAAGTACGTACGCCACCCCACAATTGGTATTAAGGAATATAACCCATCATCCACGCAACTGTAACAAACTATCAACTTGTAAAAGATATCTAGGGAGTAATGAAATCTACGTAAACACAATTTTCCCATTTATTGTTCACACCACTAGTTTAATTAGCTTTATTTACATTTTTGTTATTTTATTTTGATTGCATCTTTAGTTATTGGGTTAGTTGCCTAGCAACTAATTCCGCCCACTCTTCCAAAACCCGAGATTTTAATTGCTTTTATAAAAATATAAAAATACAAAAAGAATCATCCCTCACCTCTAGACCTAGTTTTTAGGCTTTCTAATCCTAGCGACACTATTTCTGAGTTGAACGATCAATCCCCCGGTACTTGTCACTATACTATACTACAACGATCAGGTACACTGCCTGGTGGGGGTTGTAAGCTTCTCGAGATCCCTCGAGAGGTAAAGCCTGGTGCAATTCCCATGCATCAAGTTTTTGGTGCCCCAGCCCGGGGAATAGTTATTGTCTAGGTTAGGATTTCTTTTTATTAGGTCTACTTGCTAGATTCCTTTCTAGTAAGATTTTATTTTTATTTTTAGGTTTTCTTTAGTCTATCTTATTTCTTCGTGTCTATGTTCGTAATCTTTACCATCCAACATCATGGAAGGTGGTAACATCTTTGAACCCATCAACCCACCACAACAAAACCACCCACAAAACCCACCACTAGCAAACCAACCTCTTAGGCCCCGAACCCTAGGAGAGTATTCCCGACCTAGCCACCAAGGCTATCGAAACACTATTGAGCTCACCCAAGGAGCCAATGTGTCCCCCTTGCGATCCGACACCATCCGGTTGGTGCAAAGCGGATGTACATTCCATGGACTTCGTTTCGAAGATCCTAATCAACATCTCAAGGACTTCCTTAAAATCGTAGATTCTATAGACCTTGATGTTACAACTAGAGAGTCGACCCGATTATGCCTATTCCAATTCTCTATACATGATCAAGCTAGTCAATGGCTTGAACGTTTACCCGCGGGATCCATCACCTCATGGGATGATCTCACCACTCGTTTCCTTGCTCAATTTTTCCCACCGGGGAGAACTACCAAGCTTAGAAATGATATCTTGATGTTCCAACAACGTCAAGGTGAAACTCTATATAAAGCATGGACTCGTTTCAAGGACTTACTCCAAAAAGTCTCTCATCATGGCATAGATCTTTGGCTCCAAGTCCAAATTTTCTATGACCATATCGATCTCTCCACAAGGCTAACCATTTACCAATCGGCCGGTGGTAAGCTACGTGATCTAAGTGCGGAAGAATCATGGGAACTCATAGAAGATCTTTCTCTCTATGACAACGAAAGTTGGAATGATCCCCGTGATTTGAATAAAACGGTCAAGGCAATATCTTTGCCTTCAAACAATTCTAGCACTCCCGACCGTAGGATCATGGAACTTGAGGACCAAGTCAAGTTTCTTATGAAATCTTACGAACTCCTAAGCCTTCAAGCCAAGTGAACAAAATCACTTCTTCATGCGAATTATGTAGTGGTCCCCATGACACTCGTGATTGCATGGAACTCCCCGGAACAGCTTTTGCGGATTACGCATCTTCGCGTACCGATGAAGCATGAGATAAGTGGTACACTTTCAAGCCCGAGCCAAACCCTTTCAGTGATTCCTACAACCCTTCTTGGAAAAATCACCCGAACCTTAGGTGGAAACAAAACCAAAACAATTCTTCCAATCCACCTAATCTTTACCAACCAAACGGTCCACCCTCCAACCGTACTTTCAACAACAATCCTTCTAATAACTATGGTAGTACCAACAATCTTGAAGGATTGATGTCCAAGTTTATGGCATCTCAAGAAGCTCGCATAGTTATGTTTGAAAATGAATTCAATCAACAACAAACGGAGATGACCAATAAGATTGACAACTTGTTGAAAGCCCTCAACAACCAAGCGTTGACTACACCTAGGAAGGACACTAGGGATCCCAATAGCGGAATCCAAATTAAGGACCCCTCGTCATCCAAACATGTCCACTTTGTCAATGTTGTCACCATTAAGCCAATAGATAAGGATATAGAAGAAAGTGTCAAGGAGGAAGTTGGGGTAGAAACCGAGACTAGGAATGAAATTAAGGAAGTTGAGGTTAATATGGGAGAAAATTTAGAGGAAGTAGAAAACGTAGAAGAGTACTTTGATAAGTTTCCCACCAAGGAAGAACGGGAATATCACAAGGATTTATTCAATGATCCCGAGACACCATATATCCTTGGTTCACCTCTTATTAAAGTAGGTGATCCCTCTAACATTAACATACCATGCAACATTGGGCATATGCATGTATGGAAAGCTTATATCGATCCTAGGTCTCCTATAAACATCATGACTAGAACTTATTATAATTGGGTAATGAAGAAGCAACTTGGTTATAGGATGATGCCCAACAAGAACTTACTAAGTAATTTTGTAGGTAGAGGGAAAGGATTGCATGTGATTGTCGGAAACTTCACTTATGAGACCGACTTTAGGATAGTGGAGGATTCGTCCGGTGATAGATGATTGCCTAAGTCAAGTAGTGTTCGGAAAACCGTTCGTTGAGGCCTCTAAGATGAGTTACGATCCGACTCTAGGGATAGTTAGATTCAAGGAAGAGAATGATGAGATTGCTTACCAAATGCCCAATAAGATTGAACAATACCGCCTCCTATCAAACATAGAAAAGGAACACAAACAAGCGGTTTACTATAGGAATGATGAGGATAGACGTAGAGGTGTAGAATATGTTATGAATAGAATACTTGGTTTCTACAAGGAATGCTTGCAACTAGGTCCGGAATACAAAGCTAATATAGGAGATGACCTAGAAAGTGAGACCAACGATGAGGTCACGTAATTGCCCATGACCTTGAGTCTAGCTACAAGACTCGTAAATAAAGAAAAGCACTTCTTGGGAGGCAACTCATGCTTTGTGTGATTCTTATTTGTTTGATTGTTATTTGTTTCCATATGCATGCTTTATTTTTATTGTTGGTAGATCATGTTTCAAAAATAAAATGGTGAAAATACTTTATTTTGTCGTTTGACTTAGTCTTAACTTCATCCAAAGGTATTTCGCAAAAGATAAGTGTAAGGGGAAACCCCAAATATGTTTTTAAGAAACAAAGTTGATCATGATTCTCCACAATATTAAATGGACATGTATATTCGTATTTGTTAGAGTCAAATGCTTGTATTGAGTCATAATGATGTTTTACAGGATTTTCCAGGAAGTAGGAAATAAGTTTTCTAGAAATTTTCTGGAAACTTAACATAAAGATTTCTGCAGGTCACTTCTGACGACGTCATGAATTAATTCCTGACGGCGTCATGTGTAAAATTCTAGAAATTTTGCTGGTTTTGTTTTTCTAATGGAGTCTTAAAGTTTTTGTTAAATCTTTAGTTTTATAAACTCCAGGAAATCTGCAAACATTCATTCCACAAGCATTATATCTTACATCGCTTTCTAGGATTTATTAGTATATATAGATTGCCGCCGATTTTACGCGAGGTTGCCTTGTTTGTTTTCTCAGGTTTAACATGTTATGTATGACAAGAAGATGATTTATATTCTGGAAGGGAAGCTTTGATTGTTCATTTTCTTGGAGGAAGATCTAACCTTGTTGACATACTATCCACACCAAGCGAATCAGGGGAGTATTTGATTTCATTCTTTTACCTATTTCACTTTTACATTCTTTAATTGAACATTGGAGACAATGTTCATCCTAACTGTAAGGGGAGGGTAAATGATGATACCTTATAGGATACAATTGCACTTGAGTTTGTTTGTTTGATGGTAGGTGTGTAATAAAACTATGAGAAATACTTGTTAGTGTAATTTTAGAACAAAATTTAAAATTTTTTACAACATTTAGGAGTGAAACTTTAGCCTAAGCAAGCGTCTCATGGATAGGAGTCGTATGACTAGCACAAAACCGTATCATTCGGAAAAATTTTCCACCCAAATATGTGAGGTTCGCCTTTAGATTTGATAGGAAAAGCATTCATTATTAGTGCTTATGAGTGTACTGGTAGCATTTAGATTCTAGAACTTGCGTTAGTGATGCATCCCGAGACCGCTAGTGAGACTACATTCGTGTAGTAGGATTTACTACATGATAAGAGGTATTAGGATCACCCTTGTGTTAAACCCGTATCATAATTACTTGACCATTTAAGTCATATTACTTGGCTAGTTAAGTCAACTAAGTTTTCCCACACCTTCAGCGTTGTACTCATTTTTAGTACACGAAACCCCAAGTACACCCCTTCGAGCCTATCTTTCCGTTTCTAACTTTAAGCATCTTACTTAAAGGAAGAATTTGTTACAACCCACTTAAATGTACAACCCCCTTCCGTGTATGCACTCATCTTTAATGCATTATTGTTACATGTTTAAACCCTTAGTTAATTATCTAATTGATTACATGGTTGCTAAGTCGAGTCATATCCTTGTACATATTGTTTTGGGACGATTGGGACTCATGGGTAAAGTACCTATATTATGGAGTAATGGGGAAGAACATCATTTTATTACCCCCCATATGTGCGTTAATCTTAAAAGTACTCCAAGTGTTTTGATTATCTTAATTCGAGTCATTAGATTAGTTTATTGTAAAGTATGTAAAAATTCAAGTGTAAGGGGAATGTTCATTCCCTATGATGTATTATTTTGGATGGTAGGGTAAGAGTGTATGCAAAAAAAAAATAAAACAAAAAAAAAAAAAAAAAAAAAAAAAAAAAAAAAAAAGACGGACTACCATCCCGTTTCATTCTATGTTTATCTTATGTTTTTGTTAATTTTATTAGCTTAAGTCGAGTCTAGTCTTGGCTTAGAAACGCCATATTGTACATGTAATTAACCAAGATTATTAACTCGCCACCAGTAAAGATTGCCTATATCCAACAAAACCATGTATTCCATATCCCTACACCTAACGTTATAACCCTTTAAAAGACCTCTTTGATACGCCATGTGGTGGAGGTTTGATCCTTTCCTAAGCCTATGGTAATCTATTTTGCTATGACAGGTAGTGAGAGATGTTTTCCATTTCCATATTGTAATATATACTTTATTACACCCGAGAGATGTGAGTATCTAAACACTATTTGTGAGGTGCTAGTATATGACCTCCGTGCTTGTATTTGATCTTTAGTGAAACGATTATTTGTTGTAATTACTTTTATATTAGTGTTAAATGACCCCTAACTTGTATTTTGATTAGAATAAAAGTGCATTTGCTTGAGGACAAGCAAATCTCAAGTGTAAGGATATATGATGAGGCGAAAAATGATCTGTTTTTAGGGGGTCATTTAAGCCCGGAATTGAATTTATTTGATCAAATATTGCCCAAAATCGTTCCTTTTGTGATTTTAGGTACTTTTGGAGTGAATTCTGGAAAAGGAAGCATTTCGGACGTTTTTGGAGCATGAAAGTGAAGAAAATGGCAAAGTCTTAATTTTTCTTGCTGGGAACAGTACCTGACCGCGTCACCAAGTTCTTAATGACGGCGTCAAGAGGAAAACAAGAGGTAAAGAGGATAGAGTCCATGACGATCCAGAATATTTTTACACTAGGGCATGACGGCGTCACCGTAGGCCGTCATGGTCCCATTACACATGACGGCCAAGGAAAATTTGCTCTTGACGGCGTCAGATCTGGATCTAGGCAATCCGATATTATTATGGGCGGTGGGTTGACGGCGTCAGAATTCTCTTCTTGACGCCGTCACATTGGAAACTCTATTTATGGTTTTGTAATTTTCATTCATAAAAGGAGGACAATTTTAGGGACGACTTGGAGAAACCCTAGCACGATTTTATCAGTATTTTCAAGGGTTTTCACCCTTTGAAACCTTTCATGTTCAATTAAGATAAGTATCTTTTCAATTCATTCAATATGTCTCTGTGTTGTTAGAATATATCTTACGCTTGTCTTGATTTTAACATGCTAGGCTAGATCTCTTGTGTGTTTGCTTAGATGTAGTGAAACCTAGATGTTGATGTGGAAAACTAGAAGGGGCGGTTGAATAGTTTTACGTCTTTTTAATTTGTTACAAAAGATTGTTTGAAAGTTTTCTTTGTTTTTAAAACTTTAGATTCAATACTATGTGATATCAAGTCTTGCACAATATGGACAACAATATATATGAACAATAAAGCAATAATAATGTAAGTAAAGAAATAAATGAGAGATGGAAACATCGAACCGCGAGACAAGAGATTTATAGTGGTTCGGCTACAAGGTCACCTTCCTTGCCCTACTCCACTCCCCGAGTACCTAACTCGAGAGTTTTCTTCACTATGTTAACAAGCTCCCTTATGGCGGAGAAAACCTTACACACCAATTCACACACCACAACTTCGTCACAACTTCTACACAACTTCTTCACACCAATCTACTTCACACCAATACTTCTTCACACCTTTCTACTTCACACCAATCTACTTCACACCTATTTACTTCACACCAATCTTCTTCACACCTATTTACTTCACATGAATCTTCTTCACATCTTTCTACTTCCTAACTCTTCTTCTTCACAACAAACTACTAACCTAGCACACTACTTATACACCTAGCTAAACTATCTTCTATCAAATATTCACAACTAATTACACAAAGAGATAGAAACAATGGATGATGCTCTAACAACTTAGATGTGGAGATCACAACAAGTTGTAATACTTCTTGTCTTGAGGGATAGAAGTATTCTTCTCTTGCACTTGAAAGGATGATGTTTGGATCACTTTGAAACAAATATTTATGAATATATGATCAAAGGACTAATAGAATGGAAATTGAGATCTAGAACAGAAAGTTTAGGAGTGCAAAAGGTGAGGAAAAATTCCAGATTTAAGGTGGTATTTATAGGCAAAGATTCTGACAACTGGAGCGTGCCGGTCCCCTTAAATCATGGCCGGTCCCTTTAATTTTAAGGGGACCGCCCCTTATAATTAAGGGGGCCGCCCAGCTGTAATGGCCTAAATCTTTGTCTTTTAGTGGGGAAAGTTTATTTGGTGAAAAACTAACTGATTTTGGTTAAAAATTTGAATTCATATATTTAGTATAAATAAAACATTTTTCTTTATTACCAAAAGTGTTTTTCAAAAATATATAATATGTTTATATAATTAAATAAACTTTTTAAAGATTAACTAAATACCCCTTTGATCATAGATTGCAATAAACACTTTGTTTATTCATACCTTAAGTGATTTGGATGTAAATAGAATGTTAATCACTAAATACTTGTTTATGTAATAAATTTTAGTTCATTGAGTTTATGTTTTGTAATAATTAAAACATAGAGATATTGATAATATGTTAATAATGTTTTTAGGCATTATCTATGTCAACAATCTCCCCCTTTTTGATTATTACAAAACCTTAAACTCAATAGGTCTAAAATTTATTTTTAGACAAGTATTTTAGAGTTTACTATACTCTTCTCCCCCTTTTTGTAAAATCAAAAAGGTTAAACCGAGTAAGCTTCATAGAAGAAGTTAAACGGGTAGAATGCTCCCCCTTGATGTATGCTCCCCGTCATTTGAGAGCACCAAGGGAACGAGCTATGGAAATCTTGGCTACAAAAAATATGTGAAGAGAACAAGACACACATATATATATGCAAAGCAACAATTATGTAAATAAAAATAGATTCATTCCAGCATCATAGAAATGATTAGCATTACAACATTCAATATGCTTGAAGCATATTGATTACAATAAAACAAAAGAAAATACATAGTCCTATATTGCCTAAGAGAGCACTTGGACTTGCTTGCAACCCATGGTAGATTGTTTTATTTGCTTGAAGGGGAACATAAGTATAAAGCTTAGTTGTTAGATGGAGAGGGATATGGAGTGGGGTATGGAGCGGAAGAGGTGGATCTTACAATGTTGTATTGAGTTAAGGGTGGTATTGGATGAGGACGAGTGAGAAGATATTCAATCCAAGAGATATCTTCACTCAAGTATAGAATTTGTTTTTGAAGGAAGATGCAACAAGGGCAATAGTGAGTATGATTTGTAACTTGATCCAAGTTGAGAGTGTGGGGAAGGCAATTTGCATAGGGTGAAGATGGAGGTTGCCCTTTGTTGCGTTGTGCATGATGCATAGCAAGGAGATCACTAAGATCATGGATTTGGGTTATTACATCACGGAACTTTTACTTTTCCGTGGCAATGTGGAGAGAGTCATTGTGTTGATATGGATGAATTGGGTTTGTGTAGTTGGAATTGTAGTTTGATGGTTGATCAAACTTGTATGGATCATTATAAGTGGTTGGAGGATGAGATGTGTAGTTTGGCATGAAGGAAGATGTTTGGCCAATGTTGTATGGTTTGTAAAGAGGATCAAATGAATGTCCTTGTGGATTTGGTGTAAAGTTTGGGAAGTAAGTGGTTGGAGGTGTTGAGTGATTTCCAACTTCATTGGTTATGATGGATTTGTTTCGAGGGCTTTTTCTTCGCCAAACGGGTTTTTCCGTCATCCTTGCTAGCCTTGAGACTTTTGGTTTTGGTTTGTTTGGAGAAGTCATGAAGGGATGAATGGAGAGTGTTGAAGATTGGGGATATTTATATTGTAAGATTTGTGCGTTTATGGATGGATAAAGTTTGTTTGGGAGATTAGGACAAAATATGTTGGTGAAAATTGGGAAATGTAGGTTGAAATGGGCTAAAAATCAGAAAAGATTTTGTAAATCCATCCAGCAGATGGCCGGTCCCCTTAATTAGGGGGCGGTCCCCTTAAAATTAAGGGGGCCACCTTATATAATTAAGGGGGCGCCCATCTGGTGATTTCCAGATTGCCAGAATTGGGTTTTTGGCAGAAAATTTGCAGAAAGGTTGTGTTTTTGGACTTGGATTCAAGCAAGTTCAATTCCTTTAGGCAATATAGCATCTAATCTAATCATGATATAGCATACATGCAAAAACACTTAAGTAAAAGAATAAACAAGCAACAATTAATAAGCTAGGGGAGACATATAAAGGCAAGGGCAGTTAATCTTCCTAAGGCAACTATCTTAGATCAAAGGCAAAGGTAAATAGTGTGTCAAAAATCTAGTGATGAAACAAGATGACAATATTATGAGTGATTTTTTCCTAGTGTGTGTCTATATGCAACAAATGTGGAGTTGTGATTGTTTCGACTCCTAAATGCAAAGAAAGAAAAAAAAAATCTTAAGAAACAATCCAAAATCTCCTAGATTCGATTTTTGCTCGATCATGAATGTCAAAGATATATATTAGATTATATACTTTGACAATTTATGTGAGAGTTTATGCATGATTTCGGAAAAAGGTTTTTAGCATTTGTCAACAATGCAAGGAAAATGATGTTCATGAAATTCCTAGATGTGAGAATAGTTAAAAAAAATTGATTGGGTTTTTACAAAAGAGTATATGTAAAGAGAATAATATTTCCCAATCTTTAATTTTGTGCGAAATAGAATCCTAGACTCAGAAATGGAGAAGTGGAAGAAAAGTAAATCTTATGCAAATTTTATGCAAAAAAAAATTGTCTAAATGTAATAGAATTTAGTCAACTTGTTCCATCATTCCTAATCCTAAACGCAAGTGATTGAACAATTCACACTTAAGGGGTTTAGTGAATATATCCGCAATGTTATCTTCCGATGCAACTTTTTCTATAGATATGTTCCCTTTTTGTACATTATCCCTAAGAAAGTGGTGGCGTATTTCTATATGTTTAGTCATAGAGTGTTGCACCGGATTTTTATTTAATCTATTGCACCTTTGTTATCACACATAATGGGAACATTTTCTAACCTAATGCCATAGTCTATAAGAGCTTGTTTCATCCATAGTGCTTGTTGACATGCCTTTCCAGCGCTTACATATTCGGCTTCGGTGGTAGAAATAGCAAGAGCGGTTTGCTTCTTCGAAAACCAAGATGTTAGACAACATCCCATAAACGTGCAAATACCGCTAGTGCTTTTTCTATCTACGTAGTCTCCCGCATGATCCGAATTCGCATAGACGATGGTTTCTATGCCAGATCCCTTAGGATACCATAATCCTAAGTGTATAGTGCCTTTAATGTATCGAAAGATACGCTTAACCGCTTCTAGGTGAGAGGTTTTGGGATCCTCTTGAAAACGGGCACAAAGGCAGACACTAAACATGATATCGGGTCTACTTGCCGTCAAGTATAGTAAACTACCTATCATTCCTCTATACTTGGTGTTATCTACGGGCTCACCTTCATCATCCTTTGTGAGTTTTACTTCCGTAGACATGGGAGTTTTCATGGGTTTTGAGTCTTCTAGGCCAAATTTCTTAAGCATTTCCTTAATGTACTTAGATTGGTTAAAGAATATTCCATCTTCTAATTATTTTATTTGTAATCCTAGGAAGAAGTTAAGTTCACCCATCATACTCATCTCAAACTCATCATGCATGATTTTGGATAATTCATCACACATGTCTTGACAAGTTGATCCAAATATAATGTCATCAACATATATTTGGACAATGATGAGATTTGGGTCTTTCCATTTAGTGAAAAGAGTGTTATCTACCATTCCCATGGAATAATCATGTTTAATAAGGAAGGCTTTTAATCGATCATACCAAGCTTTGGGAGCTTGTTTGAGTCCATACAAAGCTTTCTTTAACTTATAAACATAATCAGGTTTTACGAAGTCAATGAATCCTGAAGGTTGTGCCACATATACCTCCTCATTGATAAAACCGTTAAGGAATGCACTTTTCACGTCCATTTGGAATAACTTAAAATCTAGGGCGCATGCATAGGCAAGTAGTATCCTAATAGATTCTAGTCTAGCTACGGGGGCATAAGTTTCGTCATAATCAATTCCTTCTTGTTGATTATAACCTTGGGCAACTAACCTAGCTTTATTCCTAGTAACTATTCCATTTTCATCTAACTTATTCCTATATACCCATTTAGTTCCTATGATGGTCATATTCATTGGATTTGGGACTAATTCCCAAACATCATTTGCCTTAAACTGATTTAATTCTTCTTGCATAGCTATAACCCAACTTTCATCTTTTAAAGCCTCATTAATATTCTTAGGTTCTATTGCTGAGAGGAAACAAAAGAAGTTATTTTTATCTTGAGCTTGTGACCTAAGGGTTCTTTGGTTAAGATGTCCTATTATATTATCTAGTGGATGTGATCTAGATTCTTTAACATTTATAATTTCGTTATTTCCTAAGTTAATGTCTTCATAATCATTTCCTATGGGTTTTGTTTTACTAACCTCAATAGCTTCTTCTTCGTCTAAGTCATCATCTTCTAAAGGTAAAGTTTTAGGAGGTGGTGGTGTTTAATCAAATGTTACATTTAGTGATTCTTCTACTTTCATGGAGTGTTTGTTAAGTATTATATATGCTTTACTATTTTGTGAGTATCCTAAAAATATTTCTTCATATGATTTTGGATCAAACTTAGTGAGGTAATCCTTAGTGTTTAGAATATAACATTTACTTCCAAATACCCTAAAGTAGCTTAAGTTTGGTTTTCAACCTCTTAGTAACTCATAAGGAGTTTTTCCTAGAATTCTCCTAATTGATACCCTATTAATAATATATGTTGATGTATCTACGGCTTGACACCAAAATTTTTATGGGATGGATTGTTCATTTAACATTGTTCTACTCATTTCTTGTAGTGACCTATTTTTTCTTTCTACTATGCCATTTGATTGAGGAGTACGAGGAGCGGAGAAATTGTGAGATATTCCATTTAAATCACAATATTTTCCGAATTGTACTCATTGTCAAATTCTCTACCATGGTCCGTCCTAATGGCTACTATTGTGCATCCTAATTTATTTTGAATCATTTTACTAAATATTTCAAATTTTTCAAAGGCTTGGGTCTTGTCACTTAAAAACCTAGTCCACGTGTATCGTGAGTAGTCATCTACTATTACTAAGGTATATTTGTTTCCTCCATAGCTCCGCACAGCGGATGGACCAAAAAGATCCATATGTAATAGTTCTAGGCACCTAGTAGTGGATACTATATTCTTAGCTTTGTGACTAGCATGAACTTGTTTTCCAATTTTACATGCATCACAAAAATGCTTGTCATATTTTAGATTAGGCAAGTTTCTAACTAGTTCTTTAGAGGCAAAAGATTGTATTTGTTGCATGTTAGCATGTCCTAATCTCCTATGCCACAATGTGGAGTTTTCGTCTAGGGTCGTTAGGCATATCCTATCCTCAGGTTTGTTTCCTAATTTCATAACATATATGCCTCCTTTCCTAATTCCTCTACCTATAATTTTTCCATTCTTAACTATTTCGCTATCCTCTTCGGTAAAGGTAATTCTACATTTATTATCGCATATTTGTCCTATTGATGAGGCGAAAAATGATCCGTTTTTAGGGGGTCATTTAAGCCCGGAATTGAATTTATTTGATCAAATATTGCCCTAAATCGTTCCTTTTGTGATTTTAGGTACTTTGGGAGAGAAATCTGGAAAAGGAAGCAATTCGGACGTTTTTGGAGCATAAAAGTGAAGAAAACGCCAAAGTCTTAATTTTCCATGCTGGGAACAGTAGGTGACGGCGTCAAGAGTAATTTCCTGACGGCGTCAAGAGCAAAATTCCATGATGGTCCAGTAGAGAATTGACGGCGTCACGAAGTAGGGCGTCAAGAGTAAAAGTCATGACGGCCTGGAAATGATTATCACATGACGGCGTCAAATGTAGATCAAGGCAGTCCGAGAAAAGTTTTGGCGGCGAGGTGACGGCGTCACAAGTTTATTCTTGACGCCGTCAGACCCCTTTTCCTATATATAGTTTTCTAATTTTCACATTAAAAAAGAGAAGTTTTGGAGAAACCCTAAGTACGATTTTGGTGCGAATTATACAGGTTTTTCAAGGGTTCCAAGCCCTTGATACCTTTCATGTGTAATTGAGATAAGTGTTCTTTTAATTCAATCAATATGTCTATGTGTTGATTGTCTATATCTTGTTCTTGTCTTAATTTCATCATGCTAGGCTAGATCTATCTTGTGTTTGCTTAGATCTAATGAAACATAGATGTTAATTATGTGTTGATTACTTGTTTATACTTGTCTTGGATGAATGATTTATATGTTAGGCTTAAGAAAACTGGCAGATCTCCAATTGGTAACATGCTTGAACGTCATAAGAAACATGAACCGACGCGCACTAGGTCTTTATTGGTTGTATTTAATACATGAGCCACTGTTTATAATCCCTATGGTTGTGCTGGGCATGGTATAGGAGGAGATAAGAGCTCATAGAATTGGGGAGTTAAGTGTGCCACCCCATGAATGGTATTAAGAAATACGATCCGTCATCCATGCAATTATAACAAGTAATTAACATGTAAAAGATGTCTAGGGAGTAGTGAAATCTAAGTAAACACATTTTCTCCATTTACTGCTCACAACTTTAGTATAATTTAGTTTATTTTCATTTCTAGTATTTTATTCTGATTGCATCTTTAGTATTGGGTTAGTTGATTAGCAACTAATTCCGCCCAAATCCTTCAAACCTGAGATTTTTACTTGCTTTCTAAAAAATATAAAATACAAAAATAATCATCCCTCACCTTTAGAACTAGTATTTAGGTTTTCTAATCCTAGCGACACTATTCCTAAGTTGAACGATCAATCCCCCGGTACTTGTCACTATACTATACTTCAACGATCAGGTACACTGCCTGGTGGGGGTTGTAAGCTTCTCAAGATCCCTTGAGAGGTAAAGCCTGGTGCAATTCCCACGCATCAAGTTTTTGGCGCCGCAGCCCGGGGAATAGTTATTGTCTAGGTTAGAATTTCTTTTTATTAGGTCTACTTGCTAGATTCCTTTCTAGTAAGATTTTATTTTTATTTTTAGGTTCTCTTTAGTCTATCTTATTTCTTTGTGCCTTTGTTCGTAACCACCCGACATCATGGACAACGGGAACATCTTTGAACCCGTCATCCCACCACAACAAAACCCACCACTAGAACCTCTTAGGCCCCGAACCTTAGGAGAGTATTCCCGACCTAGCCACCAAGGCTACCGAAACACCATTGAGCTCACCGGAGCCAATGTGACCCCCTTGCGATCCGACACCATCCGGTTGGTGCAAAGCAGATGTGCATTCCATGGACTTCGTTCCGAAGATCCAAACCAACATCTTGAGGACTTCCTCAAAATCGTAGACTCCAAAGACCTAGATGTTGCAACTAGAGAGACAACCCGATTACGCCTATTCCAATTCTCTCTACGGGATCAAGCTAGTCAATGGCTTGAGCGTTTACCCGCGGGATCCATCACCACATGGGATGATCTCACCACTCGTTTCCTTGCTCAATTTTTCCCACCGGGGAGAACTACTAAGCTTAGAAATGACATCTTGATGTTCCAACAACGTCAAAATGAATCTCTTTATGAAGCATGGACTCGTTTCAAGGACTTACTCCAAAAAGTCCCTCATCATGGCATAGATCTTTGGCTCCAAGTCCAAATTTTTTATGACCATATCGATCTCTCCACGAGGCGAGCCATTGACCAATCGGCCGGTGGTAAGCTACGTGATCTAAGTGCGGAACAATCATGGGAACTCATAGAAGATCTTGCTCTCTATGACAACGAAAGTTGGAATGATCCCCGTGACTTGAACAAAACTGTCAAGGCAATATCTTTGCCTTCGAACAATTCTAGCACTCCCGACCATAGGATCATGGAACTTGAGGACCAAGTCAAGTTTCTCATGAAATCTTACGAAGCTCCTAAGCCTTCAAGCCAAGTGAACAAAATCACTTCTTCATGCGAATTATGTAGTGGTCCCCACGACACTCGTGATTGTGTGGAACTCCCCGGAACAGCTTTTGCGGACTACGCATCCACGCGTACCGACGAAGCGGGAGATAAGTGGTACACTTTCAAGCCCGAGCCAAACACTTACGGTGATTCATACAACCCCTCGTGGAAAAATCACCCAAACCTTAGGTGGAAACAAAATCAACCCAATTCTTCCAATCCGCCTAATCGTTACCAAGTACTTTCAACAAAAATCCTTCTAACAACTATGGTAGTACCAACAACTTTGAAGGATTGATGTCTAAGTTCATGGCATCTCAAGAAGCTCGCATATCTAAGTTTGAAGCCGATTTCAAATAAAAGCAAAGCGAGATGACCACTAGAATTGACGCATTGTTGAAAGTTCTCAATGACCGAGAAATGGGAGCACTTCCAAGTGACACAATCAAAAATCCGAAACTAAACGTTAATTCCATATCTTCAGTTTCGTCACCCACTTCGTGCCCACAATACTACTCGGTTAAATCCACGAGCACGTGTTTCAAACAAAACCAAGTTCTTCAAAAGGACCAATCAAATAAAACACCCAATATAGAGCCGGTCAAAAGCATAGTTGAAACACCTCTTACGCAAGACCTTGACGATGAATTCAAAGAACTTCACCTTGAACGCCCCGTCATTGATGTCGTAGCGCATGCTCCTTACTATAGTGCCCTCCTAGAAAAATATGAGAAGTGTAAGCTAGGTAAAAATGGGACCGCCTTCGTTCAAAACAAGTTGCCTAAAAAGCTTGATGATCCGGGTATATTTGTTTTGCCTTGTAAGATAGGAAGATCCGAAGCTTTCGACACACTAGCCGATTTAGGGTCAAGCCTCAACTTGATTTCCTTATCCTTATTCACCGCTCTTAAGCTAGGAAAATTAGAGGAAACGGAGGTATTGATAGGGCTAGCAGATGGGAGTATTGCCCACCCGGTTGGAATGATTAAGGATGTAGTTGTTCACGTAGGAAAGTTAACTATATTATCGGATTTTCATGTCCTAGACATGGTTAGTGACACTACATGCCCATTATTGGTAGGAAGAGAATTTTTAGCAACCGCTAGCGCCATGATAGATTGTAAGGAGTCTAAGATAGTGGTAGGTGAAGGCGATACTTGGTCGGTGTACGATGTAAAGAAGCATAGTTATGATTGTGATGATGAACCGACACCGCATTGGGTAGAGATGAATAGGAGACCATCTAGATATGGACCTTGGATAGAAAGGAACTTCATAGGACCTCAATGCCCATTTTATCTAGAGAAAGATTTCGTTGAAAAGACACATTCGGTAGAACAACTCATAGCTAGAGATGAGGAGCTAGATCCCTTTGAGGACCCATTAGTCTTTAGGAAGATGATTGAGTTCTTGAGTGTAATGCCTATTAATATAGAGATGAATAAGTGGAAAAGAGAGGGAGACAAGTATAAATGGAGGTGGGACAAGCCACCTAAAGAAGGTGACGGATCATGGAATATGAGGATGACTTTGTATGATCCGGATGGAGAAAAGTTTGAAAGGTCATACCATACTAAGGAAACCGATAGGAAGTTGAAACCTAAGTTTGATCCCAAAGATGTCCTCAATGAGGAACTCACCCGTATCACGTAGTAACCCATGACCTTGAGTCTAGCTACAAGACTCGTAAATAAAGAAAAGCGTTTCATGGGAGGCAACCCATGCTTTGTGTGATTTTATTTTGTTTGTTTGTTATTTGCTTCCGTATGCATGCTTAATTTTTATTGTTGGTAGATCATGTTTCTAAACTAAATAGTGGAAATACTTTACTTTGTTGTTTTGGCCTAGTCTTAACTCCACCTAAAAGTATTTTTGCAAAAGATAAGTGTAAGGGGAAACCCCAAATATGTTTTCAAGAAACAAACCGATCATGATTCTCCACAATATTAAATGAACATGTATATTCGTATTTGTTAGAGTCAAATGCTTGTATTGAGTCATAATAAAGTTTTGCAGGATTTTCCAGGAAGTAGGACCAAGTTTTTCCAGAAATTTTTCGGAAACATAACATAAGAATTTCTGCAGGTCACTTCTGACGGTGTCAAGAGTTTACTCTTGACGGCGTCAAGTGTAAAAATCTAGAAATTTTACCAGTTTTGTTTTTCTAACAGAGTTTTATGGTTTTTGTGAATTATTAAGTTTTATAATCTCCAGGAGATCTGCAAACTTCATTCCACAAGCATTATATCTTATCTTGTTTTCTAGGATTTAGTAACTTATATAGGATGCCGCCGATTTTACGCGAGGTTGTCTTGTCTATTTTATCAGGTTTTACAGATTATGTATGACAAGAAGATGATTTATATTCTGGAAGGGAAGCTTTGATTGTTCATTTTCTTGGAGGAAGATTTAACCTGGCCAACTTATTATCCATACCGAGCGAATCAGGGGAGTATTTGATTTCATTCTCTTTACTTTTTCACTTTTACATTCTTTACTTGAACATTGGGGACAATGTTCATCTTAAGTGTAAGGGGAGGGTAAAAAGATGATACCTTACATATGCACTTTCGCTTGAGTTTGTCTTGTTCAATGGCAGATGTGTAATAAAACTATGAGAAATACTTGTTAGTGCAATTTTAGCGCCAAATTTAAATTTTTTTACAACATTTAGGAGTGAAACTTTAGCCATAGCAAGCGTCTCATGGATAGGAGATTGTATGACTAGCACATAACCGTACTTTCAGAAAAAATTTTCCACCCAAATATGTGAGGTTCGCCTTTAGATTTGATAGGAAAAGCATTTATTATTAGTGCTTATGAGTGTACCGGTAGCATTTAGATTCTAGAACTTGCGTTAGTGATGCATCCCGAGACCGCTAGTGAGACTACATTCGTGTAGTAGGATTTACTACATGATAAGAGGCATTAGGATCACCCTTGTGTTAAACCCGTATTATAATTACTTGACCATTTAAGTCATATTACTTGGCTAGTAAAGTCAACTAATTTTTCCCACACCCTTAGCGTTGTACTCATTTTTAGTACACGAAACCCCTAGTACACCCCTCCGAGCCTATCTTTTCGTTTCTAACTTTAAGCATTTTACTTAAAGGAAGAATTTGTTACACCCCACTTAAATGTACAACCAAATCGTCTTAGCCTTCCGTGTATGCGCTCATTTTTAGTGCATTATTGTTATTTGTTAAACCCTAAGTTAACTATCTAATTGATTACATGGTTGATAAGTCGAGTCATATCCTTGTACATATTGTTTTGGGACGATTGGGACGCATGGGTAAAGTACTTATTTATGGAGTAATGGGGAAGAACATCATATTATTACCCCCATATGTACGGTAATCTTAAAAGTGCTCCAAGTGTTTTGATTATCTTAATTCGAGTCACTAGATTAGTTTATTGTAAAGTATGTAAAGATTCAAGTGTAAGGGGAATGTTCATTCCCTATGATATATTATTTTGGATGGTAGGGTAAGAGTGTATGCAAAAAAAAAAAAATAATAAAAAAAAATAAAATAAAAAAAAAATCGAAAAAAATCAAGAAAAAGAAAAAAAAATAGAAAAAGGAAAAAGAGAAAAAAACATACGGACTACCATCCAGTTTTATTCTATGTTCATTTTATGTTTTTGTTATTTTTCATTTATTAACTTAAGTCGAGTCTAGTCTTGGCTTAGCAACGCCACATTATACATGTAATTAACTAAGATTGTTAACTCGCCACCAGAAAAACTTCCTTTATCCAACAAAACCGTGTATTTCATATCCTTACACCTAACGTTACAACCCTTTAAAAGACATCTTTGATAGTTTATCCTAGGTGCTTACGCCATGTGGTGGAGGTTTGATCCTTTCCCAAGCATATGGTAATCTGTTTTGCTATGACAGGTAGTGAGAGATGTCTTCCGTTTCCATATTGTAAATTACACTTTATTACACCCGAGAGATGTGAGTATCTAAACACTATTTGTGAGGTGCTAGTGTATGACCTCCGTGCTTGTCTATTGGTCTTTAGTGGAACGATTATTTGTTGTAATTACTTTTATATTAGTGTTAAATGACCCCTAACTTGTCTTTTGAGTAGAATAAAAGCGCATTTGCTTGAGGACAAGCAAATCTCAAGTGTAAGGGTATATGATGAGGCGAAAAATGATCCATTTTTAGGGGGACATTTAAGCCCGGAATTGAATTTATTTGATCAAATATTGCCCTAAATCGTTCCTTTTGTGATTTTAGGTACTTTGGGAGAGAAATCTGGAAAAGGAAGCAATTCGGACGTTTTTGGAGCATAAAAGTGAAGAAAACGCCAAAGTCTTAATTTTCCATGCTGGGAACAGTAGGTGACGGCGTCAAGAGTAATTTCCTGACGGCGTCAAGAGCAAAATTCCATGACGGTCCAGTAGAGAATTGACGGCGTCACGAAGTAGGGCGTCAAGAGTAAAAGTCATGACGGCCTGGAAATGATTATCACATGACGGCGTCAAATGTAGATCAAGGCAGTCCGAGAAGAGTTTTGGCGGCGAGGTGACAGCGTCACAAGTTTATTCTTGACGCCGTCAGACCCCTTTTCCTATATATAGTTTTCTAATTTTCACATTAAAAAAGAGAAGTTTTGGAGAAACCCTAAGTACGATTTTGGTGCGAATTTTACATGTTTTTCAAGGGTTCCAAGCCCTTGATACCTTTCATGTGTAATTGAGATAAGTGTTCTTTTAATTCAATCAATATGTCTATGTGTTGGTTGTCTATATCTTGTTCTTGTCTTAATTCCATCATGCTAGGCTAGATCTATCTTGTGTTTGCTTGGATCTGATGAAACCTAGATGTTAATTATGTGTTGATTACTTGTTTATACTTGTCTTGGATGAATGATTTATATGTTAGGCTTAAGAAAACTGGCAGATCTCCAATTGGTAACATGCTTGAACGTCTTAAGAAACATGAACCGACGCGCACTAGGTCTTTATTGGTTGTATTTAATGCATGAGCCATTGTTTATAATCCCTATGGTTGTGCTGGGCATGGTATAGGGGGAGATAAGAGCTCATAGAATTGGGGAGTTAAGTGTGCCACCCCATGAATGGTATTAAGGAATACGATCCGTTATCCATGCAATTATAACAAGTAATTAACATGTAAAAGATGTCTAGGGAGTAGTGAAATCTAAGTAAACACATTTTCTCCATTTACTGCTCACAACTTTAGTATAATTTAGTTTATTTTCATTTCTAGTATTTTATTTTGATTGCATCTTTAGTATTGGGTTAGTTGATTAGCAACTAATTCCGCCCACATCCTTCAAACCCGAGATTTTTACTTGCTTTCTAAAAAATATAAAATACAAAAATAATCATCCCTCACCTTTAGAACTAGTATTTAGGTTTTCTAATCCTAGCGACACTATTCCTAAGCTGAACGATCAATCCCCCGGTACTTGTCACTATACTATACTACAACGATCAGGTACACTGCCTGGTGGGGGTTGTAAGCTTCTCAAGATCCCTTGAGAGGTAAAGCCTGGTGCAATTCCCACGCATCACCTACACTAAGCAAGTTATATGTTAAATTATCTACATGCTCTACATTTTCAATAGTAAGTGAGTCTTGAGAAATCGTACCTTTGCCAATGATTTTTCCACCTAAGTCACTACCGAAAATAACGTTACCTCCATTGTATGCCTTGTATGTAGAAAATAGCTTGCGCTTCCCCGTCATGTGCCTTGAACATCCGTTATCTTTGACCCATTCGTCAGGCTCCAAGTCAATTCCTAAACATATTTCGTCGGTTCCTTTTGCCATAAAACACTTTTCGTCTCTTGGTTTTTCCACTTCTTCTTTGTCACTATCACTCCATGTTCCACTAACAAAGGCGCCTTGATTTTCATAACCCGACGGCTTTAGACATTCGCCAATGAGATGATTTGGACTTCCACATCTAAAGCACTTTCTTTTCCCGTAGTTATCACTTCTATTTCTTTGGAACGATTTTCTTTCGTCTCGTGGTGATCTAGTGAACCTTCCTCGTCTCTTGAAGAATTTCTTGAATTCTCTTACGGCCATTGCATATTCTTCGTCTTCACTCTCGTCACTGGAATCATCATCGTCACTAGGTTCCTTTTTGGCTTTTAGAGCAATGGATTTGGTTTGTTCTTTCTTGACTTTGACCGTTTCCGAATCTCTTCTTATAATTTCTTCATGGACCTTCAAGTTGCCAATAAGTTCATCTAGTGATAACGTCATCAAATTCTTTGATTCTTCAATTGCCGTGACTTTAGCTCGCCATTTCGGATGCAATGCCCTAAGAAATTTTCTAACACAATTTTTACTGGAAAATGTCTCATCAAGTGCTTTTAAACTTGTGATAATAGTGTTAAATTTAGCAAAAGCATTATCCATTGATTCCTCTTCTGGAATCGTAAATTGTTCATATTGTTGTACAAGAAGATCTATTTTGTTATCTTTAACTTGACTATTACCTTGGTGAGTAATTAGTAAAGAATCCCAAATTTCTTTTGCGGTTTTACACATAAAAATTCTTTCATATCCTTTGCGTGGTAACGGATTATAAATAACCATTTTAGCCTCATTATTTTTTGCTAGTTTCTTTTTCAAATCATCATTTTGTTTTTCAAAAGATACAATTTCATCCATTTTAGTTTCAACATTATATTGAATAGGGGGAAAATCACCAAAGGTAATAACATGCCAAAGATCAAGATCTTTTGATTTCACATAAGTTTCGAATCTATTTTTCCAATATAAAAATCCATCACTTTCAAATAGTGGTGCTCTTTGCATAGATTGCCCTTCTAAATATTTTAAAGATTCCATAGATCGTTACAAGTTTTAAAATACAATATATTTTTAAAAAATCTTGCTAGACGTGGCTCTTGATACCAACTGTGAAAAACTAGAAGGGGGGGTTGAATAGTTTTACGTCTTTTTAATTTGTTACAAAAGATTGTTTGAAAGTTTTCTTTGTTTTTAAAACTTTAGATTCAGAACTATGTGATATCAAGTCTTGCACAATATAGACAACAATATATATGCACGATAAAGCAATAATAATGTAAGTAAAGAAATAAATGAGAGATGGAAAGATCGAACCGCGAGACAAGAGATTTATAGTGGTTCGGCTACAAGGTCACCTTCCTTGCCCTACTCCACTCCCCGAGCACCTAACTCGAGAGTTTTCTTCACTATGCCAACAAGCTCCCTTATGGCGGAGAAAACCTTACACACCAATTTACACACCACAACTTCTTCACACCAATCTACTTCACACCAATAATTCTTCACACCTTTCTACTTCACACCTATTTACTTCACACAAATCTACTTCGCACCTATTTACTTCACACCAATCTTCTTCATACCTATTTACTTCACATCAATCTTCTTCACACTTTTCTACTTCCTAACTCTTCTTCTTCACAACAAACTACTAACCTATCACACTACTTATACACCTAGCTAAACTATCTTCTATCAAATATTCACAACTAATTACACAAAGAGATAGAAACAATGGATGGTGCTCTAACAACTTAGATGTGGAGATCACAACAAGTTGTAATACTTCTTGTCTTGAGGGATAAAAGTATTCTTCTCTTGCACTTGAAAGGATGATGTTTGGATCACTTTGAAACAAAGATTTATGAATGTATGATCAAAGGATTAAGAGAATGGAAATTGAGATCTAGAACAGAAAGTTTAAGAGTGCAAAGGGTGGGGAAAAATTCCAGATTTAAGGTGGTATTTATAGGCAAAGATTCTGACAACTAGAGTGTGCCGGTCCCCTTAAATCATGGCCGGTCCCCTTAATTTTAAGGGGGCCGCCCAGCTGTAATGGCCAGAATCTCTGTCTTTTAGTGGGGAAAGTTTATTTGGTGAAAAACTAACTGATTTTGGTTAAAAATTTGAATTCGTATATTTAGTATGAATAAAACATTTTTCTTTATTACCAAAAGTGTTTTTCAAAAATGTATAATATGTTTATATAATTAAATAAACTTTGTAAAGATTAATTAAATACCCCTTTGATCATAGATTGCAATAAACACTTTGTTTATTCATACCTAAAGTGATTTGGATGTAAAGAGAATGTTAATCACTAAATACTTGTTTATATCATAAATTTTAGTTCATTGAGTTTATGTTTTGTAATAATTAAAACATAGAGATATTGATAATATGTTAATAATGTTTTTAGGCATTATTTATGTCAACAGTTGATTATGGGTTGATTGCTTGTTTTAGTTCATTGAGTTTATGTTTTGTAATAATTAAAACATAGAGATATTGATAATATGTTAATAATGTTTTTAGGCATTATTTATGTCAACAGTTGATTATGGGTTGATTGCTTGTTTATAGTTGTTACGGATGAATGATTTCGATGTTAGGCTTAAGAAAATTGGCAGACTTCCATAGTGTAACTTCCTTGAACGTCTTAAGAAGCATGAACCAATGCGTACTAGGTTTTTATGGTTGTATTCAATGCATGAGTGAATTCTAGTGATCCCATGTTACGAGCTTCTTGCAGGCTCGACATAGGAGTGAAGTAGGAGCTTATAGAGTTGGGGAAGTACGTACGCCACCCCACGATTGGTATTAAGGAATATAACCCGTCATCCACGCAACTGTAACAAACTATCAACTTGTAAAAGATATCTAGGGAGTAATGAAATCTAAGTAAACATAATTTTCCCATTTATTGTTCACACCAATAGTTTAATTAGCTTTATTTACATTTCTGTTATTTTATTTTGATTGCATCTTTAGTTATTGGGTTAGTTGACTAGCAACTAATTTCGCCCACTCTTCCAAAACCCGAGATTTTAATTGCTTTTATAAAAATATAAAAATACAAAAAGAATCATCCCTCACCTCTAGACCTAGTTTTTAGGCTTTCTAATCCTAGCGACACTATTCCTGAGTTGAACGATCAATCCCTCGGTACTTGTCACTATACTATACTACAACGATCAGGTACACTGCCTGGTGGGGGTTGTAAGCTTCTCGAGATCCCTCGAGAGGTAAAGCCTGGTGCAATACCCACGCATCACCCGTCATCCACGCAATTATAACAAACTATTCAATTAATTAAAGATAGCTATGGAGTAGTGAAATCTAAGTAAACACGTTTCTCTCATTATTGTTTTTCTCAACATTTACTTTCCTGTTATTTTATTTCCATTGCATTTGTAGTTAATTGGGTTAGTTGACTAGCAACTAATTCCGCCCACTCTTCCAATACCCGAGATTTTTTCTAGCTTTCTATAAAATATAAAAATACAAAAAGAATCATCCCTCATCTCTAGACCTAGCTTAATTAAGTTTTGATCCTAACGAACACTATTACCCAAGTAGAACAATCAATCACCCGGTACTTGCCACTACACTATACTACATCGGTCAGGTACACTGCCTGGTGGGGATTGCAAGCTTCTCGAGATCCCTCGAGAGGTAAAACCTTTTGCAAGGTTGCAAAACCACGCATCATTTTTGGCGCCGCTACCGGGGAATAGTTATTGTTTAGGTTGAAATTTCTTTTTATTAGGTCTACTTGCTAGATTCCTTTCTAGTAAGATTTTAGTTTTAATTTTATAGGTTTTCTTCAATCTATCTTATTTCTTCGTTCCTTTGTTCATAACCATTACCATCAAGAGCAAATTTATAAGTGACGGCCAAGAGATGAATTATACGTGACGGCGTCAAATCTAGATCTAGGCAATCCGAGGAAGAGTAATGGCGGCTAGTTGATGGTGTCAGAATTACAACGTGACGCCATCAGACGTGTAATCTCTATATATAGTTTTCCAATTTTCATTCATTAAGAGGGAACTTTTGGAGGAACTTTACCACAAACCCTAAGTCGAATTTTCACCTTATTGTAAGAGTTTCAAACCCTTCTTTCATCCATGTTTGAATAAAGATAAGTCTTCCAATAATCATTCAATATGTCTATTTGTTGTTTGATTCTATGTTATGCTTGTCTTTACTTTAACATGCTAGGATAGGTTTTTTTGTGTTTGCTTAGATGTAATGAAACCTAGCTATTGATTGTTGGTTGATTGTTTGTTATTAGTTGTTGTGGATGAATGATTTCGATGTTAGGCTTAAGAAAACTGGCTAATCTCCAATTGGTAACTTGCTTGAACGTTTTAAGAAACATGAATCAGATGTGTACTATGATTTTAATGGTTGTATTTAATGCATGAGTGACTACTAAGGAGGCCATCTTAAGAGCTAGTTGTCGGCTCGACATAGGAAGAGGTAGGAGCTTATAGAGTTGGGGAAGATCGTAAACGGACCCACGAATGGTATTAAGGAATATAACCCGTCATCCACGCACTTGTAACAAACTATTCAATTAATGAAAGATATCTAGGGAGTAGTTAAATCTAAGTAAACACATTTCTCTCATTATTGTTTTTCTCAACATTTACTTTCCTGTTATTTTATTCTCATTGCATTTGTAGTTAATTGAGTTAGTTGACTATCAACTAATTCCGCCCACTCTTCCAATACCCGAGATTTTTACTGGCTTTCCATAAAATATAAAAATACAAAAAGAATCATCCCTCACCTCTAGACCTAGTTTAATTAAGTTTTGATCCTAACGAACATTATTCCCCAAATAGAACGATCAATCCCCGGTACTTGTCACTACACTATACTACATTGGTCAGGTACACTGCCTTGTGGGGATTGCAAGCTTCTCGAGATCCCTTGAGAGGTAAAACCTTTTGCAAGGTTGAAAAACCACGCATCACCAAATGATATATTAATCTAAACCATATTTGTCAACCTTTTTGTCATCACCTTCCCTTTCCATTCACGCTCATCCTCTCTTATTCTTCTATGTTTTTAAAAGAACGTACCATTTTTTATCTTCATTCTCTTTTGACCCTTTTATGTCAGTGATGAGGCGAAAAATGAACCATTTTTAAGGGGTCATTTAAGCCCGAATTCGAATTTATTTTATCAAATATTGCCCTAAATCGTTCCTTTTGTCATTTTAGGTACTTTTGGAGTGAAATCTGGAAAAAGAAGCATTTCAGACGTTTTTGGAGCATAAAAGTGAAGAAAACGGTAAAGTCTTAATTTTCCTTGCTAGGAACAGTACCTGACGGCGTCACAAGCTTCTACATGACGGCGTCAAGAGTAATACAAGAGGTGGAAGTGGATGATACACGTGACGATCCAGAGAGTTTTGTACTAAGGAGATGACGGCGTCACCCAAGGCCGTCATGGTCCAAATATTGATGACGGCCCAGAACAAAATCACACATGACGGCGTCAAAAGTGGATCTAGGCAATCCGATTTCATTATGGGCGGCGAGTTGACGGCGTCACATGTTTACACATGACGCCGTCACCCTGTATAATCTATATATAGTTTAACAAATTTCATTCATTAGTGTGCAACTTTGAGGGAGAAACCCTAGGTCGAATTTTTCCTGCTTTTTCAAGGGTTTCAACCCTTTGAACTTTTCATGTCAATTTGAGATAAGTACTCTTTCAATTCAATCAATATGTCTATGTGTTACTTGAATATATCTTACACTTGTCTTCAATTTAACATGCTCGGCTAGATCTCTTTTGTATTTGCTTAGATGTAGTGAAACCTAGATGTTAATTATGGGTTGATTGTTTGTTTATAGTTGTTACGAATGATTGTATTCGATGTTAGGCGTAAGAAAACTGGCAGACTTCCATTGGTAACATGATTGAACGTCTTAAGAAACATGATCAGAGGTGTACTATGATTTTTGGTTGTATTTAATGCGTAGGAGAATTCTAATGATCCCATGTTAGGAGCTTCTAACGGCTCGACATAGGAGTGAAGTAGGATCCTATAGAGTTAGGGAATATTGTACACGGCTCTACGACTAGTATTAAGGAATACGACCCGTCATCCATGCAATTGTAACAAGCTATATCTAGGGAGTAATGAAACCTAAGTAAACACAACTTTCCCCATCATTGTTTACACCACATTTGTAATTAGATTTATTTTCATTTCTGTTATTTTATTTTGATTGCATCTTTAGTTATTGGGTTAGTTGGCTAGCAACTAATTCCGCCCATTCTTCCAAAAACCGAGATTTTTAATTGCTTTTATAAAATATAAAAATACAAAAAGAATCATCCCTCACCTCTAGACTTAATTTAAGAGACTTTCTAATCCTAGCGACACTATTCCTGAGTTGAACGATCAATCCCCCGGTACTTGTCACTATACTATACTACAACGATCAGGTACACTGCCTGGTGGAGGTTGTAAGCTTCTCGAGATCCCTCGAGATGTAAAGCCTAGTGCGGTTCCCACATATCAAGTTTTTGGCGCCGCAGCCTGGGGAATAGTTATTGTCTAGGTTAGGATTTCTTTTTATTAGGTCTACTTGCTAGATTCCTTTCTAGCAAGATTTTATTTTTATTTTTAGGTTTTCTTTAGTCTATCTCATTTCTTCGTGTATTTGTTCGTAATATTTACCATCCGACATCATGGAAGGTGTTAACATCTTTGAACCCATCAACCCACCACAACAAAACCACCCACAAAACCCACCACTAGCAAACCAACCTCTTAGGCCCCGAACCTTAGGAGAATATTCCCGTCCTAGCCACCAAGGCTATCGAAACACTATTGAGCTCACTCAAGGAGCCAATGTTTCCCCCTTGCGATCCGACACCATCCGGTTGGTGCAAAGCGGATGTGCATTCCATGGACTTTGTTCCGAAGATCCTAATCAACATCTCAAGGATTTCCTTAAAATCGTAGATTCTATAGACCTTGATGTTACAACTAAAGAGTCAACCCGATTACGCTTATTCCAATTCTCTCTACGTAATCAAGCTAGTCAATGGCTTGAACGTTTACCCGCGGGATCCATCACCTCATGGGATGATCTCACCACTCGTTTCCTTGCTCAATTTTTCCCACCGGGGAAAACTGCAATGCCTAGAAATGATATCTTGATGTTCCAACAGCGTCAAGGTGAAACCTTCTATGAAGCATGGACTCGTTTCAAGGACTTACTCCAAAAAGTCCCTAATCATGGTATAAATCTTTGGCTATTAGTTCAAATCTTCTATGACCATGTCGACTTTCACACCAAACGTACCATTGATCGAGCCGCCGGAGGTAGATTACGTGATAGGAACGCCGAGGAATCTTGGGAAATTATTGATGAACTTGCCTTCGATAATCAAGAATTATGGGAAGTCAATCATGCTATAAAAGTGGTTATCAACGCAATCTTGACACCTGGGGAGACTAATAAAATCTCCGAAGAACTCCTTTGCAAACTTGAGACAAAGGTTGACTATCTCGAGGAAAAACAAAAGAGACCTTTAAGTCCCAGACGGGCAACTGTCAATTCTGTCTCAAAAATGATCCCAACACCATTGTCTGAGTCACCCTCTAGAGAGAATGTCAAAACCTTTCAAAATTATGCCCCACCTTATTCACCTCCTCAAAACCTCAACCCGGAATTCGAAGCTCGAATGAGAGAGTATATGGCAACTCATTCTGAGCGGCTTGCTAGATTCGAGGAAGCAGTTTATAAACAAAAGGAGGAGATGCAAGAGAAAATGAAGGAGATGATGAGCCTAGTGGATGAGTACGCAAACCAGAAAACCCCATAAATGATGTTACTAAGAAAAGAAAGCGCTACCCCCACTACCCAGTTTGTTAATTCTATCACAATTGTCCACGAGGATAATGAGGAAAAAGAAACCCCTAGTGAACAAACCATTGATGAACCACCAAAATCCCAATCATTAGGTTACTACCTAAAACATGATATAAACGAAAACACCATAACAAGTTGGATAAAAGGTTACGGGCGTAACCAATCCTCCAAACAGGTTTCAAAGAAGGAGAAAGAGGGGGAAGATGAGTATGATACATTACCTGAGGGACCGGTATTCGAGAAACTACTTGTACAAAAAGTGGCTACTAAGCAGATGGCTTGTGGGAACTTAGAGATACCAGCCAGCATTGGGAGTTTCGCCGATCAAGGGTCGGAAGTAAATCTTATGCCCCTAACTGTCTACACCCAACTAACCTCAGAAATGCCAGCCACCACCCGTGTTAGGCTATCCTTCGCTGGTCACTCTTATGTGTACCCATTGGGAATTGCAGAGGATGTGCTGGTCAATGTTGCAGGGTTCATGTATCCCATTGATTTCATGATCATCGATGATAAAGGAGGTGGATGCATGCCAATAATCCTAGGGGCACCGTTCCTTACCACCGCAAGAGCTGTTATTAGGTATGAAAAAAGGGAAATTGAGCTTAAGTCAGGAAAAAGAAAGATTAGCTTTCCCATGACCCCACGATATGCACAAGAAAGCCTGATGAAGAGGAAGCTCAAAAACAACATTGACACATCGCCTAATCATGTTCAAGAAAAAATTCTTGCATGGGAAACAAGGATCAAAAGTTACAAAGAAACTGAGCCTGAGAGAGGCAAAAGCCGTAATAAAGTTCATGTCAATTTTGAATGTAGTCAGCCAACGGAGAATCATGTACCATTCGCGAGAGGAGACCTGGTACTCTTAAGTAACTCAGAGATAACAGTACCTCCAGATAAGCCAAGTCCTTGGTGGTATGGACCATTCAGAATTGAAAGCATATGCCAAGATGGGATAGCTACCTTGAGCAGTAAAGGAGGGGGAGGTGACTGCGAGTGTCGATCGATTGAAACATCACTACCACGATAGTAAGGATCATAACTATATGGGATACGTCATCTCGAGAGATGAGGTCACGTAATAGCCCATGACCTTGAGTCTAGCTACAAGACTCGTAAAATAAAGAAATACGCTTCTTGGGAGGCAACCCATGTTTTGTGTGATTTTTAATTGTTTGATTGTTATTTGCTTCCGTATGCATGCTTTATTTTTATTGTTGGAAGATCATGTTTCAAAACTAAAATTGTGAAAATGCTTTATTTTGTCGTTTAACTTCGTCTTAACTTCATATAAAGGTATTTTGCAAAAGCTAAGTGTAAGGGGAAACCCCAAATTTGTTTTTAAGAACGAAATTGATCATGATTTTCCACAATATTAAATGGACATGTGTATTAGTATTTGTTAGAGTCAAATGCTTGTATCGAGTCATAATGATGTTTTGCAGGATTTTCCTGGAAGTAGGACATAAGTTTTTCCAGAAATTTTCTGGAAACTTAACGAAAAGCTTTCTGCAGGTCACTTCAGATGGCGTCAGGAGTAAACTCCTGACGGCGTCATGTGTAAAATTCTGGAAATTTTGCGAGTTTTGTTTTTCTAACGGAGTCTTAAAGTTTTTGTTAATTCTTTAGTTTTATAAACTCCAGGAAATCTGCAAACATTCATTCCACAAGCATTACATCTTACATTGTTTTCTAGGACTTGTTAGTATATATAGATTGCCGCCAATTTTACGCGAGGGTGCCTTGTTTGTTTTCTCAGGTTTAACAGGTTATATATGACAAGAAGATGATTTATTTTTCTGGAAGGGAAGCTTTGAATGTTCATTTTCTTGGAGGAAGATCTAACCTTGTTACCACACTATCCACACCGAACGAATCAGGAGAGTATTTGCTTTCATTCTTTTACCTATTTCACTTTTACATTCTTTAATTGAACATTGGGGACAATGTTCATCCGAAGTGTAAGGGGAGGGTAAATGATGATATCTTATAGGATATTATTGCACTTGAGTTTGTTTGTTTGATGGTAGGTGTGTAATAAAACTAAGAGAAATACTTGTTAGTGTAATTTTAGCGCAAAATTTAATTTTTTTTACAACATTTAGGAGTGAAACTTTAGCCTTAACAAGCGTCTCATGGATAAGAGTTGTATGACTAGCACAAAACCGTACCATTCAGAAAAATTTTCCACCCAAATATGTGAGGTTCGCCTTTAGATTTGATAGGAAAAGCATTCATTATTAGTGCTTATGAGTGTACTGGTAGCATTTAGATTCCAGAACTTGCGTTAGTGATGCATCCCGAGACCGCTAGTGAGACTACATTCGTGTAGTAGGATTTACTACATGATAAGAGGCATTAAGATCACCCTTGTGTTAAACCCATATCATAATTACTTGACCATTTAAGTCATATTACTTGGCTAGTAAAGTCAATTGATTTTTCACACACCTTAACGTTGTACTCATTTTTAGTACACGAAACCCCTAGTACACCCCTCCGAGCCTATCTTTTCGTTTCTAACTTTAAGCATCTTACTTAAAGGAAGAATTTGTTACAACCACCTAAATGTACAACCAAATCTCCTTAGCCTTCCTTGTATGCACTCATCTTTAGTGCATTATTGTTATTTGTTTAAACCCTTAGTTAATTATCTAATTGATTACATGGTTGCTAAGTCGAGTCATATCTTGTACATATTGTTTTGGGACGATTGGGACTCATGGGTAAAGTACTTGTATTATGGAGTAATGGGGAAGAACATCATATATTACCCCCATATGTGCGTTAATCTTAAAAGTACTCCAAGTGTTTTGATTATCTTGATTCGTGTCATTAGATTAGTTTATTGTAAAGTATGTAAAAATTCAAGTGTAAGGGGAATGTACATTCCCTATGATGTATTATTTTGGATGGTAGGGCAAGAGTGTATGAAAAAAAATCGAAAAAATTAAGAAAAAGAAAAAAAAATAGAAAAAAAAAGAAAAGAGAAAAAAAACATACGGACTACCATCCCGTTCTATGTTTTTGTTATTTTACATTTATTAGCTTAAGTCGAGTCTAGTCTTGGCTTAGCAACACCATATTGTACATGTAATTAACCAAGATGATTAACTCGCCACCAGTAAATATTGCCTTTATCCAACAAAACCGTGTATTCCATATCCCTACACCTAACGTTATAACCCTTTAAAAGACCTCTTTGATAGTTTATCCTAGGTGCTTACGCCAAGTGGTGGAGGTTTGATCCTTTCCCAAGCCTATGGTAATCTATTTTGCTATGACAGGTAGTGAGAGATGTTTTCCATTTCCATATTGTGATATATACTTTATTACACCCGTGAGATGTGAGTATCTAAACACTATTTGTGAGGTGCTAGTGTATGATCTCCGTGCTTGTCTTTGGTCTTTAGTGGAATGATTATTTGTTGTAATTACTTTTATAGTAGTGTTAAATGACCCATAACTTGTATTTTGATTAGAATAAAAGCTCATTTGCTTGAGGACAAGCAAATCTCAAGTGTAAGGGTATTTGATGAGGCGAAAAATAAACCGTTTTTTAGGGGTCATTTAAGCCCGAATTCGAATTTATTTGATCAAATATTGCCCTAAATCCTTTCTTTTGTCATTTTAGGTACTTTTGGAGTGAAATCTGGAAAAGAAAACATTTCGGACGTTTTTGGAGCATAAAAGTGAAGAAAACGGCAAAGTCTTAATTTTCCTTGCTGGGAACAGTACCTGACGGCGTCACAAGCTTCTACATGACGGCATCAAGAGTAATACAAGAGGTGGAAGTGGATGATACGCGTGACGATCTAGAGAGTTTTGTACTAAGGAGATGACGGCGTCACCCAAGGCCGTCATGGTCCAAATATTGATGACGGCCCAGAACAAAATCACAGATGACGGCGTCAAAAGTGAATCTAGGCAATCCGATTTCATTATGGGCGGCGAGTTGATGGCGTCACATGTTACACATGACACCGTCACCCTGTATAATCTATATATAGTTTTCCAAATTTCATTCATTAGTGTGCAACTTTGAGGGAGAAACCCTAGGTCGAATTTTTTCAGATTTTTCAAAGGTTTCAACCCTTTGAACTTTTCATGTCAATTTGAGATAAGTACTCTTTCAATTCAATCAATATGTCTATGTGTTTCTTGAATATATCTTACACTTGTCTTCAATTTAACATATTCGGCTAGATCTCTTTTGTGTTTGCTTAGATGTAGTGAAACCTAGATGTTAATTATGGGTTGATTGTTTGTTTATAGTTGTTACGGATGATTGTATTCGATGTTAGGCTTAAGAAAACTGGCAGACTTTCATTGGTAACATGCTTGAACGTCTTAAGAAACATGATCAGAAGTGTATTATGATTTTTGGTTGTATTTAATGCGTAGCAGAATTCTAATGATCCCATGTTAGGAGCTTCTAACGGCTTGACATAGGAGTGAAGTAGGATCCTATAGAGTTAGGGAATATTGTACACGGCCCTACGACTAGTATTAAGGAATATGACCCGTCATCCATGCAATTGTAACAAGCTATCAACCTGTAAAAGATATCTAGGGAGTAATGAAACCTAAGTAAACACAACTTTCCCCATCATTGTTTACACCACATTTGTAATTAGATTTATTTTCATTTCTGTTATTTTATTTTGATTGCATCTTTAGTTATTGGGTTAGTTGGCTAGCAACTAATTCCGCCCATTCTTCCAAAAACTGAGATTTTTAATTGCTTTTATAAAATATAAAAATACAAAAAGAATCATCCCTCACCTCTAGACTTAATTTAAGAGACTTTCTAATCCTAGCGACACTATTCCTGAGTTGAACGATCAATCCTCCGGTACTTGTCACTATACTATACTACAACGATCAGGTACACTGCCTGGTGGGGGTTGTAAGCTTCTCGAGCTCCCTCGAGAGGTAAAGCCTGGTGCGATTCCCACGTATCAGTCGGTCAAATATTTTCATTGAGTCCTAATAATTGCATGTGTCATAGTTTTAGTCCATATACCATAGACATCCATATCTTGTTCCATAATAAGTGTCATGCATATATCTATCATCATCATTATGTATATGTGCATTCTTTTTCAACTAACTTTGCCTTGTAACACTCTTCCGTTACTTGATTTCTTGGTGCCTCAAATAAGGGGGAGCATACACCAAAGGGGAGCATGCACCAAGGGGGAGCATTGGCACATGTCCAAGTCATTATGTTTCTAACCATTAATGACATCTATACATTTTGATATGTGTATTTCAACCCTATCTATATTTTTTTTGTTGCACGAAACTAACTCTTGATGTAGGTTAAGAGTTTGCAATTTATTTGATCCATGGATCCACTAGTCAAATTCAAGGGATGTCAATGTTTTGGGGTTTGATAAGTTCAAGACTACAATTACAATTATGCAAGCTCGCCTCTTTATTTCAAGGACTGAAGTGTAGTAGAAGCCTCGACAAGGAGTCCACCTTTTTGCTTCGACAAAAGGGGGAGAAGAAGTGTAAACAAGTAACTTATACATTTTACTATGAGTTATAGTTTACATAGTTTGTCATCATCAAAAAGGGGGAGATTGTTGGCATAAATATTACGATATTTAATCTAAACATCCTCTTCATGTTTTGATGATGACAAAGATGTAAGTTACAACACATAACGTAAAGTGCTTAAGTTACTTGTGATCACAAATCATCTATGCATTCATACGTCAACATCTCTCGACATCTCAACGTCTCAAGTATGCTTCAACAATCACTCAAGGTATGAATAAACAAATGCCGAATGCATTTTATGATGAAATGAACTTTTATTTAGTCACTACAATTTTCATAAAATGTTAAAAATATTTTATATCTTTTACAAAACATTTTTGGTATATAAAGGAAAATGTTTAATTCATAACAAACATATGAATTCAAATTTTTGGCCAAAAACAGTTAAAATTTCACTAGATAAACTTTCCCCAGAAAAAGACAAAGGTTCTGACCGTTACAGGAGGGGCGGCCCCATTAATAAATAAGGGGTCCGGCCACCAATTAAGGGGGTCGGCACGCTCCTGTTGTCAGAACTGGTTGCCTATAAATACTAGTTCATTTCTGTAATTTTTCTTGACCTTCTGCACTAAAATTTTTAGTCCCAATCCTTTCTAAACATCCTTCTAAATCCTTTGATCATAAGATTATAAGCTTTTATTTCAAGTGATTCAATCCTTCACTACTCAAAGTGTAAGAGAAGAATACTTCTTATCATCAAGTCAAAGAAGTATTAGAGTCTAGTTAGTATTGATGTGAAGTTGTAGAAGTAAGTTATATAAGTATATGTAATAAGTAGATCAAGATGATCTTACTTAGTAGTGAGTCAATGGGTGTGTAAGAAATGGAGTGAAGTAGTGAAGACTGGTAGTGTATGGTCGTGATGGTGTGAAGAAGTCATGTAGTTGTGAAGAAGTAGCGGTGTGAAGAAGTGGTGTAGTTATGTAGTAGTAGTGGTGTGAAGAAGTCGTGTGTAGTGATCGAAGTCGTGTCGTGAGTTTGGTCTTAGCTAGCATTAGGACTCGACATATTGCTTAGTGTTGTAAATCTGTGTAAGAAAAGATGTGTACGATTTTCTCCGCCAAAAGGGAGCTTGTTGAGTAGTGTTGTGAACTCTCGAGTAGGTGGTGACTCGGGGAGTGGAGTAGGGCAAGGAAGGTGTCCTTGTAGCCGAACCACTATAAATCACCGTGTCCGGTTTGCATTCTCTTTCTCTTATCTCTTTATATTTATTCTTGCATTTATCGCGTTATATCTATGCTTTCAAATATGTGTTGATTGTTGCTTATGTTGTCATGATGATTGATTGTGTTATAGTTACAAGTTAATATTGTAATTGTGTGTATGACTATATGATATGGTCTAATATATTATTATTCACACTTCTCATATTGAGTTTAACTTAATAGATAATTTGATACAAAACATTTTAAGATTTTAAAAATGAAAACTTTAATTGAAGATTTTAAAACAAACCTTTTATAAAACGAAAAATAGAGAACTATTCAACCCCCCTTCTAGTTTTCCACATTGACGATATGAACACTTCCTAAAAATGTTTTTAATCAGTTGCATGGAGACATTGTTGAGTTTGTTTTGTTGTATTAGTTGTGCATGCAGTTGGAAGAGGAAATAGAGTCCGAAAAAAGGAGAGTTCTTCGACAAGAAGAAGAGGAGAAGAAGAAAATGATGCTTAAGATGAAGAAAAATAAAAGAAAGGTTTTAAGCAATTGATCACGGTATCTTGTGTTGGGGGCAGTAGTTCGCAACAAACATAATGGATCTATGATTAGGCACTTTGTCAATTTTTTTGTTTTTTTTTTTATCTGGTTTTTTTGTGTCCCTTTTAGTATTACTACTTCTTCATTTACATGTTATTCTTTATAAGCTCATTTGATAATTATAGAAGAATGATTATTCAGCTTATAGAACTTATAGAAGTCAGAAAATCAAGATAGCCAAAAACACTACAAGACTGGTCAAGGTGACGTTGTTTATGGCATATCCAGACGCCCATTTCTATTGTAGTTAGTTCTAGCAGATATAAATGTACTGTAATTTTGTATTTCGAGTGACCCTCTAAGTGAGAATGTGTTTTTCTATACGTATGAGGTGTATATTTATTAAAATATTATCATGTATGCTAGTTGCCATTGACTTTGCTTGAGTTTTCTTGGAAATGGGTAGAATTGTGTGGGTTGCATGAGTTCATTTGCCAACAGTCTCACAATTAACCAATTCATCCTATATATTTCTCTCTATTCTCCAAATAGAGGTACTTATTTTATATAGTTAACTTAAAACTATTGGTGTTTCTAGTCTATGACCAAACGATGATTCGCCAAATTCGTTAATTGTCATCATTGTTTTTCAAATTGACGTAAGAGTGGAAGACCAATGGTATATTTTCTTTACAGAACCACAATCCTTGAGAATCAATTCTAAACACGTCACATTAGTGTGATATCTTAAGTTGAACTGTCTCAGCAATACTTATATACCTAATGGACCATCCAATAATTTGTTGTTTGTATCATTCTTCGTTTATGTTTGATGTAATAAAGTTACCAAGTCCAGTTCAAGCATTTCATCAACCAACTTACGCGTTACCCGAACCTCTTTCACCATTCCATACATATGAACCAATGTTTTCCTCACATGTACATGCCACTCAAACCCATATTTCACCACACAACAATGCACTTGTCTCCCTAACAAAACATACCCGTTTGATGATAAGAATAGACCTTAGAAGACTACTTTGATAATATTAAAGGTGTTTGGGTTAGATTTAACTCACATATAGTAGAAAATGTGTTTGGTCTATTATACCCTTGATGATGTAACTAAAAATGGGCGTTCACCTTAGAATTTCAGGTCAAAGAACGCAATCGGCCTCAAAACCTTGAGGTTTGGACGCACCACGACGATTTTCAAAACTTAAGGTGCATGGTGATGTTTTGTTGAAAATTTAGGGACCAACGGTGTATTTTTGTCTAATTTTAATTATTTTTTCATTTAATTATATTATATTTTTACAATTTTAGCACAAATATTTTTTTCAAGCATAAATAATGTTATATATATACTAAGAGTTTTAGTGATTTTTTTTCTTCATATAGATACATAGAAAAAATACATATTTATATGAATTCGGTTTTCGGTTTCCATTGCCAAAACTATATCCAAACTGATAACCGAATACCTAGTTCGGTTCGGTTTTGAACAATTCGGTTCGGTTACGAGGTTCAGGTTTTTCGGTTCGGCTCGGCTTCGGTTTTCGGTTATTGTGGATATTACCCGATCTGTGATTGACTTGCTTATACTAATGACTAGCAGGGTACCCACGCATTGTGGCGGCGGGTACCCTGTAATTAAAATTTTCAGCAAGTCATAGTTTTCAAGTATAAGCTTTTCTTAACAATAATTTTATGGAAACTTTATATTAATTGACTTTACACAATAGTCAACTACTATATATAAAAATCTATTACATTAAATAAAAACATATATTATAATAGACCACATCATTATTTTGAAAACCCGACATAACATCAAATCACCCAGTTAACGTGTTAACGATTTTTAAAAAATAGACCACATCATTATTTTATCTAAACAAGACGTATATAAATGAATTATGGACACACAATGATTGTTGGTAATTCAAACTTGTTATCATATACGTAGTTGTTAGAAAAAAAATATTACAATTTTTTTTTTGTTATTATAGGCCCACCAAATAAACAAAAAATATATTGGATTTTGAGCTTTTAATTTTTTTGCCTTATACATAGGTATTGGGGTTGATCTGTTTTCCTTATCATTGTGTTATATCTTTGAACTTCTCTTGTTCTTTTGGTTTAAAAATTTCTTGTTATTGATTTCTAAATATATTGAGTATTTTTTAATCATGTGTCTTACTCTTCATGTTATAAACTTCTCATGTTAAACATGGTGTAAATTAGAAAAATTCCTCATTTGATCATGTGTCTAAACATGGTGTAAATTAGAAAAATTTCCTATAAACTTTTACAAACTTGTGCGCTAAACATGGTGTAAATTAGAAAAATTCTCATGGCAATGAAGATTACCCACCAGACGACCAGAACAACCTATTTGCTTGCAGTTTGTCGCCAAACCAGTAAATTCTTGGAAGGATAAAGGTCGGGAAATAAGATGTTACACAGACCAAAACTTATGCGACAGTCGTTTTAAGTGCAACAAAATACTGATACTTTTTTTTTTTCACATTAGTTTTAATTTGGAAATGTGAAAAGAAGTGAGGAAGAAACTGGAAAATGTTCGCGACTTTTGCCTAAAGAAAATAAAAGAGAATGAGAGTACACAAAATTGTATTAGATTTTATCTCTAACTTAAGATCTAAAGAGAAAACAAATCATAATTTTATTTATTAATCACTTTTCTTTTCTTTCATATTTTTCATGTATCTTACTCTTCTTTTATACTTAAACTCGGGGTACATAATGCAAAGAAAAACGTGAGAGGATAGAGTTGTTAATATTGGTCGGGTATTCATGGTAGTTTAAAATCGAACTAAAACATAAAATTTCTCGAGCATGTCATTAAATTTTTATAAATTTTTTTTTTTTTTTTTTTTTTTTGAATAAAAGGGTTAATTCACCCCGATAAAATAATTTTTATTAATTTCTTGCATTCAACATAAGCTTAACGTATCACTCAAAAAGAAGATAATTATTTTGAGAACACAAGTCATTTATGGAACAAAATGTTAAACCTAGCGTATACAATTATGTACCTATATAAATGTAACAACCCACCAAACTAACTTCAAAAGTCAAAAAAAGAAGGGAGTTGGAGAGAAGGTAGCAATCTCATGGTTAGGAATTCAGAATTTTAAATGTTACCGGAATTACTATATATTATTTTATTTTTTTTTCTGTATAATTATTGAATTTGACGCACGTGATTTTACATTTTCAATTTAAAAAAAAAAAAAAAAAAAAAAAAAAAAAAAAAAAAAGCACCTTAGGTGTCGTTTATTTTTTCAGAGCTTTTACCTCTTCATCTGCAAACCATGTCTGCAGAAGAAGAGGTGCACATAAGCTCTTCATCTACAAGAAGAAGACCGTTTGTTTTTGTGTTATTGAAGTACTTCTTTCTTTCTTTTTTTCACTAGTATTTTTTGTGTTATTAAAATACTTTTTTTCCTTTCCTTTTTCTTTTTCACTAGTTTTTTTTTACGTTTTCGTCCGTTTTTTTTTACATTTTGATACGTTTTTAAGTTTTCTACGTTTTCGACCGTTATTTTACGTTTTTTCTGTTTATTTACGACTTCGTCTGTTTTTTTACGTTTTCTTCCATTTTTTTACGTTTTCGACTGTTTTGTTTTACGTTTTCATCCGTTTTTTACGTTTTCGCATGTTTCTTTACGTTTTCAGCCATTTTTTACGTTTTGGTACATTTTTTTACATTTTCGACCGTTTTTTATGTTTGTCTTTTTTAAATTTCCGCCTATTTTTTTTACATTTTCGTTTGTTTTTACGTTTTCGACCATTTTTTTACGTTTTTGTCTGTTTTTTTACGTATTCGTCCATTTTTTAAAGTTTTTTACGTTTTCGACCTTTTTTACTTTTATGTCAGTTTTTTTAGGTTTTCATCCGGTTTTCTACGTTTTCGTATGTTTTTTACGTTTTGATCTTTTTTACATTTTCGTCCTTTTTTTACGTTTTCGTCTGTTTTTTACGTTTTTGTCTGTTTTTTTACGTTTTTATCCGTTTTCATATGATTTTGTCTGTTTGTACGTTTTTTACGTTATTGTACGTTTTCTTACGTAAGAAAACATAAGAAGAAAGTCGAAAACGTAAAACAAAAACAGACGAAAATGTAATTAAATACGAAAATGTGAAAAAATATAAGAAAAAATAAAAATCGGTTGAAAACGTAAAAAAATAGACGAAAACATAAAAAAAAAAAAAAAAAAAAAAAAAAAAAAAAAAAAACGTAAAAAATAGTTGAAAACGTAAAAAACAGACAAGAACAGATGAAAATATAAAAAAAAAGACAAAAACGTAAAAATAACGGATGAAAACGTAAAAAAACGACAAAAACGGGCGAAAACGTAAAAAAACAGGCGAAAATGTAAAAAAAAAACGAGCGAAAACGTAAAAAAAACAGACGAAAACTTAAAAAAAAATGAGAGAAAACGTAAAAAAAATAGACGAAAACATAAAAAAAAATGAGCGAAAACGTAAAAAAATGGACGAAAACGTAAAAAAAACGGACAAAAATGTAAAAAAGGGTGAAAGTGTAAAAAAAAACGGACGAAAACGTAAAAAAATTGACGAAAACGTAAAAAACCAGGCGAAAACGTAAAAATTCGGTCGAAAACATAAAAAACTGTCGAAAACGTAAAAAAACTAACGAAAATGTAAAAAAACAAACGAAAACATATAAAAACGGATATTGAGAAAGATATGTAAGGTTTGTGAAAGAAGAGACAAGAAGTGAAAGAAGAGGTAAGAAGTGAAAGATAATGTCTGAAATTTACAAGAGGAAAGAAGTGAAAAGAAGCACTTATGTCTGCAAAAAAAACAAACAAAAACCTCTGCCCTCCTGCAGACAAAAGAAGTGAAAAGAAGAAAGAAGTGCTTATTGTGAAAAAACAAACGACACCTTAGTTTGTACATTCTTATATCATTTATTACTTTTGGATTGCATAAGGTTTAAGAAAATCTTAAGTTTTATATTATGGTTGTTATCTATCTTTATATCAATTGATCGTGTGAAATTCATTATATAACAAAATACAACGAACCTTCAACATAACTTGACTCTCTAGCCTTTCACATGTATTACTAAACACATACACTAACCTCACAACTAACAAAGGAAGCATGTATTACTTGCTAGCTTAATTAGCTATGTATAGATATATGTATTAAGATGTATAGATATAGATATTTCATTCTCATAGGAAAGGTCCACTTAATCAAGGTGAATTGCAATGTCTTAAGTGGCTCTAGACATCCACTCAATTGCTATTAAACTGTTAAGGTCTAATTTTCAATAAAATAAACTGTAAATTTTTTGCGATTATGTAGAAAGACTTATGTTCATTTTACTAAAGATTTCAAATGTTCAAACTTTCAAATTAAAGTTAAATCACATATGATTTATCACGCAAATTTCAACGATAAATGAAAGTAAAAATAAAAATATAATGAACGTGAAGAGAGTTTAAAAATATATTTTTCGAAAGCATACATCAAAGTGGCCATCTATTGAAGGGCAATTAAATGCTCATTGCGATAATACAACTTTTTTCGCTTAACTATTAATGGTTTTTGAGATATAATTTTCTAAAAAAACTGTTGGAAGTGTATTTATTATATGGTGATGGTTTTTGGGTTTTAAATTTAGTCACCTCATTTTTTAAAATAACCTCCTCTTTTTTAATATTAACTTTTATTGGCCAAGGAGGAAGCTCAATTTCGAAATTGAGTTTTCTCATATGTCAGTTAAACATTGTTTTTTCCAGTTAAGTTCCAAATGATCATATTCTTTTATATTATTAAAAATTGAAAAAAAAAAAAAAAAAAAAAAAAAAAAAAAAAAAACAACAACAACAACAAAAAAGGCTATTATTAACATTAGTATCTTTTAAAACAAAAATATTCAAAAGAAAATATTTTGTATATAAATAGTTTTCGACCACGTACACGTATGGTGTGTTGACATAAGTTGCATTAACAGAATTATATAGTTTTTCGAAGGGTAAGCATTCTACAGCTTACTATCAACTCGTCGAAAGTTAGCTAATGACATGCAAACATAGAGTTCCAGATTCCCTTAGGGGTGGCAACGTGAGTCGGCAAAGGTCGGCAAACCTCGGCAATACTCGGCATCAACAATGCCAGTGGATCGGCATGAGGAAATCGGCATCTCAATCGGTAACTATTACTGATTCGGTGTAACCTTGTGCATTTAATAAATTCGAACGTTGAACCTTAAATGTAGGCATGACATGGTTAGGCATGACATTGCCACTAAAAATGATACTTGAGACATGGTTAGGCATGAAATGTGTTGGCTTCTCTTTATTGGCTAATTAAAATAAAACTTGAGGCATCCTTAGGCAACATTGCCACCCCCTTACTTAAACTGTAAAAAAAAATTACATGAGTTGCTTATATATGGACATTCTCGTGTATTCTTTTAGATGTCGAAGTAACATGTACTTTTATTTTGATATTTATAATCACATGCGTATGCATTAATTTAATCTTATAATGACAATAAAAATTATAAATAACAACAACGATAATAATTAATGTTGTTATTTTTTTTAAACAAATATAAAGTCTAGTGGATATTTGTTATATTATTAAAGTTATTAAAAATTATGAAAAATGATGATTTTATACTTAAGTCTATAAAAGTAAATTCAAGAATAGATATTTTTATAATATTTTTGGCTTAGATGTAAATTATATTAAGTTATCAGAATAAAACGTTATTTTAAATATAATCCTAGCTTTTAAGTTTAATCAATTGCCTTTTTTTCTAAGTTTCTTTATTGTCAATTTATACCGATTTTTTTTTTATGGTTTTTCTTTTCCCATCAAATTACAAAATTGAATTTATTAATAGCTTGATCAAACTAATTTAATTTTGACCTTTATGTTAGCCAGTTGAAATGCCTAATTTTGAAATGGAACTCTCTACCATGATAAGGAGTTTTAGTCTAATGTAATTGAAAATTTAGACAAAAATTAAGTGGTAAAAGTAGAAAATTATAAAGTAATTATAGCTTACATAAGATTCAAGCATTGTTGTAAAAGGCAAACAAAAATGAACAAGTAACATTAAAATTACGAAATGAATAGTAAAACTCTGTATAATAATATCAATAAAAGATGGAAAAGATATACTACAAAAGGAGGTCTTTTTTATTTCTAATTTATACACAACCATCCGTCTAGTAAAATCAGAAGAAATGATGATTTATGGATTACAAAATTTGCGTAGAAGTCACCTCTCCAATATAAACACACGTTTTTTTGTCTCGCCCTTTACCTTCTAAAGCTAAGAAAGACTGTGTTTTGTATATTGAAACTTCTATAAAACAATTTTAAAAATATTACTCAAAATACTACTACGTACTCATCAATTAGAGTAATAGTGATAACATGAGTATGATATATTAAACTAATACGATTAATGGATGTTATATCCGAAACCAACTTTAAGATAATAATGTTATCACGTACTTTATCTAAGTAATAATTGTATACGAATAATTGCATGATAAAGTATGTGTCATGCACTCATGCATGTATCTTCATTCGAAAACCATTTTTGGCGTTAAAAAAAATCGGTTGATAATCTAAAGATATTTCAACAAACAAACCGTAAAACAGTAACTGTAGTATAGCTTACGAAGTCTTTAAAAATGATTATGATGATATCAAGGTTGCTTAGGTAATACAGTAGTATTATTTACTCCGTAAGCATTTCTAGTTTTTATATACTCTATACCTGATATAGTAAATTTAATTAAAGTAGGAGCAAATAGATGTCAAAAAGACAAAAATAAGAAGTTAAAGATTCTACGGCAGCATAAAGCTAAAGCAGTGCATTACAAAACTTGATTATTAGTTGACAAATCATTTTAAACATTTTATAGAACAAACAAATAGAGTTTCTTATAAAGTTCTAAATATATTTGTGTGCTGAGAAAATTTAAAAAACACTAGATCACACATTGTATTTCAATGTGCACATATTAGTTCAAAGAAGTAGAGCATGATATGAATATGGTAAGATTAATCTATCTTATTAGTTATTAGTACAATTGTACAAACACTAGATCAAACTTACAACGAGTTAAATTAATTGAACTAACGTGAGTTGTTCAAAGTCCAAACATCGTTAATAGCAAATCATGGTCAACTTCCACCATAAAAAAGCTATAGGTACACAGCTAAACATGAAATATCGGATAAAACCATTTTTTATTTATTTATTATTATTATTATTTTTTTTTTTAACTTAGTTGCAATGTTGCAAAAAACGGCCGAATCGACCGATTAATTGCCGATTAATCGTTAATCGGTCATACACATACACCTTGTTGATTTTTGAAAATCGGTGAAAAAATCGGCCTAGGCAAAAAAATCGGAAAAAATGGGTCAAAAATCAGCCGAATACGTAAAAAATCGGCCGAATCGGCCAAATCGGTCAGATTTAAAAAATAAAAATTTAGGCATTCTATTTAATTTGGGGATCGTTTATTTCACTTATAACGCATAATGGGCCTCATAATCAGAATTGGAGCATTTTATTGAGGTTTGAAAAAATAGTAAGCTTGGAATCAGTTAAGATATTTAGTTTGCTCTCCAGAAATACCCAAAACATGCAGGAAATGCCAATCCGATTAATCCCGCCTTGGCCGATTAATCGTTGCAGGATGGTCGACCACCTGACTACCGATTCACGATTTTTGAAACATTGCTTAGTTGAGATAACAAAAATAAAAGGTTAATGGGTCATAATAAAAAGCATTCAATTTGGGTCATAAATAAGTTCATATCAAACTATATATCTACTTTCATATTACACATACTTTTTTGAAAAGTCATACGTTACATTATGTACTAGGGGTGAGCATCGGTCCAGGACCGGACCGACAAGATCGAAGACTGAATTAGCCAAAAAGCCAAGACCGAGAACCGGATCGAATGTGGTCGGTTCGGTCCAGTCCGGTCCGGTATCAGTCGGTCCTTCGATCGATCCGGTCCGTTCGGGTCGTTTGCTCAGCCCTATTATGTACCAATGAACGTATATTACCCCGTAACTTTAAAAACCATTCTAATTGATTGAAATTTCAAAATAAAAACTTATTTTGAGACAAACACTAAACTATAGAATAAAGCCGCGGTTGCTCCAAAATAGCCACACGATGAACAAATAAATCAACCAATCTAATCTAATTTAAATTAAACTAACTAAAGTTACACATTTCACAAACAACCTGCCTAGTTCAAACATTTATAAGCAACCTCATTAGTTCAAAAAAGAAAAAGCAACCAAACCTAACATCTAGATGTCATGTACTACGTAATATGTATAGAGAGGCTTATTTTTTTTTTAGGTTTTTCTTTATTTTTCTTTTTCATAATACATCTTATTAGTCGCGACGATAAAGATAAACCAACGGTGAAAGATATGTAGTATAACACAAAGGTTTAGTATTCAAATTATATCTCTCGACTTTTTAATTATGGTTTTACTCAATGAGTTAGAATCAAATGATAATAAAAAATAGAAAAGTAAGGAAAAAAATCACAACCATGTATTTCATATGTACGTAAAAAAAAAAAATAAAAAATAAAAAAAAAAAAACATATCCTATTGAAAATTCTATCTCTTATTTAAAATGAATGACAGAAATATTTCTTATTATTCTGATTTTTGTTTTTCTTGTCATCGGATCACTTCACTTTACTCAACTTGTTTTTTCACATTTTGGTTGTAAGGCAAGACGTTATGGTGTAGCCACAATGCAAATACTTTAACCATTTATTGTGGTTTTAGTTTATTTATACAAAAATAATATACACACTTAATATTGGAAGTGTGTTTATTAAAACTAACTTATGTCAAAACTAAGTTAAAGCTTTAGATATAACATAAGTTACACTTGAAAGTAAAAACTTATTATTATAAGATACCTGAGGTATCATTTAATTTTAATATTATTATTTATTATTGTTAAAAGCTTTTCTAATATATGTGAGTTGAATAAAACTTATAATGTGAGTAACTTAACTTTTATAAAAATCAGACGATTACCTGCGTTTAACAACGACGGTATATAGCATTTTTAGTTTGTATGTGCAATTTGTTATGTATATATTAATTTAGAGTAAGTGAGACTAAAAAAAGGTTGATGATTTAAATTGTACTTAACTATTCATATATTTAATAGATTACATTATCTTTTATAAACATTAGAATTTTTATCTAACAACATTATTCATTTATTAAGTTTTTATGTTTAATACAAATATGTTTTTTTTATCTCTTTATAGGTGGTAAAATGGATACACTTGATCTTTAAATAATTTGTGTTAAACTACTCTAAATTGCCAAATCAAACAGTAAAACAAAAAATCCAATAAAAAAAAAGTAGATTTAGTTTAAACAATAAAATAATAAGCCATTAAATAAATAAAAAAAATAGAAATCCAAGATTTAAAAGCTCATCATCTCCTGTCATCACTCACTCCTTCAAATATTCTTACACCAGAAGATTACCCAAAACACACTGTCTTCCTCTCTCTCTTTTTTATTTTCTATTTTATTTATTCCCATTAACATTTCATTTTATTTACAAAACAAAATAAATAAAAAGTAGTACCTATGAAGGAATACCCAAGAATGAAACATATAAAAACCATTCATTAAAAAAAACAAAACATCAACTATATACCTTACCTTTGTTTTAGAACAACAACCCACATCTTATATTTTTATTATTCCAATCCTTTGTGTCTCAATTCTCATTAGATCTCAATCTTTCCACTAATGGTATGTGTATGTTCTTCATCAAGATTCATTTTCTTGATTTGTTGTTATATATGTATATACATGTGTTATTTGATCTATTTGAATTATGGGTTGTTGTTTATAGGAATATGCAATCTACTTGAGATTAGTGTTTGATGGATCCAATTTTAGTTCTTGAATACTTTGTTTATAGGAATATACAATCTGATCACTTTTTTTTAGTTGAGTTTATCTAGATAAGGTAAATTTTTAATCTTTTTCATATCCACATTTTGATCTGAATTATGTAGAATTGTGTAGGATTAATGAAATCTTATGTTTTTTTAATGAGGATTGTGATGTGTTGTGTTTTTAACTTTTTTTTTGGTTTTGTAGTTGGTTTGTAGATTGGAAATTTTGAGGATTTGATGGCAATTCAACATGGGATGGTGGAAAAGATGGAAGGGGATTTCGGGAAGTTGTTTATTGGAGGGATATCGTGGGATACGGATGAGGCGCGGTTGAAGGAGTATTTTGGTAGCTATGGTGAAGTGGTGGAGGCTGTGATCATGAGGGATCGGATTACTGGCCGGGCTCGTGGGTTTGGTTTTGTTGTGTTTGTTGATCCTGCTGTTGCTGAGAAGGTTGTTTTGGATAAACATATGATTGATGGTCGAACTGTAAGTTTTTTTTTAAAAAGTTTGTAACTTTAGTTTAGATATGGGGTGTTTGGATGTGCATTTACACGTTGTTTGGCATTAGATATTTATAATTCTGCTTTTAGTAGTAGATAATCCGTAATCAGGAAAAACCTTTTCTTTTTACAGTTTGAATAAGCAGTTGCTGCAACTAAATTATTTATTTATTTATTTTCTTTTTTTTTGAATATTTGTCATTTTACATTTAAATCTTTAAATAAACAAAATTCATCAAGCAGTTACTAATCACTACTTCGACAATAGTAGCACATCCAAACGGTATATCCAGGCATTCAGCAACCCTTTTTGCTGTAGTAGTTGATAACTTGATATCTTACTCTGATTGTTGCAAATCATATACGTAATCACTTTGAAAACACAATGCCAAACACCCTTTTTTATTGTGGGTAGCATTCTCTCATACGTTAGGGATAATACAATCATTTTTAGAAAATAGGCTACTAAGATAAATGTAAAATAATCTAGAACCCAAACAGTACTATGTAATGGAAACAATGTACTCCGTATTTCACAGTCCTGAGTTCATAACTTGTGTGTTTAGGTTGAAGCAAAGAAGGCAGTTCCAAGGGAAGACCACAATGGACTAAACCGAGTCAATGGCAGCATTCAAGGATCACCAGGTCCCGGTGGACGTACAAAGAAGATATTTGTTGGAGGTTTAGCATCTACTGTCACCGAGAGTGACTTTAAGAAATACTTTGATCAGTTTGGTGGTATTACCGATGTAGTAGTCATGTATGATCACAACACTCAAAGGCCAAGAGGTTTTGGTTTTATTACATTTGATTCAGAGGAAGCAGTGGACCGCGTCTTGCATAAAACCTTCCATGAACTCAATGGTAAAATGGTTGAAGTCAAACGGGCCGTCCCAAAAGAGTTATCACCAGGGCCTGCCCGGAGCCCATTGGTTGGGTTTAACTATGGGTTAACCCGACCCAACACATTATTCACTAGTACTTACCCACAAGGTTTCAATATTGGGTCGATTGGAGGTTATGGAGGTCGAACCAATAGTCAATTCAGTCCTATTGGGAGAAATGGATTCAATCCATTTGGGTCATCTGGTTATGGGATGGGTATGAATCTTGAGCCCACTTTGAGCCCAGGTGCATTTGGAGGGAATTCAAACCACATGGGGTATGGGAGAGTTATGAGCCCGTATATTGGTGGTAACTCAAATAGGTACATTACCCCAATCGGATATAATCAAAGTAATGGTAGGAATGAGTCGTTTATAGGTTCATCAACTCGAAACATGTGGGGTAATGGTGGACTCACGAGCCCTAATGGGTCCGGTGCGTATGTAGGCTCAGGAAGTGGTGGGTTTGGAGTATTTGGAAATGGGGGCAATTGGGGCTCGTCTCCTATATCTACTCAAAATGGAGTGAACTCTTCTGGATACAATGGTGGAAGTATTGGGCCCATAGGGGGTCCGGAAAGTAACTATGGTCTTGGACTCGGAAGAAACGGACCGAGTGTAGGACAGGAAGGGTCTTATGGTAATATGTACCGTGGGGGTTCAATGTATGGTGACCCGACTTGGCAGTCTTCGTCTAATGATCTTGATGGTCCAGGTTCTGGTTCATTCGGTTACGGGCTTGACAGTTCAGAGGATGTTGGAAACTATAGCATTGCAAATAGACAAACTAATAGGGGTATGTTATCATACTCTATTTGAATACACTATTCACTTTTCTGTTTGTTTCGTTTTTTAATCATTTTACTTCTTTTTACATCTTAGCCATTGAAATGTGAATTGGTGTCCCATTAGGATACTTTTTTAGCTAAGAAAACCGCTTAAAGACCCGTTTTAGAAAATGACAATTATAGATAAAATTGCTCAAGTTTTATGTTAAGATTATATGTTATGAAATGACTAAATACTTTTTTAGCAAAGAAAACCGCTTAAAGACCCGTTTTAGAAAATGACAATTATAGATAAAATTGCTCAAGTTTTATGTCAAGATTATATGTTCTAAAATGACTAAAACCGAACAATGAATGCGTACATTGGTATTTTATTACAAAATTTATTGTCAAATTAAAGAATCTTCTCAAGATTGCATACAACATCAAGTTATTAACTTGTTTTTGGCGAACTATTTCAGGGATTGCAGCATAGAAGTTTTCATGATTTGCATACAAGAAGGTAACTTTAGGAGGAACTGTTATTTTCGTAGATAACCCTCTTTAGTATACAACACGAGCGGCTTTAAGGCAATTCGGTATGTGGATTCTTGAAAAGATATACTACAACATTTGAAGTTGGTTTAAAAGGGTGTTTGGTGGCAAGTTTTGATTTTTAATTGACCTTAGGTTTCCGGCATGTGTTCCTGGTCAACAGGTCGCACATTTGATGTGTTGTTGTGCATCTTTTCGCGAGGGTGGTAGAGTAGAAGAAATAATTAATGTTTCTCTTTTTGTTTTCTTCGGGTTTTATTTGTTTATTGTTGAGTTGTTGTAATGTCTGGCAAAGTTGTTGTGCCAGTACTTTGATATCACTTTCTGATAATGTACTTTCTGTTTTGTTTGATTTACAAAGTGTGAATGATTAGATATTCAAGTTAATAATTTGACTGAATGTTCACTTTCATGTTATATTCCATCTCCATTTGCATGTTTTAAACAGGTTATATTTGATCTTGTATTCTTCTGTACCATTTTGATTCATCTAACACTTTAATTTTGTAGGTCATGCTCACATGTCACATGTTCATACAGGCAGTATGATGATGGCCCATAAGGTGAACAATGATGTAAAACACATTACATTGTTCACCATTTATCGGCCTCACCTGTACTCATATACTTGTGTATGTGCAGGCTGTTTTAATAGAGCCCGGCGAGGCGTCTTATTTGTTTTCAAGTACTAGCCCGATGAATGAACTTATTAAAACGGCATGAAAATATCTTCCGAATGCAACAAAAACTCAAAAATGATGTGAAACATGATGTTTTTGTTCTATCAATGAACACTGAATTTAGATCATATTTGTTCAAAATTAATCAGTAATATAATGACGTGATTATAAGTTTATAACAGATATATTTTTTTAGATTTTTAATTTTTTTATTTTATACAAATTCCTTTAAAGGCTTTATCATTTATAGATATAAGTTTATAAACAAATTGCGGGGATAGCTCAGTTGGGAGAGCGCCAGACTGAAGATCTGGAGGTCAGGTGTTCGATCCACCTTCACCGCAAACACTTTTTTTTTTTTTTTTTTTTTTTTTTTTTTCTACTTTTTATTTTACATTACTAATCTTTCAGAAAGTTACACCATTTGTCCCTGTTTGTTTCAAACATTCGTGCATTGTCGAATTTTAATTTATTATCCTAATGCCATTCTAAAGTTCACGAGCGAGATTTGATTGAGACGAGTCAATTCAAACTCCAAGTTTGCGTTCGGGTTAAAATGTTAAATGCAAACTCAGTTTGAAATGAACTTACATGGTCCAATCTTCAGCTCTGGTTGATGAGAATTTGAGGTTGATTCGAGGGCTCATTTAGCTCAAAGATACTTAGTAAGAACCATGTTCACAGGCCTAGCATGATTTGAGCTCAATTCAACGTGTTGGTATTGCTCAACGTCAACAAGTTCAGGGTGAGTTGAATCTCAAATAACTCAATATATGCTCAAATCGTCAGCGCACCAAGTCATATATATGAGGTATAAAGTACTTAAAATATTACAAATGCCGCGGAAAGCTCCATGAGAGTTTTAAGGCAGCTCATATAAGCCTCAAAACGACTCATTATACGTTTCAAGATTGTGTGTAGTAACAATCCATTTAAGTGGGTTTATCTTATCTACTTTTGCTATTCTTAACTAATGGTCCACATCTCAATAATTAATCCAACAATTATATGATGTTTATAAAGTTACTTTGTACATTTTCCCTTTGTTTGTTAATAAGTTATACTTCATATTTCGCGATCTAATGATTATTTACGCATGAGTGATATTGATAAGAACAAATACCTCTCCATCAACCATGAGCTCTTGTCGTTCACCAACTCCAAACATTTGTTTCGTAACATTTAATCATTGTGATCCATTTTATCTTACTATTGTCTCCTCAAATATAATTCTATAATTTTGCAAGGGATCTACGTAGATAAAATCAAATGTATCTCCAAAATTATAGATCACTAAAATTAAGAAGTTTAAAAGCAATGAGACGCAATGGCTTAAGAGCATCAGGTGCAATCACGAACCACCCTCGCCAAATCTAGAAAACCAAACACACGACTGAGATTACACAAGCAAGATCTTAGAGCATCAGATGCAATGGCTTAAGTATGCAATCACGAGCCACCCTTGCCAAATCTACATGTTACTGCACCGCCTCCCCTTTCGCCAAACATTTTGCCAATAACTTGGCGTACACCAAATGTGAGATTTTGTGTTTCTTTTTTTAAATTGGTTTTCTGTATTTTAATTGAGTATGGTGGAACTCAAAGTGGGATTTTGGCGTAAGTTACTAGGGAAAGTGTTTTTTGGTGTGTGAGTGAGAGGTAAGTGAAAAGGGGGGAAATGAGGTAGAGCTTTTGCTTATGCCACTGCACCCAGTGCTCTAAGTAAACTGTCACCTCAATGCTACCTCAGTTTTTCCCGTTTTCATTTACACACCAAAAAATACCTTCTCGGTAACGTAAGCTAAAACTTTACTTTTGGGACCCATCATTTTTTATTTATTTTTTTTTCAAACCAACTAATTTTTCATTCATTAAAAAAAACAAAAACAAAAAAACAAAAAAAAAAAAGTTGAAAATAGAAAAAGATATGGAAATAAAAAAAATGAAAAAATAAAAGTACACAAAAAATTTATCAATAAACTAATTTTCTTGTTGTTGTTGTTGCCAAAGATGTTCCATAATATTCTGTTGAAGAGTTTCATGTGTATATTTATCACGTAATTCTTTGGCTTTCCTTCGTTGTACTTTGCAACTCTCGATCAAAGTACGTTGTATATTTTGTTGCAGCCTAATATACAAATCGTTGAATTCAGTTATCATAAACTTTTGATCTTTTAAAATCATGTTATACAATATGATGCAAGTGTACATGACTCTTTGTAGCTTGTTGATAGTCCAACAACACGCCGGTTGTTGCATATAGAGGACACCAAAAGCTCGTTCGCCATCATTTCTTACACTTTCTTGTCGCCTTTTAAAGAGTCCATATTTTCCGCCTCGTGCCACTAAGGGTAAATCACGTCAGCTAAGTAATACCCTTTTTCATATGTAAATCCATTAGTTCAAACGGAGCCACATGGGCGATGTCATCAATAAGTTCGTCGAATGACGGAAAATAATTTAAAACGTTCAGATTGTTATTCGCACCCGCTACTCCAAAAAAACCATGCCAAATCTACAAATCGCACGACGCAATAGCTTCAAGCATTATAGTTGGATATTTTGTATCACCTCTTGCAAATTGTCCAAGCCATGCTTTCGTACATTTTGTCCATTTTCAATGCATACAATCAATGCTCCAAGCATTCTCGGAAGCCCATGAACCCTCTTATGTGTAGCATATAAATTTTGAATGTCATTAAAGTCTAGTTTCCGTAAACACTCAGGCATGTACAAATCAATAATGCACATAGTAAAAATAAATAAATAAATAAATAAATAATAAAAAAATAAAGAGACAATCGCTTGCACAATGTTTACCCATTTGTAGATATTCATAAAAATGCATCATGTGTTGTTTCGTATGTCAATTGCGTATGACGGAAGTTCATTTAAAATAACATTAAAACTCATTAGACCCGTATAATTGGGTCGGATTTTAAAGAATTGAAAATGAGCGGGAAGAGGATCGTCAGTATAAGTAGATATACATTCGACCATTTCTAAAAATTAGTTTCATGCTTATACGATATCAACGTCTAAAATAGGACGCCTGATATTTTGAATTATCACCAAAATAGTCGCCACTGAGTATTTCGATTACGTGAGTGTGAACTTTGAGCTTTTTGTTGTTGCAACGATCGGTGATACTCATTAAAAAAAAAATAAATAAATAAATAAATAAATCACCTTCATCATCATTCGAATCCATAGTTTACAATATTTTAGTTTGTGTGAAAATGGAAGTGAAAAATTTTAGTTTGTGTAAAAGCGGTTTATATAAAGTAAAACATGGGGGTTAAAAATATAGTGTTTAAACATAATAATAATAATAATAATAATAATAATAATAATAATAATAATAATAATAATAATAATAATAATAATAATAATAATAATAATAATAATAATTTAGCCATCGGTTGCGACGGTAAAAAAATCAAGTTTTCTCACATTTGACATAAACCAAAAAATTAGCAAACAATTTGACGAGTGCACCAACCGATACAGTGGAGATCCTCTTGTCGAGTGACAACTCGGATAGGCAAGGGTGCTTCGCCACTGCACCCATCCTCAATCATGTTTACCATGACTCATTAGTCAAGTGACCATAAACTCCATGCATTGAAGCCACTCGGGTATTCATTTATTAATATTGATTAGAAGTTTAGACATTAAGCTAAATACATGAAGAATCCACACTTTCTTTACTATGAACATTATTTTCTTTGTGGATGATATAAAGGATGCTGGTAGTAGTTGTTAACTAATAACTACAACTACAACAAAGCCAATCAAAAAAAATTAATTGCAACCTTGATGGATTAGTACTAGTTAACCAATTAATCAAGCTTTAAATTAAATCAAGATAAAACTCAACTCTATTAATCACAATACATGGTGTCAAAAGTAGGCCCTGTAATTAAACATATGATTGATTCATTTCACCTTATGCATGTGTCAATGTCTCGTTGATTACATTATTATTGAGAACACAAGCAATTGAGCATCTTAATCCACTAAAGAAAGTGAACTAACCATCATTTAACTCGTGATTGTGTAATCGATGTCCCGAGCTTAAAGCAACAACACTGAGACCGACGGTTACATAGCGAACAAGTATTGTTATCATGAGTTGTGTTACTTAGATTTTTGACATTCTTGTCATTATACAAGGAAAAAAAAAAGCCCTGCGAAGATCTTTGGTTCATCAACTGGTTATTTCAGTATATGTATCCCGCACGGTATATTGTATACTGATTAGATTATCTATATCTACACAATAGGACCGACCCGTAGAATAACCTAAACGACACAACAGAACCTTCAAACTACAGTAAAGATCATGAACATAGGCATGATGTAAGCCATGAGAATATACTATCTTCGACTTTTTGTTTTTGTGGGTGTCATGGTCGATCCTACCAACCCAATAAACCATGATGAATAATAGCCAATACACCTGGATGGAGCATTTTGACACTAACAACTGGAAAATCAAAGTTAAATAGGATGCAAATAACTTCCTAGTCGCAAACTCTGCAATGATCACTTTCGTCGCACTTTCAACACCTCAAAGATTATCAGATTAGTCTGATATGAAAAATCAGATGCACATAATCGGCTAAACATATGGACAGTTAAATTATACTAAATCTTTGTCAATGATGGGTTTATACAAACACCATCGCTATGTATACCTACATGCCTTGATATGCAGAAAACTAAATACTCGCACAGTTCAAACTGATGATCAAATACTTTGTAATCGCAATAATCACTTTATTCGCACATTAAACGCTCATGATGACTGAAAAGGTTCCATAGAATCACATAAGCATAGTAGCAGTGCAATAAGAACTAAACTGAAATCCAAGAAACACAGAGGTTAAAACACATTGTTCCATACTTACATACAGTAATACAACAACATTAACTAAAGCAGTATTAAACCATCAGTCCTTTTTATTCTAACCCCTAAACGTCATCACCAATTCAAGTCTTCAGAAAAAAGCTCGACTCCCATAAAACACACGAGACTGTGTCCCATTCGGTGTCTGTGTTCCAGTTGGAGTCTGTGTCTTCTGATCCGAGCCAACCGAGTCTCCAGACTCTGTTGCCGCCTTTTCCACATCCAATGGGAGTTTCATCTTAGCCAATGACTCAGTAAACTGTTGCATACTCTTCATGTACAAATCCACAAAGTCCTGTTGAACTACTTTCTGTTCAAGATCAAATTTTTCCGCCACAACAGGCTTCTTTATCAAATTCCCATTTCCAGAATCACTCTTAGCTTCAACACTTTTCGCAGGTTCCACTTTTAGAGGCGACTCATATTCTTGATTTGCAGATTTTGAGTCTTTAAAGGGACCCGAAGCACAATGTGATCCATTAGTTGAAACACTTGAAGGCGGAGAGTCAGGTTTTGGGGTCTCAGCGGTTGTATCAACTTGATCATCAGTGTCGGACGAGACCAAACTTTCTGAGCTAAGACCAAAATACTCGGTCACCATCATATTGTTTTCGTTAGCAATTTTAGGATCCGGGAACTCAAGTTTGTCAAATTCAGCTAATTCAGAATCATTCGGGGTTCCTTTAGTGGCAGGAACTGGTGGTGGGATGGCGATCACATCGGGTGAGGCTCCGGTGTATGATAAAGACAAGTCCACAAAACCGGAAGGCGAGTGGAACAGATCAGTGGAAGATAAAGTGAACTCCTTTTCTAACTTTCCATTCTTGACAAGGACTTCGGATAAAGGGATTAGAGCAAAACCTAACAACTGATCTTCAAGATAATTTCTGACCCTACTTAACATATATATCTCGCATTTAAGTGAAGATTCGACAGTGGGAACATTAATTCGAAGGGTTTCATTAAAGACTGGATTTTTACCACCCCCGTTAACTGTTTGAGTAGTGAGGGACTTTTCGGGGTTGGTAGTGATGCATATTTTGGCGTAAACGTCTTGTTTGTGGTATATGCAGATGTTCTGAATGTCCCTTGCTTGATGAATGTAGACATCAAGAACACCGACAGAGGGTTCGGTTTTCTTAGTTGTCAAAGGTTGGTTTTTCGTGAAGAGGTCAAGGTTTTGTCTTTCGGGCTCGTTGAAGACAGAGGTCTTGAATGGTGACACAACAGATTGAGGAGATTCCATGAAGCCTGGAAAAAAAAAAAGTTCAAGATGTTAAAGATCAAGATATAATCATGCATAAATCAATATAGATCTAAACCCTTAATTAATATTGCAAACATCTCTTTATTAACAGAAAATAAAACATTTTTTTATGGAACTGAAAAACTACAGCAAGCTCCCACATATAAAAGCAAACATGAAAAGGTTAAAAAACAATTACACAAAAAGAAAAAAGCAGTAACTTGGAATGAATGTTCACACATTTGCAGGAATTTTTTACCAAAGAAAACAACCAAAAGTAGTAAGCAAATCTACAGTTTGTAACTAATCAACAACAAAAATACCCAATCCCGAAACAGGACAAGGTGAGGTAAGATGTAGACAGTAACACCAACATCTAAAAATGAGCAAATTCATTTCAATTGCTGATAACAAAACCAAACCAATAAAGGTGAAACAGGGAAGACAGCTGAGTACATCAAAATCATATGAACAAGAACTGAATTTTGAGTATAAAACTTAAAACACATGTTTAATTCCATAAAGTTTTCTAATTTACTTCAAATAAGAGCTCCAAAAACCAGAATCCAAAAGCAAAATTTTCAAAAAATTAAATAATGCTAACAATAACCCTTGCTAAAAAAAGTAACATAGATGGTGATCAAGTTCTTAACTTTTAAACTAACTAATCATCAAATATAGTTCTAAACTTCAAACCCAAAACATAATCCATTTCAGATTTTACTAAAAACCAAACCTTAAATAAGTAGGAAGAACCCTAATCCTTATTTTTAGGAAAAACCCAAGAATTATCCAAGAAATAATTTTTAGCATAAAACCATGTTGAAATCCCAATATATAAACAAAACCCACAACACCAATCATCTTCAATTCCAATAAAGTTACCTTTTTTACCTCTAAAATAAAGTTAAATCTTTTTCTTTTCTTTTCTTTTCTTTTCTTTTTTTTTTTTTTTTTTTTTTTTTTTTTAATTAACCTCAAATAAAAGCTCCAAAATCCAGAATAGAAGACAGCTAAAAAAAATAGGTAGAGCAAGAAGAAAGTAATTGATGATCATATAACAATAAAGAGTATCATCACAAGAGTCCAAGAAAAGAAGAAAGTAGAAAAGTGGAAAGTGAAAAACATAAAAAAGGAAAGGTAAGGTAAGGTCATTTCTTGCCTTTTCTTTAATCAACCCAAGAAAATTTTTGATCCCAGAAAAAAATCTGCACGCAATCAAGTGAGAATAATAAGGAATATTTATGAATTATGATGATTGAATAAGGTTAAGAAACACTGTTGAAGATAATATTGTTAACTACTGTGGAGTCTGTGAAAGCTTCTTTCTATTCTATTCGTGTGTCCCCATTCTTTCTTTTTATAGCTGCCTTGCTTGCTGCCTTTTTTTTTCTTCTTCTTTTAATTTCATTAATTAACGGAAGATGATTATCTCTGATATAATCGATTTAGCGGCACATCAGCTTCTCTCTTTATAACTAAATAATTATTATAAAATCATTAGCTTCACCAACAAATATACATCACTTAAACACAAATATACTCTACAATATGCACTTATGCGCACACAAAATTAATTTCTTTTGCACTCCACAATGTGGTGCTGCAAACCGTTGAATTAACAAGAGAGGGGGCACTCGTAGAGAGTTCTCCCATAGCGCCTGAATGTTTGTGGTTTAATTGGATAATTATAGTGCTTGCATAAATTGGTGTTATATGTTTGGTAAAATTTGCTTGAGTTGGAGCCATAGTTTAAATTATAAGCCAAATGTTTGGATTATATTTTCATAAAATTGTTTGTTAATTAGTTTGAGCTAAAACTTATTGTTGTAAAATGACAGAAAATAAATCAAATTAGTTTCACATATAATTCAAGTTTTTAGGCGTCCATTAATTATATTATCAATAAGTAATTAACTATGATTGTGTTCGGATAGGACTTTATGGGGGCTTATAAGGTCTTGAGATTTAAAAATAAGCTAGCTTATAAGATAACTTTCGTTTATCACACAGGCTTAGGAAGTTTTTATAAAATGTAAGCCTTCATATGCCCATGTCAAAAAACGAGCTTTTAAAAATGAGTAGAGCTTATAGTAAGTCAAATTACGTAAATATTGTTCAAAATATAATGGATTAACACGTAAAAGCTTAAAATATATATGAATTTAATTTGATGTATTTTTATATGACTATATAATATTAAGTTTCAGCTCCAACTAATTAACCAAACAACTTTATAATAATATAAACTCCATCTTCCAGCTTATATAAGCTTCAACTTCAGCTACAACTCCTCATCCAATTCATTTTACCGAACATACCCTATGTCAAGTTTTACTCATTCCTAAAAGTAGATATTAACCGGCTTGAGCTTATAGCAATTTATAATTAGGTTTAAGCTCTTACGAAGTATAAGTTTTATTAAGCGTGTTGCCAAGCACGATGAATTTTTAAATGTTTCTTTATGTGTTTTTAGAAGATAACTGATAATGGATGATCGATAGTTCTCAAAGGCGGTGAAGTAACAGAGGAGAAAGAGGTAAAGATGTGAATCGGAAAGTTAAATGGTTATATGTCGTATTTTAACTAGACATGGCAATAATAGGTGGACCGGATCACGAGTCTAAAGGGTTTGAGCATAAACGGGTCCGTTTGTATATGAGTCTTTTAAAAACATTGGTCTAAATGGGTTTTGGTGAGGTTGACCTGCCTATTTTCAATTTTCTCTTTTTATTATAAGCAAAATAACAAAAAATTAATAAAAAGATTTTGATCAACTGGCCCGTTAATTGTTACATGATTGCACTTTCCATTAAATAACCCGTTGAACTTATCTATAATATTTAGTTACTTACTGCTCAACTAAACTCATCCCCAAACAAGAGTAGTTATTTAACTTAACCCATGTTTAAACATTAGCTCTCAAATTGCCCCTGTGTGAGAAAAAATAAAATTGTACAACTTACGAGAAAAGTTTCAAATGAAGTTTCAATGATTTTGATATTATCCGAAGTCACAATTTATGGTTCGTTTCACATTTTCTTGTATCGAACTAGTAAGACCATCCATATAACAAAATGAAGACGCCTGCATTGCCAATGTGGCACCTCGAAGACGCGTCGACTCTTATTACGCTCACCCAGCCAAGACGTGTTGAATGTCAAAAAATCGAAGACTCGGTCGTCTGAATCGTGCAGATGACCCAGTTGTGGGAAATTTGTTGTGTGTGCGTGTGTTTATTAAACGGTTTTTGTGGGATATATTTGTGTTTAAATGGAGTATGTTTTAGTGGTGAAGTTGGTTGTCTTATTACACTAAGTTAGTGATGAAGTTGATTGTAAAGAGAGAAAGTTGATCTGGTGATCTCTTATTACGTCCAACCTAGCTAGTATTAGGTATGTACGAGTGTAATACATGACACGTCTATAAACTTTGCTAGCTTGAGGGTTTGTCTAATCCTTCTTCTCAGTATGGCTTACGTATAATACTCTTTCCGTCCCACTTTTATTATCCCTAAGAGGAGGGGAAAAATAATAGATATAATTAATGAAGTATTAAGTAAATGAAATATTTATTTTGATCTTGTATTTAAAACTAGGTTGACTCTTTTAAAAAGGCTTTCAAAAGTTCAATATAATTAATAAGAACAATAAAAATGAGACCGAGAAAGTAGTTAATCTTTCATGACAATTACTATTTTTTTTCGCATCTCTTATGTTAAACCTTTTAAAAATGTTTATATAATTTTCATGTCATATGCTTTTAAATTTCTTATTTTATAAACCTATTATCCTTATGCTTAAACTTGTTAAAGCTTTATAATTTAATGAGGTATTAAATGAATTACATGTATTTAGTTGTAATGAAAAGGTCTATAAACTTAGACCTATTTTATTCTATATCATCATAAACCTCACCTCACTATGATAACTCAATTTATAAACCTCTTCAAATTTTATAAATATTTTCATGAACCTCTTATAGTGGATGATTTTAGTTACAAATGTAAACTACTCCGTATATCATGCTACAAATACTTCCAAAAATACATTCAAAGGTGGTCTTATCTTTTACTTTGACGGAGCATCCAGTTGAGACTTGTTTTATCTTTTGTTTCTAAATATAAGTTTAATTTACATGAAGATGAAGGAAGTTTTCAAATGTTCCAAACATGCCACTTGACTATGAAAAACGTCATAAAATGTCGTAGTACATTTCTTAAATTTCATATCGTTTATACCCAACTTTAGTAGAATACAATGATAACAAATTTAAATCATAACAAAAGAAACTTTATGTGGTAAAACCATGAAAAGTAGCAAGAAAACTCTCTACAAGAAAAAAGTTAACGGTACCAAATGTAATAAAGGGGGTGAAGGACGTTTGCCATGTGGTTCGCGCGATGGGAACGATTGTGATGCCAATGTGAACGATGGAGGCGTTTTTTTATGCATGTATACTATTGCAAGTTTGAATATGTGTTTTTCATACTTTACTGATGACCAGGGACGGATCTAGAGTGTTAATATGGGGGGCCGGTGACCCCATGGCTAGCCGAAAAAGTTGAAATTTTAGTGTAATTTTTTTAAAATTTTGACCTTTTTTCGAAAGTGACCCCCACTAAAAACTCAAATTGCCCCCCACCCACATACTAAAACCTAACATTCAACGCTTTAAAGCCTTATAAATCATTCATCTCTAAGTAAAAATACTCGATTTATCATTACGATCTTATTTTTTTTTTTCGCATTTTGTTGTTATGTTCAAAAAAAAAAAAATTGCCCCCCACATCCATTTTTCCTGGGTCCGTCACTGCTGATGACAACATAGTTTTTATAGATCTGAAGTTTAGAATCGTATACTCACTTTTAACTAGACCTGTCGATCTAGACTTAAATGGGTCTAGTTAGATTTATATGGGTAATCTTCTTTACCCAACGGGGTTAACATAAATACAACTCTTAACATATCATGGGTCTCCTTGATACACTTTCAAAATTGTTAAATAAGTATGTTAGGTCTAACAGGTTTTTTAAAGGGAAGTGATACTTACATCACTTTTTTTATGCACACACCACAATGTTACATCATTAATGCACATGTTACAACATGCTATATGCATAATTGTAATGTATGCATCAAAAAAAGTGGTGTAAGTATCACTTTCTTTGTTTAAGTAATTGAAAAACCGTTTGCCTTCGACACCTTTGGATCCCTAGCCCCTGAGGCAGTTTGCTTTTTGGAGCGGGTGCAAAAGGTGGTCCACAGTGACTCGCAAAGCCCGAGGAACCAAGGGTATGTTTTTAGTAGAATAGGCTTTGCGATTCAAAAAGGGATAGCGGCGCAGCTTGTTGCTCGCTTACCCATTATCCAGATGTAACTTGGTTTTTATATATAAAGTGGATATTCCCAATTAAAAAAAAAAAAAAAAAAAAAAAATTGTTAGTCTACAAATTACCAAAATTCGGCTTTCGATTTTTCTTCAAATTTCCAATATTCTGCTCGAGTCACTTCCATCTAGATTGCCTTAAGTCTAATCATTTTCTTCAAATTTCCAATATTATGCTCGAGTCACATCTATCTAGATTGCCATGTATGCTTTCAATATTCTAAAAGGAATGTCGTACTTCTTACAAGAATAATCTCATATTGTATAGTTATAATGAGTTAAAGATATCATCAATTTTTTTTAACACAAAATATACAATTTAGATATTATGATAAAGAAATTAAAATGTTATTTCTTAATTAGGGCTCATATGATAATTGACATTGAATAACCGAATGTTTTTCTATTAATAATGGACTAACTAAACAATAGCAAAACAATGTATTTTTTAGACCTAGCATATTAATAAATTCAATCTTTTTACAATAGTTAACATTGCGTCGCAAAAATCAGTAGATATCCCAGACACCACCCACCCTAATTATTTCATCACGAGATATCATTATTATGTTTATCCGAATAACCTATTTGAAGCTTTGAAACCGAATTAAGTAACTAAAATGACCCAAATTTTATTTGTAGGCAGATCAAATTATTCGAATCCGGGGTAAAAGATAGGAGGAGATGCTTCAAGAAAAAAACATTCAAAATGAATGATCATGGCTAATTACTTTTAGCATTAGTCCATTATTCATTAATTATTAACATTGTGATATGGGGGACCCATGAAGCTGCTACGCATGTGATGACGAGGGTGGGGAGTTCAATCAGATGAGTGCGACCACAGCATATGCAGCCAAGGACAATTTGCTCTTTAATCATGTTTAGTCCAGACAGATTCGATATTGTCATTGGACCCACCAAGTTTTAATACTGTTCTTATGGGACCCTTTTGGTTTTCCTTTAGTTTTTTCAGTCCTGTACTCCTTTGTCGGTAGAATGCTGTGCTACTTCATGGAGTTTGAGGGTGTTTACGAGGCCCGATTAGCAGTGGCGAAGCTTGAGAATTCTAAGTGGGGAGTCGGGATCTAAATTTTTTTTTCCTAACACTATAGGGGGTCGAAACCGAATTAAAATGGGGGGTCGAAACCGAATATACCGAAATTTTTCTACACGAAAACTATATACCCCCTATATCGCAAAAAAAATTTCGGGGGGTCGGGCCCCCCCGCCCCTATTAAGCTGCGCCACTGCCGATTAGTTGAAACATTTAAATTATTCATTACATGACGGGTAATTAATTCTACTACCCGAAATCGAACAGTACTAAGTGAGTAACCGGATTTGCGGATACCTAAAATGAACGGTTACCCGTGATTCAGATCACGGTTAACCATTTTAGATATTTGATTGAGTTTAATCGTATGAAAAATAATATGATCTAGAACGTAAAATATTACTCCCTCCGTCCCATAAAAACTGTCCACTTTGATTTTTTTAAGTCTTTTTTCCGACTTTGTGTCTTTAACACTATTTATTTTATTTTTATTTTTTTTATTTTTTTTTTGCGTTATATAATACTTGATGAAAATTATACAAATGAAAATACATTTAAATCTCAATCCATTCATATATTTTTTATCAATGTTATATAACGCAAAGATAAATATTTAAGATCAAAGTTGAAAAAGAAATACATAAAAAATTCAAAGTGGACAGTTTTTTGCAAAGATAAATATTTAATATCAAAGTTGAAAAGGAAATACATAAAAAATTCAAAGTGGATAGTTTTTATTAAACGGATGTAGTATTATTTTAGTAAACCTAAATAACATTGAACAAATTAAAGTCACAATAACGTTATTTTGTCACAATAATTGTATTCAAATAAACATATGTAACTTATTAACAAAAAAAATGTCTTCACCGTTTATAAGTTACATTCACATTAATCAATTTCCACACATAGATGTTTAGTAAATGTTTATATTAGGAGGTATAGTGGAATAGTATAACCAATATTTGTACAATTATGGTTGTATCTATTTAAAAACTTTCATGTATATTATACACGGTTCGGTTTGGTTAACGCGGATATCTAAAAATAAAAACTGAAAATAAGAGGTTTTTTCGATTTCGGGTTTCTTTGGTTAGGGTGTTTTCGGTTCCAGATTGAGCGTTGCGGCTCGGTTTTGTCAGTTTCTCAGGTTTTTTGAACACCCTCTCGAGTTTAAATTGAGAGATGATTTTAGTTGCCCACTCGTTGAGACAGGATGATTTTCATTAATGTCAAAATTTATTCTTGAAAGTTTCTTTTTTTAAACTTAAGATATCGTAAATTGAACTCGCGACCTTGAACATAATGTTGATATGCTCTTAACTATCACACTAAGAATACAAAATACAAAGTTGTAGATGATAAATTTTATAAAATTTTGGTAATTAATATATTAAGGCAAAAATTTATCTTTACCCAAGTTTAAATGCAAAGTAAAAGATTATAAAAAACTAAAGGGGTTAAATTTTAGGGGTAAATATGAAATGAATAGTAACTTTTTTGATAATTGATATTAGAGTAAATTACAAATTTCGTCCTTGTGGTTTATATATTTTTATTTAATAATTACACTGTCTGTCCCTGTGGTTATCCGTTTTTAACAAACCGGTCATTTGATCTAACGATCGTTTTTTTTTTTTTTTTTTTTTTTTTTTTTTAATCCAATCAAATAAGGGCATTTCGGTATTTATATTCGTTTTCTTCTTCAACCTTAAATTTGTTCTAAAATTTTTTATTTTTTTTTTATTTTTTTTATTTTTCTTGGAGTTTATATTCATAAGTTTTCAATAGTAATAAACTTATACATAACAATACAGCTTCACTCAAGTTTATATATGATAAAATTCATAACAAACTTATTTGTTTTTTGTTAAAATAGATAACAATTCAATCTGGATCAATTAAATTCAAGTTGTTATTTATGAACATGAATTAACCCAAAAAACAACAAAACCACAAACATTAAAGACACTTCCAAATCAACCTAACAAAACAAAAATATCAATCAATCAAACACCTTGTGAGCAAAATTCTTACAAAACCAAATCATATAAAAAGTAAGGGCCCGTTTGGTTTGTAGATGGGTTTAGATAGGATTTGGATTTGAATGTAAAGTTGTAGATTAGGATTTGGATTTGGAGTTGATATAAAAGAGAGAGAATAATATAATTAATTGATAAGGAATATTTAAATATATATTTGAAATAAAAAATAAATAATGAAAAGATGAGATTTGAGATTTGAGATTTGAGAGGGCCCACCTAAATACAATCATGTCAGAAAACCAATGTGTATGCTCTGGAATTCTAGATGGCTAAATTTTCGGATTGATCCCTAAAATCAAAACTGAAAACATCACACCAAACAATATATTTTGCTTTAAAGCCCAAATCCAAAATCCAAGTACCCATACCAAACGCCTTGTAAAAGTTAAAAAAAACACTATGTCCATGACCACTAACTCCTACATCCGGCAATATCGTTTTTCTGGTGATCATCCCGGCAAACACGTTTTCTCGACGATTCGTTAAACGATGACGACGGTTCAGTTATTTTGTTTGATTATGATTTGAAAGATTTTGTTGAATTAATAGATCCATAACCCTTAAGCTAATTCTTCTTATGATAATGGGTGATTCATGGTTTTATAAATGGATTTAATTTTACAGTATGTTGGGAACGAAGTTTTATTATTTATCAAGTCTCAGTCATTTGTAATAAATGTTAGGTTGCTTAGTTATTATTTACTTTCATTTATATTATGTATTAAGTTTACTAGCCTTAAGTAATGAAGTCCATGGGCCTCCAAGCCCACACGAAATGATGAGAGGAAGGAGAGGGTGTGATGCCCTAGCTCCTTCCCTATACATAGTAAGCTTAGGTCTCATGTAAACTTGGTTGGTTATTTGAATATCATAAGGAAACTCTTGCATTTATATATCTCTCATTCTCATAATCATTCAATCCTTATATCTATCTCATTCTTGCTTGTGTGAAATCAATATGGGTACTCTTGCATTTATATTTCTCGCCGTCATAAAATTCTTCTTGACGCCGTCAGGTACTGTTCTCAGCAAGAAAAATCAAGACTTTGCCGTTTTCTTCACTTTTATGCTCCAAAAACGTCCAAAATGCTTCCTTTTCCAGAATTCACTCCCAAAGCACCTAAAATCACAAAAGGAACGATTTAGGGCAATATTTGATCAAATAAATTCTAATTCCGGCTTAAATGACCCCCTAAAAACGGTTCATTTTTCGCCTCATCAAGAACAAACCGGGTCCAACTCACAACAATCAGCTGCAGACTCCATACCTATATCAGTTCCTCAAACCGCAGAGCACGACCAAGAACCGTTCTTTAACCCATTTGCACCGGCTCCACTTGTCCCTGACATTGCCGAGTCGTCTACACGCAATTTGGATCCTGCTCACTTGCGAGATACTTATCAACTTCACCCTTCGACACACAAATGAACTAGAGATCGCCCCTTAGTTCAAATTATTGGCCATCCAGATGCACCAATTATGACAAGACAACGACTTCACACAGACGGTGAAACTTGCATATACGCACTCACAGTATGTGAAACTGCGCCAAAGAACGTCAAAGAAGCTACGACTTACGACAACTGGATTGAATCTATGCAAGAGGAATTTGAATCATTTCAAAGATTGGAAGTCTGGGAAATGGTTGAAAAACCTGAAGGAGTCATTGTCATTGGCTTGAAATGGATATGGAAAAATAAACTGGATGCAGAAGGAACTGTCATACGTAACAAATCACGATTGGTAGCAAAAGGATACTCTCAAGAAGAAGGAATCCATTTTGAAGAATCATTTGCTCTAGTAGCTAGACTTGAAGCTGTACGGATTTTTCTAGCATACGCTGCTCACCGGAATATGGTTGTTTATCAAATGGACATAAAAACGGCATTTCTGAATGGTCAACTCCGTGAAGTGGTTTATGTCAGTCAACCTGAAGGCTTTGTAGATCCAGACCGTCCTAATCATGTCTACAAGCTAAAGAAGTCTCTCTACGGTCTCAAGCAAGCCCCAAGGGTGTGGTATGACAAGTTATCTACATTCTTGTTGGCTAATAACTTTACTTTAGGCTCGGTGGACCCAACACTGTTTACAAAAACATATGGGGCGGACTTATGAATTGTTCAAATTTATGTCGATGACATTATTTTTGCATCAACCAACAAACGTTACTCACTTGATTTTGCAAAATTAATGACAGATAATTTCGAAATGTCCATGATGGGTGAACTTACATTCTTTCTAGGACTACAAGTTCATCAATCACCCCATGGAATTTTTCTAAACCAGTCTAAATATGCTCTTGAGATTTTAAAAAAAACATGGAATGCAAAGTTGTGACACAATGAATACACCTATGGCCAATTCCACAAAACTAGATACTGATATACATGGGACTCCTGTTGACCCTACCAAATACCGAAGTATTTTTGGGTCCCTCGTGTATCTCACATCTAACAGACCTGATATTGTATTTGCTGTATATATGTGTTCTCGTTATCAGTCTAAACCAACTGAAAAACACCTCAATGAGGCAAAAAGAATCCTTCGATACATAAAGAGAACCATCCATTTGGGAATCTGGTATTCGAAGGATTCTTGTTTTGAACTAATAGCTTTTTCAGACGCTGACCATGCAGGATGTTTAGACATGCGAAAAAGTACATCAGGTGGATTACAGTTTCTTGGAGATAAGCTTGTGTCTTGGCAATCAAAGAAGCAGGACTGCACTTCACTGTCATCAACAGAATCTGAATACGTAGCTATGTCTGCTTGTTGTGCTCAAGTCATTTGGATGCGATCGCAGCTTAAAGACTATGGCTACCTATTCAACAAGATTCCGATTTACTGCGACTCCAAAAGTGCCATTGCAATATCCTGCAACACAGTCCATCACTGCAAATCCAAACATATTGACCTCCGATATCATTTCATCAAGGAGCATGTCGAAAAGGGTACAGTTGAACTATATTTTGTGGGAACTGAGTACCAACTGGCGGACTTACTCACCAAAGCATTACCTCCATCAAGGTTTGTTGATTTAGTTCACCATATTGGTATGCGGTGTTTGACTCCAGATGATTTGCAAAATTTTCTTTAAAACTAAGTGAGTCAAACATCTAACTCTTTTCTTTAAATATTTAAAAAAAAAAAAAAAAAAAAAAAAAAAAAAAAAAAATCTTCTTTCTTTGTGTACAAACTTCGTAACTTCAAAACTATGTTCTTTCGTTAAAACAAATTTTACTTTACTCTGTCAAAATGGAACATGTTTTGAGGGGGAGAAAACTTTCACAAAATCATGAAGTTTGCACACCTCATCATAATTCTTCAAGGATAAAATGTTTCTTCATCATTCGGGTTTAAAACTCATTTTCAAAAAGTTCTATGATCTATCGAATTAAAATGTGCAAAAATGTTTCACAAAACAAATGCTAATTTGAGGGGGAGAAAAGAAAATTTTCCTGCAATGATTTCAAATTAATCTAGTTTGGACTTCAAATGGAAAAGTAAATAACCTTTAATGAGTAAAGATTCACAAATGTCTTAAACTTAGGTAAAAGGATCTTGCATGGAAAATAAAATGGGCTCTAATAAATATTTCCACAAATGTTCTCAAAAGTTTCACACATAATTAAAAACCTCAACGACTCAGACTAACGATTTTTTATCCTCGATTTCTTTTTGAATGTGAGTTTCTAATTTCTTCATTGTTGTTGTCTAATCATTCCCTAAATGTTTCAAATGTTTTTAACGGTCAAAAAGGTGTAATCAGAAACTAGGGTTCATGTAATTATCGATCGAGGCGTTTCTTTTTTATGTGTTTAGTCTAATTAATTATTTCATATAACTTTAGAGAACACTAAAGAATGCTCGATTGGTGTGTTTGCTCGATTAGATACAACATAGGTTTGAAATCATGTGATTTAGGGTTTAAGATGTCGATCTCTTTGCTGCTAGTACTAGGGCGTTTGTTTGTACAATATTCTTGCATTTTGATGCTAACATGCGTGCAAAGTCTCAATTCATAACCCCAAACCATGACAATAATTGGAAAATTTCGAGTGAAAGAATGAATTAATCTGTGATCTTGTGTGTTAATCTGAGAATTTTGCGCACTTAGGAAGATTTAGAATGAGTTTTTTTATTCATCCACATACTTGTTTTTGCCTGATGCATTTTCTCTGTGTGCAAATACATGTCATCCCATTGAAAGTCAAAACTTCAACAATTGTCAAAATGTTTCTCACGGAACATATTTTGAGGGCAAAGGGTTAAATGTGTTAAAAGGCTAAAACTGGTAAAAGGATTCAAAATGGTGACAAACAAGTTTTTCAAACTCTACACTCTCGTTTTACACCAGTAAAGCAATAGTGGAAACCAAAGCAAAGTCGTTCAAAACCTTTCGAATTTTCAAAATCTGGAATGCTTTGGCTACGATAAAAGAATGACTCTGATTTGAACATCCCAAATACCGGAAGTTTTTCATTCATCACAAAAACAAATCTTCAAAAAGAACCCATGTGGTTCAACTTTAGATGGAAATCTTCTTATTCAGATTTTAAAACTCAAAAGAGAGACTCCTGGTCTCAAACAACTTTTAAAAGTAAAAGAGTTTTAAATTTCCATTGATTTAACGAGTGTTATTTCAAAAGGAAACAAAGATTTTTCAATCCTCGTTGGAATTTTACATCTTTTAATCAGATTGACACAACTTACAAATGAATTTCAAATTTTGGTAAACAAAGGTTTTCAGTCTTGAGGTTGTTGTCTAATCTGATTTTCAAACATTCTCTGTTGTACTTGATTGTGTTTTCTAAAACCTTGAGCAGAATCATCTCACGAATTTTCAAAAAGTATTTCTTAAATACGATTCAATATTCTGCTCAAGAAGACTATCTCTCGAATAAACTTCATTATTTGAGGGGGAGTATTTTGTTTAAAGAAAACTAATTTTGTATGAAAACAATGGCTTGTGCACACATAACAGTGTACAACCCATTCTTGTAAAGAAAGGACCATGAGGTACGCTTCAGTGCCTCAATCTTTGTAACACCCCAACCCGATAAGGGTAGAAGTATTACATTACAGTGACGTATCAGAACAAACACAAGCATATGATTCATACATATAACGAAATTCAGGGTTACAAATGAAAATCTGAAACTACAAGGTTACAAAGAAATAAATACTATGTCTAATAAAGTGAAACTTCATCTAATCGTCTCTAGTCCAAAGCATAGTCTTCTAAGTCCAATCACACTCTCTTCCCATAACCCAGCTTCCTACTAAAACCTGCCACAGGAAAAGGAAATGCGGCTGAGCTTAAAAAGCCCAGTGAACAGATACATATACAAAGCAATGATAATGAAACAGAACTGAAATATAGTGCATTGGGGAAATAGAATAAGGAATAGATAAAAGAGTAACAGAATAGAAAGAAGAAAGGATAGTCATCTACCACGAGCCCAGAAACATATCATATCATATAAGCCGTCAATACCATAATTCATCATAATCATATAGAGGGGAGTCCTCTCAGATAATCAGATAATATGAGGGGTGTCCTCATTCTTCAAATGGGTGGAGTAGCGAACTCCCAGAAATTGTGAAAGGCATGTATAGCACACAGTACCAGTCACCAGACATATATCATAATCATAATCATAATCATAGTTAAATCCACTAAACAGAACAGATCTAGGATGCATCCATACGCCCCCGCAGAAATCATAGTGGCCATAACAAATCATATCATAAAGCGCGCATATCATATAACAGAAAGGGGACGGTGTAACCAAATCACTAGGGCCACACACTAGTCATGCCAGTGGTGCATCACAGACACGCATATGGTACCTCCATAGGTAGGGAAAACAGAAATGGCTCGGGTATCAAACTAAGAGTCAGGTCTCATATCATACAAAAGGTCATATAGCAAAGGTGTATCTCATAATCATATCAAAGGTTCATAATAGCAGTTCATAACAAAGGGTTCATATCAGAAATAGTATTCAAGGTCCAATCAGAGTTTATCAGGTCAAGGTTCATATTCAAAAAAATCAATTCATGGTTCAGTTCAAAAGTCCGTTTCAAAAGTTTCTATTAGAAGTCCAATTTAAATAATCTTTTAAAACAGTTTTCATAAAAATGGTCTTTCCAAAATATAGGGTTCATGAAAGTTAAATGACCTTTCTTTTAAAAAGAAATTTAGCATCATTTATAAACATCTTTTCAAATCGGTTCTTCTCAAAACATTTCCATGGTATCATTAAGAAGGTTTTCATAGCATAGGTTCATAACGGAGGTCATATCAAGTGGGATCAACAGAGAAGGTTCAAGTAAAGGGGATCATAGCAATGGCATCAATTCGGAAACTAACGGATCAGAAAATGAAAGAGATCATGAGAAACCTTTTGAGAAAGGTCAGAATATCTGTACCTCAATCGCCATCGAAATCATAACATACGTAAGCATATGGAAACACTCCTTCTTCAACGAATCTACACGAATTAATGATCGGCTTATTATTAATAACTTATTCAATTCAGATTTCTCATTTTAGTCGGCTTTCCAGTTTTAGTAACTTTCCATTTAAAGTGACTTTCCACTTTTAGCAGGTTTCCATAAATAGTAAGTTTCCACTTTTAGAAAGTTTCCATAATTAGAAAGTTGAGTCATTATTAATGGAATCAAAGTATCTTTTAACATATTTACACATTTGGTCCTTAGGGTTTCATAACTTTACCTTTTACACCCTTATATTTCCAAAATTACACTTTAAACCTTTCAGTATTCAAAGTTACACTTTAAACCCTTAACTCATCCATTTTACATAATGATCCCTTATTTTATCATGTTATACGAATATACCTTCAAGTATTCACAATTTACACTTTAAGTCCTTCAAGTTATCAAAGTTACATATTTACCCCTTTAATTTACAATTACAACTTTTAATTCTTAATAATTACATATTAGGCCATTAATTTACCAAATTAGCACATAATCCCTTGAATACTTTTAAATACTCAAAACAGCTCCAAGTTTCTGAAAATTACATTTTTAGTCCCTCTCTTTTAATTAATTACAAATCGCACCAATTAAATACAATTAATTCATTTTCTTATAATATTTACACTTAGAACCCTCAAGTTATATTTTTCCCATATTCCTACTGATTTATATGACATTACAAAAATATCCCACAAGTTTTAATTATTACGAAACACACCCTTAACTATTATTTTTCAATCGTTAATTTATAAAATAAACCAAAACCCTAACATGTATCCCAATCATTACACCATCATTTCCAACAACCTTAAACTCATCATTAAGGACCAGAATATTAAAACAAACCCTAACCCTAATCGAATTACACTAGGGTTTTTATTTTATTTTCTTTCTTTTCTTTATTTTTCGTAAATCCGGTTTTACAAATAATTCCACCACGACTTTTACAGGCCATGTAAATTTGAATGGGCATTTTTACCAGGTTATATGGATTATATAGAGCTCAGAAAAATTTAGTCTTGCACCCAGAAAATTCGTACATGATTATTTAGTATTTTATCACGTTTTTAAGGTTTAATTCGCAAATAATTCATAGAGCATGCATGGTTCGGTTTTAGCATTTTATATGGGTCTTATATGATGTAAGAGACGTGAGAAAAATACCAGACCAGATCTGGGACGAGTAGAATAGGCTGGGCGAAAATACTTCTCTCGGATTGAATAAAACAACACCAAAATTCCCACGACCACAAACGCGACCAACAGCCCTTGGAAGCAATTTTCCCAGATCATATATGATGTAAGAAACTCAGGAAAAATATAAAACGAATTTATAAGAGGTCGTATGAAACATAACGAATTTACCTTGTTTTTAGGGCTCGTCAAAAGAAAACAAATGCTACGATCGTGTAAGGCTTCAACAATTCGAATGGGATTTTTCTTGGCTTTTTAGGATGATGATAGATCACATAAAATTGCTGAGGAGGATTGTGTGTGTCGTATGGAGGCTAAGGGAATTCTTTGTGTGTTTTTCTTTGGATCGGTATTAGGGTTTTTGGGAGAAAAGGTATGGATTGACTTTTTAAACAAGAAATGCCGTGTGGAGGGGAGATTTGATCTAGAAAATTCGTGACTTTAGTTGAGGTAATTATCTCTCAATAATTATCTTCTCAATTTACCATATATATATCATTTAATTCAAAATAAAACAAATAAAACGCATTTTTTCTTTAATCGGCCACATAGGGGCATTTTCGTAATTTCACCACTTGTATAAATGTTATTTGTAATTGTTAAAATTATTGGGATACATAACTTGTGCATTGTTTGAGGTTTGGGATTTATTTGGTACTTTTAATAAGCTTTTAATTAAATTTCAAATTGGTAAGGGCAATTTGGTCTTTTCACATGTTCTCAGATTTTAGGTGTTACAACTTCTTCCCCTCTAAAAAGAAAAAATTTCATCCTCGAAATTTGAAGTCGCAAAGTTAGACGAAGTCGTAGCAAACCGCAAAAGTCGTCACAACATTCTCACGCCCGGGAGGTTCTTCCAAAAGATATTCAGACCAACTGGTTTCTCATGACAGTTTCAGATTTCTCAGAAGGGCATATCATATTGAATTTGAATCAAAAGGACAATGTACCAAACATAACGGATGATAAACGAATTCTCCAGGAAGAGGTATAAAATACATAGGATTTCCATCGAATTGATTAGGCGAATCAGATGAGAATACATTGAATTGTAGCAAACATGGGGTGATATAAGGTTTACTTCTTCAACTTCTCGAATAGTCTCGACTTTCAGATAACCTTCCAAAGGTATTCTCATAAACAAACAGGTCTCGTTTCCTCAAAGTCCATAATCAGATATTTACTCATAGCAGATCATAATGAACAACTTCAACGAACGCGAAACGTATACGGGCAGAAAGCATATGGTTAGATATCGTCAACGGCAGAAATTTCATAATGGAACCTAAGATTCTTATCAGAAGTTGCAAGATCAGCAATACACGTGTCGAGAGTCCAAACGTATCGAATCGTATATCAAGGGTAGCAGATCAAACGTATAGGTAGAATGAACCTAAAGTCTCACTAAACTCAGATGATCTTGATCAGATGCCAGAATTCTAAAGCTTCTAAGGCACTCCTCGAAATATCACATGCCCACCATAAGTGCACGTTATATGATGTAAGTATTATCACGTTGGCCAGGCGTCATAATACTTGCATCATATACATATGCCCTCATGATGGTCATACTTTATCTCAAGTCGTGAACAACACAAACTTATCTAAATCCACCTAGTCCACCTACAGTCTCAGAGGTCACCAAAATCAAACAACATAACTAAGAGAACGAAATTACTCGAAGAGTAACGGAGATCCGAGAATGTCATTCAGAATTAAGGTACGTCATCAGTAACGTCAATTCTTCACAGCATCATCTCGTCTAAACACAATGTCCGCTTCAAAATCCGTCCACTCATTTACAATTTTCAAAATTTCTTCCAAGTTGGAGTAGTCTGTTTATTCTTGTCCGTCTTACCTCATGATTAAGAGAATTTAAAATTCGAGTCTGGTTCCTCAAGTCTTCAGCAACTCTTCTTGGTACTGTGGCGTCGTAACGGCAGCCTCTGACGCGATCACTGTGGATTCCTACATCCGCAGGTCTGCTTCTGCTCTTAATTCATCTTAGTACAACTAAAATGAATAGAGAAACAAGACTGCGTGTCTTCGACAGGTCTTCTAACATAGCTCCAGGTCTTAAGGTACATGCTGTTGTTGTCGACTCCAGGTTGTGTGTTGAATGGTTCGTCTCCTTTGGTCTGGTTGTCTTGATGCCCAAACTGAAATCTTCACGTGTTGCATGATGCATGATTGAGCACTATCCTAGTTCCTCACTTCTTCTTGTATGCTTCTTCCATGGAAATGCTTGTGTCAACCATCTTCTACTACTCTTCCACCCGGTTTCAAACTCCGATAATGGTCTTCAATCTTGGTCCCTCTTGTGAAAGCTCTGTCTTTACATTATACAGGGTAGGGTTGTCTACTATGCTTTCTGAACGTCAATCAAAATTTTCTTCCAGAACAAAGGGTCATCTCACCAATAATCTCTATGTTCTTCTTTCATTTTAGAACACAACACAATGTCATACTATGACAATTTGTCCAAAACACGCGAAAAACATAATTATTCTAGCCAACACCATTGGCATCATTCAAACTCACAAATGTGGTAACGAGTGCAAAGGCAACTTCAGAAATCATCTCAGGGAATTTTTTTTCACATCGCCTTCTTTCCTCTTTAAGAACTGATATACTTCACAAAGGTTACTCTCGGTTAGTTAACCCCATTCTTAGAAGTTTTTGTGGTTGCTTCTTCAGCCTTCAAATCTAAAATGATGCAATCAGACGCGGAGTTTCAAAGGAAGACCAAATTAATTATTGATACGTGGAAACAGATAATGATTAGTGATAGTGGTACGTTTAAGTTCACGATAGTCGATACGTCATCGCATACTTCTCTCGTTCTTCTTTATAAACAAACAAGAGCATCTAAAGAGAATCACCAAGGTTAAAAATCATATTCCATCAGCTCCTTCAATCTCTCAACTTCTATGGCACCATGGTTTCTTCACTGATATCAGTTCAATGTCCACTCTACTTCTTAAGCAGGAAAGAGTACCAAAAGGTTCATCAGAGAATACCGGAAAATCTTCGTATGACAAAATATTTCCCAATAGTAGAACTTTCCAAGGGTTGATAATAATGGTTTTCAGGACAACTTGGTAATCACATGAGTTTGGGGTAGGTGTTTCCATAGTGACAGAAATTTTAGCAGATGTAGAGAGTCATCATAATGGAATAGGGTGAAGCAGATTTTTAAGGTCACATTTCAGATACGGTAGTCTATGGTATCTTTACGAATAGCCATCCAGTCCAAAAGACCGTACAATCAGACATCTCAAAGTTAAAGGATTCATAGAGTGAATACAGTCGTCAAATCATACAGATAGTTCATATATCAGAGTCAAGTACATGGTTCAACAAAAATGTTGGGATGGATAAACGAACAGTTCAATGTGTGGGAATTTCGTTTAGCTTCTTAACATAAGTAGCAGGTAGGATGTGTATCATTGGTAATACGAATATCGTATAATTGTCAATTGTGAGATGTACAGAATCTCAGTTATCAGCATCATCATGCTTAGTTAACAAATCCATACAGAGATAGTCTTTACATCATACCCTTCCAAAGGAAACGGTTGGCAGAACAAGGTTCATCATTCAAAGAGAGGAAACAAAACTTCTCATATTCGTGGTTCATAATTACCAGAATTCTCATAGGAGTAGTAATGGATCATACAGAGTTAAGTAGTATCGGGTGATACATTCATACCTAACATAAGTAATGAATTCACAGAATGTGTCGAACACATTATGGTTGAATGACCTACGATATGGTCGAAAAGTTGTCAAACAGTTTATCAAACAAATAGGAGGCGGAGATCAAAATCTGAAGGTGGAACTTAAATGTGTAAGGTATCCAGGTAGCTTTCCGAGGTATTCCCAACTTACTTGGTTACTAAGCTTAAGTTGCAAAACTTCTAACTTCTGAAGCAAGGGTCCTTGTAAGGCTTATGTCTAAGAACAAAGGCACGATCAGATTGATGCGGAAGCAAATGATACATACATAAATGTCTTAGTCTACCCATTCCTCACCGGTAATAACTTGGGTTCCTATGGGGAATCCTAATGTAAATTTTCAAAGGTTGTCTTATGAGCGCCTACAGTGGAAACTTAGGGGTCCAAACTTCACAGGTCAAGGGTAAATGTATTACGAATCGCAGCCTGGTCTCTGATACCATAATTGTAACACCCCAACCCGATAAGGGTAGAAGTATTACATTACAGTGACGTATCAGAACAAACACAAGCATATGATTCATACATATAACGAAATTCAGGGTTACAAATGAAAATCTGAAACTACAAGGTTACAAAGAAATAAATACTATGTCTAATAAAGTGAAACTTCATCTAATCGTCTCTAGTCCAAAGCATAGTCTTCTAAGTCCAATCACACTCTCTTCCCATAACCCAGCTTCCTACTAAAACCTGCCGCAGGAAAAGGAAATGCGGCTGAGCTTAAAAAGCCCAGTGAACAGATACATATACAAAGCAATGATAATGAAACAGAACTGAAATATAGTGCATTGGGGAAATAGAATAAGGAATAGATAAAAGAGTAACAGAATAGAAAGAAGAAAGGATAGTCATCTACCACGAGCCCAGAAACATATCATATCATATAAGCCGTCAATACCATAATTCTTCATAATCATATAGAGGGGAGTCCTCTCAGATAATCAGATAATATGAGGGGTGTCCTCATTCTTCAAATGGGTGGAGTAGCGAACTCCCAGAAATTGTGAAAGGCATGTATAGCACACAGTACCAGTCACCAGACATATATCATAATCATAATCATAATCATAGTTAAATCCACTAAACAGAACAGATCTAGGATGCATCCATACGCCCCCGCAGAAATCATAGTGGCCATAACAAATCATATCATGAAGCGCGCATATCATATAACAGAAAGGGGACGGTGTAGCCAAATCACTAGGGCCACACACTAGTCATGCCAGTGGTGCATCACAGACACGCATATGGTACCTCCATAGGTAGGGAAAACAGAAATGGCTCGGGTATCAAACTAAGAGTCAGGTCTCATATCATACAAAAGGTCATATAGCAAAGGTGTATCTCATAATCATATCAAAGGTTCATAATAGCAGTTCATAACAAAGGGTTCATATCAGAAATAGTATTCAAGGTCCAATCAGAGTTTATCAGGTCAAGGTTCATATTCAAAAAAATCAATTCATGGTTCAGTTCAAAAGTCCGTTTCAAAAGTTTCTATTAGAAGTCCAATTTAAATAATCTTTTAAAACAGTTTTCATAAAAATGGTCTTTCCAAAATATAGGGTTCATGAAAGTTAAATGACCTTTCTTTTAAAAAGAAATTTAGCATCATTTATAAACATCTTTTCAAATCGGTTCTTCTCAAAACATTTCCATGGTATCATTAAGAAGGTTTTCATAGCATAGGTTCATAACGGAGGTCATATCAAGTGGGATCAACAGAGAAGGTTCAAGTAAAGGGGATCATAGCAATGGCATCAATTCGGAAACTAACGGATCAGAAAATGAAAGAGATCATGAGAAACCTTTTGAGAAAGGTCAGAATATCTGTACCTCAATCGCCATCGAAATCATAACATACGTAAGCATATGGAAACACTCCTTCTTCAACGAATCTACACGAATTAATGATCGGCTTATTATTAATAACTTATTCAATTCAGATTTCTCATTTTAGTCGGCTTTCCAGTTTTAGTAACTTTCCATTTAAAGTGACTTTCCACTTTTAGCAGGTTTCCATAAATAGTAAGTTTCCACTTTTAGAAAGTTTCCATAATTAGAAAGTTGAGTCATTATTAATGGAATCAAAGTATCTTTTAACATATTTACACATTTGGTCCTTAGGGTTTCATAACTTTACCTTTTACACCCTTATATTTCCAAAATTACACTTTAAACCTTTCAGTATTCAAAGTTACACTTTAAACCCTTAACTCATCCATTTTACATAATGATCCCTTATTTTATCATGTTATACGAATATACCTTCAAGTATTCACAATTTACACTTTAAGTCCTTCAAGTTATCAAAGTTACCTATTTACCCCTTTAATTTACAATTACAACTTTTAATTCTTAATAATTACATATTAGGCCATTAATTTACCAAATTAGCACATAATCCCTTGAATACTTTTAAATACTCAAAACAGCTCCAAGTTTCTGAAAATTACATTTTTAGTCCCTCTCTTTTAATTAATTACAAATCGCACCAATTAAATACAATTAATTCATTTTCTTATAATATTTACACTTAGAACCCTCAAGTTATATTTTTCCCATATTCCTACTGATTTATATGACATTACAAAAATATCCCACAAGTTTTAATTATTACGAAACACACCCTTAACTATTATTTTTCAATCGTTAATTTATAAAATAAACCAAAACCCTAACATGTATCCCAATCATTACACCATCATTTCCAACAACCTTAAACTCATCATTAAGGACCAGAATATTAAAACAAACCCTAACCCTAATCGAATTACACTAGGGTTTTTATTTTATTTTCTTTCTTTTCTTTATTTTTCGTAAATCCGGTTTTACAAATAATTCCACCACGACTTTTACAGGCCATGTAAATTTGAATGGGCATTTTTACCAGGTTATATGGATTATATAGAGCTCAGAAAAATTTAGTCTTGCACCCAGAAAATTCGTACATGATTATTTAGTATTTTATCACGTTTTTAAGGTTTAATTCGCAAATAATTCATAGAGCATGCATGGTTCGGTTTTAGCATTTTATATGGGTCTTATATGATGTAAGAGACGTGAGAAAAATACCAGACCAGATCTGGGACGAGTAGAATAGGCTGGGCGAAAATACTTCTCTCGGATTGAATAAAACAACACCAAAATTCCCACGACCACAAACGCGACCAACAGCCCTTGGAAGAAATTTTCCCAGATCATATATGATGTAAGAAACTCAGGAAAAATATAAAACGAATTTATAAGAGGTCGTATGAAACATAACGAATTTACCTTGTTTTTAGGGCTCGTCAAAAGAAAACAAATGCTACGATCGTGTAAGGCTTCAACAATTCGAATGGGATTTTTCTTGGCTTTTTAGGATGATGATAGATCACAGAAAATTGCTGAGGAGGATTGTGTGTGTCGTATGGAGGCTAAGGGAATTCTTTGTGTGTTTTTCTTTGGATCGGTATTAGGGTTTTTGGGAGAAAAGGTATGGATTGACTTTTTAAACAAGTAATGCCGTGTGGAGGGGAGATTTGATCCAGAAAATTCGTGACTTTAGTTGAGGTAATTATCTCTCAATAATTATCTTCTCAATTTACCATATATATATCATTTAATTCAAAATAAAACAAATAAAATGCATTTTTTCTTTAATCGGCCACATAGGGGCATTTTCGTAATTTCACCACTTGTATAAATGTTATTTGTAATTGTTAAAATTATTGGGATACATAACTTGTGCATTGTTTGAGGTTTGGGATTTATTTGGTACTTTTAATAAGCTTTTAATTAAATTTCAAATTGGTAAGGGCAATTTGGTCTTTTCACATGTTCTCAGATTTTAGGTGTTACAATCTTAATATAAGGAGCGAAGTCTTCTTATTTTTGAGTCGAGTTAATCAAACATTTTCTGATTTTCATAACTCTGCTCAAAAGACAAGTATTTCACCACAGTAAGAATTCACTTGTTGAGGGGGAGCACTTGAAAACATAATCATCGTTCTTGACATCAAAAGTTCTTGTTTAATTATCCCCATAAGACTCAAAAGGCATATTTTAATCAAAAGATTGTCAAAAATATCATTTTATATGCTATTTTTGAGGGGGAGAAAAAGTGAATGTGATCAAAATATGAAAGTTCAATGTTGCTTAAAAGTCAAATCTCATGTGAGCTAGACTCAGATTCACCCAATAATTGATGAAATATAAAAGATAATAGTCGAAAAGGCTTATCCTCGACGGGTAATAACATCAAGTTAGTTACTAGAGCTAGTTGTCACCTAAAAGCTGACAATGGAACTCTTTAACTTGTCACGTAAGCGTGTCTCGAAAAAGATTTGTCTTAGTAGAAATGTACCGTTTCGAGAAACTTTATGTGGACTTGACCAGGCCGGATAATAACTTCAAGCTAGTATAACTAGTGATGTAAGCGTGTCTCGAATCGGTCGGGTTCACTGAAAGCGGATCAATTCAAAAAGTGCTTGCTCCTCCCGCATGTGCAAATTTATTAAATACTTATGAGCACTTCAAAAGTAAACACAAAACTCTCAAAGTGTTAAACAAAATGTTTGATAATCACAAACATTTTGAGAGATTTTCTATCAAAGGTTTCATGGCTATTGTCGGATAATCATGGAGTTATAAGGTGATTAAGATAGGAAAAACCGTCCTATGATCCGCCAGAGCCGGAGGGATCTACCCAAGGATATCACCAATAGTTAGAATTAGAAGTCCTTAGGTATGATACGAAAAAAAAAAAAAGAAAAAAAAAATAAATAAAAAAGAATGAAAAGGGAAAGAAGGAGTTGAAGAATTAAAAAGAAAAGGGTGAAAAGAAATAGCCCTCCATATGTTCAACCTTAGGGCAGACACCGGGGTCAATTCATATGCTACTGGTTGTTACTAAGGTGACGCCGGTATTGAAGATAAAGTCGTCATGGACCCAGTGACGCAATGCACTAAACCTTCTAGCCACTCAAGTTCTCTTAAAAGAGCTTGTTTCATTCTCACGGGGAAACGATGTAATCTATCGACCTATCTCTAAGAGATGGTTGGTATTGAAGCAGGAGACCCGTCCCTAGTCTCCGCATAGGAAAGCTAAGTGTGCACTTATCGAGTCTAGAGCCATGAGATACATCAAAGATCTCTTAGGAACACTTAGTATTTCTACAACTGGTATTCTACATCAATGGACACCAGCTGTAAATTATTGAGTCCTTTGCAGATCTTAGCAATCTGCCGAGAACGTTTATGAGAGAATTTACATAAGTATTTCTCAATGATTGAACGGAAATCCTTCCAAGGTCAACATCTAATAGCCCTGACAGCAGGTCACTTCGGTAACTCCTTGTGGGTTACGCTTAGTGTTTGCGGTGGTTTATTAGCAGTCTACAGTCGTGGAGTGATCCCCAGCGACTCACCCAGTCATTGAGCTACTTAGTAGGTCTTGTAAGCTCCTTCGGGAGTATCTGACATGGGAACGACCTTGATAAGGGTTAGAAGGAGTCTCCACACTATGCTGTTGACGATCTCTAATTCCTTATCTGTAAGTACCAGATGTTTTATTGCTAACTGTCTACTTGCAGGGACACATCATCTCCATGGCGACGGATTCCACATGCTCATACATGCATCTTGAAGTCATCAAAAGCTCCCTCAAAGATCAAAGCAACACTAAGTTCAAAGAAAGATTCTACGCCAAAAAGAATAATCTACACAGTATAAAGACTAAAGATCAAAAGTCTAAGAAAGAGAACTACGTGCATGTATAAGTCAAAAATTCAAAGATGTATGAGCATGTTGGAATGTCGGATTACCACCACAGACGCAAAAGTGACGAAAGGCAGACAACTTCATAACTTGATCACTATCACAACAACAATGAACAAAGAACAAAGAATGATGAATGATTTTATCTCATGATTTTTGAAAGACGTCTAAAAGCTGTGAAAGTCAAAGATGAAGAAAAGACAAAGACGTCAAGCAACCGTGATGACCGACCCTGAGGGGGAGATTGTTGGGAACGAAGTTTTAGTATTTATCAAGTTTCGGTCATTTGTAATAAATATTAGGTTGCTTAGTTATTATTTACTTTCATTTATATTATGTATTAAGTTTACTAGGCTTAAGTAATGAAGTCCATGGGCCTCCAAGCCCACACGAAATGATGAGAGGAAGGAGAGGGTGTGATGCCCTAGCTCCTTCCCTATAAATAGTAAGCTTAGGTCTCATGTAAACTTGGTTGGTTATTTGAATATCATAAGAAAACTCTTGCATTTATATTTCTCTCATTCTCATAATTATCCCATCCTTATATCTATCTCATTCTTGCTTGTGTGAAATCAATATGGGTACCTAACACAGTATTTTTTCAACACTTATAGAATTCGAATGCCTATAAGATGAGTGAAAGTGAAAAGACAAAAAGGCCCTTATCTGCAAAGATTTAACGGAAGAAAACTAACGATCATTAGGTGAAATGACTAGTCCATTAAAAATGGATAACCACAGGAACGGATGGTGTAATTATCAAAGTTAAAAGGTCAAAATGTGAACAAGATGTGATACATATATGTTACATAGAAAAATAATGTTTCCGCACGATGTAGAGATGATTAAGAGACAATGTGTGGAATGATTTGTGATGATTTGGAAGTGTCAAAGGCTCGAGTAATATAAATTTGTTTGTGTAACTTGTGATTAAAACCAAAATCGTATAATAGCCGATTGGTGACAAATTTGTTTGAACAAACTAAAATTGTCAAAGCTTGAGTATGCTTATATATTTACGAATGTTACACATTTTTATTTTTATTTATTTTAATTTTCTTTTTATGTTTTTATACATTTTGAAGCTTTAATAGGCATTCGAATTCAACAGGTGTTAAAATATTAGTAAAATTCTCTAAAAGGTGAAGAACAGTGGTGCAATGAGCACTTGTCTCAGTGATTGTACTTATTAGGAAGTGGGCTTTTAAGCATGACTATTTTCTTCAATATGCCTCTCATTGACCAGTCAATCTGAGCATTTACTCTCGAACCCGGGTCTACTGACTCATGCACGAGAGCTTCACCCATTAAACTAAAACTCTAATGGTAAAATATTAGTAAATCGGCTCATGTTCAATATTAAGATGAAGATCAAATGTTTTATATGTAGTATAAATTAGGGCTGCAATCGAGTCGAGCCGAGCTCAAGCTCAACAAGGCTTGAGCTTGGCTTGAAAGAAAAATACTAGGCTTGAGCTTGGCTTGATAGCTTGTCAAGCTTTCATCATCCAGGCTTGAGCTTGGCTTGAGTAGGTTCGAGCAAAGCTTGAGCTTGGCTTGAAAAGCTTGAATGAATACAAAAATATTTTATTCAATAGCAAAACTAAACAATAAGTATATGTATTTTAAGTAAGCAATAGTAGCAACACAATATTAAGTAGTACTTGCGTAAATATTTACATATAGAGTACTTGCGTAAATAGATTGATGATGCTAACACTTAACAATGACAAGATAAAAAACACAGATACATGTATATAATATAGAATGATGATGCAATACTTAAGATTATTAAATTAAAAATCTTGATAATGATAAATTGATAACTGAACTTACGAATACTTCTGGAAAAAAAAGAGAGAAACTTTGGACTTGGTGGTTGAATGAGTGGAGGAGATTGAGGAGACGCTTAGATTAGATCATTAGAATACATTATCCAATATTTACGAACTAAGCCCTTATAAATTATAATTAGCTTAATAACCAAATTTGCTCCTAATTGCTTATATGAAATTTATATGAAAATATCTATATTAAAGCTTGATAAAAGCTTGATACGAGCTCGAGCCAAGCTATCAAAAGCTTGAGCTTGGCTTGTTAAATATTTCGAGCTAATTTTAGAGCTTGAGCTTGGGCTTGAGCTTGATAAAAGCTTGACTCGATCGAGCCAAGCTCGAGCTCGAGTTGCTTGATAAAAGCTTGACTTGATTGCAGCCCTAGTATAAATATCTAAAAGCTAGCTAAAAACTAGAACTACATCCATGCCAACATGACACCATCGACTAGATTTTAAACCAACACCGACGACTGATTCTAGAACATACAACTTTTCAAGAACCAAACATAAACGTGCAAAACTTCAGTTAATAAAAATTAAGGTAAACCCCCGACCTTCAAATCTACCCGAACACAATATCATTAAGGACATTATAGCCTTTAGTTTTGGTGAAATAAATTGCCTTTCAAAAAACAAATGTATACTTATCATTTACTACGAGTCTATCACAAATTTCTATCTAGTCGTTCATTAACAAGACAAATATCGTGGTACATTTTTGAATGACGTCAAAACTATCGTAGAAAGGTTTATCGCAACAACTACGTTTCAGATGCATGAAGCCATCGTTAATAGGTTTAAATCTCAAAGCTAAATTAACCGACTAATTATCGGTGCTGAAAATTGATTGTAGAACAAATGAAAATATATTTTCAAATATTCATTTTAGTTTTTGTTGGCGTATGTGTCCGAACGGTGTACACCCTTCGGACTTTTCTGCCGCCTCCGGTAACTAACCCTTCGGATCCTCATCCAGAAGCCGGAGGATCAAACACAGCTATCGTATTATCTGAGGACTCCTCTTTTACACAAAGGACAATAGCATTAATTGCAGTCACGCTGCCATCCCAGATTCTCAGGGATTGTGTTACCCACGTGATCTGACAACCTACCTACTATGTACAGTGTAACACTGTTTGCTCCTTCCCGAGGTAAAGCAGGTAAAGAGGTGGGATAGTATAAATACCCCCACCTCATTTATGTCACACAACTAACAATACACATATTGCATTTACTCCTAACTGCTCCCTTACCCTCCGTATCATTCATACTTACTCTCACACCGGAGGTTGGTCCTGGGTACGTACCCGGGGCGAGCCTAACGTGTGCTTCTTGTGTGCAGGTCCCTATACTTGTCCGAAGGTCTTATACAAGAAGTACATCCTCACAAGATTTTCCCTTAACAAATTGGCGCCATCCGTGGGACCCGTTATTCATTCTACCAAAGAACGATGACTGATCCTCCTCCTCCACCCTTCCATACCCCGATTACATCGGCCGGAGGGAGTGGAGTAAACACCAACTCAAACACCAACACAAACAATCCCTTGAATAATTCCCCGAACCTTCAAGAGTTAATTCTCGGGCAAATGGCATCCCTGACCGACCTGATTAAGATGCATAATGCTCTGGGGGAAAATGTGCTCAGACCGATACGTTTGGATTTTGGGGATGATGGAAATGAGTTCCGAAGAGAAAAGGTGGTTGAAGTGAATGAAGATTTAAGCAAACCGTTCAAAGAAGCATTACGGTCACCATTTACTAGCCGGATTGTAGAGTTTGCTGGGGAAAAATATACAATGCCTCTAAACATGAAGTTTTATGACGGATCCACTGATCCGAATGATCATCTCACCCGGTTCACTGGAGCAGCCAACCAGGGGCAATGGCCGATGCCCACTTGGTGTTTAATGTTTCAACAGACCCTGGACGGAGCGGCCGGAGGGTGGTTTGAGCGTTTAGAACCTGGCAGCATCAACAGCTGGAATGAATTAAGAGAACAATTTTCCACACGATTCGCCCTTCGAAGAAAATGTACAAAGGACCCCACGGAAATTACCAAGATTGTCAGAAGAGCCCATGAGTCGTTGGCGGACTTTAAGGAAAGATGGACCGACGAAGCCAGCTACATCAGTGGTGTGCCGGAAATCATGCGCATCTCGGCTTTCATGAATGCTCACAAATGTCCAACTTTGGCTAAGAAATTTTCGGACAGGGTACCTCGTACGGTAACCGAAATGTTTGCAAGGGTGGATGATTTTATCAGGGCAGAAGACGCGTACCGGAACACGGAGTTACCCCGGGGGGAAGGGTTTGAGTCAAACAGAAGGAGAAGCTTCAAAGATGATAAATACCGAAATGAAAGGAGGAATGAACCTCGTCACAAAGATGCATATCACCCGTGTGTGGCCCCAAGAAAAGACTTGAACCGAAATGATTATTATCGCCCAGATCGAAGACCAGTGGGGGCCTTCAGGGAAGGACAGCAGCGTCCTGGATTGAACGCACTCACAAAACCCCCGAGAGAGATACTGGTCACAGAACGTCATCTGAACCTACCGACCCCTCGGCCCACGGGCGGTAAACCCTCGCGTGAAAACATGGGTAAGTTCTGTGAATATCATAAAGAAGCTGGCCACTTAACCAACCATTGTCGAGAGTTGAAGAAGCAACTAGAAGTGGCATTAGAGTCCGGTAGACTCGATCATTTGTTAAAGGAATGGAAACAGAGAGATACCGGAAGAGACAGGGAACTGGTGAGAAATTATGACAAAGGAAAAAAAGTGATTAACATGATAAGGTGTTCCGGAGGGATAAAGCGACGAAGTTATAACCATGAGGAAGTGTGGATGAAGGCTCCAATTATTTTCCCTCCTGTCATGACGGAGGATTTATCCGATGAGCTCCTCATCATTGAAGGGGACATAAGTGGGTATCTCGTTCGGCGAATATATGTAGACGAAGGGTCTGCGGTGAATGTTATGTACGAACATTGTTTCAACAATCTTAGCAATGACATCCAAAACAGGCTAAAAGAAACCACCACTTCCCTAGTGGGTTTCTCCGGTGAGACAAGCAAACCCTTGGGGAAGATCGAGTTAGAAGTATGCTTCGGTGACCATGGCATGTACCGAAGAGCAATGATGAGCTTCTGTGTCATTAACTCCCCCTCACCGTATAATGTGATCTTGGGAAGAACAGGGTTGAAGGAAATAAGGGCTGTACCATCCACCATACACTCAATGATCAAATTTCCCACTCCCAAGGGAATAGCAACTTTAAGGACTCGTCCGTCAATAATATCCGAGTGCCGAAGGTTAGAGGAAAAACAAATGACCGAGGGACCTCGATCAGAAGAACCTCGGGAAATAAATGACGGAGAGGACGTTACAGCAACAACCGAAGAAATTCTGGTTAACCCCGCCTATCCCGAACAGTTGGTAACCATCGGAAAGAATTTTTCCAAAGAAGGTCGTAGAAATCTTATTGAGCTTTTAAGAAAAAACAAAGACGTGTTTGCATGGCAGCCATCGGACATGACGGGAGTTCCTAGATGGTTGATAAAACATCGGCTAAACGTCAATATGGCAGACACACCGGTGGCACAAAAGAAGCGAAGTCTTTCGGCAGAGAAGAATCAAATGGTGATGAAAGAAGTGGAAGAATGGTTGAGGACAGGAATAGTCAGACCCGTCAAATATCCTACATGGATCTCAAATCCGGTTCTAGTGAAAAAGTGTGACGGAAGTTGGAGGATGTGTATCGACTTCAAGAACCTCAATTCCTCATGTCCGAAAGATTACTATCCATTACCGGAAATTGATTGGAAGATAGAGTCGGTGGTAGGCTATAGATACAAATGTTTCCTAGATGCCTACAAAGGATATCACCAAGTTCAGATGGCCGAGGAAGACGAAGAGAAAACAGCGTTTTACACAGAGCAAGGCACGTACTGTTATACCAAGATGCCCTTCGGTCTCAAGAATGCTGGAGCAACTTACCAACGGTTAGTAGACTCAGCCTTCCAAAGTCAAATAGGACGAAATCTAGAGGCTTACGTGGACGACATGGTGGTCAAAAGCAAAACTGAGAAAGAAATGTTGGCAGACATCTCTGAAACCTTTTATAACCTCCGGCAAATAAACATGAAGCTGAATCCGAAAAAATGTTCCTTCGGTGTGGAAGAAGGGAAGTTCCTAGGCTACATCGTAACATCGGAGGGGATCCGGGCTAACCCAAGCAAAGCCACAGCGATTGCTGAGATGAAGTCTCCGTCCACTTTGAAGGAGATGCAAAGCCAAAGTGGAAAGTTAGCCGCTTTGAACCGTTTTCTGGCCAGATCCGCAGAAAAATCTCTTCCATTCTTTGAGACTTTGAAAAATATCACAAAGGAAAACAAGGATGAATACAAATGGACGGAGGCAGCAGAAGAAGCGTTTCAATTACTGAAGCAGTTAATCTTGAAGCTCCCATTATTAACCACCCCTAAGCCGAAGGAAATCCTATGTCTTTACCTAGCTGCTTCTGGTCAAGCGATCAGTGCCGTTCTCCTAACTGAGAGGGACGAAAGGCAACTACCGATTCACTATGTCAGCCGAACACTGCAAGAGGCCGAAAGGAATTACTTGCCTATCGAAAAGTTGGCTTTGGCGCTCTTGCACGCATCTAGGCGACTGAGAAGATATTTCGAAGCGCACCCAATCAGAGTCATAACTGATCAGCCCGTCAAGCAGATTTTAAACAAAGCCGAAGCATCAGGGAGGCTGACTAAATATGTCGTGGAGTTGGGAGCATACGACATAACATACATTCCAAAGATTTCCATAAAGGGACAAGTGCTCGCTGACTTCATCTCAGAAATATCGGTTGACCTTAAGGGAAGGAATGATATGTCACTAACAAAAGAAGTATGTGATGTATCCAGTTCGGACGAATGGATTCTATATACAGACGGAGCGTCTAGCACGAAGGGTTCAGGAGCAGGGCTGGTCCTAATTGGTCCTGATCAGGTCGAACACACCTATGCTCTCCGTCTAAACTTCGTTAGCACCAATAACGAAGCAGAATACGAGGCACTTCTCGCCGGTCTCCGAATAGCAAGAAAGATGAATGTCGAAGCCCTGGATGTCAGAGTAGATTCCAAGCTAGTGGCAAGTCAAATAAATGGAGAGTTTGTGGCATCCAAAGAAAGTATGATACGGTATCTAGCAAAAACAAGAGAGCACATCGGATTATTCAAAAAGTTCATAATCCGAAACATCCCGAGGTCGCAAAATCAAAAGGCCGATGTATTGAGCAAGCTAGCTTATGTAGCCTTCAACCATCTCACTAAAGAAGTCTTAGTCGAAGTACTGGAGAGGCCTTCCACGTCGGAGGAAGAAGTTAAAGCTATAGTAGAGGAGGAGGGTGACAATTGGATGACTCCAATTATAAAATGTTTGAAAACCGGCATCTGGCCAGAAGATCTTAATGAGGCAAGAACTCTCCGGATGAAAATTCCCTACTATGTCATGGAGGGAGACGTACTGCTTAAAAGGACTTACCTGGGTCCGATGGCTCGTTGTGTAGGCCCCCTACAAGCTAATTATATCATCCGAGAAGTTCATGAAGGTGCTTGCGGCATGCACTCCGGTCCAAGAGCAATTGTGGCAAAGCTCATCCGTCAAGGATACTACTGGCCAACCATGCACAAAGATGCTCGGGAAGAAATAAACAAATGTGACTCCTGTCAGATTCACTCTCCGGTGCCGAAATTGCCTAAAACTACGTTGACTTCCATTATGGCTCCATGGCCTTTCTATGAATGGGGGATGGATGTACTCGGTCCACTAACAGAAGCCCCTGGGAAAGTGAAGTTCGTAATTGTAGCAATAGATTACTTCACCAAGTGGATCGAAGCGAAGCCTCTTGCGAAGACGACGGGTAAGGAAGTTAAGAAGTTCGTATGGGATAATATAGTTTGCCGGTTCGGATTGCCAGCTATCATAGTCACAGACAATGGCACAAACTTCGTGAATGATCCTTTCAAGAGCTGGTGTGCAAAGCTAAAGATCAAACAAATAAACACGGCCGTTGCGCATCCCCAAGCAAATGGTTTAGTCGAAAGAGCCAACGACAGTCTCATGCACGGTATAAAAACAAGGCTAGGCAGGGCAAAGGCCGGATGGGTCGATGAGCTACCCAACGTCTTATGGGCATACAGAACCTCTTTGAAGACAAGCAACGGTGAAACGCCATACAGCCTAACGTACGGAAGTGAAGCCGTTATACCAGCCGAAATTGGAATGCCCACATACCGTACAATGACGTTCAACCCGGATGACAATGAAGTAGAGCAACGTCTGAACCTAGACTTGCTACAGGAAAGGAGGGAAACGGCTGCGATTCGGGAAGCCAAGTATAAGGCAAAAGTTGAGCAATATTACAACCGGAGGGTCCGTCTAGTCTCATTCAGGGTGGGTGATTTTGTCTATAGATGGAATGAAGCTAGCAGAGCGGAAAACCAGGGAAAGTTAGGCCCAAATTGGGAAGGCCCTTACCGAATAGTAGAAGCATATCACAATGGGTCATACAAACTGGAAACACCAGAAGGCCGAAGCATCCCCCGAACATGGCACGCTATCAACCTCCGGAATTGTTTCCGATAAATGTACTATGTAACAGCTTTGTTCTGGTAGTAATCTATACTTCTCCATATCCGGAGAAGAATTTTCCCCATCCATCTAATATGTTCATTTCTATCAAACGGGTCGTTGCTTTACACCGTTATGATTAAGTCATGTTAAAATCAAGCGGATCGTTATCTTACACCGTTGTGATTGAATTATATTAAAATCAAACGGGTCGTTGCTTTACACCGTTATGATTAAGTCATGTTAAAATCAAGCGGATCGTTATCTTACACCGTTGTGATTGAATTATATTAAAATCAAACGGTTCGTTGCTTTCCACCGTTATGATTAAGTCATGTTAAAATCAAGCGGATCGTTATCTTACACCGTTGTGATTGAATTATATTAAAATCAAACGGGTCGTTGCTTTACACCGTTATGATTAAGTCATGTTAAAATCAAGCGGATCGTTATCTTACACCGTTGTGATTGAATTATATTAAAATCAAACGGGTCGTTGCTTTACACCGTTATGATTAAGTCATGTTAAAATCAAGCGGATCGTTATCTTACACCGTTGTGATTGAATTATATTAAAATCAAACGGGTCGTTGCTTTACACCGTTATGATTAAGTCATGTTAAAATCAAGCGGATCGTTATCTTACACCGTTGTGATTAAATTATATTAAAACCCAACGGTCCGTTATCTTACACCGTTGCGGTTAACACAAGCCAAATCAAGCGGATCGTTAAATTACACCGTTGTGATTAAATCATATCAAGAATTAAACGGTTCGTTATATTACACCGTTAGTGGTTAATTTACATTTGGTCGTTACGTTACACCGTTAATCAAACAGTCCGCGATATCACACCGTAGTGATTAAGTCATGATAAAGCTTAACGATTGATTATTTTACACCGTTCGTCCAGTGATATGTTATTTTACACCGTCAATCTAACGGTTCATTATTGTTAACCATCTCTAAACGATCGGTAAGCTTACACTCGTCGGTCATGACAGCATTATGTAAAAAGTTCTAACACAAAAATGGGTCGTTATAATATACCATTCGGCCAGAGTATCTTAAAACATCATTTGTCAGAAGTGCAAGCAATAAAACTACACATGTAAAAAGTTTCACCACGGACACAGACGTCCGGTATATCAAAATACAAAGATTGGGAAATAATCCGACTAGACATAATTACAAGAAGACACTCTCGGATACTTTCTTATCCCCTTCTTTCAATGTGGAGGGTTCAGCAGCAGCCACTGATGGAGTTTCCTTAACCTGAGTGCTTGGTTCGGGAGGTACATACCCATCCGGCTGTAAGTTCATTAAATCCCCCAACGGCAGGCGGTATGACCCAGCTACTTTCTGCACGTATGGATACTCAGCATCAAAGATTTTGTTGAACTCAGCTTTCCAAGTCACCGGTGCATCCCGGCTAAGGTTTTTCACTTGACTTAAGACCCTTTCAACATCCTCCTCCTTGCGGCTCACCTTGGCTCCACCATCAAACTCGGCTTTCACACCATCAATAAAGCCGGCGGTATAAGAGAGGCTATACACTCGGCCCATACTCTTCTTGTACTCACAAGACTGAAAAAGTCGACGGCAGACAGCCGGAATGAGTTCCTTCACAGTATTATGGCGAATCATTTCGGCCTGGGCAAGCTTGGCTGTCAAATCTTTATCTTGTGCTTTCAGCTCATTCACCTCTGCAGATCTATCGGCCAACTGCTTCTCAAGTTCTTTGATTCTAGCAGCTTGGGATGAAGCCGTTGACCTCCACTCATTCTTATCCCTCTCCATCTCCTCCAGCTGCTCAACCAAACCTTCCTGACGAGTGGAAGCAGCACTCACTTCGTCCTCCAGAGCGTGAAATTCTTTCAAGAGTTTGTCAAACTTGGCTGTCCCAGCATCACGCTCCTCTTCAACTTCCTTCAGCCTATCGGACAAATCACCACACCCCATATGGGCCTCCGTCAGCTCCCTATGATCTCGGTTCAGCTGACTGAAACGCTGTAGGAGTGCAGCTTGGAGAACCACCCCGGAACCAGAATTGATGTAAACTTGACGGGCCAGTTGATTGTTATTAAGCCCTGAGATGGCCTCTTCTTCGGCTGGAGTGGCAAGGTGATTCAACATCTCCCGGCAAGCCCGAAAAGAATTCATACGGACATCATCACGGAGTGTCCATCCAGGAACAAAGTACCCTCCGGTTTGATTCGAATTACCTAGTGCAGAAACATGTTAAATAAAAAAAAAAAGTGAGAACAAAGATAAGAAGCCAGGGTAATCTTCGGATAAACATACCAGGTTCAACCGGAGGCGACTTGTTCGAAAGCCCATGTGGGGGAGAAGCATGATGTTCAGAATGGGCAGTATGAACCGATGCATCTGAGAACAAAAGATAAGAGATGATCAACAAAAGAAACAAGACAGTTAGAAAAGTAAAAATCATATACCATGAGAGTGAGGCTTCGGAGACGGCTCTGGGTTCTCTCCGTCATGATGACCGGACCCCTCTGCCAAGTTGTTATCCGGCTGCATTTCTTCTTGGCCCTCCTCATCAGCTGGGGTTCTCTTTTTCTGGGAACCAGCATCGGGTTGCGGTTCAGCCTGGTGGATGGGGGTAACATCCAAAGTCTTGTTCTCCGAAGAGACAATCTCCTCCACTACCAGATGCTTCCTACGTTTCGGAGCATTCTTGCTGACCACAGCCGTTTTTCTCTTTACAGCAGGGTTTTTCTCTTTGGCTTTTCTCTCCTTCTCTTCCCGGGCTGTCACAACGTCATCATCAGCAACTTCCACTACCTTCTGCAGATTGCTTTTAGCAGGAGGTTTCTTTCCGGGGGATAGAGGTCGAGTGGTGTTGTCCGGGCGGACATGCCCTTCAGGAAAAGGATCCCCCCTGCTCACCACTGTACCTTCCAGGTCCGGGAGCTCCAAGTATTCAGACATCGAGATAACTACAAGGAAGCCAAAGCAAGAACAAATAAGAGAGATGAGAAAGATAAGTGCAAAAGACAATTAAATACAAAGTAAAGCATTACCACGCCCCTCGGCATCCTTTATAACCAAATTATGTCCGGTAATCTGGAAGACATTGCACAGTCCGTATGCATACAAAAGGCTGGAAGGTGTTTTACGAAGGACAATCATCTTATTGGCAATCTTCTTTGCATCCTTCAACGAATAATTCTCAGGAAACCTGTCCGAGATCTTGGAATCTTTGTGCCTCCAAGGCATGGCATCCGGAATAGCCCTACGGTCAATCAGAAAGAAATAGTCTTTCCAGAACTTCAAACCTGACAGCTGTTCCTCAAAACACTTCATGGCTCTTTTCCCGGTGCGGCTCTCAAATGAGAACCAATGGCCTTGTTTACACAGCCGATAGAAAACTCTGAAGAGTGGGACGGTTGGTACAACGTTCAAGTTATAGCACCGAACCTCAAAAAGAGTAACCCTATTCAAACCTATAGAGACAAGTTGGGAAATATGTACTCGAAAGTAGCCTATCACGGCTAGAAGAAAAGAAGAGAAAGGAACCCTAACACCCCCCAACTTAACCTGGTGCACATAAATCCCTATCTTACTCTCCGGTAACTCATTCATGGTAAGCCCATCGGGAGGAACCATGGGATGTAAGTCGGCCGGAATGCCGTATTCTGTACAAAGGCGATCTAGAGTATTTTGGGATAATTTAGATGTATGTACATGCATATCAAACTTTCCTATCGGTTTGGATCTACTAGTTGTAGGCTCGTTACCAGGATTATTCATCTCACCGGGTTCACTCGCGGCCATTCTTAAGAAAGGATACCGAGGGATACTTATATGAAAAGAAAACTACGAATATAAAATAACGCACCTCGGTAAAAAGTCGAAACGCAAAATGTGAAACGCTCCGGCAATTATTGTACTGTGCAAGAAATAAACAGAAGGGCAGGTGTGAAATGAAAAATATGAGGGCACTATTTATAGGGGCAAACCTTGAGAAACGTGAACGACGCGTCGAACAAGTACATCATGACGTGGCGTAACGTGGACCGTTCGATACCTGCAAGAGAGGTTAGTGGCATCCAGCTGTAACCGAATAATAATATTATTTTAATAGGCCCATGGGCCGCTCGGATCCTAAAGCCCGATATGAGCCCGCCACGCTAAAATCACTCGGACTGTCAAGTATTGAACCATCGGTCTACAACCGATACTCCAATACTGGGGGGGACATGTTGGCGTATGTGTCCGAACGGTGTACACCCTTCGGACTTTTCTGCCGCCTCCGGTAACTAACCCTTCGGATCCTCATCCAGAAGCCGGAGGATCAAACACAGCTATCGTATTATCTGAGGACTCCTCTTTTACACAAAGGACAATAGCATTAATTGCAGTCACGCTGCCATCCCAGATTCTCAGGGATTGTGTTACCCACGTGAACTGACAACCTACCTACTATGTACAGTGTAACACTGTTTGCTCCTTCCCGAGGTAAAGCAGGTAAAGAGGTGGGATAGTATAAATACCCCCACCTCATTTATGTCACACAACTAACAATACACATATTGCATTTACTCCTAACTGCTCCCTTACCCTCCGTATCATTCATACTTACTCTCACACCGGAGGTTGGTCCTGGGTACGTACCCGGGGCGAGCCTAACGTGTGCTTCTTGTGTGCAGGTCCCTATACTTATCCGAAGGTCTTATACAAGAAGTACATCCTCACAAGATTTTCCCTTAACAGTTTTTCTTCTCATTGTTTCCTTTTTTTTAGGACGCTTGTATTCTCTTTTTGTTAGAATGCGATTGTTGTTGGAGTTATATACAAAGTTAGAATGTTCAAAAACGTGTCTAGGAAAAATCAAACGGACGCAACAATCTTCTCGAAATACACAACCCAAGATAATAACTAAAAACTCGATCACTGTATATAGTTATTAAAATAAATTATGATCACTATGTCAAATGACATATGACTTTACCTCTTAACGGCTATGCACCTTGTATTATTCAGCTATGGGATCCAATGCCATTTAATTTACTATCTATACAACGTTCATGATACACCAAAGTCAAATAAAGTACTTTTAAGGTGGTTGAATGACTAGACAAATGTCTTTAAGACCCGTTTCTGGCATGCTATAGTTATTTAAGTTTTCCGTTTACGTGGCTACCATGAGAGGTTCGAGGTAACATCATCGAGGTCAAATTCACTAATTGTAATTAGACTTAAAACATGTCTTGTAGAAAAAGAAACAAACACGAATGCAAGTCATGAGCAGAGACGGAACCATGACACAAAACAATAAGGTGCACTTAAATTAAACTAAACAAGACTACAAACACAAATTTTCAGAACCGGGTGTATTTAAAAAAAAAAAAAAAAAAAAATTGAGATTTTTTAACTAAGTTAATATTATGCAACAAAAATTCATGAATGTCCTGGGACCCCAAGACACCCCTGATTCTGTCACTGGTCATGAGGTAAGTTGCATACTTGCAGCATGTGAGCTGACAAATTGGGTACCTGTTAGGACCTGTTAAGACCTGTTAAAGGAAGAAATGTACTATGCAATTTTTTTATTTTTTTAAATAATTGTTTTTAGTATTCTATGGTTCAATATTTAACTTTTTTGATACATAAAACGTATAACTGTCATACTCAAACCACCAAAACCAAGTGTTAAACGAGTCGTTTTCATGTTTGAAACTTATGTTATTCGCACGATCAGAACCTGTTAAGACACGATTTTCCAGCTCTACATCTACTCACAATGTGAGTAGATGGCTATATTCAGATCAAGGGTCGATCACAAGAGACCACATAACCCATAAATATCGGTAATAGTGATTTATTATTATTATTATTATTATTATTATTATTATTATTATTATTATTATTATTATTATTATTATTACAACAACAACAACAACAAAACCCAAATCCCGCCGGGGCAGGGTATGGGGGAGCTAGAATGTAGACAGATCATACCCCTGCCCCAGGATAAACCCGAAGGTAGGGAGACTGCTTCCAATGAGACCTCCGGCAAGTGCAGGTGTGCGGGTGCGAGAGCAAAGAATATAGCGCAAAAGCAAAAGAGCAACAAACAAAAGCAGGCAAATACACAACAAAGCAAAGACAAAAACAAGGGACCCGAAAAGAGGCAAAGTGGCAAGGGCAACAACACAAGCAAAAACTCAAACAAAACACATAACACATACAGAACCAAGAACCAAAGCACCGAAACAAGCAGGCAAACCTAAAGGGGCAACAAAGAGCAGGGCAACACACAAGACCTAAAGAAAAGCAAAGGCAAGGCACGGGGCCTAGAGCTAGGGCAACGCAAGGGGCCTAACCTAAGGCAATACCTGGTCAACTAAGAGACGCCTTGTTTCATTAAAAAAAATTATTATTATTATATTTTATTTTTTTTAACGTAAAATTATTCATATACTTCCGTTAAAAAAAATTATTCATATACTTAAACCGACTATTAATTGAAATTACCACAAAATCTCACAAATGTCTCAAATTTGAATACAAAACTTTTAAGTTGATAAACAATTCACATACTAAAGATTCATTATTATATATACTAAAAGGGGAACTTGCATGCTTCAAAGAGTTGTAAGAAGCAGTTGACGAAACAGTGATCCATGCTTCAAAGTAGTTGTACCCGACAATACACACACAATGACACACACAGACACAAACTCTATCTCTCGCTCTCTCTAAAAATTTCAATAACAACAATAATCCTAAACAAATTTTATACAGCAGACAGCACCGCCTCAGCATCTCCAACATATAATCTAAAACCCAGTTTTTCCCTATTGATAACTCAGATTCGAGAACCCTCTTCTCCCCCTCCCCACACACACAATACCGTTAACGCATAATTAAATTGCACATTCCAAACACTACACTGAATCACAATCACAACCAATATTCCAGCTTCATGAGATCATCTCAACGCTCCTCTCATCAAACTCAGATACAAAACCAAACGCCTCTAAGAAAATCAATTAAAAAGTTGAAGATCTATTGATGTCATTGGAAATCAAGACGATTGTAAGTGTTTTTAGCGCTTAATCTTTGTGATTTTTTTTGACATTCACTTTTTCATATACATAAAGATTGATACTTTAGTTTTTCATTATATTTTTTTTCCTTCTTCTTTTTTTTTTCAATTTAGGGATACGGTTCCCAAATTTGGGCGATGTCAATGGGTCAAAACAAGTGTTTTGTGGATATATGAAAAAAAGGAGATTGGGATTCAAGGTTTGGAGAAGAAATTGTTGGAAAAAGGTGATGGGTGTGATATACTTTAATTTTTTATGTTTTTTTGTTGTTTTTGGTAATAGGACTTTGGTATATATTTAACAACTAAATTTGTGTATTGAGATTTGATCTAATAGGATTTTATAGGATTGGTGGGATGGATAGGCGTAGAGTAGGGAGGCCTTCACTGAGATTAACGACACTTATCTTGATCTGCAGCGAATGAACAACATAAAGTTACGATATGAACCTTAACATGTCCATTGTTTCGTATTTACCTTTCATTTTAAGGGTCACATGCTTCTGTTTAAGTTACATGCTCGACTAATATAGATGCAGAACTTTTAGAACACCTAAATAGCATCCTACACTTATTAAGAATATGATTCATTTGTAAAATGTAAAATTCAATTAAACGGACAAAAATGTGTGTGGATAACTTCAACCCTTGGTCATGTCTGATGAGACAATATGTTTCCGTTGAACCTGATGTTACCTTTGTGTATATATTATGCAGGAATCTACAAGTGGATTTGCAAGACCAGGAACGTGCTCTATAGGTGAATTCTTATTTTGTTATCGGCTTATGGAAATTTGGAAAGTAAGTGTTTATAAATGATTTTGGTATGTTCGTATATATGTGGCAGGATCTTATACTCTTGGATCAGCCATTGCAACACACCGCGGTATACTAATTGAAGAGGAACCATCGGTTTTCGATGCTCGGATGGGTTATGCTGTCAAAGAATTGAAGCTCGCGGTCTCTTTTAGGTAAGATTTGTTTTTTTTATGATAATCGTGTCTTAGTGAAACTAACGTGCTCCGTTTGATCATTGATTCTTCATTTACTATAGGGGGGATGTCGAGGTTCAAAAAAAGGTGAATGATTTACTTTGAGTTAAGGCGGCTATTGTCAAGATCCGAGAATCCTTTTGCTAAAATTGCTCTTAAACGTGGAGTGACTGATGTTGTTCAAGTCACTATGTCACCGAAATTAATCTCCAATTTCTCTTGGGCTTTGTTTTTTAATATGAATTGGTGGTTTGCGTTTTTTTGATTGAATGTATGCTAATTATAATGTATTTGCTTCGTTTGCAGGTAAGCCAGGGAAACAATGAGAATATCAGGTTTGTATTTCATGTGATTTTTCGGTTCCCTGTTTTCTAACGGAGTATTTGGGCTTTTATAGGTATTCAGTTTTTTTTTTCCCCCTACACTTATGTTTAATGTTATGCGGCAAGTGAAATATGTTGGCCTCATTTGGAATTTTGGTGCAGTAGCCTTTTACACCGGGGTAGCATATCATTAGTAAAGGTAATATTTTTGGAGTATGAGTTCCGTAAGCAAACCTAAACACCCCAGCAGTTACAATAAGCGACCACAATCACAAACAACCCTTTTGCACTTGAACATGAAGGTGAGCTTATTTGGTCTTTGTGTTTTCTAAAAGAATACAAGTACTTTCAAGTATTAGGTTAGTCTTTGTTTTGAATTGACACAAGTCACACAACATATGTAAGGATACGCAGATGCTTGACCTTCATATCTGGTAGTGAACGAACTACAGTACACATCAGCAACATGGTAATGATAAAGAGAATCATAAATAATTTTGGATATCACTTTAGTGAAATACACTTGAAACTTTTCATATAGGTAAAAAATTTAGTATTTGCTTAAAGCCATTGAAAAAGGCAGTTCATAATTAAGTGAATGATTATGAAGCATCATGTGGAGTATGAATATGAAAAGAGGCATAAGTCTAGCTATAAGAAATATTCTTGCTGCAACCATCGTAGCAGCATGTATAAGAGCCGAAATAGCAACTGAATAGGTAATATATCTTAAGTAATTGGTGTGAGTTACGAATTATTATGTTCACTATATTGTTTGCACAAGTATGCTCATTTATTAAGGTAACAAATGCTGGTACAGGGTATTACAGTGTCCGACTTTTTTTTTTTTTTTTTTTTTTTTTTTTTTTTTTTTTTTTTTTTTTTGTTAAGAAATGCATATTACAGTGTTCTATAATATGTCTCTTTTTACCTTTTGTTGAAAAACTATTCCGTAGTGACGTTCACACTTAGTTTCTAGCTAGGCGCAATAAGTATAAAGCATTTCATTGGTTAGAGTAGATATAGCAAGGTGCAGTAACCATTCCAAGGCGCAGTATGGTAGCCTTACAATTTCCTTTTTAATATACTTAATTAGCTGGGTCGGGAAATATGTTAAGGTAAATGTTGTTCTACGTTGGTTAACTGAAATATTCATGAATGTGTATGTAATTATTTATTTGTCACTAAATTTTTCTTCGTTTCTTTTGATATGTGATAGATTTCTTACGATGCTAAAGAATCCGACAATGGATCGCACCGCAATAAAGGCTGGACATCCAACTGCTATCCGAGTTGCAGGTCATGGATTGAAACTGGTCAGCTAGGTTGGGCTTGGAAAGGGTTCCCCAGACCCATCTACTTGCTTCTTTAGAAGGCTTAATTCCTAAATCAAACCTAGCCACTGCTTCAACAATAGCAAAAGGTAAATTGAGGTGGCAAATTTAATGGGTTGAACTATGGATCAAAGCATGTAATTTTGTAAGTACATGTCAAACACATAATGACAGGTTGTTTGGCTTTAGTATCTTAATAGCACAATCATAGTAACTTGCTAGCCCTGCTAAATGCGGGGTGTGTGTGTCTGATCATATTGTAGGTGATCTGATTACAACAATAGAGTCAAATGCAGTTGGTACTTTTGAATCCCATGAACAGGTAATTGTAATTGTTAAGTTTAATGTAAATCTTTCAAAGTTTAATAACATAGAGGCTCCCATTTTGTTCCAAATAGTGACATTAGTGTCTTTGTGTTTGACAAAAACAGGGGTTCTGTCTTTAAAATGTAGTAAAGTTGCAATTTACACTTTTCAACATAAGGTTGTCGATGGTTAGAAATGTAGTGACATTGCAAGCTTTGGTTCATTTTATGTGCTCTCATTTAATCAATTATTTGGAGAACCATCTGTTTCATACAAACGGGATTCACATGTGGTCTTAATCATACCATACCCGCAGCAACGCGCGGGTTACCCCACTCGTTATAACTAGAGGCGGAGCGAGAAAATTATAACCAAAAGGACAAACTTTCATAATATTTAGAAACTACACTACGACGGTTGGTTAGGGAGACATATTATAAAAATAGCTAGAAATTTTACGCTACAATTTCTTATCGGTAGGAAGTATATGTCGACCCTGACCTCCTCCTATCTCCGCCACTGATTGTAAGAGTGAAATTTTATTTCAATTATTCTAGCACCGTCTAGTTATTGTGAGTTAGGTCACAGGTGTAGACTGTAGAGTGTAGACGTGTAGTAGCACTTAGTTGGTGTCGCCCAATAATTGTCGTCAATTAATTATTCATTGCCTTTTGATTAGTGATGGCCGGTGTGATTAAAAAAAATAAAAATTACGGCAAAACTAGTCTGATTTCAACTACCAAAATGCCCAATAACGTAAACATCTAAAATACTGTTATTTAAACTTATGTGATAATTTCTGAAGATATAAATCTTACATTTGTTGAATTTAAACATATGTGATTTTTGTTTTCTTCACAGAATTTAAATAATGTTATCTTTATGGCCCTATCTCGTGGAACCTTTGGTCCCTAAATTGCCTTACATGTGATATTGTTTCCCCCCCACCAAAATATCTTTCTTTTTCGGAAAGTTATTTATCGTTAACTGTTAACGTGTGAATACTATGATGTGGTAACGCTGATTACTCGAAAAATTGTTATCCACTTTTGGTGCTCTAAATATGAATGTTTTTAAAAATAAATTATACTCCGTGCATTACATGTGTTTTTTTTTTTTTTTTTTTTTTTTTTTAAATACAAGTTATAATGCTCGTGCACGCGCGTTTTTTTTTTTTTTTTTTTTTTTTAATCATATATTTTTATTTATTAAAAAATAAATCATTTAATATTTGTTTTGTTTGATTTATAATGTTTAATTATAGTTTTTTTATTATTAAAGATAATTATTTAAAAAGTTTAATCCTATTGTTAATTGTATCTTATCTATATTTTTTGTATTTATTTTCTACTTGTATTATGAATAAATATAAAATATTACCTAATAAGAAAATAATTTTTTTTAAATAAAATTATTACTAAATAAGGTATGAATCTATTTTTTTAAATGAAAAATTCTCAATCGGGGTTTTATTTTATTATATAAAAGATGTGTAACTCTCTTAGATTGTGTGTAACGATCGCTAAACCCGTCACTTTCACGTTAACATCACATCATCATTTAACATATCATCCAATTTAACACTAAACAGGTATAATGATTACTACTAAACCAAACACATAAAAATACACTACATCATATAAACATACCTCAAATAAATTAAAAAAAAAAAAAAAAAAAAAAAAAAAAAAAAAAAAAAAAACTGCATTGCCAAACTAGTGCTAAAAGTTTAGGGTGGCGCGTGGTAAAGACGTGTAAAGAGGATCACGCGTGGTGGTGCACCACCAACCATTACATCTAACCTTGGATGTTATCTGACTATCTCCTTTACCAAAAACATTGGGTATAAATAATAACGACAAGATCGATACTTTTTTCATGGTTTATTTCTTATTTATCACATAAGTTACACAATCAAAGTTTTTGAGATGTGCTACAAAAGGCTTATGATAGTTACGGATGGAGAAAAATTCATTCGTATGAGAAATGCTATTCGTAGTCATCATTTTGTTCAAGCTATTCGTAGTCATCATTTTGTTCAACTTAGAAATGGGTGGAGTGCTTCTAGTTGGTATGATCGTTGGTACTTGGAAGGGCCATTCGATAATATTCTTGCTAAGTGAGATATTACAAGAGCTGGTTTTATAATTAGTGATTCTGAGTGTGATATTGTCGATGAGAATTCGTGAGATGGTGTATATTGGATACACAAATATCCAATTCTTACAACTATCAATCCTCAATATTTACACGAAAATGTTCCAAATTTAATTCAACATAGAGTACATGAAGGTAGTCTTTGTAATTTTTCGAAGGATTTAGCATGACACAGAGTAAGATCATGGGATAATAAGGTGGTTTGGTACTATATAGTGTGGTTTTCTTAATCCATGCTTTTCATGTGTTGTTGATTATGGGCAAAAGATTAAATACACAAGACAAGCTGAAAGAATGAGAGTTCAATGAAAATAATATTGATAGTATGGGATGTCCGTTATGTATGAGTGTTCCGGATACTCATGACCACTTGTTATTTTAATGTTCATATGCATCACATGTTTGGTTAAAAGTTAAAGACTACGCAAATCTTTTAAGTGTTTCAAACAAATGGTATGATATTGTCACTTATATACTCCGTAGCAGATTACACCATTAGTCCCCAAGGTTAGGACGGACTATAGATACAGGCCCAATAGCTTCAAAATTACATCAAATGTCCGGTAAGGTTTGGATATTTCTTCCATGGGATTCAAAACTCTAACGCTCGTTAAAAATCTCGTTAGCTGAAAAGACTTTTATGCCTTTTCGGCATTTCTTGTCCACATACTCAATAACACAAGTAGTTTCAGACATCTTTAAACACTCTACTTTCGAATTCAGAGAAATAGCTTTTTGAATACTATTTGTTACCATTTTTCAAACTTTTTAAAAATAATCTCCTATAATACATAATAATTTATCACATCATCATACCACACAAATTCAATTCAATTCATCACCACCGTTAAGGAAAATAAATAAGAAGTAATTGATTATTTACTTTCTCATAGGGATGAGCAAAAAAACCGAAAAAACTGAAACCGAACCAAAAAGCAAAAAAACCGACCGAAACTAAAAACCGATGGGTCGGTTGGTTTTTGTCCAAAAACAGAACTTAAAAAACCGAACCGAACCTCTTCTATTATATAATAGTATATAACTAATATAATATAAATAAATAACTAAACAAATCTAATTTATAAATTAATATTAATTTCGTAGGTGGATTTATAATATATGTATCTTAATGTTTATATGTTTGTTTTTCGTGTGCGTGTGTTTACTTTACAATAAATCAATACTTATGTGACAATGATCATATTATGTGCAAATTCTTTTGCATGTGTGTATCTCATCTATACGTGTTGTAGAATTATGAGATAAATATTATTAGCTTTATCTTGACAAAAAAGTAAAGAAAAATAAACAATTTTTTTACGAAAATCAAGTTTGTTAGTATAAATTAGCTACACAAAAATATAGGCAGTTAAAAACCGAAAAGCCGAACCGTCAAAAATCGAGCCGCCAAAAACCGAATGATTTTTTATTTTGGATTTTATGAAAACCGAATGTTTTAGTTCGGTTTCGATTTTAGCAGAAAACCAACCCAAATTGATCCGTGCACACCCCTAATTTCTCATACCATCGGGGAAATTAAACCTTTGTTTATTGTGTAGAGATAGATAATCAACAATCACATGTGGAAAAAAGACAAGCGTGAGATGAAAAAAAAAAAAAAGGAAAAAAAAAAAGAAAAAAGAAAAGATAATAAGAGATATTAGTATTTTGATATGCTGAAAGTGAAGTGTAGGGACGAATTCACAAAAAACCCCTCTAATTTGACAAAAGTGACTAACTTACCCTGAACTTTGGCGGGACAAAAAAGAGGAGGGAGGACACATGGCAACATATGATTTATTCTCCCAGTTTTCTAATTTAAATGACTTTTCTAAAAAGTAATATCTAAATAAGACCAAAACTTGTATAGTGTATATTTCATTATAGATTATTGTTGTCAAAGTTACATTCATTTTATTAATCTAATTTTGGTACTTAGCAGGCTGCATATTTTGTAGTTTTACTAATATCTTGCTAGGTGTGAAATATAGGGCTGTTTAAAGTTACATAAATAGTCTTTGAAAATCTCACTTAACAAAAAAGTGAAAACATCCTTGTGTGAAAGGTTACATAAATATCCTTGTCAATCTTTGTATATTTGTAGTTAAGTAGTTTTAGTATGACCTAATTAGTAACTTTTTGGTTTCTTTTTTAAAAGTAAGTTTTTAAGATTATTAGTTTAATATTTAAAATTATTATTATTATTATTATTATTATTATTATTATTATTATTATTATTATTATTATTATTATTATTATTATTATTATTATAATTATTTTGGTAAAAGTGATTTTTCACTCTGGTAAAATGTATTTAAAATTATTCATATACTGCTTAAATTATTGTATAAGAAAAAGACTAAAACCGATTTTATTGCGGTTTTAATATAACGAAAATTCTTTTCATGTAACACTCGTGCTTCGCAACAAAACACGGGTTAACAAATCCTCGTTATACATAAAGAGTGGCACATTTTCTGCCGAAAACGAGTGTCAATATTATAATCTTTTAATTGTATTGTTAAATGTTAACCATACATCCCTGGCCCATATATTACCCATTTTACCCCTACTTTATCATATTTTATATTACTACAAAACAATTTTTTTTATCAATTTTATTTATTAATTTTTTGTTTTTTTTTTGAACGTTTGATTTGTCAAATTTTATATTTTCTATTTCGTAATTTTATAATAAAACAAATTATAAAAATAAAAATATTTTAAAAAACTTAGGAGGGTATTACTATATATACTAAAAGGCAGAAATAATTCCTGTAGCAAGCACTGTAGCTGCTACAGTGCTTGCTACAGTACGCTACAGTATTTTTTGGCGCCACAAGTCGCTACAGTACTCGCTGCAGTTTATTTATTTATTTATTTATTTTTACATAAATTTCCTTATGAAAATTTGTTTTCTAAAAAAAATAAAAATAAAAAAACACAAAAAATAATACACTTACAAAAAAAATTCTTATACAAATTTGTATCTTTTAAAATACCGAAAAAAAAAAAAAACCCAATAAAATTTCAACCGCAACGCAAAAAAAAAATAAAAAAATCGGTAAACATAAACAAATTATGCTTCCAAGTAAACATATGCATACTTCAAATAACAAAATTATTAATTACACCGTACAACCCAAAAAATACAAAACACAAAACACACCCGCCGCAATGCGCGTGCTACCTAAGTAGTTGTTATCCTCTTAACGTGTATCAATATCCATTCCCATCTTTTAATATTGGAATCTTATATCTTGAAAATAAATAAAAAACTAATATATGTCAATTTTCGTTAAAGGGCTAGAATTTTTTGGTTTGTACATAAATAACTAAATTACATAGTTGAATTAGCATTTGAAATCATAATCCATCCCTATTAGTCTTTTGACAAATAAATTCTCCTTTGCAGATATATAAATCGAACTATACCAATTTTTCTACCTAGTTGACAATTGGGTCCAAAAACGACATCCACTTGATAGAGACCAGGGATTTACAAAGTCATCAAGTCTTCCTTTTTATTTTCTTGATCTTTTTGTTTTCTTTTCGTCAAATGTAGAAAAAAAAAAGAAAATGGAATATAAGATTAAACTGTTACAATCTTGACATTAATAAGTCAATATGCGCAACTATCGGAAAAGATCGTTTTCGGATATGTTTTGATATTATGTTGCTATTTGAGTTTAATTGACGTCCAAAAAGCAAAACTCAAGTGTTAGTTAAAAATGCACTAAATATATACAAGCATGCTAGCATCCAGTCTCGATCCACGACTTATTACACAAGGAAAATAAAAGTCAGGAATCATTGTAATAAAGTGCAAAATTATTTCTTGTTTTGAGTTTTTAAATGAAGTGGTTAATTCATCGTGCATTTCATTCCTCCCGTAGTTGCTATTTTCACTCTATAGTCATTTTCTTTTCTTCTTCATTTTGACATAGAATGACATTTTGTTCATTATTCTTTTCTTTCAATAATATCCTAAGTGTATCACCATGTATCAAACAACATTCGTAAATAGTTTATTTTGTACTAACATGATAATCTTATGGAAAAACGAAAAAAGATATGTTAACTTATACAATTGTTGTGTTCATTAAAATACATTACAATTACAAATATATACAATCACCAACAAGGTTTTACTATTCATAGGATTTGTTTAATATTTTATTCATGCATTTTACAATACATAATATAATTAAATAAATTTGGATGCTAGTTATTTGCTTATCACCTTTGCTTCTAGATAACAGATTGAAGGTTCAATTCCCACTCCAAATAATAATAAATTTAATAACTATTATAATACCTTTATATAAATATACCTTTTCACCCATAGGTTTTAGTAATTTATACTTTTAGCTTTATTTATTTATTTATTTTTTGTTTTTAGAAAGGCAAGATATCATTACGAGACTCCGAAAAAAGAGAGAAACTAAAGATACAAAACATGACACCCCACCTCAACTAATCAAGATAATTAAAAAAAGAATGAGACCCAAAAAAAATATAACGCAAACAAAAAATAATACAACTATAACCAAATATGTTATAATATCTTTTAGTATATTCATTAGTTTTTATTGATGTTCTCACATATACATTGAAGAGTTTTTGTTACCAACTATTTTTTTTCATAAAGATGTTCTATATATGTGAATTTATTTTACCAAAACACTAATGTTAAGTATTTTCATTGTTTACAAATGATAACTTATAATGTATAATTGTGAAAACTTTGTGTTATTCATAATATCATATAATAATTTCTTAAATGAATAATAAAACGGAAAAAAATGAAACACAAAAATATCAAATCAAACTTAAATTACAAAATTTAAATCGGAAAAATATTTATCAAGTTTTTCTATACATTTAGAGACTAGACGAGTACCCGTGCATAGCAACGGGATATTATAGCGAAAAATAGTTTATTGATAAAAAAAAGTTTATAGGTTATAAATGAAAAATAATAAAAGTTTGAAGATTTGGGAATTAAACATAATGTTTTGAAACCCGGTTCGACCCGGGTGGTTCAACCGGTTGAACCGTTCCGGTCGAAAAATTGGTCGATTTAAACCGGGTCAACTTGCTAGGCTTGGTCGAAAATGGGTCAAATTAAACCGGTTCAACCCTTCGGGTTTGAAGCGTCCCGGGTCAACCCGGTTTGTGATATGTATTAATTGTTTTAATTTGTTATATTTAATTTGGTAGATATGTTTTGAAACCCGGTTCGACCCGGGTGGTTCAACCGGTTGAACCGTTCCGGTCAAAAAATTGGTTGATTTAAACCGGGTCCATTTGCTAAGTTGGGTCGAAAATGGGGTCAAATTAAACCAATCCAACCCGTCGGGTTTGAAGCGTCCCGGGTCAACCCTGTTTGTGATTTGTATTAATTGTTTTAATTGGTTGTATTTAATTTGCTAGATATGTTTTGAAACCCGGTTCGACCCGGGTGGTTCAACCGGTTAAACCGTTCCGGTCAAAAATTTGGTCGATTTAAACCGGGTCAACTTGCTAGGTTGGGTCGAAAACGGGTCAAATTAAACCGGTTCAACCCGTTGGGTTTGAATCGTCCCGGGTCAACCCGATTTGTGATTTGTATTAATTGTTTTAATTGGTTGTACAATGTGTATAAATTATTGTACTTTTAAGTAATGGAGTGTTTTAATAAGAGTATTAATTACATTTCATAATTTCCTTATATACATTTTTCAACATTTCACATTTCACTTTTCTTGACTTTTCCACTTTCACCTTTGACCATTTTTGCTTTATAGGTAGTATACTAGACGAGTACCCGTGCATAGCAACGGGATTTTATAGCGACAGATCGTTTAGTGATAAAAAAAGTTTAGGGGTTATAAACGAAAAATAATAAAAGTTTGAAGATTTTGAGATTAAACATAATGTTTTGAAACCCGGTTCGACTTGTTCTGGACGAAAAATGGGTCGATTTAAATCGAGTGAAACCGACGGGTTGGGTCGAAAACGGGTCAAATTAAACCGGGTCAACCCGCCGGGTTTGAAGCGTCCCAGGTCAACCCGGTTTTCGATGTGTATTATTAGTTTCATTTTGAAATATATGTTTCGTATGGCTTTTATTAGTTAGACGAACCGGTGGCGACACTGGTTCTCGGTTGAACCCGTTGGTCCGGTCCAGTTTTCAAAACTATTTGTACCATCAACTTGTTAGCTTTTATGAAGCTTTGTGTGTTTTATTAATTTGTATAATGTGTAAAATAACATTAGTTAGTGTGTTAATTATTTTATATTTAGATTATATTGTAGCTTGTTTAAATTGTACATTGTGAAAATTTTATTGTACTTTTTAGTAAGGAGTGTTTTAATTGGTTGTTTTTAATTTGATATATATGCTTTTAATTGGTTGTACAATGTGAATAAATTATTGTACTTTAAAGTTATGGGGTGTTTTAATAAGAGTATTAATTATACTATGTATTTCTCTCACCTTTGACTTTCAATATTTGACCATACATTCTTTATAGCGACAAATAGTTTATCCGACAAATAGTTAATTCATCAAAAAAAGTTTATAGGTTATAAATGAAAAATAATAAAAATTTGAATATTTAGGAATTAAACATGATGTCTTCAAACCCAGTTCGACCCGGGTGGTTCAACCGGGTGAACCGTTTCGGTCGAAAAATTGGTCGATTTAAACCGGGTCAACTTGCTAGGTTGGGTCGAAAACGGGTCAAATTAAACCGGTTTAACCCGTCTGGTTTGAAGCGTCCCGGGTCAACCCGGTTTGTGATTTGTATTAATTGGTTGTATTTAATTTGGTAGATATGTTTTTAATTGGTAGTACAATGTGAATAAATCATTGTATTTTTAAGTAATGGGGTGTTTTAATAAGAGTATTAATTATATTTCATAATTTCCTTTAATAAGATTTTTCAAGATTTTCACTTTTCAAGATTGACCATTTTTCCATTATATGTAGTATAGATATAGGGGCATGGGGCCTTTTGTTGATACCAGAAAGGGCCAATGGGCTTACCTGGCCTTATTTCTGGGCCCAATCCAATTACATCCAAGTTGTCTTTTATCCTAAAAGATTGAATATGAAGCAGATTTCATATTTTTATTGTAAAAACTAAAATTTGTTTTGTGATACTGAAAATAAAAATAGAAGAAAGAAACGAATGAAATCTAAATTTGATTAGGAGTGGCTAGTGGGTTAATCACTAGTACATGAACAAACCAAGTACATTCCAAAGAAGCTAACTTTAATTATCAACTATCCATTGCTAAAAAGACAAGCTTCCGCCACTAAAAAGATCACTAACTAATCCCACAATGGACACGTTATTGTAAGGTAATGTTTTTAAAATTATAAAAAATAGTGTTAATTTATATAGTTAACTGAAGTTTTTTATTTATTATTGCAAGTAGTAAAGTGACCTTTTTTTGGTTTGTATTCATTTGGAGTAGAATGTCAATTTTTAGATGTATCATATCATACTTTAAATACTTTACAGAAAACCTATTGAACTATCTTCAGTGTTCATACACAGTTTACATCATTCGTAAAGTTGGCACAACAAATACGAAGCCACCCAAAGTTGACATTTTCTACGACACAAAAATCATCACCAAAAGGGACTTGTGTGGTATCCGTGAGATGCTTAACAATCAAGTGGATAACAATAGTGAGGTATATCTCAGCTATATATAAAGATGATTTTTTTTTATGAAGCAGATTTCATATTTTTTATTGTAAAAACTAAAATTTATTTTGTGATACAGAAATAAAGAAAGCACGGTCCTCATACCTTAAATTAAAAATAGAAGAAAGAAACGAATGATATCTAAATTTTATTAGAAGTGGCTAGTGGGTTGTATTGTGGCTAGTGGGTTGTATTATACCCTTATGTCTTACCTAAGATATTATGTCATAATGTCGTTTCTAAAATTATCCAATTTTTACCATTTTTTTTCCATTTTTTTAGAGATTCATCCAAATCCGGCTCTTAGTCCCGATCCAAATTTCAATCCAGTTTTTTAAACTGAAACCGGTATTATGTTGTTGTTATCTCGGATGATGATGAAAACTTGTGAACGTCAGTTAGTAAAGGTTACACGAAACACTTTACCACAATATGTTAACTATAACTATTTGCCGTTCTAAAATCCGGTCATTATGCACCGGTACACGCCTAGCATTATGATATTCTTAATTGCCTTAAAAAACGACGTTAACTCGGCGTTGGAACAAATGTTAATGAGTTGGGTTATTTCTCATTTACATATTACCCAGACGTACAAAGCTAGCAAAATAAAAGCCCATGGTGTGAATTTTGAATCATTTACGCGTGCATGACAAGTTGGGTTATTTCTCATTTACATATTACCCAATATATTCACGGCCCAAGCCCATTAAGTCTAATGTTCGGTTAATTGAGAACCATGAACACAATTTTATTCATGATGCATACTGTATTATTTTTGTATGTTTATCTAAGGAACCTATAAGGCCAATGCACGCCTTCTTAATCAACTACAAGCATGGGCGGAATCAACCACCGGGTTCATAAATTATTTGAACACATTGCATCATAAACATAGTTGTTTCTGACGAGTTTCGTAGTTTGAAAACGCCACAAGATCACTTGTTTATTATCTATACTACTAATTACATACTCCGTGATGTAAGTAACCAAACTCATTATCAAACATGGCACTTTAGTTATAAACTCACATGCACATGTTGATATCGCACAAGGTCTAAATGTTTGAGTTAACTACATTTTTGGTCCTCGTGGTTTGTCGGGTATAACAGTTTTGGTCCAATAGTTTAAAAAGTAACGGATCCAGTCCAAGATCCGACGACCCGTAACACTTTTGGTCCAATTTTTAGTTGACCGTTTGTTTGACCAGTTAAATAATATGAAATGTCTAAAATACCCTCATATTGATAAATTGAATGTCTTAAATACCCTCCTTGCATTCTTTCACTCTTCTTTCTATTTTTAATTTTCAATTATTAATACTAATATTATTATTATTATTATTATTTCAACATCCTTATCATCAAATAGCATCTTCATTCCATCATAATTCAGTTTAGCAACCACTCAAAATCAATACATCCATCTTTAAATTAAACATCCACAAATAAAAATCTAGAATGAAGACAAGTATAACTATAAGTTTCAATAATGTTTCTGCTCCAATACAATCTATCTAAATCTTCTTAACCCGTATCAAAGTATCAAACTTATACTTGTCTTCATCATCCTTTCAACAACAAACACACAACCAAATATATACACATTCACATATTCAAACCTACCACCATCCAAACATGAAACCACCACCACCATATACGAAACATAGAACTGAACGATTGAATAAATTAGGCAAGAGGTTCTCGTTATTTGTTTTCTTGTAGTAGATGTTCCCTCACTCTCCTAATCGCTGCTTCCTTCTCCAATCTTCCTTCTCCATATACGGCTAGATCTGGACAAGTTTTTTAGTTGTGAATTATTCATGCAACCACCACCAAAAACCCACGCCGCTGCCACCACAAACCATCACCAGTAATGGTCAAGATCCGACACCACTAACAATGAATTGTTGATTTATGAAGTTTATTTGTGATTTGAGTGGAAAGTCTAAGGTTAGGGTTATCTTGAATCTGATCTACTTTCTTTTTTTTCTTTTTCCTTTTATTTATTTATTTATTTATTTATTATTATTTTTTTTTTTTTTTTGCTTTTTTGTTGTTGTCCAGATTTAGCATAAATCTGTTTGATGGGAAGGATGAATGTTTAGATTGATGAGTGTTTAGAGTAGAAAAAGGGAGAAGATGAAGAGTAGTGTGGTGGAGTGGTGTGTCTTATCTCGGTATGTCGCCGGAGGAGGGGGTGGTTGCCGGTGATTTTTGGCCGGAAATCTGTTAAGGGATAAAGAATATGAATGTGTTTATGTGGGTGGGTGAGTGGGTGCTCGTGTTTATGTATTTGTGGTAGAGAAAAGGAAGTGAATGACACAAATACCCCTAAAACAAACGGTCAATCATAGTCAATTTAATGGAATCATGAAAGATGGACCAAAAGTGTTACGGGTCAGCGGATATTGGACAAGATCCGTTACATTTCAAAATTTTGGACCAAAACTGTTATACCCGGTAAACCACGAGGACCAAAAATGTAGTTAACTCTAAATGTTTTATGATTGATTGCTTCATAACAACTGTATATGTTATAATTAAGGACACTTGATTGCTATGAATTTCTTGAGAGAGACATGTTATAGCATATTGAATTATTGATATCACAATGAAACATTTTAGATAGAAGAAATCTTCAAAATCAACATCTTCTTTTATCATGGTGACCACATAAGTTTTTCAAGTATGGTAAAATAAATTTGAGGCTTCGGGTTAAAAAGGTAGGGGTTCATTTGAGCTATTTATCCTATAAATAAAAAATTATATAATTGGTTGTTGAATTTGTTAGCTTTTGAGCGGGTGCAATTGACGCCCCTGAATACAATGTGGCTCCGCCAGTGTCTACAAGTGTTACGCCCCCAAATTAGAAAGTCATGCACTAGTGAGTATCTTTTCGGGGTTCACCAAAAATCATGATGTAAAAACATTATATCTTACTGATGTGAGACAAGTTGTTACAATAAGCTATCAAACTTGTCTTAATACGATGCAAGTATGCAACATATTGGATGAGATGCCTTTTCGAACTCTTAGACAGTATTTTCAACCGAGTTATTTCTTTCGGGCATTTGCTATGTGCAACGATTTAGTAAGAGTTTGTGAATGAGAAGATGTGACTGAAAAAATGATACTTATTTATTTTAAGGTGATGATTAAAAAAAAACAACTCAAAAAACATGTTCTATTGTGCTTGACTTCTTTGCAAACGGAGTTTTCTCACTTCACATTTTCTTTCACGGATGGATCAAGCCTAAAATTCGTTACATGTAACATAAAAAATGTGGAAATGGTACACATACACAAAAATCAAAATTTCAACATATATCTTCTATATAATAGGAGAAAAATGTTTTGTAACAATCTATACTACATTATAAATTATTTGGAACATTCTTAAAATGGAATGCATAAAAAATTAAAATTCAACATTTACTTATAATGACAAATTTTAATAAGTACATCTATAATAGCATTGGTTGCAACCCTTTAAAGCACTTTTTGTAGACAAGTTTTTTTAAAAAAATAAAAAAAGAAAATACAAAGTAATTTAAAGTAAGGAAAAAAAACGTCTATAACAATAATTACCCAATAAATGTTATTTTTAAAACACCCCTAATATGAAGAATACTTGTTATTATACATATTGTACAACATAATAAAACACACAAAGCTTCATACAATTTATATTTAAAAGCAAGTTAATGGTACATATGGTTTTAAAATACGGACCGGACCAACGGGTTCAACCGGGAACCGGAGTCGCCACCGGTTCGGCTAGCGCACAAAAATCGTCCGAAAACGATATTATTAAATCAATAGAGTTTCAAAATGCATACTAATTTACAATATTCAAAAAAATTATTAAATCGCAAGAGTGCCTCGAGAAACAACATATACACCTTTTAGAATTGTTTTGATAAAACTTACCGTAAAAACAAAAAACTTTGTTTTCTAAAAATCGAATGATTTTTTCAAATCAAAGTATGCAAAGTGCTAATTGTTAATTTATATGATTATACACATTTACACATATCTATCTATACTACATTATAAAGCATTTGGGACATTCTTAAAATGGAAGGCTTAAAAAATTAAGATCCAACAATTACTTATAATGGCAAATTTTAATAAGTACATCTATAATAGCATTGGTTGCAACCCTTTAAAGCACTTTTTGTAGACAAGGTTGTTTGTTTGTTTGTTTGTTTTTTGTTTGTTTTTTTTTTTTTTTTTTAAATATAAAAAGAAAATACAAAGTAATTTAATGTAAGGAAAAAAATGTCTATAATAATAATTACCTAATAAATGTGATTTTTAAAACACCCCTTATATGAAGAATACTTGTTTTTATACATATTGTACAGCATAATAAAACACACAAAGCTTTATACAATTTATATGTAAAAGCAAGTTAATGGTACATATGATTTTAAAATACGGACCGGACCAAGGGGTTCAACCGGGAACCGGAGTCACCACTGGTTCGGCAAGCCCACAAAAATCGTCTGTGTGGAAAACTAGAAGGGGGGGTTGAATAGTTTACCGCTTTTTCGATTCTTATTTAGCTTAAATAACCTTTGAGAACTTGACGTTTGGTTAAAGATATAAACACAACTTAATATGTTTGATTCTTTGAAAAGACTTTTCATGTGAGTAACAATTCTAACTTAACTTGTTTCATACTTTGAAAAGCTTTACTTGTAATGATCCTAACTTTGCTTGTTTAGTTCTTTGAAAAGCTTTACTTATGTTTAAAGATATAAGAACAACTTTACTTGTTTTGGTTCTTTGAAAAGCTTTATATGTGATCAACAATTCTAACTAAACAACAACATATAATGAGCAAAGATAGAGAAAGAAACAATCAAACCACAACACGATAGTTTATCGTGGTTCGGCTACAAGGACTCATTTTCCTTGCCCTACATCCACGCCCCGAGTTTCCAACTCGAGAGTTATAAACACTAATCAACAAGCTCCTTTCACCGGCGGAGAAAACCTTACACGTCGCTTATACTTTTACCGACACAAAGCTAGATGTCGAGTTCTTTTACATGGGTTCAACCACTCCCGTACGTCGCTTACACTTTTACCGACACAAAGCTAGATGTCGAGTTCTTTACCAAGGGTACAACCACTCCCGTTAGTTCTTTTACTAGGGTACAACAACTCCCAACACACTACGTATTTTGAGACCTAAAATACTAACCAATAACTTCTACATACATGACACACATGAAGTATAAACTACCAAAGCTTATACATGACCAAGCTACCAAGACTTGCAACTTTAGAGTTGAAGCTTGCAACTTCTTGAATGATCTTGTGGAGTTCCTTGCTACATAAGAGAATCACACAAGTCAAGGGTTACTGAGTTAGTTGAGAGAATATGTGAGAATAAGTCCTAAAGGGTTACACAAAACAAACAAATGGTTTGGTATTTATAGCAAACCAAACTGCAAGCTTGGCGGATCAAGCGGAACCCTCAGATGGGTTCCGCCCGTGTACCCCCAGGGTACCGCCGGGTCTGCAGTAGGTTTTTGCAATAACTTCCCAAACCAAACAATGTCTTGTCTCATAACTTCTAGCAACCAAACAATGTCACATCACTTAAAGTAAGTCAAACATGATACTTGCAAGCAACATGAAAGCAAGTCAAACACATAACTTGCCATAAATACATAATGACAAAACTTGCCATAAATGTGATGTGACTATTTCTAATTTAAGAAATAAAACCAATGTTTAGTTTAAAAGAAAATGTAAACATTAGTTAAACAAGACTTAAACACTCAAAGTGATAATTTACTTTTAGCTAAAGTTCATACTTTGTTATTAACAAAACTTAGCAAAGATCGTAAAATATAAATAACGTTTTTAGGCGATATTTGTATTAACAATCTCCCCCTTTTTGTTGATGACAAAACATAAACTTTATTTAAAAGTAAGTCATGAGATTTAGTGTTAAGTCTTATAAAGTTAGTAATGAAACTTGTTTTTGCAAAGAGTTAGCTACGCGGAAGTTTAAAATAATAGAGCAAGTTTCATATAAATTCTCCCCCTTTTTGTCGAAACAAAAAGAAGAGTAGCGAAGCGGAATTATAGGCATGCTCCCCCTTGGTTGATACTCCCCCTAAATGGAGTGCCAAGAGAGGAGACATGGATTTTGAACCTACAAAAGAAAAGTTAGTTTCCGCACAAGATAAGTCATGAAAGCATTTCATGTTTAAAAACATAACTAAGAGTTGTGAAGCGGAATAAAGCAAAACTCATGCTCCCCCTTGAATGTTACTCCCCTAAATGGAGTTTCAAGGAAGGAAAACATGGATAATGGACCTACAAAAAGAGAGGTTAGTTTCTAAAACACAAGATTTATGTATGGTACCATATAAAGGTGTAGTTCACATATCATACCTAAAATGGTCAACAAACAAAGAAAACCTTGTAGTGTAATGAACTTCATTTCATGGAAAATTTAGACTTCTTAAAAAGTCAAAGACAAGAAGTTTTGGTTACACTATCCTACCTCTAGAAATAAAGAAAAAGCTACAAATAAGCTACGACCATAAAAAGCTATAAGGAAATCATCATTTTCCTTTGTGAGAAACATTTTCCAAAAACAAGGCTAAGGTTGTTTAAGGAAGAAAATGTGGGTTGTGGTTGTAGCGGGCTTTAGTTTGAAGGTTGAGAGGGTGACACGGGCTTTGGTTTGTTGGTTTAAATGGGAAACATTTTCCAAAAGAAACGGTTTTGTTTAATTTTGGAGACTCTAAACTTGAGACGTTCCACAATGTGGTTTAGGATAAACCTTATTTTATTGGATAGGGTGAAACAACAATGGTTTTGGGTGATGATACTCTTGTTGTGGTGGTTGGTTGTGGTCGAAAGACTCATTTTGGTTAAGCAATGACCTTGGTTATTCATTTGTGAAAGGTGGTGGTTGTTTTTGGTCTTGGTGGAAGATCATTGAGATGCTTTTATTTTCTTATACGAAGAAAATAGAGATTTAAAGTGTTGGGAAGGTTCTTGAGGTGGTGGTAGTTATTGTTGTTGTGGTGGTTGTTGTTTGAACAAAATGGTGTAGGCTTGGTTATTTGTAAATGGTTACCATGAAGGTTTTTGTGAATGGGGTGAAACACAAATGATTGTAGGTGTGTATGACCTTGATCATTTGGAAAAATTGAGGATTTAGCATAAAGGTAGGCCAAACTCTCAAGCAATGACGGTGGATGAGGTGCATCATCCAATGACTCGTTTGGTTGAAATATTGGTTGTTGATGGGTTTCCATTTGGGCAATGGTGTTAAAAGGTGACAATGATGGAGGGCTTGATGGTTTAGGTGATAGGTTTTCAAAAGTTTCCAATAGTGGATGTGGTGATGTTGGTGGTGTATGGAAAAGTTCCATTGGTGTAAGTGTTGAAGTAGCAAGATTAAGCAAATCTTGAATAGTGATCACATTGGTATTGAAATATGTTGAGGATGGTGTTGAGGTAGTGAGGTTAAGGAAATCTTGGATAGGTGAAGAAATATTAAGCGAAGCATCACTTGAAGATGATGTAATACCCCCAAAATATCGTAGCGGAAGACTGTGTCATAGGGGTGCTACTTCATAATACAAAGTACAAGGTATAGAAAACGAACTCTAAATGAGACGTTTTGAAAAGTTACCATTCGATTAATAAATTCCGAGTTACAAACTTGAGATTCCAAAGTATGATACATAAATGTATACAAAGTTTTGAATGGTAAATGATAAAAGCGTAAGTCTTCAGAATATGCAGCTTGACTCTAAGTTCCACGCACTAGCTATCGCCTTACTAACCTGAGATAAACATGCTAAAGTGTCAACACAATGGTTGGTGAGTTCATAGAGTTTGTCTTAAAACAGTTGAAAAGCTTTAAGAGAATATTCGCACAGCAAAGGCATCGTGAATCCACTCAGTTGCAGGTCCCGCCATAAGAGACTTGCAACCTGTGTGTTCACAACCCACTGCTAATATATAGTTTCTAAGGATTATATTCACCCATGGTCACGTCATTTTGGACCCATAGACGGGGAACCACCATCCCAAATAGTACATGTCACCCAACGTCTCGAATCTTGGACTTGGGTGGGGGGGGGTAGGCCCATACTAGTACTATTAATACCTCTCCTTTGACAGCATAGAGTATTGTGTATGTACGTAAATACAAATCTTGTATTTAAATTAAGCAAGTATAGTGTAACAAGTATGTATAACGCAATCAAGTATAATTATCATGTATAACGCATTTAAGTATAATGCCAATCAAGTATAACAAAATCAAGTATAAATGTTTTGAGTATTTGTACAAGTAAGCAAGTAGTTGAGCATGTATCCCCCCCCAAGAGTTAAAACAAGTATAAAAAGAGTAGGGGCTATGACTCACCTTAAGCTTATGTAATGAGAAATGAAAGTGGTAGTCGAATAGCGAAAGTCTCTAAGAGCAGCCTATAATAGAACGTTGCGACTTAGGTTTGGAGTAACGTCTAAGAATACGAAGAATTGCCCATATATGTCTTGCATAATGTTCATGATGTAGTACTTTAGTATATAGTGTAAGTCTTTGAATATAAATTGTTTATGAAACATGTATAGGTTGTACATCTCTTACTACCGTTCGGGCCGACATAATTCAGAAGTCATGGAGTAAACGTTCGAGGAGCCAGGACACTTTAATTCGTAAATCCACAACTCATCTCGACGGCTTACTTAATGAACTCCTCACATGAGGCTCCCTACTATTGTAGTATTTGATAACATATATATAAGTTTTTGATTCTAAAAGTTACATGGTCTTTAGCCGTGGCTTTGCCGTGACCTTGGTCATTGTTACCATGATCTTGAGACTCAACCTTGGCTTTAGCCATGGTTGTGATCTTGGCTTTAGGTCATTAGACCTCTTGGTCTCATCTAATTATAACCATTATATAGTTATTTTGGTCTAAAAATGGGCTGTTAAGAATTTGAAGAAAATTATCACTCAGAATGCGTTTTCAGGGCTCGAGCTTCTTTAATCCTGAACGAAAACGTCGTTCCGGACAACTTTCGTGTTTTAACTTTTTGATGAATCGGACCATAAGTGGGACTTTCAAAATCAAAATTTGATCAGAATGCTATTTAGGCAGTTTTGCCGTTTTGGTTTCGCTAACTTTAAATGGTCATAACTTTTGACTCGTGTACTCGTTTTGGGTGATTCAAATTGCTATGTTTTCCTTGTTAAGTCCTCTTTAACAGTAAGTAAGTGTCAAATATCAAAGTTATACTATTGTGGTCGTGGTTTTCCATAAAAATCACTAGTTTGCTTGTTTGCTTGTCATAAGTTAACATATGTATACCAATACTCGTTTTATCCATTTTTAAACATCATGAACACAATAACAAGAACATATATAGCATGAAAAGAACACAAAGAGCATGAAAATGATATTGAGCAAGAAAGTGTATAAGGGTTTCTTACAACTTTTGGCTTTCTAAAGAAAGGAAGTCAAGTATAGAACTAGGACACTAAACCTAAGCTTGTAAACCCTTCACCATAACTCTTGTAACCCTTGCTAGCCTTGATCTAACCCTTGTGAAAACCATTTAACTTCAGCCCTAGTACCCTTGTGTAGCTCCTAATTCAACCATGGGATCACCAAACAAACTTAAGAACTAGGTAGAGAATACTAAGACCTTGAACTTTGTAGTGTAACTTGTATATTGAAGATCAAAGGATCATGGTGCTAGGTATTGATGTTGTGGCGTTTTTGGTGATGAAGAAAGGAAGAGATTAGCTTGCTATTTATACTATGAATGAGGAGGTTAGGAAGCTTACTAGGAAATTACAATAACTTGGTGACAAAGTTGTAATTAAGTAATGATCTAAAGAATCAATGGTCAAGATTTAACCATAAGTGTGAATGCCCCCCCCCTAGTGGCGGTTCATGAACTTGGAGAACAAGGTGTGGACTTTTGATGGTATTATCCTAAGTATGTAGCTAGTTTTGACTCCGTAAATTGCTAACCGTAAGTTATTAAGTCACGAAACGTAAAACCGGGTATCCTAAAAATATGAAACTTATAAATATGCTAGAACTTATCAATATACTCCATAATAAAATATAAAATGAGTGGTAGGATCTATCGGGTGCTAAAACCCTGCTAAAAACTGGAAACACGGGTCTAAAACGCGTAATTCGCGTAAAACGCTGAACTGAAAAACGGAAAATTCCGAAACTTTTGGAATTGTCCTAAAATGAGAGAAAATCATATTTCTATTGTTTATAATGTTTTATGGATATATCGGGATGCTGGAAGGACGTTTAAACCTAAAAGTAAATCTCGGACACGGCTTTGTGATTTTTGCAGAAATGATCCGACGAGCGTTAAACTCTCGGATTATCGTTAAAATAGTTTAACTTACGAGAATATGAAATAAAAATTTTGAGATGAATAGTGAAAAGTGAATAGTAAAAAGTGAATAGTGAAATTTTCGGGAATAAAAGTTAACCTGAAATTGCGAATTGTTACAGTCTCTACCCCTTAAGGAGAACTTCGTCCCGAAGTTCAGTTGATGTTAACTACTTACGGTGTGTCTAAGAGAATTCGGGATCTCTAATATAGTGGTGTTTACTCTGATTCGTCTAAGATTCTGGTTAAGGAGTTGTATCGGCTACAATTAAGCCCACTTATTTATAACACATTACTTACATAAAGAAGCGTCCAAATTTATGTAAGTAAGGTCTCATAAACTTATGGTTCGGTGATTTACAATTTCTTTATTTAACTGAAGAGGCGTCCCAATCCATTTAAATAAGGAGATTCTAAATCATCCTACTTAAGAATTTCCGACACAAAATCCGCCTTCTGAGGCCGATAGTAAGATAATCAAGTCATCAAATCCCTAAAGCTAAGCAATAATATTATTTAACTCAAATCTTGTGTCTCATCAAACAAGAACTTTCACAAGATCAAGTTAAATACTTAGTTATTACTGAGCTCCATGTTTTTAATGACTCGACGAATCTCTGGGGCTCCTTATAATACTAAAGTCACATCATCTAACAGCGTGGAACTAAGCAAACCTCTAACCAAAAAGCGTATGTGTATGTAGTGTGTGTAAGGCAAATAAAGAGGAGTGTCCTAATGTATATAGCAGTTATAGTCTAGGCACTAAATGCAACCTAGTTCTCTATAACCAAGGCTCTGGTACCAATCTGTAACACCCCCAAAATATCGCGGCGGAAGACTGTGTCATAGGGGTGCTACTTCATAATACAAAGTACAAGGTATAGAAAACGAACTCTAAATGAGACGTTTTGAAAAGTTACCATTCGATTAATAAATTCCGAGTTACAAACTTGAGATTCCAAAGTATGATACATAAATGTATACAAAGTTTTGAATGGTAAATGATAAAAGCGTAAGTCTTCAGAATATGCAGCTTGACTCTAAGTTCCACGCACTAGCTATCGCCTTACTAACCTGAGATAAACATGCTAAAGTGTCAACACAATGGTTGGTGAGTTCATAGAGTTTGTCTTAAAACAGTTGAAAAGCTTTAAGAGAATATTCGCACAGCAAAGGCATCGTGAATCCACTCAGTTGCAGGTCCCGCCATAAGAGACTTGCAACCTGTGTGTTCACAACCCACTGCTAATATATAGTTTCTAAGGATTATATTCACCCATGGTCACGTCATTTTGGACCCATAGACGGGGAACCACCATCCCAAATAGTACATGTCACCCAACGTCTCGAATCTTAGACTTGGGTGGGGGGTGTAGGCCCATACTAGTACTATTAATACATCTCCTTTGACAGCATAGAATATTGTGTATGTACGTAAATACAAATCTTGTATTTAAATTAAGCAAGTATAGTGTAACAAGTATGTATAACGCAATCAAGTATAATTATCATGTATAACGCATTTAAGTATAATGCCAATCAAGTATAACAAAATCAAGTATAAATATTTTGAGTATTTGTACAAGTAAGCAAGTAGTTGAGCATGTATCCCCCCCAAGAGTTAAAACAAGTATGAAAAGAGTAGGGGCTATGACTCACCTTAAGCTTATGTAATGAGAAATGAAAGTGGTAGTCGAATAGCGAAAGTCTCTAAGAGCAGCCTATAATAGAACATTGCGACTTAGGTTTTGAGTAACGTCTAAGAATACGAAGAATTGCCTATATATGTCTTGCATAATGTTCATAATGTAGTACTTTAGTATATAGTGTAAGTCTTTGAATATAAATTGTTTATGAAACATGTATAGGTTGTACATCTCTTACTACCGTTCGGGCCGACATAATTCAGAAGTCATGGAGTAAACGTTCGAGGAGCCAGGACACTTTAATTCGTAAATCCACAACTCATCTCGACGGCTTACTTAATGAACTCCTCACATGAGGCTCCCTACTATTGTAGTATTTGATAACATATATATAAGTTTTTGATTCTAAAAGTTACATGGTCTTTAGCCGTGGCTTTGCCGTGACCTTGGTCATTGTTACCATGATCTTGAGACTCAACCTTGGCTTTAGCCATGGTTGTGGTCTTGGCTTTAGGTCATTAGACCTCTTGGTCTCATCTAATTATAACCATTATATAGTTATTTTGGTCTAAAAATGGGCTGTTAAGAATTTGAAGAAAATTATCACTCAGAATGCGTTTTCAGGGCTCGAGCTTCTTTAATCCTGAACGAAAACGTCGTTCCGGACAACTTTCGTGTTTTAACTTTTTGATGAATCGGACCATAAGTGGGACTTTCAAAATCAAAATTCGATCAGAATGCTATTTAGGCAGTTTTGCCGTTTTGGTTTCGCTAACTTCAAATGGTCATAACTTTTGACTCGTGTACTCGTTTTGGGTGATTCAAATTGCTATGTTTTCCTTGTTAAGTCCTCTTTAACAGTAAGTAAGTGTCAAATATCAAAGTTATACTATTGTGGTCGTGGTTTTCCATAAAAATCACTAGTTTGCTTGTTTGCTTGTCATAAGTTAACATATGTATACCAATACTCGTTTTATCCATTTTTAAACATCATGAACACAATAACAAGAACATATATAGCATGAAAAGAACACAAAGAGCATGAAAATGATATTGAGCAAGAAAGTGTATAAGGGTTTCTTACAACTTTTGGCTTTCTAAAGAAAGGAAGTCAAGTATAGAACTAGGACACTAAACCTAAGCTTGTAAACCCTTCACCATAACTCTTGTAACCCTTGCTAGCCTTGATCTAACCCTTGTGAAAACCATTTAACTTCAGCCCTAGTACCCTTGTGTAGCTCCTAATTCAACCATGGGATCACCAAACAAACTTAAGAACTAGGTAGAGAATACTAAGACCTTGAACTTTGTAGTGTAACTTGTATATTGAAGATCAAAGGATCATGGTGCTAGGTATTGATGTTGTGACGTTTTTGGTGATGAAGAAAGGAAGAGATTAGCTTGCTATTTATACTATGAATGAGGAGGTTAGGAAGCTTACTAGGAAATTACAATAACTTGGTGACAAAGTTGTAATTAAGTAATGATCTAAAGAATCAATGGTCAAGATTTAACCACAAGTGTGAATGCCCCCCCTAGTGGCGGTTCATGAACTTGGAGAACAAGGTGTGGACTTTTGATGGTATTATCCTAAGTATGTAGCTAGTTTTGACTCCGTAAATTGCTAACCGTAAGTTATTAAGTCACGAAACGGAAAACCGGGTATCCTAAAAATATGAAACTTATAAATATGCTAGAACTTATCAATATACTCCATAATAAAATATAAAATGAGTGGTAGGATCTATCGGGTGCTAAAACCCTGCTAAAAACTGGAAACACGGGTCTAAAACGCGTAATTCGCGTAAAACGCTGAACTGAAAAACGGAAAATTCCGAAACTTTTGGAATTGTCCTAAAATGAGAGAAAATCATATTTCTATTGTTTATAATATTTTATGGATATATCGGGATGCTGGAAGGACGTTTAAACCTAAAAGTAAATCTCGGACACGGCTTTGTGATTTTTGCAGAAATGATCCGACGAGCGTCAAACTCTCGGATTATCGTTAAAATAGTTTAACTTACGAGAATATGAAATAAAAATTTCTGAGATGAATAGTGAAAAGTGAATAGTAAAAAGTGAATAGTGAAATTTTCGGGAATAAAAGTTAACCTGAAATTGCGAATTGTTACAGATGATGAGCTTGACTTGACGGTTTTGTTGAAGCAACAAGGTTTGACACTAATCCTAGTGGCTTTTGAGAAGAATTTTGATGGTTATGGTGTGATTTGAATTGTTGCAAAACTTTCAAATTTATAAGGTTGAAAAGGTGTTGAAATGGGTGTTTGGATTTGATGTTCTACCATTCAAAGAATGAGGTTTCAAATGATTTTCATGACCATGTCACATCATCTGATGTTAATTCAATGAATAGGATGGAGTGAAAGACCAACCTAAGCACTCAATGCTTTGTGATCATGGGAAGTGGTTTGGTTGAAAATGTATCAAAGGTTTGAAGGATTGGTTTGACCATAGTGGTTTTACACTTATCCGGGCGGTTCTACGGAGTGGTCGTGATTTTGGTTGTATAAATCTCAGGGATTTCAAGGATCCCTTAGAAGGGTTCCTTCCTTTATGTTTGAGGGGTCCTTGAGATTGTTATGGTTAAATTTGAATTTTGGCGGAAAGTGTCTTCCTAATTGTTTTAGTGAGTGAGGTTTGTTCCAATATGGTTGTTGGTGTTAATGAATGATGTTTCTCACTTGGGATAATGATTTGACGCTTTACAAGTTATGATCTTAAGAAAAATGTTCAAAAATTTTCTGCAGGTACTGGCGGAACCCTCACAATACACAGGCGGAACCCTGTTTTGGGATCCGCCTGGTCCGTTGGGCCAATTCTGGAAAACCCAGAAAATACACTGGCGGAACCCAATTTTGGGTGCCGCCAGTGCTGCTAAAAGTGGCAGTCCACTATTTTGACCCGCGAAACGATTTTCAAATTTTTCGAAAACTCTTGAAAATGAAAATTTATTATATGACTGATTAGGAAATGCAAAAATTAGGCACATAGACATTCATCTCTTAGGACTTTGACCGGGGGCTAACGATTTTCACTAAACTTAGTGAAATTTATCATAAGCATGAAAATTTGACAACATGCCAAATGTTGTCTTCCTGCATCATTGTTAGTTCCTACAGGTTCCAAATAGTACCAAATATCCTACTAACACACAAATACATAACATGTAATGTTTAAATGACCAAATCGTGCAACTAGCACCTAGTGCCAAACACTCCTACACACCCGCTCTCATAGACAGTCAATCTTCTTCTTGAGCATTTCAAGAAATCTCTCGATGTTTTTGAACATCCCCTTTGTTTGCTTGAACTCCGCCGACTCATTTGGAATATCCGAAAGTTGGAAAATGTATTCTAGATGTGGGAGCCTAGAGTTGGGCAAAGCCTAGAATTGGAAAATGTTTACCTTGGGCTTTGTAGGTTCTCCTATCACTTAGTGGGACAGCAGCATGTGGAATAAGAGAGTAGTCTAGGTGAAGACCTCTAGGAGTTGATGGAATGGGAGAGATGAACCAAAAGAGATGGGTCAAGAGCATTCCATATGTCATAGACATTGTGCCTTGCACGGGAATGTTGGTCATGTGGTAGACAAGGTTGAAGGGTTGCCTAACGGAAAAGGAGTAGAACATGTAGCAAAGGCAAATATTGATGTGATCCCGGTTTCCTATGGTGCTAATTACATTGGTTCTAAGGAGTTCTTCCCATTTCTTGAATTGGGGCTTGAGTTCATTGAATTCCATTCCATGTGGGTCCTTGATGACCTCATTTCCGGTTCTAGTTCTCCTAGTGTTGGTGGTCCTAATGAAGAGGTGGTTACGAAGTTCATCTTTAGACACAAGAGGGGTATCATAGGGATGGATGCGGTCAAAGAGTGTGTCACGAGTTGAGAGAGAGTGCAAGTCGGAGTAGATGCAAGTACCATGGTTTGGGACACCTAGGATTTGAGCAAACTCCTCGAGAGTGAAGGAGTATTGATGACTACTAGCCCTAAAGTTAATAGACATGCGACCATACTCATCCTTGGAAAGGGTGACGGATGCATAGAATTCTAAAATGAACCTAGAACAAATAGGCTTGTCGATTTCTAAGAGACACTCTAAAGTTGATTGTGGCAAATTCCGTATAGAGGTTTGTACCTTCTAAGAAGGATGGATCAATGGTTCTACCCTTATGGACATATTGTTTTTCTAAGGCTTTGAAGACAACGATTTGAGTTTGAGTAAGACCTTTGGTTTTGTGGTGTTTGGGTAGGTACTTGATGGTGTCCTTGTGGTCGTAGTGAGTTAGAGGAGGCATGATGATTCCTAGAAAATCAAAATTTCACATTTTAGTCTAAGTATACAACTATTGTAATGTGTATGTTCTAGTGTGTGCCTATATGAAAACAATGTGGAGGTGCGGTTGACTTGACTCATTTTGATGCTAAAAAAAAATTTTGTAAAGCAAGTGATGTTTCAATGACGTTTTTCATTTGTTTTAACAATGTGGTGAACGGTGGTAAAGTATGGGTGACGACTGAGAGTGGATATGTGAAATGAGGTGGTGATTGTTTGACAACACTTAAAGCTTGGATATCTTCTTTGTGTTCTTCACTTGCTAGAAAGTGGAAGAGACGCATTTCATAATGAAATTCACGAGAGTATGGATATGACAATTGCGCTTTGTTTCAAAGAGCGACACAAAGGTGAACATAGGTTTATGTATCATGAAAGGTGGTTTAATCTTAATAGGTTAGGTTATAGTTGGGATGACACACTTGTTTGGTTACATTGTGGAATCTTTTTGTGAAGATGACTAGGTGGAGTTATTGGTGAAGATGATATTGACTCTTGGTTTCTTTCAGGGCATGGAAATGGTGGATGACTCGATATTGATAGGACAAAGGATAACTCGATATTGAAATGGTGGATGACTCGATATGATATGACAAAGGATAACTTGGTTTCTCATTTCACATTGGTTGTTTGAGGTTTGAGTGATGAAAGGTTATGAGGAAGATGCTTGAGGTTTTGTTCATTTTGTGAATCTTATGGGTTGATGGTAAGTTGGAGTTGTGAGTAAAGAGGTGTTTGGTTTTGAACTTAAATAAAACATTCTGTGGCTTTGGCGGACCAGGCGGAACCAAAAAATGGGTTCCGCCCGTATGGTCTGAAGGTTCCGTAGGTACTGCAGGGAAAAACTTAAAAGGAATTGTCTTGATTTTTGTGGTTTTAACCTAATGTTCAAAAACTAAGGTTTTAGGTCTTATGAGTCTTTGACTAAGCCTAGGGATTATGAATGCTTCACATTCAAGAGATTTTGTGAACGCGTTGATGGAATAGTTGACGTAGAAGACTTTCTTAGTTAAGACGTTCCTCAATGAACAATCTTACCAAGGCGATGATGAGGGATCACAATATGTCGACTAAGAACATAATGGATTGAATTGTTGCCGAAGTCGATGCTTCCAATGTTGATGAGATAAATTCCGTTGTTGACACGAGTTTGCTTGGAGCTTGTTGATTGTGCTTCTCCATCCGATACTAATTTGAGAATCTTACGCGTTTTGGAGAATCATTGGGTAAGTAAGTATAAAAGTGCAAGTACCACTTGTGCTTTTCTTATCAACTTATTACCGACATAATTCCATTTGGCATACACTATGGTTTCTATTCCCGTTCTTTTGGGAGACCATAATCCTAGTTGTGTAGTACCTTATGTTGTATCCAAATAGGCTCAACTAAAGAGTTGTTTTAGGATCTTCTTTAACACGAGCACATAGACGAAAGCTAAACATAATGTTGAATCTAAATGTTATGAGAACAGGTAGTCTTCCAAACATTTCTCTATGTTTAGTTTTTACCTACGGATTTACTAATCTCATTCTTGATAAGTCATCAATAACTTAACTATTGAGAACAAGAGAGCAACTAGGAATGTCTTTAAGTTAAAATCCCTTACTTTTGTGGCTTGCTTTTATTATCAAAAAGTCTTTCAAATATTGAGACAATACTCACTTGATTACTTTGAAATATCAATTTTATTTCACTAGTTGTTTTATTCTAAATTCCAAAAAATTGTTTTCGTTGAATTTGTTTAGACACAACTATGACCTATAAATCAAGTTTTATGACTTATGTCAATTTTACTTGATTTTATGTTTAACTCAAGGTGAAAAGATGTTGTTTTGTACTTTTACTCCATGCTTGTCTTGCCATCATTGGACTTTCGACTAAGTTATCATCTACCAAAGATGATATCATAGAAGGAGGAGATCACTCGTTAAATGTCATATTCAACGACTCCTCGACTCTTTAGGTTTTCTTACTTAAGACACTATGAACTCTATTTATTTTTAAAAAGTCCAAGAGGTACAACATCATTAGACTATGTGTCACATTTGATGTGTAAATCCTAGATGTTGAAAACTTATTTTCTTTCACACATCCTAATATATGCTAATGTGATTTATTTTACCTTGTGTGTTTTATGTGAGATTATCATAAAAGAGTGATTGAAGAACGACACAATTAAAGACTCAAAGTATGGTGTTTGAGAAAATTGTTTAACAAAGGTTTGTTTTGCAAGCATCACCAAAGTGTTAGACATTTTAACACTTAGGAAATTCTTAATTAGCTCACTTGTAAGCAAGAGTTGAGTGAGACATACTCAAGAGTTTTTCGTGTTTATCTCTTGATGGTTAAATAACCAAAACACCTTATATCTCCTACTAGTACTAAAGACTAAATTCCTCGTTGCATAGAATCTAATCTTAGTTATTTACAAATAGCAGGTAGACACTCTAGAGTATTACAAATAACACATATTTGAGCACATAATGCTAGAGACAAGATATAACCAAAGTCAAGTTTAAGTAATGCGTACCTTTTAAATTGCATAAAGATGCTATCAAGCGGATAAGCATTAAGCGTAAAAACTTGGTTTGACGACATGCTTTGAAACTCAATAACTCATGTATCCAAGAAGGTTAGACAATCATATAAAAGCAAAGAGTATGATAATCTTAATTCTTTTATCATGAGTTTCTTTTAGAGATAGAATTATCTCTAAATCTCTCTTCTAGGTTAGACAAATTTTACTTGCTTTGTTTCATTAGTTAATGGTGCTTTTGAGTTAAATCCTAGTCCGGTTTTATCTTTAAACAACCTTTGACTCCTCAACAATCTTTCAAGAGATTTTGAGCTTTCATCAAATTTAACTAGTAATTTTTCCTTTCTCATTTTGCATTTTAATCTCATGTTTGTAATCTAGACACAATTTACATTCTAGATCAATTTCAACATTACTCTTAATTCTAGACATTTTATCTTCTAACAAGATTTCCTTTTCAAAGATATTCTTAAAAGATTTTGAAGACTCATTCTTGAAGATAATTTTTAGGTCCATGTTGCATAAACGTTTAGACTCATTTTCTAGTTTAGAATACCCTAGGATAAATTAATCAAAGCAAAAGAGTTTGATTTCAAAGTGTACCTTGCTTGATGTTTTATCTAGTATAGAATCACAAACCGGATGATTGACTTCATCTTCATCCGAGTTATTCCATGAATCGCAAGCAAGACTACTACGAGCTTGACACGAGTAATCACCTTAACAAACACCTTGCTTGTTGTATCAATAAGTTGACAATAAACTACCGGATCATTGTCTTCGTCAACATCCATTACATTCCAAGATACGCAAGTAGGTTCATCAAAACACACGTACTCATCTTCACTTGTACCTTCATTTAAAACATTTAAACTAGTAGCACATGTATTAACTTCTACTAAAAGTCTATCAATTAGTTTTTCTAAAACTTCTAATTCATATGTAAGATCAAATTGATCATCTTTGACTTGACATATTTCTTGATGAAAGTTTACCATATTTTTCCAAACATCATTAGCCTTTTGACAAAAATTCATTTTTTCATATTTGGTACTAAAGCTTTGTAAAGCATTGTTTTAGCTTTAGTATTTTTATCAAGTTTAAGATAGTTATCTTGGTTTTCAAAAACTTGTTTTCTTTGGTTCGAAATTACCAAAAGAAATAATATGCCAAAGATGTTGATCAATTGATTTCACATAGTTTTCAAAATTACTTTTCCATTCAAGTAAGTTTTCCTTTTCAAATAGCGGTTGTTTTGAATAGGTTGCCCTTCTTTGAGATTTTCAAAATCCATGGATCGATCCAAGTTTTAAAATACATTCTATTTTAAAAATCTTGAGTAACGTAGCTCTTGATGCCAATTGTGGAAAACTAGAAGGGGGGGTTGAATAGTTTACCGCTTTTTCGATTCTTATTTAGCTTAAATAACCTTTGAGAACTTGACGTTTGGTTAAAGATATAAACACAACTTAATATGTTTGATTCTTTGAAAAGACTTTTCATGTGAGTAACAATTCTAACTTAACTTGTTTCATACTTTGAAAAGCTTTACTTGTAATGATCCTAACTTTGCTTGTTTAGTTCTTTGAAAAGCTTTACTTATGTTTAAAGATATAAGAACAACTTTACTTGTTTTGGTTCTTTGAAAAGCTTTATATGTGATCAACAATTCTAACTAAACAACAACATATAATGAGCAAAGATAGAGAAAGAAACAATCAAACCACAACACGATAGTTTATCGTGGTTCGGCTACAAGGACTCATTTTCCTTGCCCTACATCCACGCCCCGAGTTTCCAACTCGAGAGTTATAAACACTAATCAACAAGCTCCTTTCACCGGCGGAGAAAACCTTACACGTCGCTTATACTTTTACCGACACAAAGCTAGATGTCGAGTTCTTTTACATGGGTTCAACCACTCCCGTACGTCGCTTACACTTTTACCGACACAAAGCTAGATGTCGAGTTCTTTACCAAGGGTACAACCACTCCCGTTAGTTCTTTTACTAGGGTACAACAACTCCCAACACACTACGTATTTTGAGGCCTAAAATACTAACCAATAACTTCTACATACATGACACACATGAAGTATAAACTACCAAAGCTTATACATGACCAAGCTACCAAGACTTGCAACTTTAGAGTTGAAGCTTGCAACTTCTTGAATGATCTTGTGGAGTTCCTTGCTACATAAGAGAATCACACAAGTCAAGGGTTACTGAGTTAGTTGAGAGAATATGTGAGAATAAGTCCTAAAGGGTTACACAAAACAAACAAATGGTTTGGTATTTATAGCAAACCAAACTGCAAGCTTGGCGGATCAGGCGGAACCCTCAGATGGGTTCCGCCCGTGTACCCCCAGGGTACCGCCGGGTCTGCAGTAGGTTTTTGCAATAACTTCCCAAATCAAACAATGTCTTGTCTCATAACTTCTAGCAACCAAACAATGTCACATCACTTAAAGTAAGTCAAACATGATACTTGCAAGCAACATGAAAGCAAGTCAAACACATAACTTGCCATAAATACATAATGACAAAACTTGCCATAAATGTGATGTGACTATTTCTAATTTAAGAAATAAAACCAATGTTTAGTTTAAAAGGAAATGTAAACATTAGTTAAACAAGACTTAAACACTCAAAGTGATAATTTACTTTTAGCTAAAGTTCATACTTTGTTATTAACAAAACTTAACAAAGATCGTAAAATATAAATAACGTTTTTAGGCGATATTTGTATTAACAGTCTGAAAATGATATTATTAAATTAATAGAGTTGAAAAATGCATACTAATTTACAATATTTAAAAAAATATTATTAAATCGCAAGAGTGCCTCGAGAAACAACATATACACCTTTTAGAATTGTTTTGATAAAACATACCGTAAAAACTAAAAACTTTGTTTTATAAAAATCGAACGATTTTTTCAAAGCAAAGTATGCAAAGGTGCAAAGTGCTAATTGTTAATTTATATGATTATACACATTTACACATATCTATCTATCTATATTATATATAATGCATGAAGCACTCTCTCTCTAAAATTTTCAGATTTACAAGAAATAATGCATGGTTTACAACACTTTAATGCACCTAATTTTCAGATTTACAACAAAGTAGCATATTGTACAATAAAAACAAGCGTGGTGTCATTTTAAGACCAAAATTATATCAAACAACATTAATGCTAATAAATGGTAGTCATTAAAACACCCCTTATATAAAAAATACAAATTATCAATCATTGTTTACAACTATTTAGAGCACAAAGATAACTAAAAAAGTACTATCCAACACATATAATTAATACACTATTTAATTTACACTCTCACTAAAATACTCAACCATTTTACCGCAATGTACAATCAAATTAAGGGTGTGTTTGATTACCACTTAATGGAATGATTAAGTGCTGATTGTCAAAAACTTAATTGGACAGATGTTTGATTAAAAAAAAATGAGCGCTGAATGATAAGTAAATGCGCTGAGCGATTTTGACAATGAAGCATGCAAAATGATTAAGTGAGCACTTGGTCTTCTACAAATTCTCCAAATACCCACCACCCACGTCACCTTGGCCTTTAAAAAAATTCACAATACCTTATCAGCACATGGTCTTCTATAGTTCTATCCCATTTATTCATTTTAAAAAAACAATAAATAATCATTAGTTATAATTAGCATGCTGTATACTTTTTTTATGTTGAACATTGAATTAGTACAAGTATTCGATATATATATATATATATATATATATATATATATATATATATATATATATATATATATATATATATATATATATATATATATGTAGTCGTTGGTTAGATTTTATAAAGTTAATTTTGTATAATGGTCTCTCTTTATCCGATTAATTCATGAATTTCGAGTATGTTAGTATATAAATATAAATCGATTTATATTGTTTTATATATTCGTAATTTATGATCTTTCGATAAGACTATTTACATTTTTTTGTTTATTCCAACATTACTTTCTTTATATTATATTTTTATTCGAGTTAATAACTTTTTTTATCAAACGATATATTTTGTTCAATGCAAAATCAGACAGAAGGTTAAATTGGTAATTTCAAGCAACTCGGATTGCTCATTCAGAACAGATATCAAACAACCATTTTCACTCAGAATAATGTTCACTCAGCATCTTAGAATCAATTCAGCAGCTTTGATTCATTCAGCGTTAAATCATATTTTTTTTATCAAACGGCCCCTAAGCTTCCAAAAAATTAACCTTCCAAAACATAAATCTAAAATCCAGTAGTCAAAATTAAAAAAACAAAATGAAACGAGATTTATACTAAATGATTCAACAGCAAAAAGTCTCTACAACTAAAGCCAACAATAATCTTACAAATACAAAATCCATAATAGACAATCAACATCCTACGTACTGTCCACATACACCCTTAAACCATGAAATGAAAATAAAGAAAGAACCACAGTCAACATAACACAATAACTACTCCTTATCAAACAACAGAGACTTGGAATCAAAGAAAGAACAATCTCAGTCTTCTCTTTAATACTCATAAATTTGTTTGTTATAACAAGAGTATAAGAGTAAACCATCATATATATTGAAAGTAATAAGAGGACAACAAACAAACAACCTACCCAAGACCTCTTTAATGAGATCTTGACGAACATAGTGTGCTTCGGTTACGGTTGAAATAAAGAAGGTTTATGTTGCGTTTGTGATAAGGAGATGGAAGAAATGTTATTGTAATGCTGCGTTTTTGATGTGTAGGAAGACGAGCTATTTAGATGTGTGACTGCCATGGAGATATAAGGGTGGATTTATTTGATGTGTTGTGTTCGTTTGTTAATGAGTTATAAGGTTGGAAAGATTGAATATGCTTATTATTTTGGAGAAGGAGATATTTGGCAAGGTTGCAAAAATCGCTAGGCGGTAGCGTGGCGGTCGAGTACCGCCAAGCGATTAATCTGTTAGGCGGGGATTAATCGGGGATTAATCGGATTGGATTTTTTATATATAAAATTAAAAAATTTTAAAACTATATGCCCGATTTAGCCGATCTAGCCGATTTTTTCCGATTTGGCCGATTTATCCTTGATCTGACCGATTTCTATCTGTAACCGAGTTGGCCGATTTATGCCCGATATGGCCGATTTTTATCCGATTAATCGGTACGTTGACCGATATTTGACCAAACCGATTAATAAGGCCGATTAGTGAAAATCGTGGCGGTTAATCCCTGCCTAGCGATTAATCGCCGATTAATCGGCCGCCAAGGCCGATTTTTACAACACTGATATTTGGTGACTGCAAGTTTTTTTTAGATTGAGAGAAGGTTGGATGAGGACCTTGAATGTGCGATGTGTGTTTAGGTTTCCATAATGAAGAACTTATATTCTAAAGGGTGTAGGGTTTGTTGTGGATTTGGGTTGGACATTAGATAATAATTATGGGACTGCTGGATTTTTTAAAGTTGGGTTGCGAATTTTTAGTTAGTATGGGCTAAATTTGAAAATTTTGTTAAATTAATTGTGAGGTTGGGCTTATCTAACTATCTTCACAATATTACCGTGTATCGTTTTTATATTTTTAAAAGTATCGCATGTGCACCCTACAATTTTTTTATGAAATAGTTTTTTTTACTTAAAATCTCGCTATTTGTAAAGTTATTGTCACAAAACGCATATAACTAGAAAACTTTGCTCGCCAAAATTTTAATTTCAGGGTACCCGCCGCCGCATCGCGCGGGTACCCTGCTAGTATTGAGTAATAGATTAGTTGAAGAACTCAAATTCAAAATCGAGCCTTTATATTGGCCCATGAAAGTCAATTTTGGCTTCAATTTGGTAAAACTCATCTAAACTTCGATTAGCAAAATAAACATATATAAAAAACACATGTAGAACAAGCGTTTGGTGTACTAAAGAAAAATGAAGTCAATAGATAATCTCACACGCCCGATGTCTCTTGCTAAAATAAAAAATATAAGAAAACAATCATATCCCACAAATATGATTGAAAAACACAAAGGAAAAATAATATGTCCTAACTTTTATCTAAAGAAACAATATCATGAGGATGATCTCGTGGAAACTCATGAACATATGTTACAAGTTACAGAGTATAAGACAAACAAATCATCAGAAACACATCAAAATCTTTGTTTCGACTTGGTCGAACATATTTCACGTGTAACTTAATTAAAGTTTTATTTATATGTGTGGTGTATTTTAATTTTGAATGTAATGTTTCTAATTATTATGAAGTTTAATTTTAGTATATATCAATTTTATAAAAGAAAATGTGTTTGATAGTGTGCTGAATGGTGACGTGTCGCTAACTTCTCCAGTTTTGGTGACCATTATTGAGTGACAATTATTTTGATAACTTAAACAAAGACCCTAAGGACCAATAACTTCAATCTAAACAAAGCCAAAGGACCTCAAACCAAATAACCCTAACTCATTCCATCATTTAACTCCACATTTCACCAAACCCTAAAAATTTCTTTCTGGAGGCGCGACCCTAAACCCTAAAACAAGACCCTTTTCAATCAGCCAAAATGGGTACATTCTCAAAACACTAATCACTTAATTTCATTACCCAGATCTCAGTTTTTGTAAAAAAGCAATGATTTTTATAAATGTTTTGAATTTTTTTCAGGTATATCACGTGACTCTATGCATAAGAGACGTGCCACTGGTGGCAAGAAGAAGGCATGGAGGAAGAAGCGAAAGTAATCTTTTTTTTAAAAATCTTTTTTGGTTGTTTAGTTTTGTAGTAATGTGTTTGGATGTTGGAAAAAGAGACGAGGAATATTGTTTTTAGGTGGTGTTTGGTATTTTGTTTTGTAAGTGATTTGTGGTAGGAATTAGTATGAGTAAAATGACTAGGTAGAAATGTAGAATAGTGTTTGGATCTGCGTTTAAGTCGTAAAAATCGGATAGTCGTTAGAGTTGGTTTTGGTGCTTCTGAATGTGTTTTTGGCAAAACTAGCTAGTAGTAGGAACTAGGAAGCTTCAGCAGAGAGCAAGGGCGGAGCCAGAACTTTATTGTCGAGGGGGCAAAATATGATAATTTTTAGAAACTACACAAAAAAAATTGGTCCATTGAGGGGGCAAATTACAAATTTAGCTGAAAATTTTCAAAAAATTACGCTACAATTTTTTCCGCCGAGGGGTCACGTGACCCCGGACCCCCTTTATCTCCGCCCCTGGAAGAGAGCAATAGCGTTTATATTTTACTACTACTATTAATAGCTTTTAAACAAAATTTAAAACGCTACTTGCGAAATGCTAAAGGCTAGTTGCTCCAAAAGGTTGCGAGCCAAACATACCGGCCCGGTGACACAGAATAGAAATTGATTCTCTGACGTTAAAATAGTTGTATATTTAATACTTTTACTATGTTTAAATGCTAGAAACTATTTATTTGTGAGTGTTAAGCGCAATAGATTCAATGATAATTTTAGAGTGTAGTGCCAAACATCAAGGTTGTGTTTAGCTACGAGAGTTTTTGGATTTTGTTCACCCACTTTTTTTTGAAACGTTAATGAAAGAAGCCTTTAGCTTTTATGGCATTTTACACTTTATAACTATAGATAGAGCTACATTACTAAATGATTTTGTGAAACGAACTAGCGGCACAATGATGTTTTTGTGCTCTGTAGCTGTATTTGAGTAATGAGTAGTTATGCAAGACTGATTTTCAGTGTCGGAAAATTATTATGGACATCATTATAATAGTTTAAGTGTTCTCTTGTATTAAGGTATGAGCTAGGAAGGCAGGCAGCCAACACTAAGATTTCCTCCAACAAGACTGTACGAAGGGTGAGGGTTCGAGGTGGTAATGTGAAATGGCGTGCATTGAGGTTGGATACAGGTAACTACTCATGGGGTAGTGAGGCTGTGACCCGAAAGACCCGTATTTTGGATGTGGTTTACAATTCATCAAACAACGAGTTGGTCAGGACTCAGACGTTGGTGAAAAGTGCCATTGTTCAAGTTGATGCTGCACCATTTAAGCAATGGTATCTTCAACACTATGGTGTTGACCTTGGTCGCAAGAAGAAAGCCGCTGCCAAGAAAGAGGGAGAGGTATGCTTTTGTTGAAGTTGGCTACGGTTCTATTGAAACTTTTTGTAGTTTTTTATAATGTTGATTACTTGTTTATTGGTGTTAAGTTGTTTCTGCTGCAAGTCAGTATATGATTCACTAATTTGCTCATTAGCTGTACTTAAAACGTGGTTAGCTCACGTTAGATAGTTATTCACAACTATAATTACTAAAAGTTTAGGGGGGGGGGGGGGGGGGTGTTAGATGTGTGAATTGAAAGTAACTATGTGATATTGAATAATCAAAATTAGATAGCTAATTTGCTCATTAGCTGTAAAAAGATGTGGTGCATCAGTGTTTCAACGTGCTCTTGCTGCCTAAAAATGTAACTATTACTGTTTTGTGGTGCTGTGAATTTGACACATACTGATTATTCAGTTATGTTGAGCTCTTAAATGATCGGATAAGTATAGTTAGAACTAGATTACCCAAACACAAGAAACTGGTAATTGTTTCTTGAAAGTTTAATAATCAGACTTTTAATAAACATTAGAAACGTTCAAACACCCCTGTACTCAATACCCATTTTGCTTCTGCTTGTATTTTTGTTTGATTCTGAAAATCTTGGCGGGTAAGTTAAATTTATATACGTAGGAAGCAATGCCTTTCTAGGAGGTATTTAAGCAAAAACCCCTATTGACCAAACATTTTTTTGGAAAAGTTTAATACTTGCGTCTGTAACAGTTGAACATATTTAGTGCTTTTGGTTAGAATGGTTGTCAGACAGTACTAATTTTTTATATCAAATGTCTGAATTTTAGGAAGCTGAAGGTGCCACAGAGGAGACCAAGAAGAGCAACCATGTTGTGAGGAAAATAGAGAAGCGTCAAGAGGAACGCAAACTTGACCAACATGTTGAAGAACAATTCTCCGGTGGTCGTCTTTTAGCTGCAATCTCATCACGCCCTGGCCAATGCGGTCGTGCTGACGGGTATGCTACTTTATTCATCTTGATCTGCGCAAGCAGTTTTAGGTTTCTTTAGGTTTAGGTTTTTTTCGAATAGTAAAAAAGGTGTATATGGCTGTGCATAAATTTCTTAGATAGTTTTCTAATATGTTGTATTTTGACAGGTACATATTGGAGGGCAAAGAACTTGAGTTCTACATGAAGAAGCTCCAGAAGAAGAAAGGAAAGAGTGCTGCTGCTTAAAAAGATATCACTTTATTATTCTTAGGTTATGCTTTCTTTTCTTTGTCATTAAAATGCGCGGGACTGGAATATTGCTTGTTAGGTTTGACATGATGACTAAATGGATCATGTAACATCTGCTGTTGATTCATCTACATTGTTCCAACTTCCAATTTAATGTGTGCACTAATTTTGTCAAAATCAAGACGTGCACAAATGTGGTTACTATACATTGCACTAGATTAAATGATTAGGTTCACAGTGAGCTCAAATTGATGTCATCAATCCCCTAAATGTTTTTAGGAATGTTTGTTGGTTCTTTGTTTTTGGCTCGTCATTAGAACCCCCGGTGAGGGTACGTTATAGGGCATAACGCCTACCTATGACTCGAGCCCCTATATTGGTGGTCGCGTTATTAGTTCCGGCGCCATGCCCAGCAACCAAGTTATAGCACTTTTATTTTACTCCATCCGTTCCAAAATATAAGTCCATTTTGACTTATTCAAAGTTTTTTTTTTTTTTTTTTTTTTTTTTTTTTTTTTTTTTTTTTTTTAATTTCAACTTTGACCTTAATTATTTTTTTTCGGTGTTATAGAATAATTGATGCAAAAAATATATATGAACTTGTGTTTTAAATGCATTTTCATTGGTATACTTCTTATCAAGTATTATATAACAAGAAAAAAAATAATTAAGGTCAAAACGGAAAAGAAAAGACTGAAAAATAAAAAATAGACTGATATTTTGGGACGGCCGTAGCATCATTTTTTTATTTTCCGTGTATAACGGATGAAAGATAACAGTAAAAAAATTACTTTTAACTCACAAAAATGATCAACCAATAATGAATCAATCAAATGCTTAATAATCCACAAAATAAATACCCATTTCTTCATTCTTTTACTATTTCAAACACACCATCATTCTCAAATTTTATTTCCTCAAATCCTAACCAACTTCCTCCATTTGGTATGTCATACCAAATTCCAAACCAATTCACCAATTTTCACCCGAGCAACTTGTTGGGTCATTGAATTCCCCAAATCTTCTAACAAGGATTTGAACGTAAAATCCTCTAAGTGTAAACAAGTCACTGAGTGAACAGTATCTCAGTGAGTCACCTTCAGGGAGCTAAGACCGAGCCTAAGAAGAAAGGTTCTCCATTCAGTGAGGCGGAACTCAGTGAAGTGTGATCTAAGCCAAGAAGAAGGTGATGGGTTCAGTGAGGATGACAATAACTCACTGAACCCCAATGACTCCTCAGCAACTTAAACGTACTGAAGACTGATGACATGAAGACTGAAGTTTTGGCGGGACTGGGCGGGAAAGTCTGAGCTGCTTTATTAAAGTGCTTTATCACTTTAATGTCAGACTTTCCCCAAATGGTTAAAACCAGTCTGTCATCAGAAAGTGTCTTTTGGATCTAACTCAATGAAGGTTCCTTTGCCAGAAGAATAATATCTTTCAAGATATTGTTAAGGAAGCTTTAGGTCCAATGTATATTTAGTTGTTCTATACTTGTGTATAAATAGGAAGCAAATGTGAGGAGTAAAAGTTGACAAGTTTGTGCAATTAATGCAAAGCATTCACAAACCACTTTTACTCCTCCAAAGAACAACACAAGCCCCTGAGATAGCTCAGTGGGTAATTTAAGTTGTCACTCAACTTAGTTGAGTTTAGTGAGGAGTCCATACCACACTTGTCAATTCAACCCCAAGTGTTATTCCGCAAACACTTGGGTACGATTCTTTTTGATTAACTTCTAATAAAGAATTAAACGTTGGAAAATATTATCTCTTTTGTTTACGTTTTTTTTATTGTTAATCATTTTCTACATTTGTGTTCAAGTCATATAACTTGGTTACTTTAACTTCTTAGTTACGGTTAACCAAGTAAAAGGGACCAACAAGTGGTATCAGAGCCTCTGATTTGCAAAACTTTTACACGTTTTCAAAACCTAAAGAGTGCTCAAGTTTTTAAAATCAAGATCCCACTATGACTGACACAGATGTTCCCCAGCTTGTCGATAAAAAGGGTGGAAGTTATTCAGCAACTGCCCCTCGACTTGAAGCTGGCAAATTTAACAAGTGGAAAAAACGAATGCTTTGCTACTTAACTGGGATGGAACCTTATTATATCAAATTGATTAATGAGGGTCCATATGTCCCAACAACTGCCCAAGGTTTAATCAAACCTGAAGCTCAGTGGACCCCAGATGAAAGGAGGGTGGTCAATCAAGACCAGCGCCTGAAAAGCATCATTATATCATGCCTTCCTGATGATATAATGGAATCAGTGATCAACTGTCCCACTGCCCAGCAGACATGGACTGACCTGGTTCATAGCTATGAAGGGCCTTCTGATACCAAAGAGAATAGAATCATGGACCTGAAGCTTGAATTCAATACCTTCAGGGCCAAGGATTCTGAAAGTCTCCCTGAGACTTATACTCGGTATAAGACCCTCCTGAATGAGCTGACCAATGATGGTGTTATACTGTCAAAACATGAAATCAATGTTGGTTTTGTCAACAGTCTCCCTGAGAAGTGGTTAAACTTCTCTCAGGGATTGAGAAATGCAAACCACATTCAGAACCTTGAGCTCCCTGCCATTTATGGGAAGTTTGTCTATGAAGACAATCTTATCACCAGGAGATACCCTGGTAAAGCTCAGGAGACCAAAAAGGCCTTGACAATCACACCCATATCAACTGCTTTCTATTCTAAAGGTGTTGTGCAGGATTTTCAGGATGGTTCAGATGATGAGGTTGACCAAAGAACCAGTGAGGAGTATCTTAATGATCTTCAGATTGAATTTCATGAAAGAGCACTCCTTGCTAATTCAAAAAGGTTTTTTAAGAAAAATAAATTTCCTTCTAAAGCAAATGACAATACTGAATGCTTTAAATGTGGCAAAATGGGGCATTTTGCTAAAGATTGTTTTTCAAAAACTACCTCAGAACCATCCTTCAAGTTTTCAGGAAATAACTCTTTTTCAGGCCCCAGCAAATTTCAACCAAAAATGCTTCAGTCTAGTCAAAGATTTGAAAAAGTCCCTCAAATTGACTTTGAAGCAAAGTACAGAAAGGCAAAAGCCAAGCTTGCCCTTCTTGAATCATCCTCAACAGTCTCTCAGCCTCCTCAGGCTCCAAAGCCTACTCAAGCCAAAAACAAAGGGCTTGTTGCTGAAACATATGACTGGGATGAGGTTGAAGTGTCCTCTGATGATGATGAAGTTCACATCAGTGCCCTGATGGCTCTGTCAGAAGACAACAAACTTGCTGTGGGGAAGAGTCATGCAAGAAATGGTGAATGGGTCAACATCACAATGAGAAAGGTAAATCTTTTACTTTCTATGGATGATAATGATGATTGGAAATCTTACTTAGACTATATAAATGTTGATCTTAAGTATGTTGAAGAGCAAAGACTTAATCTGTTTTCAAAATTTAACAAACTCAGTTTTGAATTAAATCAGTGTAGAGATGAATTACTTGTCTTAAAACAAGCCAAACTTGAAAGTGTCACACTTCAAATTCAAAACTCTGAACTTGTAAAACAAAATCAAGCTCTTCAGGAAGAACTTAAGAAAGAAAAGGAAATTATTTGGAAATGGACTCAGAAAAACCCCAAACTTTATGAAACACTGAGTCTCTCACCCAGCCCCAATAAGGCTGGTCTAGGTGATGATCAACTCACTGAGGTTTCAGGGGAAAGTAGTCATTCCACAACTTTTCTATTTACCAACATACTCTCTAGCAAGGAACTAGCTCCCAAACCCAGTGATTGGATTGAAAGAAACAATCCTGATAGTAAATTGCCAAATTTTAACACTAGAAGAATTCTGGAGCCTGAAAGTCAGGCTATCAAGGAGCTGCTAGGAGTCACTGATGAACTTAGTCCTACTGAGTCCATCACTGAGTCTAAGTCTGATTCACCACTCCCACCACTGAAACAACTTCATGGAGCAGAACCCAATTCTAATCTTGCACCATTAGTCTTTCAACCACATTCTCCTAAAGAGAAATCAGGGTTAGGAAGGACTATACTGAAAAGACCTACTCCTGCACCCACTGAACACCAAAAACCTTCAGTAACTACTGAAGTGAAGCTTGAAAGCACTGATTCAAAGGTTGATCAGCTTGCTGAACTTGTCAGGATGCTGAGTGAGAAAATTGAGTCTACTGAGAAAAACTCTGACTCTAAATCTACCAAGCCCTCAGTATCCTCAGGTTCATCCAAACCAAAAACCACACCCAGACCCTCAGGGAGATGTGAACTGTGCAATTATCCAAATCACAGCACTGATAAATGCTACAGAGTCCTATTTTGTATGATATGCAAACAAGAGGACCACAGAACTTGTGATCACATCCCCCACACTGCCTCTTTAAAGGCAAGGGGTCAGTACAAAACCCAAGGCTATCAGTATGCCACACCTCCCAAACAAAGACTGAAGGCTAAGCCTTTCTCACCATGTCCTCACTGTGGTTTCAATGATCATCTTCCTGATGATTGTTTGATGAAAGTATGCTGTGACATCTGTGGAGATCCCTCCCATGAAACCAGGGGGCATGACAAAGTGATTCAGTCCAGAAGGAAATATCAAACCAACACTTCTCAGTCACCTGATGCATCAACATCCACAAAATGTAAAACATGTGGAAGCTCAGGACACATAACTTCAGACCATGATTCACTAACTGAGTTCAAAAAGTCCCTGAGGACTAAGCCCACTAGAAGGTGGGTCAACAAGCAAAACTAACCCAGTTTACTGTTTGTGCAGAAACACATCAAGGATCCTACCTGGCATCTAGACAGTGGATGCTCCAGAAGTATGACTGGTGTGAAAAGTTTTCTGCACAAATATGTGGAAGAACCAGGACCCAAAGTAGTATTTGGTGATAACTCATCAGCTCCCACTGAGGGTTATGGTTCAGTAAACTGCAATGGTATAGTTTTTACAAGAATAGCTTATGTTAATGGTCTGAAGTACAACCTGATAAGTGTTTCCCAACTATGTGATGCAAAATACATAGTTCAGTTTGATGATAAGAGAGGGACCATCTTTAATGCCAATAAGGAAGTTGTGTTGATTGCACCCAGAAGGGATGATGTATATGTCCTTGACATGTCATCCCTGACTCAAAATGGGACTTGCCTATTCTCAAAGGCAAGTGAGACAATCAACTGGCTATGGCATAGGAGACTCTCTCATCTCAACTTCAAAAACATCAACAACCTGGCCAAACAGAACAAAGTTCTGGGCCTTCCATCCCTGGTGTATACCAAAGACAAGCCTTGTTCTGCTTGTGAAAAAGGAAAACACCACAGGGCATCATTCAAAACCAAACAAACCTTTTCAATCAAAAGCTGCCTGCATCTTCTTCATATGGACCTTTTTGGACCTGTCAGTCCAATGTTCATACACCATGAGAAGTATACTCTGGTCATTGTGGATGAATACTCAAGATATACTTGGGTTTACTTCCTGACCAAAAAGAGTCAGGCAGCTGAAACCATCATGTCATTTGTCAGGAACATTGAAAATCAAAATGATGTCAAAGTTAAACAGATCAGGACTGACAATGGCACTGAATTCAAAAACCAAGACCTTGAGTGTTTTTGTGATGAGAAAGGAATTTCTCAAAATTTCACTTCTCCCTATACTCCTGAACAAAATGGAGTAGCTGAAAGGAGAAATAGAACACTCATTGAGGCAGCAAGAACCATGCTGAATGGCTCAGTCCTCTCAAAACATTTTTGGACTGAGGCAGTTAAAACAGCCTGCTACACTCAAAACAGGTCAATCATTGTGAAAAGGCACAATAAGACACCTTATGAGATATTCAAAGGAAGGATTCCTGACGTCAGCTACTTTCATGTATTTGGGTGTCCTGTGTTTATACATAATCACAAGGATCACTTAGGTAAATTTGATGCCAAAGCTGATGATGGATACTTCCTGGGATATTCCTTGGTCTCTAAAGCCTTCAGGGTGTTCAACACAAGGAGACAACAAACTGAGGAAACTTATCACATTACTGTTGATGAGAGCACTGAATCCATCAGGTTCTCAAATTCCTCAGTTGAAGAAATTGGTATTGATGACTCATCAAGATATCCTCCTGATAAGTATCATCCTGAGAACAATCCCTCAACTCAATACCAAGCTGATGCTGATGTCTCCTACTACATCATCCCTCACAATCTACGCCAACCACCTATCAGTGAGTTCATAGAAACTCAGCCTGTCTCAAATGAGACTGACACCACTGAACAAAATGTTCAGGAACCCACAGAACAAATTGTTCCTACAGTTGTCACTGAAGTGCATATTGATGAGTTACCTCATGTTCCTGAGACTGAACCTATTCAGGCTCCTACAAGCTCAAATTCCTATCCCAAACCCCAGGATAGCTGGACTAGATCCAAAATCATTGAGCTTGTGAACATCATTGGTGAACCCACTGAAGGCATGCTCACAAGAAGCAAGGCTGCCAAACTCAAGGCTGCCACTTCCAACATATGCCTTTATGCTGACTATCTCTCAGAAATTGAGCCTAAAAATGTCAAGGAAGCCCTGACTTATGAAAGTTGGGTTCAGGCCATGAGAGATGAATTGGAACAATTTGACAGAAATGATGTCATGACCCTTGTTGAATGCCCCCAGGGTGTTTTAATCATTGGTATGAAATGGGTCTTTAAAAACAAGACTGATGAGAATGGCACAGTCATAAAAAACAAAGCAAGACTGGTTGCCAAAGGATATAATCAACAGGAAGGTATAGACTATGAGGAAACCTTTGCACCTGTTGCAAGAATGGAAGCCATCAGGATCTTCCTTGCCTATGCAACTTACATGAACTTTAAAGTTTACCAAATGGATGTTAAAAGTGCATTCCTGAATGGTAACATCAAAGAAGATGTTTATGTGCAACAGCCTCCTGGTTTCGAAAGTAGTGAATACCCCAACCATGTCTACAAGCTTAACAAAGCCCTTTATGGACTAAAACAAGCACCCAGGGCATGGTATGAAACTCTTTCAGCCTTCCTGATCCAAAACAAGTTTGTCAGAGGAAGAATTGACAACACACTGTTCATCTACAGAACAAAGGATGATGTCATTCTTGTCCAAGTATATGTTGATGACATCATCTTTGGCTCAACAAGTTACAAACTTTGCAAACAATTTGAAAAACTCATGACCACAAAGTTTGAAATGAGCATGATGGGTGAACTCACATACTTTCTTGGACTACAAATCAAACAAACTGAAAAAGGAATATCCATTTGCCAAGAGAAATATCTCAGGAACATACTGAGGAAGTATGAGCTCACTGACTGCTCTTCAGTAAAAACTCCCATGGTTCCTCCAAACAACCTTGGTCCTGATCTCACTGGAAAGTCAGTGAATCAAACCCAATATAGAGGAATGATTGGCTCCCTGATGTACTTACTTGCCTCAAGGCCTGATATCCAATTCTCAGTCTGCCTGTGTGCAAGATACCAGGCTGACCCTAAAGAATCACATCTCACTGCTGTCAAGAGAATCATCAGGTACCTGAAGGGTACTCCAAACCTTGGTTTGTATTACCCAAAATGTTCAGGATTTGATCTCAAAGGGTACACTGACTCTGACTATGCAGGATGTAACATGGATAGGAAAAGTACTTCAGGATCCTGCCAATTTCTTGGTGGTAAACTTGTGTGTTGGAGTACAAAGAAACAGCAGTCAGTGGCCATGTCCTCAGCTGAAGCTGAATATATGGCTGCTGCAGGATGCTGTGCAAATGTACTTTGGATGAAGAGCCAACTGAGTGACTATGGCATTCAGTATAAGATGGTACCTATCTTTTGTGATAATACAAGTGCCATAGCCATCTCAAACAATCCAGTACTTCATCAAAGAACCAAACACATTGATATCAGATACCACTTCATCAGGGACCATATCTCTAATGGAGAAATTGAACTACATTTCATCCCCACTGAGTATCAGCTAGCTGATATCTTCACTAAACCTTTGGATGAACCCACTTTCACAAGATTGAAAGCTGAACTGGGCATGTTGGACATAGAATCAGGGAACTGATCAAAAATGTTCCAACATGATGTATATTCTCTAGGTCCCTGATCACACCCTTCCTGAAACACTCATTTTTATTGAATGAAAAAAATCATTCAGGGGGCTCAGGATGAAAAATGGCATTGAATACCCTAACTAAATGCTCTAAGTATTTAGTCAGTTAAATGTCCCAGGTAGGTAACTGAATCCTATTAAATATAGGAATATATGTCACTTACACAACTGGCATCCACTCCTTGGGCCCCCACATCTCTCTCACCAAACACCACTGAGCATTAAATGCTCTCTCACACACAAAACGTGCGATGATTGTTTTTCCTGCAAAAGTGCAATATTTGCAGAAGCACCCCAAAGGGTGAGAGAAAATAGGGGTAGTGGGAATCGTGACATTTAATGCGGATATCAAACCAAAATTATTATGCCGTTTCGGTTAAATAAATTAAACCTTTGGCATCCGCAACATCACCTCCCAAATCTTTACCCTATAAATACCCCCACAAAAAAGGGAAACACACACGCTTTTAAAATCTTTAACAAAACTCTTGCAAATTGTTTTCAAAACTGCGTGTGTTTCCTCACCCATACCCATTTTTCAAACCAGGCTTTTTATAAACAAATGGCTACTTCTAAGGTCGTAAAATACGCACCCAATGTGGATTTCCAAATGGAAAGCGTAGACCTTACCAAAAATAATGTGGTGGGGAACTTTGCCTACCCTGCTGGGTACCCTGAATACAGGGATGTGGTGATGTTCCTTCAGAACTGTTTCCTGACCACCTCATTCACTAAGACCCCCTCAGTCATCTATCATGACTACTTGAGGGAATTTTGGTGCACAGCGGTTGTTGAAAACCCTGATGCGCCAAAAGAGGCCAAAATCAAGTTTACAGTCAAGAATGGAACTAAGTCCCTAACTCTTGACTATAAAACTTTTGTCAAAGCCACTGGGCTTGATTATACCACGACCTTCACTGCCCAACCCTCTGAAAAAGAGGTAAAGGAGGTCTTGTTGGAATTGGGACCCTATGACAAAAATCACCCTGAGGTGACACCAGGGTCCCTATTATCCAAAGCCCCAATTGTTAAGACCTGGTTCCCAGCTCCCTGGAGGATTCTAATGACTTTTGTCATTCAGGTTCTCTGGGGAAATAAATCCTCGACTGAGCAATTAAACACTACTCAAGCAATGATAGTGTTCTGTCTCATTGAGGGTAAAATGATAGACCTTGGAGAAATCATCTTCAGGGACCTCATAGCAAAGTTAGGGGGGAAGTCTAGGCAAAAACATATGTCATATCCTAGATTTGTTTCCTGTGCCCTACAAGACTTGCTTGGGTCTGAGTATGATAGGCCTGACGCAGTAGGTTTTGAGCCTGACGTCCTACACAAGGCAAATTACTCACGCGACCCTCTTGAGGTTACACCAGTCACCCTGACATTGTACATGCGTACTGCTATCCAGGGTGACAATAAAGTATCACCAATTCCCTCTCCCACCAAAAGGGTGAAGAGGAAGAAGGGTCAGGGGTCCAGGAAGGTGGCTCAACCCAAGTCACTCGACACTGAGACTTCTGATCCTAAAGTTGCCAAAAAGGGGCATGAATTACCGCCCTTGACTGCGGACACCCTGAGTATAATAACCCAGTCACTAGGCCTGCAACAAAAGCCAACGGAGGGCACTGAGAAATCACACTCAGTGTCCTCGGGCAAACCCGTTTCCAAAGACTCTACTGTCATAAACAAGACAGTTGAGCCGAAACAAAACAAACCTTCACATCCTGTTAACGTCTCTGGCAAATCACAACCAGGGTCTCAGGGAGTAAGGGATCCTAAATCCTCGGTGGGGCAGCACTACTCCACTGAGAAGGGGGTCCACAAACAATCACATCCTGCTAAAAGCTCGGGTAGATCAAAACCCAAGCATCAGGGAGTTAATGTCCCTAAACCTTCGACAGGCCAGAACAAGCCTGTTGGAAAGGGGGACTCAACCACTCACTTGCCTGATGAGGACATTCGCAAATCAAAGCTTTTGTCTGAGGGCACCCCTACTTATCCCCAAGACTCAGTGGGAAACAAACAACCCACTGATAGGGACACAACAATCACGGCTCCTCGGGATGGCACTGAGAAACACCCATCAGTGTCTGAAGGGGTCACGGGGGACAAAGACTCAGAGGGATATAAACCACCCGCTGATATGGAACCCACAACCACTCCCGGAGGTGCGCATAACTTAGGAACTGGCCTTAAAGACCAGGTAGGTAAAACCCAACCTACCGGATTTGAGGGGTCAGGACCTGGCCAAAACGAAGGCAAATCTTCTTATGAAGAGGAGCCGGATAACCTCCAATTGTTGCAGATATCCTCCCTGGCGGATGCTCAGGCATTCTTATTTTCTGATGATGAATTCAACAGTGACGAGGAAGTCTTCACGGCCGGAGATGATATGGAGGATGAGGAGACAGTCCCTGAACCTGTTACTCAGTCTCCTCAACCCTCTAACCATGATGAAGATGAACAACATTCCGAGCCGGAAACCTCAGAAGACGCTTCAACTCCTCTCACTGAAAGAGCCTTCAAAAGGTTCATCAAGAAAATGACTAATGTTTTGTACAGGGGGGTCACTGAAGAGGTGTTTGATCTGCATACTGAGCAAGCAGTCCACTATCACCTCCTCAAAGATGCTGTTGAAGATTACAATGAAGATGTCAGGGAGCAAAATTCCACTGTCAATCACTCCCTGACACAAATGGCTTCGCACATCAATCAATTTTTGGAATCCCTTAAGGAGCTGGCTACAGGGGTTAAGTCAGTTCAAGAATCAGTCAAGGATGATCCTGAGCTCAACAAAAGAATTCTTCAGGCATCTGAGACATATCAGGTCAACTCGGCGGCCCTTACTGAGTTACTTGGTTTGATAAGGGATTCAAATGTTCAGAATCTCAGCTCCACGGTGGAGTCCCTCAAGTCTTCCTTCACTCAGTTGGAAGCATCAGTGACAGCTCAATTCCAGAAGTCCACATCTCTGGCATGGACAATGGGTTCCCGGATGACTGCCCTTGAAAGTTCTCAGGCTTCACTTGACTCCAGGGTATCTCTCATTCATCAGGATACTGCGGAGATCAAGTCCATGATGACGGAAATATTTCAAGCCTTCAAGGGTTCTACTTCTACTTCAGTAACTCCAACACTTGCCATCACTGCAGCTCCGGCAAATGTTGAGGGGGAGAATGTTACTGAAACCCCTGTTACTGATGAACAAGAAGCTGGACAGCCCTCTCACACTGAGGGGGAGCATGTCACTGAAGCCACACCAATCACTCAAGTTCCCCCACAAGAGGAACCAGTCTCCTCCACTCTACTTCAGGACAGAGGAAAAAGCATTGCCACCACCTCAGAACCTGAAGTCAGACTCCAGCCTGCCTCCAAAATTGTCAGAATTGACCCTGATGAACCTATCAGGGTCCCGTATGAAATTAATGGAAAAATCTATCAACTTACTCATGACCAGATACAAGACTACTTGGGAAAAGTTGAGAAAGCGGCAAAGGCAGCTGAAGAAGAGAAACTGAGCAAGCCTAAACTGATACAGGTTGTTCATGAGGAGGCTGAAAAGATTGGTCTGGACACTGAGGCACTAGCTAATGAGCAAGCTGGTGCAGCCTTTAAAAAGGCTCAGGAAGAACAGATGAATGCTCTGAAAAAGGAAAGGGAAGAAAAGCTGAAGAGGCAAGCTCAAATCAGAAAGACCAGGGTTGAAAGATATCATTGGGTGATGAAGGAAAGATTGAAGCCTGAAACCATCACTGACATCAAAATCCACAGGAATACCAAACCCGCAATGGTCACTGTCTTCAGGGGGGCTGATAAGAGAATAATGGATGTTCATAATCCATTCAAATTCGCTGACTTTGGGATCACTGAACTTGATGAACTCCGTCCCATCATTGCCAAGAAAAATGGCGTCGTTGTTGATCAACTTCTCAAGTCACTGAGCGAAAGATATGACAGACTGAGAGCAATGCCTGAAGCCCTCAACATTCCCTCCCTTCTTCCTGCTCCAACAACAGGAACTGCTTCTTCAACCACCACAAGGAGAAAAAGGAAGCACATCGAATCCGAGCCTGAGATCAAAGTCCCAGGATTGGAATGTGACAGGTCTGTTCCTGAAGGAATCACCTTCGTGAACAACACCGTGCTTGAACACCCTGAACGAGGTCTATGCTTCACTGATGAATATGGAGACCTTGGCTTCCAAAGGTGGTCCGATATAGACAAGGCAGGGGTCACGGCAATGGTAACGTACCTGATGTTAGCTGCTCCTATTCAAAGTGGTGCAAACCAAAGGTTCTGTAAGGACCTAAGGACAAAGATTGAGGAGCATCCTGAGAAACACCTGCTGAGATCAAAGAAAGCTAAGATTGAGGGACTTGGCTATCATCTGAACATCTGATCTGCAACAACTATTTTTTTTTTTTTGTTTGTAATTTGTAGGAAAATGTAATAGCTAATGAATAAACTGATGTTTTGTTTAAATAGTTATGTCCTACTTACAATTACAACAAACATTCAGCAAGAGAAGATGTACCCTGACAACTCAAGCTGAATCAAGAATCACTTAGGCTATTTGTATGTTCAAATAGGGGGAGATTGTTGGGTCATTGAATTCCCCAAATCTTCTAACAAGGATTTGAACGTAAAATCCCCTAAGTGTAAACAAGTCACTGAGTGAACAGTATCTCAGTGAGTCACCTTCAGGGAGCTAAGACCGAGCCTAAGAAGAAAGGTTCTCCATTCAGTGAGGCGGAACTCAGTGAAGTGTGATCTAAGCCAAGAAGAAGGTGATGGGTTCAGTGAGGATGACAATAACTCACTGAACCCCAATGACTCCTCAGCAACTTAAACGTACTGAAGACTGATGACATGAAGACTGAAGTTTTGGCGGGACTGGGCGGGAAAGTCTGAGCTGCTTTATTAAAGTGCTTTATCACTTTAATGTCAGACTTTCCCCAAATGGTTAAAACCAGTCTGTCATCAGAAAGTGTCTTTTGGATCTAACTCAATGAAGGTTCCTTTGCCAGAAGAATAATATCTTTCAAGATATTGTTAAGGAAGCTTTAGGTCCAATGTATATTTAGTTGTTCTATACTTGTGTATAAATAGGAAGCAAATGTGAGGAGTAAAAGTTGACAAGTTTGTGCAATTAATGCAAAGCATTCACAAACCACTTTTACTCCTCCAAAGAACAACACAAGCCCCTGAGATAGCTCAGTGGGTAATTTAAGTTGTCACTCAACTTAGTTGAGTTTAGTGAGGAGTCCATACCACACTTGTCAATTCAACCCCAAGTGTTATTCCGCAAACACTTGGGTACGATTCTTTTTGATTAACTTCTAATAAAGAATTAAACGTTGGAAAATATTATCTCTTTTGTTTACGTTTTTTTATTGTTAATCATTTTCTACATTTGTGTTCAAGTCATATAACTTGGTTACTTTAACTTCTTAGTTACGGTTAACCAAGTAAAAGGGACCAACACAACTCCAACTTTTCGCTCAATTTCAACTTTAACAACAATTCCAATGAACACAACTACTTTACTAACAAAACCCACAAACCTAACAATTCCAACAAACACAACAACCCCAACTAAGCGAAAATGTGAGTCCTTCCTCACTTGACAAACGTGGCAAAGGTAAAGGAAACAAACTGGCTAAGTAAAAGAAAACCGAAATCACTTGTACGCCATGAAGTCAATAAGAAGAACTGATATATGTATCTAAGTTACATGAACACGGTCACCGACCAAAACGAGGATACGTTTTGGTACAAAATTCTTGACGAATACAATGAGGAAGCAATGAAGAAGGGGTACATCACGCTTACCAAAAAAACATGTTGATTGAAAAGTTGACACCCATGAACCGAAAAGTCGACAAGTTTAATGCTATCGTTAACCAAATAACGAGGCTTAGTGGTGAAAAGGACGAAGATTTGATGGCATGTTGTCCAGATTTATATTATGAAATCGAACGCAGAATTTGCACTCACGGAAAAGCATGACCTTCTTGAAAGACAAAACTATGTTGTTCCATCCAGATCCCCCTAACACAAGAAGATCCTGGGATGACCCACCGAAGAGCCCGGGCTCTTTGAAGACGATGTTAACTCACGTCCACCCAACAAAGAACGGAACTCGAAAAGTCAACGATCTACAAACTCAACCGCCACTTCCAAATGACAAAGCTTTTCAAGAGATGTTGTAACAACTAGCTCAAGAGTGAAGATGAAATAAATAAGAAACGAGGCTGAGGGTACAATTAATCAACACTCAAACAAGAAACGAGGACACGAAAATGATTGCCACACGCACCGCTGGGATGGATATTATGGGTGTATCTATTATTGACGAGTCCAAACGTAAAATCCTCAAAACAAAAGCTAGTTTTTTTTTTTTTTTTTTTTTTTTTTTTTTTTTTTTTTTAATAAATGGGGGGGATAAAAAGTTAAATATCTGTGGGGCCTGTTGGCATCCTATAACTTAAGTGATGATGGAAGGTGTTTTTGAGTTGAGTTATAAGTTCTGAGTTATATGGTGAAAAGCTTATGTAACAACGCTTTTTACTGTAACACGAACCTATGCTACCGACTGCGCCTGGTGCTTTTAGTAATTTGGTCTCCACGACTGCTCAAATTCAGAAGTTAAGAGTATTTCTCAGTTTGCGTTGTCTCATTTTGGTTAAATGTCACTAGTTTTCAAGCACGGAGATAACAATTTTCTAGCGACAATATAAGACACAACCGTTAACTTTTGGCTTTTTGATGGTTTAATTGTTACATATCATGAAGTTAAGTTATCATTATTTGAAGCATTTCCTTACTTGTAGGTTGAAACTTGGAATGGTTGTCTTTATTAGCCGAATGAATCAGATAATAGACCCGAGTATATTTATTTTGGGCTTAGCCCAATTGCGTTTTCTTTTGGAAAATGCACGAGTTTGAAACACATGATAGTAGAGCTACTAGTATTAAACATGTGATCAACAGTTTTTATTGGAAAAGCAAACATTGTATTAAAACAAGCCCAATTAAGGAAAAGTAAAGAGGATAAAAAGGGAGCTCAAAGAGAGAGCCCATGTGATCAAATACCATGCATATACTAAAAGAAAAACATGTGATACTATATTCATTCAAAACGATTGTTTCGTGGAAGTTATTCTTAACCGTTTGCTAAATAGTTAGTATATGTGCAAGGCATTCTTTTCTTCACTTTTGTTTAACTTTGATGTGATCACATGTCACAGTGTACCTTATTAAACACAAAAGCAGTCATATAAGATAGTTATCTCAATCAATTTTCTTTTCCCACCTATGATGAAAAAGTGTGGCATAATTCCCTCTTAAATTTTGTTCCATTTTACTTAAAGAACCTTGTCAATAAAAAATATGACATTAAGGTGTTAACAAATTCATATTTTTAGTTGTTATATCCGTGTAATTAAACTTTTTTTTTTTTTTTTTTTGTTCCTATATGTTATATAAACGGTATTTTTGCCCACTCGTTACGACTGTTGTAAAAACATTCGTTTTATAGCTATCAAATAAGCTTTAGTAATAAATGTCCTTCCTATCAAAAGTATAATAAAAATAATGTAAAAAAGTAAAAATATAGAGCTTATATGTTTGGGAGTTTATTTGCTATAATATTAATATTAAAGGGTGTTAAAATATAAAGTGAATTGATGTGAGGACTAAATTGTTACTATATTAAACTCTATGAGGTTAATATAGTGGACCCTCTGTTTGTATTTGGTTTGTTCGGTTGAAATAAATTGCCTTTCAAAAAAAAAAAAAAAAAAAAAAAAAAAAACTCTAAGAGGTGTTTTTGGCATTTATAAAAGTGATAGGGACTAATTTGTTACTACTACTTTAGTCTTAAAATATAAGTTTAATTTAATTTTTTGAATCGAACTTTAACTTTAAATATTTTTGTTTGTATTATATAATACTTGACGAAAATTATAACAAATGAAAATACATTAAAAACACAATTTATTTATATGTTTAGCATCAAGTATTATATGATAGAAATAAAAATATTTAATGTCAAAGTTTGATTCAAAAAGTCAAATTGGACTTATATATTGTGACAGGAGAGTATATTAAGGGGTGTTTATTTTTCTATTAGTGGGGATGGGGATAACTGTCAATCCCCGAGCCCGAAACTGGCCCCGATCTTTTTAATGTATAAGTATATGAATATTATATGTATAGCCATACAATATTAACTTTTATATGTATATAACTATGAGCATTGACATGTAATGTATATGCATATGTGATATTTAAGTGATCAAATAGATTAAAAAGTATAAATAATTAAACACAAATTATTATATATTACTTGATCAATGTTTTGTCCGAATACTCACATATAATTTACGTCATTCTTTTATTATATGTGTTGTACCAGTATCTTACGATTATTTAGAAAGTATGAGTGATGTGCATTTCTTGAGACACTAATTTATGGTCAAATTCTTTGTATTTTCGATTAGTTTGTATATTTTTTATATTTTCTTGTTAAAGATGGAAAATTCCCGAATTCTAGCGGGGATCCCCTATCCCCTTTGAGGATGAGGATGGCGATGTAAAACTATTCTCCAATGAGGATGGGGACGGAGATGTGGATGGAAGTTTGAAATGAGGATGGGGATAGGAAATACAATCCCCGAAATTCCCCGACCCGTTGCCATCCCTAATCATTATTATCATGATCATCTTTAATTTTTCTACAGTACCTTCCTTTATATAACACATTACTATTTATGGTAATTGTCATCATTATTATCATCATCATCTTCAATTTTTCAACAATACCTTCCTTTATATAACATATTACTATTTATGGCAATTGGCAATAAATGCAGGATTGATGATCAAATAATAAGTGTTTTGTTTACTCCATCTGTCAAAATTATAGTCCACATTTTCTTTTTGAGATGTATCAAAATAATTGTCCAATCTCTCTTTCAATTAATTAGATCATTTACGCATTTCTAATAAATATATTAAACTGAAGTCTCACGTTATTGTGTGTGACCTCATAGAAACATATATTAATGGCGGTATTAATTATCATATGTCATGCACATATTCCTACCTACTAAATCATCAATATATGCATTTGACGAATTCGTACAAATAAACTTGGTTTTTTACAAAACTCATAAACCAAACCAAACGGATTTTTCCAGTTCGGTTTTATTGGTGTCTTTTATTAATTTCGGTTCTGTTTTTTAGTGATTTTGGTTTTGAACCTTTTATGCATTTGGCCAATTCGTACCAGCAAACTTGTCTTACATAAGACTACCATTCTTCTTTAAATTTTGTTAATATAATCCTAATACCATAATCCAAAATTTCAACACATACACAAACATAATTGAAACACACACAAATGCAAATCAAACATATATAATATGATCATTGTCGAATACGTATTGATATATTATCAAGTAAACACACATACACATTAAGTAAATATATTTTAACTTCGCCACAAAAGGAATATGAATTTGCAAATTTGAATTGTTTAGTTATTTATTTATATTATATTGAATATATATTATTATATACTTCCTCCGTCTCAATTTATTTGTCCAGTTTTAATTTTTTAAAGTCTTTGTTATTTAACTGTGACCTTAACTATTTTTGTTTGTGTTATATAATAATTGATGAAAATTATACAAGTGAAAATACAAAATAAAACTCAATTCATTCATATACTTTGCATCAAGTATTATATAATATAAAAGAAAATAGTTAAGATCAAAATTAAAAAAGAAATATTCGAAAAATCAAAATTGGACAAATAAAATTGGAACGCACGGAGTAAATAAAAATTGATTTTCAAAAAATTAAATAACAAAGAGGGATCGATTCGGTTTGGTTTTTTGGGCTAAAACAAGAATCGAACCAAAATTTTTGGTTTTTGAAAAAATAAAAGCCGAACCATCAACTTTTATTTCATTTTTTTAGTTCGATCTTTTTCGATTTTTGGTTTGGTTTTGGTTTTCTCTGTTTTTTGCTCACCCCCTGATATTATAAACTTACTAAGGCCATCTCCAACTACATCCCTAAAAAATTCTTCAAATTTAAAGAAAAAATGACATCTTTCACTTACATTCATCCTTCAGAAAATTATCGTCTCCAACCACATAATTCAAACTTACATTTCAAAACATTTATCTACTAAAATTATTTATTTTTGCCTAATAACATAATTTGTACACATCACGTTAAGTATATAATACATTATATAAGTTTAGATGATGAATAGTGATCCTACAAATATGGAGGAAATTGAACAATGTTCCAAAATTTTCTTCAAATATAAAGGATGGTTGGAGATGAATTTGTGTGCTCCATTCTTTAATATAAAGCAAAAGTTCATTCCGACACCATGTTGGAGATGACATGAATAATATAAGTCAGCATCTACTAGGTCATTTTTGAATCTGTGTAAAGTATAGTAATATTGCATATATTAATAACACGCTGAGAATTACCTGCTCGTTGTTGCGAATCAACAATATTAATTTTGGCACTGAAACAAAGTTTCCACGTAAGTCTCTATTAACTTATTTATATATTTCTATATGTATTTCTTTTGTTGTCTTGCGTCTTTTAACATTATGTAATTAACATGTGGTGACGTGCGTTAATTATTACTAGGCGAGTACCCAACGGAATTTTCTAGCGGTAAACAGCTATGGTTGTGATAAAATGTTAAATAACCAAAACGCATAGCGACGAGATATATGGCGGCAAACAACTGTAAGTGTTTCATATAACGTTTATACATGAAACGTGAAATAATCAAAATGTAATTGCAAAAGATTGTAACATGCCACAGTTGGCGTTAGAAGTTAGAACTACCAAACTTTCACTTTTATCAATCAAGCTATAAATTCTTTTCCGACCAACTACCAAAACTCGACTCTGAACAGTTGGCGCTGGAATTTCTTCATCATCATCATCAATGACCATGAAGTAACACAATGAAACAACAAATTCATGAAGATAAATAAGAGTTTACAATGTACTAACCTCAAAATCATCATCAACATTCTTTTGATTATTCATTTCCATCTACTGTTACTTAACACAAGTTGAAAGAAATGAGATTTATGGTGTTTATATAGTAATCCTCAAAATATGGAGGAAATTGAACAATGTTCCAAAATTTTATTTGAATATGAAGGATGGTTGGAGATGAATTTGTGTGCTCCATTCTCTAAATATAAAGCAAAAGTTCATTTTGGCACTTAAACAAAGTTGCAATAATGCATATAATAATAACATGCTGAGATTTTTACTTGCATGTTGTTGCGAATCAACAATATTCCTTTTGGCACTGAAACAAAGTTTTCACGTAAATCTCTATTAACTGATTTATATATTTCTATAAATATATTTCTTTTGTTATATTGCGTCTTTTAACATTATGTAATTAAGATATGGTAACGTGCGTTAATTATTACAACAAAGAATACACATATGAGGTCACTTAATTTAGGTGACGTGCATAATACACGTGCACGTGAGACAAATATCTTATTTGGGTAGTCAATTCAGTTTTAGGTTATTTTTTTCCAGACCACCATGCAAAACTTAATTGTCAAAAGACGGCGGAATTTATATCGTCACATTAAGAACACACAACGTCCATTACAAATATGAGGAATAATAACAAGTTAGTTTACCAACAAGTCACTAGTTGCAAAAATGCCGTTACATAAGCAGGTGGTATTTGGTTAATGAAACACAAATTTTCAACCATGCTATTGCACAAATTATTTTCTCCGCAAGTAACATACAGATCCTACCTCGAGAGCCGGTTACACCATCACATTTAGTTGAGGAAGTTTTGAGTTGGGAGGGATAACCATTAAAGGTCTATTGTACTCAAATCACTTTTATAAATAACTTTTGACTCGAGAAAAAAATAATATGACATTAAAATGGTAAAATTAAAAAAAAAATTGAAATCTAAACAAAAGCACCATACCTAGAATGAATACCCTAGCTAAACTAGAAAGAACGACCCACTTTCCTAGTGAAAATTGCACCCTCTCAAACGAAAACGAATACAAAAAGCAACTTCAAATACAACTCTAAATTGATTTTGTATGACGGTGAACTCAAACATGTGGTTTAGTAGGTATATTCTTTAGTTACAATATGGGGAAAAATGAAAGGAAATTGAACATTTTTTGTTTTCTTGACTTTTTTTTTTTGTAAGGAAAGTAAAAGTTATTGAAAGGGAAAAGGGTAGTAACTTTTCTTGATAAATATGCACCTTATATTTAAGTAAAAATAAAAGAAAAATTGCAATATTTTTAATAAAGACTAATATGTCCCTTTAAAAGATTTGAGATTTAGGCTATATTTGGCAAAAGTAGCTGTGAGCAGTAGTCACATCTCACTGCTCACCGCTCACAGCTTCATAAAAAAGGATTGAAAAAATGAGCTTTCCTAAACAATAGCAAAGCTCACAGCTCTCATGACAAACAAACACTAAAAAGCAAAAAGCTAATTATTCACCACTCATTGTCCCAAAAAGCTACAAAAAACTTTGTGCCAAACATTAATGTCAGAAATGAAATCGATAATATTAAGTCACATCCCTTGGCATTTTAAAAGACCCCAATAAAATTATTAAGGGTTTTGCTAAACAATGCCCGATGGGCAATGTTTAACATGAATATAATAGGAAATCTAAACTTTGTTAAATAAAAAATGGCATATATTTAAGTTAATTTTTATGTTCATTTACTGTGCATTAAATGTATAATTACTTTAAATATGAAAAAAGCAGATTGTTTAATATGACTTAAACATTAACCAGTGGGCAGTGTTTAGCAAAACTCAATTATTAAATACCCAAACAATATATTTTTACCAACTTACCATAATCTATCAAATCTTTAAATCTGAATTACAACAATTACCTATAAATATTTACAACATCCGCATGATCTATGTTTATTACAACCCCGGCTAACCGTCACATTCATTTCATTACAACTACAAGAATCAAAATGATAATCCTGTGGGTGAATGAAACCACTTGTCAAATTCGTAGAGATGTCAGCAATTAGTGCCACATGTAACACATTGGCTCATCCAATTCATACAATCATTGCTATATAAACCCTTAGACACTCTCATCACTCCCACACACCAAAACACACCGTTTTCTCACATTCTAAAATAAGATCTAGCTAATGGAACCTCAACTACTACTAGCAGATTGGGCTGTTCGCGAGCCACGTCGTTCGCGTAGGAGCCGGAGACAAATGATTCAGCTTCTATTTGCTTCCGGTAGATCGAAGATTTGTAACTCCGTATTGTTTACGTTCCTATGGACCAATTTGATCAAGCTCATTGCTTGAAGCCTTAAAAAAAGTTCTAGAGTTTTTTCGAATAAAACAGTAGCGCATAAAACCATAGTAGTAAAAATAAAATAGCATAATACCCTTATCATTTTTTGGAATTTACAACTACACTCTTAAGTTTTTTCGAATAAAAAAGTTCCCATGCTGCCATGCACGATCGTCAATTCAAGGTCTTTGTAGGTGTATGATACTTTTATCTTTCTTTTTTGCCTTGTATTTTACGAATTGACCCTTTCACAAAAGGGTCTTATGTCAATTCATAAACCGTTACATAAGGACATAAGGTCATGATTTTTGTTTGAGTTTGGTTATCGGTGCACACCTCTTAAAATAATTGTAATATAGACTCCTTTAACAATTTTATTTTTTATTCTTTTTTATTTTTATAATTTTGTTTTTATTATAAGACTGCAAAACTACATAACACAAAATAAAAAGTTTGACAAGTCAAAAGTAGTAAAACATAAAAAATAAGGAGCATAAAATCGTAAACTATCTTGTCTTTTAAATAAAGTGTGAAAAACTGCCAGAAAAAATATGAATATAAAATATAAACTTTGACAAGTCAAATATGTATGTATGTATGTTTGTGTGTATGTATGTATGTATGTATAGGGTAAAGTTAAAATAAAAAGACAAATACATGTTAAAAGAAGTAAAAGATTTTTTATTTTTTTTTAAGTTCTCAAAAAATTCCACAATATCAGGTATGTTGTTACATAAAACTTTTGTGAAAGAAGTTTTTTATAACTTTGAGTTTTTATACGTTTTTTAAAGCACAAAATACGAATTTTAATGCGCAAAAAAATTTTAATGCACAAAATTTTCAACTTGTTTTAGTTAGGTGCGCAATGTTATTTTGATGAAAAAGGTCAAAAGAAGTTGGGTCAAAAAATGAAATGTTTATGCACAAAAAGCGATTTAATGCACAAACATTTTTTTTTTTTTTTTTTTTTTTTTTGGATAAAGTATCCACTTTTAGATAAGCTTCCTTTAAAACTTTTTAAGCACCAACATACCCGATCTTGTGGAATTTTTTTGGAATTTTTTGAGAACTTTTTTTGGACTTGTTTCACCCTGCTATGATCGTATGAGCTTTAGCTATTAGGCTAAACTCACGTATGCTATTACAATACATCTGATTTTATACAGTTATAGCCGTCATTAAGTACTTGATTAAAGGTACCAATTACATAGTTTGTTTGTTTATTCTAGATCCCAGGTAAAACTCAAGTGCACGAGGAGGAGTCGATGTTAAACAACAAAAAACACCAGAAAAGAGTACGCTTGAGATTCATTTTAAATTACTACTTGTTAAAAATATTTTCTATATTTGTTGTTTTCAAGCTAATTTAACGGTTATGTTGTCTTGCATATGTAGGAACAAGAGGTTACAAAAGGTCCCGTTAAACGCATTAAGATAAAGGACACCGAGAACCTGAAGCTGAAGGTTAGTAGCACGTACACTCATTAATTATTAATGAGATGCATTTTAAATTACTTGTTAAAAATATTTTCTATATTTGTTGTTTTCATATGCTAAGTTAACGGTTATGTTGTCTTGCATATATAGGAACAAGAGGTTACAAAAGGTCCCGTTAAACGCATTATGGTAAAGGACACTGAGAACATGAAGCTGAAGGTTAGTAGCACGTACACTCATTAATTATTTCATTTTTTCTACCTTTTTAGCTTTTAATCTGTTTGTGAAAAAACGGAGTTCTAGAAGCTTTTATAAATCATAATCCAATATTACAGTTGCATTCCTGACAAAATTGATATGCAACCGGGAAAAACCTACATGGAAACCGGGTGTCGCAGGATCCACACTAAATTTTGGGTATCGAAATGTATTGTTTTAAAAAATTGTCAATTTTTTGCTATCTGCAATCTATGATATTTTTGCTATATTCTTAACAGTGCAACTTTAGCTTAGCTAAAGAAGTTTTCATGGTGCGAATTTTTGTACTTATAATCGGAAAAAAATTATGCAACACCCTTCCGAACATTATAGGTCCGTCGGCAACTAAAGACATCGAAAGTGCATCCTAACCAAGCCAATGAAATTAGCTCTAAACCCACTAAATAATCGTGCTAGATCATCGAAAGTGCATCCATATGAAGACGAGTCTAGCACTAGTTAAATAAATACCAAGACATCAAAGCCCTATGACTATTCCTTCTAGTTTGTGTGAAACCAATATAAAAGTGTGTAATGTGCAGAATTTAGCCAAAGAAATATTGTCTATGTAGATTGCGAGCAATTTTACCAAAATGCTGCCATTTCAGTCTAACGATGCTCATATCTATATGTAATACTTACGTTTGGTATTTGCAGATTCAGACTAAGTCCTAGATGTGTAATTCTACATATTCTCGACTTCAACTAAATTTGTTACCTTAAATATTTAGACAACCTACCAAGAGAGTGAGAGACTTCCATTATTATCCTATCGACATTAAACTATTATAGTATCATTTTCTAACATTTCTACTAGAGATGATAAAATGTCTATAAATTGGATAGAGTGGTCCGATAATCTATATATGCTCTATCTCACATTGTATAGTTTTTTTCGCTTAAAATACAATTTATCTATCTATCTATCCGTCGATTTTTGATGACATAGATTTCTAATGAAAGTTGTTGATTGTTATATACAAAAGCAGGGTTCAACTTCGAAACCACACACATCTTCTCCACTAAAGAAACCAACTAAGCAAAAGGTGACTATCAATCTTATCTTTCTGTTACGATTGTTGATTAGGATTATTGCGAGATGTTGATGGTAAAAAAAATGCATCTAGTTATATCGCACATTCCAATAAGTCGCGATACGGAGTTTAGGAGTATATTGATGTAAGATATCTGAAAATCCAAACAAGCATGTACTTTTTAGATATGCAAACTCACACATCCAATACACTATACATAAACCACACATTTGTCCCAACTGGGACTTGAAGCCGCAAACACTTTTATTTATTTGGGGAGCATTCACATTCACACGAACAGAGCTAGGCTAGAGGCCCGTTGGTCCAATTATATAATTGAGTCTAATGTGTTATATAGCCATACATTTTGAAGATCAAGGGACCATTTATATATAATGTGTCATATATAGCTGATAGCTGTAGGATTTGTTGGTTAAGGGTTTTAAGTTTGACGTCATCCAAATCTTATGGTAGCCAAATAAGCATGAGACACACCAAAGTTGACACAAGCAGTTTTACTAAGACACTGCCATTATTTTCATATTTATATGTCGGTCTAAGATTTGCATGATCGGTATGTTACATATTCTTTGGTTTTTTTACAGTAGTTTATATAGGACATGTATTAGAGATGCATTGGATCGACTTGTTGGAGACTATTTTTTATTTTATTATTGGCTGCTTGCAATTTTTGTATGCTGATTTTGGACTTGAGGAGTCATGCATACAGGACCCAGCTGAAAATATAAAAGCTCGTGTTGAAGGTGGAAACATAGAGAGCCTACATAACAAGGAGTCGCAGGTAGAACTCACTTATTATTCTCCAATTCTTTTTCAGTAGGTCACTAGCTTTTCAAATTTTTTATTTTGGTGAAACGATGAAAGTGAACTGAATATGATCCTTTTTACCCAATACTTTGGAATTTATGGTTGTTGAGTTGTGGAAACTGAATATTTTCTAGGTTCAGTACCCATGATTCAAACTCGAACAAAGCTTCTAGGACGATCAATAGATACCAGCATGCATGGCTGCAACATTAGATACCACGAATTAAAAGCCTATTCTTCTTTTTCATTGGTTTAGATACTCTCTAACTTTGACAAGTTTCCAAGTCAATGTGTCCACAAACTTACTTTTATAGACATATTCACTCTTAAAAGTATATACTGTGTAGGACAGTGAACTTGTGTGAAGGATTAATCCAGTCTAAAGACTTCAGACATCGACAATCAAAAGGGTGGAAAATTATCTTAAAGACATATGTGATACTCCGTACTTTTTTGTAGATCATGCACAAAACTACCAAGTTAGCTAAAATGTATCTGTACTGCATACAGAGGCGAGCAGAAAACCTCCAATAAAATATACTTTTATAATAATTTATTTCGTTTATATTAAGTGTTTGGATGATTACGAAGAAGTAAATTAAAACCAATTTTAAGCCATAATAGCCAATAGCCACTGTATCTGTTTTTTTGTATCATCTACAAGTATGCAAACACAAAATTGTTTATTATTATTATTTTTTATCATAGATTTTGGCTAGAACTGAGGCTGGGGCTGAGGCTAAGAAGAAAACAGAGAGAAAGACAGTACGTTTGCGTATCGTTTGACTTGTTGAAGATTTTTCATATTTGTTGCTTGTATGCTTATTCTAGAGTTATGTACGTTGTCATGCTCGATCACAGGAACTAGCAGTCATAAAGGCCGAAATTAAGCGGATAAGGGAGGAACAAGAGAGAATGAATTCGGAGGTATAAGTGCTTTCATTTCTATTTGAACGACATAATTACCTTCAGATTCACTTATTTTTTTTCTTTTTACTGTCTTTGATTTGCGCACACATACAGAGTGACACAGTTCGACACGTACACGTGTCCTTCTTCTGGTTGCAAATATCTCACTTTTATGACATGATCCATTGTGTACAAGAATTAAATGCCATGATCTTATGGTGAAAACTCCACCAGAAATAAATTAACTCTACATTACTTTATGAAGATATTTAGTCCTTTTATCTTTAGCAGCGATTGATTCATATAAAATACGTATTGTGAACTTATGATGAGGATTATGCCATGGCAAGCCAATACTTCTAATTAAATCTCTACACTTGAAAAACTTGGAGAATCCAATGAATGTCAAATACATATTTGATATTTCTAAATCTAGTGTAAGTTTACCAAGATTATGCCATAATTAATAATCCTATTTATTTCTCAGGTCTAACTAACATATTACATATATTGTACTATGTTCCCTGTTGTTCTAGATTTACAAAGTCAGGCTATATATGTTCCCATAGCCGAGGAGAATACCTCCAACCAAGAAGCTTTAACTTAAGTCAAAAGTTGAAAGTTAGAACTTTATATTTTCATACTTTATGTGTTTTGCAAAAAGTTGACAGGCTATTTTTTCATACTTAATTTAGCTGCTATATATATCTTTTGTTATACTATTCTTACTCAAATATACCAACATAGTTTGTTTGTTTTCTAATAGCTTTCTGCAAGGCGTGAAGAAGAAGTGAAAGAGATAGCAAAAAGAAAAAAGGTACGTTTGTGAATCATTTGAATTGTTGAAGAATTTTCACTTTTATTGCTCGTATGTTGATTGTAGAGTTACATTGTCTTGCAAACAGGAGCTCTATATTCTAAAAAACAACATCATATCACTAAGGAATGAACAGAATAAACTGATGTCGATGGTATATCATTTTCCTTTCTTTTTACCCGTACTTATTGCGTGTTTGTGCATGTGCACACATGTACATAATTTCGTGCTTGTGGTTGCAAATACAGTATATGCTACGATCTTGATCCTGTAGAAAATTTCGAGTCATCCCCTTTCAACTACACGTATCTTGTGTATTGCTAACTCAGAAAGTGCGCTCTAATATGAGACGCGACACAAGACATATAAGATAAATTAATGTAGAAGGAAAACTTCTTTAATATGTTTATATAAAATTGATATGATTTTTCATATCATAGTTACTACTTACTACTTTCATTATATTTACCTACAAGATTTCCATTGACTAATCCTTAGCTTATACTCTATCTTAATTCAGATTATAGCACACATTCAGGGCGAGGGATCAAGACAGGAGGTGGTTTGTAAGTCTGTTGATACTGAGATACTCGAGGTCTCTTCTGCTGGACAAGAGGTGGTAACTTCTGGAGAAACTCATGTACAACAGGTCTCTTCTAATGAACGTAATGTGCTTGAAAAAGCAGTTTCTTTTGGTCAGAAGACCCATGTACCCGAGGCGGTTAGTACGTCTTTACCAGCTTTGGAGGAGGATGGGTTTGTCCTTCCGGATCTAAACAATCCGTTTGTTGATGAAACAAGCTGAATGTAAACATACAGAATCTTTACCTAGCTATAATAATACAATTTATATTTGGTATAGATCTTCTCAATGTGGTTACTAGCTAATAGTTTGTAAGTTCAGATGTGGTTTGTGAGTATGAAATGGTAAAGAATTTTGCATAAATAAAAAAGCCATCCGGTCGATATAGAATTGATTGGTGTGACACCTCAAAACCGGTTTTTAAGTATTTTATTACAAAAATGCTATTATGATAGTTTGATCATGACTTTTAGGGCCCGTAAGGTTTGCAAAAGGATTTGTAATTGGATTTGAATTCAGTTTCAAATGAAAAAAATGAGGTAAAGAGAAAAAATTAGTATTTTATTAAAAAAATTAATTTTAGTAGTTGATAAATAATTTATTGAAGAGAAAGTGAGGTATTTTTATTTTTTACTCGTATTAATTAATTTATATATAGGTTGTGAGTGAAGATATAAATATAGGGCTCGTTATATGTTTTTATTTGCAAAAGATACCATATTTGCTAGGAATCAATCTATCATTCTTGAACGCACATCAATTCTCAAAAGCTTGAACTAAACAATTAAACTTTGGAATAAAAGAATTCCTTGAATCTAAAAATAACAAACCAAATGTTCCTTTAATATTAGAAGACTTCATTTGCTTGATTAGTCAAATGTTTGAAGCGGGAAGTCAACCAAATAGTCAAGCTTGGAGTTAAGTTTTAGTGAATATTTTAAGTAAATGTTTTACAAAGTATTATGTAGCTTCACTATGAGGAAAGGAGACGAAAGACTAAACGTGCCATAAGACCAAAGAACGTCTAGATTTTTTTAACCTATACCTACCAAATATTCCATAACGTTCCAGATTATGTTATGTGGGTATCATCAAGGAGGGAAAAAATGAGGATTTTTCCTAGTGATCAAACAAGTGAATTTGAGTGAAGATTAGTGTTCTAATTATTAAGTAGTCGCTATCTATTATTCTCCTCATATAAGTGTACCTAATTTCTAGTTAAATTTCATATTGGGATTAGATTTCATGTAACCAAATTTGGGAGATTTTTGGTAAAAAGGGTTTTAAACTAATGTGGTGATGTTATGGTGTTTATAGGTTAAGTCCCTTTAATGGGTAATGATTGATTAGTGATTTGTAGGGGTTTTCTCATATGATCATGTTTATGATCATATGAATGTTAGAGATGAGTGTGTGTATGTTTACGGATTGTGTAAATCCTCTTTATTAGTTATGCATTGAGGTAATACTAAGTGTTAATGTTGTAATGATCTTGTTTAGGAACCACGTGATGTGTTGCTTTTGATAAATTAGCTATGGAATGAGGTAAGTAATATGATTATAATGTGTTGTTATATTGATTTATCGTCAATTTAAATCCATATTTTGTAGGTTATGTTTAGATGATATTTTTCTAAGTTTAATTCAAAGTCTACTTGAGGATAAGTAGAGTTTAAATGGGGGGATACTTGATAACATCAAATAAGTACATATTTTTACTATTATGTTCCTCCGATTATTGCTCCCTTATATTAGTATTTTAGTGTTTATCTGAAGCAATGGAGCAATTCTTACCAAAAAGACCGACAAACGAGCAAAAATAAGCCTAAATATGAAGAACTATACGATTCAACAAGAACATACGTCGTATACCCTCAATATAGCATAAGGTGTATACAAGATTACATCGAAGAAATATTCTAAGTGTTGAAGACCATACATCGTATTCCCCATTACAAGCATAAGCCATGTGGAACTGAAGATCAGTGACGTGGCCAAGAGTTATCAAGAGCATACGGTGTATGAAACCCAATAGGCATATGCCATATAGAGTTACGGGTGAATACTTTCACCCAATGTTGCAAAAATCGTGAATCGGTCCTGAGGCGGTCGACCACCCTGCAGCCTGTAATCGGTCAAGGCGGTGATTAATCGGTGATTAATCGGTTTGGCATTTCTTGCATGTTTTGAGAATTTCTGGAGACCAAACTAAAGATCTTAACTGATTCAAGCCTTCTATGTTTTCAAACCTCAATAAAAGGCTTCAATTCTGATTATGAGGCCCATTGTGCGTTATAAGTGAAATAAACGATCCCCAAATTAAGTAAAATGCCTAAATTTTTATTTTTTAAAATTTGACCGATTCGGCCGATTCGACCGATTTTTGGCCGATTCGGCCGATTTTTGACCGATTCGGCCGATTTTTGACCGATTTTTGGCCGATTTTTTTCCCAGACCGATTTTTTTAGCCGATTAGCCTAAATCGCCAAGGTATATGGCCGATTACCTTGGAATCGGCGATTAATCGGCCGATTTTTCCGATTTTTGCAACATTGCTTTCACCTAATGCAGTTTAGGTATCACTTTTCATTCCTAACTTCTGGAGATAAACCTTAGAAGATTCAGCAGGAATTCTAAGGCTAGAAACATCATAAGTGATGGGGTTTTCGTAAGACCTCTAAGAAGTTTTACAATCCTCCTAGGCAGTGTACCTAACCGTTGTAGTGTAGTATATGCAAGACATGGGGGATTGATCGTTCTCTAGGGGAATAGTATATGTGAAGGCCGAAGTGTATGTCGAGATAGGTCAAAAGGTGAGGGATGATTCTTTTTGTATTGCGATATTTTATAAAAAGCAAATTAAAATTTCGGGGTTTGAAGAGTGGGCGTTTTAGCTACTAATTAACTAAAACTATTTAAACTAAAATTAAACTAAATAACAAGAAAAATAAAGTGGTAACTCTTATGATAGAAAAATGTGTTCACTTAGATATCCATACTCCCTAGTTATCTCCTATTAATTAGTCGAATTGCCACGTCCTTGCTTTAATTGAAGCATTGTATTCCTTTTTATTTGTCGTAGGGAGGTGCCGAATGCCCTAACTCTATGAATGTATAAGTCTCCTCCAAGAAAAGCTTAAAGTTTATCAAGTCTCCTAGGATCTACAAGCTGCAACTAATGCAATAAATACAACAAGAAAACCACTAGTGCACTATAGGGTTGCGTTTTAAAAGATGGACAAGCTAGTACATATAAGAGTTAAGCGGGTTTTCTTATTCTAACGCGAGGCAATCAATTAAAGAAAAGACGAAAATTAATAATCAACAACTAGGTTTTATTAAATCTCAACAAACACTAATTAATTTAGCCTAGCACGTTAAGTGAAGAGAAGAAAAATATAAAATTAAACAACACATAGACATATTGAATGGTTAAAGGTGAATCACTTATCTTCAATAGAACATGGATACAGTGGCTGTAAAAAAGCCTTACAAAAGCTGCAAATTCATCTAGGGTTTCACCTTTCCATAGTGTTACATGAATAATGGAAAACATACGAAAATATATATAGGATTACAGTTGTGATGGCGTCACTTGCAAACTGTGACGCCGTCAGCCAGCCGTCATTAGGGTTTTGTCTTTGCTTAATCGCCATTGTGACGTCGTCGCTCTATGGGTTGTGACGTCGTCGGCCTTTAAAATATTTGAGCCATCACTTGTTAATTTAACACTGAATCTTGGCCTTCAAATACAAGTGACGGTGTCACCTTGTGGAGTGTGACGCCGTAAGTGTCCCTTTTCTGACAGATTCGTGACGTTGTCGTTTTTCTTCGTCCAAAATAGCCATAAATGTATCGGTTTTCATATTTCTAGTCCCAAGTACCTAAAATGCAAAAAAAAAAAAAAAACTATTTAGGGCAATATTTGATCAAATACATATGACTTTTGGGAATAAATGACCCTTTAAAAAGGTATCAAATAAATCCTTAGTAAATATCCCTACACTTGAGATTTGCTTGTCCTAAAGCAAATGTGCTTTTATCCTAATTAATCTACAGTTAGCGATCATTTAGCATTGGTATAACAGTAATTACAACACACATTCGTTTCACAGTAGTTATAACAAGCACGAAAATTATATACTAGCACCTCAAAACAAGTGTTTGGATTCTCACATCTCTCTAGTGTATAAGTTATATAACATATATGGAAACGGAAAAATAAAACACTCTCTACCTGTTATAGCACATAAATTACCATAGGCTTGAGAACGGATCAAACATTACCACTTTGGCATAAGCACCTAGGATAAATAGAATTGTGTTGAAATACATACTTGTTTTAAAACATACATGTTTTGAACATACATGTTTTGATCATGTTCTCAAACATATATGGTTTTCATTAGTTGGATCCTACTAATTAAAACATACATGTTTTGAACATGTATGTTTTGAACATACACAATTTGCACATTTTAAAACACATGTGCACACCAATTTATTGATATTGTACGACCCAAAAAACACATATGCACCATTCCAATGATTTTAAAATAACTTTAAAACACATACGCACCTAGTTACGAATCTTGTTCTCATCAATATTTTTAAACCCAAAAACAATAATTCGCGAACATATATATTAATAAAACAATAGAAAAACTCAAACAATCTTTTAACTTTCCACACTTGTACGAAATAATTACGCTAAATGACTATCACCATATTAAAATATTAAAAGGATATTCAGTTACGCTAAATGATAACTTGATTATATAAGTAAAAAGGACCACAGTCCCATCTTTATTCATGGTTGTATAACTAGGATCTATGGGGGCTTATACTTTTTCATTTTTGAATAAACATGAGTTAACATGGCAACACAAGATGGAAGTAAGTCTGTTGCAATTAAAAGTTCACAATAACGAAAATAATGTAGCACTTTTTAAAAGAATAAAACAATAAAAAAAACTATTGATCATCTATGTTTCCATATCAGATAAGAATGCAATTTTAGTATTTTTATAGTTGCAATCCATCATAAAGCTAAAATACTAGAACACAAATTAATTATGGACTAAATATTAAAATGGTCCATGGCAAAAAAGCCACGAAAACGAAATTAACCAACAGCGAATAAGAAATAATTTGATCCTGTTGAATAGTTTTACCGGTTTTTTGTTTAATTATCTTTTGAAACTTTCCGTTTAATCAAAAATATGAACACAAAGACAATATAAAACATGCAAGTTTAAAGAAAGAAACGATCAAACCACAACACGAGTATTTATCGGGGTTCGGCTACAAGGAATCTTTTTCCTTGCCCTACGTCCACGCCCCGAGTATCCAACTCGAGAGTTTCTTTCACTAGTCAACAAGCTCCTTTCACCGGCGGAGAAAACCTTACACGTCGCTTACACGATTACCGACACTAAGCTAGATGTCGAGTTCTTTTACAAGAGTACAACTACTCCCGTTAGTTCTTTTACAAGGATACAACAACTCCCGTCACACTATGTATTTTAAGGCCTAAAATACTAACCGATCACAACTGAAAACACACAATCAAATGAAGTGTAAACTACACAAAGTCTACACGATGCTAAGCTAACAAGTCTTGCAACCTTGTGTTGAATACTTGTAACTTTATATGAACTTGTGAACTTCTTTGCTACAAAAGAAACTTCACACAAAATGAAATGTTAAAGGGTTATATGAATGATATGAATGTGTGTATGTAAAATGTAATGAGAATTGATAAAACAAAATTTTAACAAATGGCTTGGTATTTATAGCAAGACCTTCAGCAGCACTAGCGGATACGGCGGAACCCTCAGATGGGTTCCGCCCGTGTACCTCCAAGGTTCCGCCAGGCCGACAGAAGGTTTTGCAATAAATCTTTCCAAACCAACCAAAGTCACATCAACTTATTTCTAGTCAAACACTTACTTGTGTAAGAAAAACTTATGGTGAGTCAAACACACAAACTTACCATAAATGTATGATGTGATGTTAACATTTACTATAATAAGAAATATGTAAATGTAATATTTTTCTATTTTAAAAAATATAAAAAGTGTTGTGTTTTATATGAAATGTAAATGTAGCAAATGTCTAATTATGCAAGTTTTTAAACTAAAATTATGTTTTACTAAAAACTAAAGTTTACACTTTGTCGTTAACAAAACTTAGCAAAGATCGTAAAATATAAATAACGTTTTTAGGCGATATTTGTATTAACAGATCCTTTTTAGTTATAAGAAATTAACCAACAACGAAAGTATTATAAATTACCATTTTTGCCTCATCATTTTTGGCTAGTTTCTTTTAATATTATTACTTTGTTGCTCATAAGGAATTATTTGATCCTTTTTAGTTAATAGGATCATTTTCAATAGGCTTAAAGTCACTATCAGTAATAACATGTCAAAGATCAATGTCTTTGGATTTCACATACGTTTCGAATCTTGTTTTCCAATATATAAAGCAATCGGTTTCAAAAAGTGGTGGTCTTTGCAAAGATTGCCCTTCTTAATATTTGTCGAAATCCATTGATCGATTAAAGTTTAAAAATACAATTTACTTAAAAATCTTACCTGACGTGGCGCTGGTACCAATTGTGGAAAACTAGAAGGAGGGGGGTTGAATAGTTTTACCGATTTCATTTCCTTTATTAAGAAAGTTTCTTTGAAAAACTTTGATTCAACTCTTTTGTGAAATCAATCAACACCAATATGAACTTTACACTACACTAACTAACATAAGTATTGAATATAAAGAGATGAGATGGAAAGATCAAACCGAGACAAAGAGATTTATAGTGGTTCGCTCACGAAGCTATTCCTCGCCCTACTCCTCGAGTACCCAACTCGAGAGTTCTAAGCACTATGTCAACAAAGCTCCCTTCAGGCGGAGAAAACCGTAGACGTCACTTATCACGATCTTCGACACTAAGCTAAATGTCGAGTACTAATCTAGCTAGTACCAATCTCAAACGATCTACCCGATCCTTGCACGATCCACACAATCAACACACTCTACACTTGATCCACTTGATCAACACACTATCATAGAAGCTAAAAGAGATCTCCAATATCTCAACAAGATCACAATGATCAACACAAGAAGACTAGAACAAGACTATGACACTTGTTGTATATCAAGATACAATCAAGTTAACTGACAAGTAATGCAAATGCAGTACACAAGGACTCTTAACACTTTGTATCTTTGATGTGTGTCACAATTATAAGTCCAAGGTAATACGAAGGAAATACATATTCCCGGGTCGTTTTCCCAACGAAGGAATGAATGAAACTTGTGATTCGATTTGCGATTTGTGTCGTGAATAGTGATAAAGAGATTTTTGGATTTTTAAACAAAGATTATAATACATAAACTAAAATTTAAACAAATAAGCATCTAAAATAATTAATAAAAGCTATATAAAGCTAAAATGTAAATAAATCCTAAATACGCGGGATAATTAAAACTTAAACGCAACTAATAACCTAAAACTTGGAAAAATGATTCTAAATACTCAAATTCATTTTTAAAAAGTCCTAATTACATAAGAAGAATTTTAGGAAAAAGATTTGTATTTTTCTGATTTTTATTTTATTTATTATGAATTAAAAACTATTTAAAAGAAATAAAATAATTAAAAATAGTAAACTAAATGGGAAAAATCTCAAAAATTTCAAAAAACTATTTTAAAAGATTATAAACTAAATGAAATAGGAAAATTTAGGAAAACATGAAATCTAAACTAAAAACGCGAAGTTACGGGAAAATCCCGAGCCTAAAAAGCAAAATGGTGAAAAATTAACTCTAGATATGGAATTATATTTTTCCTAAGTCATATTTAATAAAAGAAAATTTTAGAAAAAGAATTTTATTTTTTTGATTACTTTTCTATTTATTATGAATTAACTATTAAAACAAAGAAATTAAATGAAGAAAAATAGTAAAACTTTTTGGAAAATTCTGAAATTTTAATAGAAATTACTTAATATAATAATAATTAAAAGAAAAATAGAAAAGAAGAAAATTAGTTTACAATAAGCAGATTTAAGCAGTTTAGTTAGAATAAGCTAAAAGAGAAAAAGTGTTGTTAAGTAAAAAACAATGGGAAGTTAGGATGAGAAGACCTTAGGGCGCAGTTGGTTATGTGGTGAGTTTGTGAGGCTTTAGAAAGGTTAAGGTCAGGGGTTCAAATCCCTGACTTAAATTTTTGCACAATTTTTTTTTTTCTTTTTGAAATCTATTAAATGCTAAAAAAAATAGGTAACTTTTTGTGAAAACAATCATTTTGAAAACTTATAATAAGCTTGGAAATAAGTAGAGTTTGAAACAGTTACACTAAAACTAAACCATGTTCACAGCAAAACTGTTTAAGTAAATAACAAGCTATAAAGTGATGTCCTATACCAAATAAGCTATATAATATCTAAAGTAAACTAAGATGGCAATCCTAAATCTAATCAGCAACTCTTAACTAGGCAGATAAGCAAAAGATGAAAACAAGGAAAGAAAACTAACCTATCCAAACAGTCGAGTAGGTTTTTAAGCTAAACAAAAGCTACCTAAAAGCTAAAAAAAAAAAAAAAAAAAAAAAATCTAAAAATTGCAATACAGAAAGACAAGAAACCAATGAGTACATGTACCAAAATCCAGACTATATGGGCTTATATTGAGCTAGTTAAAAATCTGAGAAAGAAGCTAGTAAGACTGATGAAAAAAAAATGCATGTCTGAAAACAGCCTGTTGAGGCTTTCTTTAACCACCTAAAAAGCTATTAAATACTAAGAGCTAACCTATCAAATTGCAAATATAATAAGTCTATACTACTAACTACTCATAAATAAAAAATCAGACAAAAAGACCTTGTGGAAAAGAAGAAAAATAAGATGAGAAAGTTGGCTGTTTGGAACAGAATGTGTGATGCAGGCAGTGAACAAACTAGGAAGTTCACTTTGAGCTTAAAATAAAGCTAGTAATCACAAACCTTAGATTTTCATAGTTCAAAATAGATTGATATTAACTATAGATGAACTAGAAAAAGTGATTTTCATGAACTTTGAATTAAAGATTAGCTAGAAATTGGCCTACAAAATGACTGACTTAAATTATTTGGTATTTCAAAGTATATTTACTCAGCCTTTGAAATGATATTAATCCTACTAACTTTGGACCAAAAACACCTAAACAACTTATTTAACCTATTCCAGACTCATTGTGACTCAAAATGAAGATTATAAAAGTACTTTGAGCAAATATAAACTGATTATGGACCTACAAAACTTGAAATCTTAAATTTGAACCTAAGAACCTTATGAAAACAGCTTAAAATGACAACAAAACTTATTTTAAATCCAAATAAAAGATGTTTGAATCTAAGCAAATAACCAAAGTGTGAAAATGGAGCTATACCAAACCTCCCCTTTACTAACTAATTTTGATCTAAAAGGTACAAGAGATCAATTTAAGCTAAGAACTTGATTGACCTATGTTTAGCTAAGTATATTAAGACAGGAAAAGCAAAATTTAGCAACAGATAAGCACTATAAAAAAGCAACACATATTAAAGCAATTTTATGGATTTTTTTGTGATTTTTAGACAAAACTGAATTAAAAGGCTTCTATACTACTAACAAGCAATCAAAGAGCAATAACTAAGTGAGCATATAGAAGCATAAATCAAGTAAAAAAAAGAAGAAGTAATAAGCAAATAAGCAATTATACTAAGAAATGGAGATTTAAGCAAACTTACAAGAGCCTTTGCTAAAACAAGGCAAAAAATGCTCGCAAAGCTACTCTACCAGCTACAACTTGTCATTGACAAGCTGGTAAAAGTCCATCTAAGCCCATCCATTACTTGCTTACTTCCAATATAGCTTATTTGACTTTATTTGACTTTTTTGTGATTAATGAAATTAAAACTGAATTAAGCTATAATAAACCCACAAAAGCTGTCGATGAGCTTCTATGAGCTTATGAAACAGGAAAAAGAGCATATAAACTAATAAGACAACTGATTGAAAGCTTAAAGTAAATTGCACTCGAATTTAATTAAAAACTGAATTGCATTACATTAACTGAAAGTTTGATTACAATATTTGAAAGATAGATATAAAAAGCTGAAATTAAGCTACAAGAAGCTACTTTTACACTACTCCTATACTACTCTAATTTTACCCCTACTCCTAATGCTTTTTTCTGTTGTGAGGAGGAAGGTATTTATAGGCCTTTGCTAGGGTTTCTGAAGCTTCTAGATCCTCTATTCTTGTCCCATGATCAAATCCCAGCAATCATCTTTCATTCACAGCCATATGATCATTGAGTGATGTGTTTTGGCCAATGGGATTGCTCAATACTGCTTATGTGGCCTTATTTGATGTCATTCCTGCCAGGTGTGCCAGTCCTTCTAGCATCTTGGGATGAGGTAAAGTGTACGGGTAAAATTATGCAGAGTAAAAGGGACGGTGAAGGATGAACAGTAACTTATTGGCTTGTTTGGGGTGTTTGGGATTTATTTTAATAAGTTTGACTTGTGAGTGAGGAATATTTGACCTGGGTAAAATAAAGGGTCGGGTAAGGGTTATGTGGAGGTGTTGGATCCGGGTTTACAAATGTGGTTGGGCTGTGGTTATTATAAAAAGATGTTGAGCCTGATATGGTATATGGGTTGGGTTAGATTATTGGCAAGTTAAGTGTTTTGGGTTTATTAATAAAAGGATAGGTTATTTTGATAGGTTTTAGGTTTAGTTTGAAATTGCAAGGACCATTATTTCCAACTTTATAAATTCAAGGACTTCTTTTGCCAAATTTGTAAAATACTCCAAGGGCTTTAATTGACAACTTGAGCATAATTATGGTTCACTTTGGTAAATTCCTTCCCGGCTTCGGCTTTAAATACTCTTTTCCATTTCTCGTGCTCGTTTTGTTAGTTTTTTTTATTAATTTTTGCATTTTTCACAATATCCGTACCTGCACATTCACAAACACAAAAACACAACGTATTTGGCATTTTAGGTCAGTTTTTGGTCTTTTTGGTTCGTTAAATAAGGTAAAAGGTATGTGTAAATTAACACATACCAATCTTCTTGATACTTTGTTTTCTTCTCTTGACAAGTAGAGGATTGATGGTAATCACTTGGTTGGAAGAAATGATCACTTTTTAAAACAAAAATAACCTAACTAAATGATCAAAGAAGAGTTTAGGTGATAAGGGATTTTATCACAGAAAGTTGTGTTTGTAAAGGATGCCTAAAATCTGTGAAATGGACAGATATTTATAGGCAAAGAGAAATATGACCGTGTGAGGCACACGGTTCCACTAAATATATCACGGTACTACTAAATGTAGTGGTACCGTACCAAACAAGGACACACCAAAATTTGTTTTTAGTGATGAAGGTTTATTTGGGGGAATTTAGAGCTGATTTCTTTTTGAGGGGGGGGGGGGGGGAACTGTTATGAATTTTGAACTTATTTTCCCATTAAAATATTTTTTTATAATTTAAAAATAATTTGTAAAATGTATTTTTGAAAAGAAAGTTTTGTCACATTAAAAATGTGAAGTTGAAAACACAAATTCGCTTCTTTGATTATTTGTCAAGTTGTAAATTTGTTTGTTCTTACCTAGAGTGATTTACAGGATCTTTCGACTAAAAACTTGTTTACATTAATTTTTACGTAAAGTGTTTTCACATTTTCTTATTATCAAAACGTAGAGATATCGAAAGATAGAAATAATATTTTTAGACATTATTTGCATCAACAAAACTATAAAGTCGCTATTAGTTGTATGAATAGATGAACCAAAAAAACAAATTTTCTATTTTCAGTACAACGCAAATGTTCTTTGCGTCAATGAATTTGGATTCTCAACTTTTCTAGTGTCTTACAAAGGTAACTTCTAAAATTTATGTCAATTAAATACTCCCTCCGTCCCATATTAAATGTCTTCATTTGACTTTTAGAGTTTTTGTTTTCCAACTTTGATCATAAATATTTTTGTTTGTATTATATAATACTTGATGAAAATTATATCTAACGAAAATACACATAAAACTCAATTCATTCATATATTTTGCATCAAGTATTATATAATACACATAAAAATATTTAAAGTCAAAGTTTATAAAAAAAGACTTTGAAAATTTGAAGTGGACATTTAATATGGGACAGAGTGAGTATATAACATCTAAATTAAATAAAACCATCCAAAATTATCCAAAATCAATAACTACTTCCTATAAAATCTTCAAACACCAATGCCATTCAATCATTCATCGGTCAACATTAGCGAAAAATATGAAACATGTTTTTAACTATATCCTAAGATTTGCAGATTTAGTAGAATGTTTGTTGTTAACAATAGGGGAGGTGATTTGCACACTCCCAAAAATGATTGACACACTCAAAATATGAGTGTGTTGACATTTATACCCTTAAAAGATAAGAATAAGTCCAAACAATGTGAGGGTATAAATGTCAACACACTCAAAATTTGAGTGTGCCAATTATTTTTTAGAGTGTGCAAATCACTTCCCTAACAATAGCCATAAGAGTTGTTAGCATTTCTCTTAAACTAATAGTACTTTGTTATAAGCCTATGTGTAACACCAACCTTCTGTGTTTTGGAGTTTTATTAAAGAAAATTAAATGAACGTAAAGTAAACATTTTCTTCTCAAAACCGGAGGAAACACTTTACTTTCAAAATCAACAAAATAACACTACTTTTCATTTTATTTTTTTTTCTTTTCCTCCTTAAGTACTACTCGAGAACAAAACATCCTTTGTTTCCTTTTTCACTTTCTTTAATTTTCTTACTTAACTCTAACTTGAGAACACAATATTAAGGTTGTTATTGGTAGCAACTAATTTTGAAATTTATGTCAAGACAATTCTTAATGTCTATACAAAATCATTCAAATCACCAACAACTTGTTATAATTTCTCAAACACCAATGCAGTGCAGTCTCTTCATTGTTCAATGTTAGCTAAAAATGCAAATTATGTATTTAACCGTGTCTTAATATTTGCATATTTTATAGAAAGTTTGTTCTTAGAGTAAGAGGTATGGTCACATGTCGTTTGTGTGCCATTTGTACCAAATCAATGCCACCTCAACATTTCACATTCACACACCAAGTATACACCATCTGCAATGGCTTGAGCCGTTTGGCTGCCATTTCGCAATTTTTGGAAAAAAAAAATGTTGAGGGTTGAGTTTAGTAAAATTTGAAATGGCATAACCCATCTATGGTGTGGTAACTTGTATTTGGCGGTGCCATTTACATTGCCAAATAGGAATGGCGAGCAAGCAAAGTGAACATACCCTTACCTCTCAGCATGTTATCTTTTACACAAACAAGGTGGTTTTAGAGCACCTGGTGTGGTCTCGCCGTGGGTTCGCCATGGTGACATGGCTGCCTCACCGCGGCGAGCCATGACACCGCCCCACTTTGCCACCACTCGCCATCAATGGGTTACTCGTCTGCACGACGAGGGAGAAATGTGTACTTTGTGTCAGATATTAAGGTTACCAAATGTTTAAAATTAAATTTTGACCGCTTTTTTCTTTTTTTATAAACATAAATTCACACACTATAAATACTACCATACTATTACAAATTCTACACAACCTTTCACACTAAACTCTATAAAATAATAACCAATAAACGTGAGTGCATCATCTTATTCTGGCGAAAGTGATCTTGAAGAGATATCGGAGCTCAAGATGATTCTTTAAGAATATGAGTATGAGAAATCGTTGTAGCAACAAGAAACTGGAAGTTCACAACGACGTAGATACATCCGACGTGAACGTGAAGTTGCCGAAGCACGTCTAATGACCGACTATTTTGGTGACAACCCAAAATATCTGGACGAAAATTTCAGGCGTCGCTATCGTATGAGTCGTAAACTATTTTTAGAAATGGTACAAGGTATTGAAACATATATTGAAACTCATCATCCTCTTCCTAAGCATTTTGATTTCTTTAGAGTCCGACCCGATGCTACTAGTTTAATGAGTTTTAGTGTGATTATGAAATGCACATGTGCCCTATGCTAATTGGCGTACGACATAACACTTGATGCATTAGATGAGTATTTACAAATAGGGGAAGATTGTGCACACGATTGTCTAGATAATTTCACCATGTGCATAATCCAGTTGTATACGCGTGAGTTTTTAAGAAAACCATACGTGAATGACATTCATAACTTACACAACGCACATAACTTGGTTCATAAGATACCAGGAATGTTGGAAATCATTGATTGTATGCACTGGGAATGGTGAAATTGTTCGAAAGAATGGCAAGGGCAATTTCACAAAGGTGATAAAAGGTTTCCAACTATAATGCTTGAAGCCGTTGCGTCATACGATTTGTGGATTTGGCATGCATTTTTTGGGGTAGCAGATGCGAATAACGATCTTACTGTTTTGAATAATTTTCCGTTATTCGACGGCCTGCTTGATGACATCGCCCCGAGGTTCCATTTGAAGTAAACGGGAGTACATTTATAAAACAAGGGTATTATCTAGCTGACGGAATTTACCCAGAGTGGTCATCTTTTGTCAAATCATTTTTGGTTGCACATGCCAAAAAAAAATGCCGTATTTAAAGCGAAACAAGAAGGTGCTTGAAAAGATATCGAAAGAGCCTTTGGTGTCCCCCAAGGATGTTGGCATATTATTGCCCAACTGGCGCGTGCATTTATTGTAGGCAAGTTACGGAGAATCATTTACACGTGCATCATATTGCATAACATGATTTTGAAATATCAAAAATTTGCGATATCCGAAATGAGCGAGATGTATATTTGTCCGCGGGTAAATTCACAACGGGAATGGGTCAAGTGATGCGAAGTGCAACGAAAAAAGGGGAGAGGGTACACGCATCGCTTCAACAAAATCTCATCGAGCATGTTTGGCAACAACATCAATGAGAACAATTTCAACAACAACAACATAATTAGTTTTTTTTTTTTTTTTTTTTTTTTTTTTTTTTTTTTTATATATATAATTTGATATATTTCTTAAGTTGCGTATGTTTTTTTACCGTCTTTTTTTCGTATCATTAGTTTATATTTCGTATGTGTTTTAATAAGGTGTATTATATTTTTATTTTAATGAATGAATTTTATTTTATTTGAAGATGTGAAAAAAAATGGTGGACCTAAATGAGTAAGGTGTGTTTAGTTATGATAATGGGGTTGTAGAAAAGGGTTCGTCATGATGACATAGCACCCCGTGAGACCCAATTGAATAGTTTTTGCTACTCATAACACCAAATGCTCTTAGAGCATCTACAATGGAAAAAACCTTAAAGACTTTTTGCATTTAATGCATTTAATACAAAATGCATTTAATGACTAAAGCTTTGAGCAAAGACTTGAGGTTCACCAAGTTTTTGAAGAAAAGTTTTTCAAAAAGCTTTTGAAGCAATGCAAAAAACCTCATAAAATAACTTTTTGAAATAGTAAAAAGCTTTTAAAAGCTTTACCCATTGTGGATGCTCTTATGCACACTATATAACTTGTAATCAGTTTTAACTTTTAACCATCCAAGGCACTTTGCGCATAAAATCTTGTAAAGATTGCAACAATTCAGTCATAAAACTGGTGTACAATAATTTGTTTCACTTTTTAAAATTAAACTTAGAAAAAATATAATACTATAATAGTACTCCGTAAGCAACCAAGAATAAATGGCAAAAGTACATATGTAGATCACGGTACTGCTCTGCACTTGAAAGATCTTTTAGACTTTTAGTGCACAGAAACTGCAGTTCAAATGTACCTTTTCTGCACTTAATTTCAACATTTTTTTTTTTTTTTTTGAAAATTGACTTTCATTGGAGAAATCCAAGTCCAATTTGAAACCCGATGGGGGAAAACATTTAACTTAAGCCGCCCAAAGGCACGACACTTAAATTGAAGTAAACCCTGCCTTCTTCAGATTCGAACCCTTGTGGGTTGAAACCTTCATTGAAGGACTTTGAAATCGTACCGACAGGGCAGTGGTCCACAAGGGAGGACTTCCCGGTTTGGTCACCCAAATCGGTACTACTCTCCACTAGGCACGCTTAACTGAATAAGACATGCCCAGTGGACCACAAGCCCATTGGTTAATTCCACACGATATTCCACACGAATTACATGATCCTTCCCAATATACGTAATATTGACAGTATAAAATCAAGTACATAATTAATTAGAGTTAATGTCATTTTTCGTCCCTGTGGTTTGCCGGGTCAATCACGTTTAGTCCCTGCCATTAAAATTCGTCGGGTTTGGTCCCCATGGTTTACAACCCATACGGGTTTGGTCCCTTGACCAAGTTATCCGTCAGTTGACCATGTAAAATGACAAAAACACCCTTATTATTATTATTATTATTATTATTATTATTATTATTATTATTATTATTCAAACACTACTAAAAACATAAATTTACACAGGTTTAAGATCCAAATATACAAACAAAACATATCATTACAGGGCAAGATTTAAGATCCAAGATTTAACACTACTAAAAACATAAATCCAACAAAGATCCACGCTAACATAAACACTTCATCCTTGGTCCAAAACAAAAAATTTAGTAGAATGATTATGGACATCACAATCATAAGCAAACACATTCAAATCTTTATCCTCATTTTTCCAACCTCCAACATACCTTAGCTCATAGCATATTTCCAGCAAGTAAACTCCTTTCTGTACACAAACCTTATTTGGAAAAAAATTATTACTCTTATTCAAAGTTGTCAAAATCGCGCCTAAGGCGCGCCTAGGCGCTAAGTCGCTAGCCTTGGGGATTTTTTTGACTTGAGGCGCACGACATGCATGACTCCCACAAAAATCGCGCGCCTTGGAGCCTCGGGCGATTTTTGCGCCTAGGCCACATTTTGCGCCTTGGGACTTTTTTTTTTTTTTTTTTTTTTTTTTTTTTTTTTTTTTTTTTTTTTTGCATGGGCCTTTTAAGTCATAGGTGAGTATTTATATGATTTCTAAATTTAAATTGATTTTATGTTTATTTTATTGATTGAAATTTTCTTTAAGAAGTTATTTTGTTTCATTAAATATTTTTTTACGACATATTATCATGAAAATGTAGCATTGTGCCTTGAATATTAATATATTGCTTGCTTGATATTTTGGGTTAAATTATGAGCTTTGTTAGATGTAAGCTACAAGTGTAGGACACAAACATATTTAGTCTGATATGGATTTTAATTTCTATATAGGTCATCGAGCAAAAGAGTTGATCCGTTCTAGAAGTGACAACCAATCCATTTTAATATTTATAATGGCAATATGTGTTATGCATTAAGTATTTTAATGTTATTTTGTATTATTTAAGATACATAAATGGTCACATATGTTATAAAAAACTTAATGCTTTTAGTGCGCCTCGCATTCATGAATCCCGCGCCTTGGAATGCGCCTCGACTCGAGGCTCTTTGGCCCCCTTTGCTAGTGCGCCTTGAGCTTTTCAGAACACTGCTCTTATTTAAGACTTGACATTTCATCAAACACTTTATATGCATCTCTTTCACCCTGTTTCTACAAATGGTAGCCCATTATTAAGATGTCTACCATGTATCAACAACATAAACGAACTTCACTCAAATCAGAACTAACACCATATCATGTATATAATGTTCATATTAATGATGAGGACCATAACCATAAACAACCACCATCTTCGACGCTCCACCAACACCCTTCTCAACCGCCACATTTCCCACACCATTACCATCTTTCTCCTCATCACTATCCAAAGTAAACCTCCCCTGATCCATCTGTTGCTGCGTCTCATCTCCAAGCGGCTTATACATCAACGACTCATTACTCACACCATACTTCCTACCAACCAAACTATACACCCCACAAACAAAACACACCAGCAATGCCAAATGACAATTAAACTGCAAAGTCGCAATAGCTCTCGCTCTATGAAACTCCGGATGCCCTTTACACCTAATCGTAAAATTCCCTCTACTCTTCTCCTTTATAAAACACCCGTCCGTTATCCCACTAGAATAAAACGAAACACCCATTTGCACAAACCACATCCCTTGCAACACCAACCCAACTCCTCTCCCCAACCTCGAATAACTCGAACTCCTATCACTCCCTTTTTCATCAAACAATTTATATACATGATATGGTGACTGGTTTATGGTGTTTGATTGTGGTGATGGTTTATTGATGGGGTTTTTGTTTAAGATGAAATATTTGTTGATGGGTTAGTGTTTGGAGGGTGTTTGGCCGGCTATTAGGTCGCAACGGTGGGGATTAGGAGGCGGTGATGGTTGTTGATGGAGGTGATGGTGGGATGGTGAATTGGTGATGGTTAGCGGTTATGGTTTAGAGAGATGAAGATGAAGAAAGCTAGGGAGTGAAGAGTGTGTGGTTTGTTTATTTATTTTATAAAAAAAATATATTGAAATGACAAAAATAGCCTTCTACTTAACAGTCAAACTAACGGAGTTATGGTCAAGGGACCAAACCCGTATGGGTTGTAAACCATGGGGACCAAACCCGACGAATTTTAACGGCAGGGACTAAACGTGATTGACCCGACAAACCACAGGGACGAAAAATGACATTAACTCAATTAATTAAGAGAATGTCTAACATGCTCTAAGGGCATTGGATAATATTTGTTTTTTTGTGATCTTTTACGTGAGCCTCTGTTACTTTTTAACTAAAAAATTATTTTGTGTTTTTTTTTTTTTTTTTTTTTTTTTTGCGTGAGTCCATACCCCCTCATCCAATTATAAATTTGACAAGTTCACAACTAGAATTGTGCTATTGGAAGTAAACTCAAAAGTAATGATATCTTCAACACGTGCAGGCAGTATAAAATCAACATCTTCATAATGACAACAATAATTACGTTTTAACAATATCGCATGAAATGAAATACACAGCAATTATATTAACCAAAAATAATATTTTTGAGTTTTGGAACAAACTGAATAACAGGATTTACTTGAATATATTACATCAAGAAATGAGAAAGATACAGTTTTTATGTAAATTGTTTACAAGTCACTTTTATTTATCATTCATTTATTCGATACCTCATTTTAAATTTTCGAAAAGAAAAAAAAAAAAAAAAAAAAAAAAAGAAAAAAAAAAAGAAGCAAGGACATAAAAACGACTCTAAACATGTACTGAGAAGTAAACACATTCAAAGGTCAATATATGTAAATCAGCTCAACAACTTCAATACCAAAATAATACTAGTAATATATTCAGCAGGATTAACTCACCCGGTTAAGCCCGCTATGCTTGGTTACAACCAAACACTAAGAAAAACACTAAACATATTACATGCATATAAGATATAATTAATCAAACATTACATAAGTTGTTCTAGCTTTTTTGTTTAACCCACCTCCAAGATTCAAATCAAGCTCCAAATCCACTTTCTCATTACGAGTTTCTTGATTCATCTTCATGTAACAAGAGCTACTAAACAGTTGATCAACTGACGTCACAGCATGACACGTACTAGGACCACTACTACTACTACTTTTAGTCCCACATTTCCTTTTGTTAGTTGACGAAGGCGGCTGTGACGGCGGAAATATAGATGGGATTTCAAAGTTGGTTTTTGCTTTAGCTCCATGAAGTCTTCTGGCGGCTGAGTCATACGCACGTGCAGCTTCTTCTGCAGTGTCAAATGTTCCTAACCAATGTCGGCATTGTCCTATTCTGTCGCGTATCTCGGCTGAATACCTTCCCCATGGTCTTTTTCTCACACCTCGGTAACTGATCTTTTCTGTTGTTAAAGGTTTTGGTGCTTGTGGTATTACTACTTCCTTGTTTTTGGTGTGTGTTTTTGAAGGTGTGTTTGTAGGTGTGAGCGTAAGTGTGGTGGTGGTTGTAGGGTTAGGGTAGAGGACATGTTCTCCGACGACGGCGGCGATGCCGTCAAGGGTGGCCTGAGATTGGTTTGGGAGATCTTGGAAGTAGGGTTTATGGATGTAGATGTTCATGATTGTGGATATATAGAGTGAACTTGTAGTTGAACTGGAAGTGTTTTGGTAAATGAGAAATAAGCAAGGCATCATTATTATATAGGAGTAGATGTTCATTTTGCATGGGGACTGACAAATGTCCTCCCTATCATAACCATCTATTATCTAGTATCTAACCTAAACTTAGATATAAAGAATTAAAATTTGTAGTTGCACATCAATTAACTTAAGACCAATGTTATATTCTTCTGATTTATACGAGTACTAGTTAACAATAACATGATTAGAAAAAGTAGAAGTGCTAGCTTAAATTATATCATGTACGTTACTACGTATTATTTTTTTTTCAACGATAGACATATCAATAAGAACTAACAAAACTTGGAGGATGCGATTACAAACCCGAAACACTTCACTACACAGTACGCAGTACACAACAAGAACATCGATCTAGCAATACATAATAACACAAAGCCCAAAAGTACACCAATTACCAATACACCATGAGCTAAAAGTAGTTAGGTATCCGATCAACACGATCCTTAATGCTTTTATATCATTATATGTTTTTTATTTTTTAATTATATACTAAACAATTACTTAATGCTTTTATATCAATATATGTTTTTTATTTTTTAATTATATACTAAACAATTATCCACGTATAATGACAATAGTGTATCATAACGTTAAGGGAGGTGATTTGCACACTCCCAAAAATGATTGGCACACTCAAAATATGAGTGTGTTGACATTTATACCCTTACAGGATAAGGATAAGTCCAAACAATGTGAGGGTATAAATGTCAACACACTCAAAATTTGAGTGTGCCAATCATTTTTGGGAGTGTGCAAATCACTTCCCTAACGTTAATTTTTTTTCCTTTTGTGTATTTATTTTAATTTATATATATATATATATATATATATATATATATATATATATATATATATGTAAGTGAACTGAGAAAATAAGTTGATTAATTAAATAGTACTAGTAATTAACTATTTAAATAATTAACAGATTGTACTTTTATATCTAAGAGTATTTTAGTATCATCATATTCAAAGCTTGGGAAAAGTACCCTCAAGTACCTTTTAATTACTGTAGTTGTTTATGTATAGCTAAAATTATTTGAACTTTTTAAGACATTACTTGAGATAACAAGAGCACTAGGTGTAGATGGGGAGGCTTGCCTCCTCATTCGGGTCCCACTCCTGTCACATCACCAAACACCTCAACTTCAACTATTCACAACAAACCCTTCCTCACCAAACAACAAATCTCAACTTCCTCATTAGAGCTCCACCTCTTACACATTTATTTTTTTATTCATTTTTCAATCAAATTAAATTTATTTCATTCAAAACAAAAATAACTAAAATTAAAATTTTATGCTTATATTTTGAAAAATTTTAAGCTGCTAAAAAAAAAAAAAAAAAAAAAAAAAGGACCAAAACTGTAAATATTAATAAGAAAACTACAAGGACTATACTTGCAAACACACACACCTCAACTTCTTCTTCACCTTCCACTTTCCACCTGCAAACACACACTATACTTGCAATAAAACCTAACAGAAAAAAGATATAAAACCCAACAGAAAAAAAAGAAAAAGAAAGACGTGCTGCCATTTTGTCAGCTTTTTTCCTTCGCCGTGGTCACGGGGAGGTGCCCAACAACGAGCATCGGCGAGGGTGATTTGGTGTAGCGGCGAGCTACGGCTCGCCGTTGATGGAGCCAAGTCAGACGGCGAAAGGGACGGCGAGCCCTACACCTAGTGCTCTAATAACACAAATCAACTCACTCATAATTCGTAAATGCAAGTGGAGTTTTTTTTTACATGCTAAATGTACACTTTATTTTCACTAAATGAATACTAATCACAAATCATGATATAATTATTAAAACATTTTTACTAATCATTAACAATATATTAATGTTTTTACTTTTTAATTAAAGTAGTACTCTTTTTTTAAGAACAAACATAACACAAGTGGATTAAAGTCAACCAATGGGCCTCTGGTCTAGCGGTATGAATGTTTTGTCATTCTAGGTAAGGTTTTAAGTTCGAGTCTTGTCTAAAGTGATAGGGTTTCCTCCCACGTGCGTAAAAGAAAATGTGTCATTACTTTATGGGCTGCACCTAATATAGTTGTGTGAGCTCGCTACACCTTCTTAGATAAGCGCCATCTAACCACAATTGCCGTCATAAAACAACAGAGTCATAAAACAACAGGAGGATTAAAGTCATCTAAAAATGATGAAAGATTTGTTCAAGTCTTCGAAGTAGAGTGAATCAATCTAGAAGAGTGCACAAATTTAGTGATATAAAACTAAACAAATTGGAAGAAAAGATTTTGTTTATAGATTATGATGAGACCCAAATCCGTCATCTATGGTCTTTCACTCTATAGTCATTCACACACGAAAATGACATATATATCCTTAGAAAACTCTTTACACTTTGTCTAGTTTAGGGTATTTATGGAAACAAAGATGATTGATTTGAAGGGTAAATATGATCTCGAGGATTAAATTGCACCCTAACCGTTGGATTTTAATTACGCATCACGATTGCGTAAGTATAGAAGATTCTTTTTTTTCTTTGACAGTTTGGAAGAGATGATTAACCGGGGGAATTTTCAGGTGTGATGGAAGTGCAGTAATGTGACTGGGGGTTGCAACGAGTTTTCTTTAATTTACGAGGTTGTAAAATGGTGCTGCATGGTAAAAAGATTTCAAGTAGTTTCAATAAATTTTTTGACGTCATGATATTCATAGTTTTGTTTATATAGTACAAGTGTAGTTTTAAAATATAATTTCAAATTTGCTCAATGTAAATAATGCATAATGTGTAATATATTTTTATGCATATTTGAAGAAATATTTTAAAGGTTTAAACGGATAAACCTTTAACTTATGTCATCCTAGTTCAGTGAATGTTTTAACGTTAACCTTTTATAGTTTTTCTTGAGATATTATAATTTGGAAAATGATTCATTCCAGTAAAACTTGTGCCCGTAAATCCTCATAATTGTATGTATATCACTATATTGAAGTGTGAAAAGATGAACATTCTTTGCATTTTGTAAATTCAAAATACGTGTTACCAGAAAGATTGATAAATTTGTTTTTAGATAGATACTATAATATTATTCTTGTTAGAATTCATTATTCTTCTTAGAATTTCAGTTTGTGTGAGCGGGTAATATTCAAACAATTTGGATCTTGAATTACGTAGATATCAATTTTAGATAAAAGAATTTTGATCATATACGCTTCAGGTATCACGAAATCTTCAATTGAATAATTTAAAGAATCACACTTTGTTTCTAAGATACAAGAAAACAAAATAATACACGCAAAGTTTTTATGTAAATTATGTAAGGAAGAGCTGTTATATTAACTCAACCGAAAGTTAGTTATTTTCAGTAAAAGCGGTTGGCGAGAATAGTCACAACTCTTGATAAAAGTTGTGTCTTTTGGTGTGAAAAACCGGTTGGAGGGAAAAAACGGTTAGTAGCCGAATTCCAAACAAGATGCTTTGCCCCTTTACCCCGCAAGGGACGGTGCCCCTTGACCCCGTAAAGAGTCATGGCCCCCTTGACCTCGTTTTGGCGGCATCAGTTTAGCTATAATGAGTGTGCACTCCGCATCCCTGACTCGACTATAAGGTAAACCTGACTAAGCTATTGATCTCATGTGACCATATGGATGAGCAAGGTACCATTTTGGTACCGTACCGACACCGTTTCTGAGATATCGTATTTTTTTCCGACCAAAATATGTAGTCCTAATCCCGAAACCAGGAGGTATATTTGTACCGGGTTCAGAAAACCGATACTATTAAATTAAGTACAGTTTATAATAAAAATAATCTGTAATTGTACCAATTTGGCACTTGCCTTTGGAAACACATTCCTTATTGACCCACACTAGGATAGTTACTTGGTCATGCATTATTTTAAAAGTAAAAAGACGTGGGTCTTTTGGCAGTAGGAGAGTTTTGGTTGTATTTTTCTGGTGAATGAGAAGTAAAAATGTAGTCACCGTAGTTTCTTTTCTTCATGCAACTTGTAGCAGGATTTTGTAAATGTTTTAGTTTTCTCCTCTTATGTCGTGAGTTTCTCAAGTGAGGTTTTGAGGCTTGATATTCTACACAAGCGACTACCAAGCATATACAAGCTACTACTAAGTTAGGAGTGCTTTGATCATGAGTTTAGTAAAAATATAAAAAAATACAAATAAAAAATTAAAAAAAAAAAGAAATTAAGCCTTTTTTTATTCTGGTACTAAAATCGGGATTTCCACTCTTGGTACCGTACCGATTTTTAGTGGTACCGGATTTTTTTGAGCGAATTTCATAGTACCTGTATTGTACCGGTAGTGATAACCGATACTGGTACGAGTTGGTACTGTTCGGTATTGGAGATAACGATTGTATTTTATTGATTGATAAATCACAGGAACAATGTACATATATATAACATTACAAGGAATGATCTAGAGACGGGCTAGAGCCCATGATACAATGATATATGAATATGGGCTAACACTCCCCCGCAGTCGCAGCGGGAGGACACCGGACGCTGAGACTGGAACGAAACTCCTCAAAAAGAGCTGATGGCAACCCTTTCGTGAATATATCTGCATACTGATAGCGTGAAGGAACATGAAGCACCCGAACCTGACCAGTAGCAACCAAGTCTCGAACAAAGTGTATGTCAATCACAATATGCTTCGTTCGCTGATGCTGAACCGGATTGCATGATAAGTAGACTGCACTGACATTGTCACAGTAGACTAGCGTAGCGGAAGATAACGGTGTGTGCAGCTCACGAAGTAAATTCCGCAACCAACAAGTTTCAGCAACAGCATTTGCAACCCCACGGTATTCTGCTTCGGCACTAGAACGAGATAAAGTTGGTTGTCTCTTAGATGACCAAGATAGAAGGTTGTTGCTAAGGAAAACACAGTAGCCGGAAGTGGATCTCCTAGTAGTTGGGCAACCAGCCCAATCCGCATCAGAATATGCTACCAAAGATGAAGTAGAAGAGGCAAACAACTGTAACCCATAGTGTAATGTACCTCAGATGTATCGCAAAATCAGTTTAAGAGCTGATAGATGGGGCTCTCGAGGATCATGCATATGAAGGCAGACCTGCTGAACTGCATATGATATATCTGGGCGAGTGAATGTGAGATACTGAAGAGATCCCGCAAGACTCCGATATAAAGTAGGATCAGATACCGGATCACCATCATCCCCCAGTTTAGACTCAGTGTCAACAGGAGTCCGACTAGGATTACAATTAACCATATGTGCTTTCTCCAAAATCTCAATAGCATACTTCTTCTGAGATAGGAACAACCCTGAGGAATCACGTGTGACAGAGATACCAAGAAAATAATTAAGTGGACCCAGATCTGTCATAGCAAACTCCTGATGTAAGGATCCAATAATCCGCTGCAACAAACTCTCAGAAGAAGCAGTAAGTACAATATCATCAACATATAATAACAGGTAAGCAGTATCCGTCCCCTGTCTGTATATAAATAAAGATGAGTCACAACGACTATTAGAAAACCCAACCCGAGTGATATAAGATGTGAATCGCTGAAACCAAGCTCTAGGGGCCTGCTTGAGCCCATATAGAAAGCGCTGTAGTAAACATACATAATCAGGATGTACAGGGTCCCGAAACCCCGGAGGCTGATGCATATAAACTGTCTCAGATAAATCACTATGTAAGAAATCATTCTTGACATCGAGCTGATGAATCGGCCAATGTCGAGAAGTAGCTAAACTCAGAACAGTCCGAATAGTGCCCGGTTTAACCACAGGGCTAAAGGTCTCATCTACATCAACCCTTCTAATTGATTACTACCATTCGCCACAAGGCGAGCCTTGTATCGACTAAGAGTGCCATCAGCCAAATACTTATGGCGAAAAAGCCACATAGAGCGAATAATGTTGGTGTCTGTGGGTTTAGGCACTAACGTCCAAGTTCCGTTCTTAATAAGTGCAGTGTATTCATCACGCATAGCATTTTTCCAATTTGGATTAGTAAATGCATCACGATAGGTTCTTGGTAATGGTGAAACCGAAGACACATGCATGTTAAGACGCTGAGTGGGACGATTAGTCCCGACCCGGAAACGTGTGACCATGGAGTGAGTCGAGACAGGGTTTGGGTTTTGAGGAGGATCTGGGATAATTTGTGGGTTTTGTTCTGTGATTGGAGTTGGTGTTTGTGGTGGAGTTGGTGTTTGTGGTTGAGTTGGTGGTGATGGGTCATGGACTGCCTCATGTTGGGCCGTCTAAGGATGAGTTGGTATGGGTTGAGTTGTTGGTAGGGGTGTGGTTGGTTCATTTGTGGGTTGAGGCACATTGGGTTGCACAATTAATGGCGGATTTATATCGGGTGAGTCATCCAAGAAATTGTATTTGGGTGCCGATGTTGGTTTGGAAGTGCCATATGGAAAAACAGTTTCATCAAAGGTTACATGGCGAGAAATGATTATTTTGTTGGTGTTTAATTCGAGGCAACGATACCCACGATGATTTGAAGCTTGACCCAAATAGATGGAGGGTGTGGCGCGTGGTTCAAGTTTGTGATTAGGATATAAGTGGGGGTAACATAAGCAGCCAAATGTGCGTATAAGGCTATAATCCGGATTTTGGCCAAACAGTCGGGTGTAAGGGATTTCGTTGGCAATAGCAGTTGAGGGCAAGAAATTAAGTAAGTAAACAACCATATTGAGGGCTTCAACCCAAAATGTTGGTGGCAGGTTGGCTTGAAAAAGCAATGTCCGAATGAGATTATTGATGGTGCGAATCATCCGTTCAGACTTGCCATTTTGTTGTGATGTTTTGGGGCAGGAAAAGCGAAACTGAATGCCCTTGTCGGCAAAAAGTGTATGTAGGTTACGGTTGTCGAATTCACCACCATGATCACACTGAAAGGACCGAATTTCACACTTAAATTGAGTGTGAACATAATTACGAAATATCATAAATTTAGACAAAACATCAGATTTGTTAATTAAAGGATAGACCCAAACAAAATACGAGTAATGATCCAAGAATAATACATAATACTTGAAACCCGAAAGACTCGGAATTGGTGAAGTCCATACATCCGAGTGAACGATGTCAAAACAAGCATTGACGATAGTATTGGAACTAGCAAATGGAAGTCTAACGTGTTTGCCAAGCTGGCAGGCATGACAAAGCACATGAGGCTTCTCTTTATTACATGAAATGAGATTATTTGAAACTAGACGGCGTAACACTTCGCTTCCTGGATGTCCAAGACGCTGATGCCACGTATGTTGACTGACTAAGAGAGCTTGAGGGATGGGAGATGGGGATGTGACGGGATAAAGGTCCCCCGTGCTATCACATCGGAGAAGCACCCGACGTGTCATGAAATCTTTAACAGAAAATCCAAAAGGATCAAATTCAACAGTGCAATTGTTTTCACGAACAAATTGACGAACATATATTAAATTTTTGACAATATGAGGGGTAATAAGTACGTTGTTTAGGTGAAGAGGTCGAACGGGAGTAGGCAAAATACTATGACCCGTATTGGTGACAGGAATAGAATGCCCATCACCAACCAAGACAGATGGATACATGCACGTATTAAAAACATTACTAAGACTATTAACTGAAGCATTAAGGTGTGAGCTCGCACCTGTGTCCATGTTCCAGGCACCCGTTGTGGGATCATGGAGTGTCCCAACAGTGAAAGCGAGAGGGAAAAGGGTTTCTTGTTCCTGCAAAGGATTGGGTCCCACCGTCCAAAGGTTGGTTGAAATAGATTCGGGTTGGGCCTTCTGAGCAACCGTATATCCAACAGGTACTGTGGGCTGCGGATGGTACATAGGGCCTGCTGGTTGAATTATAGTTGGGCTAGGGATTGTATGTGGGTTGACAACATGGGTTGTAGAATAGCCAAACCCAAGTGGGGGTGTAAGGTGATGCATTGGGCTAACATAATGGGCCTGAATGGGTGCATAAGGTGGACTGGGTGAGGTAAAATAAGCCACTGGATTCACAGTTGGTGATTTGTTTTCCCTAGCAGACTTGATATTCGTATGTTCAACATAGGCAGATAATCCCAACCGATTTAAAAGAGTTGCCAATAAGTCTGCTGTGGTATTTGTATTCTCTCTTTCTACTGCCATCATGCTACTCTCCGACAATACTGTAATCTTCAAAGTCAGATGGACAACAAGCCAACAAGCGCAAAAGTGCTCCAGAAGTGAAGAAATCAACAAGAAACTGGTTGGATCTCCCAGAAGATTTAACTAGCACGTTTGACAATAATAATCGTGACCTAGCACGACAACAAACAAATAATAGTGTGGATCAATGACCTAGCACCGATCACCAATATTTATACAGGTAAGATTGATTTGTGAAGGATTCGTTATTAGAGTTTAAAGGAAAACTGAAGTTGTTAGTGTTTTGAGGATCGTTATGAAAGATGCTTTAGGGTTTAGAGGAGCGGGGTGAGGATCAGAAGAGCGGGGTGGGGAGTTTATTTAGGAATGGATACTCTCTGATACCATGTTCGGTATTGGAGATAACGATTGTATTTTATTGATTGATAAATCACAGGAACAATGTACATATATATAACATTACAAGGAATGATCTAAAGACGGGCTAGAGCCCATGATACAATGATATATGAATATGGGCTAACAGGTACCGGTATGGTTTCGGTATTGTACCGTTTTTCCGGTACCCATGTTCATCCCTATGTGACCATATGGAATTTCAGCATATGGTCATATGCTTGCGTAGTTGCGTCCAAATTTTAATAGAGGGCTTTCAGATTTTAGTCATTTTCATAAAATCATATAAAATCAACCCTGGCTCCATAAAAGTCGTGCACCTATCATTTTATGAGTGATTGAGTCTACTTTCATATAAAAATATTTTTATAGTTTGTACCTTATCAGAAGTATAAATGAATACTTAAAGAGTAACAAAAAATCGAGTTTTTTGCCCATGTTATTTTATCAAATAGTTCTTCTCAGATTTAGTTGGTTGAGCGTTTGCGTTAAAGGAATGGAACCGCATTTTGACACGTATGTTACAGAATCTGAATTTAACAAGTAATCTTTGTATAAGTTCGTACTTGAAAGTGTTTTAATTTCAAAAATATTTGACATGATGATAGATATATGTGACTCTTTTTAGTGTCGGTTAGTCTCATTTTTTGGTACAAATTTACACATCTATGGGGTTTGCAAGGTTGAATCGTTTGATCACTTGACCAGACTTTTAGACAAACCCTTTAGTTCACGAGTACTTCTTTTAAGATAAAAGAGAACCCTCAAATTTGTCAAGATTACTCAAGAAAAATAACTAGAAAGAACACTGGGGCACTAGTCGGTAATGGGGCTTCTTGAGTCAATAGACTCGGTTTCGAATCTCATCCCTGACATTTTGCTCCTAGGCCAAAAGTTCTTTATAAATCCAACTTTTACCATAGAACCCACTTCCGCAAAACATATGGGCTCATTGGAAAGACTTTGTGGATAAGAGCTCAAAAGTCTGAGACTCTTGGCTCACTCCAGTTGGTGCCCCACTAGGCCAGAAGAGTAGCCGAAACTATTACTTGTGGTCTGTGGAGTGGACAATGGCTGGTGCCAAGAAGCATCCGAGGTCAAGGTGTCTCCGTCAATCTACAATTTTTTTTTTTTTTAGAAAGATATTTGAAGTCAAAGTGGTCAACATGGAGTTGATTGGCAACTGTTACACGTGGAAGAATAGTGTGTTTTGGGTTCCAACGTTTACCCAAAAATCATATACAGTATGTAAAGAGAAATTAGTTTTTAAACCAGATATTTTATTTTGTGAAACAATCTTGTAAAGGAGGAAGCTAAGGTGTAGTAACTACCTTTTTGATGTCCCATTTCATAATGAAATGCTAGAGTCAGGCAACCAAAGAAATTGTAAAAATCAATGATACATAATAATGCAAACAAAGAAATTGTAGAAGAAAAGTCAAGTTTCGCTTATCAAATCAGTTAGTATAAGTCACCAAAATGTATATAAGAGTGCAAGTAGTGGTAGAAAACAATAAAATGTTATTGATATGTCACCTCAGCTCCAGATCATATCCTTCCGAATAACACATCACTAATAACTAAAACACTTATCCCCAACTCACAAAATACTTCACAAAAGATATCACTCATTCACAAAACAAGAAAATAAAATAAAATAAAATACAAATGTAACAAATGGCGTAAGCCATTGCATTGACTAAAAACCCAATGGCACACGAATGACATGTTGGCCGAATGGCCGGTGTGGTGTAATGCGTTATTCGTTCCATTTTGATACCAATGGCGCACGAAATTGCAAAAGAAAAATCAAGCTTATCAAATCGGTTAGTATAAGTCACCAAAATATATATAAGACAAAATATATATGCAAAATATTAATTATTTTGTTTTATAAAAGTGTTTAATAAGTTAATTGTATTTAAATTTTAACCTGTAAAATGAAATAAAAATAATGTTTTTATTTATTTATTTATTTTAACAAACAATAAATGTTCTCTACATATGATCATTGTTACTGATAAGTTATAACTATTTATAATCTAATAGATATATAGGAATTTTTATGGAGAATTTTTTTTAAACAGACCAATTTTTGAACCTTAATTCATTTTTTAAATGAGAAAAAGTCATTTCTCAAAATAAACTAGTGCTACTGACTGTTATTCAACTTTTTTCATTTTCTTTTAGTTTTTATTAAAAAGACAAAATTTGATCGTATAAAAAGACAATAGTTGTAAGTCACACAAATTTTTTTAAGTCAAATTAATAGGTGATTCTATAAACAAATCCTTTATTGTTGTAAAACAACGTTCTAATGGCAATAACATATAACTGATGTATAAAGAAGAAAGTAGAGAGAATCAAAACCAATATATTTCGTTGAGATTGATATAACAAACTACAAATGAAACTCAATTTATAAGGCTCTAGTAATCTAAGTATTTAATGCAATCATAATTGGAGGAATACAAAAGATGAAAGGTTTGAGAGATTGAGGTACATGGATCGCCAAAATCATAATTATTACGTATTAATAACACTTATATCTTATATAAACACCCCTTTATTATGATAAAATTACATGAGTCACACATTATATTATTTTATTTTTTATGCGACTGGTAAATGGGTGATAGCTGAGTGACAATCCATTTTTTTTTTTTTTTTTTTTTTTTTTTTTGTCGGTTGCACAAAGAATAAAATAATATTATACATTTTCGGTCGACCGAGATAACAACCCATTTTTGTGCGGCTCAAGTCTTCTTAAAGGAAATATTGTATTTGAGAGGTGTTGCTATAGAACCCCAAATCAATATATGGGTTTACATCCCACCGACCCGTACTACTTCAAGACATGTGTGAAAATCGACCCGTACTACTTCAAGACATGTGTAAAAATATTAATGAAGTCGTACAGTCGGTTGTTGCACCCTCCTCTGATAATTTTTTTTCTTTTTTTTTTCTTCTTCTTCTAGAAAATGAATCAAGGTTCAAAAATTTGTCATTTAAGAAATTTTCCCTTTTTTATAGAGTAATAGATAAGTAGAAAGCTAATTTGACTTTTTTAAAACATTATACAATTATACAAGGGATCCTGATTATCAGCAATTCAGTATTCACTTCAAAATAACTACTTTGAAACAGAGTACCACTAAACGTACAATGATCTACATCAAAGTACATTATTCACCAAATTTCAAGTTCATACAGCTATCTTGAAAATAGTATACAGAGCATCAAATTACGTCATATTCTGCATACCAGACATTTAAAATAATAAAAAAGTACAAAAGGAAAAATAAATTAAAAACACATCCATTTTGATCCTAGTTGTTCTTTTCATCAAGAACATGCAAACATTCATACATGATGTCAACGGCACGATCCAGTTCTTGCTCCGAGATGATCAACGGTGGCACCAATCTAACGATATCTCCTTTTCCAGCAGTCAATATCAAAAGACCTGACTCTCGACAAGCATCCACAAGTGGCGAGGCAGAAACATCTAACTCGATTCCAACAATAAGACCAAACCCTCGTATTTCTTTAACGTGCGAATTTCCTCCTAGTTTTTTCTTCAAGATATCTTTCAAGTAGGCGCCTTTCTTGGTCACACTGGCCAAAAAGGTTGGGTTTGATATTTTATCAAAGACAGCTATTGCAGCAGCACAAACAAGAGGACCGCCTGCAAAAGTGCTTCCGTGATCCCCATAGTTGATGGCGGCATTCACTCTTTCAGTCACTAGTGCTGCTCCTATTGGTAAACCACCAGCTAGAGGCTTGGCAAGAGTCATGATATCGGGGGTTACACCAAAAGCTTCGTGTGCCCAAAGATAACCAGTTCGACCCAGCCCACATTGTATCTACAGTCAGAAACATAGAGGATTTTTTGTATTTTGAGAGAACAGGCAATCATGAATTAATTTGGAATTAATAGACGAATGAGATGTTAACAAATCAGAAACAATTTCAACCCATTTATGTGAATAGGTCAATTTTAATTGCATTTTATTGCTAACTGGTCATAGCTAGAAAAGAACACGTCAAACCAACACCAAGGTGGCCTAATGGCACCTTGATGTTCGTCCTCACAAGAGGTCTCAAATTCGAACCACCCAAGGTAAATGAGAAAGGGTTCGGAAACGGTCACGGGGATACCCCAGTTAGGCTGCGTACATCTAAGTCAAAGACTCACCCTCCCAAAGTATCCTAAACGTGGAAAACCTCATCCTTTTAGAAAAGAGCATGTCAAACGGGGTAAAAAGTGTGTACTCATATTTAATATATTGATAACTTATAATGAATTATGTGGGTCAACCCAACCCGTTTTGACAGTCATCTAACATGCCTGTTTAGACTTATAAATGCGTCTTTGCCTTATAATAGAACTGTTTCAGTTAAATGCTTTTTTGGTCTAGGCATTTATGAAATAAAATTGTTCAGGCTCCCAACAAAATATATTAAAAAAACAAAACAATGATGCTCTTCGGTTGAGGATCATTATGCATCGTCAGCATCATTCAACTTCACGTGTAAATCAGAAAGTCTGATCTTACTTGCCATTTCTACAGCCGCCATTTGAACCTCGTGGCTGGAAACCAACACTTAATGAATCTCCCAGCTATTTTATCTCCGTCTTTGTAGAGAGTGTCATTTTGTAAGCCCCCAAAGTGCTTTTTCATGACACATGTTCTGATGGAAAATCAGGCATATCACTTTTCTCTTGTTAAGAGACTTATAAATGCCTTGCCTTACAATAGAAATGTTTGCTTTTTTTTTTTTTTTTTTTTTTTTTCTCTCTTGTCTAGGCATTCATGGAATAAAATAAAATTGTTTGCCTAACAAAATTAATTCAAAACAAAACAATGAAGTTCTCAGAGGACATTCTGCATCGCAGGCATCATCTGGCTTCTTGTGCAAATCAAAAAGCATGAACTTCCATCGGCATTTCTACAGCTTTTGCACCTCGTGGCTCGAAGCCAACACTACCTGAATTTCATGGTTATTTTCCCTCTATTGTTATAAAGACCGCCATATGCGGGAATTTAAGATGGCACTCTCTACAACAGAGGGAAAATAGTTGAGAAATCCAGGAAGCCCTCGAGCCACGAGGTGCAAAAGGATGTGGAAATGCCATAGAATATCAAGCTTCCTGATTTACGTGAAAAGCCGGATGATGTTGGCGATGCATTATGATCCTCCTTCGAAGAGCATCATTGTTTTGTTTCAAATAAACTTTGTTGGGTGTTAGCCAATTTTAATTTCTTTCATAAATGCCTAGTCACAAAAAAAAAAAAAAAAAAAAAAAAAAAAAAAAAACGTTTCTATTGTAAGGCAAGGTGCATTCACAAGTTTCTTTAGCGATATGCCTGATTTGCCATAGGAACATGTACCATGAAAAAGCCTTTTGCGGGCATATAAGATGGCACTATCTACAAAAACGAAGGGAAAATAACTGGTAGATTCAGGAAGTGTCAGTGAGGTTCAAGAAAAAGTAGAAATGGCGAAGGAGAGCAAATGATGCTAGTGTTGCATAATGGTCTTCCTTCGAAAAGTTTCATTGTTTTGCATTAAATAAATTTTGTTGGGAGTTAAAACAGTTTTATTTCAATTTATAAATGCCTAGACAAAAAAGAGATTAATATACTCAACTGAAACATTTCTTTTCTAATGCAAGACGCATTTGCAAAGTCTAAACAGATAAACAGATTGAGTAACACGTGAATAACAATAGGAGCAAATTTTAACTTACGGCTTGTGATATGGAAATTATAACATTTCTTCAGTTTTAACAAACTACAATGTTACAGTTTCAAATTAACCAATTGCCGTCTCAACCGGCCTATTAAGTATTAACTTTGACCGAAGAGCCCTTCAAAATAAGAATGTTGATACAAGATACCTCCAATTTGTACCGAGAACAATTCAACCCATTTCAAGTTAAATGGGTCAATTTGGATCGTAAATTGTGTCCAATGCCCCAATTGATAAATGAACACATTCTATAAATGAGTCAATGGGTCGTATTTAGAGGTGGCGCACTCTGAGAATTGTGGAACAGGTCAAAATGAGTGATGATTAGTATGGGTCAAACCTACCCACAAACACTTGTCTTTGTTGTTGAATTTTAGAAACAATTAATATGTGAAGTATGATCACAAAACCAAAGTAACTATGTATTTTCTTATTAAAACGTTTATGAGTTGTATGCATTTAAAACACATTGTGGGCGACTTTGGACCAAGTCAACCTTGTTTCCAATTTACCTAAAAGTAATAGTTTTGCCCATTGGAAAAATACAGCCCAATAAACAGGGTTTAAAGGCCACATGTAATCGTATGGAACACGTCTCAAGATTCGTCAAACTGCATTCCATGCACTTAACTGAAAAACTAGATTATCATCTTAGTAACTAAGTTTTGTAATCATATTTAATACATAAATCAATGTTTATAATTAGAATAGTGGAAAAGAGGTGTAAGTGAATTGATCCAACTCGACCCATTGTGACCGTACCATAATTTCTCCTTCGACAAAAACACAAATTTACCCAACCTGCCCAATATCCCACCTGTAGTTTTCGGTCGACTTTTGCGAAACAAATATGTAAACAAACCTATGCCTATAACTTTGTAGAATTGTGTACTAATACTAAGAAATTATAAGTTACCATCTTACCTCGTCAAAAACTAGCAAAGATCCAGCTTTATCGCAAGCAATACGTAAAGATTGCAAGAACTCTTTTGTAGCACTGTATATCCCACCTTCCCCTTGAATAGGTTCCACAAATACCGCAGCAATTTTTCCACTAGATATTAGTTCTTGAGCAGCATCAATATCCCCATACGGTAAGAAAGTAACTCCAGGCATCACGGGCTCAAAAGGTGTTCTGTAATGCTCTTTGCTGGTCAAGGCCAGAGCACCAATTGTCCTTCCATGGAAGCTGTTAGTAAAAGAGATAAATTCAGTAGGGGGACTGGGGTTATTGGGATGTGAATGTCGTTGAAACTTTCTTGCAAACTTGATAGCAGCTTCATTTGCTTCTGTTCCGGAGTTGCAGAAAAACACACGATCTGCAAATGAACTAGCTACAAGACGCTCAGCAAGGTTCACCTGCAACAGTCCAACATATAATTCATCTGCATAAGATTGAAAAAATTCAATGTTTGCGAACAACTTTCGTGTTGCACATGGAACCTGATTCAAACTCTACAATGTAGTACAACTCATGGAAGACATTCAGAAAATGGTTATTTTGACAAGTTGGACAATATTTGAAAATGGTTATTTTGACAAGTTGGACAATATTTCTTATGCTTTATTCATTTTCTCATAGATTTCTGTTAAATAAGAAACAAGTTCTTTTTAGTTTCATGCGCCTGACGGGTGCTTGATATATTATTATAGTTTATAAGTGACACAATATCGAAGCAAAATGATATATTCTAGCGAATAATAAAAAATATGTAATTAGAAAGGGGTTTCAGGATAAGATCTAATGACGGTTACGAAATATGGACTATATACTCTAATCTGATTCTGGTCACAAGAAATGGTGAATGTCAAGGGAGCCGTGCCCCCTTGCAAGGTCTCGAGGAAGAGCACCAAAACCTAAATGGTGTCCATACTAAATTGCAGTTAGTTGGCAGAAGTTTTCCCGCCTACCAATTTAAGTATTTAACCGCTTTTCTTGCCAAAACTAACCAATCACAATGGTTGGAACCAGGTTTCCCACAAGTCCACAACCAGCTTGATATATTTTTGCTCTCGTTCTCGTGGCTAGAAGCTTGAGTACTACTTTATCAAACCATAGATTTACTTGAAGGAAAAAAAAAAAAAAAAACAACAACAACAAAAACAAAACAAAACAAAAAAAAACAAACATAGATTTACTGTAACCTTAGGCATTGTGGGTTGGAATATTACTATCTGAAAAAAGGGTGCAGACAACCAGGGACGGATCTATGTAGGAAGTGTGGGGGTCCGCTGCCCCCCATGGCTAGCCGAAAAAGTTGAGATTTTAGTGTTATTTTATTTTATTTTATTTATTTATTTATTTATTTATTTTAATTTTGACCTTTTTTCGAAAGTGCCCCTAACAAAAAACCCAAATTACCCCCCACCCACATACTAAAATACAACATTCAACACTCTAAAGCATTACAAATCCTTCATCTCTAAGTAACAATACTCGATTTATTATTACGATCCTAGTTTTTTCTTACGCAGTTTGTTGCTATTGTAAAAGAAAAATTTTTTGCCCCCCACATCTTATTTTCTGGGTCCGCCATTGCAGACAACTAGGATCTTACCAAGTTTGTTTTGCTGATTATCACCGTTCCCAATAAGTGAGTGCAACGAAAGACTCCTAACAACACATGATTATCCTAAGTTCCTAACTTTTACAAATCCCCCAATTCTGATTCTCAAAGCCACAAAAACAACTCGAAAATGGACATACAAACACCCACTATCTGATACTCTCTTATATTATCTTACCAGTTTCATCAACTCTTCCATCCAATGATTACGAGTGATACAACTTTCTTTTATTCTTTATCATCAAACGTAATTTTATTCATTCACTAATTGAATAACTTTAGCCATTTTTTTCATAAGGTCTCTAATGTTTATTTTGGAGCAAATTGACTACGAAGATTTGATTATAGATCTTGCATCAAAGATATCATAAGAATGACAATTGTATCTAATAACATTGATAATTGGGCGTCACTTTTACTTTTTCTCGAGCCAACCCGGAGGAGTGGAGGTAATGCCGGAAATTTAGCCACAACCACAACAAAAACAACAACATACTCAAATCCCGGCAGAGCGGGGTATTAATGACGGGAATTTAGGCAATTGCACTTATTCTTTTTCAGAAACGGACAAATTATACAGGAACATCCTACACTACTAAAGCGAACAATAACTTTAGGACGAATGGGGGGTATTAATTACAATTCCTAAACACCTATAATCCAACACACATACACAAAACCATCAAAACCATACCTGAGGGAGAGTGAGATAGATATTGCTAACATGAGTAAGCAAACTAGCTTGATCAGTAACAGCTTGAACCCAATCAGCATCCCCATGACCCAAAGCATTAACAGCAATACCCGAAGTCAAATCAATAAACTCTCTTCCTTCTAAGTCATATAACTTACAACCTTTGCCACTCACAAACACAACACCTGGTTGTCTTCCATATGTTCCTACTATCACTTTTTTCTCAGCTTCAATCACTTCTTGATTGGTTTTTTTTGTCTTTGGTTCTGACACTGTTGTTGTTGTGTCTGTTGTTAGTTGTGCTTTTAGGTTGAGTTTATGGATTTTTGTTGGGAGTTTTGGAATTTGGGTGTTTGTTTTGAGATGGTGGTGGTGAATAAGGTTGTTTGAAATGTGGAGTGAGTTCATTGTGATTGTGATGGAATTTATAGAAAATGGTTGGCTAGGGTTTATGAGGATTGAAACAGTAGTTTGTAGGGAAGAGTTACAAAGACATGAATGTGGTTCGGTTACAAGCCGTGTCCACTTGTAACTCCTTTGTTGTTTTAGTTGTCTTTTAATGGTGTTTGGATTGCACTTTGTAACGTGATTTTGTAATACCCGTGCATAACAACGAGATTTTATAGTGTTTGAAGATTTGAGAATTAAACATAATATTTTGAAACCCGGTTCGACCAGGGTGGTTCAACCGGTTGAACCGTTTCAATCAAAAAATGGGTCGATTTAAACCGCGTCAACCCACCAGGTTTGAAGCGTCCCGGGTCAACCTGGTTTGTGTTTTAATTGGTTGTATTTAATTTGGTAGATATGTTTTTAATTTACAATGTGAATAAATCATTGTACCTTTAAGTAATAGGATATTTTATTAAGAGACCGAGTGTTGAAAACTCAACTTTTCTCTTTTATTGTTTTCCTTTATTAGTATAGATTTGTTATCTCTAGGATATTTTACCGTCATATAGCCACGTTTTTCTTCTAGTGTGACACAAAACTTTAAAATTTTGTACATTGTGTGTAACCAGTGATGACCATTAGTAAATAACTTGGCATCGTTAATCTTTTTTACTAACTGCGGTTACTAAATGACTTAAAATTTATTTCATTAACATTAATGTGGTTTGGTGACATAGACACTAGTAAGTCGTGTACAATTGTAACTCCTTTGTTGTTTTAAGTTGTTGTGTCTTTTAGAGATGTTTGGATTGCACTTTCTATCTATTTGTTATCTCTAGTTTATCGTTTTATTTTTATTAAAGTTTGAGAGAATAGTTTTTCTTTAAAGATTCAAAAACAAATACTTACTCCCTTTTTCATCAAACAAAAAATATATATTTCAATCTGAATTTGATGAAGTGAAACTTATATGACGTTGTTGTCATCTCGAATGATGATGAAGACTTGCCACATGAAAAATTTGTCGCTATATGAGTACACACCTAGTATTAACAATATATAAGGGTAAAAAAGTTTGAACATTTTTTGGTTGCTTGGATGTGAAAAATTGGTAGTTATTCGAACTTTTTGATTTTCGGCCACTAGGAATTCTTTTCCCGTTGCATTTAAAGATTTAACTAAAAAAATGTAGTAAAACCTAATAACAGTTCGTTATGGCCATGGTGCCCTGCCAATGGCGCCACAATAATGCAGGCTCCGGTACATACCTTTTTTTTCTTTGAAATGGCAAACAGGTGATGAGGGTCACCATGGAAAAATAACAAGGAGTGACTTAGCAAGTCAGTTGTGGACTCACTAGGAAGAAAGTGAGGCAAATTCAAACCACACTTGCTGCTGCAAGTGGGGAATCTACTACAGCAAGTTCCCTACTGTAATACAAATTTATTTTATAAGCCGGTTTATTTTAAAAGTTTAAGCCCTAAAAGCCCCTTCCCAAACACAACCAAAACCTTTTGGTATGGTTGGATGAATAGAACAAAGTATGAACCAAACAAAGTTTCTATTAACCATGACCAAAAACACTACCACACATGGATGTATTTGGTTCGATTTCATGATAATACCTGAGACTGTTATGACATGTTTCCAACCCGTCCATCACCCCATTTAACATAGAACAAAACAACAGCAGTGTCGCAAAACCAACATACCCAACATGGGAATAAACTGTCAGATTTAACGATGATTTGCACTTACATCATTAACCTTAATATTTAACATACAACAATTATAAAATAAAACCATAACATGTAGTAACAGTTGTACAAATGTATACTTTACAACAAAGTTTAACACTTTACCAACCTGAAACACTTGAAATTCAATACATCCACGACAAATCTTGCTTAAAAGACACGGACTTAGCAGCACCTTGAACACCCCTATAAGATACCTGAGGACAATCATTCACAACCAGAACTTCCAATTTGCATAAACCGATTAGCAACTTGAACCCGTCATCAGTAACTCCTAAACACTTGGTTAACCTCAACTCTCTCAGTCGCGGGTAATGAGCCACAAGTTCAAGCCCTTCATCACTTATCTCTTGACACCTCACAAGTTCTAAAGTTTCAAGATGATCAGCATAACAAAGAGCTTCCATCCCAATATTGTTAAAAGAATAAACACGATTTAAATATAGGTTCTTTATGGGGCATGTTCTGATCAGTCCAAGAATCCCAGCAAGTGAAAACGAAGATAATGAAGGGAAATCACCATCTGAGAAAGATAACGAGACTGATTCGAGCTGTGTGCAGTTTTGAGCCACTGCTTTCAAACTGTCGTCTGTTAGTCTTAATGGGTTTTCCATTAAAAGCGGAAGTGAAAAATCTGATGGTACTCTGACTGAAATCGACTTGAGATTCTTTGAGTTTTGTGCTAAACCAATGATATCACAGTCTCGTGAACCTATACACATATCCAAATGAATCTTTTCCAAGTTTTTACATTTATCCAATATACAAGCGACCCCTCTTCCCGGGCTGATCATGCAATTTATCAGACTTAATTCTAACATATTCTCACATGGGACCCACTGTTTTTGCCATAGATCAACAGCCAACCGGTCATAAAGCTTCATGTACCTATAGTTTGAGTCAACCTCAAAATGCAAACGTTTTATGTTACTCCAAGTGGGCCCAAGCTTAACTAAAGCACCTTCTCCAATACCCCTACAATTTTTTATACACAGATTTTCAAGTGTTTCTAGCCTTCCAAGACACTCGAGCCACTCAAGGTTATTAAGGTTTAAACAGCGAATGATATGCAGTGTCTTAAGGTTTTTGCAGCTGACAACGATTGAAAATATGCCACAACCAGTGATTCTCGGAGTGAAGTTTAGTTTCAAAGATGAAAGATTTGAGCAAGAAGATAATGAGCTAAGACCGGCATCGGTTATAAAAGTGCAGTAACTTAAGGTGAGATGTGTTAAAAACGGACAGGTGTTGGAGAGAATGGAAAGACCGGGATCTTCTAATTGTTTACCCAATTTTGACATCCAACCAGAGTATGTAATTTCGACTTTGTTTAAGTTTGGGAATCTGTTGCATAAAGAAGTCAAAGCTTCATTTGCGGGGTTTAAGCCACAGCCAACACGAAGGTGTCTTCTTTGTTCATTTTCAAGATTATGGAAGCGCCTACAAGCCAAAGATACTGAGTTTCGGTCGACTGTTTTCTTGATATTGCTGAAAATTTCCCAAACTAATTGGTCTGGGAGATTATCCATTAAAACCATAGTTTACTAAAGGATTAGCTTACGAGGGAAACATTATAACCTGAGCTGACAAAAACATTACACAAATCAGAAAGCAAACGAGAATCTATAATACAAATTTCACGAAAAACTTGTATCCTGCCAATTGCCAAATGAAATGTAAAGTTTTTAAGTCCCTTTGTCACGAGCAACTATGCGGTTTTACAAATCAAGAACTCACAAGGATTGTTTTCACCTTCAAAGTTAATTACCGGTCATACTTCTCAAGATACTTTTAAGCGTTGATTACACCAAATGTTACTTACTTTCACCTTTTCGTCGTTGTATTTGAGAATAAAATGTTTTTTTTTCAATTGTAGGTAACATACTTACAACTTTTTACCATTGTGTGCGAGCAATTTTCTATGGAAATATTTATAGTGATGTGGCGGCACGCCACATCAAAACTTATCTACTTTAGAAGGTTGCTTACATACGATGGTAAAAACTAAAAGTATGTTGTTACATATAATGGAAAATAAACAATATTATTTACATATAATGACAGAAATGTGAAAGTAAGTTACATTTCAGTGTAATAATCAAGTAAGGCAATAAGCTTGCAAATCCTCCCAAAATAAAAATAGTTGCAACTTTTAATTTAATCTAATCCCACAGGAGCGGGGTATGGGGAGGTGAGATGTAGACCGTCACACCCTACCCAAGGTAAAGAGACTGCTTCCTTCCAGAAAGACCTCCGGCAAGCAAATTTTCAATTTAATAAAATTTGCAAATGAGCATAAACTAAAGTTAACAACATATTAGGTGCAATAAGGTTATTTAAAGTCACAGCTAATCAATATTGTTGAATCTAATTACAAGATAAGCCAGATTACTGTTGACACCAATAATAAACACAGGTTCAATACATAACGAAATTAATTTATATAAAATGAAAAAGTAAAATCAGTTAAAAATAGGCGTGTGATATTATGTACCTTAGAAACGAACTCATACGATTGCACTTTTTGTTCTTGGCCTAAAACTATGGGGAGGGATATACACAGTTTCGTGAAGGAGTTGTTTGGGATTGTGTTGACATAAATAATGCCTAAAAACATTATTAAGTTTTTATCAATATCTTTATGTTTTGATCATTACAAAATATAACCTCAAAGAACTAAAACTTATGACATAAACAAGTATTTGGTGATTAATATTTCTCTTTACATCCAAATCACTTAAGGTATGAATAAACAAAGTGTTTAGTGCAATGTATGATCAAAGGGGTATTTAATTAACTAATACAAAGTTTATTTAATTATATAATCTTATTATATACTTTTGAAAAACACTTTTGGTAATAAGGAAAAATGTTTTAATCATACTAAATATATGATTTCAAATATTTAACCAAAATCAGTTAGTTTTTCACCAAATAAACTTTCCCCACTAAAAGACAAAGTTTCTGGCCGTTTCAGCTGGGCGGCCCCCTTAATTATAAAGGGCGGTCCCCTTAAATTTAAGGGGACCGACCATGATTTAAGGGGACCGGCCACGCTCCTCTGTCAGAAACTTTTGCCTATAAATACCACCTTAAACCTGGATTTTTTCCCCACCTTTTGCACTCCAGAACTTTCTGTTCTAGATCTCCATTTCCAATCTATAAATCCTTTGATCATACATTCTTAAATCTTTGTTTCAAAGTGATCCATACATAATCCATTCAAGTGCAAGAGAAGAATACTTCTATCCCTCAAGACAAGAAGTATTACAACTAGTTGTGATCTCCACATCTAAGTTGTTTGAGCATCATCATTGATTATTATTTCATAGCGTGATTAGTTGTGAATATTTGTTAGAGAATAGTTGAGAAAAAGATAAGTTAGGAAGAAGATTGGTGTGTAGAAGTATTGGTGTGTAGAAGTATTGGTGTGTAGAAGATTGGTGTGTAGATTAATGGTGTGTAGAAGATAGGTGTGAAAGAAGTGGTGTGATTAAGTAGTGAATTGGTGTGTACTAGTTGTGATCTAGGTGTGAAGATATTGTGGTGTGTAAATTGGTGTGTAAGGTTTTCTCCGCCATAAGGGAGCTTGTTGATATAGTGAAGAAAACTCTCGAGTTAGGTGCTCGGGGAGTGGAGTAGGGCAAGGAAGGTGCCTTGTAGCCGAACCACTATAAATCGCTTGTCTCTCGGTTTGATCTTTCCATCTTTTACTTATTTCATTACTTACATAATTATTGCTTCATAGTATATATACTTAGTGTTGTTCATATTGTGTATAACTAGATTTCATATACCATCGAATCTATATTTTATAAATCAACGAAAACTTTTAAACAATTTGTTTTATAACAATTAAAACGACGTAAAACTATTCAACCCCCCCTTCTAGTTTTCCACAATTGGTATCAGGAGCCACGTCTAGCAAGATTTTTAAAATATATTGTATTTTAAAACTTGTAACGATCTATGGAATCTGAAAAATATTTAGAAGGGCAATCTATGCAAAGACCACCACTATTTGAAAGTGATGGATTTTTATATTGGAAAAATAGATTCGAAACCTATGTGAAATCAAAAGATCTTGATCTTTGGCATATTATTACCTTTGGTGATTTTCCTCCTATTCAATATAATGTTGAAACTAAAATGGATGAAATTGTAGATTTTGAAAAACAAAATGATGATTTGAAAAAGAAACTAGCAAAAAATAATGAGGCTAAAATGGTTATTTATAATGTGTTACCACGTAAAGAATATGAAAGAATTTTTATGTGTAAAACCGCAAAAGAAATTTGAGATTCTTTACTAATCACTCACCAAGGTAATAGTCAAGTTAAAGATAACAAAATAGATCTTCTTGTACATCAATATGAACAATTTACGATTCCGGAAGAGGAATCAATTGATAATGCTTTTGCTAAATTTAACACCATCATCACAAGTTTAAAAGCACTTGATGAGACATTTTCTAGTAAAAATTGTGTTAGGAAATTTCTTAGGGCATTACATCCGAAATGGCGAGCTAAAGTCACGGCTATTGAAGAATCAAAGAATTTGATGACATTATCACTAGATGATCTTATCGGTAACTTGAAAGTCCATGAAGAAATTATAAGAAGAGATTTGGAAACGGTCAAAGTCAAGAAAGAACAAATCAAATCCATTGCTCTAAAAGCCAAAATGGAACCTTGTGAAGATGATGATTCAAGTGACGAGAGTGAAGATGAAGAATATGCGATGGCCGTAAGAGAATTCAAGAAATTCTTCAAGAGACGAGGAAGATTCACTAGATCACCACGTGACGAAAGAAAGGTGTTCCAAAGAAATAGGAGTGATAATTACGTGAAAAGAAAGTGCTTTAGATGTGGAAGTCCAAATCATCTCGTTGGAGAATGTTTAAAGCCGCCGGGTTATGAAAATCAAAGCGCATTTGTTAGTGGAACATGGAGTGATAGTGATAAAGAAGAAGTAGAAAAACCAAAAGAAGAAAAGTGCTTTGTGGCAAATGCAACCGACGAAATATGCCTTGGAATTGACTTGGAGCCTGACGAATGGATCAAGGATAGCGGATGTTCGAGGCACATGACGGGGAATCGCAAGCTATTCTCTACATACAAGGCATACAATGGAGGTAACGTTATTTTCGGTAGTGACTTGCGTGGAAAAATTATTGGCAAAGGTACGATTTCTCAAGACTCACTTACTATTGAAAATGTTGAACATGTAAATAATTTAACATATAACTTACTTAGTGTAGGCCAAATATGCGATAATAAATGTAGAGTTATCTTTTCCGAAGAAGATAGCGAAATAGTTAAGAATGGAAAAATTATAGGTAGAGGTATTAGGAAAGGAGGAGTATATGTTATGAAACTAGGAAACAAACCTGAAGATAGGATATGCCTAACGACCCTAGATGAAAACTCTACATTGTGGCATAGGAGATTAGGACATGCTAACATGCAACAAATACAATCTTTGGCCTCTAAGGAATTAATTAGAAATTTGCCTAATCTAAAATATGACAAGCATTTTTGTGATGCATGCAAAATTGGAAAACAAGCTCATGCTAGTCACAAAGCTAAGAATATAGTATCCACTACTAGGTGCCTAGAATTATTACATATGGATCTTTTTGGTCCATCCGCTGTGCGGAGCTATGGAGGAAACAAATATACCTTAGTAATAGTAGATGACTACTCACGATACACGTGGACTAGGTTTTTAAGTGACAAAACCCAAGCCTTTGAAAAATTCGAAATATTTAGTAAAATGATTCAAAATAAATTAGGATGCTCAATAGTTGCCATTAGGACGGACCATGGTAGGGAATTTGATAACGAAATACAATTCGGAAAATATTGTGAGTTAAATGGAATATCTCACAATTTCTCCGCTCCTCGTACTCCTCAATCAAATGGGGTAGTAGAAAGAAAAAATAGGTCACTACAAGAAATGAGTAGAACTATGTTAAATGAACAATCCATTCCACAAAAATTTTGGTGTCACGCCGTAGATACATCGACTTATATTTTAAATAGGGTATCAATTAGAAGAATTCTAGGAAAAACTCCTTATGAGTTATTAAGAGATAGAAAACCAAACTTAAGCTACTTTAAGGTATTTGGAAGTAAATGCTATATTTTAAACACTAAGGACTACCTCACTAAGTTTGATCCAAAATCATATGAAGGAATATTTTTAGGATACTCACAAAATAGTAAAGCATATATAATACTTAACAAACACTCCATGAAAGTAGAGGAATCACTAAATGTAACATTTGATGAAACACCACCACCTCCTAAAACGCTACCTTTAGAAGATGATAATTTAGTCGAAGATGAAGCTATTGAGGTTAGTAAAACAAAACCCATAGGAAATGATAATGAAGACATCCACTTAGAAAATAACGAAACTGTTAATATTAAAGAATCTAGATCACATCCATTAGATAATATAATAGGACATCTTAACCAAAGAACCCTTAGGTCACAAGCCCAAGATAAAAACAACTTCTTTTGTTTCCTCTCAGCAATAGAACCTAAGAATATTAGTGAGGCTTTAAAGGATGAAAGTTGGATTATAGCTATGCAAGAAGAATTAAATCAATTTAAGGCAAATGATGTTTGGAAACTAGTCCCAAATCCAAAGGATATGACCATCATAGGAACCAAATGGGTATATAGAAATAAGTTAGACGAGAATGGAATAGTTACTAGGAATAAAGCTAGGTTAGTTGCCCAAGGTTATAATCAACAAGAAGGAATTGATTATGATGAAACTTATGCCCCCGTAGCTAGACTAGAATCAATTAGGATATTACTTGCCTATGCTTGCGCCCTAGATTTTAAGTTATTTCAAATGGATGTGAAAAGTGCATTCCTTAACGGTTTTATCAATGAGGAGGTATATGTGGCACAACCTCCAGGATTCATTGACTTCGCAAAACCTGATTATGTTTATAAGTTAAAGAAAACTTAAGATTGAGAAGATTTATTTTCTTTGCATAAATTTTTTTTAAAAAAAAACTCAATCAATTCTCTCTAATCTTTATTCTCACAATCTAGGAATCACATGAAAATCATTTTCATTGCATTGTTGACTAATTCTAAAAACATTGTATTTCAAAATCATGCATAAACTCTCACATAAATTGTCAAGGTATATAATCTAATATATGTCTTTGACATTCATGATCGAGCAAAAATTGAATCAAGGAGATCATTTGGATTGTTTCTTAGGATTGTTATTTCTTTTTGCTTCTAGGTGTCGAAACAATCACAACTCCACATTTGTTGCATATAGACACTCACTAGGACATATTCACTAGTAATGGTGTCATCTTGATCCATCATTAGTCTTTCACTCACTAATTGCCCTTGCCTTTAATTCAAGATAGGTGCCTTAGGAAGCTTAAGTGTGCTTGCATTTACTTACCTCCTATTGCTTATTATGTGTTGATTATTTGCTCTTGTGCCTATGTATTTTTGCATGATATCTAATGTTAGATTAGATGCTATATTGCCTAAAGGAATTGAACTTGCTTGAATCCAAGTCCAAAAACACAACCTTTCTGCAAATTTTCTGTCAAAAACCCAATTCTGGCAATCTGGAAATCACCAGATGGGCGGCCCCCTTAATTATGTAAGGCGGCCCCCTTAATTTTAAGGGGACCGCCCCCTAATTAAGGGGACCGGCCATCTGATGGTCGGGTTTACAGAATCTTTTCTGCTTTTTAGCCCATTTCAACCTACATTTCCCATTTTTCACCAACACATTTTGTCCTAATCCTCCAAACAAACTTTATCCATCCTTAAACACACAAATCTTACACTATAAATAACCCCAATCCTCAAAGCTCTCCATTCATCCCATCATGAACTCTCCAAACAAACCAAAATCAAAAGCCTCAAGGCTAGCAAGGATGACGGAAAAACCCGTTTGGCGACGAAAAAGTCCTCGAAACAAATCCATCATCACAAATGAAGTTGGAAATCATTCCTCACCACCAACCTCTTATTTCCCAAACTTTGCATCTATAACACCCCGTAAAATTTTCCTACGATTAACACGTTACCATAAAATAGATTAACCATTTTTACGGAGAACAAATTTTTTTTAATATATACATGACATATTATGTGAACCACTACGACATTGTGATTTATCTTTTGCTTAGAAACGTTGCTTACACACAACCTAGATAGTCTAAATTATCGCGAATACATTTTAACGTTTGTAATAATAATTATTAAACGTATATATTAATAATTATATATTATACGACACCTTTTACGTACAATATTTATATATTCCAAATCCTACGAAAATTCCCGAGATTACTCACTATGATAACACGAACTTATCCCGATTCCCTAAAAACCTCTATGTGGACCCCACACCTAAATGGGCCCCACATTTCTTGCTAACCGAACCAAGTTCTATTTCATTTTCTTTTCTCTTCTTTGTTTTGGGCCGAACAAACAGGCCAACCCAACAAGGGCCCAAAAATCCATTTCTTTTTTTTCTTTTTCTTTGTTTCCCGTTCGCGACACACCCAAAACGCACCCTATATTTTTCAAACGTAACAAACAACCTACGTATATTTTTACACTACTCATATCACAAGCTAGCAAACAATCAAGAACAATAAACCTCACTCGTTTTCATAACCATTTGCCACCTTAAAACTGCCCAAAGTAAAACGAACAAATCATGTGAACTAGATAAATACAAAAACGTGTCCAAGCTTTCCTTGTAACCTCCCAAGCTCCCCAATCCTAACTAAGCAAACAGTGTATGACAAATATGAACATGAACCTGCCAAAGAACATTCCTATTGTTGCTAGACATCCATTGGACAAATGGAGAGGTGCTATACACGTTAAAGGAGCCAAACGGACACCTCTTACCACCTTAACGCCTATCAACTTTCAAAAATGCCTATATATACTTCCCATGCAACTTGAAATAATCACACAAACTCAAAAGAACCTTAACACTAAAAACCAAGTCGAGTTACACAAGCTTTAAAGTCGAGAAGCACAAGAAGAGAACCAGGAAGCACGAACCATAGAAGTGATCCAAAAGAGAACCTAGTAGCTCGTATTGAACCTTACCACGTCAAGAAGAGAACCATACTTCCCTTTGTTCCATTTTGATCCATACGTACAAGTTATACTCCACCCCAAGTGGTGAGGTGAGACTCTTCACTTTTATTTATATGTATACGCATATGAAATTTATTTTGAAAGCAAATTACTTTACTCTCGTCATTCTTAAATATTAAACGTAACACATATATAAAAATCGTCATTTTCATTTTTGAACATGCTAGCAATCACGTATAGTAAAGATTCGAAGCTAATAATATCGTTTACATATTTATTTAGACACGTTTAGAAGGTCACTTGACCCTTTGATTCACAAACCCAACACTTAGAATATTTTCTAAGTCATTGGACTGCTTTCAGTCATGAGTTAATACGTTTACTTTGACCCTTTTTCTTCGAATCTAGATTAATAACATGTTGTTTTTATTACTCGACCTCACTAACGACCTAGTAAACAATTAGAAAACACTTTTTATTCAACCTTATAAGCTCGTATAAGCTGTTTGCTAGAGCCAAAGTGAATCGACTTCCCAACTAGTATTTTGAAACGAAAATAAGCACTTGGGCCGTTTAGGTCCAATAAGCTTTTCAAATAAGCTGATGCCACAAGCTTTTCTCCAGTGTTTTTATACTCAAAATATAAGTACAAACTCAGGCCCAAAGGTTTTGAAAGCTTAGTGGATCGTTAAACGTTAATGGGCCTTGATTTTAGCTCGTTAAAGCCCAATTATAAAAATAAGCACTTTTTAAGCTATTAAGCTGTTGAAGTAAATTATTTGGAACATTCTGAGCTTATTAAAAAAAGTATAAATGTTAAATTCCAAGTTTGGTAAATTTTTGGACTAAATTTGCAAAATTTCATAAATGGGGGACTAAAAGCGTAAATCTTGGAAACTTAGGATCAAAACTGTCAAAAACTGATTTTCTGAGTTAGAAACTGAAATTATTAAAACTTGGAGGTAATAAATGCTAATAAGAATAATATTGGACTTAAAATGTAATGATATTTAACTTTGGACTAACGGTGTAAAATTTATGTCGTTAAGGTTAAAAAGGTAACATTTGTAAAATTTGAAGGGATTTTCTACAATATTATTTTATAAAAATAATATTAATACACATATTTAGTATAATACTTTTATAAATTTAACTTATATAAATACGATATAACGATATATAAATAACGATACGTTTATTCATTTTATTTTAAAACTGACATCATAACACATCGTCTACACACTTCGGCTTATTCATGATGATATTCCATCGCGCATCGACCATCGATCATTGTACTCACAAGTTATATGTATATATAACTTTGTTCTTGAACTTCAAACATTTAAACGAACACGAGTTTTAATAACAAACTGAATGACTAATATTCACGATAAAAACTAGACTTAGACTATCAACTAAAACATATCATATCTTTTAGGTTGTGTGTGAAGCCGTTGCCTTGCATCATTGAGATTATGTTACTACCACTACAACTGTACTACTAAGGTGAGTCATAGCCCCTACTCTTACTTGTTTTACAATGATTTATAAACATTTTCGGGGGAGATACATGCTTAACTATTGTTTTATACTCTTACAAGTACTCGTTAACTATTTACATATTACTGTGATTTCATAGCCCACTCTTTAACTATTTTCCCATGGGGGAGATACATGCTTAAAACTTGATCACAAGTCTTTTTACCGGGTATTGAAATACCGTCAGGCCAATGTTATTTGCTTAAGTTACTATTGCCAAAAGTCCCTCGATCATGAACCTTAATCACTTGAAGGGTGAACGTAAATAAACGTGGATAGTACTATTAGTGATTGACAATCCTCGTTTGGTTGTTAGAGAAAACACCAGGCGCACTTTATTGTTCTTATTATAGGTTATTGGCAAATACCTATCTTGAGGGCCTACTACTTACCGTCATAACTTGAGATTATGATTGGCTGTTAATCGTTGAGTATCATGAGCTTAAGGCAATAACAGGAACATTGATTTAAACTTATTGATTGTATGTGATTACAATACATTCTTAACTTGTGATTTGAAACTCGTGTTAAATGGATTTATAAACCAATTACTATTTTTGGTGTTGGCCCTGTGAAGGGCAGCCCAACGAACTATTTCTGAATTGATAAGGAAATCACTCATTTTCTAATTTACGATTTAAACTATAAACTCTATGAACTCACCAACCTTTGTGTTGACACTTTTTAGCATGTCTTATCTCAGGTAACTATACAAGAAGGAACTTGAAGGCACGGAGTGGGCTTGTAACCCGGCATGGGCTTAAATAAACGTTTTGACATATTTCAAATAAATTTGTTGTTTAAACTATGAAACATCTTGATGTCTCGAATATTTGGTATTTTGAATAAATTAAACTTTAAAACGTCACTTTTGTGTTGTTTTCTATGATTGTGACAAAGATCCTCGAAGTAACACCCAAAAAGTCTTCCGTTGACATTTTAAGTCTTCCGCTGACGTGATGATTTTTGGGGGTGTTACAGCATCAAACCAACAAAGGCATTCATTTGATCCACTTTACAAACCATACAACATTGGCCAAACATCTTCCTTCAAGCCAAACTACACTACTCAACCTCCAACAACTTATAATGATCCATGCAAGTTTGATCAACCATCAAACTACAATTCCAACTACTCAAACCCAACTCATCCATACCAAACCTATGATCCCCTCCACATTGCCACGGAAAAACAAAAGTTCCGTGATGAAATAAACCAAATCCATGATCTTAGTGATCTCTTTGCTATGCATCTTGCACAACGCAACAAAGGGCTACCTCCATCATCACCCTATGCAAATTGCCTTCCCCACTCTCTTAACTTGGATCAAGTTACAAATCACACTCACTTTTGCCCTTGTTGCATATTCCTTCAAAAACAAATCCTCTACTTGAGTGAAGATATTTTTTGGATTGAATATCTTCTCACTCGTAATCATCCAATACCACCCTTAACACGATACAACATCGTGAGATCCACTTCTTCCGCTCCATACAACACCCCATATCCACCTCAATCAAACATCTAAGCTCCATGCTTATGTTTTCCTTCAAGCAAATAAAACAAATCAACCATGGGTTGCAAGCAAGTCCAAGTGCTCTCTTAGGCAATATAGGACTATATCTTTTATTTTGTTTTATTGTAATCAATATGCTACAAGCATATTGAATGTTGTTATGCTAATTATTTCTATCATGCTTGAATGAATCTATTTTTATTTGCATAATTGTTGTTTTTGCATATATATGTGTGTTGTTCTCTTCAAAATATTTTTGTAGCCAAGATTCCAATTGCTCGTTCCCTTTGTGCTCTCAAACGAGGGGGAGCATACATCAAGGGGGAGTTCTCTACCCGTTTAAACTTCTTTCACGAAGATTATTCGGCCTAACCTTTTTGATTTTACAAAAAGGGGGAGAAGAGAAATGGTAAACTCTATAATACTTGTCTAATAACAAGTTTTAAATCTTTTGAGTTTAAGGTTTTGTAATAATCAAAAAGGGGGAGATTGTTGACATAAATAATGCCTAAAAACATTATTAAGTTTTTATCAATATCTCTATGTTTTGATCATTACAAAATATAACCTCAAAGAACTAAAACTTATGACATAAACAAGTATTTGGTGATTAATATTTCTCTTTACATCCAAATCACTTAAGGTATGAATAAACAAAGTGTTTAGTGCAATGTATGATCAAAGGGGTATTTAATTAACTAATACAAAGTTTATTTAATTATATAATCTTATTATATATTTTTGAAAAACACTTTTGGTAATAAGGAAAAATGTTTTAATCATACTAAATATATGATTTCAAATATTTAACCAAAATCAGTTAGTTTTTCACCAAATAAACTTTCCCCACTAAAAAACAAAGTTTCTGGCCGTTTCAGCTGGGGGTCCCCTTAAATTTAAGGGGACCGGCCATGATTTAAGGGGACCGGCCACGCTCCTCTGTCAGAAACTTTTGCCTATAAATACCACCTTAAACCTGGATTTTTTCCTCACCTTTTGCACTCCAGAATTTTCTGTTCTAGATCTCCATTTCCAATCTATAAATCCTTTGATCATACATTCTTAAATCTTTGTTTCAAAGTGATCCATACATAATCCATTCAAGTGCAAGAGAAGAATACTTCTATCCCTCAAGACAAGAAGTATTACAACTAGTTGTGATCTCCACATCTAAGTTGTTTGAGCATCATCATTGATTATTATTTCATAGCGTGATTAGTTGTGAATATTTGTTAGAGAATAGTTGAGAAAAAGATCAGTTAGGAAGAAGATTGGTGTGTAGAAGAATTGGTGTGTAGAAGTATTGGTGTGTAGAAGATTGGTGTGTAGATTAATGGTGTGTAGAAGATAGGTGTGAAAGAAGTGGTGTGATTAAGTAGTGAATTGGTGTGTACTAGTTGTGATCTAGGTGTGAAGATATTGTGGTGTGTAAATTGGTGTGTAAGGTTTTCTCCGCCATAAGGGAGCTTGTTGATATAGTGAAGAAAACTCTCGAGTTAGGTGCTCGGGGAGTGGAGTAGGGCAAGGAAGGTGCCTTGTAGCCGAACCACTATAAATCGCTTGTCTCTCGGTTTGATCTTTCCATCTTTTACTTATTTCATTACTTACATAATTATTGCTTCATAGTATATATACTTAGTGTTGTTCATATTGTGTATAACTAGATTTCATATACCATCGAATCTATATTTTATAAATCAACGAAAACTTTTAAACAATTTGTTTTATAACAATTAAAACGACGTAAAACTATTCAACCCCCCCCTTCTAGTTTTCCACAGATTGCTTTTCCTACTTCTAGAAAACCAAGCTTTTTTTTTTTTTTTTTTTTTTTTTTTTTTCTTTTTTTTTCCAAAAGCATTAATTTTTGAGGCGTGCTGGAAAAAAAATAATTAAATATTCCGTAAAAGGTTTTGCTAACAACATTCTCTTTAGGTTTGTCATTAACAATAAACTTTTCACAAAAATAATGCATTATACAAACAAAATCTGAAGATCATCATGAATTAGTTATTAGCTCAAATTATTTCTCAAACATATTTGTAATTCATTTCATTCATTGATTGTATAAGCGAAAAAGATGGCGCATGTTTTTATTCATATCTTAATGTTATTATTATTTTAAAACAAAAAAAATGGAGTTTGTTGTTAATGACAACCCTTAGGGCTGTCGTTAGCATTTCCCATAAATAAATAACAACTTTCCACAAAATGAGTTATGAGTCATTGTATTTGAAAAGAAGAAAGAGAACATATCCTAACTATATAAAACACAAGTTTAATTTCTAATTTTAAAAGGCAAAAAAAAAAAAAAAAAAAAAAAAAAAAAATCAGTCAAAACTACACAAAAACTACACGTGGCATTTTCATAAAAAAATAAAAAGATTGCACAATTATTCAAAAACAGATCGACTAAACCAAAATCATAACCAAAAACCCTTTAAAACAAATTTGGTTTCTTCTTTGTTTTGAACGCAATTCAAAAACATAATTCAAAATCACTTTTCTCAACTATATCAGAAATCAACTAGATTTGTAATTCTTCTAAGGTGATTGTTTTTTTATTACGTTTTTTTCAATTGAAAGAATTAGGTTAGCCAATCACTTTTAATGTATAATGAATTAGGGATTAGTTTTGTATGCAATTATGGATTCTGATTATTGATTTTAGTTTTGAAATCAACCTTATTTGGTAGTGACTACATATTCTTCTTTTATTGATTTGGTTCAATTTTATATTTGTGATTGATTGTAAGAAAGTTATTGTCTTTTAAAAATAGTTGTGTTTGCACACAATGTGTTCGATGAAATGCTTTCATTAACAATCCGGCATATGCCTTCTTTGTTTATTTTTTACAGGTAAACAATTCAAATCCTACTGAAGGCGAGTTAAGAAAATTACTGCATAAGGTCTTAATCATTTTAATTATATATTTCGCCTTTACATGTTTGTCTTATATAAGGTTGTCAACTATTATTGATGTTTTATAGATGTCTCACTCTGAAAATTCTCATGTCTTTGAAGCTAACAGTGGGATTGCTTAATGAAGCTGCAAAACAGATTAAACATTGCCTATGATATTTCAAAGACAGAACATCAGGTACGTGTGATGTTATTTGCTAAATACAGAGGCTAATTGATGCTATTGATGAAATTCATATACGTTGATGTAACAAAGCCGGTTGAAATGTGAAGAGGTGTGACGTGCTTTTTAAATGAATGTCAAGTTGTAAAAGCGAAGGCTGATCAAAAGTTTGGAGACGTCAAAGATTAAGCTGGTTAGCTTGCTAGCTAACCGTTGAGGTAAATCCTATCAAAACAAAAGTAGTCTGTTTTTCTAAACTTAACTTTTGGTTAAGCTCTGTATGAATTTTTTTTTATAAGAGAGTTGCAGGGTAAAAGCAAGCTCTGGCTGCACATTTTGCTACCGAAGCCACTTTTCAAATAGTTAATGCAACCCATAAAGATGATGAGAATTCACCTATTGAGCGAGCTCCACTGAAGCCAAAAATCAAGTTGGTTAGAATGGAGGTATGGACACTTGAGTTTCTTCAATTAACACAGTGGGTTGTAGAAATTCTAATTGTTTATCACATTTTGCATTTATTAGATATCCAAGTTGCAAGTGATATTAAAGCACTTGATTGACTGAGTAAATCTATTAGAGGCAGAGAGAAGTGTTGAGGAAGCCATGGCAAAAGCATCCTTGGTGGATAATCTTTAAAACAAGTACAAGGATCTAATCAAACAAATAATAAATGCGAGGTTAGATAATATTACAGCTCTAATATTTTTATGTTTATTTTTGTTTAGTTGGTGTGATAAGAATTCAAATTGTATCCATTTGAGGTAGTTAATCACACAAAGAATATGAGATTGTGAGTTTTGTGCGATTGAGTGGATGTGATTAATTACATAAGCCTATCACCAGCCTTGACTCCTTGACTATTTGAAGTCAACATTTAGGCTCTATAAGGTAACAAGCCCCATAAAAAAGCTAAACACCCCTTCCCTTCTTAAAGTAACTCGAGTAACTAACTTCAAATATTTTATAGGATATAAGAACAATTCTATTAAATGGTCTATTTGATTCTTATAATGTATTGGTTGTAGGCTTTGGAACATCCTTATAATGTATGATCAATTCGATGCATGCATGCTATAAGTGGCAAACTTAGTGGGTTAGTTACAAGTATATTAGTATAAGCACATTGGTATTTGCTTATTTTTAAAGCTATTGGCAAACTTAGTGGGTTGGTTACAAGTCTATTAGTATAAGCAAATTGGTACTTGCTTATTTTTAAAGCCGATTACTAGTTAAAATAAGCAAATTCCAAGTACACTTGGAATTTTATATATAAATACTTAAATGATAGAGGCTTTCATACACTTGGCCAAATATCACAAGAAGCAGTCACAAAAGCACTATATTCCGTAGCCCCTTTTGTTACAGCTGAGTTTGGTTCCTCTGTATAACAGGTATTTTCAAAATGCAATGTCAAAACATGTCGATATCTAACTTGCATTGTGAGCACCTTTTAAACAATTAGTGGTAGCAGGATATATAATACTTTAGGCCATGGTTCTATTTAAGATTTTCTGAATATGTATTTCAAAAGTGATTATTATGAAGCCAAGAATAAGGATTGGATAATTGGATGGTTAATGTTGGGGGCAATAGCCAACAGGTATGTAATTTTACATTTGTATCGGTAACAAGTTTTCAGTTGTTACCTACTTCTAGACAGTAAATAATCAGTAAACAAGTATTATAATTACATCTACACAAACACATTCTTATGGAGGTTTGTATCTTAAAATATCTTTCGTTGCATCAGGGGCAATTCCTCTGAATAAACAGTTATACACTCTGCTATGTTTGTGTGACATCAGGGGCAACAATGTTAGTCTTCTCATTCTGCTACATTATGGTAATATTGTCTTTGACTTCAATTTTAGTGTTAAACGAGTCATAAATATTGCAAGTCTCTTTTTCTTTGCAGTATAGTATTCCTTAAACTGATCTAAAGATCTAAAAAAGGGACTTTCTTTACAGGTCGACATTTGGAATTTAAGTTATTTATTTCTTCCATTTGGATATCCAATGCTTGTGTACGTTATGTCAGATGTAAGCATGTCTGCAGAATTTATAAATGGATGGTATTATGATGATCCTCACATACACTGGTGTATTGTGACGTATCCATTCAACTAACTTAACAAACATAAATTTTAATTAAGTTCTGAAATGGATGCAAGTATATTGGATTCAGAAACACATTTGTATTGGAGTTTGGCATTCAAGAAAAGTAGGTTGCCTGCAAGTCGGGAAGGGTGGGATAATAAGATGAAAAGAAAAACGTTCAATAGGCATTGTTTTTACAAGACCCGTGGATAGCAATAGAAACCCGAAAATAGCTGTACAAAGCAAGGCTGAACTGGGATTTCCATCAAATATCACCTACCTTTACAGGTCACTTTTCTATTAAAACACATTTTATCATCATTTATGTTGTAGTTACTCTAAAGGGGTGTTTGGGATTGATTATAAAATTTGAATTTATAGAATCAGTATTGGTGTTACAGATCCAAACTAATTATCTTTGTTTAAGGATGAAATAATAAGTTTCTTAGTTGTTTATTAAATTCATTATCTGATTATGATTACTCTATGTTTAGAAAGTGGAAAGTTAAATTTAAGAGATGCTGCTGCACAAATCATAACCATGTTTGTTTTTCCAGTGAGGTCATTAACTTGTGAAATTTGTAAACGAGAAAATCAAGATATGGATTGTTATCCCGGGCACGCATGCATCTCTACCCTATACCGCCAAAGCTGACGTATCTAAACTAAGAGGTACCTAAATAATTTCTAACTGGTTACATATGGATGGGACAGTGGGTTGTGTTTCTATCTGAAATGGGTCAAATGGTTAAGACGGGTTGAAGTCGTACAAAATGTATTTTTTAAGTCAATATTATCTTAGTAGAGTTAAGAAAGAACTTTGATTCTTAGTAGACTTAATTTGGTTTTTGATAACAAACTTCCGTTGGTGACAACTTTCAGATAGTTTGAACTTCAAATATAACTTACAATTTATATAATCAATGTAGACTACGAGATTGTATTTGAACTATTAGTCATACCGAAATAAAATTTTGAATGGGAAGCAATAACTGGTCAACCCGAACGAAACCTATTTACGTTGTTTTGGTGTGGACCTTTTTGTCATCACTTGATCTAACCCAATCATTTTGACAATAAACATTCTTGGTATAGCTATGCCTTATCTTTCTTAATAAATTGCTTTTACATATACACATTATTAACTCTTCATTATTTCCTCAAGAAAGAGAAACAATAGTAATTCATACACGATTACAGCAGCATTGACTGCATGGGAATGCGTCATTAAAATTCGTTTTCATTCTTAGGTGAATCCGCAATAAACTAAACCAGTGGGACTAGCCGGGGATAGGCTTGGATCTTATCAAGAAAACCTGTTTTCGCACAAGATTTCGAGTTCAGCCAAGAGGAAACATCTTTCCTTACTTCTAACGAAAAAGCCAGTTTGAAACATGCTTTGTTTATTTTGTCTATAAACAACAATGTGTAATAGATTACAACGAGTGGGGTAACCCGCGTGTTGCCGCGGGAGCGTTTTGTCGAAAGTGTTGTCCAAAAATCGTTGCCACCACTTATCACCTATGAGTATGGGAAGTCTACAGGAAAGTGGAAGCTCTAGTGACTTTGCCGTAACATAAAGCCTCAAACAATGTTTAAGTGAACCTGTGATTTGATATATTTACATGTAGCAGGTAAAATGAGTAGAAAGGTAGTGTATCATGTAAAACAAAAAACCATTTTGACCTGTTACCCAACTACAAAACAATACTAAGCACTCCAAAGTTACAAACAATGTGTTGTATTTTTACAATACCTCAAAGTCATCTTCACTTTCGGGTACAACGATTTTTATACTGGTTAGCTCTTTTTCAACCGCCCTCATTCGCTTTTCTTTAAGTGCAAGGGCTTCTCTTACAACATGAAGTTCATCACTTAATTTAACCTACATTGAATTTATAAATGGTTCAATATAGTTCCATATACCTTTCTAGTGGACATAAAAAGCAAATTTAAGGTGGTGTTTTTTCATTCTTTTTCAACAGTTATTAAAAAAGTTGGTTGTTCCAATTTTTTTAATCAGTTTCCAGTTTAAGTATACAAATTCTGAACTTATACGCAGTATTAGATTAATGAACTTTAACTACTGGGGGTAAATGTATTTCAGCACATGATTTAATTGTAATTTTTGTGGGTAAAAAAGTTCAAATCAAAAAAAGAATCATAACATGAATGGCTTCAAAACAGCAAAATGACTATGTAGGACAATGTCGTTTTCCCCAACGATATTGTTTAAGATCTTAATTCGGACCTCTAAGATCAAGCGAGTGAGCCCCGGAGTACAGCTGCTCCCCAGTTGGCACAACCTGCACCTTCACGCTTAAACTAATTTCTGCACAAAAATAATTAAAATGATAGAGTTTAGTTGAATGCCAACTTCAAAGTTAGTGCTTGTTTCATATCAATTTAGGTAGTCAATAAAATACACATAGCAATAGTCCTAAGAATACACATAGCAACTATATCATGTATATATAATTTGGTAGGCCAGTGGCATGTGCAAGGAGCTTTTGGAATAGGCTAATATATATACAAAAGCTGAAGAAAAAGCTTAGGGTTTAGCACATTACCCCAAGAATTCCAAATGCAACAGGATGAATAGGAGATGAAATGGTCATCAAAAACCATGGTAACTGTTTTCGGCACTCCTGCATATCAGAGTTCCTCAATAGTTATTCAAGCAACGATTTTTAAACAATGTGAAATGACTACAATGTATTAATATATAAATCTTTGAATTAAAAGATTTAGGAGGTTCAAATTCATTTATAACAAACTTGTGTGCAACTTTGAGCCTGTTTGGCCAAACTTGTTCCCCTTAATCGTAACTTTTTTTTTGACCAGTTTGAGAAAAAAAAAACACAATCCTAGAACTGTATATGTGCAAGATATTATTGACATACTTGTAGGGTATATATGTAAGTTTATTCCAGGCGCCTTTTGCCGTATTCTAGACCTACTGCTGTTATTCCAAACCGTTGCTACAACTGTTAACCTGAGATTAAAATTTAGTAGCTTAGCTGTTAAAGTTACTTATATACCTAGTTAGCTAATACATAGTTGTTAAGAACTACCACACCAACAGTTGGTTGATTTTTATGGACTACAATGTTGTGTTAAACGTTGCTAACCACCACCCTAGAACTTAACTAAAAATAATATGCTATAACAAATTACGCTACACAACTTCATATAAAGAAACAAACTAAGAAGTTTTAGCAATTGCAGAAACCAATTTTTGATGCCCTTCACCTCCCTAAAAAAATAATTTTGAAAAATCACATACCTGAACGTATCCAAAAATCAATAGGTATTTCCAATAATGGATGATTGTGTACTGATAAGATAATAGCCTCCGTACCCGGGAACATGAAGAATGGTATACTAATTAGCATATAATAAGATAACACTTACATGTGTCCTCTGCCACAACTTCATTAAACATGACACAAAAGCGTTAATGAATCATGAGCGAAAATCAACCACCTTCCCCTGCAATGGCAAGAAAGATGCTCATTTTTCCTGTACAATGTGGAGGAAAAAACGCCTCAGAACTCAAAACTATAGGTGGCCATTCCGACACATTCCTTAAATGGGTCAATTTCAGTTTTTTTTTTTTTATTCTTAAATAGGTCCATGTAATAAGTTTAGCAAGAAAAGAATGGGGTCATAGAGGACTAACTGATCAAATAGAGTGAAAATATGAGCACCAAGGCGAGAACATCATAAGAAGATTAAATCCAAATCTGTTTTGTCACTTACCAAAGCGAACAATTGCATTACTCTCAAAGACAGAGCTTTCCAGAGTCTCGAGAACAGGAATCTGCATCAATGATAAATCACATGTTCAAAACCATTACCAAAAGTGTTAAAAATTGTAAAAGCAATAAACTGTAAGAAAATGTGTCGCATAATGTACTTCATTGTTTCTATTATTGGCTTCCAATCTCTACAATTTTTATCTAAGAAATACGAAGATATTTAACTTTCACAATGTATAAATTTCCCTGTTTTCATTAAGAGCATTAGAACATATCCCTTTTTCAGGTCGAAGGGTAAATTTAGTTGCGACTAAGGCAGTTAATGGTGTGGCTTCAGATGGCTTTATGACACATGATAACTAAATTTAAGCATGCATCACTTAAATAACTAATACTAAACACTTAAATTCAACATAGCGTCTTGACTTATTTCCATATAATACTGAACTCCTAAAATAAGTAAAACATTAGGTATGAGTTGCACAAATAAATTAAAAGGGGACTTCAGTAACTGTGTCATTAATTAGATAAAAAAAAAAATAGGAAACGTTTGTGAAGCAACTAACCATTTATGTATAACATTACAGACTGGTATGATGAATTCAAAAGCATAAAGTCGTAAACACAAAAGTTGATTGATAACGACCTAGGCTTGCAATAAATTGACAAACAAAATTTTAAACTTGGCTAAAGTTGGAGCAAAAATAAACACGTACGCAAACTTACCACAAACCCGATTCTCTCAAGGCATTTGACTGATAAGAGTAAACTACAACCCAAATTGACCCATTGAGTAGGTGGCAATCATTTATTTTCATGAACTCTCTAAGAACCATAATGAACAGGTGACGAAAGTTGCTTCGTATGAAAATCTTTAGAGGTACCTTTTCTATAGTTAGCTCATGTTTCACTTTGACGGATAAAAGTTACGAACAGAAGATCTGGGACAGAAACCATTCACGCATGACTTGTTCAGCTCCATCTAGCTCAATCAATGGCTGCAAGTAGAAAGAGCTTTCACTTAGAGTTACAGTATGAAAAATCTACTGTATATATAAATAACGCACTAAGGCTATAATTTTAAACATTAGTAATTTGTATTATAGTATCGTGAACCATCGGAAGCACATCCAACATATTGCTATCAATAAATGACATATACATAATTATAAACCCTTTCGCTTGTTGCAATATCAATGACTTGCACTCTAATAACTTAAGCGCATGGCTTAACTCTAATCAGATTTATTGGCTGTTTTAACTTTATCGAAACCAAATACTTATGGCATTAACGTTACGCAAACTTCACAAATAAGTAGGTAAAAGTTGTATGATACTACGGCCCAATTGAATCGAAACAAATGGATGGAAACTAAAAACTTACATACTAATTCTTCGTTTTTTGATGACAAAAATATTTTTTTAATCCCCATATCTTTCTCTATATGCCCCTGCACAGAACCAGATAACATTTAGTCATATAATATTTCATATAAGCTCATACACTAATTATCCAAACACCCCTTGAACATTAATCCTATTGTGTTTTACTCTAAAACAACTTTTAAGCCTATTGTGTTTTACGTAATACAACATAAAGCAAGTTAAAACATGAACACGGTATTTGATACTCTAAAAACTAAACCGTCAATACCTGGTTGACCCATAATTCTGACTGTCCCGTTTTCACCCCCATATATTCCGAAGGACCCTGCAAACCGAATCATATAACCATATTAGATTAAAATAAATAAATAAATAAATAAACAACCGCAAACACGTAGATCAAGCTTCAAAAAAGTTCTATTTACGACGCCATTGGTTGTCCCTTTTTGTATTCTGCAATTTGATGTAAACATTAATGCTTTTTCTATTGGATTCTTGACTCACAAAGTGGTTTACCAAACATGTAATAAACTATATCCACAGTGTTTTGAGGATCATTATTAAAACTTCTTATCTATTTATCCACCTTTAAACAACTACTTATCCATATATCTACCTTCAAAGCAACTGCAATACTCATAAACAATCCTAAATCCTTAAGAGTACGCATCCACTATATGAAAACTCAATAACCACAATAACCTTTGGCAAAAAAAAAAAAAAAAAAAAAAAAAATCTTAACTGATAAGCAATCCCAAATACCACTGAAGACCATATTATTAGCGAAAAATGAGAACTCACCAATATTGACACCGAAATCTTCATTCACCAATTCCAAGAATCAAGCTGCATCCATAACCAAAACCCACCAAATCACTCAGAAGGAAAATCACAAAAAAATTTACTTCTAGCAAAGCAGTAAAAATAAATAAATAAATAAATAAGAATAAAAAAATTACTTAAAGAAGGGTATTTGTGATCAGCTCTCCTAACATCTTCTATAAACAAAGAGCTAGCATAAATCCTTATTTTATAAGAATTTAGTCGAATAACTCATCAATAATTCAATAAAAAAAATCACTCCATCAAATAAAATTAATAAAAAGTGTTTGTGGGTTGGGTTTTGGAGAGAAGAAATCACATTTTAGGTGGTGAATGGGAGAAGATGAAGATGAAGCGATCATCTTTATGTATGTGTGTGTTTGTGGGTGAAAATTCCAGAAAGTGGGAGAGGCAACAAATTAAAGTGAAATAATGGGATATTTTAATTTTGTGTGTGGTACTGTTCATAACCACAGTGAAATACCATCATTTGAAGCACATGTTACTGTTTGAAACACTGTTTAGTACAACTTTTTGTAGCCATCAAATTCTACCTTTTAGTATATAGTATAATATAATAATATAATGATCTACAAGACCAACCTCCCCACCATCAGTTGGTAATTTCTCATTGCCAACCTTTTAAGTCATTCATCAAATCTGTATGGTGAAACTAATAATTACACTTATACTGTTATGGTATAATGTTTTCTTTTTTTATTAATACGCGAGACAAGACTCGATGTTGCAAAAGTGTGTTTGAATCATATTGGGTGAAGAAACATCTAACTGTATATCTACAAAATAATGCTTAGGCAACATATTCATAATACACGTTAGCACCACGTACCCGCAGCAAGTACAATTCTCTTTTAATTAATTTTTTTGAATTGTTTCAGCGACTTCAAAAACATTAATCTCAAATACGGACATTTATACGTTGTTGTAGAAGGACTCATTATTTGGTTGTATGTTGTTTCATAATTATGTTTTTGTAGGACTCATTATTTGGTTGTATGTTGTTTCATAATCTTTTATAAGCATTTTGTATTTGTTCTACAATTCATCATCGTCGCAAAATAGTTATCATGGAGCTTACTATCCATAATCAAAATATGCATATGGATAGTACCTTATTGTCATGAAAGCCATGATAATAGTCGTCCCACATAGGAATATAGGATAGTGTGAGGTAATTTGAAAAAGCCGATGCACTAATCAAAAAACGACGTGAACTGGACATGACATAACCGATGATTATGTAGTTTACCTCAACTACTTTAGTGACAATGAAGATTAAATGTTTCTTATGTGATGTTAAAACCAACAACTTTATTGCACCCTTATCTTTTTAAGTTTATCAACAATAAAAACCATGAAATATAAAAACTTGATATAAGGAATGCATGTTTATGTCTTTTTATAATGTACTAAGTTCATCTACAATATATTATGGCAATATTATGCATTTCATTATATTGATTGTTAAGTATGTAGGTACTTAAATTATATTTAACTATGTAGGTACTTAAATTACAAATAAAAAAAATCACACGAAGCTAGCCCGCCCATCTGGCGGGTCTTGAAGCTAGTATTCAAATATATCACTCAAACTAGGGATGAGCATTTCGAACCGAATCTCGGAACCGAACCGGAACCGTACCGAAACGGTACCGTTCCCGATATACGGTACGGTACCGGTACTACGAAATAAGGAGGAAAAAAAATCGGGACCACTAATTCGGTATGGGACCGGTACCAAATCGGGAAATTCCCCAAAAAAACAGGAAAAACCCGATTTCCCCGGTACCGGTATCCGAATCCCGTTCGGTACGGTACCGGTACCACTAATTTATGCTTGGGAAAAATTCGGTACGGGATCGGTACGGTACCGGTATCGTGCTCATCCCTAACTCAAACACATCCAACTCATTTTGTGGATTTATTTTGTGCAAGTTTTTTGTGGGTCTATCATCCTCTTAATTTTTTCGCTAATAAAACGGATGAGGTTTTTTTTATAACTTTTTAGCTTCAGTTAATTTGAAACTAACCTTAGAGCATAAGGTACCCCTCTCGTACCGTGGGGTGGTGCTGTGAGAAAAGTGTTGTCACCTCATCGCCAAAATTTATCACACCACATAAAACGCCTCTCTTATTTTTTGTGTCTGGGACACCCTCTCTGCTCACACATAACCCACTAAAATACAAATATAACAACCAAAAAAATACGGGACCGCTTGGCTAATGGGAACGGCGCGAGTCACGAAAACGCCACCCTCGATGTGCATGTGGCGCCATGGGGTTGGCATTTTAGGACGACGCAACCTCACAACGCATGCATACACCGTATGTCCGTATGTTCTTACAACCACCTAAACGGGTTAAGGTATGTGTAATTAGAGCGGAATAGAATACTTTTGGCATCACTGCATCAACATAAACAAGCTAAAGCCTTTTTCCCTTCTAATAAATTTGCTCTAATTGGTCAAACTGGAACACCTTAATCTCATTTCGGTACCAAACTTAAATTTCATTAGTGTTGTTAAAGTCAACCTAAGTTAAATAATAAGGCTATTAAGATGTGCAACAGAATTTTCAATAAACATATGAAACTGTAATCAGCTATGGTAAATGACCACATGACATCTTATTACCAACCCGTCCAATAGCCACAATCATCAAACGGTTCATACTATAGACCTAAAATTGTTGTGTACGAGATGAAATGGGTATAAATTAAACAACTAACCAACCAAGTAACTCCTACTATGTCTGTTCATTATGTTCAAAATGATTATATACAAAAAAAATCACTTCAAATATTGGTTCGGCTGTTTTAAGTACAGTAACTTTACGGGAACTTCATTTGAAGCGATACAGTATTCCCATCTTGTGTCTTCTGCGATGCTGGTGATTCCACTGTATTCGTTTCTTCAAGAGACAACATCAAGTCCTCAAGCTGCACACCACACGTAAAGGTTGCATATTTGTTAATAATATAATCCAAATACAAGTTTTAATAGCTAAGATAATATTCCAAATGGCACATTACCTGGGCCTCCAGTTCTTGTATCTTCTGATCTTTGAGCCTTGAAGCCTCTTTCTCCCTAAAAACCACCCATGTTCAGTTACCAACACAATAGCACCTTTTAAATATATATAGAGTTTGCAGCTAAAAAGATACTGTCAAACAAGAATTGCAAAAAACATAAACGTCTAACCAGTCAAAAGTCACCCTTGTAACCATAGGACCTCCTACACAAACTAATTATTCTTCTGATAGAAAAAGTTTTGTAATGACATTTGACAAACTAAATGTAAAAAAGTTAAACTTTCTCTGACGAAAAAGTGTTCCATGTCAACCCAGCCTGAGCCTTTTCAACCCGTACCAAAAATTACTTGTATTGATCCGTACCTAACCTGCCCCAATTGCGTATTTTGCCAACTCTAGTCATATATATATAACTTTAGTTATAAGTCAACTAATTGAAACTGTATACCATGCTGGAAAATTAATATTATATAAACAAGATAAACCGTTCCATGCAAGATTCCATTATTTGAAACTGCATGTCAGCCATACCTTTCTTGAGTTTTCAGAATGATGCCTTCCCAAATCTCCTTGTTTCTTGTAAGATTCTCATTGATCTGCAGGTACAGCATCCAAAGAAAATAAGAATTGGTTACTAAATGTTCATCGTGTATAAAATTATCAAACTGAACAAGTAGGGACAGAACAATTACCTCATCAAGAAACTTCTTCTCTTTGAGACCTTTATCTAGCTTTGCTTGAATCTTTTGCAATTTTGTGTTCTGCTTTAGAGAATCTTTTACAGCAGCTGAAATATCCCTCTCATGTTGTTCTTCATATTCAAGGAGTAAAGATTCAAAATACTGCCAAACAAAACAAAAAATCTTGTCATTATGCAGAAATATTGCAGTTCTTATAGGTCAGAATTTTTTTGGAGTAGTTTGTTTACTTGACGACTTGCAGCATCCATCCTGCTTATTTATGCCATTAAATACAAAACTATATCCTAGTACATTTACATATGATCAAACAGTGAACTTACAAGCTTTTGATTCTCAAGTTGGGTAGTGAGGAGCTCATTATACTCGTTGACAATCTGCAATGAGACAAGAGTGAGCACTTATGAATTTCACTATCTTTTGTTAATGCTAAAAGTTAGAGAACATGGGTGGGTCATGTAGAATGGTAATAGGTCATAAAGGTAGTCTTGAGCAGGTAATAACGAGTCATGCCGGGCCGACCCATGACACTTTATTTCCAGAAAGTTAGAAAACTTCATAGAAATAGATAGGATATTAAATATGGTTACAAAAATCATGTTATTTCTATAGAATCTATTTTTTAATGATTAAAACAGCCGGGGCTATGGGCGACCGTCATACTGTTAGAGATACTAACATGAACCGCATAGACTCATTTACAAGTAAATGAATAAAAATCGAGTTGTACTAAAAGTGTGCAAAGAGAGCAAAAAAGCGTACCGATTCAACTCGACTATTCAAAAGAGCCTCTCTGAAACCAGGCTCAGATCCACATGTGCAATCAGCATCGGTATGCTCGTGGTGATTCAACTCAACTAACTTTCCGTCTGTTTTAGATTGAATTAAACGGTGAACATAATTATCTCCAACATAATCCCAGACACGTTGTGTTTCCAGTTCAAGAGAGTAGCAGTGTTGTGTTTCTTTCCAGTGTTCGATGGCATGCCCTTCTTTATACCTACACTAAAATCACAAGGTTACTAGCAAAGACCTTAATATCACTGCTGAGGTGGCAAAATGAACGGGTGGGTTGCGTACTGGTTCAAACGTTAAAATAATAATATAATAAAAAGAAATATATATATATATATATATAAAAAAAAAAAAAATCTACTGGCCAAAACGATTAGATCAACAGGAAACATCTTTTGTCCAAATTTCAAAACATTTAATACATATTTACTTTGTCATGTATATATTTTTTAATAAAACGATTTAGGAGGTTTATTGCATTATTAATTCACTTTGGGTGACCTCTGACCCATTTCACCTGTTTCCTTTGCAAATTTTTTAATTACCAAGTAAAGATAAAAAAAATAACCCGAAACAAATCTGCCATAAGTAATTGGGCATAACATGTTTCCTCTAATAAAAGTATACAACCACAAAATAAAAAACCCTAATTGGTACCTCCCACAGGCAACGAAACCACAAATAAGACATATCCAGACATTTTCTGAGGTTTGACAAATCAAGCATTTAGACTTTTCAGGCTGCTGTTGACAATAACGACAAACCTGCAATTATTTAAAGCCAGATGATGATCAAAATTCTGGAGTTTAAAGACAAAAGAACCCTCTATAAAACGGTATAGTATATCATGTCATATCCACAATATCATATTTAGAAATATATGAACCGAACCCATTAACCTATTATATGGAAAATTGTAGGAGGGAAAAAAACAAATGTTAAACGGCAAAGAAACTTTGCTAAGTTAAAAAATCTTGTACATTTAAGGTTGCTCATTAAATTTAAATTTTATATTTTCTAGGTTTTCAATATATCTGCGAGAATAAACTGATGCCATATTTTCAGATTCAGAAATGCCATTAGGGTTATGGATGTTAGATGTGAGAAAGGTAATAGCCGCTTATGCAGCACTGAGTAATAAAGCATCCGACCCAATCTATGTACATGATCCCTCCTCTGTGAATACCCCTATTCTGTTATATCCCCTTGTGAAGATTAAGGCGTCTCACTGGCCATAGAAGAGTGGAATCAGAAAGTGATCAACTACATTGACCGAGTATGCAATATCTAAATGTCTTAACTGTGTGATAATTCGGTTTCTTGATTACTAATCAATATCTCGGGAAGATGTTCTTCATCCTAGGGCAACAGCCTCCCAAACAATCATTGGAAGAAAATCTATTGTTTTACACTCAAGTAGATCCCCAGGTCCAAATACTTTCTCACGCAAAGTAAGCTCTAATGATGGAAGAAAGTAATGAACCAATTTATTCAAAATTTGAGTACGTGACCATATTAAAACCAAAGAATCCTTGCGTACGAAAGGTGTGCCTTCACAAGAGAAAAGATACAGAGCCTCGTAAAAAAGACTTTTTGGCAACCAAGAAAGGCAATTCCAACAGGTCAGTTCCATGATCAGTGAAGCACCGAAACACCTAGAAGGCCTGCGTTCCCGTTTGGAAACGGGGTCGGAAAGGATACGCCCCCGAAACGTTTCCAAACCGTTTCCCTAATGTTCGAAACGTTTCGTATGGAGTTTCCTAACCGTTTCTGGATTTCCAAGAAGTTTCCAAGCCGTTTCTTATGGGTTTTAATGGGCTTTTTTATTCCAAAAGGCTGGGAACCCAACCGGCATATACATTAGGGCATCGGCATATACATATACGATTATATACATACTCTCTCATCATCTCTATTGAATATCTATTATGGCTTCTCAAGAAACACAACAAGAAACACAAGGATCATCAAGGACAGATACAGATCAACCCCCATTGTGGGAATATGTGACTAAACTCGAAAAGCAAGGTGCAACAGGAGGAGCGTGGAAATTTATTTGCAACCTTTGCAGTGAAACTAGACAAGGATCGTATTCAAGGGTTAGAGCCAGTGTAGCACCAAAACGGGAATGGCAAAGGGATACGGGAACGGGAAACGGAAAAAATCAAAAATTCAAGATACGGGAACGACATAGATACGGCAATAAAAAATATAAAAATATATTAAAGAAAATCCAAAATAGATATATGTTGATGTAAATTGCAAACTCCAAAAATACTACATCTTCCAAAGGTAATTAATTATCAATAATTAGATCATTTTCAAATTCTGGTTCATCTAGTGAGAGATCGGCAAACTCTAAAAACCCTACATCTTCCATTGAATCAAAAGCATCTCCACCCACATCCCACATCTTTACATCATCATTCGGATTCCTTGACAAAAGTCAGAGATTATTATGGATGTAAACCAAGTCTTGAGCACAGCTTGTAGTCAACTTGTTTAGTTGTTCCTCTTAGCGAGTGAATAAATGCATAAGTACTCCAATTACGCTCAGCACAAGAAGACGAACTAGGTTGTCCAAGTAATCTAAAAGCCAAAGTCTGGATAAAAGGAGTTTGAGCACCAAAGTAACCCACCAACTCTTGGGTTCAATAGTACCCATCATTGAAATGCTTGTTAAATCAGAAAAATAAATAAATAAATAAAATAAAATAAAATAAAAATCCACTCTTCATTGAAAACATTACATACTCATCAAGGACTCTCCTATGCTCATCATCATTAGGAAACAACCTTCGAAAACATTTTGTCCTTTCTTGTGAAATTTCTGCGTCCCTATGTGGAGCACTTCTTGTAGAATCCTCGAGTAACCATGCATCCCTATGTGGAGCACTTCTTGTAGAATATACTTATGTTTTGACTTTTAAATGTTGTAGATATTATAGTGATGCATGGTTACTTGATTCTACAAGTAGTGCTCCACATAGGGATGCAGAAATTTCACAAGAAATGACGAAATGTTTTCGAAAGTTGTTTCCTAATGATGATGAGCATAGGAGAGTCCTTGATGAGTATGCAATGTTTTCAATGAAGAGTGGCTTTTTTTCTGATTTAACAAGCATTTCAATGATGGGTACTATGGAACCCAAGAGTTGGTGTGTTAACTTTGGTGCTCAAACTTCTTTTCTCCGGACTTTGGCTTTCAGATTACTTGGACAACCTAGTTCGTCTTCTTGTGTTGAGCGTAATTGGAGTACTTGTGCATTTATTCACTCGTTAAGGAGGAACAAGCTAACTACAAGCCGTGCTCAAGACTTGGTTTACATCCATAATAATCTCCGACTTTTGTCAAGGAATCCGAATGATGATGTAAAGATGTAGGATGTGGGATGTGGGTGGAGATGCTTTTGATTCAATGGAAGATGTAGGGTTTTTGGAGTTTGCCGATCTTTCACTAGATGAACCGGAATTTGAAAATGACTTGATTATTGATAATTAATTACCTTTGGAAGATGTATTTTTGGAGTTTACAATTTACATCAACATATATCTATTTTGGATTTTCTTAATATATTTTTAATTTTTTTATATTTTTTTATTGTCATATCTATGCCGTTCCCGTATCTTGAATTTTTTATTTTTGCCGTTTCCCGTTCCCGTATCGTCCCCGTATCCCTTTGTCGTTCCCGTTTCGGTGCTACAGACCATGACCCATGGTTAACCTTAATTCAACGCATTCGTTTCCTCGTACATTGTTTCATACAAATGTATGTGCCATCTCTCATGCTCCTCGAAATAAAGCGACTGTACAAGGGTTCTACAAAGGCACACTAGTCAGGAACTCTGTATAATTTTGGATGCAATATACAGGTGCATTTATGCATGGAAACTCCTATAATCTATAAGAACATGTGGCTTAGCTTCTTTGTAAGGGTGGGAATGCAGGATAGCTTGGTTTATTCAAGTAATATCACATTCATATTCAAGTAGTATAGATAAAGACATGAAATATCAAACTATCTCAGCCAGTCAGCCTAACAGAGATTTATGAAGAAATTATATGTAAAAACACAACTTTAGTCTTATTTTCTGAGAACTCAAATATCAATCCTAAGCTCCAACAAATAGTCACTGGCACAACCTATAAAAGGATGTCGAGGAAAACATCAATCATAAGGCTAGCCTTATAAGAGTCAACATGCTTTGTATGTTAGAACGATTTGTGTCAGATAACACAGCACATCTGTAAACTAATCTACGCTTTTTATCACAAAACAAACAATATAAGACAGTAGGTACCACTAATAAACTTACAGGGCACGAAGAATCTGTCCATTTTGAAATACACGAGCAATGGAATGAATGGTTGCACATGGTTGTCAGGATCCCACTGGTATCCTGGTCCAGTCTCTCTACAAAAAAAGGTGGATAGTTTAATTTAAATGTAGAAAAATCAGTGATGCATAACAATATAATGTTTATCTTTCTGATCCTACCAAAGTAACAATATTCTTCTATCTACACAAAGTTAACCAAGTCTTTATGACCAACGCCTAAACCGTTTTCTAGTGACTTGGTTGGCTCAATATTCCTAAACATTGGACACTCAAACAACACTTCTTGAAACCAACGTAGATAGACATTCATATAAAACAATCAACAATATAGTATTAGTAAGTACAGGGAATAAATTATTATTCAATACATACAAAGGTCAATAAAAATCTATCATGCGCAGTTGCAAGTTTTCGGAAACTGTACGCCCTGCATTTTGGTGAATACAATAATTGAATGGTGATCTGTAGAGCCATGTTTAAGTTCATAAAATAGTGCAAGATTCAATCACGAACAATAAAAATCCACATCGACACTAACTAATAGCAAGGCCCCATTCTCTGTTCTCACTACTTAAAGTAACAGTGTTTCAGTTTTGGAATCTTATGTTACGGGTCGATGTTACTATCGCCACTGTGACTCTAATTCATATTCCCTTGCTTCCCTCCAACTATCCACACATAATGCAACGGCTGAACATGTTTCTTCCTTTTAAAATAAGACATACATGTGTAAATTCAAAAGTTAGAGCTTACCTAGACAGACTGGACATGATGGCTGCTCTGTATTTGCAGGGGCAGTCTGTGCATGTTCAATTGAACGTGTATATTGCACATCAACTGTGAAAAGCGCACGACATGACTCTGCCTGTATTCAAACACAAAAAGTCACAAAAAATATCAAAACGTAAGATTTTATTTTACACAATATAATGCGTAGATTGACTAAGCTTGGTGAATATAAAGTACCTCTAAAGATGAGAAACGCCTTCCATTGAAATGCTTATGAAATCCATCCGTTGAGTTTTGGTCATCAAACGTCACCAAAATACTATAACGGTTCTCCATTCCATCACTCCTAAAACCCAAGACATCAGAGAATCACAAAGCTAACTCGTAAAAGAATCCCTACTAGTTATTAGCAATCTTAGACATCATACCTGACAACACGCATTTCCAAAATATGATGAATAAAAGAACCACAAAACTGACAAAAGTCAGCGTATGTCATGTGATTTGGTACCCCAAGTACACATATAAGCGGCTTTCTTCCAACCTAAATAATGTACATACAAAAAAAAAAAAAAAAAAAAAAAAAAAATGTCGTCACCAATACTGATTTAGAAAAGCAACAAGGTTAAGGGTCAAGCATAAGCATTTACATAGAAATGACCCTAAATGTTATTTATAATACACGTCTCTTTCTACTCTTAACTTACTGCCTAAAACTCACGATATTTCGAGTGCTAATGAGAATGTTATACTACAAGTAGTTATAATTCTACCTAGTTATTTTAGTTTCTAGCTAGTCCGAGAGGCTATAACGAAACACATCACCGATATCCAGAATCGTGCTACATTAAAATCATTTGCGATATACATCTCTTTCTACCTCGACAATTCCTATCTATAAATCTCGCAACATATGTGTCTTACCTCACACCTATATTTGCTTGCTGAACATTCAAACTTTAAAATATCTTGGTAGTTTAACATAAGTAGATTAAATCACAAACAAGTTAACCTAGGGTATGCTGTTACAATTATAGGGCGTGTTATAGCCCTATAATGTGGACCTTGAGTTACACCCTCCCTTGAGTTATAGCACTTGGCCCCATCCCCACGAGCCAACCCATAGTTTTTTATGTGTGTGTGTTTTTGTATTTGTGTTTTATTGGGTTATGTGTGGGCAGGGGGTGTCCTATAACTTGAGTGATGGAGGGAGAGTGTTTTTGGGTTAAGTTATAGGTTCTGAGTTATAGAGGAAACCACGAGCCCTATGGCTCTAGGACACCTTGCGCTCTTAAAGCATTTGGTAGCAATGTAGCATGGTTGTAAAATGATGCTAAACACTTCTTCAAGTACGTTTTAAAAGTAGTGCTTTTAGAAAAAAAGAAAATGCTAAACGCTCCTTGCAAAACGACCTTTGAATTCTAAACGCTAGATGCTATACGCTCCGTGCCAAACGAGCTTTTAATTCTAAACGCTCTTAAAATCTCCTTGTCAAAAATACTCGTGTAAAACAGCGTAAAAGCTTAACACTTCTTTTATTAGTGTTTCAACCAAGAGCATTTAAACCAAATCCAAAAGCTCAATGCTTGTTCCAAACAACCAATTATAGACACTTAAAAGCTATAATCTCCAAAATGCTCGCCGTCAAACACAGCTCTAACTTCAAATAAATTCACTAATCATTTACATAAGCTACCAATGCATTAATGCACACACTAAGAAACTATTATCATTATCTATATCTATATCTATACTACATTATAATGCATTTGGGACTATTCTATAATCAAAAAGGCTTAAAATTCAGACTTTTACTTTTACTTGCTTATTATGGAAGGATTTCAAAATTAATTTGTTAGGAAACAAGCTGGTTAGGAACAAGGGCGGTCCTATGAAGGGGCAGGGGAGGGTCCCGGCCCCTCCAAAATTTACGGCACATAATGTAAATATTATAGGTTTTAAAAGTAATTTAGTTGAGGTTACAAACAAATTTCCGATTCTTGCCCCCCCCCCCCCCCCCCCCCCCCCCAAAAAAAAAATTCAGCCCTCTCAAAAAAGATGTTCTAGTTCCGCCAATGGTTAGGAAGTTTGTTATTGTTCAAACTAAAATTATTTTGCTTAACCATCTCTAATATCTCTCTACTTATAAAGCATGAAGCATGAAGACAACTAAACGTGTAACCAAATATCGCAAAATATAATCACACAGTACTCGCCGCCGCATTGCGCGGAACCTAAATAATGAATGTTATAAAAATAAAACAATTCAATTAAATGTTAATTTTACCGGTAAGTTGGAAGAGGAAGAAGCCGCATCATCCAAAAACAAATGCATGACGCCTCGAGTTTCTTCAATCCTAGGGTTTCCAGAAGAGAATGGGAAGGCTTGGGTGACGTAAGCATTGGATGATGAAGATGGAGATGATGACGTGGCGAGTGATGATGGACGGAAATAGTCATCGGTTGGAATTGGGATTGGGATCGGGGCTGTGCTGCCGGAACTTATTATTGCTTCTTCTGTCATTTTTTTTTCTTTTGTTTTGGTTTTCTGGTAGGGGGGTGACTTGTTTGGTGAGCAGGTTGTTTTTGGTTTTTATACTTTTAGATGGTGTTTGGGTTTACTTAACAGATACGTAGTACCGGCCCCAAATAATATTCGGTTATTTTTTAGGCTACCCACAATGGGTGTGACCGACTCGGCCGTTTAGGTCGCTGAGGGTCGTCCTTGTTGTGGAGGTCTCACTCGTTGAGGGTCAAGAGAGAAGAGGGTCGAGGACTCAACCTAGGTCGAGTGGTGTGTTGTGTGCGTTTTAATTTAAATAAAATATATTTTCGTGGGGTATATGAGTTGCCTACCAACCTAGAGATTGTGGTTTCAAGCCTCGCTGGAGGCATTTGAAAGATGAGTGGTATATATGTGAAAAAATTGTCGTTCTAAAAATAATTAAAAAATAAATAAAAAATTGTGATGTATGTTTTTTGTAGTATGGGTCGCCTTATTATGCCTAAAAGATCCACTGTAGGTCGCAAGAGAGAAAGCTAAGGTGGCATAAAAAATAAGGGTCGTTGAGGGTCATTACTGCGGGTAGCCTTAAAAACAAGCGAAGTTGGAATTAGATCTTGGACTTAATTGTTCAAGAGTCTTTTCTTTTCCGACCTCACAAAGACATTTAAGCAGAAGAATAAGCGCATGAAGGTTGACCTTAAAGTTTTTGTCTGTTAAGTTTGAACTTAAGACATTCACTCGTGAATCACATACTACCACCATTAGGCCGCATATTGAGGCGGACCGTTATACTTACATTCTCAAACACCTAAGACGATTTTTCCTTTCGATTTTATCGAAGACTTAAACCCATAAACTCTTTGTTGGGATATAACTATCTCACTATACGTAGTACTAAGTTAAACATACCATATGTAACGGTTACCAGCTCCACATCAATGATAGATCATTATCTTTTTCATCACCTTTAACGGGGAAATACTCATTTCTATCGCTTTTGATCTATATGACACTTGCAAACAAATATATTATGCTCAAGTACACATACATAAGCTTTTCATTCAAACAATGGTGAAGACCATTGTTACCCTTCAAAAACACACACCACGAATGATAGTGGTGATGGCGTAATGGTGTCACACGTGGTAGGGTGGTACAAAGCAAGACTCAACAACGTTGGTGGCAAACTAACAATGATGACATCACGCATAGCTTAAAAGTATCTTGAGTGCATCAAACTTAGTGAATACTTCTTTCGGTCGAGGAAACCTTTTCATGAAAATTGCACCCAATACAAATTAAGTAATTTGAAAAAGTGTTACCGATCTTCTTGATCATCATTATTCTCATCGGGTCCTTACCTATCTACACGGGAAAGCAAACAACAAAACCATTCCCATCCATCTCTTAAACCGCTTTACATACCATACATAAACAAAAAGATTTGACACTAATAACTAAAACGCATAGTTTGAACAAGCTTTTTTTATTTTATTTTTTTATTTTTTTTTCAACCTAAGAATGTGATTTATGATTGATTTCTTTTTCCTTTCCTCTATCTCAAGAACATATCAATTAACAACATTTTACTTTTCTTTTCTCATCCTTGCATTTTTATTTCTTTTAAAGAGTTAATTGCATAAATCGTCCCTGAACTTTGGCCAAATTGCATGTTTTCATCCCAATCATTCCAAAAGTGCAGAAATTGTCCCGGTGGGAAACCTTTAAGTAAATTTTCGTCCCTAATGAAGACGAAACATGCAATTTTCGTCCCAACCAGGGACGAAATCTTCCTCAAAGGTTTCTCATATTGACGATTTTTGCACTTTTGTAATTGTTGAGACGAAACATGCAATTTGAGCAAAGTTCAGAGACGTTTTATGCAATTTATTCTTTTAAATCTCATGAACAGAGTACTAAAGTTAGATCAATAACTTTATAGAACAACTAAGGGTGTGTTTGGTAGAGAGGAATGAAATAAGAGAAATGGAAATGAATTGAATTCCATTGTTTGGTACAAGAGAGAAATAAAAAGGTGGAGAATTAGAGAGAATTGATAGAGAATTGGTAGTGTAATTTATAAAGTTTCATTTCAATCACTTTTTGTTGGGAAATTGGAGAAATGGAAATGGTTAATTTTTGTAATATTTTTTTACGATGTGTATTTTTCTTTCTTAACTTACATGTGTGTTTTAGTGTCAAATAGATTATTTAAAAATAATAATTTGTTATTTTTTTTTAAATACATTTAAAAAAAATATTTTTTTTAAATAATTTTTACTAAAAATAAATTAAAAAAATTAATATTTTTTTTTAAATAATTTTTTTTATAAAAGTTAATTTAAAAAAAATATATTTTTTTAATTATATTTTTTCATAGAATTGTTATTTAGAAAAAATAAAAAATTTTAAATAATTTTTTTAATTAATTTAAAAAAAATAGAAAAAATTAAATATTTTTTTTAAAATAAGTTTTTTTAATAAAATTAAAAAAAATAATTTATATAAAAAAATAATTTTTTTAAATATATATTTTTTAGAATTGTTATTTAATATATATATATATATATATATATATATATATATATATATATATATATATTTCTTTTTAATTAACAAACAAATACATGTGAGTCATATGACAAAATGTTATTTATTTTTTTATTTTTATTCTTTTTTTCATTTCTCGGGTCAAGTATCTGTTATTACCAAACATTATAATTGAACAAAATTCTCTACTGATTTCTATTCTCTGAATTTCTATTCTCTACTTCATTTCTAATCTCTGAAATTCTCTCTACCAAACGTGCCCTAAGATTCTTAAATTCAATCGGTGACGGAACTCAAACGAAAATACCTTACTGACAATCAAAAGAATGGATGCATGTGCACCCAATTAAAGGATCAATAAACAATGATCATTTACAAAAACATTTCAATCACAAAAGCCTATATACAACTTTTTAAATGCACTTAAACAAATTATTTCATATGAACTTTTTCTCTTTTGCTAAGTAACAGACATTAGGATTTTTAGAACACATGTGTTAATAGAATCTATATTTTTTACTAGTAATCTAATGAATTAAGGGGGCGTTTGGTTTGAGGGTTTGGGCATGAATGAAAGACTTTCATTATCATTGTAGTTGTTTGGTTTATGGGTTTGATGTTCAAAAATTAGAATCAAACCTTCAAAACTAGGTATTATCAATACCCACCAAAAGTAGTGGGTTTACAAACTCATTCCCTTACCAATACCCATAGTCATTCCCCTAACGAAACCAAACGGCACTCTCCAGTATTGATTTTAATTTTCGACATTGAATGAAAAGTTCCAAAGGACAGAAATAATATTTTAATCAAATCTGTGAATCTAGTTGATAGATAATATAATATAGTTTTCAATTGTTGATGCACTCAATAGTTTCGAATTTGATGATAATAATCAAACACACTCAATAATTTACAAACATGTTGGAGATATTAGTTGAGAGAAGAAGGAGAACAGATAAGAAAAATGATAGTATAATATTACAAGTTTATTAATATTTATAATTATTAAAATTGTTTTTTCTCTAACTTTTTTTACAACGACAATTTTTTTACACCTATACCACCTATCTATACTACATATAAAGGAATACTACATATAAAGGAAAAATGGTCAAAGTGGAAAAATGAAAAGTCAAGTAATGTGAAATGTTGAAAAAGCTTATTAAAGGAAATTATGAAATGTAATTAATACTCTTATTAAAACACCTCATTACTTAAAAGTACAATAATTTATTCACATTGTACAACCAATTAAAAACATATCTACCAAATTAAATACAACCAATTAAAAAATTAATACAAATCACAAACCGGGTTGACCCGGGACGCTTTAATCTATACTACATATAAAGGAAAAATGGTCAAAATGGAAAAGTGGAAAAGTAAAAAGTCAAGTAATGTGAAATGTTAAAAAAGCTTATTAAAGGAAATTATGAAATGTAATTAATACTCTTATTAAAACACCTCATTACTTAAAAGTACAATGATTTATTCACATTGTTCAACCAATTAAAAACATATCTACCAAATTAAATACAACCAATTAAAAAATTAATACAAATCACAAACCGGGTTGACCCGGGATGCTTTAAACTCGACGGGTTGAACCGGTTTAATTTGACCCGTTTTCGACCCAACCTAGCAAGTTGACCCGGTTTAAATCGACCAATTTTTCGACCGGAACGGTTCAACCGGTTGAACCACCCGGGTCGAACTGGGTTTTAAAACATTATGTTTAATTCCCAAATCTTCAAACTTTTATTATTTTTCATTTATAACCTATAAACTTTTTTTTATCAATAAACAATCTATCGCTATAAAATCTCGTTGCTATGCACGGGTACTCGTCTAGTCTCACAAATGCCTTCACCAAAGCTTCAACCCACAACCTCTAGGTTGGTGGACAACTCACATACAACTAAACCAAAAGCCTTGGGGTTTCCTCCAACTTATTTCAATTTTGGATAAATTTGAGAATTGTCAAGTTTTGAAATTATATTTACTGAATTATCAAAATTAGCAAGGACATTGATGTAATTGTTAAATTTTCCGAAAGCATAGATGAAATTTCTTCTTAAAATTAAAATAACATGACATACACACATACAAACATTCATAGAAAACAACCAACTCATGTCTTATTGTCCATGAATCTCATAGGTTTATCCAATAGCTTGTCAACAACCTAAGATGTCAAAGCAAGTTTACATAACCTAGGTTGCAGAAATGTTACAATAATATGTTTGACGGCATAAAGCCATAAACTGTCACGATTTGGAATATTTGAGTTGCATACTCTTTAGTCAAAATTATGTACTATGTTTTTAGGTAACTTTTGACCATCTTAACATAATCATATTCTTGTTTTTATCTCATCCCCGTTATTCTAAGAAGAAAAGATCAACGAAATAAATAAATAAACTAATGCTAGTTGTAACCAGATGTGAACCTTATACACAAACAGATTACTGTATACAATATATGAAATGTACACTACTACAAAAATCGAATTAGATCAAGTTCTCTTGAAAGAGTTCGGTTTTTTTAGCGTCATTTTGTACAAACCGGGTTCTGATTGGTTTTGATTTTTGAACAGGGCTCGATTAACATTTTTGTAGTAGTGGTAACATTGTGCTACCTATATTACAACTAGCCATAACATTAATGTTAGGGTGACTCTTGTCCTAAAGTTCTGAATAGTATAAATCCTCATCGCAAATGCATGAGGGGTCTATTGGAGAAAATGACCAGGGTTCAAAGTCCACTTCCTGATAAATACAGTCACCGGAACAGGTGCTTATTGTCTGAGGCCGGGTCCTTGGGGAGGGTATGATTGACATCTTTAGAATGCATGGAACCAGAGTGATCCCACCATTCTTTACTTTTGGAGTGCGGTTCTTATTACATTTGTATACTTTCAAACAAGATAAAAACAACTTTCAAGCCATCAAGTTTAATGAATTAAAAAAAAACGTTTCATTTGCCACGTGTAAAACATCGTTATATATAGTACGAAATCAAAAAACAAAAAGCCGAACTATCTATACTAGGCAAAACATTCATTTGAATATACGTAACGATCATATCAACCATCACTACATTAAACACAGCTCATAACTCACGAAACAATCTTCCATTTTCTTAACAAAAACATATCAAACCCCAAAACCAACAAACAAGACATTCATAAAAAAATGGTGACACTCAAACTAATGTTGTTTTTGTTGATAATGGTTGTCTGTCAACAGCAATTATCCACAGGTAAAATGGTTTTTATTTATTTGATAGAGAGGTGTTCATGATTGCATTTTCGAGTAGATTATCTTATTCTTTGCAGGGGCGGTGCACGTGAACCACATGGATTTTTACCGTGTAGCGTAGTCTTTTTTGTCAAAAATCTGAAATTTTCCGAAATGAACCTGGTCCAAAGTTTTGTTTTACATGTGTTGTATGGTTAGTCCATTGTATTATCGAAAAAGAAATTTTGTGAACATAGTCATTAATAGTCCTAAGTCCGCCACTGAATAATTGGAATGAGTGTTCGAAAAATAAAACTGATTTCTGTTACATTTGGAAAAGCTCGTTGGGACCTCTTTTTTTGGAAATGCACTTTTGCAAACACATAATATGTTTTGAAGATTGACTGTCATTGTTTTCTTCTGGTTTCTTGTAGGGGTGGTTGACGGGAATGGTTTTCCTGCGAGGATGGAGAGGTCTGTTATGGAAACGGAAAGTGATGGTGAGGATTCGTCTAGTACAATGATTTTGGCTGAAGAGAGAACAAGGAGGAAAGATCCGTCAAATTATTTTAAGTATTATGATCGTGGATGGAATATTACTGATGATCATTACTTCGCTGTAAGCTTGCATACTTAAGAAGTTTATATATTTGTTTCGTTTTTTAGACACATATAATTAGTTGGACTTAGGAGTATTAAGAAGAAAAAAACAACTATCTACCTTAACGAAGTGTGAGATAAAATGCGTTATGATAAGTACATACACATTTTTGACGGTGTTGGAGATTGCTTATTTGAATATTTGAGTAAGATTAGCGGTTTTGAAAAGCTGAGTTGGTTGTTAGTATCAAGAATTTTTAGTAAGTAAGTACTCCTATTAGTTTGCACATAAGAATTGAAAAATGTAAGGTGGCATAACATAGTGATTAGTGACAAGCTCACTTTGTTTTATATTTTTATGCAGTCTGTAGCATATTCTGCTGCCCCCTTGTTTACCATTGCTACAATATGGTTTATGGGATTTGGCCTATCCTTGCTTGTAATCTGTTCCTATTATATATGTTGCCGAAGAACTCCATATGGCTATTCTCGAACTGCTTACGCACTCTCCGTTGCCTTCCATACCCTCTTCACCATCTCTGCAATGTGAGCAACTCTTTAACTTAATTAGAGTTGGAAAAATGAACATGCTAGGTAACGGGTCAAAATGGGTATATTTTGGTACAAGCCAAGTTGGGCAATCCAAAACATACAAAACAAATTATATTCGTGTGCAGATACTATTTTGAAAATTACATACTGTCAAATATAATCTAATGTACTGAATAAATTAATTTAGAACGTCTTTTAGTAATAAATACACTTTGGACCTTTTGGCCGGTTTCCCTTTAAGCTAATTTCTTCGTTTGACTCGTTAGAAAGCCAAACTGACCCATTAACTAAATGGGACAAAATTGCCACATCAGAATCATTAATTTTTGTGCCTGTGTAATGAGTTCAATTGCTGATGTAATGTGTTTTTCAGTGTTGGGTGTGTGATTCTTTATACGGGTCAAGAAAGGTTTCATAAAAGCACTACAGCTACATTGGACTATGTAGTGAAGCAATCTAAGAATACAAGTCATAATCTCAACAATGTGTTGGCTATTCTAGATACAGCAAAGGGAATTGGAGTAGATCAGTTTTCTTTACCAGAAAGTATAAAGGATAACATTGATCGGGTTGATACAATGGTAAATGAAGCTGCTACAGACCTCGAGTTTGAGACTGCAGATAATGAAAACGATATAAAATACGTTCTGAATTCTGTGTAAGTTAAATTTTTTTTAATAGATTATTTAAATGAATCTCGACGTGTGTTAATATTATCGATTTGCCTGCAGGAGGCTTTCTCTTATAATTATCGCTGCTGTTATGCTTCTCGTAGCTCTTCTTGGTTTTTGTAAGCCTAACGATATTACCTTTTAGTGAATTAAGTCTTTTTGAGCTCTTCTAGTTCCATTTATCCATCTTTTGGAGATTTTAATAGATTTCTCTTTTAATTTTTCTTGATATTTTACGCATAAATATTTGATCTTTTAAAAAAAAATACGCGTCTTATATCAAGCCTAAAGATCCTATTATATTTATTTATTTATTTTTATTATTTTATTATTATTATTTTTTTTTAAGATTCAAACCTGAATGCATATAAACAACTCATGTTTTTTTACTGTTGGTTGCAGTGCTCTCCATATTCGGTTTGCAGGTTCTTGTTTACGTGTAAGTGATGCTCATGAGCACATGCATTTTATGCTTTCAACCATACATACGTGTTTATTATCATCATCATTCATTTCTTGATCATAAATTCTACTTTGATTCGTGCAGATTGGTGGTCTTTGGTTGGATTCTTGTTACATCTACGTTTATCTTAGGTGGCATATTTCTCACACTTCACAAGTAAGTGTGCTAAAGAACTCAATTGATGATAAAAGTATACTGCTTAATGGCATTAAAGCTAAATCTCTGAATAAAACAATGTAGGAGGTGTTTGCTTTGCGTTATAAAAACTAGACTTTAGGCGGAGTTTAAACTGTTTTATTAGAATATTCTATTTGGCGTGTATGATATAAAAGAATGCCCAATTGACGCCTATAAAATAACTGCTCATCGCCTTCATTGAGATAACGAACCACTTAATATTTGTGTTGTTAGTATTATGGGCGACACATGTGTTGCAATGGATGAATGGGTTCAAAACCCTACAGCTCATACAGCGCTGGATGAGATCCTTCCATGTGTAGATAATGCAACAGCTCACGAAACGTTGTATGAAAGTAAAGATGTCACTTTTCAATTGGTAGGAATTGTGAATCAGATCATCAACAATGTAGCAAACATTGACCCGCCGCCTTTTTCGGGTTTTCCTAATTACAATCAATCTGGACCGCCGGTTCCCACCCTTTGTAACCCGCTAAATGCTGATAAAACTGATCGGATATGTCAACCTGGTGAACTGGACGCCAGTAATGCATCCCAGGTAGCTTTTCTCAACTTTCTTGATGCAATTTTCATTTTTTTTAGTCAAACCAAGTAACTTTCAATTTTAAAGTTAATAGTCATAGGTTTGACCTCATAAGTCAAAGCTAAGTAACTTTCATTTTTGATGTGAATAAAATTTACGACTTTTTATTAAGAAATTGTCAAGCAGATTTTTCGATGAGTACTATACAAATGGGATAATGTTTTCATGTTATATTCCATCACGTAATCCTTTCATAAAATTTGAATCGTGTAAGTCATGGGTTTGACCTCAAAAGTCAAAGTACACAATCTCAAGTTCTTAACATATTATTTGCAGGTGTGGAAAGGTTATGTATGTCAAGTTTCTGCACAAGATACATGCACAACCGTTGGACGGTTAACACCAAAGATGTATGACCAAATGTCGGCTGCAGCTAATGTTACCTCAGGGTTGACTCAGTATGGCCCATTTCTAGTCGGCTTACTAAATTGTACTTTTGTGAGGGACACATTCAATGGGATACACAAGGAACATTGTCCGGATCTCACGAAATATAGCAGGTGGGTCTACATTGGTTTAGCCATGGTTTCTGTAGCGGTTCTGCTTTCGTTGGTGTTATGGGTGCTGTATGCTCGAGAAAGAAGGCATAGAGTGTATACAAAGCGCGTACTTGGAGAAAAAAGGACAGAAGTGAAACAACTACTTGGAGAAAAAAGGACAGAAGTGAAATAACTGAAGTAAATTTTGTCAGGTTTGGTTATCTCACTTTAGAGGGTGTTTGAAATTTGTTTATTTAAGTACTTATCTACTTATTCCTTAATCAAATAAGCAGTTTTTGGTGTTTAGATATAATTACTTATATGCTTAAAACCTATATTACCGCTTAAACATAAGCAGATTGTTACATCATTGGCAGATCCAGAAATATGATGAACAGTGTGCATTTTTTTTTCTTCTTTTTTCCCCCCAAATAGCCAAAGAGTTTGCATTTAGCGTTAAACTCTAAAAAAAAAAAAAAAAAAAAAAGTATACTACGGTTGGTGCTCAAACTTGCCGGAGGTCTCACTGGTAGCAGTCTCTCTACTACCGGGTTTATCCTGAGGTAGGGGTAGGATCTGTCTACATTTCTACCTCCCCCATACCCTGCCCCAGTGGGATTGGGTTTTTTGTTGTTGGATGGTGCTCAAATGCATACACGTGCATACGTTCTGCCTTAAATATACCCGTCTCTTCAGTCCCCTACTCCTACCGTTGAAACAGTTAAGGGCTAGTAAGTACCGGCGATTTCTTGTAATGTGACTACTTTTTAAGCGGTAAGTCGTTTCTTGTGGTACATGTCTTGCAAACTGATAACGTATCTTTAACAATAATAATAGATTGATCGACATTTTTAACAAAACATGTCTTAGTAAAACAATTGAATTATCTCATTCGTCAGCAAATTTTATTATTCATTTCCTTATGCATGATCAACATTTAAAGTTAGACGTGTTTCCACCATTAGTGACTCAATTCCATGTCAATGTCATTGTACTTTATAGGAAGAAAATTTCTTGAAATGTTTAGTTTCAATTTAATAATCTCAAACAACCCACATAAAGACGAAAATATCAAACCGTCCTTTGATCTCATGTTGTATGACCATGAAAATATGAAATGAAGTGGTAATGACTAGGAAGAGTTTGTGGTCTCATACTCTCATGTGTGTAAGTTAGAGACAGAGGGTCCCACAAGTTTGGGTATCTTTGCTTTATGTTTTTGCCATTTCCTTAAACTAACATTTATTTGTTGCCTTTAAAGTTCAAAGTTTATACATAAGTTTCATCTCACTTGATCTAGAACTTATGCAAATATGATATAGTTTGTACATATAAAATTATATATTATCATATATAGCTTCTATTAATTTCTGAGAATTAGACAACCTAATGAGTATTAGTTGCTTTAACTCACTACTAACTCAACTAACTTGCCAACCTAAACCCCACCTTCAAAATATTGCAAAAAGAAAAAGAAGCATGTTCCCTAGTTGGGTAGTCATAAAGGAGAGGAATTTGCATGAATGGAAGAATGCCCTTTTAGAAATAAAAAAGATAAAGCAAGGGCAAGGATGGTAAATATGCATTTTTAGAAGGTATCTTTTTTACTTTTTAAGTGATGAGATTCCCCCTCCTTTTTTCTATCCATTAATGGAAAAGTTTAGCTACACCCTTTGTATTAGGATTTGGCTACAGTTGAATCCATGAATTTGAACTCTATCCAATAAAGACCTCTCAAAACATAACCATTCAATATCCTCAACATCATTTTAGATAGAAAAGAGTATTTAATTTAGATATGCATCTTTAGATGATTACCATATATGCACATTTTATACAAATGAGCCTGTATAAATTTCACGGAAAGACTGGTTTGACTGGAAACCCTAATCAGTGATCAATTTTGAATCTAACACGATGTTACCTCAAAGACTGCAACTCAAACAATGCTCAATCATTTTCTGTAAAATGGGGAGTGTTGGAACCCAACACATCGGTTAATTACTTAACAAAAGTTTTTTTAACTAGCATTACAAGATTATTTGCACTAGAAATCGATATAAGTTTAAGTCGCTAAAACCTTAATACCATTGTATCATTTCCAAGTAGGATGTGCAAAAAGCTTAAACAATAAACTATGTACGACCTAACCTGAATGAGTCTTTTCTTTAATGACATTTTTTGTTCACAACCTATACCACATGTCTCACAATATATCTCCCAAATGCCTTCAGCGGAGCTTGAATCCACAAATTATAGGTTGTTGGAAACTCATATTTTTATATTTCAAATATAAGTTTAAGGCGGTTATGTAAGTTTCCACTTTGAGAGCTTATAAGTTTAAAGAAGGGTGTTTCTTTGACATTTTAAAAGCAAAAGGTTTATACAAAACAAGTCTACAACATAGAAGGGTGGTAGTAGTAAATGATTAAGGTGCTAATATTTCGCCTTGAGTAACAACCAGACCTTGTATCACTCCTCTGAACAAATCAAATCACATGCACACACACAAAAAAGCAAAACTGATGGATTCATCTCGCAAACATCCATCCTTAATCTCATCAACTTCAAGACCTCGTATATGTCTATGTTCTCCAACAAACCATCCCGGGTCATTTCGGTGTGCACGACATCGAGCCTCGTTCCCAAAACTCGGTCGAAAAATGATATCTGAACAGCTGAATCACAGGAAGAAAACAAATCTTGTTAAAGAGTTTTTGATGAAAATAATAAAACCATCCAGCCTTGATATTCAAAGGAGGAGGAACTTCGAGCCAAAGCCGACAAGGTTTTTTGTTTTGAATCATTCGAATAATAATGAAATGGTTTGTTCTTGATGGATATGCATGTTTTTTATTTTAAGGTTTCATTATATTGATGTCATCTTGTAAATCAAATGATGCATGTTTCTGATGTGAACCTTTTGGTTGTTGATCGTTCTGGTTATTGGTTTTTGTTATGAACTTTTTATCGATCAATTGACTATTCGTGTTGGTAATGTTTCTTTTTCTATTATTATTATTAGAAATGTTACTTCTTCTGAGAATAAATACTATTGTGTTTATTTTGATAATTAGTTTTAGAATAAGGTTGCGTTTACTTATGAAATAGAACTGTCAACATTTGATTGTAATTTGTACTAGTATTTGTTATCATATACAGTAGCAATTACGATTTTTGATGTGGATTCGTTAGTAATTCAATAACGTGCTCTTTTTAACTACCATTATTTCCACATTTCATGGTATCCAAACTTATATAGCTAATGTTGATAATCCTACTTGTCTTTGTTCATTTATAATAATCACTAGAGGTGGTTGATATTGATAGCCATTTAGCATGCTGTTGAGGATAGACTATAAGGACACTGGCAGTCATGATTCCGAAATCGTCCATACCTCCAAAATCCACCAATAATATCATTCCACCTCATTTCACCTAATTCATATTTTTTTCATACCTCCCAACCCCTTTTTAGTGGCAACCCTGCCTCTTTCATACCTCCCAACTTTTTTCTACTTGCAATTAATGCAACGGTCTTATTTTGTGTTTGAAACGAGAATGCTTCGGAGGCAATATTTGCCGTTGAGACCTTGCCGTTGATGATGCCGGTGGGGTGACGGCGGTGTTCACCGCCGGCATCACCTTGCCGGTGGGTGATGCCGCCCCCACTGCCACCCTTCTAACAAATGATGTTGGTTTGTGGTACACACTCATTTTTATTTGCTTATTTATTTGCAAATAAGCAGTGATGAATTCAAGGTGGGTATCGGATTCATGGTTCACCAATAGATTTGGTTTTTTACGGCTCGGTTCAAAAGAGTTGTGTTTCTAGTCTTGTTTACTTTTTCCAAAAATCATCTTATTAATATTGGTCCTGATTTTGTCTCTGCATAACGTAATAGAAGCAAAAGAAGCAGAGCACAAAACCAATATATTAGTATATAACTATTTGTGGATATGATGTGTGCAACTAAATAAATGTGTGATAGCTCCTTGAAACCGCTTCAAGTGTTTGAAGTTGTGACCACATAGATAAAATATAGTTGTTTGGTATTTAACAATTTAACAATAGTTTTCTACTAGTATATAAAATGCTAGATAACATGAAACACCTCTTGGTTGGGGCTTGAAGACAATTGAGGCACTAGGTAAGGACCACGTGTCATTGATGGTGCTGAGTCATCACCCTGAAACCCCACCACATGCTCAAAGTTGGGAGTACGTGTACCATGAAGCAGCCATAGTACAGTGCATCATAGGATCACGTGATGCAGCAGCTTGAGCCAAAACTCAAAAAGATATTTCGGTGGGGATCGAGTTTATACGAGGGTTTCGTAGAGCCCTGTGCATTACAGGTTTATATGGTGTGCATTACAGGTTTGTATATTTTGACCAAAAATCTCTATTGTCATATCATAGATGGTCTTAATAACGTAACCTTATTTCGGTATGCTACGACAGTCTTTTTATTTCTGTTATCACTCATACATCCAAAACCTACTTCCCCATGGCTCAAGCCTAATGGCTCAAGCCTAAGACATTTTTTTGACCAATCATCCGCAATTAAAATATGAACCCATCACAAAATCCAATTAAAATGAAATATGATAAAAAAGAGCCAAAATTTCTCTTCTTTAACACAAGATACTGGCTTCACTTACTCAATGGCGCAAGAGGGGCGGCGTGATGGCCTGGCTTTGGCTAAAGCCACCTCCTTGCCACGTGATATTGGCGCGGTCAAATGTGACATGTCCGATGCTCTTACTGTATCTTCTCGTTTGATCTAATTGTCTCGACAATAAAAATTTTAGTTTGTTGTTTATACGGAGTAATGAATTAGCTTCACTTCTTTCTTGTTAAGATTTAACTATTGGTTTGATAGGAAAAAAAGATTTGCTAACATATTAACAAATAGGTTCATAAAAGAAACAAGGTGTGATATGATTCAATCCATCATAGTGATCATTTGTTAGCTACTATACATACAAACAACTGTAATGTGTTAGTATGTAATGTGTTAGTTATAGTTGAATTTGATCAATATAATTATCATTTTCTCTCTAATTTCTACATGTTATCAGAGCTATGAATTTTTTACACATGAATTCGGTTCGTTTCCATTACATCTTGTTGTTAATAATAATAATAATAATAATGAGGGGTTTGCTTGTTCGGGATTTGTAGCCGTTGTTTGTTTCAAATATCTTGTTGCCAACTGATTTGTGGTTTCCGTGATGGTTTGAATTCATTTCTTCAAAGAATTATTTATTGTTAAAATTTCTATTAGATTGATGGAATTGAATTGTACAAAGAAAAATTGGGAGATTTCATTTATTGGCTGCTCGTAAAAGAATCAAGCGATGGATAATTGGATGACAAATATTATAAGTATTGAAGATATGGGGAGACATTTTTATAGCAATTGGTGGTTCGGTTTGATAAGTTTTAGATGGTTTGATCCTTGTTAAATGACTGATTTTGTTTGGTATTTGGTTTTGTGTTATTGATGGTGATATTATAGTTTCAACTAATCTTATTCATCTTCGTATTTGTGTTTCTTTGATCGGATTCTACATTTGCTTTGGCTTTACGTCAACTTTGGTCCGTTTGTTTCAGATTTGACTGATTTTGTGGTGTTGGTATTATGCAGTTTGGATTGCATCAGATTGAGACTCCGTCTATCGCTGAGTTTGCGCTGTGGGACATTCTGAAGTTGCGTGCTTATTTTTCAATTTTATTTTATTTTGTGTCTAACAAACTCCCAGTGTTCATCGCTACAGCATTGTTAGTTTGAGAGGGATGTTATCTAATAAGGTCAATAGGCCTGACCCGTTGTTTAAGCTTGTATGTTTTGGTAATAGGTTTTTGTGTCTCTAATATATAATATAAACAATTATAATGTTTTAGTTATAGTTGAATCTGATTAATATAATTATCATAAGTATGTTTGCAAAATAACATTAGCAATAAGCAATAACATGTTTCAAAATAAGTTAACAGTAACACTATTTTATTATAGATGTTTGGTTACATGATTGTATATGTTATTGTCATGTGTAAAATGACAAAAAGCTAACGTTAACGCTAAACGTTTTTTCTGATAGTATTTAGAAAAAATTGCTAACGATAACACACTTGTTGTCAAACAAGTTTTTTTTTTCCCGTAAAAAACACCATACGATCTAAGACGTTTCAGACTGCTCCGCGCTTAACACACCCAACTGTTTAATATATAAAGTAAAAAGCAAATGAGACAAGCGGAGAAATAAGCGAGGAATAGCATGAGGTTAGCCGAAAGAGCTACAATGAAACGTGCTCTAGCAGGTTTGCTTGGGCATGATGCGTCCAAGCTCATGCATCTAATCCAACGGAGCCCAAAACACATAATGCTCGGTAAGCCATATAAATTAGCTTCCAGATATTTCACCGAGTCACTCATCGACTTTACCATCTTTTTAAAATATTCCGAGTCATGTTTCTAACAAATATAGTTGTTTGATAAACATTAGTTTTAGTCATAGATGTTCTTTTCTATGTACTTTATTAAGTGAGCTTATATGCCTTTCACAACAAAGACCCTCAGTTTGTTTTTGTACGCATTCAATGATTCAAATTAGACAAATATTTTGTGGGAACTGATATGTTTTTCTCAGAAAGTTAGTTCCATGATGTAACAAGTCAAAAGCTTGCACATGATGCATAAAGATATGTTCCAACTTCTAAAATAAAGGGTAAATTACAGCGTTAGTCTCCCAGGTTAGGGTGGAATGCGAATATAGTTCCTAGCTTTCAGCAATTACATTAAACCTCCTTAAGGTCTTGATTTTTCTTCACATGGATCCAAAATTTTAACACTCGTTAAAAATCTCATTAGTTGCAAGGGTTTTTTCGTCTTTTCGATGTTTCGTGTCCAAACACTCTATAACACTAATTGTCCGTAACATTACTATTCTCGCAATCCAAAACACCAGCACAGTCAACATCTTCTTCTCAACCTCTACTATTAGAGATAAATATGAGACCCAAAACACTCTATAACACTAATTGTCCGTAACATTACTATTCTCGCAATCCAAAACACCAGCACAATCAACATCTTCTTCTCAACCTCTACTATTAGAGATAAATATGAGACCCAAGCCCTTCGGGTCTCATATTTATCTCTAATATCTACAACATATTCTTCAACCTCCGCCACCACACCATTACTGTTGTCGCTACCACATCACCCATGTGTAACCATGAAATCTAACCCGCATATAACACAATTAATACATTCCTCTTATTCATCCTATCAACCACCATCGCTACCCCAACCTCCGTCACCACCACAATCATCATATTTTATAAGAATTTATCATAGATCGGTTAATTCAGTTCATAATTTAGTTTCGTAATTTTGTCATTTTGTATTATTTTAATTGTTGAAAATTTATTAATCATCCTTGATTGATTAGGTTAATTTTGGTTTGATGAGTTTTCAATTATTATATATAGATTCTATCATCTCCACAAAGACGTGATGAAACCTAAACCAGACGTGATGAAACCAAGTTTAGGTTTTACGATTCGAAAACCAGCCACTAATATTAGATTAGAAACCTAATTGGCGCTTGCAGCATTCGGTTAACGGTTCATCATGTCAGAAATCAGTCATTGCATGCCCATTTCGGTTCAATAATCTCTAACACGGTTGCCGGAATATGCTTGATCCGTAACCGCTACAACCGTTGCTAGAATCTAGGTGAATCGATCAGTTTATTTATCAATTGTGTGTGTAGTTGCACTAGAAAGAATGGTTCACTATAAAAACATATTACAAAAATATAAAAAAAATGCATGTATCATCTTATTTTATGCATTCAAATAATTTTAGCACTGATTTCATCGTCTATTTTGCCCAACAAATCAAACAAATCCAAAAAAAATTATAACATTTCCTATATTCTTATTTAAGAAAAATCTCAAGAAAATCACGTCTAACATAACGTCTTTACATTTCATATACCAATCATATATGTTTTAGCTTTGCTTGCTTTTTTCGAAGATCAAAGTTGTTTTGATTATTGCTTGATGATGACACTTATTCTCATCAATTTGTTTCATTACTTCGGTTTTAATTTCTAGATAGTATCGGGAAGTGAACAACCCATTACTTCGGATTTGTTTTCCTCGATGCTATGTGTAGCTAGACAATATATAAGAATTGCGGTGATGAACTGAATTCGTGTGGTTTGAGGTGATGAACTGAATTCATGTGGCAAATGTATATAATTGTTTTGTATTTATAAGAGATTATTATTAGTAATATATTTCTCTCTCTCTCTAAATATATTTCTCCTACCTCTCTCTACAAAACCAATCCGACCCTATCAAATCAAATCAACCTTTCCGGCGGCCGGTTTTGGCCGGCCGTCTGGACCTTTCTTTTGTACTTTCCTTTTCCACAATAAAGCCTTAATCGCATATCCGCCATCTCCCATTTTCGTCGTTGCTGCTGTAGTCGCTGCTACCACCGCGGTTTTCTGCTCAGATTCGGTACCAGCTGGTCTCTTCTGCTTAGAGCTGTTGTGGTCCATCATCGACGGCTTGCTGCTGCACTGGGATTTGACTTTAGATCTGTTAGGTTTTGGTCTAGCTCCTGTTAGGATGTTTACTTTTTTCTTCTTTGTATGTTTTATGTACTTAGTGTACTTTTGTCAAGCTACACCTTTAAATGGTTGTGTCTACCAAAAGCTCACTTTGGTGATTCCCCCCACCTCAGAATGGTGTTGCTACAGTGTGTCACAGCTATTATGGTGTATGTCTTGTTTTGGCTTAACTTGTTATGTTCGATGTAACTTGTTATGTTCAATTTTCCTCCATTTGTGAGGTGTGATAATGAAATCTTTGTTAAAAAGAAAAAAGAAAAAAAAAACAAATTATTATTAGTAACAGTTAAAAGAAACAATAACAAAAACTATTTATAACAATTATCTTTTTGAATTTGAGAAAAGTGTTTGTAAATGCCAGGGACGACTATTAGAGTTATAGAGTTTGGATATGAACTGCCGAAAATCGAAAAAGCTCTCTCATTTAACGAGGTTTTTAACAATCATTAGGATTTTGGATCCTCAACTTAAAAAAAAAAAAAAAAAAAAAAAAAAAAAAAAAAAAAAAAAAAAAACTTTAGTGAGGTTTGGTATTGAGAGTTCGGGACTGTATTCACACTTCGTCCTAATTTGAGGGACTAACGGGTCTAACGGTGTAATTTATAGTAAAATAAATGAGTCTATTGAATATTGATCATTGTTATGAAAAAGTTAGAACTTTATGATTAAAGTGATCTCAATACATTGTTCCTAATCTTTTTGGTACCAAATTCCTTCTGTTACTTTTGTTTTAATTTGTTAATTTTCTAGCAATGGGTCCAAGCGTGTTGAAAACGGGTATGCTTTTTTCTCTTTTCTTTAAATTTAAAAAATGAAACTCACCGTATCTTTGTTGCTTTCCAACATACATAGACGCGTTATCGACCCATATAAAATTTCTTATTTTTTTACTTGGGCTCCCTTTTCGCTTTTTTGCTAAGAAAAATCTGAATAAATTATTAACAAAAAAAAATAATAATAATAATAATAAAATAAAAAAATAAAAAAAAAAAGAAGAAAAAGACAACAAGTGGTACCAAAGCATTGTGTAAAGCCTTCGTTTGGGACCAAGCAATTATGTTCTTGGAATCGTGTTGACAATGACAACATTTTCTTTTCGTTAGCAAAATCCTTTAAGTTTTCGACATATATTCCTTGACTAAGATATATACTCTTTTGATTGTCACATATCGACATGAGACTCAAACAATTGAAACATTAATGTTTATGGGTGTGTTTTAAAGTAATCGTGAGATGCAAGAACCTGATCAAATCGGGTCCGGGACTAATCTTATTAGAACCTAGTTCTTATTTTGAGTGTTTGTGTTCAATCTTATTTTTTTAAACAAAGATCGACTTAAGCAACATGATCAATAGTTTAACGTATAAAGTACAGTAAACGGTTAAATCCTCCTACTATATCATCCTACTTATACTTATGCCTCATCAAATATATTCCGGAGTTTTATCTTTTTTTGTTTGTTGGCTTTTGCTTAGAGTGTTTTCTCTGTAGACCGCGGTTGGTAGTCGCCATTGTAACCTATGCTCATTTGTCATATATCATGCATTTTTTTTTCCTAAAAATGTCACAAGTGACTTTGTAATCAAAAGAAGATTGCTCAAGAATGACACCACACCATTTCATCAAAGGTCCACATCGCACTATTGCAGTGTGAGTTTGGGCCTTACTCTCAAGCCCAACTTAAGCATCTAATTTTGTTGTGTGCTAACCGTGCAAGTTTATATAGTGCTTTACAAAAATTTAAGTTAATACTTTCATAAGAAAATTACACATTCTTAAGAAATCAAAGTTTTAGCTGACTAATTTTGTGAGACCTTTTCAAAGCAACTTCAAATTTAACGAAATTTTTCTGACTAATTTCGTTTCACCTCCAGGTATAACGAACTATTGAGGCGATAAACTGTAAGCCCAACCAGTGATTCCTATAAGTTAAGGACTTAAGGGTAATCCCAACCAGAACTATTGAGGCGATAAACTGTAAGCCCGACGTAAACTAAACAATATAGCTTGATCAAGTGGGAGATCTTCAAGGAAATTTCCCGAGTTGGTATGTCATTTTCATATGATTCAATATCTGTAAAATTCTGTTCAAAAAAGATAATAATACTAATAAAATCTGTAAATTAGCTAGGATCACTTTGAAGGATTTAATCATGATCAATGTTTCTTAATCAAACATGATGTTTTAACTTCTCACTTATTTTGGGCACACGTCTATGGTGAGTGGTCCCGCATGTCATGCTAGTTGTCAATGAGTTATCCGATAAATTCATAGTCATAAGAACCACATTGCAAAGTGTCATTATAGCCCTATTTTAATGAGAACGACTCATATGATTTGGACTTCAAATAGTCCAAAAAGACAACTTTCAAGCACCTTTATACGAGTATTATATATAAATATAATCACCACTTGATCGAATTCATAGAAAACATTATTATACCTGGTTCGTACAATCATACCAAATGATTCTAAACTACAAAGTGAATCGAAACAAAACACCAAAGAAAGGAAGATAGTGTTATCTATACTATATTGTAATGCATTTGAAACTATTCTATAATTAGAAATGCTTAAAATTTAGACTTTTTTCTTGCTTATTATGGAAAGATTTCAAAATTAATTTGTTAGGAAGCAAGTTGGTTAAGAAGTTTACTTAACCATCTCTAATATCTCTACTTATAAATCATGAAGACAACTAAACGTGTAACCAAATAACGCAAAATATAATCACACGATACCCGCCGCCGCATTGCACACTATTCTAATTTTTTAAAACAAAGTTGTATCTTTTGTTTTTTTTAACACAAATTTGATATTTGACATTGTGAAAAGGTGTACTTTGACACATTTGAACTCCTCTGTCCAATTTTGAGTTGGCAAGTTGTATTTTGAACGTTACTAGCCCACATTTATTTGATGGATCTGGAAAGATTTGTAAAATGGTGCACGATCATATTTGACAAAAATGTAAGTATATATATTTGTCAATGACAATTCCATTTGGCAATATGGGGAGAAATGTTCTTTATACTAAAATAAGGGAGAATTTTCAGATAGCATAAGATTCATATAACTTATTAAATTCCCATGATTACAATGCGATTCAATGTTAATATATGGTCACAACTTAAGAATCGATTGACATATTCATATATTTCTAATAATGCCTTTGAGAAAAGTATGGCTCTTAAGAAAAAATGTGTTCAATGAATTTTTCAAATGTGTTGATAGTTTATTGATTACTATTAATGGCAACAATAGGAAATGAAGTCAAAGTGTTCAAATGGATTTTGTGTGATTGGGTTGAAACTTATTGGTTTATCTAATTAAATTTATTTGATTTATTTATTTTTAATCATAAAATATGAAAAAATGAATGAAGAAGGAAACGACTAAATGAATAAAGTGAACCTAAGAAGTTCAAAATAAGAAAAAGAAATAGCATTTTGGATTTATATCAATTGTCAAGACTGATCAATGGAAACAAAGTTAGGAATACGTAGCATTTGAAGTTCTTATATAAAACGTCATAAAGTTGCCCAAAAGTGAAAGGCAAGCATAACTTCCGAACAAAATATATTTGGCCCCCTTTATTTATAAACCATGACGGAATAAGACTATATTCTAACTCTCTTATTAGAGCACTGGGTGCAGTTCGTTGAGGAGGTTCGCCACTCCAAAGTGGCCACTCGCCACCCTTCGCCACTGCACCCCCTCCCCCCCTCAACTTTTCTCGCCATTTGACTACTCCTCGTCTGCGCGACGAGCTAAAAAACCTGACAAAAGGACGTTTGTGATGCTTTTTCAAACGGTAAGTTGATGAATGGTGAACCACAAATGACTAAGTTGATGTTAGTTGTTAGTAAATGGAGTTGGCTGTGAAAATTTGTTAAAGTGATGTTGTACCATCTAAGCCCCAAATGAGAAGACTTACCTCCTCACTACACCTAGTGTTTTTATTCTTTTTGGTCAATTGTTCTATACATTGGATATAGACACAATCAACATGATCCACAAAACATTATAATAACTTTCGACATTGACAATTTTAGCTCATTCAATTACAAGTGGCTATTATATTTGAAAAAAAAAAAAAAAAAAAAGCCTATTACCTTTTGGATTCAAAATAAAAAGTGAAATTTGTATTTATAATCGAAAGATGTCACTTTTTTCCAGCTTGCTCTACTTTTTATACTGAATGTCAAGATTACCTTCTACTCACATACAACACAACTCTTAAATTATTGTATGCCTCTTTATCACATGTCCAATGCTTTTAATTTCGTATGCATCACAAATAATAATAATAATAATAATAATAATAATAATAATAATAATAATAATAATAATAAATAAATAATTACGAAATGATTTTATAAATCTTAAAATTTAAGAATAAAAAACATTAATTTATAAATGTAGCAAAATTATTCTCAAATGAAAGATGATTATTTTTCCAAAAAAAAAAATGAAAGATAATTAAGTTTTAAGATTTTTGATATAAATTGTTTAGATTCTTTTTACTACTTTCTATTTACTTTATAAAGTGTGTACATGTTTTTTAAATGATATAAAAGAAAATATAAATTTGTAATAAATTTCGCAATAATTTCGTAATAATTTTGCAATAAATTTGTTAGTTTGTAAATAAAATGAGGTGATGGATTTTAAATTTAATATTTATTAAAAAAATGGTAAGGAGAGAGAAAATAGATGGAATTTTTTAAATGAACATACATACACACGTATTAGCCGAAATGATTTTTAATTGCTCAATTAGAACGATATATCAAATTAATTAACCGATTCATCTTAAAAAATGGCTGATTGTAACACCCTCAATTTTGTGATAGCAGCGAAATTTAAACTGAGAGTTATTTCATGGTATAACAGTCATAATAATAGATAATGAACTCTAATTAGTCGTTTTAAAACATTTATCATTCGAACAGTTGAAATATCATAATTTTCAAAAGAGATGTCCGGTAGTTTCACGGTTACATATTACATCTAATAAGTTTTTCGAATGATAATATAAAATATAGCCTTCGTAATATATGTACTTCTCCGTGCCAGCCTCATACCTTATGGACCTGAGATAAATATACTAAAAGTGTCAACACAAAGGTTGGTGAGTTAATAGGTTTATAAATAAAACAGTTGAATACAAGAGTTTCGAGTTGGTGTGATATTTGCAATGAATATTAATATCGGTAAAATGGATAGTGGGTTACGTTGTTATACACCCATAATGATAAATAGTTGAACACAAGATTTGAATGTTTAATATATTGTGGGTTACATTGTTATATATCCATAGTTATTATTGCACTAAGCGCATGTAAACCAAAGTGTTAACCTGGTACCAATAGAAATTGGTATAATCGTTACAATAGTGGCTCTAGTAGGTAATTTGCCGTTATACTTAGTGTTTTCAAATATAGTGTGCTTGTTTGCCGTAACCCGATCAAAACAAACGGGATTCGTCAATCCCAATAGGCCTATCTATAATATTCACGATAACTACAACTAGTGATTAATGGTTCATGATTTATGGACTTAAGTTTGGCAATCGTGTTACTTAGTGCTAATGAAACATTCAATTCAGATAAACATACGGTTTGTAAATAATTGTGATTGTTATAAAAGTCGTATCATGTATCTCACCCAAAGTAGTTCATAAAACAATTAAACGAGAAAAAGTGGGGCTACAAACTCACCGTGAGTAAATTATATCAAGTGTAGGACGAAAATGATGGATATGCCGTGAAAACCTCTACAAGCTACCTAGAATAATTGTTGCGTGTTAGATTTTGAAATAACAACGTGAATACATAAACGAATCTATATAAGTTTATTTATATTGATCATGATGTTGTACATGGTAGTTTGGACTTTGTAGTGTTCGTGTATGTCATTTATAGAAACGGTTTAGTTTAGAATTGATCAAATTTAAATGTATTAAGGGATATTTAGAGGTAATTTGGACAAACTACATTAATTTAAATTTTCAAAATTTAAGATTTCAATAATTAGTATTCACGCTTTATAACTGATATAGATAGTGTAAAATTTTAAGTCATAAAAGTTAAAATTAACATGAATTTCTTTTACGAGATGTGTAAATAATCAAAATTACAGAGATAATAATAATAATAATAACAGTAATAATAATAATAATAATAATAATAATAATAATGTGACAGGATGTGAAAGATTTACGTCCTGCAGATGTGCTATTATTCAATTGGCTCAAAGGTAAGGATGCATGTCTGGATGTGATTGAGGTCTCTCCGTTTGCTGGGACTGGAGTGACTTCATGAGCCTCTCGGATAGCTTTGAGTAATGTTGTGGAAAGGAAAAGGAAGAAGTATGCGTCCAAGTGTGAAAACAATTTATACAAGTTCGTCCATTTTGCCTTTTCTACGTTCGGGGAACTCGAGGCGGAAGCGTTGAATACACTTTCTTGTATCAAGTCTACTGCCAGCAGCCACTCAAATAATATTGAGCGGTGCTTTTATTTTTCATCGAGTTAATTTTTGTATTTAAAAAAGAGTGGGAGCTCAGATTGTGTCTAGATTCCCTTTCAATTTTATGTAATCATCCATGTTTTTAATGAAAAGCGATGTCTTATAATAATAATAATAATAATAATAATAATAATATGACAAATAACAAAAAAAAGTGCAATAAAAAAAGTATATTTAGAAAAAGCGTTTGTACATATCCTTCCAAAAGGATTCTGACACCACCCTTACTTTTCTATTATTTTTTATTTTAATTTTCTGTTACGAAACTAAAAATACGTAACATAAAATTTAAAACTTCACAAACAAAAATATTAAAAGGTAGAAAACTCAAAATATACAAGAAAATATAGAATCGAACATGATAAAAACAAAATTGATTTTGTCTTGCTAATAAAGGTAATTGTCACTGATTTTAGGACTTGCACATAGCCTGCCTTTAAATTGATGATCTACCAAAATAACCACCTAACCCCGCAAAGATGAAACTCCAATCTCCCTTTCAAAGCTTCAAGCCTTCAATGTAGAAATCAAACATTATATCATAGTATCTTCTTTGTATATCCAATGTATTTAAAGCTCAATAACTCATAATAAATGTTTCGTTATCAAGACCCATACCTAACCATACGTTTTAAAGACGATATGTTACGTACTTATTCTTCCTTCTTTGAACTAGATATAAATCATCTACACAAAATCTCATGTAACGACGTGAGCTTGAACCAAATCAAATTAAATACAAGCTTATGCTACCTACTCACAATCACATCACATGACTAACCAGTAACACCGTAGCTCCAATTTAAGAGAGAATAGACGTACCCTAAAAGATCTGCACATTGAGAAAGTGAGAGAAAACTGTTGGAAATAATACTCGAGTAAAATCATAACTATACATCGATGCCCATAAATAAATCACCATCCAAAGTGTATATTCATTTACATAAATGTTCATAGATCATCCTACTTAGGTGCAACCGGTCACATACTAAGAACTCCTTTTGTAAAGCAATTTATTGTGCTTTTATTCCAGCCAACGAAGCTCCGTCTAATCTCTAATAGGAGCTTGGTTCGGTTCACCCATCATACCTACTAAGTAGAAGGCAGGCGAACTCGAACCAGTGCAACAAAGTTTAGACTCTCACGATTGGACTCTATAATAGAAGAGGTTGTGCAAAAAAGAAAGGGAAAAAAAGCTTTGCAAAAGCTAAGGCCGATAAGTTATAGACGCGTCACGTTAATGTTTATCCTATAACATTTCTATAAAACAAACATCAAAAACACCTCTTCCGAGTATAACCCAAGTTATAGGTATACGGGACCTACAATTTTCATTTAATTTACACTAAGAGGGTAAAAAATAGAACATCAACGCATAACGCTCTTTATATTCTTGGCGGTGTACCTATAACATACACATGAGGTGCAAATATACGGTTATAAGAATGTTATAGGCCCCAACATGGCCTTATAACGTGCATATAACGAATTACACCTAACACACTTAATAGAATAGTATTTTTAGGGAAATTAGTAAAACTGACATAAAAAAATGACGCTTATTTTCAACTTGACTCAACTTTGTGGCATATTGCTAAAACTAGGTAACCGAATCACGTTTTTCCGAGTTTGCCTTTCTGCACACACTGCTCACCTATTTCTCATCTATCTATCATTTTATTTAATAGCTTACTACCCATCTAATGCCACATAATCGGTCATGTCTTCTCGCACCTCCATTCTACACGGAAATTACACCGTCTTCACCCCCTCTCATTCTGATTCCAATGACACCCGTTTCGCCCGTTTTCATGCATACCAGATTTTGACCAGAACGAAATCGAAGATGATGCAATCCAATTGCGAAGTGACAGTCACATGACAAACAAACGGGACCCGTTCTCACCCAACGGTTTCTACATTGCGACTGGCTACGATCCGATTATGATTGGTTTAATAGAACGGCGTGGACTCTTCGACATTTGACAAGGGTAGGTTTCCTTTTCCCATAAAAACATTAAATTATAAGTTAGACTTTGAAAGTACGCATTACCTATAAATATGTACTCATCCAGTTTCTAATAATTGATACAACCGAATCTTGCCCTCTCATCATGTAATTACAATAGATCATATCTCACCACATCAATATCTTCAATAAGCATAAAATGTTGTATGTTTTAATCAAAGTATTTTGATGGACATCAATTATATCCATTATTTTTATATGGTATTCACCAAGTTTTGATGGTATCTGCAACTGCATAAAAGTACTTTATTTTGGCGCACTAGTTTACAACCAGGAGCTGGTTGTTCAAAAAAAAAAATGAAACTGTTTTTTTTTCTTCAGTAAAGACAAATATATAAAAGTAAAATCTTACTAAACATAACTTTAAAGACTATGTTTAAAAGTTGAAAACATGCAAATACGGTGGTACATTAAGGTGGTTCGGATCCGTTATTTACAAAAGCGGTAAGTTGTTTATTATTAAGGTACAAACTACAAACCCAATATGCATATTCTAACCCATGAACATTAACATTCGCTATAAAGCTAAAAAAAAAAAAAAAAAAAAAAAAAAAAAAAAAAAAAAAAAAGTTTTAATGTATGGATCCACATACATTGCAGGTTTGCAGCCTTGCAAGACAAGGGGTATATTTGGCGAAATGGGCTGGAGCTGGGGCTGGGGCTGAGGCTAGAGCTGGGGCTGGGGCTAGGGCTTATATTATGAGCCGAAATTAAAATTTGTATTTTTATAAATTTGTTTGGCAAATGGGCTGAGGCTGGGGCTTATTATTGTAAAATTACTAAAAAAGACATAATTAAATGAGTTTTTGTATATGTTAGATATTTTTGTGGGTAAATAAGTAATTTACTCTTCAAAAGCCCCGGGCTTAAGTTTTTAGCCTCTTTTATGAGGCTAAAGTTTTTAGCCGGCTTATTTTATAAGCCCTTTCATAAGCCCCATGACAAACGAGACTTATTTAATTAGCCGACTTATTTTAAAAGACCAAGCTCCATAAAAAGCCAAGGACGACTGTAATCATAAATCCCAAGTTTCGTGGGGTCATCTGTCGCTTTTCACCACAACGAATATGGCCTTTAAAGTACTCGAGGGGTCAGTTTAAACATTTAACACTCACCATCACTCTAGCACACTACTCTTCTAATCATATTAAAACAACCCCTATGTATCTACTTAATCACTTGTTTGCCATTTACACTTTGTCCTACACTTGGTTAGGTGGAGATCTATTAGAATTAAGATGAATAAGTTACGTAAGAGATTTCTAGGAAGTGGAAAAATATCGTTGTAAAACTCTACTGTATCAGTGGAGGTATATAATTTTGGCTACTTGATAAAATTGATCATTCTTATTATCCAATTAAAAATTAAAATTGATTTTATTTTGGCCAAATTCATCTCAATTCTATCAAACAAAATGACATGTATAAAAACAAATATGTTAATTTTATAAAAAAACCGTAAAAATGATAGAAGTAATTAATAAAATTTTAATTATTAAATTTATAATAGATTATATAGACTTAATTATACTTATTGCTTTCCATGATTTTTAATAACTCTATAAATTCAATAAATACACTCTAGACTTTTTACTCCTATACTTAAGTTTTCTTTAAAAAAAGACAACATATATGTTGTTATTTATAAATATTAATATAAATATATATTACATTATAATATTTGTACGGAATTATAGATATCAAAATGAAAGCACGAGTATATATATACAAACGACTCATGTTATTCATCGTTATGAGATTAACTAAGGATATCCGCAAAAGTTTTTTTTAACTACCCGCATTCAGTAATGGCATATATTATTTCTCTTTATATGTTTAACCCGCGCATACACGGTTTTAGAAATTATATACATCTAAAATAATTATTAGCTTGAATATAAATATCAAAATGAAAGCTCAAACTCATGGGTTACTGTGAGATAAAAATAAATATACGCGATTGTACATATATCATGTGGAAAACTAGAAGGGGGGGTTGAATAGTTTTACGTCTTTTTCGTTTTGCTTATTTTATAAAAGATAGTTTCTAAGATAAAACTTTTAAATCACTTTAATACATAAATATATATACTAGTTAATTTATGATTTTGTATAAATACTACTTATGTATAATGTACAATTTCAAAACACTTAACTACAAAAGTATAAATACAAGATTTATTAAAGGTTTTATATATACAATGCTTATGTATAATGTTTGGAAAGAATATACAATTTCATATATTTTATGTAAGCATATATATGTGTAGTAGTGTATAGATATAATTATATGTACTAGGTTGGTTTTTGTAAGATTAGTTTTATGAATGAATTTTAGTTTGATCTTTATGTGAAATCAACATATGCACAATACTATCAATTATGACTATGTGTGAAATGCAAGTAAGTAATAAATCAAAGAGTGAGAGATGGAAAGATCAAACCGAGACACAAAGGATTTATAGTGGTTCGGCTACAAGGACACCTTCCTTGCCCTACTCCACTCCCCGAGTCACCTACTCGAGAGTTTTCTTCACTAGATCAAAAACCTCCTTTATGGCGGAGAAAACCGTACACACCATTATACACACCAATTTACACACCAATCTACACACCAATCTACACACCAATCTTCACACCGATCTACACATCAATCAACTATTTTCTTCACACCAATCTTCTACACACCAATCTTCTATACACCAATCTTCTATTCTCTTCACACCTTCAAAGTACTAATGTCTTGACACCTTCAAGTCACTAATATCTTTACAACTTCAATGCACTAGTGTCTTGACACCTTCAAGCCACTAATGTCTTCACAACTTCAATGCACTAATGTCTTGACACCTTCAAGCCACTAATGTCTTCACAACTTCAATCTACAAATGTCTTCTAGTCTTCTCCACTAGAGATCCTTAATTTCTTCACTACAAGATCCTATTGCTACAATCTCCTATCACCACTACTATCTAACCCTTCTTCTTCACTTCAAGTTACACTTCACACTTACAACAATTCTAGATTCTTCAACTAAATCTAGTTAACTAATACATACACCTTATTCACCAAAGTATGAAAGATATACAAGAAAATGTAAACAAACAACTTAGATAGCAAGATGATACTAAGTTGTAATACTTCTAATAGAAGTATTCTTCTCTTTGCACTTGAAAGAATGAGGCTTTGGATCACTTGAAAACAAAGGCTTATGAAATGATCAAAGGATTTTTAGGATTGAAATGGAGATCTAGAACAGAAAGTTTTTGTGCAAAAAGGTGAGGAAAAAATCCAGGTTTAAGGTAGTATTTATAGACAAAAGAATCTGACAGAGGAGCGTGGCCGGTCCCCTTAATTCATGGCCGGCCCCCTTAAAATTAAGGGGACCGCCCCTTATAATTAAGGGGGCCGCCCATCTGTAACGGCCAGAAAACTTGTCTTTTAGTGAGGAAAGTTTATTTGATGAAAAACTAACTGATTTTGGTTAAATATTTGAAATCATATATTTAGTATGATTAAAACATTTTTCTTTATTACCAAAAGTGTTTTTCAAAAATATATAATATGTTTGTATGATTAAATAAACTTTGTGTTAATTAATTAACTACCCCTTTGATCATACATTGCACTAAACACTTTGTTTATTCATACCTTAAGTGATTTGTTGGTGAAAGTGATTATTTATTACTAAATACGTGTTTACGTCATGATCTTTGGTTTGATTAGTTTAAGTTTTGTGATTATCAAAACATAGAGATATCGGAAGATATGAATAATGTTTTCAGTCAATTATTTATATCAACAATCTCCCCCTTTTTGATGATTACAAAACCTAAACTTATTAAATCCAAAAATTAATATTTAGACAAGTATTTAGTAAGTTTACATTCACTTCTCCCCCTTTTTGTAGAATCAAAAAGGTTAGGCCGAATAAGCTTCGTGAGAGAAGTTTAAACGGGTAGAAAACTCCCCCTTGATGTATGCTCCCCCTCGTTTGAGGGCACCAAGGTTTCGAGAAAGTAATTCTTGCAAGAAAAATATTAGAAGCACAAGCATGGCACAAGCAAATACATATAGCATAATATTAACAAGTAATAATCATGGCACAAGGGAATAAGAAACATATATTAAACCATTCAATAATAGAGAAATGATTATGTCAACCCATAATCATTGTTACAAAGGCAATACAAATAGAATTCTAAATAACATAGAACATCCTATAGTGCCAACAAGGAGTGTCACCAAACTTTCTTGAATCCCAAAATGGTTAAGGAGTTTTATTTGAAAATGAGAAAACATAAGCATATCAAATGCTTGGTGGTTTAGTGGAGGTAAACTCTTGGTTCCATGGGTGTTGGTGAGTTTGTAGAGCTTGGAGGTGGTGGATTTGAAGTGGAGTTTGTTGGTTGAGGGTTGTGATGTTGTTCAAGTGATGGGGTTTGTTGAGATCTAGTAAGAAGATACTCAATCCAAGTGAAGTGCTCATTCAAAGCAATGGTTTGTTGTTGAAGGAAGATGCAATAAGGGCAATTGTTAACATGCTTCTCAAGTTGGTTTTTGTTATGTGGTGATGATGGTGAGCTTGATTGTGGTGGATCCAAATTGCGTTGAGCAAGATGTAATGCTAAAAGAGCACTAAGCTCATGTGCCTCTTTTAGCTCCTCAACGAACTTCAAGTGTTCGGAGGAAGGTGATGGTGGTGGAGCATGATAGTTGTCTTGGGTGAAGGTTTGCACATGCAACATTGGAGTGGCATGTGAGGTTGTAGGAAGTGGTGGTGGTACTCTAGGTGGTGGAGACATGTTTGAGCTTGGGTAATCATGAAAACATGATATGGGTGGAAGAGGTTCTTCATGAGTGGATGATGTCTTTGTTGAATGAGCAATATGTGAAGTGTTGATTGAGATGTTGGGATTGTTGTTTTGGGATTGAGCATGCTCATCAAAAGAGGAAGCATTAATGAGGGTATTAGTGGAAGATAGGTTGTGGGATGACTCATTTGAGTGGGTTTGAGGTTGAGTTGTTGGTTGACTTGAAACAACATCACAAGGGTTATGACAAGAATCAAGTTTCCTCCTCCAAACGGGTTTGACGGAGATCCTTGCGGTTCTTGAAATCTTTGGTTTTTGGTTGTTGGAAGATGACATGTTTGGGTGTGATGGCATTAATGGTGGGAGGAGAGTATTTATAGTGTATGAGAAATGTGGTTTAGGAAGGAAAATTTGAGGGATAGTATGGGACAAAATATGTTTGTGAATTTTGGGAAGTATATGTTGAAATGGGTCAAAAAGTGATAAAGACAACAGTATCCCCGACCATCAGATGGCCGGTCCCCTTAAATGGAGGCCGGTCCCCTTAAATTTAAGGGGGCCGCCCTTATGATTTAAGGGGGCCGCCCATCTGGTGATTCCCAGAATGCCAGAAATGGGTTTTTGGCAGAAAATTTTCAAAAAGGTTGTGTTTTTGGATTTGGATTCAAGTAAGTTCAACTCTTGAGGCTATATAGAGCATACTATTCATGAATGTAGAGAATATCATAGAAATGATTAGAGTGAACAATTAATTCCTAATAATCATGTTATCTACTAATATTTCAATTAAGTTTAGTAACTAAGGAAGCAATAAAGCAAACTAGTTAAGTATGCAACTATATGAAGATAATGGTAAGTAGGATTAGTGCAAACAAATTTAAGATTGCTTATGATAAACAAGTGGGAAGATATGATTATATGAACTTCAAAACTTGTTACAAACAAGATCCATATGGGCAAACCATGATTCTCATGAAATGATTTGATTAGATTGTGGATGTCATTTTCACATAAGTTTATGACATATGTGAGAAAATAATAATGTTTTAAACAAAATGTTTTTAGTTTTATTCAACAATGTTTGAAAGTAAGTTTTCACTTAATGCCATAAATCTGGGAACGAAAGAATCTAATGAGAAGCAAGGTTCATAAAAGTAAACTTGCGTTAGGTATATATAGGAAGTGCAATTTAATCAAGTTGGAGAATGAGTATGAGACTATTACTAGTGGTGCTCAATTCAGGCTAAACACGACCGTTTTTACGGGTTACACACACCCAACTTCTCACATAGAAGCAATTCAACCGTTAGGTTAAATTGAATTTCTAGTCAATAGATTCTCCAGTAGTCATTCTCCTTTTAGAAGAAATCGAGTTCCTAAATTTACCTATCGAAGATTACCAAATATGAAGTTTTCTTGATTCACTAATACTTGGCTTAATGTTTTGAAATACATTCAAGTTTGTATCCTAATAAAACAAATTTTGTTTTGTTTCAAAAAGAAAAATGTTTCTGCTTTGATAAAGATCAAAATAATGTTATGATAGCTTATGATTAAGCATGTTGTTCGAAAAAGCATAAAATAGATATTCGAAGGGTTTTAACTCAAAGAGAGAAGTTTTTAAATATGATGTATTGATTTTGATAATCAAGAAATTTCAGGTGAAAGATATACTTCAAGAGAATCGATTCAGCCCATTGTCACATGTAATCATCTCTAATGGCAACTAAAGATGTGAGAGAGATATGATAGACATTGAACATCTAAATGCAATGAGATAGGAAAGGACAAAGAAAATCATCAATGAATGCAATATAGACATATGTATATATGCATGTATACAAGACACATTGTAATATTGAGTCACTAGCAAGTCTTAATTATAACACATCTATTAATGCAACTAGTAAGATCATATAGCACAAATGGCAAGTATTCTATTATAGATCATAGAAGATTATCAATATAGATGAAAACTAAAATAAATGATAATAGACATAGCAATAAGAGGGTTAATTATCCTAATGTTATGTATGCATATATTGGTATTCATGATCTAAAAGCATAGCAACTTGCAAATTAAAACATATTAATATACTAATTGAAGCATACTCTATCTTAATGTAATGTAGGCAAGTTTTTGAAAAGAAAACTTACATCAGGTCCAGCTCTTCTTTAAGAGTGGTCATGAGAGCAATATAAAACGTCAAGAAGGTTTTCCCCAAAGCAAGTTGAAGAAGCGAAGTAATATCCCAATGCAAAAAGGATCAAGGAGACTTGATCATAGAAACACTATCGGTCGCACCAATCATCATAAGTCGTGCAGATTAAGAATGGTAGAACAAGAATCCTTCGTCATGAGGTAGTAACGAACACACCATAAAGTCAATGGTCATCAAATGAAAGAAAGCGAATAGAGCGATCCAAAAAGTAGTAGTTCCTTTGATCGTTAATTACCTACACATGACAGAGAGCTTGGTACCCAGATTCTCATGGGTCCGAGTTGATTAGTAGCGAACATCCAATGCACTTAAATGCATATGAAGAGGATGTCGTCGAGAAGTACAAGAATTCATTATTTGTTTGTTTTAACAAACAAACAATAACTTTCTTGACTAGAGAAATAATCAATGGATGTAAATAATAATAGTTCTAAATTTTTCCATTAGGTTTAACAAATTTTATTTGTTTTGATGTATTTGTCAAATACTCATCTGCCGTAAATCCTAATCCGGTTTTATCATAAAATGACTTTTGAATGTTAAGTAGATATTTTAAAGATTTAGAACTATTTTCGAATTTTGCCAATATTTTAGCTTTTTCCTTTTCCATTTTAATTTCATGTTTATAGTCTTGACAATTTTTACATTCAAGATCAATTTCAATATTACTTTCAAGTCTAGGCATTTTGTCTTCTAAAATTATTTCTTTTTCAAAGTTATTTTCAGCGGATGTTGAAGATTCATTTTTAAAAATAATTTTTGAGTCAATGTTGCAAAAGTGTTTGAAGTTATTTTCCATTTTTGAAAATTCTAATGTAAATTGATCATAGCAAAAATGTTTGGTTTTGAATTGTACCTTATTTGTACTTGTACAATCTTCACTCGCTATACGGTGATCAATTCCATTGTTCATGTCGCTCCATGTTTTGTTTGTAGTATTGCTTGGATCTTGGAGCATGTAATCCTTGTCATCACTATTTGTATTAACATTTGTTGGGATGTTCACGTATTCCGTATTTACATCGTCTTTATCGTCCTTGTTGCACCATGATTTATTAACATGCTTTCTTCGGATTTGACACATGTGTTCTTCATTATTGGTACCTTCAATGATCACATTTGAACTAGTAGTACATGTGTTTATTTCAACTAAATATTTATCTATTAAATTTGTTAGAGTAACTATTTCATGTGCAATATCAAGTTTATCATCTTTGGTTTTACATTTCTCTTGGTGAAACTTTAAAAGGCATTTCCAAATATCATTTGCCGTTTTACAAGGAAATAATCTTTCATATTCAACATTTGGTAGAGTTTTGAAAATAAGTAATTTAGCTTTAGTATTTTTATCAGTTTTTGTTTGAAGATTATTATATTGATTTTCAAAATCCATTTTGGTTAGTTTAAGATCACCAATTGAAATAATATGCCAAAGATCAAGATCTATTGATTTCACATAATTTTCAAATTTATTTTTCCATTCAAGAAAATGATCATTTTCAAATAAAGGTGGTTTTTGCGTAAATTCTCCTTCTAGATATTTTTCGAATTCCATAGATCGTTACAAGTTTTAAAATACAGTATATTTTAAAAATCTTGTTAGACGTGGCTTCTGATACCAATTGTGGAAAACTAGAAGGGGGGTTGAATAGTTTTACGTCTTTTTCGTTTTGCTTATTTTATAAAAGATAGTTTCTAAGATAAAACTTTCAAATCACTTTAATACATAAATATATATACTAGTTAATTTATGATTTTGTATAAATACTACTTATGTATAATGTACAATTTCAAAACACTTAACTACAAAAGTATAAATACAAGATTTATTAAAGGTTTTATATATACAATGCTTATGTATAATGTTTGGAAAGAATATACAATTTCATATATTTTATGTAAGCATATATATGTGTAGTAGTGTATAGATATAATTATATGTACTAGGTTGGTTTTTGTAAGATTAGTTTTATGAATGAATTTTAGTTTGATCTTTATGTGAAATCAACATATGCACAATACTATCAATTATGACTATGTGTGAAATGCAAGTAAGTAATAAATCAAAGAGTGAGAGATGGAAAGATCAAACCGAGACACAAAGGATTTATAGTGGTTCGGCTACAAGGACACCTTCCTTGCCCTACTCCACTCCCCGAGTCACCTACTCGAGAGTTTTCTTCACTAGATCAAAAACCTCCTTTATGGCGGAGAAAACCGTACACACCAATATACACACCAATTTACACACCAATCTTCACACCAATCTACACACCAATCTACACACCAATCTTCACACCGATCTACACATCAATCAACTATTTTCTTCACACTAATCTTCTACACACCAATCTTCTATACACCAATCTTCTATTCTCTTCACACCTTCAAAGTACTAATGTCTTGACACCTTCAAGTCACTAATATCTTTACAACTTCAATGCACTAGTGTCTTGACACCTTCAAGCCACTAATGTCTTCACAACTTCAATGCACTAATGTCTTGACACCTTCAAGCCACTAATGTCTTCACAACTTCAATCTACAAATGTCTTCTAGTCTTCTCCACTAGAGATCCTTAATTTCTTCACTACAAGATCCTATTGCTACAATCTCCTATCACCACTACTATCTAACCCTTCTTCTTCACTTCAAGTTACACTTCACACTTACAACAATTCTAGATTCTTCAACTAAATCTAGTTAACTAATACATACACCTTATTCACCAAAGTATGAAAGATATACAAGAAAATGTAAACAAACAACTTAGATAGCAAGATGATACTAAGTTGTAATACTTCTAATAGAAGTATTCTTCTCTTTGCACTTGAAAGAATGAGGCTTTGGATCACTTGGAAACAAAGGCTTATGAAATGATCAAAGGATTTTTAGGATTGAAATGGAGATCTAGAACAGAAAGTTTTTGTGCAAAAAGGTGAGGAAAAAATCCAGGTTTAAGGTGGTATTTATAGACAAAAGAATCTGACAGAGGAGCGTGGCCGGTCCCCTTAATTCATGGCCGGCCCCCTTAAAATTAAGGGGACCGCCCCTTATAATTAAGGGGGCCGCCCATCTGTAACGGCCAGAAAACATGTCTTTTAGTGGGGAAAGTTTATTTGGTGAAAAACTAACTGATTTTGGTTAAATATTTGAAATCATATATTTAGTATGATTAAAACATTTTTCTTTATTACCAAAAGTGTTTTTCAAAAATATATAATATGTTTGTATGATTAAATAAACTTTGTGTTAATTAATTAACTACCCCTTTGATCATACATTGCACTAAACACTTTGTTTATTCATATCTTAAGTGATTTGTTGGTGAAAGTGATTATTTATTACTAAATACGTGTTTACGTCATGATCTTTGGTTTGATTAGTTTAAGTTTTGTGATTATCAAAACATAGAGATATCGGAAGATATGAATAATGTTTTCAGTCAATTATTTATATCAACATATCAAGGACACATATTTTCTCAAGGGTCATTATATGCTACTAAACACATGTAATGTCAAAATTTGATATCAATAATTAAATATTAAACATGATCAACCTAAACATCATAACAATTAAACAAAGTCAAATTCGTCGTGCAACAAAAATCTATACAAAATATTAATCAATATTAATACATGTGGGAAACGGTGTACACTTTTATTAATAAATCAGATTACAAGAATAAAATTAACAGAATGTAAATAACAGAAAAGTAAATACAGACAGAAAGGAGTAGAAGCAGAAGACAGACTCTAATAACCATAAATAAAAGAAAGCAGTAAAAGAGAACGAGGCTCGTGTTGAACACGATTCCCTTAAAACAGATTCGTCGTCTGTTTCCCAGGGTACAACGTTTAAAGCTGTTGTACAGCCGGACCTGACACTTGCCTGAAAGATCACGGAAGCTCTAAGTGTTTCTGATCGAAGGTAATTGCTGGAAATCGTATGGTAACAGTGCTGCGTTTTTTCTGTGTCAAAAACTGAATGAGAATTGTTTATTATATAGGCTAAACCTATCTTGGTCACCAAGATAAAATATTAGCTTCAAAATAAACGATTTTACAAATCTGTTATAAATAAAACACGATTTGATATCTTTCTATTCACACAATGTATATTCTGTAAACTTATTTGCAAAGTTTCAATCTATTCCTAAAATAGATTTATAGAAAATCTGGAAAAAGAATACCGAAATTAGCAGCAAAAAGATACGCACGTATGCGAGGTTTCGGAGCTGCATTCGTGTCCGCAGGTCGCGCGGGCTCGCATGAGTTCAGAAGCTTCGAACCCATCTTGGCCCAGAAATCCCATTTTCTGCACCCCCCCTGCGCGCGCACACGTAGGAGTGGGAGCATGGCTCACCTAAAGGAATTTGAAAGCTAGTACAAGGATATCCTTATAAACTAGTCTCCACTTCCTTCACTAGGCGATGTGGGATGCAACACTTTTTCCCTTATATTGTGTTTCATGTGCCTCACTTTGAGACACGATATCTCATTCATCTTAGCTCTATATTGGACATACTTTAGCTTGTTACGAAGCTCTCTTGGAGGAGAACACAACGCCTCCAATAAACACTAATATATATAACATATACATATATTAAATTATGTCCAAACTTTTACAAAAACTCATTTTGTAAACCATTTTTCCAACAATCCCCCACATGAATAGAGATCGGTCGAAAACACACGAAAATTTCCGCGAAATTTCTGCGGTTAAGTCTTGCATAGGATAGGTAGGTGTGACCCTTTGAACCTTCCCTTGTGAGATGCACTTAGTCTCCTAGATCTGAGTAGACGCGATGTCCTTGAACTCAACATCTGTTTACGTAGACGACAATACATACTCACACAAGACTCTCCCTGACTTTGTCAAGTCCTCATAGTCGTATTCGTTATGGTCATGAATACTAGCCTGGTTCTGCAAGAGCTCTTAGGAATTGCGCCCCCACAATTCCCTTCGAAGCGACCCCACTTCTCTCTCACATAGGTGATTTCATCTTGAACCATTAAAAACACATGTTTTGTGATTTCATCGTGAATCATTATGCTTTATGATTTCATCCTGAATCATAAAAGCCATATGTTTAACCTCTCAACAAGTCACATTTGTTATAGGAATGGACTAGGAAGTTACAATATATAAGTAACTCCCCCACATTGACGTGACTTCCCCCACATTTCTATGATTAGGTTGTCCTATTGAACCCAGATCTTGGGACCTCCAGTCAACTGGGTTAGGTTTTCCTTCATAGAAACTCATTCCTTTAAGGGCTTTAGTCCCATTCCTTTAGACGACTTACTAACTAACTCTCTGCTTAAGCCTTTCGTAAGCGGATCCGCGATGTTATCCTTTGACGGCACATAGTCAATTGAGATAACTCCTGTTGAGAGTAGTTGTCGTATCGAATTATGTCGACGACGGATATGTCTGGACTTTCCATTATACATTATGCTATGAGCTCTGCCAATTGCCGATTGACTATCACAATGTATACTAATGGCCGTTACCGGTTTAGGCCACCTTGGTATGTCCTCTACGAATTGACGTAGCCATTCCGCCTCTTGTCCGCATTTATCTAACGCGATAAATTCTGATTCCATCGTGGACTTAGCTATAACAGTTTGCTTGGAAGACTTCCAAGATATAGCCGCTCCTCCTAGTGTAAACACATATCCACTAGTTGATCTAGAATCGTGTATGTCAGATATCCAATTTGCATCACTGTATCCTTCGATAACAGCTGGATATCTTTCATAATGCAGTCCATAATCGCGACTGTATCTCAAATAATGAAGTACCCTAGTCATAGCTCCCCAATGTGCATAACTTGGATTACTAGTATACCTACTTAGCCTGCTAACAGCATATGCTAAGTCAGGTCGGGTACTTGTCATCAAGTACATTAACATGCCAATAATTCTTGAATACTCTAATTGGGCAACACCTGCGCCTCTATTTTTAGATAGATGCTTGCTGGTGTCAATTGGAGTTCTAGCTAGGCCGGAATCCCCCGCATTATGAGTAGCCAGAATTTTGTCAACATAATGTGCTTGACTCAACACAAGTCCATTTTGAGTTCGTATGATCTTTATTCCAAGGATCACATCAGCCAAACCCATATCCTTCATGTCAAACTTAGATTTCAACATGTCTTTAGTAGATTTGATCATCTTGTCGTTACTGCCAACGATAAGCATATCATCAACATATAAACACAAGATTACATATCCACTACTTGTGTCTTTTACATAAACACACTTGTCGCATTCATTAATTTTGAATCCACTCTCTAGCATGGCGTGGTCAAATTTTTGATGCCACTGTTTGGGAGCTTGCTTTAAACCATATAATGACTTAACAAGCCTACAAACTTTGTTCTCTTGTCCAGGAGCTATGAAACCCTCAGGTTGGTTCATGTAGATCTCTTCTTCTAAATCCCCGTTTAGAAAAGCCGTTTTCACATCCATTTGGTGAATTTCCAAATTTCTTAAAGCGGCAATAGCAAGTATCATCCTGATCGATGTTATTCGCGTAACAGGCGAATATGTATCAAAATAATCTAGACCTTCACGTTGTCTAAATCCTTTGATAACCAATCTTGCTTTGTACTTGTCAATGGTGCCATCGGCTTTCATCTTCTTCTTGAAGATCCATTTATAGCCTAGTGGTTTACAACCAGGAGGTAAATCCACGAGCTCCCAAGTATGATTTTGTAAAATAGAATCTATTTCACTTTTAATGGCTTCTTGCCATTGAGGCCCTTCTGAGGAAGTTACCGCTTCTCGATAAGAAGTAGGTTCATGTTCTACCATAAAAGAAACAAAATCGGGTCCAAACGATTTCTCGGTTCTTGCCCTTTTGCTTCTTCTAGGTTCTACCTCTTCTTCCTCGATTTGATCTTGTCTCTCATCTTGGAGATCATTATCATCTCGTTGTCTCTTATCTTGGACAACATTGTCATCTATTCTAGATGAACTTCCAGTTTCCTTCGTTAAACAAGGAAATATATCTTCAAAGAAGGAAGCATTCCTTGATTCCATTACAGAACCCTTTTGTATATCCGGATTTTTCGAATCATGTACAATGAAACGATAAGCACTGCTATTCTTAGCATATCCAATGAATATACAATCCACAGATTTAGGTCCAATCTTTTGGGCCTTGGGAGTCGGTATAGCTACCTTTGCTAGACACCCCCACACTCGTAAGTACTGATATGATGGTTTTCTTCCCATCCATAGTTCATAAGGGGTCTCTTCTTTTTCCTTACGAGGTATCTTATTTAAAAGATAAGTAGCCGTTAGAATGGCTTCCCCCCACATGTCCTGGTTTAAACCAGAACTTATCAACATGGCATTAACCATTTCCTTCAAGGTACGGTTCTTCCTTTCGGCAATACCGTTCTGTTGAGGTGAGTAAGGAGCAGTGAACTCATGTCTGATTCCATGTTTCGCACAAAGATCAGCGAATGGAGACACATATTCACCTCCTCTATCACTTCGTACCACCTTGATTTTCTTACTAAGTTGATTCTCAACTTCGTTTTTGTATAGAACAAACTTGTCTATAGCTTCATCTTTACTTTTTAACAAGTAAACGTAGCAATACTTTGTACAATCATCAATAAACGTGATAAAGTACTTATTGCCACCTTTTGTGGGTAGTGATTTCAAATCACATATGTCAGTGTGTATCATATCAAGTGGTTCGGTTTTTCGTTCAACCGATTTGAAAGATGCTCTTGTAAGTTTGGCTTCAACACAAGTTTCACATTTATATTTTGAGTCAATATGGAAATTAGGTATGCAGTTAAATTTAATCAAACGACGTATTGAATTAAAATTTACATGTCCAAGACGGCCATGCCACACATTAGAAGACTCAATCAAATAAGCAGAAGAATTCATTTTATTGATATCATTCTTAACAACCATTACATTGAGTTTAAACATACCATTCAGGGCATATCCCCTACCAACATACATTTGATTCTTAGAAAGAACAAACTTATCAGACTCAAAAACAAGACGAAAACCAAACTTGTTCAACAGCCATCCAGACACAAGATTCTTGCGTATCTCTGGAACATACAAGACATTAGTCAACTTGAGCTCTTTCTCGGATGTCATCTTCAGGATTACATCTCCTTCGCCCTTGATATCAGCAGTTGCAGAGTTGCCCATGTACAACTTCTCTCCATTGTCAACCGCTCTGAAAGAGTGAAACATACTCTTATCAGCACACACATGACGGGTAGCCCCAGTATCAACCCACCATTCCCTGTTGTTTGAACCTACCAGGTTAACTTCAGAGATCATGGCAATGACGTCAGAAACCATAGCAATCATGTCCACATCATTCACCATATTTGCCTCGCGTGGAGTCACCCGCTTTGGCATCTTACAGTTAGCAGCACGGTGACCTGGCTGGTCACAATTGAAACACACCCCTTGGAACTGTTGTTTCACAATTGCAGCTTTAGGAGCAAGGTACTCAGACTTCCCTTTGCCCTTCTTGTCATTCTTTCCTTTGCCCTTGCCTTTTCCCTTGACATGAGACTTTGAAGATGACGAAGCATGCTCAACCAAATTTGCCTTGGCAGAATCAGGCGTATAAGTGTTTTTCTGAGCCAGCTTGTTGTCCTCTTCAATACGAAGACGAACAACCAAGTCTTCAACACTCATCTCCTTTCGCTTATGCTTCAGGTAGTTCTTGAATTCTACCCAGCTTGGAGGTAACTTTTCAATGATAGCAGCAACTTGAAAAGTTTCACTCAAAGTCATTCCTTCAGCATGAATGTCGTGTAGCAAAATCTGCAGATCTTGAACCTGACTCATCACTTTCTTTGAATCATCCATCTTGTAATCCAAAAAGCGTGCTACCACGAACTTCTTTGTACCAGCATCCTCAGTTTTGTACTTGCGTTCCAATGACTCCCATAATTCTTTGGCAGTCTTGGTCTTGCAGTACACGTTGTACAAAGAGTCAACCAAGCCATTCAGAACATAGTTGTGACACAAAAAGTCTGAATGTTTCCATGCTTCCAAGGCTTGCACAGCCTGTTGATTAGAGGATTGACCTTCAGCAGGAGGTTCCACTTGAGGTGCGTTCTCTTTTAAGAACCGCGCAAGGTTCAAAGTAGTGAGATAAAAGAACATCTTCTGTTGCCACCTCTTAAAATTCTGCCCATTGAATTTCTCTGGTTTCTCAGCATGATTAACAACTGCGTTGGTAACTGGCGCACCAGATCCATGCACAATAGTCGTCCCAGGAGGAGTAGTGTTTGTCATCCTGAAAGATAAACACAAACAGTTAAAAAAAAACTGTTGCAAATCGGTATCTACTTGTACCAGATCTGACTGTACGAAACTCTAACTTGGTTTCGATAAATCAGTTAATAGAAACTCAATCTTGGTTTCAATAAACTGATTAGAACAACTGCTTAAAAAAAAAACGTTATAGATCTGTACACCAAATCTGTAAATAAAATCTGTTTAAATAAAACTGATTTCCAAAGAAACTCAACAAGGTCTCGATAGAAAACAGTTTATAAATCTGTTAAAATAATAATCCGATTTTAACAAAGTGTTTAAATTCGGTTAAACCGAATCTGTTTTAAGACTGTGGGAAACGGTGTACACTTTTATTAATAAATCAGATTACAAGAATAAAATTAACAGAATGTAAATAACAGAAAAGTAAATACAGACAGAAAGGAGTAGAAGCAGAAGACAGACTCTAATAACGATAAATAAAAGAAAGCAGTAAAAGAGAATGAGGCTCGTGTTGAACACGATTCCCTTAAAACAGATTCGTCGTCTGTTTCCCAGGGTACAACGTTTAAAGCTGTTGTACAGCCGGACCTGACACTTGCCTGAAAGATCACGGAAGCTCTAAGTGTTTCTGATCGAAGGTAATTGCTGGAAATCGTATGGTAACAGTGCTGCGTTTTTTCTGTGTCAAAAACTGAATGAGAATTGTTTATTATATAGGCTAAACCTATCTTGGTCACCAAGATAAAATATTAGCTTCAAAATAAACGATTTTACAAATCTGTTATAAATAAAACACGATTTGATATCTTTCTATTCACACAATGTATATTCTGTAAACTTATTTGCAAAGTTTCAATCTATTCCTAAAATAGATTTACAGAAAATCTGGAAAAAGAATACCGAAATTAGCAGCAAAAAGATACGCACGTATGCGAGGTTTCGGAGCTGCATTCGTGTCCGCAGGTCGCGCGGGCTCGCATGAGTTCAGAAGCTTCGAACCCATCTTGGCCCAGAAATCCCATTTTCTGCACCCCCCCTGCGCGCGCACACGTAGGAGTGGGAGCATGGCTCACCTAAAGGAATTTGAAAGCTAGTACAAGGATATCCTTATAAACTAGTCTCCACTTCCTTCACTAGGCGATGTGGGATGCAACACTTTTTCCCTTATATTGTGTTTCATGTGCCTCACTTTGAGACACGATATCTCATTCATCTTAGCTCTATATTGGACATACTTTAGCTTGTTACGAAGCTCTCTTGGAGGAGAACACAACGCCTCCAATAAACACTAATATATATAACATATACATATATTAAATTATGTCCAAACTTTTACAAAAACTCATTTTGTAAACCATTTTTCCAACAATCCCCCACATGAATAGAGATCGGTCGAAAACACACGAAAATTTCCGCGAAATTTCTGCGGTTAAGTCTTGCATAGGATAGGTAGGTGTGACCCTTTGAACCTTCCCTTGTGAGATGCACTTAGTCTCCTAGATCTGAGTAGACGCGATGTCCTTGAACTCAACATCTGTTTACGTAGACGACAATACATACTCACACAAGACTCTCCCTGACTTTGTCAAGTCCTCATAGTCGTATTCGTTATGGTCATGAATACTAGCCTGGTTCTGCAAGAGCTCTTAGGAATTGCGCCCCCACAATTCCCTTCGAAGCGACCCCACTTCTCTCTCACATAGGTGATTTCATCTTGAACCATTAAAAACACATGTTTTGTGATTTCATCGTGAATCATTATGCTTTATGATTTCATCCTGAATCATAAAAGCCATATGTTTAACCTCTCAACAAGTCACATTTGTTATAGGAATGGACTAGGAAGTTACAATATATAAGTAACTCCCCCACATTGACGTGACTTCCCCCACATTTCTATGATTAGGTTGTCCTATTGAACCCAGATCTTGGGACCTCCAGTCAACTGGGTTAGGTTTTCCTTCATAGAAACTCATTCCTTTAAGGGCTTTAGTCCCATTCCTTTAGACGACTTACTAACTAACTCTCTGCTTAAGCCTTTCGTAAGCGGATCCGCGATGTTATCCTTTGACGGCACATAGTCAATTGAGATAACTCCTGTTGAGAGTAGTTGTCGTATCGAATTATGTCGACGACGGATATGTCTGGACTTTCCATTATACATTATGCTATGAGCTCTGCCAATTGCCGATTGACTATCACAATGTATACTAATGGCCGTTACCGGTTTAGGCCACCTTGGTATGTCCTCTACGAATTGACGTAGCCATTCCGCCTCTTGTCCGCATTTATCTAACGCGATAAATTCTGATTCCATCGTGGACTTAGCTATAACAGTTTGCTTGGAAGACTTCCAAGATATAGCCGCTCCTCCTAGTGTAAACACATATCCACTAGTTGATCTAGAATCGTGTATGTCAGATATCCAATTTGCATCACTGTATCCTTCGATAACAGCTGGATATCTTTCATAATGCAGTCCATAATCGCGACTGTATCTCAAATAATGAAGTACCCTAGTCATAGCTCCCCAATGTGCATAACTTGGATTACTAGTATACCTACTTAGCCTGCTAACAGCATATGCTAAGTCAGGTCGGGTACTTGTCATCAAGTACATTAACATGCCAATAATTCTTGAATACTCTAATTGGGCAACACCTGCGCCTCTATTTTTAGATAGATGCTTGCTGGTGTCAATTGGAGTTCTAGCTAGGCCGGAATCCCCCGCATTATGAGTAGCCAGAATTTTGTCAACATAATGTGCTTGACTCAACACAAGTCCATTTTGAGTTCGTATGATCTTTATTCCAAGGATCACATCAGCCAAACCCATATCCTTCATGTCAAACTTAGATTTCAACATGTCTTTAGTAGATTTGATCATCTTGTCGTTACTGCCAACGATAAGCATATCATCAACATATAAACACAAGATTACATATCCACTACTTGTGTCTTTTACATAAACACACTTGTCGCATTCATTAATTTTGAATCCACTCTCTAGCATGGCGTGGTCAAATTTTTGATGCCACTGTTTGGGAGCTTGCTTTAAACCATATAATGACTTAACAAGCCTACAAACTTTGTTCTCTTGTCCAGGAGCTATGAAACCCTCAGGTTGGTTCATGTAGATCTCTTCTTCTAAATCCCCGTTTAGAAAAGCCGTTTTCACATCCATTTGGTGAATTTCCAAATTTCTTAAAGCGGCAATAGCAAGTATCATCCTGATCGATGTTATTCGCGTAACAGGCGAATATGTATCAAAATAATCTAGACCTTCACGTTGTCTAAATCCTTTGATAACCAATCTTGCTTTGTACTTGTCAATGGTGCCATCGGCTTTCATCTTCTTCTTGAAGATCCATTTATAGCCTAGTGGTTTACAACCAGGAGGTAAATCCACGAGCTCCCAAGTATGATTTTGTAAAATAGAATCTATTTCACTTTTAATGGCTTCTTGCCATTGAGGCCCTTCTGAGGAAGTTACCGCTTCTCGATAAGAAGTAGGTTCATGTTCTACCATAAAAGAAACAAAATCGGGTCCAAACGATTTCTCGGTTCTTGCCCTTTTGCTTCTTCTAGGTTCTACCTCTTCTTCCTCGATTTGATCTTGTCTCTCATCTTGGAGATCATTATCATCTCGTTGTCTCTTATCTTGGACAACATTGTCATCTATTCTAGATGAACTTCCAGTTTCCTTCGTTAAACAAGGAAATATATCTTCAAAGAAGGAAGCATTCCTTGATTCCATTACAGAACCCTTTTGTATATCCGGATTTTTCGAATCATGTACAATGAAACGATAAGCACTGCTATTCTTAGCATATCCAATGAATATACAATCCACAGATTTAGGTCCAATCTTTTGGGCCTTGGGAGTCGGTATAGCTACCTTTGCTAGACACCCCCACACTCGTAAGTACTGATATGATGGTTTTCTTCCCATCCATAGTTCATAAGGGGTCTCTTCTTTTTCCTTACGAGGTATCTTATTTAAAAGATAAGTAGCCGTTAGAATGGCTTCCCCCCACATGTCCTGGTTTAAACCAGAACTTATCAACATGGCATTAACCATTTCCTTCAAGGTACGGTTCTTCCTTTCGGCAATACCGTTCTGTTGAGGTGAGTAAGGAGCAGTGAACTCATGTCTGATTCCATGTTTCGCACAAAGATCAGCGAATGGAGACACATATTCACCTCCTCTATCACTTCGTACCACCTTGATTTTCTTACTAAGTTGATTCTCAACTTCGTTTTTGTATAGAACAAACTTGTCTATAGCTTCATCTTTACTTTTTAACAAGTAAACGTAGCAATACTTTGTACAATCATCAATAAACGTGATAAAGTACTTATTGCCACCTTTTGTGGGTAGTGATTTCAAATCACATATGTCAGTGTGTATCATATCAAGTGGTTCGGTTTTTCGTTCAACCGATTTGAAAGATGCTCTTGTAAGTTTGGCTTCAACACAAGTTTCACATTTATATTTTGAGTCAATATGGAAATTAGGTATGCAGTTAAATTTAATCAAACGACGTATTGAATTAAAATTTACATGTCCAAGACGGCCATGCCACACATTAGAAGACTCAATCAAATAAGCAGAAGAATTCATTTTATTGATATCATTCTTAACAACCATTACATTGAGTTTAAACATACCATTCAGGGCATATCCCCTACCAACATACATTTGATTCTTAGAAAGAACAAACTTATCAGACTCAAAAACAAGACGAAAACCAAACTTGTTCAACAGCCATCCAGACACAAGATTCTTGCGTATCTCTGGAACATACAAGACATTAGTCAACTTGAGCTCTTTCTCGGATGTCATCTTCAGGATTACATCTCCTTCGCCCTTGATATCAGCAGTTGCAGAGTTGCCCATGTACAACTTCTCTCCATTGTCAACCGCTCTGAAAGAGTGAAACATACTCTTATCAGCACACACATGACGGGTAGCCCCAGTATCAACCCACCATTCCCTGTTGTTTGAACCTACCAGGTTAACTTCAGAGATCATGGCAATGACGTCAGAAACCATAGCAATCATGTCCACATCATTCACCATATTTGCCTCGCGTGGAGTCACCCGCTTTGGCATCTTACAGTTAGCAGCACGGTGACCTGGCTGGTCACAATTGAAACACACCCCTTGGAACTGTTGTTTCACAATTGCAGCTTTAGGAGCAAGGTACTCAGACTTCCCTTTGCCCTTCTTGTCATTCTTTCCTTTGCCCTTGCCTTTTCCCTTGACATGAGACTTTGAAGATGACGAAGCATGCTCAACCAAATTTGCCTTGGCAGAATCAGGCGTATAAGTGTTTTTCTGAGCCAGCTTGTTGTCCTCTTCAATACGAAGACGAACAACCAAGTCTTCAACACTCATCTCCTTTCGCTTATGCTTCAGGTAGTTCTTGAATTCTACCCAGCTTGGAGGTAACTTTTCAATGATAGCAGCAACTTGAAAAGTTTCACTCAAAGTCATTCCTTCAGCATGAATGTCGTGTAGCAAAATCTGCAGATCTTGAACCTGACTCATCACTTTCTTTGAATCATCCATCTTGTAATCCAAAAAGCGTGCTACCACGAACTTCTTTGTACCAGCATCCTCAGTTTTGTACTTGCGTTCCAATGACTCCCATAATTCTTTGGCAGTCTTGGTCTTGCAGTACACGTTGTACAAAGAGTCAACCAAGCCATTCAGAACATAGTTGTGACACAAAAAGTCTGAATGTTTCCATGCTTCCAAGGCTTGCACAGCCTGTTGATTAGAGGATTGACCTTCAGCAGGAGGTTCCACTTGAGGTGCGTTCTCTTTTAAGAACCGCGCAAGGTTCAAAGTAGTGAGATAAAAGAACATCTTCTGTTGCCACCTCTTAAAATTCTGCCCATTGAATTTCTCTGGTTTCTCAGCATGATTAACAACTGCGTTGGTAACTGGCGCACCAGATCCATGCACAATAGTCGTCCCAGGAGGAGTAGTGTTTGTCATCCTGAAAGATAAACACAAACAGTTAAAAAAAAACTGTTGCAAATCGGTATCTACTTGTACCAGATCTGACTGTACGAAACTCTAACTTGGTTTCGATAAATCAGTTAATAGAAACTCAATCTTGGTTTCAATAAACTGATTAGAACAACTGCTTAAAAAAAAAACGTTATAGATCTGTACACCAAATCTGTAAATAAAATCTGTTTAAATAAAACTGATTTCCAAAGAAACTCAACAAGGTCTCGATAGAAAACAGTTTATAAATCTGTTAAAATAATAATCCGATGTTAACAAAGTGTTTAAATTCGGTTAAACCGAATCTGTTTTAAGACTGTGGGAAACGGTGTACACTTTTATTAATAAATCAGATTACAAGAATAAAATTAACAGAATGTAAATAACAGAAAAGTAAATACAGACAGAAAGGAGTAGAAGCAGAAGACAGACTCTAATAACGATAAATAAAAGAAAGCAGTAAAAGAGAACGAGGCTCGTGTTGAACACGATTCCCTTAAAACAGATTCGTCGTCTGTTTCCCAGGGTACAACGTTTAAAGCTGTTGTACAGCCGGACCTGACACTTGCCTGAAAGATCACGGAAGCTCTAAGTGTTTCTGATCGAAGGTAATTGCTGGAAATCGTATGGTAACAGTGCTGCGTTTTTTCTGTGTCAAAAACTGAATGAGAATTGTTTATTATATAGGCTAAACCTATCTTGGTCACCAAGATAAAATATTAGCTTCAAAATAAACGATTTTACAAATCTGTTATAAATAAAACACGATTTGATATCTTTCTATTCACACAATGTATATTCTGTAAACTTATTTGCAAAGTTTCAATCTATTCCTAAAATAGATTTACAGAAAATCTGGAAAAAGAATACCGAAATTAGCAGCAAAAAGATACGCACGTATGCGAGGTTTCGGAGCTGCATTCGTGTCCGCAGGTCGCGCGGGCTCGCATGAGTTCAGAAGCTTCGAACCCATCTTGGCCCAGAAATCCCATTTTCTGCACCCCCCCTGCGCGCGCACACGTAGGAGTGGGAGCATGGCTCACCTAAAGGAATTTGAAAGCTAGTACAAGGATATCCTTATAAACTAGTCTCCACTTCCTTCACTAGGCGATGTGGGATGCAACACTTTTTCCCTTATATTGTGTTTCATGTGCCTCACTTTGAGACACGATATCTCATTCATCTTAGCTCTATATTGGACATACTTTAGCTTGTTACGAAGCTCTCTTGGAGGAGAACACAACGCCTCCAATAAACACTAATATATATAACATATACATATATTAAATTATGTCCAAACTTTTACAAAAACTCATTTTGTAAACCATTTTTCCAACAATACATAATAAAAATCATGCGTGCACGAGTATTATAACTATACCAGTACAAAATATTTAATATAAACTTTTAGATAAATCTTATACTTTACAAAACAATGTATTTATTAATTGTCACAATATTTAACTTTAAAGTAAAGTTATCGAAATATTATTACTCACTATACTATCTACCCAAACCTCGTGTGCGTACAGGTTCTAGTTTGATCTAAAGATTTACACAATTCTCAAGTATTTTGATTGCGTCAAATGAACTCATTTGTTAACCATACAAATGAAAGTAATTTAGCTTGGTTTAGTTGATTTTATAACCATATGACTGGTTTGTTTGTTACTTACTAGTTTGAGGCTATACTTGGGAGAAAGCACTTACCAGAGCCTAAGTTTTAAAAATAAGCTTTGTTTGCTAAATAAGTTTATTGGAGTAATAATACGTCATAAGCTTTCAATATTAGACGATTAATATGACCAACAAAACCCACAATTTATTATGGGTTTGGGTTATATTTATCGTCTAATATTGACAAGTTCAAGCCAATTAAGATGAGCTTTTAGAAATGAATATAGCTTATAATTAGTTAAATTACTTAACTATTTATAAAACTTTAATGGGTGAACACACAAAAAATTGAAATATATATGAATTTGATTTGATGTATAGTTATGTTATTTAACAATAATAAGATTCAGCCTCAACTAATTTTTCAAACGCATCTATAAAAAAATGTAAACCCAAGCTTCTAACTTATAATAAAGTTACATATCCAACCCTAGCTTGAGGTCAAGCTCCAATTAATTTCGTAAAACGTACCCTAAGTAATAAATATGTCATTTTAACTAATGAATAAAGTTTGTAGATACGAAATATTGTTATCCATACCACATATAAAGAAAAAGTAGCATTGCTTAAAAATTTAAAAACTTAAAATATGAATAATGTGTTATTTCAAATATACCCCTTCAACACTTATGTTTAATGTTTAATTTTAGTAGGGTGGCAATTGAAAATGGATATATACAAATTTGGGAAGCATTTATAAGACAATTACTAGCATTTATACACAGCTAACATTTTAACAGAGTGGTTTCAACTTGATATTTGGGCATCCTTTGTGATTAAAAAAGATGACTTTTGTTGTTAAATTTGAATTTCCTCTTTAATCATTCAACAATCATATTTAATTAAAGGGTTAAAGTTGAAACGCGTAACATAGTTTTTGAGATTTACCAAAATACGTAATGTACTTTATTAATTGCAAATATCGCTACCATACTGTCAAATACTTGTCAATATCGTTAATATGACCAATTTAGCCGATTATCTCAAATTGATTTGACCAAAACCCCCAGTGTTCTTCCTTTTTGAATATGTTTTAACATTTACATTTATTTTTTGAAGAATAATTCATAATTTCCAGATTTCTATCATCTCCATCACAATTATCTCCATTCTCGGACACCAAAATCACCATCATTTTCACTAAAATTATTTTCTTGAAAGTCAATAATTTTGTACATGTGCACATTTTTCATTAGATATCATTAACAGAATCACAAAGCTGCCAATAAAACATATTTAACTGATTAAAAAAGCTTTCATATACTATGGATAAACTTTAAAAGCTGGATATTTCTATGATTTTAATAAAGGCAGAATTGATCATCTGGTGAAACTGTGCAAGATATTTGTTTTTGCTTTTTATATTTTTTTCAAAGTCAATAATTTTACAATGCACATTGTAGAGACAAACTAATGTTGGAAATATGAAAATGATGGCTTGATATCCGAAAATGATAGAAATTATCTTCACTATTTTTTAAGAAAGGCATTACCTTCGCTATTTATAAAACTATTGACTTTGAAGAAACACCCACTCCACATGCCGGAATCCGTAGGTGGATAGGCCGAAATCTGGAAATTGAAACTTTTGAACCGAAAAATAAAAGAAAACTTAAGAACAAATTCAAAAGGAAAGAACAAAAGGGTGTTTTAGTCAACTTACTCGGGAAATTAGCGAAATTCAAAAAAAAAGAAATTATTTTAACGATACTGACAATTAATGTAATAAAGTACGTTACGTATTTTAGTAAATCTAAAAAATTATGTTACATGTGTTGAGTCTTCACTCATACTCTTAATTAGATTCCATGTATAAGTTACATATTCAAGTAACACCACCATTTTAACCATTCATTATCTAAACAACGTGATAAAAGAAAAAAATGTAATAGAAGATTAATAAGATAAATGCTTTATCTAATGTTGATAACATTGTTGAGCAATTTCTTAGAGTACTAGGTGTCTTGACCTTATGTTATTCAATAACTCAGTGCCACATCAGCTTTAACTTTTTCACAATAACTCATCAAAAATCACCCTTTACCTTAACTTACCTATAATTCACTTTAGCTCATCTTCACCTCAATTATTTTCAATTTCAACCCCAAGCTAAAATAAATACTACATTTATTAAAAAAACATAACATTCATTCTTAAACACATATATTTTACAATACGGGATTAAAAAAAATACAATGAAAAAAAAAGACATAACATAAACCAAACTCCTACATAATGAATCAATTCGGTGGTTCCCCCGAATTATTCAATCGGATACAATTAAGATATTGAGAACATTTTGTATGGTTTTTGTTTGAAATTTTATGAACCAGAGAACCGAATGACCAAGAGGAAAACGTTATATCTATCAAAACGGGATTAGAGCTCTAATAACTGCCTTTTGGCAGCTCGACCCCAGCCAGGGGCGCTGCCCCTTGGACCCTGCCAGGGGCCGCCGCCCCTTGGACCCTGCTCCCAGGGGCTACCGCCCCTGGAACCCCGATCCAAGGGGCGCTGCCCCCGGACCCCCGTCCCTTAGGGGCTTCGCCCCTAAGATCATAATAAATTCAAATAGGTGTGCAGTCTGCACGTCCAAGCCTAAATGATGTCTTATTATGACGAAATTGGTCAAACAAGTTAATCCAATTACACCAAAATATCCAGCATTGACCACCGCCACATAGTTTGGATCTTTGTCGGCAGTGTCGAGCAACAAAATTTCAAGCTCGTTCATGTTATTCCAATTTGGAGAAGACGAGGAACCCACGTTTGGATTATTCGAATTTGGATTTGACGAGGAACCCACGTTTGGGTTATTCGAATTTGGATTTGACGAGTTGTTGTTGTTGGTGCCTTCAGACATTTTTTTTTGGCTAATAAATGTATATTGTAGAGAATAGTTAGTAGTGGAAGTGGGGAAAAAGTGGAAAGTTAAATGGGTATTTATAGTGTTAGAAAAGTGATTTTGATTTTTTTTAAACTAGCCGTTTCTTAAACGTTTGGGGGGGGGGGGGGGGGGGTAAATGATTTTTTTTTAATCCAACGACTCTATTTGAAATTTAAACGTTTATACACACGTTTTAAATATTATCCCGCCCTTCCGTTTGAATTCAAATTTTAAATATTATCTCCCCTTTCCGTTTGAATTCAAATTTTCAAATTTTAAACACCCCTATATATAGCATACCATATCATACTATTTTGCACGCACTTCACTTTATAAAATTTTTTACAATGGCTAATCGTTGGTCTATTGAAGAAGAAAGTTTGCTTGCCGACATGTGGCTAGTCGTTCACGAATTTCCTCGCGAACCCGCTTTTTGGAATGACGTTACAGCAAGGTTCAACGAACAATCTGATGGTCCTGTTCGTAACAAAAGCAAGATAACGGGTATGTGGGCAAGACTTACCTGTGACTGTGAAAAATTCAATGATATTTATTTGAATTTACAGCCTACACGTAAGGTCAATGGCCGTCTTCTCGATGCAATTGACGTTTTCAAAGAACGCTATGGTGGGCAAGGCTTCAAATACCTGCATGTGTGGTTGATCTTGAAAAACAGCCCAGCATGGAACAGATATAGGAATTAACGTCCGTATTTGTAATTTACGTAACTGTTGTGTTTGTACTTTCGTATTTTGTGTATTTCTAATATCCCTATGTTGTACCGTTTAACGGCTAGTTTGAATATTAATACAATTTGTAACGGCTAGTTTCCGTTACAATATCCTTTAACGGTTAGCTCCCCTATAAATACAACTTTAACAACACTTCATACTCTCACACAAACACTATGGCTAACGATCCATCTATGGTGCAAAGAAGTATCCTTACTCGATTACGAAATGAACAAGAAAAAGAGCTAAGGTTGATTAACAGTTTGCTAGGTGAGATAACAAGAATTATGATGCAGAAGGAATATCATGCTCTAGAGATCCAAAGGTTGCGTGAGCAGCCTCAAGACCATCCGGCAATCACAATCGGTCTAGAAACTCTATTAAGAAACGATGAAACAGATCTACAAATTCAGGTCGCCTTGAAGATGGCTAGGGAACAAGTGTTGCAAGTGTGGGAGGAGAAGTCAGATCTTATAGACAATTACAAGTCTATATAATACCTTCATGAGAATCGTAGGATAATTTGTGTTTTCGTATCGTTATTCTAAGTTTGAATGTGATGTACTGGAATTTTAAATTTATGGTAGACTTTGATTTATAATCACAAGGGGGTCTTATGAAATTTTTGTTTCTTGAAAGCAAATAATGAAATCTTGCAAGGGGGCAAAAGTGTAATGTTTTTTTATTCCAACCGGCCTTAACGTCACGTTTTTGTGGTAACGTGCTGCGTTAACGCAACAATAACTTGCTTCCCCGGTACCTTAACAGGACCATTAACGTGGCAAAGGAAGGAATAACGTGGGTCTAAAAGGCAAGACACCTATAGCTCTTAGTCAATACTAGAAGGGTACCCGCGCAATGCGGCGACGGGTATTCGGTGACTATATTTGTGGCGAGCAAATATTTTTCATTTTAAACCTTTCCTTATTTAGCGTTGTCCTGAATACTTTAAAACGTAGTAGATATATGTTTTTTAAAAGTAGAACATTTAAATTATTACTATAGTGTAATGTGTGTTTAGAGGCTGAGATTAAACTTTATTAGTTTGTGGGTTAGTTTTTAGGCTTTATGTATATGAAATATGCATTAAAAGGTAATTATAGTATAGACGTTTCTTTTTTTAAATCATATTGCAGAGTTTTTTTTTTTTTTTTTTTTTTTTTTTTTTTTTTTTTTTTTTTTTAATTTTAATTGGGTTGTTATATCACATTGATTAAATGAGCTATTGCAAGTTAGTGAGGTTTATAAATATTAGTGGCTCCTACAATTAATGAGATTAAAATTCATAATGTAATGTAACTCCTATTCATAAGTATGTGTTAGTTTGAAATCCTTCCAATTAAAGAAATATTTTTTGTCTTAATTTTTTAAGATTTCCTTTTTAGGAATTGCCTAAATGCATTATAATGTAGTTAAGATGATGTTAATGCAAGATTGTAGCATCTTGATTATTGCATTTTCTAGTTTTACCAATTGCTTACTAATTTATTTTTTATATTTTATATTTCAGTTTCATCATAATTAAATCTCAGTCTCAATCTCTATTTCAATCTTAATTTATTACATTGAAACTGGATGCCGCTATTTTACGTAGTATGCATACTCGTTATATGAATCACTTAACCATAATATGACAACGATAATTATTTGCCGCTATAAAATTTCGTTTTCATGCACGAACACTCGTCTAGTTTGATGTAGTGGTTAAATATGTTGTTTAAATGTTCAATCCCTTGATTTAGTATGTTGGACATACTTTGACATAATCAAACTACTTTTTGTTAGTGTTTGTCTATCTGATTAAGCTTTACAGCATGGCTGTTTTCGAGTTGAATTGTTACATTGTACTTATTTGTTGGTCGACATATTCCAATCATGGAACTTATAAAAGAAAGCGTAACTGCTATATTCAACATGCCTCTTTTGTCAATCCCTTGGTCATGTACTCATGTCTTCTCCCTATAATGGCAGACATGCGAAATTCATCAAGAGTATATATCAAATCTTTTATTTCATTTGGAGAATGGTGTCTTTTTTAGAACATCGAAATATATTAGTAACTCACATTAACACCGTAGTTAATCGTCACTGGACTCATTACCGTCACATCAGCTTCATATTAACATTAACTCTTATCACCAAACCAAGCACACGAAGTGTTAACAACCACCAAAGCAACCACACAATCATAGTCCATTTAAACACAAATATACGTCATTAAACACTCATAAAATAACAAATAAAATTTTGTTTGGTGCTCTGGATGACCGGACCATCTCAAAAGTCTGCTTGACTTGTACTTTACTTCCTCCGTAGTAAGGATACCCGTGGTCACGCCCCTTTCACACGTGAAAGGGGACTCCCACTACATGCATGCAGTCTAACAAAAGGTTAGAGAAAACAAAAACATGTCAGCCAATGTTACAATCCAATTTAGAATAACGATCTAATCTAAGTAACAAGGGATCGGTTTTTTAAAGCCGATGTAGAATCCATAAGTGAGAAAGAGCTTTGAATATTTTTGGCTAGAGTATCTTTTCTCGATGGGTTCAAATCAAAGCGAATACGGTTCTTAATCTACAAATGACACAATTGGATAGTGATGTCTATTCAAATAGTTTTACACGTCTCAACAGGGTCTTATTTTTTCAGATCCATTTATTTTGTAGTAATGAAATGAGATCCTCTTAAACTAAAATCAGCATGAACGATCGCGGATCAAAGGACCATGTTATGTGTTAGAACAAAGACTCGCTCATTTTTTTGTGACACTATATGAAACAACGACATCTATCTAACCTCATAATACATACTACGTATGTGATAAAAGTATACATAAAAAAACGACAATGAAAATGATCATAAGCAAATAGTAGCAAAATAGAAGATAACATTTTCACACATGGTTCACTCACCTCATAGTTAACTTTCATTTTAAACAACATACCTTATTTTGCTTACGTAAAAGCCATATTTGTTATGGTTATCTTATCTTACTATAATTAGTGTTGAAATTTAAGCATATCAAAATTATTTAAATGCCTTTAAAAAAATTTAAACATAGAAACATATCACTTAAAAAAATTTAAACATAGAAACTCGAAAGGTAATCTTGTTAAAGATGGAACGTAACTAAAAGTTAAATAAATTATACATTTTCATTGTTTTCTAACATGTGATGCTATAAAATGAAATGCTTTTAAAGGAAAAACGAAAATTATAATATATTCAAAGGGGGCTGTTAACCGGACGGGGTGACCCACATGTCCTCCTTGGGCCTTATCCCCCACTTTCTTTCAGTACAGCACAGCTTTTTGTCAGTTTCTGTTCTGTATTTTTTTTTACGGTTTTAAGCGTTTGACATATTAAACTTTGTATTTTCTGTTCCGCACTTTTAGGTTTATAGTTTTTTTATATTAGCAAAATTATAAAAATAAATAAATAAATAAATAATTAGGTGGGGGGGGGGGGGGGGGGGTTCTGGTCAAAGCCACCTATATTCAAAATGTCATTCTTTTATGTATTCTGTTATTGTTTTCTATTTCTCTAATTTGAAGAAACAAAAAATATTGTTCGTCAAAATATTATTGTTAAAAAAAAGTACAACTGAAAAACCCTACTCGTCAAAAAAAATTTAGTCGCTTTTTCAAAGTCGCTGTATCACGTCGGCATATTGCTAGTCTACATTAGAGCAATAAATACTTCAAACAAAAACCGACATAAAAAAGTTTCAATGTGTACACCAATGAAATACAACGCCGCAATCAAAATGCTTATGTCCTAATGTTATCAATGTTGTATAAGAAGCATGTCAACCAAATCATTGTAAGTTCAAGTCCTGTTTAGTATACGTGAGATAAATTTGTGATATAAATATTGTAAGATATTTAAAACGAGTGGAGGAACCCGCGCGTTGCTGCGGAAATACCGTGTTATTTATTTATTTATTTATTTTTTCACACCTTAAGGCTTAGGGACTAAATTGCAAAAGACTATTCTTGCTTCTATTGTGGCACTCTAAATGAACTTTGTTAATGGATTTTCCAAATCTTGTCAAAAATGTATCCTCATAAAAATTTGTAATAATCAAAATACCATTCCTTTTCGCTAAAAAAAAAAAAAAAAAAAAAAAAAAAAAAACTGTAGCACTGTAGCACTGTTAATTAAAAAATGGTACTGCTACAGTAACACGTTCCACTTTTAGTATATATAATAATTATCGTTAAAAAAAAAAAAAAATACGCCACCCCAAAACATGACAAATAAGATTGAACAAATGTAAATCCTACACAACACAAATCACGTTCTCTAATAAAAAAAATATTCTAAATATAGAAACTGAACAATCATTCTACAGTACATTTCTACTCCTTAAAAAAACAATAAACATTTTCTCGGGATTTGGAAATCTGCGACCAAGTGGCATCTCAAAACGTGGAAAACCAACCTTGGTGTTCAAATAATGAACATATAAATATACCACATTAGTACACACACTTAGATCCGATCTTACAAATAATATCCTGTCACATATTCCACTCAACATACTATACAACACATAAAAAAGTTTAAAACACCACTTAACTTATAGATCATATCATAAGTACTTACTTAAATATGCAAGCCACAGTGAAAGCAGGAACAAGACCACCATGGGTTGGTTTTGCAGCAGCTGTATGGGTTGGTATAGCTGCAGGAAACTCATATTGTTTTCCATTATATTCACATGCATTAAAATCAGTATTGGGTTACTCGCAACAACAGTTGACAATACTAGGTGTTGCTAATGATTTTGGTGAAAATACTGGCATACTTCCTGGCATTGCTTGTAACTATTTCCCTCCTTGGGTTGTGCTTCTTGTTGGTGTTTTTAGCTCCTTTTTTGGTTATGGTGTTATTTGGCTTGCTATTTCTCAGACTGTTGTTGGATTGCCTTATTGGGTTGTAAGTATTATTTCTTCCTTTCTATTTATAGATTTTTGTTTTTGTTGCACTTTTTTATGAAATTTCTTGTTAAATATTTGATCTTTTTTAAAAAAATTGGATCTCTTTGTGTGCCTAATTGTGACTTGTGAGTGGTATTTTTTTTTCTTTAAATAAAATAAAATTTTGATCTTTTTGGAAGCAATTTTGTAAAGATTTGATGAATTTGTTGATCTTTTTGGAAGCAATTTTGTACTTCATCTTTTATGAACCAACTTATAAACTAGCCATCTTTATGATTGAATCTGGTATTTTGGGATATTGGGTTGTAAGTATTTCTTCCTAAAGATTTAGTTTTTGTAACATTTTTTATAAAAAAGCTTATGTCTTTTGTGTACCCAATAGTTAATCTGGTAAATTTTCATGATTGATTGTAACATGTAAGTATTCTTGAAAAAGATTTAACTATTGTGTGCCCAATTGGGAATTTGCTATCTGTGCTTCTGTATTATTGATTTTGGTATTTTGGCATAAGGATTTATTTTTTAGTGAAAAGATTCTAAGTTTGCGTACCCAACGATTTGGGATTGTTTGGTTGGCTATTATCATGTCTGATCTTTCTGTGCTCTTAGTAGCTAGAGATTATTAATGGAATTCGATGTGATCAACATGATATTGCATAAAGATTTTACTGTTTTTAGCCACAAGCCCACAATCAAACATGTAAAGTCCTGATCTTGAGTTGAATGATAGTTCATGAAGAAAAATACAAACTTTGAATAGAGTGGGTGGTAGACTTTCAATTGATGGTGACCTGAATGGGTGTAGACTCAGTCCAACACTAAGGACCACAGCCAAAGTAGAAAAAGAAAGGGGATAAGTGTTTGGAGTAGGCTGCTGGTGATTTATGCAGGAGACTGGCCAATTTAGCACTTCTATAAGATATACACAGCTAGATTTGTGATTGTACTATAGAATAGACTTGCGGATATGAAAATGAACATTTTTCTCATATGAAAATACATTATATGATGCTTATAGATGCCCCCAATAGATTTTCTTTTTACGGATATGTGACTGTTCTTGGACATAGGTGACGCAGAACATGTACAAAATCACGTGACTTGGTTGTGTTCTTGTGTTGTTGACTTCTTTATCTTTTTATGTTCTCCGTAAATTAATTATTTTCTTGATCTTAAATGGTTTTTGCAGTTATGGGTTGCACTCGTGCTTGCAGCCAACAGTAGTGCGTGGTTAGGCACAGCGGTTCTTGTTACAAACTTAAGAAACTTCCCATTAAGTCGTGGTACAGTTGCTGGCCTTTTGAAAGGCTACATTGCCCTTAGTGCGGCTGTTTTCACAGAAGTAATGACTATGATACTCAACGGGTCAGCTTCAGCGATACTGCTCATGTTCACACTTGGTATACCCATTATATGTCTTTCCCTAATGTACTATGTTCGCCCATGTACCCCTTCTTCAGAAATCGACCCATCAGAAAACGCACACTTTCTTTTCACTCAAGGGACTAGTCTCTTGCTTGCAATCTTTCTTTTGACTACAACGATACTAAAAAACTCGTTAAATTTGGATAAAACCATGTCCTACACGTTTATAGCGATTATGGTAGTTCTTTTACTATCCCCTCTTGCTATTCCTATCAAAATGACTTTATTTCCGGCCCGTAAGAAGCTTATTAGACCAACTGAGTCTTCAGACAGTTTGGTATCGGGTGATGGTGATTCAAAAACTGATCCTTTGTTAACACCGTCATCTTCAAATGCGAATCTTATGAGCTATAATGACAATGATGATGGTTCTGGTTCTGATGTGAATACGCTTCTTGCGGTTGGTGAAGGTGCGATTAAGATGAAGAAAAGAAGGCCTAGAAGAGGTGATGATTTTAGTTTTCGTGAAGCGATGGTTAAGGCTGATTTCTGGCTTTTGTGGACCACATATTTTCTTGGTATTGGGACTGGTGTTACGGTTTTGAATAATTTGGCTCAAATCGGGTCCTCGCTTGGTTTTAATAATACGGACACGCTGATGAGTTTGTTTAGTTTTTGTAACTTCCTTGGTCGGCTTGGTGGAGGTGCTGTTTCTGAATACTTTGTAAGGTAATATTTTCCGTATGTTACTGTAGATTGCTAGAGGTGATAAGGGGTGGGGAATAATGGGTCGACATTAATAATTTTGTTAATTTAGAAAGAAAAGAAAATTGGTTTACTGTGGTATGGGTCATTTCAGGTCCGGGTCAAAACAAGTAAATGGCCCTGGTGTGATTTGGCCTTTGACAGTATAGCCCATTTTAGACAATAAATTTCGTTGTTTTTGGTAACGGATTGAAATTTGTTTGGGTCAAAATGGGTGTCTAAACTGGTTCAGGTCAAAATCGGGCTGGGTTGGTTTATCAAAAAGAAGAACCCAGATAAATTATAAAAAGTTGATTTTACTAAAAACATGTAAAACCTTTAACGACTTTCGACCTGTCTGATTCGTTTGATTCAGTTTTCCCTCTCTACATTTCAGCTATTTTTATATAACAAACTTTGTAAGTTGTTACAGAATTTTGGTATTTTCTGCAGATTAAACGCTATACCACGAACATTTTGGACAATGGCAACACAAATCATCATGGTGTTAACTTATCTTTTATACGCATCAGCTTTAAACGGAACATTATATGCTGCAACCGCATTACTTGGAACATGTTATGGTGTCCAAATTGCTATTATGATATCAACATCTTCTGAGCTTTTTGGGCTAAAAAACTTTGGGATTATATTCAACTTTATGCAATTAGGCAACCCTCTTGGTGCACTTCTATTTTCCGGCATGCTCGCAGGTTACATTTATGACACAGAGGAAGCTAGGCAAGGTACGACTATGTGCATGGGTCCCGCTTGTTTCCGGTTCACGTTTCTTGTACTTGCTTGTGTATGCGGTTTAGGCACCATCTTGAGCTTGATTTTAACCTTAAGAATTCGACCCGTTTACCAAATGCTTTATGCTGATGGGTCGTTCCGTTTGCCTCAAAGGTCTGGTCACTGATTTCATATGTCACGTGCTCTATGTGTTTTTGTTGTAACTATGTATAAGGTATTACATGAGTTCTTGCGTTAAAGAGTTTTCGTATACTTGCATTCGTTATGTAAAAAATGTATTTTTTTGCCATGATTCTTTGTATGAAAGCTATCTCTGATAATCGATACAATTAGTATCTCGATCTGGTGAGGCTGTTTTACGATTGTTGTTGTTTGATGTAACCTTTAAAATTTAAGATATAAATCAGATCCAGGGGTGTTTAGGCTCATGCTTTGGATCCGGTTATAACTGATTATCTAAGATTAGAATGATACATTTTAGTGTATTCTTTTTTTCCTAAAAATCCAGATTTGATCAACCTGTTAGTAGCTTTAAAAATTTAGAAATCATTACAAGATTTAAATGTCTTTTTTAAAACAGTTCTGAATATTCATCACTTCCAAAACGCGCACCTAAACACACAATGATTACTTCGAGTTTGAACTTTGGATAGGTCGCTTTGGTAGCATGTTGAAGGCCTCAGTACTTAGATTCCAATCCCACATCGGTCATTGAAACAAAATTTTGCTAGGTAAACCCTGGTGCAGATGTCTTACATGTGTTGAGATTAGTATTTATTGTGGCTCATCATTGAGGTAAATTTAATAGCAGCTTCACTTGTTTGCCCATTCCTATCAATACATAAGTTCTCAACTTTAAAAGTGATTTGCACCATACTGCAGTTAATTATATTTAAACTAAGAAAATGCAATTTCATTCCTTTTTGTGTTATAAAAGCGATAGATGTTCTCGATCTTTAGTGACTTTGAACATTATAAAATTTGTCCTTTCTAATGTAGTAGTGTGTTACCAAATTTCGTAGTTTTAACCTGGTACGTACATGGAAAATCTTCTGACTTAATAATTATGCTAGATGTCACAAACTGATTCTGGACGGACAAAAATTTCTTGTCCCTTTTAGAAAATAGACTGGACAAAACGAGTATGACAATGATGATGGTTCTGGTTTTGATGTAAATATGCTTCTTATGATTGGTGAACGTTCGATTAAGATCAAGAAAAGAAGGCCTAGAAGTGGTGAGGAATTTAGTTTTCGTTAAGCAATAGTTAAGGCTGATATTTGACTTTGGCGGACGACTTATTCTCTCAGTATTGGGACAGGTGTTAGGGTTGCAAATAATTTGGCTCAAAATGGGTCTTCGCTTGGTTTTAATGACATGATCACGTTGTTAGGTTTCTTTAGTTTTTGTAACTTTCTAGGTCGACTTTGTGGAGGTGCTCTTTCTGAATACTTTGTATGGTAACATTAATCGTACATTATCATAGAGTGCTAGAGGTGATTTAAAAAAGTGGGAGATGGATAATAAGTCGACCCAAGTAACTGTGTTACAAACTGATTTGGGCATTAGGAAAAAAAACTATTGGGTTAATGTCGTAATAAGTCGATTTGGGTCGGGTCAAAGTGAGTAATTTTAATAGAAAATGGCTAGGTAGGATTTGGTTCAAAACTTGTTTAAAGTCCATTTTAGGAAATAAACTTTTGTTCGGATCAAAGCGCGCTGGGTTGGTTTAACTGAACACAAGTACGAGTTCTCCTTGAGCGAATTTCAACCCTGCTTGACTCGTAGGATTCATCTTTCCATTTTTACTTTTTAGCTATGGTTAACTTTACGAGCTTTGTAGATTGTTAAAGAATTTAGGAATTTGCTGCAAATTAAACGCTATGTCAAAAACATTTTGGATAATGGAACACAACTCATCATGGTGTTAGCATATCTTATATACGCATCAGCTTTAAACGGAACATTATCTGCTGCAACAGCATTACTTGGAACAAGTTATGACTTATGGTGTTCAAATTGCTATTGTAATATCAACATCGTCTAAGCTTCTTGGGTTAAAAAATATGAAATAATATTCAACTTTATGCAGTTGGGCGACCCTATTACTTCATTTCTATTTCCTGATATGCTGGCGGGTTACATTTATGACACACGGGAAGCTAGGCAAGGTACGACTATGTGCAGGGCCCCACTTGTTTCCGGTTCACGTTTCTTGTACATGCTTGTGTATGCGGTTTAGGGACCATCTCGAGCTTGATTTTAACCCTAAGAATTCGACCCGTTTACCAAATGCTTTTTGCTGATGGGTCGTTCTGTTTGCCTCAAAGGTCTAGTCATTTGGTATGTCACGTGCTCAATATGTTTTTGTTGTAACTGTGTATAAGGTAGTACATGAGTTCTTGCGTTAAAGAGCTTATGAATACTTGTATTTGTTATGTAAAAAATGTCTCTTTTTGCCATTATTCATTGTATGAAAACCATCTCTGATAATCGATGCAATTAGTTTCTTGATCTGGTGAGGCCGTTTTACGATTGTTGTTGCTTGATGTAATTTTTAAATATTTAGACATAAATATGATAACCGCAGGGGTGTTTAGGCTCATTACAAGCTTTGATAGCTTATTACTGCTACAGCTTCAAATAACTGAATTCATGTACAAACGCTAGTTTTGTATGTCTTTTTTTTACAACAGTTCTGATATTCATCACTTCCAAATTCGCAACCAAACACACAATGATTGCTTTTCGAGTTTGAACTTTGGATGGGTCACTTGTGAAATAGACTGGATCATGATGATGAATTTTGGGTAGCATTAAGCTAAAGGCCTCGGTACTAAGATTCCAGTCCCACATCGGTCATAGAAACAAATTTTTGCTAGCTAATATACCTTGGTGTAGATAGTTTGCAAGTCTTTAGATTAGTATTTTTATTGTGGTTCATCAAGATGAGCCAGAATGAATAAAAGTTCTCAACTTTTTTTTATTTGCATTCTATTCCTTTCAATACAAAAGTTATCAACTTTAGGAGTGATTTGCACCATACTGCAATTAATTACATTTGAACAAAGAAAATGCAATTTCGTTCCTTTTTGTGTTATAAAAACAATAGATGACCTCGATCTTTAGTAACTTTGAACATTATAAAGTTCGTCTAATCTAAGGTTGGATCAAGTGGTTAACACCTTCTCCTCTGGAGACAAGGGTCAAGGGTTCGATCCTCACCCCTTGCAAGGTCGGAGGTCCTTTTCAACCTTTGGTAGAACCGGAAGCAGCCTCTCTACCTTAGGTAGGGGTAGGGTTGTCTACGTCTCAACGTCCTTCATTCACGTGAAAGACGGTATTGGGAGTTACTTTACTTTACTTTAATGTAGTCAGTAATTAGCGTATTACCAGATTTTGTTGTTGTAACCTGATAAGTACATGGAATATCTTCTGGCTTGATAATTATACTATGTGATACAAACTGATTCTGGTCGGACAAAAGTTTCTTGTCCCTGTTAGAAAATGAAAATGGGCTGGACAAAACGAGTAATTTCGATATGAAATTTCTTTAGAGATAAAATTACAATGATGATGGTTCTGGTTATGATGAGAATATGCTTATTGCGGTTGGTGAACGTGCAATTGAGATCAAGAAAAGAAGGGTTTTTTTGGTTAAGCAATGGTTAAGGCTGATTTTTGGAATTTGCGGACGACTTATTCTCTCAGTATTGGGACAGGTGTTACCGTGTTAGGGTTTCATAATTTGGCTCAAAATGGGTCTTCGCTTGGTTTTAATGAGATGAACACGTTGTTAAGTTTTTTTAGTTTTCATAACTTTCTAGGTCGACTTGGTGGAGGTGCTCTTTCTGAATACTTTGTAAGGTAACATTAATCGTACATTATCATAGAGTGCTAGAGGTGATTTAAAAAAGGGGGAGATGGATAATAAGTCGACCCAAGTAACTGTGTTATCATAGAGTGCTAGAGGTGATTTAAAAGAAAAACTATTGGGTTAATGTTCTAATGAGTCCGATTTGGGTTGGGTTAAAGTGAGTAATTTTAATAGAAAATTGCTGGGTAGGATTTGGTTCATAACTCGTTTAAAGTCCATTTTAGGAAATAAACTTTTGTTCGGATCAAAACGCGTTGGGTTGGTATAACTGAATACAAGTAAGAATTCACCTTGAGGGAATTTCGACCTGTTTGACTCGTAGGATTCATCCTTCCTTTTTTACTTTTTAGCTATGGTTAACTTTACGGGCTTTGTAGATTGTTAAAGAATTTAGGAATTTGCTGCAGATTAAACGCTATATATGTCACAAACATTTTGGACAATGGCAACACAACTCATCATGGTGTCAACATATCTTATATACGTTTCAGCTTTAAATGGAACATTATATGCTTCAGCCGCATTACTTGGAACAAGTTATGGTTTATAATTTCTATTGTGATATCAACATTGTTATAGCGTTTTGGTTTAAACAAATTTGAAAGAATATTCAACTTTATGCAGTTGGGTGACCCTATTACCACATTTCTATTTCCTGATATGCTCGCGGGTTACATTTACGACAATGTACATGGGTCCTGCTTGTTTTCTGTTCACATTTCTTGTTCTTGCTTGTGTATGCGGTTCAGACACCATCTTGAGCTTGATTTTAACTCTCGGAATTTGAACCATTTACCAAATGCTTTATGCTGATAGTTCATTCCTTATGTTGATAATAAATAGAAATCATATGTTTTCCAAATGTATCACGAGTTCTGTGTGTTTGTTGTAACTAAGTAGAAGGAACTCAAGGAAGTACATGAGTTCTTTTGTTATGAGCTTATTTGTCACATAAAATTGTATCTTTTTGCCATGATTTTTTGTATGAAAAACATTCTCGATAATCGATCAAATTACACTTTCGATCTGGTGAGGCTATTTCTCGATTGCTGCTGTTTGGATGTAAGTTTCGAATGCTTAAGATTGAAATAAGATAACTCCGAGTTGTGTTTAGGTTCATGTTCTCCTTAGTTTGAATGCCACAAGATGAATGTATAATAGTTCAAATGCATAATTTTCAAGAGTGAGTAGAAAACAAGTCGATATGGTGGCTTGACGACATTATTCTTCTCCAATCAAAACTTGTAATATGTATTCTTAATCAAATTTCTTAGCATTTTTTCTTTAGGATAAATTGTTGTACAGGTGAAATCCAACTCAAATTGCATTGCCAGTAATTGATGTACTTCGATTTATGTCATTTCATAAGCATATAGATCAGAACAAAATGTTGTCTTTACTCTTCAGTACAACTTATTGCCTAGTTACTGTTTTGAAAAATATGTTTTAGTCCCACATTGGTCAAAGAAACAAAGTAATCCTAGCTAATATACCATTTGTGCATATAGTTCAAACGGGTTGGACTTTGTATTTATGTTGCTCACTCTTCTTAAGGGGTGTTGTTATGTTACAAATTTACTAACGACGCTTTCATGAAGAGTCCGCAACCCAATGTTTTGAAAAGTCGATTTAACCCGGTCGAATTACCGGTTCGACCGCCGGTTTAACCCGGTTTTCAATTTATTATTATTTTATTTTTTTGACCAGGTCAACCCTGGTTTTTATTAAATTTTTTTGAAAAAATGAAACCCGGTCGGGTTTCGAGAACCGAGTTGACCTGGCCGGGTCACACCGGTTAACCCGGTTTTAGAAACCCGGGTTGTTTAGACCCGTTTTTTCGACCGGAACCGGTCGAACCGGTTAACCCGGCCGGGTCGACCCGGGTTTCAAAACCTTGCCGCAACCACCAATACCAGGTTTAACTTTTTTTCTAAGAATATAACAACAATATATGTTCTCAACATTTAAACTTTTCCTAATTTGCACCCAACATATGTTCTCAACCTTTTAACCTTAAAAAGCTTTTAACCTTAAAAAGTTTGTCTTCTTAATGTATTAGCAATTAAAGCACCAAGTGTCATGGCTTGTGGCTTGGCACCTTGCGCCAACCCCTTTTGACGCGCGCCAAGGGGACACCGTGGCTCCGGTGGCGGCTCCAAACCACCTACGTTATCACCCAAGCCACCATATTATTTACACTTGCTACTTCCAATATTTACACTTTCGATATGACAAATTCCGATGATGAAGAATTTTATTTTCTTTTGATGGAAGCTTTTGAGCACCACAAATACCACCTGCGTTATCACCCAAGCCACCATAGTATTTACACTTTTTGCTTCCAATATTTACACTTTCGATATGACCGATCCCGATGATGAAGAATTTTAGTTTCTTTTGATGGAAGCTTTTGAGCACCACAAAGCGTCGCGTTAAAAGGAAAAAAGTTGAGTGTCACAACAAATGTCATGCTCTTGGTGCGTCACTTCAAGGTTGTTTACTAAATTAAGTAGTTTGGAAAAAAATCTATTTTAGCATTTTAATTGAGAGAGAAAAGTTTTCGTAAACCTCCCAACAAAAGGAAATAAATGTTTGAGCCACTCATTAAGTGGAAACGCACCCTTCATTTCAACGTGGCAACACGATAATTAAATAGAAAGTCTCCTGACTTGCTAATCATGTCTTTTACTGTATGAATTACTAATTCGATAATTATACTTCTATGTAATGATTGGTTTGGTTATATAGTGAGTAGTCACATTAGCAGAATTATGTTGCGTCATTTTCTAACCAGCTATGTTGGCTTAATGGGCTGAAACAAGAATAATGTGTTACATAGAACCACCACTCATTAATCTTGATAGAGATTCAAAAAATGATCCTTTATTACTGATAATCTGAGATTAGAATGATAGTTTGTCTTATTTCAACTGAATGTTTCCTGTGTTCCTAAAACATACTTATTTGATCAACCTATTAGTAGCTTTAAAAAGTTTTAAAAGTCTTTTCTTAACAACTGTTTTGATTATTCAACACTTTATAAACGCACAATTGCTACATTTCGAGTTTGACTTTCGATGAGCCACTTGTGAAATAGATTGGATCATGATGATGGATTATGTGTAGCATTTAAGTTGAAGGCCTCTAGTATTAAGACATTAATCCCACGTCGGTCAAAGAAACAAAATTCAATAGCTAATATGCCTGTTATGTATAGGGTTACATATGTTGGTATTAGTATCTTTATTGTTGGTTCTTGGTTGTGGTTGCTGATAAATCAAAAGTTTATTAGCAACTAACACTGATACAAGTCAAAAACAAGTTTAGAAAGAGACCACGTGACTGGCACGTGTGGGTCAACAAACCAAAAGTCAGTTATGACTTTTGGCGGGAAAATCAGTTACTAAGCTTGTCTTTGTTTTCAGTTGTATAAATAGGAGATTAGTATCTCATTTGTAATTCATTCACTAATAATTGATTGTAACCTTTCTCTCTCAATTCTGTTAATCAAAGTGAATCAAGAATCTCAAATACAAAATCATTTCTTCTTCTCCATGATTTCCTGTTTGTTATTCATAACGGCTACAATTCTTTCTTGAATTCTGGTTGTTAAAGTCTTACACATATCAATTGGTATCAAGAGCCCTTTCTTGGCACCATTTTCATTCAAGAAGTGTTAAAGTGACATTTCTTGATATTCCGGTTATCTTCTCCGGCGAAATTCCGGCAAGAAACCAAGATTCCGGTTTAAGAAATCAGCCACCACTGATTTCACTGTTCTGTTTTCAATTGGTTAGTTTCAATCAACTGTACGGCCACAAGATAAGCCGAAATTCTCGTTAAATTTTCTTATCTTGAACAAGCTGGCAAGCAGCAGTTGGATTGAGTGACCCAGAACAGTTCTAGTATTCATTATCCCAATTGGTCAGTGAGAAATCATTGTTGATGAGTGGTAATGATACTGTAGACATGGTGGAAACATGAAACATATCAAGAACCCAAGAAACCACAATGGAGTCACTTCAGAACACCATTGAAGAAATGACAAGAAGAATGGAGCAATTGCAGAATGAGATGATGAGGATGAGGTCTGGAGAAGGAACAAGTAATGGTCCTCATGTTCATAATGCAAGAAATGGTGGTGTAGTGGCAAACCAATATGGCAGGATGTCCAAAATTGAGTTTCCAAGATTCAATGGAGATGATGTCAAGAGTTGGTTGTTTAGATGTAGGCATTTCTTCAGAATTGATGATGTGCCAGAGAACATGAAGGTGGAATTGGCTGCCATGCATTTGTCTGATAGGGCTTTGGTGTGGCATCAGCGGTTCTTGAAAAACTATGGAGATGGTTGTGATTGGGATGTGTATGCTGAGCAGGCTTTGAAGAGATTTGGTAATGTGTTTGAAGATCCTATGGTGGAACTCAAAAACTTGAAGCAGACTAGTACAGTACAAGTCTATCAAGATAATTTTGAAGATCTGTTGAATAGGATGAATTTGACTGAGTCTCTTGCCATGAGTCTGTTCATTGGGGGTCTAAAAGATGAAATTAGTATGCCTGTTAGAATGTTTAAACCATTGAGTTTGGCTGATCTGTTCTCAATGGCTAGAATGCAAGAAGCTACTCTTTTGGCTACAAAATCAAGGTATAATTCTTATCCTTCTAATGTCAAAAGTGGTTATGCTAATAGGGATGATGGAATTTTACCTAGGCCAGTTAATAGACCCATGAATTTTGCCTGCATCCACAAGAACCCCAATTGGTGGTGAAAATAGAACTGGTTTTAAGAGATTGACTCAAAAAGAATTAGAAGATAAAAGGGCTAAGAATCTTTGTTTTTACTGTGATAAAAAATATGTGCCTGGACACAAGTGTAGTGGTCAGTTGCATTCACTAGAGGTGATAGTGGATGAAGATTATGAAGATGAAGACCCAAATTTGATTAGTGATGATATGGGTCAAATGGAGGATTATGGTTTGGCTGCTGAGTTTGACCACAGTACTGAAATGGTCCCACAAATTTCACTCAATGCACTCACTGGTGTGTACAATTACCAAACAATGAGAGTTAAAGGTCTGGTAAGAAGACAAGGAGTGCATGTGCTTGTAGATTGTGGAAGCACACACAACTTTATTGCCCTGCAAACTGTCAAAAAGTTGGGTTGTAAGACTAAGACTATGTGTCCTTTGCAAGTATCAGTGGCAAATGGTCAAGCAATGACTAGTACATTGATATGTTGTGGGTTAGCTTTGACCATGGGTGAAGATACTTATATGATTGATGCAATGGTATTACCTTTAGGAGGCTATCAAGTTGTGCTTGGCATACAATGGCTGTCCACTTTAGGTGAAATAATGTGTAATTTTGAGAAATTAACTATGAGGTTCACTGTGGGAAACAAGAAAGTGTTGTTAAGAGGGTCACAACAGACTACACTACAATGGATGCAGCCTAGGGGTCAAAACAATGCTATGTTGAATTCCATGTCCTTGTGTATTTGTCCTGCTGACTTGTGTAGTATGCAAGGAGAATTGATTGAATCACAAAAGATTGATGCAGTGTTGAATGATTTTAAGGAGGTGTTTGAGGTACCTACAGCATTGCCACCAAACAGATCACATGACCATCAAATACCTCTTCTGCCAAACACTCCTCCAGTTAATATTAGACCCTATAGACATCCACCAAGCCAAAAGGATGCTATTGAACAAATGGTGAAAGAATTATTGGAAGCTGGAGTGATTAGATCCAGTCAAAGTTCTTTTTCCTCACCCATTGTTATGGTAAAAAAGAAGGATGGAAGTTGGAGAATGTGTGTGGACTATAGACAGTTGAATAAGTCCACAATCAAAGATAAGTTTCCAATACCCATGATTGAAGAATTGATTGATGAATTGCATGGATCAGTGGTATTTTCAAAGCTTGATTTGAGATCTGGTTATCATCAAATCAGAATGAAGGAAGAAGACATTCATAAAACTGCTTTCAGAACACATGTTGGTCATTATGAGTTTTTGGTTATGCCATTTGGTCTTACTAATGCTCCTTCCACTTTTCAGTCATTAATGAATGAGATCTTTAAGCCCTATTTGAGAAAGTTCACACTTGTGTTCTTTGATGATATACTGGTTTACAGTAAAACACTTGAAGAGCATTTAGAACACCTTAGGCTCATTTTGAAGACTATGCAGGCTCACACCTTGTTTGCAAAAAGGAGTAAATGTACTTTTGGAGTGCCACAAGTGGAGTACTTAGGCCATATAATTACTGATAAAGGAGTTGCTACAGATCCTTCTAAGATAGCAGCTATGAAAGAGTGGCCTACACCTCTCAATGTGAAGCAATTAAGAGGTTTTTTTGGGTCTTATAGGTTATTATAGAAGGTTTATAAAGGGGTATGGAATAATCAGTAAACCTCTCACTGCTCTTTTGAAGAAGAATTCATTTGAATGGTCTCCATCAGCTCAAGAAGCATTTGAGAAGTTGAAGTCAGCAATGGTACACGCACCAGTATTGGGATTGCCAAACTTTGACAAAGAGTTTATTGTGGAGACTGATGCATGTGGTACTGGAATTGGTGCTGTGTTGATGCAAGATGGTCACCCATTGGCATATTTGAGTAAGGCTCTATCTCTTAAACATAAGGTTTTATCTACTTATGAAAAAGAGTTACTAGCTGTGATGATGGCATTAGAAAAGTGGAAAGGATTTTTGATGGAGGAACTTTAAGATCAAAACAGATCATTTCAGCTTGAAATACTTATTAAACCTGTAACACCCCTTGAATGACATGACCAAAAACGTGAAATTTTTTCGCAAAAAGTATGCCAGAAAACTGACCCACTGGCACTCTTTTAAAATCTTACAAATATCTGGGCCTAAAGACTATTTTTAAATGAAACTAGACTCAATTACCTTCGAAACTCCAGGTGGCACGACCCGTGACGACTTACGAATAAAAAGATATGATTTTTCTAAAACCGACAAAATCTGTCCATAGTTAACCAAAATTTCACCCATTTTTGTAATAAACAACCCATACTACCTTATTTCTACACCAAACTCGCTCAAAGCCATTAACATTTCATGCTAAATTGTTTGCATAACCAATCAACCCATTTCCTACCCAAAATGGGTAAAAATACACTTAACCCAAACACCCCTTTTCTGCATAACCCTTTTATGCATCTTCTTGACACATTTTCCAGAAAAACAACTTCTATGACTCAACAATTAACGAAACTTTCCATAATTTACTCATACATCATTGGGCACATAAAAACATAAAGTTTGGACATATACACCGACCATAGACGTGACTCTTAGAATGGAGGAAAAAGTCTACTTTGACCCATTTCACCCAATGGGTGGAATTCACGGAATATGCTTACAAACTCTTAACCAAAAGTATAACTTATCATTATATAGATCAAGTAACGTGTACAAATACTACTTAACCCATGATTTCACAAGAATGGGTAAAAACGGGCTTTTGCCAAACGCCCCTTAAAGTTGACTTACACCTTTAACCATATTCAAGCTTGAGTACCTAATATTTACACAAACTCATACCATGATCAAAACATAACAAAGACTACAAAAGACCATGACCATGAAAAAGGAATTATACCAAGGCAATAGAAGACTCTCGGGGCTTCCAACTTCAAATGCTTGGTCAAAAAGATGAGCTTCTACTTACCGCTTTCAACTAAACTACTTCTTCTACCAAGTAAGGCCTAGACTATATCTTTACCTTTGCTCGATCCTTCGACACCTATCAAGAAAACATCACAACTAAACATGTAAGCGAAACGCTTAGTAAGTACATGGCATAACAAGCTAACAATGCATAATATAAATTATGCTATAACCATAACTAGTCTACCCACTAGTTAAGCTAGCGATATAGGGGCACTTATCTCATGCCAACATAGTCGGCCTAAACACGATCAACCTTACGAGGTTGAACCTCATTCCATAGTTAGCCCAACGACTAACTAAGCTATGCCTAGAAATGGATTCATAACTAGCTAACACACCCTATATCCTATCCATCACCATTACCATGTAATAAACATGATAAAGCTAACAAAACATAAAACCATTATCATACATAAAATATGATAAAGCTACCAACATGTTAAACCATATACTTACCTTGATTCTCAATTCACAACTTTACTAGCAATAGCTTCCAATTTCTTACTTGACTCCTATACCACAATTAGTCCTAATTAGTAACTAATTACATAGAAGGATTATAATTTAACAACCTTTCACCATTAACCTCAATCATAAAATTATAAACCCTAACTTTACAAATTGGGGAAATCACTTACTTGATGAAAGGAGTACAATTAGAGGGTTTCTAAGCTTCTTGATCACTTCTTAGTAGCCAAATTAAGCTAGTATGAAGATTAGCTTTTTCCCTCCCTTTTTCTTTCTACATAAACGACACATACCCAAATCCTACACCAAATGAGAAGTTATAGAAAGTGTAGGAATTCTCCAGATACATATTAGTTGGAAGTTTGCCTAATTGGCAACAGTAGTCCCTTAGGTCCTATAACCATTCATCCTTGGTACTAGAACAAGTTGGTTCTAGTGCTAATTTGAAGTTTTGGCAATAATAGTCCCTCTAGTACTATAACAATTCGGCCTTGGTACTAGAACAAGTTGGTTTTAGTACCAGTTTGGGATTTAGTACCAGTTTGGGATTTTGTCAACTTAGGTCCCTCAAGTCTCATCTTTCATACAAGGGCCACACATCTTTCATCACATAATACCTATATACTTGTAACTTACTACCTAGCAAAGTGCAACATAAAATACTTTCTAAAAAAAATGAAATAATACTATCACTTATTTTATATTATAGTACCTTGTCGGGATACGGGTTTAACAATTCACCCCTCCTTAAAATAAAATTTCGTCCTCGAAATCTATTCTTGAAATAAATGAGGATACTCATTCCTCATCTTCACTTCCGTCTCCCATCTAATACTTATGCCCTTACGATTTCTCCATTTCACCTTCACAAAAGGGATTTCTTTATTCCTGAGTTGTCTCACTTTTCTCCCTAGTATTGCTTCCGGTTCATCCTTTTGCGAAAGTAATTCCGGATTAATCTCGATATCATCCAAAGTGACTACACTAGTCTCATCCGCTAGACATTTCCTCAAGTAAGACACATGGAAGGTATTATGAATACCTCTCATTTCTTCGGGTAGTTCCAACACGTACGCTACCTCGCCAACACGTTTCAGGATTTTAAATGGTCCTATAAATCGTGGACTTAGTTTTCCTTTGTTTTTGAACCTAAAAACACCTTTCCATGGGGAAACTTTTAACATAACAAGATCACCTACTTTAAACTCGATCGGTCTTCTTCGGTTATCGGCATAACTCTTCCACCTATCCTGTGCTGCTTTAAGCCTTTCCCGTATCATCTCGATCTTCTCGGTTGTTGCTAGTATGACATCCGTACTCGCCAATTCCCTCTTTCCTACTTCCTCCCAACATACAGGCGTTCTACATTTTCTACCATAAAGCATCTCATAGGGTGGCATCTCTATACTAGCATGATAACTATTGTTATAGGTGAATTCAACTAGAGGTAAATGATCGTCCCAGTTACCTCCAAAGTCAATCATACAAGCCCGCAACATATCTTCTAGAGTTTGGATCGTCCTCTCGCTTTGTCCATCGGTTTGAGGATGAAAAGTCGTGCTCATATGTAGTTTCGTATCTAGTTCTTCTTGGAAACTTTGCCAAAAGTTTGAAGTGAAACGCTCGTCTCTATCAGAGACAATAGAAATGGGTACTCCATGACGTGCAACTATCTCGTTGACATAAATCTTAGCTAACTTGTCAACGGGCATATTCTCTCTGATCGGAATGAAGTGGGCACTCTTTGTTAAGCGATCTACTATGACCCAAATCGCATCGTTCTTCTTTTTTGTCCTTGGCAATTTTGTAATGAAATCCATCGTGATCTTTTCCCACTTCCAAACCGGAATGTCTAAAGGTTGAACTTTTCCATACGGCTTTTGGTGCTCGGCTTTAACCTTTAAACAAGTTAGACATCTCTCAACGTACTTTACACAATCCCTTTTCATACCCGGCCACCAATAATTCTTCTTCAAATCAAGGTACATCTTTGTAGCTCCCGGATGAATAGAATACTTCGACTTGTGTGCTTCTTCTAGGATCAATTCTTTGATATCGCTCCGAAAAGGAATATAAATCCTTCCATACCGTGTCTTAATCCCTCGACTATCTTCTTCAAGGTGCGGAATGTGAGAGGTAATACGTTCACCTTCTCTATTTTCTTCTTTCAAGGCTTCCTCTTGAGCTAGCTTGATTTTATCAAAAAGATCAGAAGTAACAATCATCCGTGACGAGTGGATCCTTGTAACCTTCTCTCTTTCTTTACGACTCAAGGCATCTGCTACCACATTCGCCTTACCAGGATGGTAGCGAATTTCACAATCATAATCCTTTAACAAATCTAGCCACCTTCGTTGCCTCATATTCGGATCTTTCTTTTGTAGGAAATATTGTAGGCTTCTATGATCGGTGTAAATTGTGAACTTTACACCATATAGGTAATGCCTCCAAATTTTCAAGGCAAAGACTACAGCCGCGAACTCAAGATCATGAGTTTCATATTTCTCCTCATGTTTCTTTAATTGTCTTGAGGCATAAGCGATCACTTTACCTCGTTGCATAAGAACACACCCAAGACCGGAATATGATGCATCACTACAAACTACCAAATCTTCGGTTCCTTCGGGTAGTACAAGAACAGGTGTCTCACATAACTTCTTCTTCAGGGTATTAAAAGCTTCATCTTGTTTTTTGCCCCACACAAAAGGAGTATTCTTCCTGGTGAGTTGTGTTAATGATGATGCGATCTTTGAGAAATCTTGAAGGAACCTACGGTAATACCCTGTGAGTCCAAGAAAACTTCTGATCTCACCAACATTCTTTGGTGGTTGCCAATTCAGCACGGCTTCAACTTTATACGGGTCAACCTTAATACCTTCCGAATTAATAACGTGACCAAGAAATTGGACTTCTTGTAACCAAAATTCGCACTTTGAAAATTTGGCATACAATCTTTCTCTTCTTAGCGTTTCGAGAATTTCCCGTAAATGCACTTCATGTTCCTCCTTGCTTTTAGAATAGATAAGAATATCATCAATGAATACTATAACGGACTTATCCAACATCGGTCTACATACACGGTTCATGAGATCCATGAAAACTGCTGGTGCATTTGTAAGACCAAAAGGCATAACCGTGAACTCATAGTGTCCATAACGGGTCCTAAAAGCCGTCTTAGGAATGTCTTCTTCTCGAACCTTCAACTGATGATAACCCGAACGAAGATCAATTTTTGAAAACCATTTCGCGCCTTGGAGTTGATCAAAAAGATCGTCGATTATTGGTAGCGGGTATACATTTTTCACCGTGACTTTGTTCAATTCACGGTAATCGATGCACATCCGCATGCTACCATCTTTCTTCTTTACAAACAAAATTGGGGCTCCCCACGGCGAACTACTAGGGCGGATAAAACCCTTGTCAAGTACCTCTTGAAGTTGACTCATTAACTCTTTCATTTCGGACGGAGCAAGACGATAAGGAGTTTTGGCAATGGGAGTAGCACCCAGAACAAGGTCAATACGGAACTCAACCTGTCTATCGGGTGGAATACCCGGCAAATCTTCTGGGAACACGTCACTGAATTCATTAACAATCGGAACGTCATCGATACTTTTCTTCTTGAAACATGTGTCTATCACATGCGCCATAAAGGCATGACAACCACGTGATAAATATCTCCTAGCCTTCATTACGGTACATAACTTTAATTCACCCTTCCTGTTGTCACTGTAAATCATCAATTCACGACCGCTAGGATTTACGACTCGAACAATCTTTTGTCTACATAGGATAGCCGCATTGTATTTATCTAACCAATCCATGCCGACAATGATGTCAAATTCTCCGAGCATTATAGGAATTAGATCAATCCTAAAAACACTCTCATCGATTTCTATTTCTACATTACGATACACATTAGTCACCACAACAATTTTACTATCAGCAATTTCAACTTCTAATGGTGTCGGAAGCTTACCTAAGGGAGTGGACAATTCCTTGCTAAAACTATGGGATACAAAAGCCACACTTGCACCTGAATCATATAAAACCCGAGCGGGTTTGGAATTAACGAGGATTATACATGTGATAACATCGGAACCCGACCTTTCTTCTTCAGCACTCATCTGATAAACACGAGCTTTAGGCTTTGGAACTTCAACCTTTTCTCCTTTGATCAAATTAATCGGCTTCGCTTGCTTATTATTGGCCTTAGGACATTCGCTTATCTTATGTCCTTCTTCGTTGCACCCATAACATATCACTAGAGGCTTTGTGCAATTCTTGCTAATATGGCTTGGATCTCTACATTTAAAACATCCCTTCACCCCTGATTTACATTCTCCCATATGGTTCTTACTACACCTATTACACCGAGGTGGTAATTTTCCTGTGTTGTCCCTCCTCGTTAAATCAAACTTGCCCCGCTTACCAAATGTTGTTGGTTGTTCTTGCTTCCTTTTTAATTCCCTTTTCTCCTTGCCCTTCATCCTATCCAAATCTGCTTCTCGCGTGCGCGCCCTACCTAAAAGATCTTCTATTGTAGTGCACTTGAAAGGTGATACTATAGTACGAATTTCATCCTTGAGCATCCTTTGAAATTTGTCAACCTTAAGCTTCTCGTTGTCACGATACTCCGGGCAATATTGCACCATATCACAAAACTTTTCCCACAACTCATTCACTGACTCATTAGTTTGCATAAGATTATGAAATGCTTCTCTTATTTTATCAATCTCTTCCGCGGGAGCATATTCTTTTATAAACACCTCCTTGAATTGTTCCCATGTGCACGCTTTTCTCCAAGCACTACCTTTCTCATTAGCTTTACCTTCCCACCATATTTTAGCCCGTTCACGAATATAGTTAGAAGCAAAGTTCACCTTATCCTCCTCCGCACAACGACTGGTACGGAAAGCCCCTTCTATATCGGTAATCCACCTAGAACTCTTTAACGGGTCAAGAGATCCCGTAAATATCAGTGGAGTACAAGCGGTGAAGTCACGATAAGTAGATTTTTCCTTCCCTATTCCAGGTCTAGCATTCGAATCATTCATTAACTCTCCACTCTGCTTAAGCTTTCTGATCTCCTCTTGAAATATCTTTTGCAAGTTTTCAGTTGTTTTGTTAATATAGTAGGGCATTGACTTCTTAATAGCCTTGCCTACCTTTTTTGCCATCATTGTGTTCAAAGTTCTCATTTCCTCTTTTGTGAAGCCTCTAAAGTTAAGGCATTCGGAGCTAGAAGAGGAAGAAGAATTTTCATGACCTTTCTCGTTGCCACCCGCATCGCTTGCCGAAGATTCCGCATGTTTGGAAGCCGTAGCTTTCGTGGCTTCTTTCGGGTGAGGGGTATCCATTTCTTCTTTTAACTGAAAATTTACAAGTCACACTATCAAATACAATCATATACATAGTCGATGCATGAATGACATTCTATATATCCCTACACTAACTCACTAAAGTTTGTCACCCATGTATAGTCTTAATGATTTCAACTTCACATATGTACTATATTTTTATCACTACGGTGGCCAAGAGTAGTCACAAAAATACTTAACATATGTGTCCTCAAAATCACCAAAACAATACACCAATAATAAACACTAGTTATAAACGCGTCTCTATCGGGCCTAAGTCTAGGAAATCCTAAAGTGAAATCCTAAATCTCTTAGACCAAAGCTCTGATACCAAGTTGTAACACCCCTTGAATGACATGACCAAAAACGTGAAATTTTTTCGCAAAAAGTATGCCAGAAAACTGACCCACTGGCACTCTTTTAAAATCTGACACAAACCTACAAATATCTGGGCCTTAAGACTATTTTTAAATGAAACTAGACTCAATTACCTTCGAAACGCCAGGTGGCACGACCCGTGACGACTTACGGATAAAAAGATATGATTTTTCTAAAACCGACAAAATCTGTCCATAGTTAACCGAAATTTCACCCATTTTTGTAATAAACAACCCATACTACCTTATTTCTACACCAAACTCGCTCAAAGCCATTAACATTTCATGCTAAATCGTTTGCATAACCAATCAACCCATTTCCTACCCAAAATGGGTAAAAATACACTTAACCCAAACACCCCTTTTCTGCATAACCCTTTTATGCATCTTCTTGACCCATTTTCCGGAAAAACAACTTCTATGACTCAACAATTAATGAAACTTTCCATAATTTACTCATACATCATTGGGCACATAAAAACATAAAGTTTGGACATATACACGGACCATAGACGTGACTCTTAGAATGGAGGAAAAAGTCTACTTTGACCCATTTCACCCAATGGGTGGAATTCACAGAATATGCTTACAAACTTTTAACCAAAAGTATAACTTATCATTATATAGATCAAGTAACGTGTACAAATACTACTTAACCCATGATTTCACAAGAATGGGTAAAAACGGGCTTTTGCCAAACGCCCCTTAAAGTTGACTTACACCTTTAACCATATTCAAGCTTGAGTACCCAATATTTACGCAAACTCATACCATGATCAAAACATAACAAAGACTACAAAAGACCATGACCATGAAAAAGGAATTATACCAAGGCAATAGAAGACTCTCGGGGCTTCCAACTTCAAATGCTTGGTCAAAAAGATGAGCTTCTACTTACCGCTTTCAACTAAACTACTTCTTCTACCAAGCAAGGCCTTGACTATATCTTTACCTTTGCTCGATCCTTCGGCACCTATCAAGAAAACATCACAACTAAGCATGGAAGCGAAACGCTTAGTAAGTACATGGCATAACAAGCTAACAATGCATAATATAAATTATGCTATAACCATAACTAGTCTAACCACTAGTTAAGCTAGCGATATAGGGGCAGTTACCTCATGCCAACATAGTCGGCCTAAACACGATCAACCTTACGAGGTTGAACCTCATTCCATAGTTAGCCCAACGACTAACTAAGCTAAGCCTAGAAATGGATCCATAACTAGCTAACACACCCTATATCCTATCCATCACCATTACCATGTAATAAACATGATAAAGCTAACAAAACATAAAACCATTATCATACATAAAATATGATAAAGCTACCAACATGTTAAACCATATACTTACCTTGATTCTCAATTCACAACTTTACTAGCAATAGCTTCCAATTTCTTACTTGACTCCTATACCACAATTAGTCCTAATTAGTAACTAATTACATAGAAGGATTATAATTTAACAACCTTTCACCATTAACCTCAATCATAAAATTATAAACCCTAACTTTATAAATTGGGGAAATCACTTACTTGATGAAAGGAGTACAATTAGAGGGTTTCTAAGCTTCTTGATCACTTCTTAGTAGCCAAATTAAGCTAGTATGAAGATTAGCTTTTTCCCTCCCTTTTTCTTTCTACATAAACGACACATACCCAAATCTTACACCAAATGAGAAGTTATAGAAAGTGTAGGAATTCTCCAGATACATATTAGTTGGAAGTTTGCCTAATTGGCAACATTAGTCCCTTAGGTCCTATAACCATTCATCCTTGGTACTAGAACAAGTTGGTTCTAGTGCTAATTTGAAGTTTTGGCAAGAATAGTCCCTCTAGTACTATAACAATTCGGCCTTGGTACTAGAACAAGTTGGTTCTAGTACCAGTTTGGGATTTTATCAACTTAGGTCCCTCAAGTCTCATCTTTCATACAAGGGCCACACATCTTCATCACATAATACCTATATACTTGTAACTTACTACCTAGCAAAGTGCAACATAAAATACTTTCTAAAAAAATGAAATAATACTATCACTTATTTTATATTATAGTACCTTGTCGGGATACGGGTGTAACAAAACCAGAGGCTTACAACCCCATTCCAAGCTAAATGGCTTCCTAAATTGCTTGGATATGACTATGAAATAGTGTACAAGAAAGGAAGTGAGAATATTGTAGCTGATGCTTTGTCCAGGAAAGAAATGCAGGGTCAATTGTTTGCTTTGGTGGCTACTAATGTAACTTCTAGGTTGTTGCAACAAATTGAAGATAGTTGGTTGACAGATGAGAAGTTAGCTAAGATGATCAAACAGTTTGAAGATCCAAACTTTCAGTCATCAAAGTACACTTGGTCTAATGGACAGTTGAGAAGAAAAGGCAAGCTGGTAGTGGGAAACAATGAATTACTCAGGAAACAAATTTTTTTGCAAATTCACAATGAACCAGTTGGTGGACATTCTGGTGTTCAAGTGACTATGCAAAAGATGAGCTCTATTTGTTATTGGAAAGGAATGAGAAAAATGGTCAAGCAGTGGGTCAGGGAATGTGATGTGTGTCAAAGACAGAAACCTGATCTTAGTGCTTATCCATGGCTTTTACAACCACTACCTATCCCAGTTAAAGTGTGGAGTGATATCTCCATGGATTTTGTGAAAGGACTGCCAAAATCTCATGGAAAGACTGCTATACTTGTGGTGGTGGTGGATAGGCTAAGTAAGTATGCTCATTTTGTTCCTTTGCAACATCCTTTTACAGCTGCACAAGTGGCACAAGTGTTCCTGGATAATGTCTACAAGTTACATGGGTTGCCAAACACTATTGCAAGTGACAGGGACAAGATCTTCTTAAGTGCTTTTTGGCAATCATTGTTCAAAGCTTTGAAAGTCAAGTTGCAAATGTCAACAGCTTATCACCCACAATCAGATGGCCAAACTGAAGTGGTGAATAGATGTTTGGAGTGTTACTTGAGGTGCATGTCTGGTGAAAAGCCAAAAGAATGGGTCCAATGGCTATCTATGGCAGAGTTTTGGTACAACACCAATTTCCACACATCAATCCAAACTACACCATTTAAAGTTCTTTATGGACAAGCACCATCCATCCATATGCCTTACTTGCCTGGTGAAAGTTCTGTGGAAGCTGTGGATAGAACAATGGTGGTTAGAGAAGAAGTGATCAGTATGTTAAAGTTTCATCTGTTAAGAGCACATAATAGAATGAAAAGTTTGGCAGACAAGCATAGGACTGACAGATCTTTTGAAGTTGGTGTTTGGGTTTACTTGAAGCTGCAACCTTACAGGTAAACAACAGCCAGACAAAGCCCTTACAATAAGCTGTCAGCAAAGTATTATGGCCCTTTTCAACTTGTGGAGAAAATTGGCACTGTGGCTTACAAGTTACAACTTCCCAGTAGTCAAATTCACCCAGTCTTCCATGTTTCTCAGCTGAAATTGTGCAAAGGATCAGTTGATCAGCCTGGAACTCTTCCTATGTGTGACAATGAAGGTTTATTAACAGTGTTTCCAGTAAAGATCATTGATAGAAGATTGGGAAATGTGAACAATAAGCCTGCAGTCTATGTATTAGTGCAATTGTCAAATGGCAGTGAAGAGGAAGCAACCTGGGAATTGTACATTGATTTGCTCAAAAAGTATCCAGATTTTGATTCAGAAGAAGCCAATTCAAGTTCTATTTGACTGTGGAAAGTCAAATGTTAAGGGGAAGGAATTTGATACAAGTCAATAACAAGTTTAGAAAGAGACCACGTGACTGGCACGTGTGGGTCAACAAACCAAAAGTCAGTTATGACTTTTGGAGGGAAAATCAGTTACTAAGCTTGTCTTTGTTTTCAGTTGTATAAATAGGAAATTAGTATCTCATTTGTAATTCATTCACTAATAATTGATTGTAACCTTTCTCTCTCAATTCTGTTAATCAAAGTGAATCAAGAATCTCAAATACGAAATCATTTCGTCTTCTCCATGATTTCCTGTTTGTTATTCATAACGGCTACAATTCTTTCTTGAATTCTAGTTGTTAAAGTCTTACACATATCAAACACCTAATATAATTTCTCACCCTAATTGTCATCTTTAACTAGGCAAAATATAATTTGATGATGTAACAAACATGAAACATCTGTTAATTTATTGGGTAATTTATCATATCTCTTAATACTTTTAACCGCATTAGTTGGAACATATTAAGGCATTCAAATTGCCATTATGATATCAACATCTTCTGATCTTTTTGGGCTCAAAAACTTTGGGACTATATTCAACTTTATGCAATTAGGCAAACCCTCTAGGTGCACTTCTATTTTCTGGTATGCTTACAGGTTACATTTATCACAAAGAGGAAGCCAGGCAAGGTATGACTATGTGCATGGGTCCCGCTTGTTTCCGGTTCACGTTTCTTGTACTTGCTTGTGTATGTTGAGGGACCATATTGAGCATGATTTTAATCCTAAGAATTCGACCCATTTACCAAATGTTTTATGTTGATGGGTCGTTCCGTTTGCCTTAAAGGTCTAGTTGTCATTAATTTTGTATGTCACGTGCTCTATGTGTTTTTGTTGTAACTATGTATATGGTTGTACATGAGTTCTTGCATTAAAGAGCTTACGTATACTTGTATTCGTTATGTAAAAAATGTATTTTTTTGCCATGATTCTTAGTATGAAAGCCATCTCTGATAATTGATACAATTAGTATCTCGATCTGGTGAGGCTGTTTTATGATTGGTGTTGTTTGATGTAACCTTTAAAATTTAAGATATAAATCAGATCCAGGGGTGTTTAGGCTCATGCTTTGGATCCGGTTATAATTGATTATCTAAGATTAGATTGATACATTTTAGTGTATTCTTTTTTTCCTAAAAATCCAGATTTGATCAACCTGTTAGTAGCTTTAAAAATTTAGTAATCATTACAAGATTTAAATGTCTTTTTTAAAACAGTTCTGAATATTCATCACTTCCAAAACGCGCACCTAAACACACAATGATTACTTCGAGTTTGAACTTTGGATAGGTCACTTTGGTAGCATGTTGAAGGCCTCAGTACTTAGATTCCAGTCCCACATCGGTCATAGAAACAAAATTTTGCCAGGTAAACCCTGCTACAGATGTCTTACATGTGTTGAGATTAGTATTTATTGTGGTTCATCATTGAGGTAAATTTAATAGCAGCTTCACTTGTTTGCCCATTCCTATCAATACATAAGTTCTCAACTTTAAAAGTGATTTGCACCATACTGCAGTTAATTATATTTAAACTAAGAAAATGCAATTTCATTCCTTTTTGTGTTATAAAATCGATAGATGTTCTCGATCTTTAGTGACATTGAACATTATAAAATTTGTCCTTTCTAATGTAGTTAGTAATTAGTGTGTTACCAAATTTCGTAGTTGTAACCTGGTACGTACATGGAAAATATTCTGACTTAATAATTGTGCTAGATGTCACAAACTGATTCCGGACGGACAAAAATTTCTTGTCCCTTTTAGAAAATAGACAGGACAAAACGAGTATGACAATGATGATGGTTCTTGTTTTGATGTAAATATGCTTCTTATGATTGGTGAACGTTCGATTAAGATCAAGAAAAGAAGGCCTAGAAGTGGTCAGGAATTTAGTTTTCGCTAAGCAATATTTAAGGCTGATATTAGACTTTGGCGGACGACTTATTCTCTCAGTATTGGGACAGGTGTTAGGGTTGCAAATAATTTGGCTCAAAATGGGTCTTCGCTTGGTTTTAATGACATGATCACGTTGTTAGGTTTCTTTAGTTTTTGTAACTTTCTAGGTCGACTTTGTGGAGGTGCTCTTTCTGAATACTTTGTATGGCAACATTAATCGTACATTATCATAGAGTGCTAGTGGTGATTTAAAAATGTGGGAGATGGATAATAAGTCGACCCAAGTGACTGTGTTACAAACTGATTTGGGCTGGGTATTGCCCATGACAACTTTCTTGTCCCTTTAGGAAAAAAAAAAAAAACTATTGGATTAATGTTGTAATGAGTCGATTTGGGTTGGGTTAAAGTGAGTAATTTTAATAGAAAATTGCTGGGTAGGATTTGGTTCATAACTCGTTTAAAGTCCATTTTAGGAAATAAACTTTTGTCCGGATCAAAACGCGTTGGGTTGGTATAACTGAATACAAGTAAGAATTCACCTTGAGGGAATTTCGACCTGTTTGACTCGTAGGATTCATCCTTCCGTTTTTACTTTTTAGCTATGGTTAACTTTACGGGCTTTGTAGATTGTTAAAGAATTTAGGAATTTGCTGCAGATTAAACGCTATATGGTGTCAACATATCTTATATACGTTTCAGCTTTAAATGGAACATTATATGCTTCAGCTGCATCACTTTGAACAAGTTATTGTTTATAAATTGCTATTGTGATATCAACATTGTTATAGCGTTTTGGTTTAAACAAATTTGAGAGAATATTCGACTTTATTCAGTTGGGTGACCCTATTACCACATTTCTATTTCCTGATATGCTCGCGGGTTACATTTACGACAATGTACATGGGTCCTACTTGTTTTCTGTTCACATTTCTTGTTCTTGCTTGTGTATGCGGTTCAGACACCAGCTTGAGGTTGATTTTAACTCTCGGAAATTTGAACCATTTACCAAATGCTTTATGCTGATAGTTCATTCCTTATGTTGACAGTAAATAGAAATCATATGTTTTCCACATCTGTGTGTTTGTTGTAACTAAGTAGAAGGAAGTACATGAGTTCTTTTGTTATGAGCTTATTTGTCACATTAAATTGTATCTTTTTACCATGATTTTTTGTATGAAAAACATTCTCGATAATCGATCAAATTACACTTTCGATCTGGTGAGGCGATTTCTCGATTGTTGCTGTTTGGATGTAAGTTTCTAATGCTTAAGATTGAAATAAGATAATTCTGAGTTGTGTTTAGGTTCATGTTCTCCTTAGTTTGAATGCCACAAGATGAATGCATAATAGTTCAAATGCATAATTTTCAAGAGTGAGTAGAAAACAAGTCGATATGGTGGCTTGACGACATTATTCTTCTCCAATCGAAACTTGTAATATGTATTCCTAATCAAATTTCTTAGCATTTTTTCTTTAGGATAAATTGTTGTACAGATTTCCTTTCAAGTATTTAGGTGTTCTTGTTGGATGCACTATGTCTCGCTGTTGCAACTGGAGTCCCATTATTCTCAGGTTCTTTTCTAAACTAGCGCATTGGAAAGCTCGCCTTTTATCAGTTGGGGGTCGATTGTCCTTGATTAAGTCTGTGCTAGGCAATCTTCCTACTTACTTCATGTCGTTATATATGATGCCAGCGACTGTACGGAAGAAGTTGGAGATGATGCGTAATAAATTCTTCATTGGTGGTGACGAGGGTGAGAAAAAGATTACATGGATTAAATGGGAAAACTGCTTAGCGAGTAAAAAGTTGGGAGGTTTAGGTGTTGGCAGCATTTACGCTCTAAACCTAGGGCTTCTTTTCAAGTGGATTTGGAGATTCCTTTGTCATTCTAATGATCTTTGGGCTGGAGTCATTAAAAGCATTTATGGAATCAATGGTGGCATTAATGACGAGCGAGCTCATTATAGTACCTGGGGTGCCATTTTTTCAGCTGTTAAACGGCTTAAAAATAAGGGTATTGATCTTCTTTCGATGTGCAAAAGGAAGCTTGGGAATGGTGGCCTCACTAGTTTCTGGGATGATATTTGGCATGGTAACGTTCCCTTCAAAAGTCGATTTCCTCGTATATATATGCTTGATACAGATAAACGGTGCAAGCACTACAAAACACAAGTTAAATTTTCCACATTTTAAAAGCCAATTTGCCACGGTTAAAAATGTGTCAAATTTTAAATTCCACACTTGTAAATGTGTAGCAATAATGGGTGTGACAAATTTTGCCACACATATAAGTGTGAAGACGCTCTTTGAATGTCCACACTTAAAAGTGTGGCAAACACTCTTTGAATGTCCACACTTAAAAGTGTGGCAAATTTGCAAAAAGATGCTTACAATTAAAAGTGTAGCAACATTGTCAAATATTCACACCTAAAAATGTGGACATATTTTCTGGAAGAAGAAAAAAATAAAAAGAAATTACATACAAATATGTATACATATTTTCTGGAAACCTGATGCAATGACCATAAAAATAAAGAAATTACATACAAATATGTATACATATTTTCTGGAAACCTGATAATGTGAAAACTGAAGCAATGGATACAATGTCTACAATTCATTAGTCAAATGGATACAATGTTTTCCAGTAAAAACCAATTAACATCAATCATTTACCATGTCTACATACACATTTTCGGTTTTCTACGCTTTTTCTACCCTTTGACATCAACGATACTCAGAAATCTAATATATTCTTCGTGCTTTCTACCCTTGAGATGACGACTGTACAGCCTCGTGATTCTGAAAACTAGAAACAGAAGGTATTTGCATACCAGATTGCCACAAATTTTGCCACATTTTTCCTAAAGGCTCCTGAATGTTGTGCTCTTGTTGTCTTTGGTGCTCCTGTTGTTGCTGCTCTTGAATCTGTGATCATTCAAGTGACATCAGAAATATGAAAACAAGCACTTAAAAGCCATAGGTTCTTTGAGAAATAGTGTTTAGATTTGCTTACTAGAATCTGCAAACAGTTTGGATAACACAAAACTGCTTGTACTAAAGCAGAAAAAAGTAAACTGCTTGTACAAAACTGCTTGATTAAATAACTTTGGAGATAATCAATATGTCCAAGAATGTGTTAATCTAATCTCAGAAGTGCTCCAATTTCCTATTTAATTTCTCTTCCTAAAAACAAACACACGATATAGGCGATGAACAACACCAAAAGTGATCCAATTAATCGACGCACCTACTGCATCATACTGCATCAAATGAGTTTACTTTCTATATTGCATATGTTTCCACTGGCCTGGTTTTTTCTTAACAGTAAACTGTCTATATCCTTATAAGGTCTAGAACTAGAAGCAGATTTTTTGTTTCAATAATCAGGTTACATCACTTTTTTCACTGGAAGAAAGGAACACCTTTTGCTGATGACCAGGGTATCTACCAAAATTTCCCACGCCTAGTTTGAAAAAAGCAATTTCAACGACATCACAAACTATGACCTTGTGCAGTCCATGCAGCCCATTTCAGTCTTAGAATTAAAGGAAAATAACGTAAGACTTTTGCTGGCTTTTTTGACTTGTGTGATTTTGAACTTTCACCCGATTGATCACCAACATCATTTCTATATCGGGAAGCTTTGCAAGTATGACATGATTGTTCACCTTCGCTCTTATCCTAATATAGCATGCAATCATTAGGACATGCATGGATTTTCTTGTATCCAAGCCCCAAGTCATTAGTTAATTTTTTGGTTTGGTGGACAGATGATGGTAATGATGTGATGTGAGGAAATGCATCTCGTAAAAGCTCTAGCAACATACCAAAAGTCTTGTTGGATATGCCACCGATACATTTAATGTGGTATAAGCGTAAAGTGAAAGACAAACTAGAAAACTTGCAGCCGGGATACAATTCTTTGTCACACTCTTCTAGCAACTTTTTATAAGGAATATCCTCGACATCTTGATCACTTGTTTCGGCAGATTCATCTACTTCTCCATCAAGCTCTACTTCCTCCGTGTTTTCATGATTCGATGGAAAAGAACTTAAACCAAAGGCATCCCGAACCAAGCCTACCATGTCGTCTTCAACAAACGAAGTTTCATTAACACTAGTAGACGGAGATGCTGGGGGAGTAGGAAGCTCCCCATGAATAGTTCATGTTGTGTACCCCGGTAAAAAACCATAACGCAATAAGTGGTCATGAACCTCATCTACTTCCAATAATTCATCATTACAACATCTAAGGCATGGACATATAATTGATCCTCTTATATCTCTAGCACGAGCGAAATTAATAAAAGACTGGACTCCTTTTCTAAAAGTAATGCTTTTTATGTGTGCGTTGATCCAACTTTTGTCCATTATATTGATTTACCTAAACAAGTAATAACTGTTTATAACATACCATAAAGTTAAACTTGCTACGTAAACAGAGTGTAACTAGTTCAAGACATCCTAAAAACTAGTAGGCATACTGATTTATCCTATTGACTGATCTTGCTAACTAAATCTGTGTTTGAATTATGTCATATACTCATATAGCATGATTTTAACTGACATTGACAAAATAAGTTGCAATAGCAGGAGTCAGAAACACAACTATTTAAAAGTCACATAGCAGAATAGAAATCCGTAAAAATAACATAGAATGGTCCTTTTCTAGACTTCTAGCATGCACCAACTATCTAATCCGATAAGGCGATAAGAAGGGTCATCTAAATTAGTGCAATTATGATGCTTATCTTTTTCTTATTCTGCTTAATCACACTGTAGTAAACAAAACTCAACTCATCATCAATTTTCTTTATGCATACATGATTCTTTGTTTTGAAATTTGTCCTTCAGAAAATTAAATTCCTAAATAAAGAAAACACCACTTGATGATATAAGTTTGTTTTATTTCTCGGAAGTAGCATTTCATTCAACACCTTTACTACATCACAAAAATGCTCCCGCTTATCATCAATTTTCTTATTAATCACCTTATTATGTGTTTTGTTTGCTACAGTGTGATTAAGCACATCCAAACACCATCTCCTAAACATGTACAGTACATTTATATACCTCGCGCAGCTCTTTGACAAAAATCTAACAATCTCATCTCTACTCGCCTCACTTATAAATACAGTATACTACATTTATATACCTCATGCAACTTTTTCATCAAAAAACTATCGTCTCCTAAACACGCACATTATATCTCACTTGTACATTTTCGCCTCACTTATAACAATCTCCTAAACGTGCACATTTCTATAACAAAATAAGCTATCGTCTCCTAAACACGCACATTATATCTCACTTGTACCTAAACTACTTAACCATCACAAAATAACACATTCAGTTCTTTAAGAGGCATTTCCTCAAACACCTTCAGTTCAACACAAACTCTACCATAATAATAATCGTTATCATATTGTACAACACGCACACAATAAGTCACTATAACAATTAATTAGCTAGCAATAAGTCACTTGAATGACCTGATGATCCACGGCGATTACAGATCCACGGCGACAATTACGAAACCACGGCGATTACAGATCCACGCGATTACAGCAACGATTAGAAACTATTACAGCAACGATTACAAACCACGGCGATTAGAAAGTTAGGGTTTGATTTTATTTTTTATTAGAACGGCCATTTTATTTGTTGCAACTGCTGTAATTAAGAGTTGATTTCAAGAAGACGACAAGAGTTGATTTCAGGTGTTCTATAATATACAAGTGGATATAATGGAATTGATATTGTGTGCGGATAGTTTTTGAAAATGATGGATATAATGGAATTGATATTATGTGCGGATATAATGGAATTGATCAATTGATACTTTTTTTATTTATATTGATATTATGTGCGGATAGTTTATGTGCTACAAGCAAATATTTTTATTTATTTTTTTATTTTTGTATAAGGGAAGTAAGTGTAATGGTTTTTAATGGTTTTTTTACAAGTGTAGCTTTTGTTTCCACACTTATAAATGTGGCTTTTTTATTTAGTTATTTTTACATTTACAAGTGTAGCATTTTTTAAGTGTTTTCTTACAATTATAAGTGTGGCTTTTTAAGAATTTGTTTCACTTCAATTATAAGTGTAGCATTATTATAATTGTCCACACTTATATAAGTGGAGTATTTTTTAAAATATTTGTTACATCTATAAATGTAGCAAAATTATGATTTCATGTAAAAAAAACTCCACGGTTGACTATACCGTGGCAAAATAAGTGTGGAGAGTAGCGCTTTTTTTTTGTAGTGAAGGTAATGAATCGAGTTCATGTTACTGATTGGTCTCTCATTCTTAGACGGATTCCTAGAGGTGGTGAAGAATCCTCCCAATTTTTCTCGTTGTTATCTTGTATAGGGGATGTTACCCTTTCTGATCAATCAGATTCGTGGGTCTAGACGCTAAATGCTTCGTCTAGTTTCACTGTTGCTTCTACGCGATGCTGGATTGATGATAACACCCTTGTAGTAATGCTACTCGTTGGAGTCGTTGTATCCCCATTAAAGCTAATGTCTTTTTGTGGAGATTGGCTCTTAATAAGCTTCCTACTAGGGTAAACTTGGATAGAAAAGGCATCGATGTCGCTTCTACTTTGTGCCCTATTTGTGGTGAGGACGTTGAAACCGTTAATCACATCTTTTATTCTTGCGAGATGGCAACAGATTTATGGGCTTTGTTGGTTCGATGGGTGGATTTAGATATTCCTACTTGTTCTAATTATTCGGATTGGTGTTCTTGGCTCGGTTCTTCGCATCTATTGGTTAAGGCTAAGTCGTTATTGGAAGGGATTGGGGGAATTCTCATGTGGTCTATATGGAGCTTTCGTAATAGGTTGGTCTTCTCGACTCCCCCTCCTAAGAAGGCGGTCTTATGGGATTTCATTGTGTATCAATCTTTTCTTTGGATTTAGAAATCCTAAGTTTACTTATAGTTGGGTAGGGTGGATTAATAATCCCTTAGATTCTATTGTCCCCATGTAATTTGTTCTAGCTTTTGCTAGTCCTCTTTTATAAATTTCTGCCGTTCAAAAAAAAAAAAAAAAAAAAAAAAAAAAAAAAAAAAAGGATAAATTGTTGTACAGGTGAAATCCAACTCAAATTGCATTGCCAGTAATTGATTGTACTTCGATTTGTGTCATTTTTCTCATAGTATCAGACTTCGATTTGTGTCATTTTATAAGCATATAGATCAGAACAAAATGTTGTCTTTACTCTTTAGTACAACTTATTGCCTAGTTACTCTTTTGAAAAAAATAAGTTTTAGTCCCACATGGGTCAAAGAAACAAAGTAATCCTAGCTAATATACCAATTGTGCATATGGTTCAAACGGGTTGGACTTTGTATTTATGTTGCTGGCTCTTCTTCAAGGGGTGTTGTTAAATTACAAATTTACTAACAACATTTTGATAAGGATGGGTCTACAACCAATACCAGGTTTAACTTTTTTTTTTTTTTTTTTTTTTTAATTTGCACCCAACTACAATTTAACTATATACTTTTTTTTAGGTGCAATTACATATATACTCACTAAAACTTGCATATTTACATATATACCCAAAACATGCTTAAACATCATTGTACATTATGCATTAAAAACTTGTGTTTTGGGTAAATATGCAAATATTCATGTTTTAGTGGGTATATATGCAATTCCCCATTTTTTTTAATTTGCACCCAACTACAATTTTAACTATATACGAACTAAGAAAATAACGACAATAGATGTTCTCAACCTTTTAACCTTAAAAACTTGTCTTCTTAATGTAGTAGCAATTAAAGCACCGGGTGTCATGGCTTGTGGCTTGGCACCTTGCGCCAACCCCTTTTGACGCGGGTCGAGGGGGCACCGTGACTCCGGTGGGGGCACCAAACCACCTACGTTATCACCCAAGCCACCATATTATTTACACTTTCTACTTCCAATATTTACACTTTCGATATGACAGATTCCGATGATGAAGAATTTTAGTTTCTTTTGATGGAAGCTTTTGAGCACCACAAATACCAGTTGCGTTATCACCCAAGCCACCATAGTATTTACACTTTTTGCTTCCAATATTTACACTTTCGATATGACCAATCCCGATGATGAAGAATTTTGGTTTCTTTTGATGGAAGCTTTTGAGCACCACAAAGCGTCGTGTTAAAAGAGATTGTGTTAAAAGGAAAAAAGTTGAGTGTCACAACAAATGTCATGCTCTTGGTGCGTCGCTTCGGGGTTGTTTACTAAATTAAGTAGTTTGGAGAAAAATCTATTTTAGCCTCTTAATTGAGAGAGAAAAGTTTTTGTGGACCTCCCAACAAAATGAAATAAATGTTTGGGCCACTCATTAAGTGGAAACGCGCCCTTCATTTCAAAGTGGCAACACGATAATTAAATAGAAAGTCTACTGACTTGCTAATCATGTCTTTTACTGTATTAATCATGTCACATTAGCAGAATTATGTTGCGTCATTTTCTAACCAGCTATGTTGGCTTAATGGGCTGAAACAAGAATAATGTGTTACATAGAACCACCACTCATTAATCTTGATAGAGATTCAAAAAATGATCCTTTATTACTGATAATCTGAGATTAGAATGATAGTTTTAGCCTTATTTCAAATGAATGTTCCTTTGTTCCTAAACAAAACTTATTTGATTAACCTATTAGTAGCTTTAAAAAGTTTTAAATGTCTTTTCTTAACAACTGTTTTGATTATTCAACACTTTATAAACGCACAATTGCTACATTTCGAGTTTGAACTCTAGATGGGCCACTTGTGAAATTGATTGGATCACGATGATGGATTATGTGTAGCATTTAAGTTGAAGGCCTCTAGTATTAAGACATTAATCCCACATCGGTCAAAGAAACAAAATTCAGTAGCTAGTATACCTGTTATGTAGGTGTTAGTATTAGTATCTTTAGTGTTGGTTCTTGGCTATGGTTGCTGAGAATTCAAAAGTTTATTCGCAGCTAACACTTAATGTAAGTTCTCACCCTTTTTTTTTTTTTTTTTTTTTTTTTTTACTTTTTCATTGAGAGTTTTTGCTAATGTCATCTTTATTAACTAGGCAAAACTCTTTTATTGGTTAATTTATTTAATAAAATATAATTTGATGATGTAACAAGCATGAAACATCTGTTAATTTTTTGGTTATTTATCATATCTGTTAATACTTTTAGCCGCATTACTTGGAACATGTTATGGCGTTCAAATTGCCATTATGATATCAACATCTTCTGATCTTTTTGGGCTCAAAAACTTTGGGACTATATTCAACTTTATGCAATTAGGCAACTCTCTTGGTGCACTTCTATTTTCTGGTATGCTCGCAGGTTACATTTATCACACAGAGGAAGCCAGGCAAGGTATGACTATGTGCATTGGTCCCGCTTGTTTCCAGTTCACGTTTCTTGTACTTGCTTGTGTATGCGGTTTAGGGACCATATTGAGCTTGATTTTAACCCTGAGAATTTGACCCGTTTACTAAATGCTTTATGCTGATGGGTCATTCCGTTTGCCTCAAAGGTCTGATTGTCATTGATTTCGTATGTCACGTGCTCTATGTGTTTTTCTTGTAACTATGTATAAGGTAGTACATGAGTTCTTGCGTTAAAGAGCTTACGTATACTTGTATTCGTTATCTGAAAAATGTATTTTTTTTGCCATGATTCTTTGTATGAAAGCCATCTCTGATAATCGATACAATTAGTATCTCGATCTGGTGAGGCTGTTTTACTATTGTTGTTGTTTGATGTAAGTTTTAAATAGTAAGATATAAATAAGATAACCCCAGGGGTGTTGTTCAATATATATTTAACTTTTGGTCATTATAAGTCCAAGGGTTAAATGTGACATATTTCTATTCCTGATTACAAAGAGTTCAAGGTTAAGTGATATTTGAAGGAAAGTGAAAGTACAAGGGCTAAAGTGTAACTAGTCATTATATAAGCTCATGTTCTGAGCTAGGGTTACATAATTTTGGATATCTTCGATCTGTGCAGTCATTACTTTCTCTCTCAAAAGTTTTAGTCTGGTTTTGTATTGAATCTGATCAATCTGTTTTGATCTATCATAGAGTGTTGAGTGATTTGTAGTGAGGTTATGTTGGTGTCCTTCTGAAGGAGATCAATCTTGTCTTTTGTAATTGTTTGGTAAGCACTCATTTGAGGACTTATCTTCTATAGCTATTATTAATAAAAGATACACTAAGGGGTGGTTGGTTGAGTGTAAAGATTGATTGTTGTGTGTTCTTTATCATGTTTACATGGTATCAGAGCCACGGTAATTGATTTAGGTGATTCTTGATTTTAGGGTTTGTGATCAGATTTGGGGGTTTTTTGATTAGTGGTGATTTCTGGTTAATTGTTGTCGTTTCCTTAATGGCCGTAAGAGTTTAGTCTGTTTAGGTTCGATCTGTGGTTAATTGTGGTGATTCAAGATTAGGGTTTTGTGAAACCCTAATTTGATTTTTGGGGATTTGATTTGTGGTGATCATCTGGGCTCTTTCTTGGTTCAATTAGCACTAGACTAAGTGAATCTAGTGTTAGTTGAAGGTTTCTTCCGCTGCTGCTCTTATTCTCACTGTAAGTTGATCTTTTTTCTTTTAAGTCAACACTAATCTAGTTAAGAAGGTGCAAACGAGTTGATTAACACCTTGACCTGCCACCAAGAGTGGTACGGAAACCTGCTCTGGTCAACTCTAGTCTTCTTGGCTGATTTGTAGTTGTACTTGGGTGTGAGTTCTTTCTTTTTTGTATCTGTGCTTGTTTATCTTGTTTAGGTGTTTTTTTTGTTATTATCTGCTTATCTTTGTTTGTTTTTCCTATTGCTAATATGTCTGCTAGTGGGAGTAATGATCCACCTGTGTTGATTAGTAGTTTAGATGCTGGTAATCCTCTTCACATTCAAACTAATGATAATAGTAATACTACTTTAATCCCGTTTAAACTTCTTGGGACTGAAAACTATAGAATATGGTGTGGTGCTATGAAGCTTGCATTACAGGCTAGAAATAAATATAGTTTTGTTGATGGATCTTGTTTGAAAGAAACATTTATTACTAGTGATGTTTTGTCAGCCCAATGGGATAGGTGTAATGCCATAGTTTTAACTTGGATTATGAATTCTGTGTCTCAAGATGTTTATATGGGGTTAGTGTATTCTGAGAATGCTGCTTCTGTGTGGAAAGAGTTACAAGAAACTTATGATAAAGTTGATGGTTCTGTTGTGTATAATTTGTTACAAAAAATCAATTCTGTGAAACAAGGTGGTAGTTCTGTGGCTGAATATTATCATAAGCTTAACTCTCTTTGGAGAGAGTTTGATGCTTTAACTAAAGTGCCTAAATGTGTTTGTGAAGTTAAGTGTAGTTGTGATGCTAGTAAAGAATTAGGACTGCATCAGCAACTTATGAAGTTGATGCAATTTCTCATGGGTCTTGATGATTGTTATCAGCCTGTGAGAACATCTCTTTTGACCAGGGATCCACTTCCTGAAGTAAGAGATGCCTATTTGACTGTTTCCAGAGAGGAATCTCATAGAGGGGTTCCTGAGTCATCTGGTATTATTGAGGCTAAAATGAATGCTACTTCGTTTAATGCTAAATCTGGTAATAACATTAGACGTAGTTTTAATACTAATAATAATAATACCAGAGGGACTGTGAATAATGGGGTTAATAGAGGGCCAAATCCTAATCTTAATTGTAAACATTGTGGGAAAATTGGTCATACTATTGAAAGGTGCTATGAGTTAGTTGGTTTTCCACCTGGTTTAAAAAGATTTCCTTATCAAAACACTGGAAAACAAAATTTTAATGCTAATGTGGATATTAAACAGTCTGATAAACAATCTTCTTCTAGTATGTCTTCTGGTTTTACTGCTGATCAGATGAAGAAACTTCTTTCTTTAATCAATGAAACCTCTTCTGGAAGTGTTCATGCTAATATGGCGGGTAAGGCTTCATTCTTTAATGGAAATGTTTGGTTTAATATAAATTTCTCTAGATATTTCTGTGCTAATAATAGTATACATGTCAAAACCATAAGTATGGGTTGGATTATTGATTCTGGTGCTAATCAGCACTTAACTGTTTCTACTGTTGGGATGACTAATGTGATTGATATTACTAGTTTAAAAATTACTGTTGGTCACCCAAATGGTACTCTTGCCACTATTAGTCATGTTGGAAATTTGAAATTAACTAATAATGTGATTTTATATGATGTTCTTGTTGTTCCGGGTTATTGTGTTAGTCTTTTGTCTGTTAATAAGCTCATTAGAGATAGTAAGTTGTTTGTTGGTTTTGATGAAGATAAATGTTATATTCAGGACTTGAAAAAGGAGAAGATCTTAGGGACTGGTAGTGAATCTGGTGGATTATATTTGTTTGACATGAATAAGGATTGTATGAGTGGTAAGTCTAATATGATTGTGTGCTTTAATGTGTCTAAGTTACTTTGGCATAACAGACTTGGTCACCCTGCTGATCAAGTCTTGTCTGTTCTACATAATGACTTAAACATTTCTAAGAATACTTCTGTGCCTGTCTGTGAAGTTTGTCACAGGGCTAAACAGACTAGGGAACCATTTCCTTTGTCTAATCACAAGTCTAAGATTATTGGTGAACTTGTTCACCTAGACTTGTGGGGCCCTTACAAAGTTCCTAGCAGAGAAGGGTTTAAGTACTTCTTGACTATTGTGGATGATTTTTCTAGAGCTGTTTGGGTATACTTAGTTAAAACTAAGGATGAGGTGTATGATGTATTTGTTTCTTTTATTAAAATGATACATACTCAGTTTGAAGTTAAAATTAAAACTGTAAGATCTGATAATGGTACAGAATTTGTGAATAAAAGAATGCATAGTTTGTTTTCTGATTTAGGAATGATACATCAGACCTCTTGTGCCCATACACCTCAGCAAAATGGTATTGCTGAGAGGAAACATAGACACTTGCTAAATGTAGCAAGGAGTCTCATGTTTCAGGGAGGCATACCTCTGTCTTTTTGGTCTGAATGTGTTCTAACTGCTGTGTATCTCATAAACAGGCTGCCTTCATCTGTGTTAAGTGGAAAGTCACCCTTTGAGTTGGTATATAATAAGAAACCTAATCTTTCCCATTTGAGGTGTTTTGGTTGTTTATGTTTCTCTACTGTTTTGAATAATAGTGATAAAATGTCTTTTAGGTCTGAAAAATGTGTTCTTATTGGTTTTTCAAATGTTAAAAAAGCATATAAACTTTTGAGTCTGGATACCAAAAATGTTTTTTATTCAAGAGATGTTAGATTTTATGAAAATATTTTTCCATTTAAAATGAAAACCTGTGATATAACAGATGTAGATTTTACAAATGAAGTTGATCACTTGAAGTTTTTTGATGAACCTCAAAGTCCCGATGATGAAGGGAAAGATTCATCAGTTGTGGATGGTAGTGTGTTATCTTCCTCTGATTCAATAGATACTACACCAGATACTATACAAGGTATGAATCAGGAAGGGGGACACATGGCAACCAACTTTGATGACCAAAACTGGTCTGAGGGCAATTTTAATGAAAATGGTTCTGTTCCAACTTCAATTCCTTCTTTTCAAAATAATCAAAATGGTTCTAATGAAGGTCATACACCTGTTTTGAGAAGGTCTGAGAGACAGTCTAAAATTCCTATTAAATTGAATGATTATGTGTTGAATTCTAAGGTTAGATATGGTATTGAGAAATATGTGTGTTATGTGATGATTAGTGATGATAATATGTGCTTTATTGCTAGTTTGAATAAGTCTGTTGAACCAACTAGTTTTGAAGAAGCTGTTGTTAATCCTAATTGGAAAGATGCCATGGATAATGAAGTAGAAGCGTTAAATAGAAATAATACTTGGACTGAGTGTGAGTTACCTGCTGGTAGAAAAGCTATAGGTTCTAAATGGTTGTGGAAAATTAAGTATAAGTCTACTGGCGAAATTGAAAGATACAAAGCTAGGTTAGTTGCTCAGGGGTTTGGGCAAAGGGAAGGCATTGATTATTATGAGACTTTTAGTCCAGTGGTTAAAATGGTTACGGTTAGATGTGTTATTAGTATTGCTGTGAATAAAGGTTGGACTTTATATCAGCTTGATGTTAATAACGCATTTTTATATGGAGATTTGGATGAAGAGGTTTATATGATTATGCCTAAAGGTTATGAAAGTGTTGGTAAAAATAAAGTGTGCAAACTTAACAAATCTTTGTATGGACTTAAGCAAGCTCCAAGACAGTGGAATGCAAAATTGATTATTGTTTTAAATGAACATGGATTTGTGCAAAGTAAGTTTGATTATTCTTTGTTTACTAAGAATTCAGGTTCTGTGTTTATGATTTTATTGGTGTATGTTGATGATATTGTGATAACTGGTAATGATGAATCTGAGATTAAAAAGTTCAAGGAGTTTTTAAATTCTAAATTTCTTATAAAAGATTTAGGAGAGTTGAAATATTTCTTGGGAATAGAAGTGTTAAAAAATGATAATGGTATTTGTATGTCTCAAAGAAAATATTGTCTTGAGCTTTTACATGAATATGGAATGCTTGCTGCTAAGCCAGTTGATATCCCTTTTCCTGAGAATACTGTATTAAATCATATTGAAACTTCTAATGATAAATATTTGAAAAATTTTACCAGTTATCAACAATTGGTTGGAAAATTGATATACTTAACCAATACTAGGCCTGATATTAGTTATGCAGTTCACTGTCTTAGTCAACACATGCATAATCCATTACAATCTCATATGAAGTCTGCTTTAAGAATTCTTAGATATCTTAAAGGTTCACCTGGATCTGGGTTACAAATTGATAGGGTTTCTGATCTTAAACTTAGAGTGTACTCAGATGCAGATTGGGCTAAATGTCCTAAAACTAGAAAATCAGTTACTGGTTTTTGTGTTTTTCTGGGTAAAAATCTTATTTCATGGAAAAGTAAAAAACAGGCCACTTTATCTAAGAGTTCTGCAGAAGCTGAATACAGAAGTATGGCTTCTGCTACTTGTGAAACTATTTGGCTTAATAATTTGTTGGATAGTTTGGGAGTTACTGGTTTGTTACCAGTACAGTTGTTTTGTGATAATAATGCTGCTATTCAATTGGCTGCGAATCCTGTGTTTCATGAAAAATCCAAGCATTTTGAGCTTGATGTGCATCTTGTTAGAGAGAAAGTGGCTGCAGGTGTTATTAAAACTGTTAAGGTTCACACTAGTGAGCAAATTGCTGATATTTTTACCAAGTGTCTTGGTAGTGTGCAACATTTGTTGTTTTGCAGAAAGTTAGGTCTGCTTGATATGTTCAAGAAGCCGAATTCTGAAGCTAAAGAGGTGAAAGGTGTTCAGGTTAATGACTCAAAAGCTTAAGGGAAGGTGTTAAATATATATTTAACTTTTGGTCATTATAAGTCCAAGGGTTAAATGTGACATATTTCTATTCCTGATTACAAAGAGTTCAAGGTTAAGTGATATTTAAAGGAAAGTGAAAGTACAAGGGCTAAAGTGTAACTAGTCATTATATAAGCTCATGTTCTGAGCTAGGGTTACATAATTTTGGATATCTTCGATCTGTGCAGTCATTACTTTCTCTCTCAAAAGTTTTAGTCTGGTTTTGTATTGAATCTGATCAATCTGTTTTGATCTATCATAGAGTGTTGAGTGATTTGTAGTGAGGTTATGTTGGTGTCCTTCTGAAGGAGATCAATCTTGTCTTTTGTAATTGTTTGGTAAGCACTCATTTGAGGACTTATCTTCTATAGCTATTATTAATAAAAGATACACTAAGGGGTGGTTGGTTGAGTGTAAAGATTGATTGTTGTGTGTTCTTTATCATGTTTACAGGTGTTTAGGCTCATGCTTTGGATCCGGCTATAACCATCCCATAATTCAAAACTCAAACAATCATAAAACTGATTATCTAAGATTAGAATGACATTTTAGTGTCTTATTTTTTTTTTCTTATAAATCCAGGATTTGATCAACCTCTTAGTAGCTTTACAGATTTAGAAATCATTACAAGCTCAGATAGCTTATTACTGTTACAAATTCAAATAACTGAATCAAGCATAAACCCTAGCTTTAAATGTCTTATTTTTACAACAGTTCTGATTATTCATCACCTCCAAAACGTGCACCCAAACACACAAAGATTACTTTTCGAGTTTGAACTTCCCAAACACACAAAGATTACTTTTCGAATTTGAACTTTGGATGGGTCACTTGTGAAATAGACTGGATCATGAAGATAAATTATGGGCCGCATGTAAGCTAAATGCCTCAGTACCAAGATTCCAGTCCCACATTGGTCATAGAAAGAAAATTTTACATGTGTTGAGATTAGTATATATTGTGCTTCACCGTTAAGGTTGCTATTAAATAAAAAATATAATAGAGAGAAAACATAATCAATATAAGTTCTCAATTTTTTTTTGATTTGCACCATACCACAATTAATTATATTTGAACTCATTCCTTTTTGTGTTATAAAAACAATAGATGTTCTCGATCTTCAGAGACTTTGAACATTATAAAGTTGACTTATTCTAATGTAGTTAGTAATTAGTGCGTTACCAGATTTCGTAGTTGTAACCTGATAAGTACACGGAAAAAAATCTTCTGACTTGATAATTGTACTATATGTTACAAACTGATTCTGGTCGGACAAAAATTTCTTGTCCCTATATGAAAATGGGCTGGACAAAACGAGTAATTTCGTTATGAAATTTCTTTAGAGCTAAAATAACAATGATGATGGTTCTGGTTTTGATGTGAATATGCTTCTAGCGGTTGGTGAACGTGCGATTATGATCAAGAAAAGAAGGCATAGTAGAGGTGAGGATTTTAGTTTTCGTTAAGCAATGGTTAAGGCTGATTTTTGGCTTTTGCGGACGACTTATTCTCTCAGTATTTGACAGGTGTTAGGGTTTCGAATAATTTGGCTCAAAATGGGTCTTCGCTTGGTTTTAATGACATGAGCATGTTGTTAAGTTTCTTGAGTTTTTGTAACTTTCTAGGTCTGACTTGGTGGAGGTGCTCTTTCTGTATACTTTCTAAGGTAACATTAATCGTACATTATCATTAAGTGCTAGAGGTGATTATAAAAATTGGGAGATGGATAATAAGTCGACCCAAGTAACTGTGTTACAAACTGACTTGGGCTGGGTATTGCTCGTGACAACTTTCTTGTCCCTTTAGGAAATAAATTATTGGGTTAATTAATGTCGTAATGAGTAGATTCGGGTCTGGTCAAAGTGAGTAATTTTAAAAGAACATGGTTGGGTAGGATTTGGTTCATAACTCGTTTAAAGTCCATTTTAAGAAATAAACTTTTGTTCGGATCAAAACGCGTTGGGTTGGTTTAACTGAAGACAAGTAAGGATTCACCTTGAGCGAATTTCGACCTGTTTGACTCATAGGATTCATCCTTCCCTTTTTACTTTTTAGTTATGGTTAACTTTATGATCTTTGTTGATTGTTAAAGAATTTAGGAATTTACTGCAGATTAAACGCTATGTCACAAACATTTTGGACAATGGCAACACAACTCATCATGGTGTCAACATATCTTATATACGTTTCAGCTTTAAATGGAACATTATCTGCTGCAGCCGCATTACTTGGAACAAGTTATGGTTTTCAAATTGCTATTGTGATATCAACATCGTTATAGCTTTTTGCTTTAAACAAATTTGAAAGAATATTCAACTTTATGCTGTTGGGCGACCCTATTACCACATTTCTATTTCCTGATATGCTCGCAGGTTACATTTACGACAATGTACATGGGTCCTGCTTGTTTTCTGTTCACATTTGTTGTTCTTGCTTGTGTATGCGGTTCAGACACCATCTTGAGCTTGATTTTAACCCTCGGAATTTGAACCATTTACCAAATGCTTTATGCTGATAGTTCATTCCTTTTGTTGACAGTAAATAGAAATCATATGTTTTCCACATCTGTGTGTTTGTTGTAACTAAGTAGAAGAAAGTACATGAGTTCTTTTGTTATGAGCTTATTTGTCACATAAAATTGTATCTTTTTGCCATGATTTTTTGTATGAAAAACATTCTCGATAATCGATCAAATTACACTTTCGATCTGGTGAGGCGATTTCTCGATTGTTGCTGTTTGGATGTAAGTTTCTAATGCTTAAGATTGAAATAAGATAACTCTGAGTTGTGTTTAGGTTCATGTTCTCCTTAGCTTGAATGCCACAAGATGAATGCATAATAGTTCAAATGCATAATTTTCAAGAGTGAGTAGAAAACAAGTCGATATGGTGGCTTGACGACATTATTCTTCTCCAATCGAAACTTGTAATATGTATTCTTAACCAAATTTTCTTAGCATTTTATCTTTAGGATAAATTGTTGTACAGGTGAAATCCAACTCAAATTGCATTGCCAGTAATTGATTGTACTTCGATTTGTGTCATTTTTCTCATAGTATCAGACTTCGATTTGTGTCATTTTATAAGCATATAGATCAGAACAAAATGTTGTCTTTACTCTTTAGTACAACTTATTGCCTAGTTACTCTTTTGAAAAAATAAGTTTTAGTCCACATGGGTCAAAGAAACAAAGTAATCCTAGCTAATATATCATTTTTGCATACGGTTGAAATGGGTTGGACTTTGTATTTATGTTGCTCGCTCTTCTTCAAATTGTGTTGTTAAATTTACAAATTTACTAACAACACTCTAATGAAGACAAGTCTACAACCAATACCAGGTTTAACTTTTTTTCTAATTTGCACCCAACTACAATTTAACTATATACGAACTAAGAAAATAATACAATTTAACTATATACGAACTAAGAAAATAACGACAATAGATGTTCTCAACCTTTTAACCTTAAAAAGGTTGTCTTCTTAATGTAGTAGCAATTAAAGCACCGGGTGTCATGGCTTGTGGCTTGGCACCTTGCGCCAACCCCTTTTGACGCGCGCCGAGGGGGCACCGTGACTCCGGTGGGGGCACCAAACCACCTACGTTATCACCCAAGCCACCATATTATTTACACTTTTTACTTCCAATATTTACACTTTTGATATGACCGATTCCGATGATGAAGAATTTTAGTTTCTTTTGATGGAAGCTTTTGAACACCACAAAGCGTCATGTTAAAAGAGGTTGTGTTATAAGGAAAAAGTTGAGTGTTACAACAAATGTCATGCTCTTGGTGAGTCACTTCGGGGTTGTTTACTAAAGTAAGTAGTTTCGAGAAAAATCTATTTTAGCCTCTTAATCGAGCGAGAAAAGTTTTTGTGGACGGCCCAACAAAAAGAAATAAATGTTTGGGCCACTCATTAAGTGGAAACACGCCCTTCATTTCATAGTGGCAACATGATAATTAAATAGAAAGTCTCCTGACTTGCAAATCATATCTTTTATGAATTACTAATTCGATAACTATACTTCTATGTAATGATTGGTTTGGTTATATAGTGAGTAGTCACATTAGCAAAATTATGTTGCGTCATTTTCTAACCAGCTATGTTGGCTTATTAGCTTAATGGGTTGAAACAAGAAGAATGTGTTACATAGAACCACCACTCATTAATCTTGATAGAGATTCAAAAAATGATCCTTTATTACTGATAATCTGAGATTAGAATGATCAACCTATTAGTAGCTTTAAAAAGTTTTAAATGTCTTTTCTTAACAACTGTTTTGATTATTCAACAGTAACACTTTATAAACGCACAATTGCTACATATCGAGTTTGAACTTTAGATGGGCCACTTTTGAAATAGATTGGATCACAATGATGGATTATGTGTAGCATTTAAGTTGAAGGCATCTAGTATTAAGACATTAATCCCACATCGGTCAAAGAAACAAAATTCAGTAGCTAATATACCTGTTATGTATATCTGTTACATATGTTGGTTCTTGGTTATGGTTGCTGATAATTCAAAAGTTTATTAGCGGCTAACACTTAATATAAGTTCTTGCCTTTTTTTATACTTTTTCATTATATATGATAATACTTTCACAAGAGAGTTTTTGCTAATGTCATCTTTAACTAGGCAAAACTCTTTTATTGGTTAATTTATTAAATAAAATATAATTTGATGATGTAACAAACATGAAACATCTGTTAATTTATTGGGTAATTTATCATATCTCTTAATACTTTTGACCGCATTACTTGGATCATGTTAAGGCGTTCAAATTGCCATTATGATATCAACATCTTCTGATCATTTTGGGCTCAAATACTTTGGGATTATATTCAACTTTATGCAATTAGGCAACCCTCTTGGTGCACTTCTAATTTCTGGTATGCTCGCAGGTTACATTTATCACACAGAGAAAGCCAGGCAAGGTATGACTATGTGTATGGGTCCCGCTTGTTTCCGGTTCATGTTTCTTGTACTTGTTTGTGTATGCGGTTTAGGGACCATATTGAGCTTGATTTTAACCCTGAGAATTCGACCCCGTTTACTAAATGCTTTATGCTGATGGGTCATTCCGTTTGCCTCAAAGGTCTAGATGTCATAGATTTCGTATGTCACGTGCTCTATGTGTTTTTCTTGTAACTATGTATAAGGTAGTACATGAGTTCTTGCGTTAAAGAGCTTACGTATACTTGTATTCGTTATGTAAATTTTTTTTTTTTTTTTTTTTTTTTTTTTTTTTTTTTTTTATCTAAGATTAGAATGATACATTTTAGTGTCATCTTGTTTTCCTAAAATCCAGATTTGATCAACCTGTTAGTCGCTTTAAAGATTTAGAAATCATTACATGCTTAGATAGCTTATTACTGCTACAACTTCAAATAACTGAATCATGTATAAATGCTAGGTTAAAATGTCTTTTCTTACAACAGCTCTGATTATTCATCACTTCCAAAACGCGCACCTGAACACACTATGATTACTTTTCGAGCTTGAACTTGGGATGGGTCACTTGTGAAATAGACCGGATCATCCCGATGAATTATGGGTAGCATGTAAGCTAAAGGCCTCAGTACTAAGATTCCAGTCCCACATCGGTCATAGAAACAAAATTTTGCTAGCTAATATACCTTGGTTTACATGTGTTAAGATTAGTATTTATTGTGGTTCACCATGTTGATGTTAAATAAAAAATTTAATAGCATTGCTTGATGTTGTATCGTAATCAATATTAGTTCACGGCTTTTTTATTATTATTATTTATTTTTATTTTTATTTTATTCAGGTACCCTATTCCTATCATACATAAGTTCTCAACTTAAAAAGTGATTTGCACTATACTGCAATTAAATATATTTGAAAATTCCTTTTTGTCTTATAAAAACGATAGATGTTCTCGATCTTTAGTGACTCTGATCATTATAATGTTTGTCTTTTCTAATGTAGCTAGTGTGTTACCAGATTTCGTAGTTGTAACCTCATACGTACATGGAAAATCTTCTGACTTGATAATTGTACTATATGCTACGAAAACAAATATACATACGTATAACTTCACATAACTTTCTCTCGAAAAAGAAAAGAAAAGAAAGACGACCCGATAAAAGAAAGACGAACACATTTATCGTGATCCCGCAGCAACGCGCGGGTACACCGACTACTTTGTACTCAAAAATGAAAGTTCAAGCATAAAAGATTGAAAAAAATTCAAATAAAAATGTCCCATTACCCAATACATTTAAAACCTAAAAAAAAAAAAAAAAAAAAAAAAAAAAAAAAAAACACGCAAACTCACCCGCCGCAACCCGCGGGCTTCCACGCTCGTTTAATTTATTTTTCTATTTATTGCACTATCATGTATTTTACAGATTTTAAAGTATAATTAGTGCAAATATATAGTGTATACATTGGAACACATTTTATTTGGTGCAAGCATATTCCAATTTGATACCTTCTTTGCACTATTTTAGTGTAAACTTTTGATGTCAACATTGGAGATACTCTAATGCTTAAGACTGAAATAAGATAACTTTGAGGCCCTCAGGGGTGTTGAGGTTCATGTTTTGCCTTAGCTTAGTTTGATTGCCACAAGATGAATGAATAATAGTTCAAATGCATAATTTTCATGTCTTAGCTTGACGACATTATTCTTCTCCAATCGAAACTTGTAATATGTATGCTTAACCAAATTTTCTTAGCATTTTACATTTAGGATAAATTGTTGTACAGGTGAAATCCAACTCCATTTGCATTGCCACTAATTGACTATACTTTGATTTGTCTCATTTTTCTCATAGTTTCAGACTTTCAGCTAAACTAATTTTTTTAAATAGCATATAAGCCATATATAATATAGATCAAAACAAAAATGTCGTATCTAGTACAACGTATTGCCTAGTTACTGTTTTGAAAAAAATAAGTTTTAGTCCCACATCGGTCAAAGTAACAAAGTAATCCTAACTAATATACCATTTGTGCATGTGATTCGCGCAGGTTTGGATCCATTATTTATATTGCTGGTTCTTCATCATGGTATTGTTAAAGGGAAAATTCTTTCAAAACGTACCATACTTGTCAAAAAAATCACTTTTGAGTAACGTACTTTTAATTTTCGTTATTGTGGTGCTAAACTTTTATTTTTGGCCTCTTTTACGTACTTTGGGACGTTTTTATGACATTTTTGCCCCTAAATTTCAAAAAATTTGAGGGTCAAAAACGTCCCAAAGTGCGTAAAAGAGGCCAAAAGTAAAAGTTTAGTAACCCAATAAGGAAAAAAAAAAATCGATACTCAAAAGTGATTTTTTGGACAAGTATGGTACGTTTTAAAAGAATTTTCCCTTTGTTAAATTAGAAATTTTCTAACAATTGTCTTGTTGAAGAGCATCAGGTCTTAACTTTTTCTTTTTTGCACCCTCCTCGAATTTACATAAAACTACAAGTCCTCTTTAACTTTTTTTTTTTTTTTTCCCTAATTTGCACCCAACTACAATTTAACAATGGCCAAATGATTAAAAAAAATCATACTTGCCACCATTTCTTTTTATAAGTAGTGAACAAATGTTTTTGCTTTTTAGAATACTTTTCTTTCAAATTCATCTTTTTTAGGGTATTTTGCAAAAAATTTAGACATTTTTGCCCCTCTTAGCTAATAGAAAATTTTTTCCCACAAAATGCAAAAATGTCACATAATATCCTAAAAAAGATGAATTTAGAAATCATTACAAGCTTAGATAGCTTATTACTGTTACAACTTAAAATAACTGACATGGGGACAAACGCTAGTTTTAAATGTCTTTTTTTACAACAGTTCTGATTATTCATCACTTCCAAAATGCGCACCAAAACAAACAATGATTACTTTTCGAGTTTGAACTTTGGATGGGTCACTTGTGAAATAGACTGGATCATGATGAATTATTACGAATAGCATGTAAGCTAAAGGCCCTAGTACTAAGATTCCAGTCCCACATCGGTCATAGAAACAAAATTTTGCTAGCTAATATACCTTGATGTAGATAGTATACATGTGTTGAGATTAGTATTTATTGTGGTTCACCATTAAGGTTGTTGATAAATAAAATTTTTTATCAAAACTGTGAACATTATATAGTTTGTCTTTTCTAGTGTAGTTAGTAATTAGTGTGTACTGTGTTAGCATATTACGTATTATATAGTTTGTCTTTTCTAGTGTAGTTAGTAATTAGTGTGTACTGTGTTAGCATATTACGTAGTAACCTGGTAAGTACATGGAAAATCTTTTGACTTGATAATTGTACAATATGTTATAAACTGATTCTGGTCAAACAAAAGTTTCTTGTCCCTATTCGAAAATGGGCTGGACAAAACGAGTAACTTCGATATGAAGTTTCTTTAGAGCTAAAATGACAATGATGATGGTTCACATTCGCTCACTTACGCTGTCCCCCCTCAGCTCACCGGATGGGAATGAATGGGAAGACTGGAGTAGTCTCTTCATTAGCCGGAAGGAATTAGTCTCCACTAGCCTCATTCGAAGAACGAACAAGAAAAGGCTTACTGTTTAGGTAGGATAGATCGATGTGGTCCAATGGCTAAAGCTCTGCCAGCTTCTTGCAGACTTACTTCTCTTTAGGCTCCGAGGTTTTTTTTTTTTTTTTTTTTTTTTTTTTTTTTTTTTATTGTGAAATTCTTCTTCGCCACTAGTGGCCAGTAGTGGCCATGTCTCCGGATCTCTCGAATTTCCCTCAGCGCGCTCGATCTACCTATCTTTCTGAGTTTGATTGGTTTTGATGTGAATATGCTTCTTGTGGTTGGTGAACGTGCAATTATGATCAAGAAAAGAATGCCTAGAAGAGGTGAGGATTTTAGTTTTCGTTAAGCAATGGTTAAGGCTGAGTTTTAGCTTTCGCGGACGACTTATTCTCTCAGTATTTGGACAGGTGTTAGGGTTTCAAATAATTTGGCTCAAACTTAATAACACGTTGTTAAGTTTCTTGAGTTTTTGTAACTTTCTAGGTCGACTTGTTGAGGTGCTCTTTCTGAATACTTTGTGAGGTAACATTAATCGTACATTATCATAGAGTGCTAGAGGTGATTAAAAAAAGTGGGAGATGGATAATAAGTCGACCCAAGTAACTGTGTTACAAACTGATGTGGGCCGGGTATTGCCCGTGACAACTTTCTTGTCCCTTTAGGAAAAAAGTTATGGGGTTAATGTCGTAATGAGTCGATTCAGGTCGGGTCAAAGTGAGTAATTTTAATAAAAAATGGCTGGGTAAGATTTGGGTCATAACTCGTTTAAAGTCCATTTTAGGAAATAAACTTTTGTTCGGATCAGAACGCGCTGGGTTGGTTTAACTGAAGACAAGTAAGAATTCACCTTGAGCGAATTTCGACCCTGTTTGACTCGTTGGATTCATCCTTCCCTTTTTACTTTTCAGCTATAGTTAACTTTACGGGCTTTATAGATTGTTAAAGAATATAGGAATTTGCTGCAGACTAAACGCTATGTCACAAACGTTTTGGACAATGGCAACACAACTCATCATGGTTTTAACATATCTTATATACGCATTATCTGCTGCAATCGCATTACTTGGAACAAGTTATGGTTGTTCAAATTGCTATTGTGATATGAACATTCGTCTAAGCTTTTTGGGTTAAAAAAATTTGAAATAATATTCAACTTTATGCAGTTGGGCGACCCTATTACCACATTTCTATTTCCTGATATACTCGCGGGTTACATTTATGATACATGGGAAGCTAAGCAAGGTACGACAATGTACATGAGTCCTGCTTGTTTTCTGTTCACATTTGTTGTTATTGCTTGTGTATGCGGTTCAGACTCCATCTTGAGCTTGATTTAACCCTCGGAATTTGAACCATTTACCAAATTCTTTACGCTGATGGTTCATTCCGTTAGTTGATAATCAATACAAATCATATGTTTTCCACATAATCACGAGTTCTATCTGTTTGTTTTAACTAAGCAGAAGGAAGTACATGAGTTCTTTTGTTATGAGCTTATAAATACTTGTATTTGTCACATAAAAATGTATCTTTTTCCATGATTTTTTGCATGAAAAACATTCTTGATAAACGGTCAAAATACACTTTCGATCTGGTGAGGCTATTTCTCGATTGTTGCTGTTTGGATGTAAGTTTCTAGTGCTCAAGACTGAAATAAGATAACCCTGGGGGGTGTTTAGGTTCATGTTTTGCCTTAGTTTGAATGCCAGAAGATGAATGAATAATAGTTCAAATGCATAATTTCCAAGAGTGAGTAGAAAACAAGTCGATATGGTGGCTTGACGACATTATTCTTCTCCAATCGAAACTTGTATATGTATTCTTAACCAAATTTTCTTAGCATTTTATCTTTAGGATAAATTGTTGTACAGGTGAAATGCGACTCCAATTGCATTGCCACTAATTGACTGTACTTCGATTTGTATAGGTCCGAACAAAATGTTGTCTCTAGTACAACCGTTTACAACGTATTGTCTAGTTACTGATTTGAAAAAATAAGTTAAGGCCCCACATCGGTCAAAGAAACAAAGTAATCCTAGCTAATATACAACCATTTGTGCTATGGCTCACACAGGTTGGACTTGGTATTCATGTTGCTCGTTCTTCGTCACTAGGAGTCATTATGTACCAAATTTACAAATGACACTTACTGTTGAAGAATGCGCAACCAATACCACGTTTAACTTATTATTTTTTCCCTCATACTCTGCTCGAATCAACATAAAACTATAAGTCTTCTTATTTTTATTTTATTTTTCTTTTCTGCACTCTGCTCGAAGAATCAACATAAAACTATATGTCTTCTTATTTTTATTATTTTTTTTCTTTTCCACACTCTGCTCGAATCAACATAAACTATAAGTCTTCTTATTTTATTTTATTTTTCTTTTCCGCACTCTGCTCGAATCAACATAAAACTATTTGTCCTCTTATTTTTAATTTATTTCATTTTTTTCTAATTTGCATCCAACTATAATTACCACAATATATCAACTAAGAAAATAACGACAATAAATGTTCTCAACTCTTTAACCTTAAAAAGTTTGTCTTCTTGTAGCAGTAATTAGAACAACGGGTGTCATGGCTTGGCACCTTGCGCCAACCCAATTTGACATGTGCCAACTGCCAAGGTGGCGCTGTGACACCGGTAGTGGCACTAAACCAAATGCATCAATAACGAAGTTTTATTTTTTTTCATTTGGGTTACTGAATTTATAGGGAATATATATATATATATATATATATATATATATATATATATATATATATATATATATATATATATATATATATATAATTTCGGTGTTAATCGGAGCGACTTGAACGCATATTTTTTTTGATAAGTTAAGTAATATAAATGTTGTGTTTTACAAGTTCAGTGACGTATATATATATATATATATATATATATATATATATATATATATATATATCTTTCTAAGTTGAGTGACCCAAATGACATGTTTCATAAGTTTGTTACCTTAGGCATACTTTTTTAAAAATTTTAGTTGACATAAGAAGAATGTCTACATATAATCACTTACTCATTATAGTTGATGGTGATTCAGAAACCGATCATTTATTAACGCCATCATTTTCAAACGCAAATCTTTTGAGCTATAATGACAATGATGATGGTTTTGGTTTGGCTTGTTTTATTTATAGCACGGAAGCTAAGCAAGGTACGATATATGCACGGGTCCTGCTTGTTTTTAGCCAAGGGAGGTTCAAGCATATAGCATTGTGTCTTTTCTATTCAAGTTTTGAAATTCATAAAATCGAAGATCAATACTCAATGTAGATAAAAAGTCCCAGCATCCTTAGGCGTTTTGTTTACCTATTTCCTTTTGTTCTCATTTTTTATCTCTATTTTCAAAATGTATTCTTTAATCATTCAATTAACTTTCCATTTATACAACGGATAGAGATCCAAAATATAACAAAAGAACCAAATATCACAAAAGATTTTTTATTTTTTTAATAGATAAATTAGCTTATTTCTCGATTGAAAAAGGAGATAATATGCAAAACTTATTTATTCTTTTACCTTAAAAGAAAAACCTTATTTATTCTACTCAATCAAATATTTTAGATTAAATAAGTAAAAAAAGTATAAATTATATATAAATGTCTTTTGCGCAAAGAACTTTAAAATTTAAGGCCTCATTTTAAATTTTCGCTTTAGGCCCCCATAAAGATTGAGCCGTTCCTGTTTCCGGCTAACATTTCTTGTACTTGCTTCTGTATGCGGTTTAGGCACTATCTTGAGCTTGATTTTAACCCTCAGAATTCGACCCGTTTACCAAATCCTTTATGTTGTTGAGTCGTTGCATTTGCCTCAAAGGTCGAGGCATTAATTCCACACATGTTCCGAGTTCTATTCTATGTGTTTGTTGTAACTATAAGGAAGTACAAGAGTTCTTTTGTTTAAGAGCTTATGAATACTTGTATTTGTTATGTAAAAAACTAAAAATGTGTCTTTTTGCCGTGATTCTTTGTATGAAAAATATCCCTAATATAATTGATACAATTAAACATTTAGACTTGCATCTCGTGAGGCTGTTTTTCGATTGTTGTTGTTTTAATGTACGTTTCTAATTAGTAAGACTGAAACAAGATAACCACAAGGCTGTTTTTCTTTGCATTATATCTTTGGGGTAAATCATTCTGCATGTGATATCCAACTCAATTGCATTGCCACTAAATAACTTTGAATTTGATACAACTTTTCTCATAGTTTGGAATTAGTTCATCTATAAAAATAACATAACTAAAGTAATTTGATTAGGACAAGATGTTGCGTCTCTAGTACAACCTTTTGCCTAGTTTATGTTCTAAAAAAACTTTGTTGAAAAACAAAATTGTTCCCATAACCTTAGTTTCTAGTCCCACACATGGGTCAAAGAAACAAAATTTTCTAAGTTAATATACCTTTGTGGATATGATTCATAACCTTTTGCCTAGGGGGCACCGTGACTCCGGTGGTGGCACCAAACCACCTACTTTGTCACCCAAGCCACCATATTATTTACACTTTCGACTTCCAATATTTACACTTTCATGACAGATTCCGATGATGAAGAATTTTAGTTTCTTTTGATGGAAGCTTTTGAGCACCACAAAGCGTCGTGTTAAAAGAGATTGTGTTAAAAGAAAAAAAGTTGAGTGTCACAACAAATGTCATGCTCTTGGTGCGTCACTTCGGGGTTGTTTACTAAATTAAGTAGTTCGGAGAAAAATCTATTTTAGCCTCTTAATTGACAAAGAAAAGTTTTTGTGGACGTCCCAACAAAAAGAAATAAATGTTTGGGCCACTCATTAAGTGGAAACACGCCCTTCATTTCATAGTGGCAACATGATAATTAAATAGAAAGTCTCCTGACTTGCTAATCATATCTTTTATGAATTACTAATTCGATAACTATACTTCTACGCAATGATTGGTTTGGTTATATAGTGAGTAGTCACATTAGCAGAATTATGTTGCGTCATTTTCTAACCAGCTATGTTGGCTTAACGGGTTGAAACAAGAAGAATGTGTTACATAGAACCACCACTCATTAATCTTGATATGTTGGGATTAGTATCTTTATTGTTGGTTCTTGGTTCTTGGTTCTTGGTTATGGTTGCTGATAATTCAAAAGTTTATTAGCGGCTAACACTTAATATAAAGTTCCCACCTTTTTTTTTACTTCTTCATTATATCTGTTTATACTTTCAAAAGAGAGTTTTTGCTAATGTCATCTTTAACTAGGCAAAACTCTTTTATTGGTTAATTTATTAAATAAAATATAATTTGATAATGTAATAGACATGAAATATCTGTTAATTTATTGGGTAATTTATCATATCTGTTACTCCGCATTACTTGGAACATGTTATGGCGTTCAAATTGCCATTATGATATCAACATCTTCTGATCTTTTTGGGCTCAAAAACTTTGGGATTGTATTCAACTTTATGCAATTAGGCAACCCTCTTTGTGCACTTCTATTTTCTGGTATGCTCGCAGGTTACATTATCACAAAGAGGAAGCCAGGCTAGGTATGACTATGTGCATGGGTCCCGCTTGTTTCCGGTTCACGTTTCTTGTACTTGCTTGTGTATGCAGTTTAGGGACCATATTGAGCATGAATTTAACCCTAAGAATTCGACCCATTTACCAAATGTTTTATGCTGATGGGTCGTTCCGTTTGCCTCAAAGGTCTAGTTGTCATTGATTTCGTATGTCACGTGCTCTATGTGTTTTTGTTGTAACTATGTATAAGGTAGTACATGAGTTCTTGCGTTAAAGAGCTTACGTATACTTGTATTCGTTATGTAAAAAATGTATTTTTTTTGCCATGATTCTTAGTATGAAAGCCATCTCTGATAATCGTTACAATTAGTATCTCGATCAGGTGAGGCTGTTTTACGATTGTTGTTGTTTGATGTAACCTTTAAAATTTAAGATATAAATCAGATCCAGGGGTGTTTAGGCTCATGCTTTGGATCTGGTTATAACTGATTATCTAAGATTAGAATGATACATTTTAGTGTATTCTTTTTTTCCTAAAAATCCAGATTTGATCAACCTGTTAGTAGCTTTAAAAATTTAGAAATCATTACAAGATTTAAATGTCTTTTTTAAAACAGTTCTGAATATTCATCACTTCCAAAACGCGCACCTAAACACACAATGATTACTTCGAGTTTGAACTTTGGATAAGTCACTTTGGTAGCATGTTGAAGGCCTCAGTACTTAGATTCCAATCCCACATCGGTCATCGAAACAAAATTTTGCTTGGTAAACCCTGGTGCAGATGTCTTACATGTGTTGAGATTAGTATTTATTGTGGTTCATCATTGAGGTAAATTTAATAGCAGCTTCACTTGTTTGCCCATTCCTATCAATACATAAGTTCTCAACTTTAAAAGTGATTTGCACTATACTGCAGTTAATTATATTTAAACTAAGAAAATGCAATTTCATTCCTTTTTGTGTTATAAAATCAATAGATGTTCTCGATCTTTAGTGACTTTGAACATTATAAAATTTGTCCTTTCTAATGTAGTTAGTAATTAGTGTGTTACCAAATTTCGTAGTTTTAACCTGGTACGTACATGGAAAATCTTCTGACTTAATAATTATGCTAGATGTCACAAACTGATTCTGGACGGACAAAAATTTCTTGTCCCTTTTAGAAAATAGACTGGACAAAACGAGTATGACAATGATGATGGTTCTGGTTTTGATGTAAATATGCTTCTTATGATTGGTGAACGTTCGATTAAGATCAAGAAAAGAAGGCCTAGAAGTGGTGAGGAATTTAGTTTTCGTTAAGCAATAGTTAAGGCTGATATTTGACTTTCGCGGACGACTTATTCTCTCAGTATTGGGACAGGTGTTAGGGTTGCAAATAATTTGGCTCAAAATGGGTCTTCGCTTGGTTTTAATGACATGATCACGTTGTTAGGTTTCTTTAGTTTTTGTAACTTTCTAGGTCGACTTTGTGGAGGTGCTCTTTCTGAATACTTTGTATGGTAACATTAATCGTACATTATCATAGAGTGCTAGAGGTGATTTAAAAAAATGGGAGATGGATAATAAGTCGACCCAAGTAACTGTGTTACAAACTGATTTGGGCATTAGGAAAAAAAAACTATTGGGTTAATGTCGTAATAAGTCGATTTGGGTCGGGTCAAAGTGAGTAATTTTAATAGAAAATGGCTAGGTAGGATTTGGTTCAAAACTTGTTTAAAGTCCATTTTAGGAAATAAACTTTCGTTCGGATCAAAGCGCGCTGGGTTGGTTTAACTGAACACAAGTACGAGTTCTCCTTGAGCGAATTTCAACCCTGCTTGACTCGTAGGATTCATCTTTCCATTTTTACTTTTTAGCTATGGTTAACTTTACGAGCTTTGTAGATTGTTAAAGAATTTAGGAATTTGCTGCAGATTAAACGCTATGTCAAAAACATTTTGGATAATGGAAACACAACTCATCATGGTGTTAGCATATCTTATATACGCATCAGCTTTAAACGGAACATTATCTGCTGCAACCGCATTACTTGGAACAAGTTATGGTGTTTTTTTTTTTTTGTTAAAGGGGAGTAATCCTGCACCCTGGTAAATAAATAAACCAATCGAAACGTTTAAGTACAATGGATATGGGTGAAATCCCATATCTAAGCCCGATACATTGGCGATAAAGCATACATAACTAGACACAACCACTTCTTAATAATAAGAAAAATACCACTACCACATGACCAAAACAAGACAATAATAGATCAACTACTTCCTAACTCGACCTTGGAGCTTGATATCTTCATAAAATGCACCCAATTGTCCTGGAAGATCGTATATTTGATCCGTGAAGTCATCAAAATCATAATAATCTTCCTGTTCACCTCCACCACCTGTCGATGAGAAAGACCCCATAGGCATATCAAATAAATTCCCAGACTCATCAAAAGGGTTAAGAACCTCTTCCTCGCTATCCGAATCAACAATATCACCAACCTTAGAGAACGGGTTGGCTCTTTTACAAGCAGAAGTAGAAGTATTAAAGGAGGATTTAGGTATAGACGTTCCAACCTCCTTATCATAAACAAGTTATGGTGTTCAAATTGCTATTGTCAAATCAACATCGTCTAAGCTTCTTGGGTAAAAAAAATATGAAATAATATTCAACTTTATGCAGTTGGGCGACCCTATTACCACATTTCTATTTCCTGATATGCTGGCGGGTTACATTTATGACACACGGGAACCTAGGCAAGGTACGACTATGTGCACGGCCCCGCTTGTTTCCGGTTCACGTTTCTTGTACTTGCTTGTGTATACGGTTTAGAGACCATCTTGAGCTTGATTTTAACCCTAAGAATTCTAAGGTAGTACATGAGTTCTTGCGTTAAAGAGCTTATGAATACTTGTATTTGTTATGTAAAAAATGTACATCTTTTTGCCATTATTCTTTGTATGAAAACCATCTCTGATAATGGATACAATTAGTATCCTGATCTGGTGAGGCCGTTTTACGATTGTTGTTGCTTGATGTAAGTTTTAAATATTTAGACATAAATATGATAACCGCATGGGTGTTTAGGCTCATTACAAGCTTAGATGGCTTATTACTGCTACAACTTCAAATAACTGAATTCATGTACAAACGCTAGTTTTAAATGTCTCTTTTTTACAAATGCGCACCCAAACACACAATGATTACTTTTCGAGTTTGAACTTTGGATGGGTCACTTGTGAAATAGACTGGATCATGATGATGAATTTTGGGTAGCATGTAAGCTAAAGGCATCAGTACTAAGATTCGAGTCCCACATTGGTCATAGAAACAAATTTTTGCCAGCTAATATACCTTGGTGTAGATAGTTTACATGTCTTGAGATTAGTATTTTTATTGTGGTTCATCATAAAGGTTGTTGTTTAATAAAAAATTTAATGACAGCCGCAAAAGATGAGCCAGAATGAATATAAGTTCTCAACTATTTTTTTATTTGCACTCTATTCCTATCAATACATAAGTTATCAACTTTAGAAGTGATTTGCAATTATCAACTTTAGAAGTGATTTGCAATTTCGTTCCTTTTTGTGTTATAAAAACAATAGATGACTTCGATCTTTAGTAACTTTGAACAGTATAAAGTTTGTCTAATCTAATGTAATTAGTGTGTTACCAGATTTTGTAGTTGTAACCTGATACGTACATGGAAAATCTTCTGACTTGATAATTGTACTATATGTTACAAACTGATTCTGGTCGGACAAAAATTTCTTGTCCCTTTTAGAAAATGGACTAGACAAAACGAGTAATTTCGATATGAAATTTCTTTAGAGCTAAAATGACAATGATGATGGTTCTGGTTCTGGTTCTGATGTGAATATGCTTCTTACGGTTGGTGAACGTGCGATTAAGATCAAGAAAAGAAGGCATAGAAGAGGTGAGGATTTTAGTTTTCGTTAAGCAATGGTTATGGCTGATATTTGGCTTTTGTGGACGACTTATTCTCTCTGTATTGGGACAGGTGTTAGGGTTTCGAATAATTTGGCTCAAATCTTGTTTAGTTTCTTGAGTTTTTGTAACTTTCTTGGTCGACTTGGTGGATGTGCTCTTTCTAAATACTTTGTAAGGTAACATTAATTGTACACTATCATAGAGTGCTAGAGTTGATTTAAAAAAGTGGGAGATGGATAATAAGTTGACCCAAGTAAATGTGTTACAAACTGATTTGGGCCGGGGATTGCCCGTGACCACTTTCTTGTCCCTTTAGGAAAAAAATTATTGGGTTAATGTCGGAATGAGTCGATTCGGTTTGGGACAAAGTGTGTAATTTTAATAAAAAAATTGGCTGGGTAGGATTTGGTTCATAACTCGCTTAAAGTCCATTTTAGGAAATAAACTTTTGTTCGGATCAAAATGCGTTGGGTTGGTTTAACTGAGAACAAGTAAGAATTCACCATGAGTGAATTTCGACCTGTTTGACTCGTAGGATTCATACTTCCCTTTTTACATTTTAGTTATCGTTAACTTTACGGACTTTGTAGATTGTTAAAGAATTTAGGAATTTGCTGCAGATTAAACGCTATGTCACAAACATTTTGGGCAATGGTAACACAACTCATCATGGTGTTAACATATCTTATATACGCATCAGCTTTTAACGGAACATTATCTGCTGTAACCGCATTACTTGGAATAAGTTATTGTGTTCAAATTGCTATTGTGATATACTGATATCAACATCGTCTAAGCTTTTTGGGTTAAAAATTTGAAACAAAATTCAACTTTATGCTGTTGGGCGACCCTACTACCATATTTCTATTTCCTGATATGCTTGCGGGTTATATTTATGACACACGGGAAGCAAAGCAAGCTACGACAATGTACATGGGTCCTGCTTGTTTTCGGTTCACATTTCTTGGTCTTGCTTGTGTATGCGTTTCAGACACCATCTTAAGCTTTATTTTAACCCTTGGAGTTTGAACCGTTTACCAAATGCTTTATGCTGATAGTTAATTTCGTTTGTTGTAACTATGTAGAAGGAAGTACATGAGCTCTTTTGTTATGAGCTTATGAGTACTTGTATTTGTCACATAAAAATGTATCTTTTTGCCATGATTTTTTGTATAAAAAACATTCTCGATAATTGATCAAATTACACTTTCGATCTGGTGAGGCTATTTCTCGATTGTTGTTGTTTGCCTTAGTTTGATTGCCACAAGATGAATGAATAATAGTTCAAATGCATAATTTTCAAGAGTGAGTAGAAAACAAGTCGATATGGTGTCTTGATGACATTATTCTTCTCCAATCGGAACTTGTAATATGTATTCTTAACCAAATTTTCTTAGCATTTTAACTTTAGGATAAATTGTTGTACAGGTGAAATCCAACTCCAATTGCATTGCCACTAATTGTATGTACTTCAATTTGTATCATTTTTCTCATAGATTTAGACTTTCAGTGAAACTAATTTTTTTAAAAAGCATATATAATGTAGCTCAGAACAAAATGTCATCTCTAGTACAACGTATTGCCTAGTTACTGTTTTGAAAAAAATAAGTTTTAGTCCCACATCGGTCAAAGTATCAAAGTAATCCTAACTAATATACCATTTGTGCATACATTTCACACAAGTTGGATCTAGTATTTAGTTGTTAAATTAGAAATTATCTAACAACCCCCAATATGATATCCAATAACCATCAGGTTTCAACTTTTTCTTTTTTTCACCCTCCTCGAATCTACATAAAATATAAGTCCTCTTAACTTTATTTATAATTTGCACCCAACTACAATTTAACAATATACGAACTAGGAAACTTTATTTATAATTTGCACCCAACTACAATTTAACAATATACGAACTAGGAAAATAACGACAATAGATATTCTCAACTTTTTAACCTTAAAAAGTTTGTCTTCTTAATCACGGGAGTTCTTAAATTACAGATTTACTAATAATATCCTAGTTGAAGACTTCGCAACGGATATCAGGTCTTAATTTTTTTTTTCAATGCTCGAATATTCATAAAACTACAAGTCCTCTTAACTTGTTTTCTAATTTGCCCGCAACTACAATTTAACAATATACGAACTAAGAAAATTACAACAATAGATGTTCTCAACCTTTTAACCTTAAAAAGTTTGTCTTCTTAATGTAGTACTAGTAATTAGAGCACCAGCTACCAGGTATCATGGCTCGGCACCTTGCGCTAACCCCGTTTGACGCGCAACTAGGGGGCACCGTGACACCGGTGGTGGTTTGGGGCACCGTGACACCGGTGGTGGCACCAAACCACCTGCGTTATCACCCAAGCCACCATAGTGTTTAGACTTTTCACTTTCAATATTTATACTTTTGATATGGCCAACTCCGATGATGAAGAAATTTATTTTCTTTTGATGGAAGCTTTTGAGCACCACAAAGCGTCGTGTTAAGAAAGATTGTGTTAAAAGGAAAAAGTCGAGTGTCACAACAAATGTCATGCTCTTAGTGAGTCACATTTCATAGTGGTAACATGATAATTAAATAGAAAGTCTCGAGACTTGCTAATCAAATTTTTTTATGAATTACTAATTCGATAATTATACTTCTATAAATGATTGGTGTTGCTCTATGTGTATTTGTTGTAACTGTGTATAAGGTAGTACATGAGTTAGTTCTTGCGTTAAAGAGCTTACGAATACATGTATTTGTTATATAAATAATGTATCTTTTTGCCATGATTTTTTGTATGAAAACCATATCTGATAATCGATACAATTAGTATCTCGATCAGGTGAGGCTGTTTTACAATTGTTGTTGTTTGATGTAAGTTTTAAATAGTAAGACAACCCCAAGTACATGAGTTCTTTTGTTATGAGCTTATAAATACTTGTATTTGTCACATAAAATCTTTTTGCCATGATTTTTTGTATGAAAAACATTCTCGATAATAGATCAAATTACACTTTCGATCTGGTGTGGCTATTTCTCGATTGTTGTTGTTTGGATGTAAGTTTCAAATGCTAAAGACTGAAAACAAGAGTATACCCTGAGGGGTGTTTAGATTCATGTTTTGCCTTAGTTTGATTGCTACAAGATGAATGAATAATAGTACAAATGCATAATTTTCAAGAGTGAGTAGAAAACAAGTCGATATTGGATAGCTTGATGACATTATTCTTCTCCAATCGAAACTTGTATATGTATTCTTAACGAAATTTTCTTAGCATTTTATCTTTAGTATAAATTGTTGTAATGTCTTTTAACTCCCATGAATGTTTCTTTTGGGATGTAATGTTTCCGGAACAAATTACCTCTGTTGTGAGGAGTGATATGATCTAGTTCTTTGGGCTTCGGCCTGCTTTTGTTCAAAAAAAAAAAAAAAAAAAAAAAAGGTGAAATGCAACTCCAATTGCCTTGCCACTAATTGACTGGACTTCAATTTGTATCATTTTTCTCATAAATTCAGACTTTCAGCTAAACTAATTTTTTTAAAAGCATATACTACTCGTAATATAGATCAGAACAAAATGTTGTCTCTAGTACAACCGTCTACAACGTATTGCCTAGTTACTGATTTGAAAAAATAAGTTAAGATCCCGCATCGGTCAAAGAAACAAAGTAATCCTAGCTAATATACCATTTGTGCTATGGGCAGGGCCGCCCCATTGATTTGGGTGGCCCGGTGCGCAATCACAAATGGGGCACCCATAAATCACGAAAAGTTAATTATTATAGAAAATAAAAAGTTCTTTGACATTATGCAAAACATTAACAAAAGTCAAATTCTATGCTACAAAAAAAAACTACAAATATTTAAAGTGTTACTAAAGCACAAATACAACTTCACTCTACAAAATTAATAGATATATACTAAATTAAGGGCCCCTTAAAAAGGGGGCCCGGTGTGGTTGCACCACTTGCACATCCTAATCGCCGCCACTGGCTATGGGTTAGACAGGGATGACTTGGTATTCATGTTGCTCGTTCTTAGTCAATGGGTGTCATCATGTACCAGATTTACTATGGTAAAAGAAGGCGCAACTTGCATCAAGTTTACCTTTTTTTTTTTTTTTTTTTCCTTCAAGCACTCTCCACGAATCAACATAAAACTATAAGTCCTCTTATTTTTATTTATTTATTTACTAGTTATAATGTCCGCGCACGCGCGAATTTTTTTTAAGTTTTTTGAATAACATATTTTTATTTATTAAAAAATAAATAATTTAATCTTTGTTTTGTTTGATTTATGATTATAGTTTTTAAAATAAATAATTATATTTTTTAAAATTATAGTTTTTTATTATTAAAGATAATCATTTAAAAATTTTGCATCTTATCTATATTTTTTGTATTTATCTTCTACTTGTGTAGTATATATCAACAAAACGAATTTAGAAATTTATAAATCAAAAAATAATAATTAATTAAAATATTACTTAATAAAGAAATAATCTTTTTTTGAAATACGAAAGTCCCCACTAGGGGTTTTGTTGTATTATATAAAAGATTCTAATATGCAGCCAACTACAATTTTCTCAATATAGGAACTAAGAAAATAACGATAATAGATGTTCTCAACCTTTTAACCTTAAAAAGTTTGTCTTTTTGTAGTAGTAATTAGAGCACCGGGTGTCATGGCTTGGCACCTTGCGCCAACCCCATTTGACATGTGCCAACTGCCAAAGTGGCGCTGTGACACCGGTGGTGTCACCGAACAAAATGCGTCAGTAACGAAGTTTCATTTTTTTCATTTGGGTTACTGAACCTATAGAAAGACTATATTTTTTTTTAATAATTTCATTGTTAATCGGAGCGACCCAATGCATTTTTTGGATAAGTTACGTAACATAAATGCAGTGTTTTACAAGTTCTGTGAAGTGTATGTATATTTTTCTAAGTTCAGTGACCCAAATGACATGTTTTATAAGTTTGCTACCTTAGGCACGCTTTTTTAAAAATTTAGGTGCCGTTTGTTTGGTGGATTTTGACACTGTACGATTGGTTTAATGGCAAAATCTAAATCTAAATTCAAATCAAGGGAGAATTTCATATATATACCCTTAAAAACACAAGTTATTTCATATATACCCAACCAAGGTAGTAAATATCATAAATACCCAAAAACACATTCCAAATTTCATATTTACCCAATTTTACTTATTTTATTAAAATCATATTTTATTAAGACCATTTTGCCCCTCATGGTTTCCACCAAATGGGTCAAATCTTTAACAAAATTTTTTGTTTATAATCGAATCATAAGTGCCGTAAAGCGGCAATTTTCACATGGAGCAAATAGGAGGAGTGTCGTAGCATTTTTTTTTTTAAATAAGTACACGAATGGATATCCATGATCAGGTTAAACGAGACTATCACTTACATATCATAATTTTCGCCAAACAAATACACAGCAATGTAAAATTACTCAAAGGAATAAAAATTCAAAAAGTCCCAACTACAAACTTTAGATCAGTTGCATAATCAAAGTCCAAATTCTAAAATCACAACTACTTTGTGTGACGAAAAGGACAAAAATACGTACTCGATTATCGGTGATTGAACCATGTTCTGCCATCTTGGACTTGAGGAGTCTTGAACATCTATATCTACGAAATCATCCATCTCCTAATATGTTGAGTTTGATTCTACATATGACCAAAAAGATAACACTTATAAACCCTAATATGATTATGAGGACCTACAAAGTACAAATAAAATAAGGACCTAGAAACAAAATCATCCATCGCACTATACAACTAATTTTGCATGAGGTAGAAAACTGAATAAATTTTTTTAACCTAATGATCAATATGATCATGAGGACCTACAAACAAAATACCTATTGAGATGATTAATAAACATTCATAATATAATATTGTTGAAAAAACACTTACCTTTTACCATAAAGAGCAATTCATAATGATATGATATAAGATTCACAATAATATGAAATTATCAACTGCTGCTTAAGAATTCTGATAAAATATGGCGCCATTATAATCTATCAGGTGAGTTTTGGCGCTCAAAATAAGTAAGGGTAGAATGGTCTTAAGTTTAATAATAAATGAGATTGGGTATTTTTGATATTTAAAGAATGAATTGGGTATATATGAAATTAAAGAGATCTTTAAGGTGATATATGAAATTATCTCTCAAATCAAAATCAAAACCCATTTATAAACTAAAATAAACTAAACGTACCCTTAGTTGAAATAAGAAGAATCTATAATACTATAAGATTGAGTCCTAAAATTAAATGTGTAGTTATGATGATAGAGGTTTTAGAGTTAGAAACAAGTTTTGGCCATTTAGTATTCATTGAGATTTATTTCCTGCTTCTGAATGCACATCAACAGTCGTGTGCATCACCTGCGTTTGAATGCGTTGTTAATACTTCGACCTGAGTAATTGCGAGGATGCAAAGGGTTGCACCTGAGTAATTAGCAAGCATGCAAAGGGTTGCAAACCATTGATAACTTAATGTCAATATGAATCAAAATGAAGAGTTCCTGGAGTTACAACACTCACGCCCTCTCAAATCACCAGCAATTATAACAAAAAATATACATTCCCCACCAATCGGTTCCACTTCTTAAACTTAATATGGAGTCTTAAATGACTATACCATCTCACACACTAAGGGAGCCTATAAATAACAGCAAATAAACCACAAAAACACAAAGTCACCACTGCTACGAAAGAGGAAAGAGAAACCAAAAACTGTTTTGAGGTTTAGTCATCGTTGGTGCAATATCAAAAAAAAAATAAATAAATAAATAAATAAATAAAATCAATTGAAACCAAGTCCAAAAACAAATCCTAATCTAGACACAACCATGACCCTCACATCTCTCCCCAACACTCATCAAACTTAAACCATATCAGATTTTCTTTATATAAGATCTCAGTTTAATTCGTTTGTGTTAATCACAGATATATCAAGACTTTTGAAGGTCATCAAACGAAATAAATCATCACAGATCCGTTGTAAGGCTCAACCATTTTTTAATATACGAAACTTTTAAAGATGAAGTATAACAAATCTGTTAAACTCCTTTTTTAGTTCGATTATTAAAACGAAAAACAACAATCAAAATTCACACCTACCTGAGACCCCATTTAGGGATCCTAAAATCGTGGTAATTGGGTTCTTCGATGAACAAGAGAACAAACGGACCTTTGTTTTAAACGCATAATATAGAAGACGGGTGTGTTTCTTTTTTATTCGGTTATATTAAAGAAGCACAAGTGTTTTTTTTGGTCATGTGATTTGGTGAGACAAGATAGATGAAGAAGTGAAAAGGTGGGGGCGTTATGTTTAAGATGTGTGTGTAGGGTTAGGGTTATACCTTTAACTACCGGGTATTTGATTTATATAATGGATTGGGTTATCTCATTTCCTATCGGGCTGTCTATACGAGAAGGTTGGGTCATTTTATTAGGCTGTAAATACTTCTAATCCAATGTATTCTGAAATCTTGAAGTCGAATCCCATGTTGTTAAGAATTGGACATAGATAAATTTTACTAATACTCTTGCCGAACACCTTTCTCATTCATAAATCAAAACTGAAAATCTCACACGCACAACACAAAAAATCCGTATAACCTCTCGATCTTCAAAACTAATGCTAGCTATTGGTAGCTAACTATTGATAGCAAATGAGAGAAACGAGTCCTGAGGCAACCCAAGTTATATATACCAATGATGTACACTATTCAACTTATAAGATCATTTTGAATTTTTGTGGTAACAAACTCACAACTTATGAACTTATTGAGAAACAAAAAATCGATCCATGATCAAAATCACGAAAACAATTAGATGAAATAGCATAAATCACGAAAACATCTTGATATGAATGGAGGCTTATAAAGAAACAAGGAAGTATAAGCCGTATGCGTTTAACATTTAAGTACAACATCTGTGCATCACACTGGTCTAAAATTATGCCATACATGACATAGGTAAAAGTTCAAAAAAAATTTCAAAACACAAGCCCGGTAAAAGCCATGGTACCAATAGTTGTGTCAATAGAGTGACACTTTAGTAACTTTATTCAACAACGAAACTCGTGCACCACCGAAAAGGTTGAGTTTCAAACATAACCAAAATTAGTACCACACATTACGCAGATAAAAAATAATTTGAACCAAAATTAGTGTTGAAAATTACGTAAGAAACAATTTGATTAAAAAACATTCCACATGATGCACAAGTGGGATAAAAATACTCCAAACAATTAACATCCTCTTTAATAGGTCTCAGCATGCTCTAAAGTAGATAATGAAGACATTAACAACTCACCCATTAGCATGTAAATGGATCTAATAGCAATAATATTATTGTAACATTCTTTTCGTATTTTCCTTTATATTGTTGTTGCCTCTTGGCAAAGTACAATTGCATTCTCAAGTCTCCTTTCCTCTTTACATAGGTAAAGAATTAAAGCTTTAGCATAGCTTTAATACAAGTATAAAACATATCCATGAATTTACAATTCATTTTGTATATGTACATAGATATGCATAAAGCATATAATGTAACTTATTGATGCACAAGTTGTATTTGCTTTGTGAATCCGTTCACTAGAACAAAAATGGCGTTTTCTACATAAAGGAAAAAAATGTCAACAGTAATTTAAAGAGGTGTCACTAAAGTGTCCAAAAATAAAACGCCTCACTATGGATGACGAAATTCTTCCTTTGATAGTTAGAGGGTTCGGCCTCGAACAGGCATGGGTTTAAGTGGGCACGGAATAAACAGGCTCGAACCCATTTGTAAATTATAATAATCTTTACTATCTATAAAGGAAAATGGTCAAAGGTGAAAGTGGAAAAGTCAAGAAAGTGAAATGTGAAATGTTGAAAAATGTATATAAGAAAATATTGAAATACATTCAATACTCTTATTAAAATAGTCCATTACTTAAAAGTACAATTATTTATTCACATTATACAACCAATTAAAAACATATCTACCAAATTAAATACAACCAATTAAAACACAAACCAGGTTGACCCGGGACGCTTCAAACACTGCGAGTTGTCCCGGTTTAATTTGACCCATTTTCGACCCAACCTAGCAAGTTGACCCAGTTTAAATCGACCTATTTTTCGACAGGAACGGTTCAACCACCCGGGTCGAACCGGGTTTCAAAACATTATCCATTACTTAAAAGTACAACGATTTATTCACATTGTACAACTAATTAAAAACATATCTATCAAATTAAATACAACAAATTAAAACAAAACTGGGTTGACCCGGGACGCTTCAAACCCGGACGGGTTGACCCAGTTTAATTTGCCCCGTTTTTGACCCAACCTAGCAAGTTGACCCGGTTTAAATCGACTCATTTTTCGACCGGAACGGTTCAACCGGTTGAATCACCCGGGTCGAACCGGGTTTCAAAATATTATGTTAAATTCCCAAATATTCAAACTTTTATTATTTTTCGTTTATAACCTATAAACTTTATTATCAATAAACTATCTGTCGCTATAAAATCCCGTTGCTATGCACGGGTACTCGTCTAGTAAATTAAAAAAATGTAAGTGTAAAACATAAGCAAGAGTTCAATAGAATCTAATTTTTAAATTTTTATACAACAAAGTTAAAACATTTCATACAACATACTAAACAATACTTAAATATACACTCGTCAATATACATAAAGAATACACGATTAACAATTAGATGTTCAGCCCGTGCGTAGCACGGGTTCTGCCTGCCTCGTGTCTACATATAATCACTTACTCATTATAGTTGATGGTGATTCAGAAACAGATCATTTATTAACGCCATCGTCTTCAAACGCAAATCTTTTGAGCTATAATGACAGTGATGATGGTTCTTGTTTTGCTTGTTTTATTTATAGCATGGAAGCTAAGCAAGGTACGACTATATGCACGGGTCCTGCTTGTTTTTAGCCAAGGGAGGTTCAAGCATAAAGCATTGAGTCTTTTCTATTCAAGTTTTGAAATTTATAAAATCAAAGATCAATACTCAATGTAGATAAAAAGCCCCATATCCTTAGGCACAGTGACGGACCCAGGAAAAATGGATGTGGGGGGCAAAAAAAATTTTTTTGAACATAACAACAAAATGCAGAAAAGAAAAATAAGATCGTAATGATAAATCGGGTATTTTTACTTATAGATGAATGATTTATAAGGCTTTAGAGCGTTAAATGTTAGATTTTAGTATGTGGGTGGGGGGCAATTTGAGTTTTGGGTGGGGGTCACTTTCGAAAAAAGGTCAAAATTTTAAAAAAATTACACTAAAATTTCAACTTTTTCGGCTAGCCATGGGGGCATCCATACTTACACTCTAAGTCCGTCCCTGCTTAGGCATTTTGTTTACCTATTTCCTTTTTTCTTATTTTTTATCTCTATTTTCAGAATGTATTCTATAATCATTCAATTAACTTTCCATTTATACAACTGATAGAGATCCAAAATATAACAAAAGAACCAAATATCACAAAAGATTTTTTTATTTTTTAATAGATAAATTAGCTTATTTCTCTATTGAAAAAGGAGATAATATGCAAAACTTATTTATTCTTTTACCTTTGTATTAAAAAAAAAAAAAAAAAAAAAAAAAAAAAACCCTTATTTTTTCTAGTCAATCAAATATTTTAGATTAAATATGTAAAAAAATATAAATTATATATAAATGCTTTAAAATTTAAGACCTCATTTTAAATTTTCGCTTTAGGCCCCCATAAAGATTGAGTTGTTCCTGTTTCCGGCTAATGTTTCTTGTACTTGCTTGAGTATGTGGTTTAGGCACTATCTTGAGCTTGATTTTAACCCTCGGAATTCGACCCGTTTACCAAATCCTTTATGTTGATGAGTCGTTGCATTTGCCTCAAAGGTTGAGGCATTAATTCCACACATGTTCCGAGTTCTATTCTATGTGTTTGTTGTAACTATAAGGAAGTACAAGAGTTCTTTTGTTTAAGAGCATATGAATACTTGTATTTGTTATGTTAAAAACTAAAAATGTGTCTTTTTGCCATGATTCTTTGTATGAAAAATATCCCTAATATAATCGATACAATTTAGACTTGCATCTCGTGAGGCTGTTTTTCGATTGTTGTTGTTTTAATGTACGTTTCTGATTAGTAAGACTAAAACAAGATAACCACAAGGCTATTTTTCTTTGGGAGGTGATTTGCACACTCTTTAAATTGATTGACACACTCAAAATTATAGTGTTTTGGACAATTATACCCTTACAGGGTGAAAATATGTAAAGTGATGTGAGGGTATAAATGTCAGCACACTTTAAATTTGAGTGTATCAATCAATTTGGAGAGTGTGCAAATCACCTCCCTTTTTCTTTGCATTATATCTTTGGAGTAAACCATTATGCATGTGATATCCAACTCAATTGCATTGCCACTAAATAACTTTGAAAATCACAATTGATTTTCTGAATATCATAAGTGATTTTCAACTAATGTTTTATAACATGAAAATCACAATTGATATTCGGAAAACCAAAAGAGATAGATATTCAGAAAATCACAAGTGATATTCAGAAAATCACAAGTGATAGTCTGAATATCAATTGTGATATTCAAAACGTAAAAAAATAGACGAAAACATAAGAAAATCACAAGTGATATTCAGAAAATCACAAGTGATTTTCAAAAAATCACAAGTGATATTCTGAAAATCACAAGTGATATTATGAATATTACAAGTGATTTTCAACTAATGTTTTGTAAGTGAATATCACAAGTGATATTCTGAATATCACAAGTGATTTTCTGAATATCACAAGTGATTTTCAACTAATGTTTTGTAACATAAAAATCACAATTGATATTCGGAAAACCAAAAGAAATAGATATTCAGAAAATCACAAGTGATATTCAGAATATCACAAGTGATATTCAGAAAATCACAAGTGATAGTCTGAATATCAATTGTGATATTAAAAACGTATGAAAAACGTAAGAAAATAGACGAAAACATAAGAAAATCACAAGTGATATTCAGAAAACCACAAGTGATATTCTTAAAATCACAAGTGATATTCAGAAAATCACAAGTGATATTATGAATATCACTTGTAATATTCAGAAACGTAAGAAAACAAACGAAAACGTAAGAAAATGGATGAATACGTATGAAAACGGACAAAAACATATGAAAGCGTAAAAGAACGTATGAAAATGGGCAAAAATAATGGATGAAAATAAAGGAAAATGGATGAAAACGGACAAAAACGTATGAAAATAAATGAAAATGAACGAAATCGGATGAAAACGTATGAAAATAGACGAAAACGGGCAAAAACGGACGAAAACGTATGAAAACAGACGAAAATGAATGAAAGCGTAAAAACACGTCTAAAAATGAACGAAAATGTATGAAAGATGGATGAAAACTTATTAAAACGAATGAAAAAACATATGAAAACAAACCAAAACATAAGAAAACAGGCAAAAACGTATGAAAACAAACGTAGACGGGCGAAAATGAACGAAAACGTAGGAAAATGGACGAAAACGTATAAAAACAGACAAAACGTATAAAAATAGACAAAAACGTCAAAAAATGGACGAAAACATAAAAAAATGGACAAAAACGTATGTAAACGGACAAAAACGTCTGCAAATGGACGAAAACATATATAAATGTATGAAAACGGACGAAAACGTATATAAACGAACGAAAATGTTTGAAAATGGATGATAACGTATAAAAACGGACGAAAACAGATGAAAACGTTTGAAAAGAGACGAAAACGTAAAAAAAACATACGAAAATGTTTGAAAACAGACGAAAACGTACGAAAACATGTGAAAACGGACAAAAACGTTTGAAAACGGACGAAAACGTATATAAACGTATGAAAAAGAATAAAAACTGACGAAAACGTATAAAAACGAACGAAAACGTTTGAAAACGGATGAAAATGTTTGAAAGTAGACGAAAGCGTAAAAAAATGAACGAAAACGTTTGAAAACAGACGAAAACGTATGAAAACGAAAAAAAATGTTTGAAAACAGACGAAAACGTATGAAAGCGGAAGGAAAAAAAACGTTAATTATTAAAAAAAATGAATTAGAAAAAAAAAATGAATTAGAAAAAAAAACGTGAATTGTTTTATTTATTTATTTATTTTTTTAAAAGAGAAAAAAATGACTTTAAAAAATAACTATTAAAAAAAAGATAAAAAAAAGATAAAAAGAGCTTGAATAGAAAAGAAAAGACAAAAGAAAAAAAAGAAAGAAAAAACATGAATAGAAAAAAAGTCAAAGAAAAAAGAAAGAAAGAAAGAAAGAGAAAAGACGTGGAGCCACAAATAAAATAAAAATGACAAAAAAAGAAAAAAGAAAATAACAATGAATAAATAAGAAACAAAAAAAGACAAGAAAAAAAATATGGACTTAGGTTTTATTTTTAAATCTAGGTTAATCCTCACCATTAGATCAAACTATATGAATGGTGAGGATTTGTCCCTCAGTTTGTAACAAAAAAATAGTATGCAAAAAAACTTTTCTCTATATAAAAATAACATAAGTAATTTGATTAGGACAAGATGTTGCGTCTCTAGTACAACCTTTTGCCTAGTTTATGTTCTAAAAAACTTTGTTGAAAAACAAAATTGTTCCCATAACCTTAGTTTCTAGTCCCACATGGGTCAAAGAAACAAAATTTTCTAAGTTAATATACCTTGGTGGATATGATTCATAACCCTTTGCCGAGGGGGCACCGTGACTCCGGTGGTGGCACCAAACCACCTACGTTATATCACCCATGCCACCATATTGTTTACACTTTCTACTTCCAATATTTACACTTTCGATATGACAGATTCCGATGATGAAGAATTTTAGTTTCTTTTGATGGAAGCTTTTGAGCACCACAAATACCACCTGCCCCAAGCCACCATAGTATTTACACTTTTTACTTCCAATATTTACACTTTCGATATGACCGATTCCAATGATGAAGAATTTTAGTTTCTTTTGATGGAAGCTTTTGAGCACCACAAAGCGTCGTGTTAAAAGAGATTGTGTTAAAAGGAAAAAAGTTGAGTGTCACAACAAATGTCATGCTCTTGGTGCGTCACTTCGAGATTGTTTACTAAATTAAGTAGTTTGGAGAAAAATCTATTTTAGCCTCTTGATTGAGAGAGAAAAGTTTTTGTGGACCTCCTAACAAAAGGAAATAAATGTTTGGGCCACTCATTAAGTGGAAACTAGGGGTGTTCATGGTTCGGGTAATAAACCGGACAAACCGAAAACCGAACCGAACCGAAAATAAACCGAACCGAACTTGTAACCGAACCGAATTTGTCAGAACCGAACCGAACCAAACTAAAAATTCGGTTATCGGTTTAGATATGGTTTTGGCTACCTGAACTGAAAACCGAACCAAAAACCGAATTTATATAAATATATATTTTTATATATATATTTATATTATTATATATATACTAGGAAGTATTTTTTGACCGTGCTAAGCACAGCCCATTGCGGCACATGCGTCAATTTTGAAGGGTGATCATGCATTGCGCCAAGCAAAATTGTCAAAATTAAATCTACAATAAAACATAAAACAACTAAATGGCCTGCATTCTTTTATACTAATTTTTTTATGGTAATGTTATACATGACACTTGACGTTTTCAACTCTTCACATCTTGACGTTTTCAACTCTTTACATCGTCTGTCAATCATCAAACATTTTGCCATAACTCTCATCTCCACCTATCTTCTCAACAATTTCCATTTATAAATAAACAGCCAAAATTGTGAAAATACAATTAAAACAAAATTATTCCTATTAAAGGAAGTTGATACCATTTATCATTGTTTTCCAAATATTAATACAACAAAATTACATATTTTAATAATCAACAAAATAGCACCAACTTTCATTCCATTTCATTTTCTTTTCCTCCTTAAATGATACTCGAGAATACAACTTCTTATGTTTTCTTTTCATTTTCTTCCTTAACTTTAACTCGAGAACAAATATGTTACATTATGTTGTTCTTTATTCCTAATAGCATGTATTAAAACCAACTAATTGAGAAAGAGTAGTGATTGAGAGACTTAATTTTAAGCCTAACTTTAAGTCTAAAATTGCATGTCAATAATTCATTGGTTGAAACAATAGAGTTCACCACTTCACAATCTAATCAGGTAGCTCCACTTCACATATGTTAAGCAAACAATTAAACACAAGTTTTAGGTCTTTTAATCATTTCATTTTCCGATCCAGAAATTATCTATATTCGTCAACATCATTTTAAATAACAAAATACATCCCAAATATAAAAATAGCATTAAAAAGTAAAATCTTTTTACACACACACACTCACACACACTCCTGTATTACTATCACTCAACCCACACTAATAAAGGAAAACGTGACCAAAGTCTTCACCCATACCTACTACACATGCTCAACTTGGCCACTTTCTCCTCATTTGGTCAATTTGTCTGATATTGTGTGTTATATACTCCTTCTAATACTTTTTCAACATCATAAACAGTAAATATTTTTACTAAAATATAGTTTTTATTTTATTTCTTCGCTCAATCTTTTGTTCTCCATTCTAACTTTCTAGCATAACTTGTACAGTTGTACCTGCATGATAAACATTTGATTATAGGAAAAGACATTAGTAAATGGTAACATCTTATTAGCGAAATGTTTTTAAAATATATATACCAAAATTAATCGGACTCTGAATATAAAGTTATAGTAAAATTTTATAGTGGAGTAACTGATTTAAACAAATTAATTACTGGTATGAAGACCATTATAGTAAAATTTGTGGAGTATTACTTGTCCACAAATTGAATATTATAAAAAACTGGTATGCAGACCATTATATGTTTACTTTTAATATCAATATCAATAGTATAAACATTTGCAAAAAATATCTTTGTCATCTATAGAAGAACTGAAAAGCTAGAATGTTTTCCTCGCATATATAAAGAGAATATAAACAATTGGCTTTTCTTATCGACAAGCAAATTACTACTACTTGTACTTGAATGATAATGTGAAAATCTAAAGCGATATGCAAAAGTTTACATATTACTCCTTAAAAACAGGCTCATAAATTTTAAGTATAATTGTAATATAAAAATTATGAGAATAATACATATAATTAATAATAAAATAAAAATGACCTTAGCTTATTTGGGGTCGAGTGGGCCGGGTAAGGAGTATGGACGTAAGATCCTCTTGGATGAATATACACGACCACTTCCCGTTTGGAAAAAACAATGCGGAGATCTAACTGATATTTTACATTTTGTTTTTCTATTATATACCAAAAATTGATAGAAACCTTAAAGTTTTAGACTACATACGCTAGTCTTCTAGCTTCACAAAGTGTCATCACTTATTCACTTTCAATATCCTAAGATGCGTCTAAGATAGATGCGTCATGCGTCACCTTCACGGAACCTGAAAAGCACACAGACAAAGAATATTACCTAAATAGATCGCAAAAAACTACAGTCGGCACACAAAAAGACACAACAAAAGAAGGAAAGAAGAGAGGTAACGTCATCCACTCCAAGTCATGATAGCTTTGATTCTTTGAATAATATGGTGGTAGAATTAATTTTAGAGAAAAAAATGGAAGTGATGGTAGCTTTGCATAAGATGGTCGAGTGAAATGATTTTGAGAGAAAATGAAAGAAGATATGAGGTTAGAGAAGTAGTAAGACATCAAGAAGATGATGCATGCCATTTCACGCAGACACGCACCACGTGTAGATGTAAAGCAACATAAAATAAGCCACAAGTATCAAAGAAATAACTACTTCAAAGCCTTTAACTTCAGATTGCATGCATTTTTTTATGTAAAATGGAAATAGAAGAAAAATTAGATGTAAAAGGGAAGAAAAAAAAGAAGTCATTGTACCATATGCAAGAACCTAGAGAGGATGTGAGAAAGTGGTGGAGTGGTTGGAGATGGAAAGAGAATAGGTTGAGATTTGTGTCACAGAAAAAGTGAGAAATATGGAAGATGGTGCGGTTAATCAAAAAAGAAATTTGGTTGTGTAACAGGAGCCAACTGTTTCTGTACACGTGGCGTTATTTTGGGAGACTACAGTAATAAGAGAGGTTCTTTTTATAACACTAGACGAATACCCGTGCATAGCAACGGGATTTTATAACGACAGATCGTTGAGTGATAAAAGAAAGTTTATGGGTTATAAATGAAAAATAATAAAAGTTAGAGGTGGCAAATCTTGCCCAATTTGTAATTTTTTGGCGATTTTTGACACTTTTTTAAAAGTTTGGGGCGTTTTTTGCCCCCTGCATTTATTTGGTGGGCTCTTACATGCAAAAGATAAAAACATATATTATTAGATGGGCTTTCGAATCACACAATTCAACTTTCAAGCAATTACTCTCATTTTTTTTCCGACCAATTCACTTGTCACTGGTAACTATAAAACATTCCAACTATTTTAATTTTAATTTATCTCATTTATTAACTATTTTATGCATAATTATTTAATACTCTAATTAATTGATAGATATATTTAATTAGTTGCATTTTTATTCATTTGTCCTAGCAGATTTTCTCAAATTTGCAGTCAGATTTTTTTTTTTTCTTTTTTTTTTTTTTTATCTTTTAGAAAAAATAATTAAATATAGTTAAGACTTAGATGCTTGATCTTTTTTTACAAGATGAATTAAATGGGTTTTTAGGACTGTTCCGAATGTTTTTAATAGTTGAATTATAATTTGCTCGTTTTAGCCCGTGCTCGTTTGGCCCGATTTATAATTTGTCCGTTTAGCCCGTGCTCGTTTTAACCCGTGCCATTTTAGCCCGTGCCGGTGCCCGTGCCCGCCCGTTTTGCCACATCTAATAAAAGTTTGAAGATTTAGGGATTAAACATATGACATGAGCTTAAGTATCAAAGTCAATAAGTCAACACATTTAGTAACCGATTTTCCCATCGGTTACTAAATGTGTTGACTTATTGACTTTTTTGACTTATTGACTTTGATACTTAAGCTCATGTCAACATAATGTTTTGAAACCCGGTTGAACCGTTCCGGTCGAAAAACGGGTCGATTTAAACCGAGTCATGCTTTTAATAACTGAACCCGTCGTGTCCAGTTTTCAAAACTATATGTTTTTCCCAGTTTTCAAAACTATAGTGTCATCTTGTTTTCCTAAAATCCAGATTTGATCAACCTGTTAGTCACTTTAAAGATTTAGAAATCATTACATGCTTAGATAGCTTATTACTGCTACAACTTCAAATAACTGAATCATGTATAAATGCTAGTTTAAAATGTCTTTTCTTACAACAGCTATGATTATTCATCACTTCCAAAACGCGCACCCGAACACACTATGATTACTTTTCGAGTTTGAACTTGGGATGGGTCACTTGTGAAATAGACCGGATCATCCCGATGAATTATGGGTAGCATGTAAGCTAAAGGCCTCAGTACTAAGATTCCAGTCCCACATCGGTCATAGAAACTAAATTTTGCTAGCTAATATACCTTGGTGTATATGGTTTACATGTGTTGAGATTCGTATTTATAGTGGTTCAAATTAGTGTTGCTGTTAAATAAAAAATTTAATAGCATTGCTTGATGTATCATAATCAATACTAGTTATAATACCCGTGCATGCACGGGGTTTTGACATAAATTTTAATTATAATGTTTTTTTCTTTGAGTAACTGTTAATTTAAGGTAAATGTGCTAAAAGCCGAACCTTTATACTACCTCCGTCTCAAAATAAGTGTCCAGTTTAAATTTTCAGAGTTAATTTGATTCAACTTTAACCTTAACTATTTTCGTTGATGTTATATATCCAAATCAAATTCAAATTCAAAAGAATAGTATTACAATTGGTTGTTTAATGATTCAGATTATATTAGAAGGTACATAAGTTACTTTGCAACGCATAATCTTTTTTCAAGTGTGATATATAAGCATCCCCCATATCATATGAAGAAGGAAAGTGGTTGGCAGCACTCTCAATTTTTATTGGGACACTCTACATTATACAATAAACAGTTGTACCTTTAGTATAAACTGCTTTAACTGCTTGTACCGTGACTATCCCGATAAAAAAACGAAAGTGTGCCAATCACTTCCGTATAAAGAACAACACTCCATTATGCTCCAATCAAATAGTTGTTTATAAGGATATACACAATTTACCCGTAGAGTAAATATTCGACGTGAAGTCTCTTTGCAGCTCAGATAGTCACCATATAATGAGTTTGTAATTGCAAATATACTCATTGTGTTACACCCAATTTGTATTTTAAACAAAATATATCTCACGTATGCCATTGAATCTTTGTGTCAAATCTTATAGAGTTTGCATCCAAGACCTACGAAATTATGAAAACATGTCGAAACTTATTTGACAACATTAGTGACCCCTAATAATTAGTTAACTTAAAGTACACAAAAACGCTAAAAACTTATTTATACAAACTTCATTTACAACTATTAATAGAGGGAGATTCTTACTTGAGATCATCATAACACATACATAAAGCATACCAATCACCACTTTATTATGCCCGAACGCTATAAGAATGAAAACTTCAACATAATCTACCATTAAGTTGAACAAATTTCACAACTTTATCAACTAAACAATACAAAAGACCCACAAAAGCAAAACTTCAACAAAACACAAAGTCAAATTTAACAAACTTTATCAGCTAAACCCAACACCAAAAGATCATTAAAAAAAAAAAAAAAAAAAAAAAAAAAAAAAAAAAAAAAAAAAAAAAAAAAAACTGAACTTAAACCTAATCTTAGTCATTAATACATATTTAAGCTTAAACATCGACAACTGTATACGTTTTTGTACGGTTTTATACGTTTTAATATTCGTTTTTGATTCTCCAATCGGTTTGATTTTGAGAAGGTATGGTTTGATTCGGGTTATAGAAGATGGATGCGATTGTTATGTCTGGTGATATTGGATATTCATGAATTAAAACATAAACATTTGTTCATCACTGCAATACATCATGAATATCCAATCTCATGAATTGAAAGAACGAATGTTTAGGCTTTGTTATGTGGGATAGAAGAGAAGAGAGGAATGAAAAAACTGATTCTTATGTGGGTTAAAATTTGTGGACTCTGTTTTTCAAAAATATTTTCAGGATATCCGTATATAAACTTTAAATAATAATTAATGAGTCGTTGATATTTATATTACCGTTAATAATAATTTAGCCGTATTTAATATTCAAATCCGTGTACGCATAGATTAAATTTTTAAATAGGATAACATGAGTCCTTATTTAACGTACATAGTAAAAAATATTTTAATGGATGAAAGTTTAAAACAAATATTTCTTTTTAAAATATTTAACATATATTAAACCTAATTCGTATATTTGTAGAATTTTGTAAGTTTAATGGATGAAAGTCTCAAGCCAGTACTAATACTCATGTAATTGTAAACAAAGTTCATATTATAAAGTGTATGGGTTATAAAGTGTAAGGGGTTATTTTTTTATTATCTAAAGTTATAAAAAAAACATGGAGATTTATAATTTTACACTTAACCCCATATAATATATTTAAAATTCAACCACTAATGTTTTATTAATTACCCCCTCTTTTTTTAAGTTTTTATTTTCATAAATTTGACACATATATTTTTATATGTTTTTTTCCTCAATCAAATTCTCCACCAAATTTATTAAAGTTTGACCAAAATCAATTCAATTTTGACTTTTTATTGGCCAATCACGTCGCTCGATTTTGCTTATGTGGCAAAATCGAGCTCTCTTATTGGCCCAATTTTTTTTACATTGAGAATGGATTTACAAAAACACTCCGAAATGATGTAACTCTTTTATTATATAAAAGATTAGTTCTCGGCTTTTTTATTATTATTTATTTTTATTTTTATTTTATTCAGGTACCCTATTCCTATCATACATAAGTTCTCAACTTAAAAAATGATTTGCACTATACTGCAATTAAATATATTTGAAAATTCCTTTTTGTCTTATAAAAACGATATATGTTCTCGATCTTTTGTGACTCTGATCATTATAATGTTTGGGAAAATTGTCTAAAAATACTATCAACTTGCCACTTATTGCTTTTGTATGCTATGAACTTTTTTTTTTCTTATTGTATGCACAAACTTTCTTAATCACCCTATTGTATCAATATTACAGGTTTTTATTCTATTAATTACACTGTAATTAGTGTGATTAAGTATTGTCACGTCATCAAAAAAGCGTTTTATTGATACAATAGGGTGATTAAGAAAGTTTATGCATACAATAGGAAAAAAAAAAAGTTCATAGCATACAAAAGCAATAAGTGGCAAGTTGATAGTATTTTTAGACAATTTTCCCTATAATGTTTGTCTTTTCTAATGTAGTTAGTGTGTTACCAGATTTCGTAGTTGTAACCTCATGCGTACATGGAAAATCTTCTGACTTGATAATTGTACTATATGCTACTGATGACGTATAGTTTATATATGGGCCACGAGCCCAAATGATAAACATTACTCGGCCCAAACCCACCACGAGTGGGCTATCATAACGAATGACGGGCCATAATAATAACGGTTTGGGCTCACGAAGCCCAAAGCCCAACCAAACTAACCGGGCATGCGATAAGGATCTTCTATTCATGGAATAGATATCCTTACCCCGGATAAGCACTACGCGTGCGAAGAATAAGGAGCTAGAAACCTACACGGTTTCAGCCCCTATATAAGGAATGACATCTTTCATTCAAAGGTACGAGATACAAACCCTAACTCTCTACGAGAACCCTAAATCGATTACTTACTCTCACGCCGGAGTCTAATCGGGGGAGACAATCCCTCGATAAGCCTAACGGTGTTGTTTATTTTCTTAGTGCGCAGGTTACAAGTACTAAGAAGCGAATTGGTACGAGAGCAAGAGCCCATAATCAGGAACGCCCAACTTTTGTATCAACAAGTGGCGCCATCCGTGGGACCCAACTAAGAACTAAAGACTAGAATGACAAAGAATAAGAATTCAAGCCAGCGGACTCCGCAGTCGGAAAAACGTGACCATCAGAGGAAGAATCAACAAGTGTCGACCTCTAGACAAGTCGCTGGGACAACCAGCGCACCTGGTCACCAAGAGGCGGGAACAACCCAACCTCTTCCAGAGGTAGGACTACCCAGATCATCCCAGTGGTCCCAAGCGCTGAAGAACTTCAGCGCACTCTCTTCACCACTCCTCACCAAACCGTGCCCGCAGTGAATAACACTGTGCCACCAGATGCGCCTAACCGAGATAGGGTGCCTAATACCGAGACAGGCATTCTTGCAACAACTGAGGTCGCGCTCAATCTCACTTTGGGAAACTTTGTATCCCAAAACTATGAAACCTTGACCGCCCTCATGCAGGAAGAAGCAAGGAGAAGGGCAACTACGAGCCTACAGGCTCGATTGAATTTCGGTCCTGAACGTGAGCCATCACCACTGCGCCACCCACGAGGAAGACGCGCAGAACGTACCACTATCCATGATAGGCTGGGTACGATATCTGATTCACAATACTCAGAAGATAGTGAGAGGCGCACTAATGTTCACTCCAGACTTGGCAGTCGCGGGGTACAAGACCGATTGGGACCTCAATATTCGCCAAGCCAAGGATCCTCCAAACCTGGAAGTAAAAGGATCCAAGACAGATTGGGAAGAAGAAGATCCCCAAGTAGAGATCCCTCAAGCTCTTCTTCCGAAAGAAGTCGGCGTAAGCGCCGAAGAAGAGACTACCCTTCTTCCAGTGACTCCTCCGATAATGAGGATAGAGAGACAGGACATTGGAAGTCAAGAGGGAGGCATCGCGACGAAGAGAACGAAGATATGTCTCTCCCATGGCGTCGCCAAAAAGTTGATGCGTTTACACGGCGCATCAGCGATTACTCAGATCGCAAACGTAGGCACATGCCTGCTAACGTAAAAACATATGATGGAACAGGTGATCCGGATGATCACCTAAAAATTTTCGAATCAGCCGCCACCATCGAAAACTGGCCACAGCCAGTGTGGTGCCACATGTTCAATTCTACGTTAGTGGGGAACGCGCGCACGTGGTTTAGCAAACTCCCACGTAGGAGCATCGGGGGGTTTGAGGAATTACGGAAAGCATTCCGTCTCAACTTCACCCAGCGAAAGAAGTGTGCTAAAAATCCTGTTGAGCTAGCAAGAGTGAAACAGCGCCAAGGAGAATCAACCAGCGCTTTTATGGAACGCTTCAAGGATGAGTGTATACAAGTTAAAGCATGTCCTGAAATCCTAAAAATCTCAGTGTTCATGAATGGGATTAATAACCCAGAACTCATCCGAAAGCTAAACGACAAAGTTCCGCAAACTTTTGATGAGCTAACAAAGCGCACTAGATCCTTTATACAAGGAGAGGCAGCCGCTGCGGACAGCAAAAAGGGTTATTCGAACTATAGGCAGCAAGAGCAGCCTCGGAGACAATCCAATGATCAGAATAACAACCGCAGCAGGAATTACCGCAATGGAAGGGACAATGACAAATATACCCCTCTTACGAAAACCCCAAGGGAAATATTCGTGACAGAGGGCGCAAACTTCCCAAAACCGCCACCAATGCGCACTGCAGAGGAGAAGCGCATAGGAAACGGATATTGTGAGTACCATGGTCAAAAAGGCCATACAACTAATGAGTGCGTCCAGCTAAAACAACTAATTGAAAAGTTAGTAAGAGAAGGCAGAATGGACCACCTAGTAAAAAAAACATCAAAGAAGGGAAAGACAAACAAAGGGGCGGAGGTAAGAAAGAACCCCCCAAAGAAAAAGCTGATACCATATACATGATACAATCATGGCAGCGCAAGATAAAGCAAAAGGTCAGCCAGAAATTTTCCCCCGAGAAAGAGATATCTTTCCCTCCTCTTGCTGCGGACAACGCAGTGGTGGAACCTCTGACTATTGAAATACATGCGGGAGGACATGATATCCATCGCATGTACATTGACGGAGGAGCATCTGCAGACATCTTGTATGACCATTGTTTCAAGAGATTGCGACCTGAAATCCAAAATCAATTGATACCAGCAACAACGTCATTGACTGGATTTACAGGAGAAAAGATCTGGCCGATGGGGCAGCTATGCTTGTTAGTGGTCGTAGGAGATGAACAACACTCAACCGCAACATGGATAAACTCCATGGTAATAAAGTCTCCCTCACCATACAATGGTATCATTGGGAGACCTGGAATATCATCCATGCTCGCTGTACCATCCACAGCGCACGGAATGCTTAAGTTTCCAGTGAAAGGAGGAGTCGTCACCCTCTATAACACAACAATACCACCAAGAGAATGCAATGTGGTAACAACTGAAGTAGAAACTATTCCAGAACAGCGCGCAGAAAAAACACCAAATCTGAAAGTCGCCATTCATCCCGATTACCCGGAACAACAAGTTTCAATTGGTGGATCTTTATCTGATAAAGGCAAAGCAGCTGTATGCGCACTCTTGCAGAGGAACCTGGACATCTTCGCATGGGAACCAAAGCACATGACAGGGGTGCCACGCTCTATCACAGAGCACAAGCTACAAAAGAAGCGCGGCCAGGCCCCAGATCGTGCAAAGACTATTATGGAAGAAGTACACAAGCGTGTAGACGCAGGCATCATGCGCGAAGTTTACTACCATAACTGGCTTTCTAACCCAGTTATGGTAAAGAAGAGCGATGGCAGTTGGAGAATGTGCGTGGACTTCACGGACCTCAACAAAGCATGTCCACAGGACTGATATCCACTGCCAGATATAGACTGGAAGGTAGAATCCCTGTGCGGATACCCTTTCAAATGCTTCCTAGATGCATATAAAGGGTATCATCAAATCCAGATGGCAGTTGAAGATGAAGAAAAAACAGCTTTCCACACCAGTCAAGGCGTGTACTGCTACACAAAAATGCCTTTTGGCCTGAAGAACGCAGGCGCGACATACCAACGACTGGTGGACACAGCTTTTGAAAAACAAGTAGCCCGCAACTTGGAGGTCTACGTTGACGACCTTGTCATCAAAAGCCACACAGAAGATGAATTGGTGTGCGACATCGAGGAGACATTCAGAACATTGGGGTGAATAAACATGAAGTTAAATCCCAAGAAGTGCACCTTTGGCGCAACTGAGGGCATGTTCCTTGGATACTTGATAGAACCTGATGGAATCAAGCCTTGTCCAGAAAAAACAAAGGCTGTTATTGATCTCCCCTCACCGCGCACACTCAAAGAAGTTCAGTCATTGAATGGAAAGTTAGCAGGGCTAAACCGTTTCTTATCTAAGTCGGTAGACAAATCCCTTCCTCTCTTTAAAACACTCACGAAGTGTACCAAAAAGGGAGACTTTCGCTGGACTAAAGAAGCGGAGGAAGCTTTCCAACAACTTAAACACCATCTGGCATCTCTTCCCAAACTTATCGCACCGCGACCAGGGGAAGAACTAATCATGTACTTATCGGCAACTCACGGAGCAGTTAGCGCAGTACTATTGACAGATAGGAACTCCGTCCAGACACCCGTATACTTTGTAAGCAAAGCCCTGAAGAAAACAGAGACTAACTACAGTGCTATGGAAAAGCTGGTCTTAGCTCTAGTATTCGCAGCCAAAAGGCTGCGCAGATACTTTCAAGCGCACCCAATAGCTGTAATCACTGATCAACCAATCAAACAAGTTATCTCTAAGCCTGACGCATCAGGACGCTTACGGAAGTGGAGTGTACTGTTAAGTGAGTATAACATCTCATACAGACCGCGCACTGCAATCAAAGGACAAGTATTAGCCGATTTCATCGTGGAGAAGCCAGATAGCGACAGCCCGACATCTGCAACTAAAACAGATCTACAGGAACCCTGGATCCTGTTCACAGATGGGTCCTCATGTGTAGATGGATCAGGCGCGGGCCTCATTCTTACAAATCCAGAAGGTATGGAATTCACCTACGCACTGCGCTTCGAATTCACAACCACAAACAATGAGGCAGAATACGAAGCCTTACTAGCCGGACTACGCATCGCAATCCAAATGGGTGTACGCAACCTGGAAGCAAACGTAGATTCGCGGCTAGTCGCTAACCATGTGCTAGGTGAATATGAAGCCAAGGACGAACACATGATCCAATACCTAGAAAAGACCAAGGCTTTAATTAAAAACTTTAACAGGTTCACGATAAAACAGGTGCCCAGAGGAGATAACAGGAAAGCGGATGCGCTCAGTAAAATCGCATCCACAAGCTTCGCGCACCTATCAAAATAGGTATTGGTAGAAACCCTAAAAAACAAGTCAATCTTGGAAATGGAGATATCCACAGTGATAGAAGAACAAGACCCTACATGGATGACGCCTATCATTGAATTCATCAGCAAGGGAACTCTACCACAAGATAATAAGGACGCTCGAAGAGTGCGGCGCACAGCGCAACGGTTTGAACTACGAGACAACATACTCTATCGACGCTCTTTTTTACAACATGGCTCAGATGTGTTGGACCTCTTCAAGCAGACTACGTACTTAGAGAAATCCACGCTGGATCATGCAGTATGCACTCAGGGCCGCGATCGGTGGTGGCAAGCGCTCTAAGGGCAGGGTATTATTGGCCAACTATGCATCGCGCCGCGCGCAATCTGATAAAGAAATGCAGCAATTGTCAAGTACATAGGCCAATCCCGCGCCAACCACAACAAGAGCTAACACCCATCACCTCACCATGGCCATTTTATAAATGGGGCATTGACATCGCAGGACCCTTCCCCGTAGCAGCAGGAGGAGTAAAGTTCCTCATCGTAGCCATAGACTACTTTACGAAGTGGATTGAAGCAAAGGCGGTGGTGAGCATCACAGGAAACCAAGTTAAACGCTTTGTCTGGGACAATATTGTCTGTCGCTTCGGACTACCGGGAGAAATTATATCAGACAACGGAAAACAATTCTGTGATAACCCATTCAAAGATTGGTGCGCACAATTGAACATCACAGAACACTTCGCTTCAGTAAAGCACCCACAAACCAATGGCCTAGTTGAACGCGCAAACCGCAGCCTAGGTGAAGGTATAAAGGCGCGTCTCGACAGACATAAAGGACGATGGGTGGACGAGCTTTCGCATGTCTTATGGGCGCATCGCACAACAATCAAAACTAGTACTGGCGACATGCCATTCTCCCTAGTCTATGGAACAGAAGCCGTCATACCAGCTGAGATAGGAATGCCAACTATACGCACAGCAGAGGTCAACGTCACAACAAACGACGAGGAGCGGCGCATGGACTTAGACTTACTGGAAGAAAGGCGTGAACGCGCAGCTATACGCGAAGCAAAGGCTAAGGCAAAAATGAAGAAATATTATGATGCAAAGGTCAAACACACTTCATTTAGACCAGGAGACTTTGTTTGCCGCGCTAATGATGCGAGCCACGCAGAAGACACAGGCAAGCTCGGACCAAAATGGGAAGGACCTTACGAGGTCACAGATGCGCTTGGCAACGGCGCATACAGACTGCGCGACATGGAAGGTCACGACCTAGCGCGCACTTGGAACATCTGCAACCTCAAAAGATGTTACTTTTAGGCTACGGCCATTACACAGACACCTTTGCATCCTACGAGATGCCCAATAAGTGTTTGTTTTTCTTTACTTTCCTATGAATTGTATTTTTCTTTTTCAAAAACTTGCAAGTATCAATAAAATGTTATGGTTTCTAGCTAACTCCATAGCGTACTTCACTTTATTACATACATACTTATATATGTTAATATTGTTATTTTATATTTTGCCTACATGGCGTGCATGCACTAATTAAAGACCCACGAAGGCATAAAGGATGAGTTAACCTACAAATTCACTCGTTGAGTAAGAGGGTTGCAAACCCATCAACATTGGATCACGCATCCTTGCTAAGCGCCTTACTTTTGAGACGTCGAGGTAAGCTTCACATGCACATCCCACGACGGGTGCGCATATACTAAGTACACCGTACAAGCTTAGCAAATAACGAGCCAAGACACTTGGTCAAATACTAAAACTTCGCAAACAATGTGTTGATGCATAATCTGGCGCGGGCTGGATTTAACGACTCTCCTTGGGCCGTTAGTCGTCTTCTCGAGCCCTGAGTAAACCTGTCAACAAAGAGAACCCGTTAGGAGTAGACCCGAGGCCGTAGCCCCGGGATCCCCCTCCGACGGTCAAGTTAGTATAGATGCGCGGAGCATATGAGAATTAGGTTTAGGATAACCTGTTATGTTCTGTGGTGAATGGAACCCCAACCCTATATTTATAAGGCATGGATTAGGGTTTAGGCATAGAGTTGGCCGCTGTCTGCCGGGCCTGGCCCATGTAGGATCCAGTCCGGACCATACGTCCACAAGCCCCCCAAGTTTAGTATGACATAGTGCGTGGCTATGTTATGCTAGACTTAAGTTCTGTTCATGGCCACGTAGGCCCAATCAACCATGACGGCATGGCCCATGAGTGCGCAACTCAGGTGTGCGCCTAGGACGGACTATACTGCGCAACCCACATGCCACAGTGCGCACTGGGATTGCGATTGTGATTGTCTCACAATTTTGAAGGTGGATCTCGTATGCTATATCCTGGGTAAGGGCGTACCTTTTGTACCAGTAGCGATGCAGCATAGTGCGACAGAAGACGTGCTTCTGTGGCAGAAGTGCGCGCTGTGCGCGAAAAGGATGTGCGCTGTGCGCGAACATTACATTCGTCTTTACAACCGACAAAGGACATCTCCCCTGCGGCAAGATGGTGCGAATATTTAAATTCGTCTTTGTACTGGGCTTGCAATACCTCTTACGTACGATCTGCTTCCAAATATACCTGCGTGACGCGTACGGAAACAGTGGTATCTTGTTGATACCCTGGTAGCCCCCCAAGTTGGATGGTGCTACTCGTGTAGGAGCATTTAACTTAGTTATTCAAATCCTGAAAAACACTTAATGCAAATATTAAAAGTATATGCCGCAAATCGCAACATATAAAACCTAATAAAGTAAAAGATTAGCGTGAAGCAATATATAACACAAAACATATAAGAGAGGTATTAGTGCGAATTACACCTAGCGTGAGGTTTTACAAACTATATAAGAGAAGTAACACGTAGCTAATCTGCGAACGCAGTACACTCATGGCGATTTATTGATCTTTTTTCTTTTTTATTATAATAAAAACAATGGCGCGGATGGACGTACCATGACCGCGACTAATAGTTTCGCACGCACAGACGCAGATAGATTTATCGTGACCGCAGAGACTCTAACGTTCTGTGGATGATGGCAGAGGACCACGGCTTTCGTCCAGTGCGCTCATGGCGATTGACTAGCATCGTGGTGCCTGTACGTGACAATGCGCTCATGGCGCCAGTCTGCGAAGATGTCCAAACGCATGGCCTAACGCGGGTAGATTTATCGCGACTGCGCTGTTCGCGGCTAAAATATGTGCACGAACTAATTCGCGGTGAAAAGATAGAGTAGGTCCGATCGTGCGGACTTAGTACGTTATAAGTAAAATCGTGTTTACCAAGTTTAAAAGATTTACATAAAATCTTCTTAATATTTAAAAAGATAACATATGTTGGATCGTATATATAAAAGAGGACAATAGACAAAAGACCAAGAATTATAATTCATGTTCTATTCCCTTCGAAGAAAACAAATATATATGATCTGTGTAGATGTCTACTGCAACAGCTTTTGAGTTTTGACCAAGGAAAGAATGGAAAACAATTAATGAGTTTAGGTATTAATTTTGTGTCAGTGAATAGAACAACAAAAAAGTACGATTTAGGTTTTGTTTTCGTGTCGCATCTTAAACTTGATGGTTGCGTATATTATTTTGTATCTGCGCATCGTGTACTAGCAGAAAATAAAGAAAGAATACCGGCTTTTGAACTCGATGGTTGCTTTCCGGTGATGTGAGAACATGAAACTTGTCGTGGTCCCACTGATGGCGCCAACTTGTTGATACATAAGTTGGGCGTTCCTGATTATTGGATCTTGATCTCGTACCAATTCACTTCTTAGTACTTGTTACCTGCGCACTAAGAAAATAAACAACACCGTTAGGCTTATCGAGGGATTGTCTCCCCCGATTAGACTCCGGCGTGAGAGTAAGTAATCGATTTAGGGTTGATTGGCTCCAAACGGTCAACCTAATTGACCAGGTGATGGTCAACCAAGTCAAACTGCCTAGAGTCAATGCTCCGCGGAATATAGTGTTTCCCCGGGTCGTTATGTCCCGACGAGGTGTGGATTGTAATCAAAACGGTTTCGTGATCGGGTGAATCTGGACGGGAAAAGGTTTATATTGGTTTTGAATGATTACGCTAAGGAAATACGGATGAGAACGATTTAAACACACTATATTAACAATAACGTGAAACCTAGTTAACATAAAAAACTTAAAATCAGAATTTGCTTATAAATAAGCAGAAAAATAAGCCAAACGGCTTAAATAGAAGCTATCACTTTATTTATGTTTTTGGTTTTTCTTAATTTTACAAACTACTTTTACTTACGTAACCTAAATTAAAAAACGTAGAAGTTATTTAATTAAAACGTGAGTTAAAATTAAAATAAACGCGAGCGCGCGAAATAAAAAGTGAATTTTGAGCTACGCTAACCCTACGGACATGAAAATTACATTTTTACGATCCTAATGATAAAAGAAAATTTTAGAAAAAAGAAAATTATTTTTTTGACTTTTTAATTATTTATTATTAATTAATTACTATTTTTACCTATTTAATAATACACTAAAAATTAAGAAAATATAAAATAAACCTAGAAAAATGAAATTATAATTTTGAAAAATCTAAAATATTATAAAACTATTTTTAAAATAGAAAATATATTTATTACACTATTTATCTGTTTATTATTAATTAAATACTAATTATTAATTACTTAAACTATTTTTGATTTATTAAAAATACTAAAAAGGCAAAGAAAAATCTGAAACTTTTAGGAAAATTCTAAAATATAATTAGGAACTTATGAAAAATAAAATCTACTGAAAAAGCAATCACAATAAGCAGAATGGGGCAATAAGCAATTGCAAATAAGCACTTAAAAATAAGCAAACAATGCAAATAATTATCAAAAGCTAGAATACACTACAAATAACTTCTATAAGCTTAAATAAACTTAAAACATCCAAAGAAACTAACAGATTAATCAACAACAAGCTAATAAGCAAAAATCAAAAGCTAAAAACCAAACAGTCCACTGGGCTGAATAGCAGGCCAATTTAAGCTTATCTAATAAGCTTGGAACCCAAAATAAGGTCTGGAACTCATAAGATGAGCTGGTGGGCTGTCCAAAAAGCCAAAGCTCTTTGAGTGGGGCCCACATATGTGCTTTTGGAGAGCTTATGAAATATGGCTTGTGAAGCAGCACACTGTGGTACAGAGCAAGTTTGGGTGAGGCCTTGGGCTTATGAATAAGCTAGCATGTGATAGGCTGATAAAACAAAAAGGTAACTGACTTAAAGACAAGTCACTACAGATCATGTAACAGCAAGTTAAGCAAAAATTGAGCTTGTATGGAGATTATAAGGAGCTGCTGAGGGACTTGCAAACATATGCAAGCCTGCTGATGTGCAGGGCTGCTAGGGAACCAACAGACACAAATAGCCAATTAATAAGCCATAAAAAAAACTGAACTGGGGTGGGGAACATGCAAGAGGTATAATAGGGGACCTTAAATAAGCTACAAGGTAAAGCAATTAAGTGATCATGAAAGCCTAAAAGCACTGATTAAACTAAACCATCAATTCAGTTTTCCAAATCTTAAATGTAAAAGGGAGAGAACAAAAGCTAAAATGAAGAGAGCATAAGCTTGTAAAAGCTTGTGCTTAATCTGAAAACTACCCCAATCCTTAAGCTAACTTAATGTTCTAAGCCTACTCCTAGATAAGCAGTAACCAAAAGAAAATGAACACAAGGTTAGGGGCAGGGGGTGAACGCAGCCACAAGTTGTGGTATCAACTGAGATTCTAAGTGGAAAATAAGCTAGTAAACATGAATCCTATACTACTAGTTGCTTGAAAAACCAATTTCCAAATCTAAATACCTACTGAATATTGCAAAATGGAATGAGACATGTTGGTTGCTGTATCAGTAAACAAAATGGATCAAAAGTGGGAACACTTGGTGCAGGGCAGTTGTGGCTCAGATGGGGCAACTTTGAGCTTAAATTTCAATGAGCAAATGAGCTCCAAATTGCAATTTTCTTTCTGATGTTGTTAAATAAACTACCAAAGTGTCCAAAACAACAAACTTTATCCAATTCAAAGCAATAATGAAGACTACATGTGATTATGAAAACTGTCCCATTTTCTTAGTATGCAAGTTTGGCTTTTCTCTTTTTGCACAGGTTGGACTTTTATGGAATTCTAATGGCTTAATTACTGTAACACCCCCAATTCATGGACGCAGCGGAATTCGAACTGGGTGTTACTGGACGGCACAATAGTCACAATAATAGAAAACGAACTCCAATTGAGTCGTTTTAAAAGATTTATCATTCAAATTATATAGATATCAGAGATTACGAAATGAGGTCCCAGATGGTTCCATGTTTACAAATTAAATAAGTTTTGAATGATAATAAAATTTATAGCCCTCTTGAGTATCCGTGTCCTTCCGTGCCATCCTTGATCGTCATGAACCTGAAATACATGCTTGAGAGGTCAACACAAAGGTTGAGTGGAATTCGTAGAGTTTAGTTAAATCGTTTGAACACAATAATCGTAGTGTGAGCTATAGACTCACACTCATAGTTAGAAAACAAAATCGTTATTTATTTCACTAAGCTCATACAACCAAAGCGTTAACATCGAACCAACAAAATTGGCATTATAGAAGCCCTATCAAGGTACTTTTGCCGTTATACCGCTAAATCTCAAATATAGTGCATTTGTGTGAACTCATCGTTGTTCAACACAAATGGGATTCGTCAATCCCAATAGATCTATTCACAATATTCGCGCTCACTAAAGGTAGTGACTAATGGTTCATGATATAGGGACTTCGAACATGGCAATCGTTACTTAGTGATAATAAAACATCGTCGGGTAGCATACAGTAGAAAGCATTGTGTTCGAGTAGAAAAATAATAGCATGTATTCCCCCCATGGGTTTGTAAAATAGTTAAACAATAGAAAGTGGGGCTACGAACTCACCTTAAGTTATGTAGTGAGTAGTGAATGTGATGGTTGAATCGCGAAGGTTTCTACGAGCAACCTATAATAGAATGTTGCGACTTAGGTTCGGAGTAAAGAATATAACGTAGTGCCTATATATATATATATCTTGCATTTATAGTCCATGATGTGGTATGATGTATATTGTAAGTCCTTGAAAGAAATGATTCATGAAACATGTATGTTTATATATCGTTTACTACCGTTCGGGCCGACATAATTCAGAAGTCATGTTAGTAAGCGTTCGAGGAGCCAGGACACTTTAACTCGTAAATCCACAACTCAACTCGACGGCTTACATAATGAACTCCTCACATGAGGCTCCCTACTATTGTAGTAGTTGATGAAATATATAGATATAAGTTTTGATCCGAAAAGTTACATGTCCGATACTTAAATAAACTTAGGAAAGTTTATTTGTACATGAAGATTGTTATTAGGGGTAGTTTCATAAGTCTTGAATGACCATTTTCTCTTGGTAATATCTCATGGTTTCCTTTTAGGTGAAGTAGATCCAAATTGCTTGTTCATGTTATCGCCTAATTCATTGTTTCATGTTTACGCCTATGTAAGTTGGTATGGTCATTTCGTCATGGCCTAGCCATGACCTTTGGTCCTTGTTTCAAGGTCATGAGACACAACCTTGGCTCTAGCCATGGTTGTGGTCTTGATTCTAGGTCATAAGACCCCTTTGGTCTTCATAAACCATAACCTAGATGTAATGACTTTGTCTAAAAATGGCCTGTTTTGAATTTGAAGAAATTTATCACTCGGAAAGCGTTTTCAGGGCTCGAGCTTCTTTGTTCCTGAACGAAAACGTCGTTCCGGACAACTTTCGTGTTTTAACTTTTTGATGAATCGGACCAGAAGTAGGACTTTCAAAACCCAAATTTGATCAGAATGGTATTTGGCGGTTTGCCGAAAAGTTTTGGTAACTTCAAATGGGCGTAACTTTTGACTCGTATACTCGTTTTAGGTGGTTCAAATTGCTATGGTTTCCTTGTTAAGTCCTCTACTGTAATATGTAATGATCCAATATCATAATTTTACCATTTTGGTCGTGGTTTTCCAAGAAAGTCACTAGTTTACTTGTTTTAGTAACTTGTCTTAACAATCAATTACAATAACTTGTTTTGTTCATTTTTATACATCATGGACATGCATACAAGACATAATATAGCATGAATAATAGGTAAATAACATGAACATGATTATTTAACAAGAAGCAAGTTAGGGTTTGCTTACAACTTTTGGCTTTCTACAAGAAAGGAAGTCAAGTATGGAACTAGGACACTAAACCTAAGCTTGTAAACCCTTTACCACAACTCTTGTAACCCTTGCTAGCCTTGATCTAACCCTTGTGAAAATCATTTATCTTCAGCCCTAGTAACCTTGTGTAGCTCCTAAATCAACCATGGAATCACCAAACAAACTTAAGATTCATGTAGAGAATAACTAAGCCTTGAACTTTGATATGTAACTTGTAGCTTAAAGATCAAAGGATCATGGAGCTATGATTTGTGTTGGCTCGTTTTTATGGATGAAAAGATGAAGAAGAAGGTGTTCTTGAGTGGCTATTTATAGTATGAGAAAGTTAGCTAACCATACATGGGTTAGATATTAACCATGGTTAAGTTTAGGTGAAACTTTGTGCCCAAGTTAAGATGAATGGTCAAGATTGAATCACATGGTGACTAATCCCCCCCTAAGTCGGTTGGGGCTGTGTGGTGGCCAAGTTGGTGACTTTTGGATGATATCTAAGAGTTTAAGCTAAGTTTTGACTCCGTAAAATGCTAACCGTAAGCTGTTAAGCCACGAAACTTAAAACCGGGTATCGTAGAAATACGAAACTTGGAAGAATGGTTAAACATGTCATAATACTCCATAATAAAATATGAAATGAGTGGTTGGTTCCATTTGGGTGCTCAAACCCTGCTAAAACTGGAAACACGGGTCTAAAACGCGTAATACGCAAAACGTACGAATATTGCGAAAAATTGAGAAAAGTTAAATGTAACTTTTCTAATAGAATGATAATGACTTAAAATGACTTATAATGTCTAGACTGGGCTCAGTCTAGTGTCGGTTGGTATTAAATGTCTTTTAGACATCAAACCGTAAGCCTAAAAATCAAGGAATGACTTATAAAATCAAGGAATGATTTTTGGTCAATGGAGGAGGGAAATTTATGTTGACTTTTCCAAATAAGTTGAAAACTCAAATCGTCTTAGAAACGCGGTGCAGGTATAGGCTAAGGTTACGGCTGAGTAAAAACGCTTAAAACTGAAAATTCCAGTTTTTCACGGCCGATGTTTATTTTGGTCATGTTTTTCTCAGTTATGATTTATTCTCAAATAAATCATGAGTGTGTCAAACATTTTTCTGATACGGGGAAAATTAACGCGACCGAATTTCGTTGTGCGTAGAATTTCTGAATGACGTTTTACCCTAAAACGTGTAATTCCTTAATAACTTTCACGAAAATGATCTGACGAATGTCAAACATTTAATTTGCCATGGAAATGATTTATCACTCAAGAATATCAGATAAAAATCAACTTTCGGGAAAGTTTCGGGAAAAATGAATAGTAAAAGTGAATAGTGAAATTTTCCGGGAATGGTAATTAACCTGAAATTGCGAGTTGTTACAATTACTACCTAGATGTAATACTAAACATGTTATCAGTATGATTTAAGCAATGTTACACTAAAATGCACCTATACCTATTACTTGGTAACCTGATGAACTATTATGCAAGCAGAAATGAAGTTACAATCTACTTTGACTTTTTATCAAATAACTTACCACTATTAAGGCATAACTAACCTATCCTACTCTATAGTGAACTAACTATGCAGAAAACTCAACAAAACAACAACAGGAACATCAAATAATCACCCTATCCAAACACCCCTTAAATGTCACAGTTTGACATTCTTAACTCTAAATCTTGATTTTTAAAACTGAGACATATAATATGATGATGAAATAAGCTATGACTAACCTAAATAAGCACTACTGAGCTGGAAATAAGCACCTAAGTGAGGTAAATAAGCAAACACTATTTTTTTTGCATTTTTCTGATCATTTGAAAACTTTAAGCAATATTGGAAGGGAACAATTTAAATGAAAGAACAGGCTCACAACAAGCATTATATGAAACTGAATAAGCAATGAAACTTTAATAATAAGCAGTCGTATAAACTGAATCCTACAGTGATTTATTAAAAAGATGAACTTTTATTGAATTTAAAGAGTTTTACAACTGAGATTTAAAGCTTAACATTAATAGAAAAATTAAACTAAACCTAATTTTACACTACATTTACTACTTCCTAATATTAAAACCTAACTGCCAAAAAATGGCATACATAATAATCTATTTATACTAAATTAACTAGGGTTTCATCATTCTCTCTTGTTCCTGTGACCTTCCCACTTTTTGTTTGAGCCTTTGGATGATCTCTGAATGATCTTGGCCGTTCACCTCAATTTTGGCGGGAAAATAAGGTCTTGCAATTTGGCAGATAGTTCTTTGGCATGGGGGGCAAGGGTTTGTAATTTTGTGGTGGAAAGGTGAGTTAGGGGTTGAGTGTGGCAGGGTAGAGGGTGTAGAGGTGATGATTGTGTTTGGGTGTGGGCTATGGCAGGGAAGTAGCAGCAGGGTTCACGTGGTATTGTTTGAGGATGGAGGGGTCAAAGGAGGGTCAAACCCTGGGTGGGTATAAAAAACGGGGGTGTGGTAAATTATTATTGATGGTGGGCTTTTGAAAGGTTGGGCTTGGGTAGGGGTTTAGTATTTGGTGGATCAGGGAAAAGGGTGTTGGGTTTTATTTTGGATTTGGGATAGTAATACTAGGTCCATTTGGTTTGTAGAAGTTTAATCACAAGGACCAATTTCGTAAAAGCTGAAATTAAAGGGACCATTCATGCCATTTTTTCAAACTTATTCCAAGGATAAAACATGCCAAGTTTAAGTAATATAAGGAACCTTAATGAAAATTTTCCATTTTAAACATCCGGGGACCAAATATGCCAAAATTTAAAGTTGAGGGACCATTTTTGTAAGTTTTCAAAACTTTTCACCCAAGGATTGTTTTTGATAACATTTGACTTTTCAATGCCTTGGGTTGACTTTTCTTTTATTTTAAACTCCCAGGGACTAGTTTTGTAAATTTATGAAATTTGAGAGACTGAAACTGCCAATTATGCAAACTTTGTTCGTTTTTCATTTGTTTTTAAACATTTTGCATCTAAAACATATAAAACACAATTCCTGGAATAATTTTAGTATTTTGATGCGTTTCTGGGTGTTTTTGGATGTTTTGGCAGTTCAGATACGATAAAAATGATGAGTATTTACACACTCATCAAGGGTTCTCGTAGAGAGTTAGGGTTTGTATCTCGTACCTTTGAATGAGAGATGTCATTCCTTATATAGGGGCTGAAACCGTGTAGGTTTCTTGCTCCTTACTCTTCGCACGCGTAGTGCTTATCCGGGTTAAGGATATCTATTCCATGAATAGAAGATCCTTATCGCATGCCCGGTTAGTTTGGTTGGGCTTTGGGCTTCGTGAGCCCAAGCCGTTATTATTATGGCCCGTCATTCGTTATGATAGCCCACTCGTGGTGGGTTTGGGCCGAGTAATGTTTATCATTTGGGCTCGTGGCCCATATATAAACTATACGTCATCACCAAAAACTCCTCATATACACCAAAAACTCCTCCGGATAGGGGTTAATGGCTAGGCGGTTGGCATCAAGAGTCTGCGCATCAGCTAGCCTATAGGAACCGGGTGCGGGGCGCCCATCCCTTGGCAATGTATCCTGAGTATAAAACTCGTAGGGCGATGGAAAGACTACATCATCAACCCAGAAAAAATGCTCCCTCCAATGTTTGAGGGAGTCTACTTTCTCAGTGTAACACTGAAGCGCCCCCGGGCGCTTCGCAAAAGATACCCACCCATTTGACCACGTCGTGTGGTAAAATGAGCGGAAGAGGGATATGGTAGGTTCTATCGCAAGTAAACGACAGTTTACTTCAAAATTCGACACCTTAGCCGTACCTATACAGTGCAGCTGTGAGATGTGAAGGCGATAGTGGTTGAGCAAATCACTCAGAAAGATAGAAATTGGCACGCGATAATTCGCGTACTCAAAAAATTTTGTGTATAAACCTATTTTCCCTTCGGGGAAATCAGCTATACACGCGTCTACGTCTGGAGCCTCTGGACGCACGTCCAACGGAATAAAATAATCAGACGAAAACTCGGTGACATCGTCAACCGTCATCGCAGAGCGAAAGTCCCCTAATTGAGCAACCATTTTCATCTATTTACTAGTATAACGCACCTACAGAAATGCTTATTTGCGAAAAGATAGCTTTTGAGCGAAAGAAAATGGTGAAGTGTGTGTTTTACTGTGTGTAATCGCAAAAGTGGGGCGGTAACTATTATATAGGGAGGAAGAAAACCCTAGATTACCCCCACGTGGATCCCACTCACAAAAATGAGTGGCTAGAAACGAACCGGCGCATGCACTTTTTCCCGATTTACGAGGGCTACGTGGACACCACCCCCATTTTTCGAGGTACCCTTTTTTGAGATATTATTGACTAGGTACATTGTACTTTCAAAATGGGCGGTAATATTTCAATAACTTCCCGCCACACTTCCCGCTGTTCATATTAGTCTAGCGTCCGCGGCTACGAGCCACGCACACTAGACTGGGGGGACATGATGACGTATAGTTTATATATGGGCCACGAGCCCAAATGATAAACATTACTCGGCCCAAACCCACCACGAGTGGGCTATCATAACGAATGACGGGCCATAATAATAACAGCTTGGGCTCACGAAGCCCAAAGCCCAACCAAACTAACCGGGCATGCGATAAGGATCTTCTATTCATGGAATAGATATCCTTACCCCGAATAAGCACTACGCATGCCATGAGTAAGGAGCAAGAAACCTACACGGTTTCAGCCCCTATATAAGGAATGGCATCTCTCATTCAAAGGTACGAGATACAAACCCTAACTCTCTACGAGAACCCTAAATCGATTACTTACTCTCACGCCGGAGTCTAATCGGGGGAGACAATCCCTCGATAAGCCTAATGGTGTTGTTTATTTTCTTAGTGCGCAGGTAACAAGTACTAAGAAGCGACTTGGTACGAGAGCAAGAGCCAATAATCAAGAACGCCCAACTTTTGTATCAACACAATGCAAGTATAACACTTAAAGTCACGCACTTAAGACACTTGGTCAAATACTAAAACTTCGCAAACAATGCAAGTATAACTCTTAAAGTCACGCACTTAAGACACTTGGTCAAAAACTAAAACTTCGCAAACAATGCAAGTATGCCTCTTAAAGTCACGCACTTAAAACACTTGGTTAAATAAATTGGCAAACAATGCAAGTATATTTTAAGTCACGAACTTAAACAACGAAAAGGTATCTTATTCAACATTTATTCACAAAATTTACAAAGAAAAGATACATAAATATACAAACAGCCTACACACTATGGCGATGCTCAGGACTATCTTGCGGAGCAGAAGAACTCCCCGCTTCCTGAAGCTTTCTAAGAAGCAAAGCATCATTGGGAGATACAGTGGGAACACTCACTGGCACACCATCAGACCTGGGGATGTGCGCAGCACCAATACCACACATCACTGCCTTACCCTTGATGCCCTTCTTCTGAGCAGCCCTTTGCTCGTGACGCTCCAGAACCTCTTTCAAGGGAATCTCCTTTTCAAGAGCTAAGGGTTTGAGGATGTCGCGAGGCCGTGCGAACACAGGAATCTGCAGCTGCGACACATCAGGCTTCAAATAGTAATCTGATTGCCCTTCCCCATTCTCTCCGAGGTGGCGCTGCAATGTCAACCCCGCCATAAGTACATCTATGGGGCCGTCTTGGTCGCGCTCCAACCTCCCAATGTGCGGCAGCTCGAGGACCTTCAACCCCGCCATAGCCTGCATCAGCTCATCATATGCAGTAGCACTATACCCAGGGACTTCCGCCAAGTCCTTCTTCAGCAGCTTGGCCTCATGGAGATCCTCCATAGCCTGCGATCTCCCACGAGCTACCGCGCAGTGAACAACCTTCCCAAAGGCCTCTAATACCTCTTGGGACTCAAGAGTACCCATTGCTGCCAGACGCAGCCCGTGGCTAATCAACCACCTACATCAACAAAGATAAGCTGTGTTAGTAACAAGCATAGCAACATAAAATATTAAAGGAGAAAAGCATAAAAGAAATACCTGCGCTCAGCAATGGTCGACATCAAGTGAGGATATAACTCCTCATCATACTCGATGCTGAGGCCGCGCAGCTTGTCCTCCTGCGCTTGGATAATCTTCATCATATCCTCCTTAAACTTGGTGATATTGGCGAAGTGCTCCACCTTCTTCTCATCTAAGAAACGCACAGCCCAAGTCAAGTCAGACTTATAATGATGAAGCTCCCCACGCGCCTCCTTCACCTCAGCCAACGCAGATAGCTTCTCATGAGTAAGCTTCTCAGCATATACCCGCGAGGCCTCCAACTCCACCTGCGCATCAGCCAACTGCGCACGAAGCCTCGCCAGCTCCTCATCCTTCTGGGCGAGAGTGCTGCTCTCCCCAGCATACTTCTCCCTCAACTGAGCCACCAGCTCAGCCTGGCGCGCAGCAGTCGCAGCCAGCTCATCTATCAACGGCTGTGCCTCTCTACCCTCATCCACCTTGGCTTTCCCCTCCTTGTTTTCATTCTACGGAGAGGAAACCACATCCACGAAGACTCCATCATTCTTCGCGGCATCATCCCTACAAGTCATAAAAGAATGCAGTTAGTATCGCGACAAGTAATATACAATAAATTAGATATGGACGCAGACACTTACAGAAAGGGAGAAGCCTCAGCAACCTTCTTATCCGCGCCAGAAGCGGATGCCTCCTCTGCAGACGACTCCGTATCCCCAATGAGGTAGCGACGTCTCTTCTTGGGGCCACTGGTTCCAGCTTCTCCCTTTCGCTTGATATTGCTCACCACCTCCTCCTTCAGCACCTCCTCGGGCTTAAGGATCTCAATGCTGTCGGAGGACTCAGCACGCGCCTCCTCTTGCGCCACCTCCACAGCGGGCGGCACGCTCTGAACGGGCGCCACCTGGAGCGGCGGCGTGTTCTCAGGGACAACCTCGGGTAACACAGTCACGTGACCCTCAGTTGCCTCCAGCAGGGGCTGCTCACCCTCCCTCAGAGGTCGCACCCCTATCGTCACTTGCTTCGGCTTATCCAGCTTGACGACGGCGAATAGATCCATCTCTGCGCACATAAACAAAAACAACAGACAAAAAGGTTAGATATTAAAAGCGCGCATATGAAAAAACTTACTAAACTTGAAGAAGAAAGGACAAACACCCACCCCGGCCATCCTCACTTATGAAAGTGGGCACCTCGTCAGCAGCGTCAAAATAATTGCGACTCAACCCCGTATACACCAAAAATTCCTCCGGATAAGGGTTAATGGCTAGGCGGTTGGCATCAAGAGTCTGCGCATCAGCTAGCCTATAGGAACCGGGTGCGGGGCGCCCATCCTTTGGCAATGTATCCTGAGTATAAAACTCGTAGGGCGATGGAAAGACTACATCATCAACCCAGAAAAAATGCTCCCTCCAATGTCTGAGGGAGTCTACTTTCTCAGTGTAACACTGAAGCGCCCCCGGGCGCTTCGCAAAAGATACCCACGCATTTGACCACGTCGTGTGGTAAAATGAGCGGAAGAGGGATATGGTAGGTTCTATCGCAAGTAAACGGCAGTTTACTTCAAAATTCGACACCTTAGCCGCACCTATACAGTGCAGCTGTGAGATGTGAAGGCGATAGTGGTTAAGCAAATCACTCAGAAAGATAGAAATTGGCACGCGATAATTCGCGTACTCAAAAAATTTCATGTATAAACCTATTTTCCCTTCGGGGAAATCAGCTATACACGCATCTACGTCTGGAGCCTCTGGACGCACGTCCAACGGAATAAAATAATCGGACGAAAACTCGGTGACATCGTCAACCGTCATCGCAGAGCGAAAGTCCCCTAATTGAGCAACCATTTTCATCTATTTACTAGTATAATGCACCTACAGAAATGCTTATTTGCGAAAAGATAGCTTTTGAGAGAAAGAAAATGGTGAAGTGTGTGTTTTACTGTGTGTAATCGCAAAAGTGGGGCGGTAACTATTATATAGGGAGGAAGAAAACCCTAGATTACCCCCACGTGGATCCCATTCACAAAAATGAGTGGCTAGAAACGAACCAGCACATGCACTTTTTCCCGATTTACGAGGGCTACGTGGACACCACCCCCATTTTTCGAGGTACCCTTTTTTGAGATATTATTGACTAGGTACATTGTACTTTCAAAATGGGCGGTAATATTTCAATAACTTCCCGCCACGCTTACCACTGTTCATATTAGTCTAGCGTCCGCGGCTACGAGCCACGCACACTAGACTGGGGGGACATGATGACGTATAGTTTATATATGGGCTACGAGCCCAAATGATAAACATTACTCGGCCTAAACCCACCACGAGTGGGCTATCATAACGAATGACGGGCCATAATAATAACGGCTTGGGCTCACGAAGCCCAAAGCCCAACCAAACTAACCGGGCATGCGATAAGGATCTTCTATTCATGGAATAGATATCCTTACCCCGGATAAGCACTACGCGTGCGAAGAATAAGGAGCAAGAAACCTACACGGTTTCAGCCCCTATATAAGGAATGACATCTCTCATTCAAAGGTACGAGATACAAACCCTAACTCTCTACGAGAACCCTAAATCGATTACTTACTCTCACGCCGGAGTCTAATCGGGGGAGACAATCCCTCGATAAGCCTAACGGTGTTGTTTATTTTCTTAGTGCGCATGTTACAAGTACTAAGAAGCGAATTGGTACGAGAGCAAGAGCCCATAATCAGGAACGCCCAACTTTTGTATCAACAGCTACAAACTGATTCTGGTCGGACACAAATTTCTTGTCCCTTTTAGAAAATGGGCTGGACAAAACGAGTAATTTCATATGAAATTTCTTTAGAGCTTGAATGACAATGATAATAGTTCTGATGTGAATATGGTTCTTGCGGTTGGTGAACAAGCAATTAAGATCAAGAAAAGAAGGCATAGTAGAGGTGAGGATTTTAGCTTTCGTTAAGCAATGGTTAAGGCTGATTTTTGGCTTTTGCGGACGACTTATTCTCTCTGTATTGGGATAGGTGTTAGGGTTTCTAATAATTTGGCTCAAACTTAATAACACATTGCTAAAGTTTCTTGAGTTTTTGTAACTCTCTAGGTCGTCTTGGTGGGGGTGCTCTTTCTTAATACTTTGTAAGGTAGCATTAATCGTATATTATCATAGACTCATAGAGTGCTAGAGGTGATTCAAGAGAGTGGGAGATGGATAATAAGTCGACCCAAGTAACTGTGTTACAAATTGATTTGGCCCGTGACAGCTTTCTTGTCCCTTTATGGTTAATGTCGTAATGAGTAGATTCGAGTCGGGTCAAAGTGAGTAATTTTAGTAGAAAATGGCTGGGTTGGATTTGGTTCATAACTCGTTTAAATTCCATTTTAGGAAATAAACTTTTGTTCGGATCAAAACGCGTTGGTTGGTTAAACGCTATATATGTCACAAACATTTTGGACAATGGCAACACAACTCATCATGGTGTTAACATATCTTTTATACGCATCAGCTTTAAACGGAACATTATCTGGTTCAGCCGCATTAATTGGAACAAGTTATGGTGTTCAAATTGCTATTGTGATATCAACATTCGTCTAAGCTTTTTGGGTTAAAAAAATTTGAAATAATATTCAACTTTATGCAGTGGGGCGACCCTATTACCACATTTCCATTTCCTGATATGCTCGCGGGTTACATTTACGACAATGTACATGGGTCCTGCTTATTTTCTCACATTTCTTGTTCTTGCTTGTGTATGCGGTTCAGACACCATATGGAGCTTGATTTTAATCTTCAGAATTTGAACCGTTTACGAAATGCTTTATGCTGATAGTTCATTCCGTTTGTTGATAATAAATTCAAATGATATGTTTTCTAATTCTGGCCACATATATCATGAGTTCTGTGTGTTTGTTGTAACTATGTAGAAGGAAGTACATGAGTTCTTTTGTTACGAGCTTATGAATACTAGTATTTGTCACATTAAAATTTATCTTTTTTCCATGATTTTTTGTATGAAAAACATTCTCGAAGATCGATCAAATTATACTTTCGATCTGGTGAGAGTATTTCTTAACTGTTACTGTTTGGAGGCAGTGGCGGAGCCAGAAAATGTGATCACGGGGGGCAACGAGCAAAATTTTAAATAACATGTTGTGTCATTTTTTAACGTAATTTAAACAAATCGGGTCGGACTTAATATAAAGGCAACAAAAGTGCTCTAGTACGATGCAATTAACACTAAGTATAAGTTTAGGTGTCGAAAAAAAATTTAGGTTTGGCATTTTCAGCTATTTTATCATAAAGAAAATTAAATACTAAGTACGTAAAAGTCGTGTCAAAGTGCTCAAAATAGTTTAACAAAACGACATGTATATATACCAAAATTGTGGAAAACATTTGACAAACTCAATGACGCTAACAGATTAAAACTAATATGCTCATATTGATACAAAATCATGCTAAAACATAAAATTGTATACTACTCCGTATTTGATTATTCATGGTTTACACCATCTGAAAATTCCAATTTATTAGTAACATACGAACATAGTACAATATTAAATTATACAAACCATTCGTATACTTTGGAAAAGAGAGAATATATAAATATCATTTTTTTAACCCATTATTGGCCCACTTCCCACCACCCTCACCCACTTTCACAGTTCCCCATTGTGTCATCTTCTTCATATTTTTCTTCTTTCATATTTTTCGACTTAAAAACTCAGTGAACAAAGATTTTTTTTGCATTAGAGAGCACTCTAAATTTGGGAAAGCTTAGAGCGATGAGGGCACTTTGATTTATTGAGGGAAGGCATTGGACTTTTTTCACATCAATATTTCTTTATTTACTGTACATTTTATGTATCCGCAAAAACTTGGTTGGGGGCATCGCCCCCCACTACTAATGAGGTGGCTCCGCCCCTGTTTGGAGGTAAGTTTCTAAGGTCATCTCCAATGTACCTTTTGAACTAAAATAGTGTAAAAACTTGCAAAAATGGTCTCCAATGTTAGCACTAAACACCACACTATTTTAGTGCAATGGATAGTGAACATATAAAATGCACTAAATATGCATTACTATTCATTGCACAAAAACACTATTCATTCTATTAAAACATTGTATTATACTTATATACTAAAAGGCAGTGAGAAACACTGTAGCAACACTGTAGCAACAGTGTTTGCTACAGTAGTGATAACAGTAAATATGTGAGCATGGTACTGTAGCACTGTTACTGTAGCAACGTTTTTTTTTTTTTTTTTTTTTTTTTACTTTTTTAATTTTTGACCCTGAGGTTATATATTTAACAAAAATAGTACCTCAGGTTAAATTATAATTTCAAAGATAATCCTAAAGGACTAACTTTGCAACATATCGATCCCGTTAAAAAATACTGTTCATTTGTAAAAAACACTGTTCACCAATTTTTTTTTTTTTTTTCTTTCTACACCACCTCTGGTTAATTTTTAATTTCAAGAGTACTTGCGGTTATAGATCTTTTGCAAATTTAGTACTTAATAACAAAAATAATTTTTTTCAATCGTTTTATTTCGAGGTTAGATTAATCACAACATTTCCGCAGCAACGCGCGGGTACCCCCGCTCGTTTTTACTAATCCTTTGATATTTAATACAGTATAAAACATAAAAACTAGTTTATATATATATATATATATATATATATATATATATATATATATATATATATATATATATATATATATATATATATATATATATATATATATATATATATATATATATATAAGTTTAGCATTAATATCATCAAAATGAGCTCAATATTGATATAAAATATTTAATTTATTTTTCTATTTATTGCACTCTCATGTATTTTATAGATTTTAAAGATAATTAGTGCAAATATATAGTGTATACATTGGAACCTAGGAAGCACGGACACTCCAAAAACCTCGGAGTGGCAGTGTCGGACACGTGTCGGACACGGACACGCCTCGGACACGGCTCGGACACGTGTCTGACACGCACGTGCCGTGTTCCACGTGCTGTTTGGGCCGGACACGGATTTGGACACAGCTGGACACGGATTTGGACACGGCCGGACACGGATTTGGACACGGTCAAAATCGGTCAAGCATCCCTCTGATGTGCCATTCGCGGTCTAAGGTTTAGGACATAGTCACAGGTGTTATGATGTTCGCGGTGGTGATGTTTTCCGATGAAACCATTTTGAAGAGGGAGAAGAAGAAGAAAAATGTTAAAGAAATATAGTTGTCAGCTCATGTTAACTTAATTCTCTAAATAGTCTATTACTTTTGGGCCCATTTAATAACACAAATGGGCTAACTTTAAATATACAAATGGTCCATTGTTCTTTTTCTTTTCCCTTGGCCTAGTTAATAAGACAAGACCAAATATTAAATATAAAGATATAGCTAAAACAAAATGTAATTTTTGCAACATTTGTATTAAATATATAATTAAAAATATTAAATATAATAATAATTCCCGTGTCCACGCCGTGTCGTGTCCTATATTTTTAGATTTTGCCGTATCACCGTGTCCGTGTCCGTGTCGGACACCGTGTCCGTGTCCGTGCAACCTAGATTGGAACACATTTTATTTGGTGCAAGCATATTCCAATTTGATACCTTCTTTGCACTATTTTAGTGTAAACTTTTGGTGTCAACATTGGAGATGCTCTAATGCTTAAGACTGAAATAAGATAACTATGAGGCCCTGAGGGGTGTTGAGGTTCATGTATTGCCTTAGCCTAGTTTGATTGCCACAAGATGAATGAATAATAGTTCAAATGCATAATTTTCATGTCTTAGCTTGACGACATTATTCTTCTCCAATCGAAACTTGTAATATGTATTCTTAACCAAATTTTCTTAGCATTTTATATTTAGGATAAATTGTTGTACAGGTGAAATCCAACTCCATTTGCATTGCCACTAATTGACTTATACTTTGATTTGTCTCATTTTTCTCATAGTTTCAGACTTTCAGCTAAACTAATTTTTTTTAATAGCATATACGCCATATATAATATAGATCAAAACAAAAATGTCGTCTCTAGTACAATGTATTGCCTAGTTACTGTTTTGAAAAAAATAAGTTCTAGTCCCACATCGGTCAAAGTAACAACCTAATATACCATTTGTGCATGTGATTAACGCAGGTTTGGATCCATTATTTATATTGCTGGTTCTTCATCATGGTATTGTTAAATTAGAAATTTTCTAACAATTGCCTTGTTGAAGAGCATGCAACCAATATCACGTCTTAACTTTTTCTTTTTTGCACCCTCCTCGAATCTACATAAAACTACAAGTCCTCTTAACTTTTTTTTTTTTTTTTTTTTTTTTTTTTTTCCTTCCTTCCTAATTTGCACCCAACTACAATTTAACAATGGCCAAATGATTAAAAAAAATCATACTTGCCACCATTTCTTTTTATAAGTAGCGAACAAATGTTTTTGCTTTTTAAAATACTTTTCTTTCAAATTCAGCTTTTTAGGGTATTTTGCAAAAAAATTAGACATTTTTGCCCCTCTTAACTAATAGAAATTTTTTCCCCCAAAAAGCAAAAATGTCACATAATACCTTAAAAAAGATAAATTTAGAAATCATTACAAGCTTAGATAGCTTATTACTGTTACAACTTAAAATAACTGACATCGGGGACAAACGCTAGTTTTAAATGTCTTTTTTTACAACAGTTCTGATTATTCATCACTTCCAAAATGTGCACCAAAACAAACAATGATTATTTTTCGAGTTTGAACTTTGGATGGGTCACTTGTGAAATAGACTGGATCATGATGAATTATTACGAATAGCATGTAAGCTAAAGGCCCTAGTACTAAGATTCCAGTCCCACATCGGTCATAGAAACAAAATTTTGCTAGCTAATATACCTTGATGTAGATAGTTTACATGTGTTGAGATTAGTATTTATTGTGGTTCACCATTAAGGTTGTTGATAAATAAAAAAATTTATCAAAACTGTGAACAGTATATAGTTTGTCTTTTCTAGTGTAGTTAGTAATTAGTGTGTACTGTGTTACCATATTACGTAGTTGTAACCTGATAAGTACATGGAAAATCTTTTGACTTGATAATTGTACAACATGTTATAAACTGTTTCTGGTCGAACAAAAGTTTCTTGTCCCTATTCGAAAATGGGCTGGACAAAACGAGTAACTTCGATATGAAGTTTCTTTAGAGCTAAAATGACAATGATGATGGTTCACATTCGCTCACTTACGCTGTCCCCCCTCAGCTCACCGGATGGGAATGAATGGGAAGACTAGAGTAGTCTCTTCATTAGCCGGAAGGAATTAGTCTCCACTAGCCTCATTCGAAGAACGAACAAGAAAAGGCTTACTGTTTAGGTAAGATAGATCGATGTGGTCCAATGGCTAAAGCTCTGCCAGCTTCTTGCAGACTTGCTTCTCTTTAGGCTCCGAGTTATTTTTTTTTTTTTTTTTTTTTTTTTTTTTTTTTTTATGGTGAAATTCTTCTTCGCCACTAGTGGCCAGTAGTGGCCATGTCTCCGGATCTCTCGAATTTCCCTCAGCGCACTCGATCTACCTATCTTTCTGAGTTTGATTGGTTTTGATGTGAATATGCTTCTTGTGGTTGGTGAACGTGCAATCATGATCAAGAAAAGAATGCCTAGAAGAGGTGAGGATTTTAGTTTTCGTTAAGAAATGTTTAAGGCTGAGTTTTGGCTTTTGCGGACGACTTATTCTCTCAGTATTTGGGCAGGTGTTAGGGTTTCAAATAATTTGGCTCAAACTTAATAACACGTTGTTAAGTTTCTTGAGTTTTTGTAACTTTCTAGGTCGACTTGGTGAGGTGCTCTTTCTGAATACTTTGTAAGGTAACATTAATCGTACATTATCATAGAGTGCTAGAGGTGATTAAAAAAAGTGGGAGATGGATAATAAGTCGACCCAAGTAACTGTGTTACAAACTGATGTGGGCCGGGTATTGCCCGTGACAACTTTCTTGTCCCTTTAGGAAAAAAGTTATGGGGTTAATGTCGTAATGAGTCGATTCAGGTGTCGATTCAGGTCGGGTCAAAGTGAGTAATTTTAATAAAAAATGGCTGGGTAGGATTTGGGTCATAACTCGTTTAAAGTCCATTTTAGGAAATAAACTTTTGTTCGGATCAGAACGCGCTGGGTTGGTTTAACTGAAGACAAGTAAGAATTCACCTTGAGCGAATTTCGACCCTGTTTGACTCGTTGGATTCATCCTTCCCTTTTTACTTTTCAGCTATAGTTAACTTTACGGGCTTTATAGATTGTTAAAGAATATAGGAATTTGCTGCAGACTAAACGCTATGTCACAAACGTTTTGGACAATGGCAACACAACTCATCATGGTTTTAACATATCATATATACGCATTATCTGCTGCAATCGCATTACTTGGAACAAGTTATGGTTGTTCAAATTGCTATTGTGATATGAACATTCGTCTAAGCTTTTTGGGTTAAAAAAATTTGAAATAATATTCAACTTTATGCAGTTGGGCGACCCTATTACCACATTTCTATTTCCTGATATACTCGCGGGTTACATTTATGATACATGGGAAGCTAAGCAAGGTACGACAATGTACATGAGTCCTGCTTGTTTTCTGTTCACATTTGTTGTTATTGCTTGTGTATGCGGTTCAGACTCCATCTTGAGCTTGATTTAACCCTCGGAATTTGAACCATTTACCAAATTCTTTACGCTGATGGTTCATTCCGTTAGTTGATAATCAATACAAATCATATGTTTTCCACATAATCACGAGTTCTATCTGTTTGTTTTAACTAAGCAGAAGGAAGTACATGAGTTCTTTTGTTATGAGCTTATAAATACTTGTATTTGTCACATAAAAATGTATCTTTTTCCATGATTTTTTGCATGAAAAACATTCTTGATAATCGGTCAAAATACACTTTCGATCTGGTGAGGCTATTTCTCGATTGTTGTTGTTTGGATGTAAGTTTCTAGTGCTCAAGACTGAAATAAGATAACCCTGGGGGGTGTTTAGGTTCATGTTTTGCCTTAGTTTGAATGCCAGAAGATGAATGAATAATAGTTCAAATGCATAATTTCCAAGAGTGAGTAGAAAACAAGTCGATATGGTGGCTTGACGACATTATTCTTCTCCAATCGAAACTTGTATATGTATTCTTAACCAAATTTTCTTAGCATTTTATCTTTAGGATAAATTGTTGTACTGGTGAAATGCGACTCCAATTGCATTGCCACTAATTGACTGTACTTCGATTTGTATAGGTCCGAACAAAATGTTGTCTCTAGTACAACCGTTTACAACGTATTGCCTAGTTACTGATTTGAAAAAATAAGTTAAGGCCCCACATCGGTCAAAGAAACAAAGTAATCCTAGCTAATATACCATTTGTGCTATGGCTCACACAGGTTGGACTTGGTATTCATGTTGCTCGTTCTTCGTCCCAAATTTACAAATGACACTTACTGTTGAAGAATCCGCAACCAATACCACGTTTAACTTATTATTTTTCCCTCATACTCTGCTCGAATCAACATAAAACTATAAGTCTTCTTATTTTTATTTTATTTTTCTTTTCTGCACTCTGCTCGAAGAATCAACATAAAACTATATGTCTTCTTATTTTCATTATTTTTTTTTCTTTTCCACACTTTGCTCGAATCAACATAAACTATAAGTCTTCTTATTTTATTTTATTTTTCTTTTCCGCACTCTGCTCGAATCAACATAAAACTATTTGTCCTCTTATTTTTAATTTATTTCATTTTTTTTCTAATTTGCATCCAACTACAATTACCACAATATATCAACTAAGAAAATAACGACAATAAATGTTCTCAACTCTTTAACGGGTTGAGTTATAATCACGGTGGCTAGTTTTTTAGTTTAACGGGGTCTACCCCCTAGGTAGTACTTTTTTGTTTTTTTTTTCTTTTTTACTTTTTCAGTTTTGTCGTTTAGTGCTTTTTTTTTTTTTTTTTTTTTTTTTTTTTTAATTTTAAATGTTGTGTGTTGTGTTTAAAAAAATGTATTGTATATGTATAATATTTTGTATATTTGTGTTTAATAATGTTTTGTATATGTATAATGTTTTGTATAATTATTTTGTTTGTATAATAGCACGTTAAATATTACCACGTTAAATAACTGCAACAACTGTTATTATTAAATTAAACGACAACGTTATACATATTATTTAAAAACAACAACATCTACGACATATGAAGATTATTCATCTCATTTAAAAGATCATGGAGCCGGGCACTTGACTGACAAGCGTGATCATCAGGATTCTTTGCCATTTCTAACTCCATTTCCAGCGCCTTTATTCTTGCCTTCAACAACTTGTTCTCATTTTTTGTAGCAACGCAGTTTGAGCAATGTGTTGAAGAAGAGGGTTGATTAAAGTGCTCTGCTTCAAATTCATCTTTCCACGCGAAGTATCGACACCCATAGTCTTTTGTACCTGGCTGTTACATGTTAAGAAAATAATAAGAAATGTATTTTTAACAAACAAATTATTTACATAACTAAGCAAACGTATGATTATTTACCACTGAAAGAGGACATGCATAAAACAGTCGCCCACGACTACCATCTTGCCAGGATTTCCGTTCTACAATAAATCCTCTATTACATCGGCACCAGAAAAGATTTCTTTGGCTCATCTGACCAAAGAATTTGCAAAATAATTTATATCAGCAATCAATAATGTTATTACTAATTTAAACAAAGTAATAATAACTGGTGCAAAACTAACACTCTACAAAAAAACAGACTTTTAAGTTTCAAGCAATTAACATTTAAACGATGTTGAATAATCATTTACAAGATTTTCAAACAATTTACATTTAAATAAATGAATAATCATTTACAACATTTACAAACAATTTACATTTAAATAAATGAATAATCATTTACAACATTTACAAAATACATCGATGGTTATATATTGCATCCCATTCGTTTGCAACTGGCTGTTTGAACCACCTCCATTGTCGGTGGTAATGTGGTAGATCTGAATCTCTGTCTATATTGAGACAAATGTAATGAGCACCACTGTTCTCCCCCACACGCGCAATTACAATGGGGTCAATTCCATGTGATAAGTTTGGAGCAGAAAATAGGGGTAAACATGTGAACCAACCATGACGGTCTATATATACAAGAGGTCGGCGAATAGCTGAAGCGATGACCAGACCGTTATGTGACATCGTCATCCAGTAATCTTCAAGCGCTGGTCCATTAAACCAGTTTAATGTATCGCGAAGGTGGTAAAAGTCTTCTTCCCCCACATACTCACGTAAGTTACACTATGTCTTTGTAACTCTTCCATTAACATGTATCTAGCATCGGCCCACCTATTTTGGTCATGCACAATCCAATGGGCAATGCACCGAAACCCACAATTTCTGTCACCCTCCACATTATTTATACTTATTACCTGCGAACGGAAAATCTCTGAAATGCGATCAATAAAATCCTCGCTATCCTTATCTCCAACGTAAAATCTGTGTCTTATTTTTTGACCCGTGTACGAACTATGTCTCGCAGGTTCTTTGGCGCGTTTCGGGACTTTCGTGGATCTTGAATTTGTGCTTCTTCGGTGATTCATGGTTGGCACATCATTCAAGTCATTCAAGTCCGGAACTTCATTCAAATCCGGGACTTGTGTAGCCTTGCCCTTTTTGTCCTTTGCGCTCGGACGTCTACGGGTATTTTTTTGAATAGCTGGTTCACGTGTGTCAGCAGATTCAGGTTGGAATATATCTTTTAACTTCGTTAACATATTCTTCTTGACAAACGATGTTGATTTGCTAAAAATATTCTTGAATTGTCGCATGCCATCGTTAAACGAAGTATTGTCATCATCATCATCATCACCACCATGTTCGCTGGAAGAGCCATCTTTATTCGGGGGCCTATTGATAACAGGCCACGGAACAGATAGGGTTCTCCAAAAAATATCAACTCGTTCCAGTGGAATGGGGCGTCCTGGATTCAATTAAAGTGGCTTGTATAAATTACTGATATTAATGTGGAAAACAACTTGATAGTTATAAATTTAATATACTTACCATGAATAACATAGATTCGCATCTCGTGAAAGCATGGTAGTCCGTATATTGCCCGATTCTTATGGCTACATTCTTCTGGGGTGATATTCAGGTGGAGTTCTTTGTGCATGAGGTTCAAAGCATGTTTAGAAACTTTATACGTTAATTCATGAAATAGTGGTACATCACACTTAATTAGTTTCTCGTTCATGCTTCTATTGAAAGTCTCTTTTATCGCATCTTCTTGCGTAATGAGAATCTTATCGACCGACCTCAACAACCTGTCTAATTTGGACTGTGTGCCGTCCAAATATAATTTTAACAACGCGTGGTGAGCCTCAACTCTGCACGTTGTTGTCTGGCCGTAGGATTTATATCGGTCGGTAATATACGAGACAAACACGGGTGCGTAATCTTGCACCCAGTTATGCAGATACAAAGCGACATCTAAAAAAAACAATGAATTAATAAAAGGTCATTCGGGTGCATATTTATTAAATAATTAAAAACAATCAATTAATAATTAAGTACCCTGATGGTTGACCAATAGCTCTTGTAGGCGTCGATAACGTCGCTCGAACGATTCGAAGGTCGGAGCTTTAACCATCCAATCTCATCGGTTTTTAACGGACTCATAGTCAATATCCCCATCTGTGAATTTATTTTTGCAAAACTTAAGTATGTTTTGCTGTATATGCCATCGACAGAGTAATTGGTGAGCGTCAGGAAATTCTGCTCTTATTGTCCCAACTAACGCTAAATCTCTGTCAGTGACGATAACACGTGGGTAATATCTTTCGCCAATCACTTGCTTCACACTTTGAAATACCCATCTAAAATTATGCCCTTGTTCACTGGATAAAAAGCTATACGCCATTGAAAATGTTTTGTTTGTTGAAGTTAGTCCAACAATTTCCAACAACGGCAATTTAAACACCGTGGTATTGTACGTGGAGTCCATCAGCATGACTTCAGGGAATGTACACCATATAGCATACGACGTGGGGTGCACAAAAAATAGCTCCTCAAGCTCGTTGGTATGCTCATTTACCCTCGGGTACCATGTATACCCTGATTCTTGCAAATGCGAGTAAAGGACTTGAATTGGAGTTCTATCACCTACTCTGACTCTCCGGAACTTATCTTGTGCGTTATATATAATTCTAACGCTAGACACGTTATCCGGATTACGACCCTTTATTGTTGAAAGTATATTAAGTGGTCGTACGTTATAATCTGTCAATTCTCTGACCAAACCCAACTCATCATCCTTTCATTTTTATAATACATTTTTACATTTTTAAAATTTTTATTTTACATTTATAACATTTTTACATTTTTATAACATTTTTTATAACATTTTTTTTTACATTTTTTACATTTAACATTTAAACCTTTTACCCCTTTTACATTTATAACATTTAACATTTAAAAAAAAAAAAAAAAAAAAAAAAAAAAAAAAAAAACGTAAAAACGCGTACACCTCACCCTCACCCCACACACATACTCACCCACTCACTTGTGTGTGTGTGTGTTATTCTCTCTCTCTCTCTCTTTTCTCTCTCTAATTTCTGGGTTAGATTTGTTATAACTTTTTGAGGGTTTTTGTTAAATTAAACTTATAATTTGTGATGTTTATTGTGATTATGTGTTTATTTCATGTTTAATTTGCCAGATCTATTTGATTATTAAAAAATGCCTAATTTTTTTAATTAGGGTTTGAGAAAAATTCAACTGTTTCTGGGTGATTTGGTGATGTTTATTGTGATTATGTGTTTGTTTCATGTTTAATTAGCCAGATCTATTTGATTATTAAAAAACGTCCAATTTTTTTAATTAGAGTTTGGGAAAAATTCATCTGTTTCTGGGTGATTTGGTGATGTTTATTGTGATTATGTGTTTCTTTCATGTTTAATTTGCCAGATCTATTTGATTATTAAAAAACGCCCAATTTTTTTAATTAGGGTTTGGGAAAAAATCATCTGTTTCTGGGTGATTTGGTGATGTTTATTGTGATTATGTGTTTAGTTCATGTTTAATTAGCCAGATCTATTTGATTATTATAAAACGCCTAATTTTTTTAATTAGGGTTTGGGAAAAATTCATCTGTTTCTGGGTGATTTGGTGATGTTTATTGTGATTATGTGTTTATTTCATGTTTAATTAGCCAGATTTATTTGATTATTAAAAAACGCCCAATTTTTTTATTTAGGGTTTGGGAAAAATTCAACTGTTTCTGGGTGATTTGGTGATGTTTATTGTGATTATGTGTTTGTTTCATATTTAATTAGCCAGATCTATTTGATTATTAAAAAACGCCCAATTTTTCTTAATTAGAGTTTGGGAAAAATTCATCTGTTTCTGGGTGATTTGGTGATGTTTATTGTGATTATGTGTTTCTTTCATGTTTAATTTGCCAGATCTATTTGATTATTAAAAAACGTCCAATTTTTTAATTAGGGTTTGGGAAAAAATCATCTGTTTCTGGGTGATTTGGTGATGTTTATTGTGATTATGTGTTTAGTTCATGTTTAATTAGCCAGATCTATTTGATTATTAAAAAAAGCCTAATTTTTTTATTTAGGGTTTGGGAGAAATTCATCTGTTTCTGGGTGATTGTGATGTTTATTGTGATTATGTGTTTATTTCATGTTTAATTAGCCAGATCTATTTGAAGGATTTTGTTCTTGAAACTGCTTTAGCAGTTGTGATTATGTGAAATTGCCGGAGTTGTGTGGGTGCAAACGGGTAGGTTAACACCTTGATCTGCCACCTCTGAGTGGTATGAAAACATGCTCTGGCCTACCCCAGTCCACATGCTCTGTGTGGTTTCTTGGCAAACTGCTTATGTGCTTATGATAAAAAAAAAAGTGCTTATGTGCTTATTGCACACAAGCAAACCATTTGCACACAGGCTCAGATTAGACCCCGTTATTATATACTTTACGGGTTGGGTTATATTCACTGTGGCTAGTTTTTTAGTTTAACGGGGTGATGAAAGTGCTTATGAATCTGAAAATAACAAACTGCTTATATGCTTGATAAGCAGTTTGTTATTTAAAAAAAAAAACTGAGATAAGGCAATGATGATTTAAATAAAACATGATTTTGGCGTGGCATTTCCGACTCGACGGCAAAATAAAACTTAATTTTGCAACTTTCGATGTTGCAGCCATATATGAGTTAACTTGGTTATGTGAAACAGCTTATAATCTGAGCCTAATGTTATCTCTTATTAATGTGTAAAATGGTGATTACCTGTTGTGTGTAAAATGGTGATCGAGACATATCTGCACTTGTTTCTTTGTGGTTTGTTACTTGCGGCTTTCACTTGCAGCTTGTGTTTCACTTGGCTTGTGTTATAACCCAACCCTATCTGTAACTTGATCTATAAAACTAGCCACCGTGTTTATAACCCAACCCTATCTGTAACTTGTTGTAACTTGTGGAATCTTCACTTGTTGTAACTTGCTTAGTTTGTGAATCTGCTTGTGGTAACTTGGGGTAGTACTTTTGCTTTGTTTGTGGTGATGGTTACTTTGTGAATATGCCTTGTGGTGGTGATGGTTACTTTGTGAATCTGCCTTGTGGTGAGGCTCAATATATCATTTGGTTATTTCACTACCTACCTCCCCTTGTGACTTCCTGCAGTTTGGGAATCTTGCTTTTGCTGTTGTTACTTGGCTTGTGAGGAATCTGTGCACTGCCTTATGGTGGTATTGTCACTTCCTGCAGTTTGGGAATCTTACTATTGCTTTTGTGCAATCTGCACTTGGACAAAAAAAGGCGATGACGAATGGTTTTTAAAACCGAATGGCATGGCAAAGTGATATTTATATCACTTTGCAACTGATGAGTGTCTAAATACTCATCATTTTGTACCAATCTGAACTGCCAAAACATACAAAAAACACTCAAAAATGCATCATATTACTTAAAATATCTTAGAAGTGTGTTTTATATGTTTCAAATACAAAATATGCAAAAACAAATGAAAAACGTACAAAGTTTGCATAATTGGCAGTTTCAGTCCCTCAAGTTTCAAATATTGACAAAACTAGTCCCTGAAGGTTTAAAATAAATGAAAAGACAACTTAAGTCCTTGGGAAACCAAAAATATTCAAAAATGATCCCTGGATGAAAGTTTACACAAACTGGCAACTTTTACCCCTCAAGTTACAAAATTGGCAAAAATGGTCCCTAGGTATTCAAAACTGAAAATTTACAAATAATACCCTTGTACTATGCATGAATGACAAAATGGAACAATTTTGATAAACTTTTGAGAAATTACAATCACAGTCCCTTAAAAATCCAAATGTACAATAATGGTCCCTGGAGTTTGAAAAATTACAGACAAGGTCCCTGGATGTTTTTAAATGGAAAAATAAATAAATTAGTCCTTGGTTTATCATATTTGGCAAGTTAAGTCCTTGAAAATACTTTGGGAAAATCACATGTTCAGCCCCTCAACTTTGCCAAGTTTACATTTTTGGTCCTTGATTTAATACTACACCAATCCGGACCCTTTTATTTATATAAACCAAAACAAAACCCAACCCACCTAATCTACCCAGCCCATACACACCCCTAGCCCATTCATAAGCCCAGTCCACCACCCCCTTTGATTATTTAAAACGGGTCAAACCCCGTTTGACCACCCAAAACCGCCAAACAGCCAAACACTGTTCACCCTCCACCCTCACCCCTGATTACCTGAAACCAGGGTGGTTTTCCACCTCCACCTCACCTCCCCAGCTCACCCCCTACTTCCCTAACCTCACCTTTCCACCTCACAGCAACCCACTCCTCATTAAATGCTATCCACACCAAATTTTCACTCCAAACTCCATTGTGTCCTCTGTTTTCATCATATCAACCTAACTTGGTCTCCAAACTTCCCCAATTGTCTTCTGACACACCCACAAACTCCCAACAATCTTTAATTGCAACCCTTTGCCTCCACGTTAACGTGGAGGACTTTGGCGCCAAAAGTGAGTTTAAACGGTCTTGATCAATTCAGAGAAATGGATGGCTCAGATGAAGTGGGAAAAGCTCAGAAGATGTTCCTAAACCTAATTGGAAGCTTATAAAAGGAAGAGAAGATCAGAAGTGGAAGAATAGTTTTAATTTAGCAAAAGTAGTCTCGTTAAAATTGTATCTTGTTATCTTAATTAATTTTCAAGCTTTTAAGCTCTGTACTAGTCAATTAAAGTGTAACCTAAGCTTTTGTGATAATCAAATTTAAGTTTCCAGTTATGTCTCAGTTGGTGCAAATTTTCATTCTCATTTCAAAATTTTAATAATCTGTGTTGTTGTTATTGTATGGTTTAATGGATTGAATAAGATCATATAAGCTCCCATAAGCTTAATGCAGCTTTTAGTAACCTACTAATCAGTTTAATATAAAAAATCTCACAAATTACAAATTGGTCAAAGAAAGTCAACTGTGGCATTTGTTCTTGATTTATGGGTCTCAGAGGTAATTTGGAAAGGAAGCAGCTTGGAATATTGGTTTAGATCCTCAGGGGAGGAAATAGGAGTTCTTGGTTCATGGTTTGAGCAGGAAAGCAATATTGTAAGTTTCTATAAAAAATCTCATAACTATCTTGTGTTGCATTTTTATTAATCTTAATTATCATTGCCATTTTCTGTATTTCTTATGTTTAATTAATGTGTTTAAGTGTAGTTATGGTTTAAGATTGATAGGTTGTTTAGTTAAATAACTTGTTATTTGTTTTCTTAAATCTCATAGTCAAGTAGTATTAATACCATTTCTAAGTTTCATACTTGTATCACTGTTGATTTGTGTTCATTTAATCTTATTATATGATATTATGAAGTTTGAAATCAGTTTCATGGATTAAATTAGTATAAATCTTTGGAAATCACCATTTTCAGTTTTATAGGGAGTGTTTGGATTAACTGAGTTCAAGGTTTAAATAAGGTTTTCAGTTGTTGATTATGGTCTAAATAGTTTTACTTATGCTAAAACAAGTAAGAGTAACCCAGAAAACAAGTCCATTTTAAGCCATAAGTCAAAATCCACTTACAAGTCCCTTGACAGTTAACTGTCAAGGATTTGTGACCCACAAACCCTCACATTAGCTCATACCTTTAAGTTTTAGCTTATTTTAGGTCTAACATAACTTATTACAACAGTCTCAGCTTATTAGAAGCCTTAGAAATTCACAATAGTCAAACTAAGTAGTTTAGATTAAAAAGTCAATTTGCATCTCTCAGATTTTCTCAAAACTTGGGTGATTTTTCTAGAATTTAGGAAGCTAATTGAAAGCTTGAAAAATCTTGTGCTTATTATCTACCACCTAAACTATAGAAATCTAAGCTTATTTGATTTTTAAGATTTTTTCTTAAGCTTGTGCAAAAGCTGAAAATCACTTGCAGGGCAAACCATTGCCCTGTGCACAGATTTTAGGTAAAACACCAAGACCTCTTGTATGCTTATCAGTGGACCCCACATCCTAGGATTTAGCTTAATTGTAGCTTAATACACCAGCTTATCACATCTAGGTTTAGTTTAGCTTTTAGCTTATTGTAGGATAGCTTTTAGGATCAAATTTGTGACCTTTGTAAAACAAGCCACACTGATTACTCAGTGTATGATCACCATTTCAAGGGCTCACCTAGAGCTTATTAGTGAACCATAAAGGTAGCTTATTAGTTTAATTTGTAGCTTATCAACCCATATTTGAACCCCTAGGTTTAGTTTGAACCCTATTTTAATTTTGTGGACCCCACACTCATTGAAAGTGGACTGCAAGGCAAAGCCTTTCCCTGCACACCAGATACACAGCCATCATCACCACTTTGGTGGTGATTTGTGGCCAACTCAGTGGGCCCCACACCTTCTAGTTAGCTTCTTACAACCCCCCTCCTACCCAGGTTCAAAACTTGACCATTAGTTTGACCTATAGATCAGTGGACCCCACTTAAACTTGTCCCCAAACTCTGTCCCATTTCTGAGTCAGAACTCAAATAAGCAAGTGCGTATTTGAGCTTCTCAGCTTATTCTAGGAGCTTATCTCACCAAGTTTAGTTTAAAATAGTTCAAGTAACTTAGTTAAATCAGATTTCATCATAGTGGACCCCATATAACCTCAGTTTAGCTTATTTCTTAATTTGGTCAACCATAGTCAACTGTATAAGCAAATAAGCACTTACAGTGCTTATTCTTGATTTCCAAAGTAGTTGTTTTTGTAAAAGTTTCATCATTTAAGTATTTAAATAGTTTTATAAAAGAAAAACCAGAAAAAACAAACATAAAAATAGTGATAGCTTCTATTTAATAGAAATTATCTAATTAATTTTCATCTTAGCTTATTAATAAGCACTTATCTGATTTTATAATTTTATAAATTACTTAGTACCTTAAAGTAGTTAAAATAATTTTCTTAGAATTTTCCTAAGCAGTTTACTATTTATTAAATTTAAAACTAGTTTAAATAATTAAATAGGTAATATTAGTAATTAAATAAATTTATTTAATTTTAATTAACTAAAGTAGAATTTTATATTTTTCCTAAGTTTTATAAAATAGTTAAGACTTTTAAAAAATAGTTTCATAATTTCCACTGTTCATTTTATAATTTTCTTATTTAAATTAATTTAATTAGCTTAAAATTAATTAATAAGTAATTAATTAGTCAATTAGCTTAAATATAATTTTTAGCAAGTTTTTATAATTTTGTAGTATTCCTGTAGTGTTTAAATAGTTTCATAAATTTTATCATAATTTTCTAAGGTAATTTAGTAATAATAGTAATTTAAAATAGTTTAATTAGATTAATTAAATTAAATAGTTTATAATTAATAAAATACTTATAAAAAGACAAAAATATTTATTTTCATTTTTTATACTTTTTTCAAGTTCTTATTTAGGTTTAGAAATTATTGTTATAAGTTTTTAGGTTTATTTGTAATAGTTGTAATTTTTTGTTAATTTAAATTAAGTTTTAAACTAGATTTTAATTAGTTTTATTAATTAAATAAATATTATAATAATCATTTTCATAGTTTCAATTTCATTTTCCATTTTCTTTAATTTTAAGTTTTCAAAAGTTTCACTTTTTACCCCTGTAGTTTGTAACTTGTTAAATACCACTTTTCTTTGTCTGTTATCTGATTATATGATTTTGTGCTTATATCTGTATTTCTGTTATAGTTTTATATTTTCCAAATATCAAGCAATAAGTAGTGTAATCAACCCTCAAATCATCTTTGTTACTGTCCTCAGTACCACTCACACTCATACTCGTTTACAAATACAATTTCAATCTCGTTGGGACTTAACGACCCGGGGATTTCCTTGTACTTCCACGGTCAATATTTACTTGCACTTTCTCCCAGGTGGGCCTAACAGCTGCACACGGCTGACTGGTTGGTTTGGGAGGAGTCAAAATTTGGCGCCGCTGCCGGGGAGGTTGTTGCGTATTTCAAAACGGTAAAAGTTTAGTGGTTTTCAAAAACCCTCCTGTACAAATATCACAACTTTGTAAATTTTTAAGAAAATCAAAATCATATCTGAAAACGTTCATTAACATTTCTCCTGAAGTGTTAACAACACCAAACAAATCATAAACAACAAAACAAAACTGTGAAGTTAAATTACTTCGTATCTTTACGATTACAACCTATACAGTTGGTTTAAGGTAAGTTCTGACATTAAATTGCGAACTTAAGAGGGATCCATTTATTTCCTCCCGTCAGCCTGCGAGTAATCTTAAAGGAACGATTTCGGTTAACGAATCAGTTTCAAAAATATTGTCCAAGTTTTTTCACCCATACACGAAAAGCCAAAAACATTTTACTGTGAATATAATTACATAAAAGTTTACCACCGCAAACCAAGGCAGAACACCTACCAACTGGGGGTGTGAACATAATAAGTTCTCAAACCTAAGATTTAAAACTTACCATTGTATCCTTGTGGATAGTGTACCTTTTTTTTAAAGGAGCTATTCATTTGTGATTATTGGGTTTAAGTTCACTGTAGTTTTACCTCTATCTTGTGTTGAAAACTAATTTTTGTGCATGCGCACTCGTTCACAAGCAAAGAATAAAAAGAAGAAAAACGTACCCGAGTTACGTATTGTTGAAAAAGAACACACAACAAAAATGAACGACGAGCCCCCATTCCTTCCCAAGGATGAACCAGTTCCTAACACCCGAACTATGGAGGAACTGTGTCAACCTACCATGCAAGGGAGGGGTGGACCAATTGCACCACTCACTATTGAAGCCACGGATTTTGGATTAAAACACCACATGATACAACAGATCCAGAATACGTGCCAGTTCCACGGATTGCCGGGTGACGATGCCAACAGGCATCTCGACAAATTTTTAACTGTCACCCAAAGCATGAAACAAAATGGCGTCACCGATGACGGCCTACGTTTATACTTGTTCCCCTATTCTCTCACTCATCATGCGACTTCATGGTTCGATCGACTTCCAAAGAATTCGATCCACACTTTTGATGAGATGATCACTAAATTTCTGGCCAAATACTTTCCACCGTCTATGGTCACAAAGCTCAGGAATGATATCAGCAACTTTAGACAGCTTCCCGAAGAGTCCTTATTTGAGGCATGGGAACGCTACAAACTTGCTATTGATAGGTGTCCTAATCACAATATGCTTCTTGTCACCATTATTGATACCTTTTATAATGGTTTGACACTCCGTCATCGTGACACCATCAATGCTGCTGCTGGGGGCACCTTTATGAAAAGAACCCCTGAAGAGTGCTACGACTTAATAGAAAACATGACTGCCCATCATAATTTTTGGGACTCCTCTGCTGAGAGGAATGACTCATTTAAGTCTGTCACTCCAGCAAGCAATGAAATATCTATCCTAGCTAAAAAGCTGGATGATTTGTCTACTGCAGTTTTGCGTATCCATCAGACAAATCCAAATCAGGTCAAAGTTGTTAACCCAAGTTGTGAAACTTGCGGTGGTCCACATCCTTACTTCAGAGTGCCCAGCCTCCGGTGGCTCTGCTCGTGAAAACGTGTATGTAGCTCAAGGTTCCTATAATACGGGAGGTAATTCTTACCAACCGCAAGGAGACCGAAACCTGTTGAGCTATCGATCTAATAACTACATCGGACCACCAGGGTTTAATCAATCCCAGAACCAAAATGGTCAAAACAGAAACCAGAATTTTAACTAGAATCAGAACCAGAACCGAATGAACCAAGGTTATAACAACCAAGGGAATTTCAACTCTGGTCAAAACCAGGTTCAACAAAATCAGAACCAGGGGAATTATAACAGAAATCAAGGTCAGAACAATTACCCACAGGGTAATTTTCAACAACAAAACCACTTCCAGGGTAATAACAACCAGCAACATGGGAATTTCCAGAACAATCGGGCTCAAAATTTTCCAAACCAAAATCAAGCCATTGTTCCAACTGGACCATCATCTGATGAGTTACTAAAACAGTTTATGAAATCCCAAGATGAACTGAACAAAATGCTGGTTAGTCAAATATCTAATTTACAGAAGTCTTTAAATGATCGACCCTCGGGCTCAGGTACTACTTTACCTAGCAACACGATCGCTAATCCGAGGGGCGATGTAAAGGCGATCACCACAAGAAGTGGAGTTTCTTACCAAGGACCTACAGCTCCCTCTACCTCATCTCCTATCCCTGTAGAGGAATGTGAAACTGAGGATACTACGGATACGGTACTTCCTAATAATAACGGAGGTGCTAATGACATCCCTCCTCCAGTTATCCCGGTCCCGACTCCTCCTAAAAAAGTCATGTTTGAAACTACCAAAGGTCCTGTTGAATATCCAAAAGCCAACCCAAAAACAACAATTCCATATCCCTCACGATTGCAAGACCAAAAGCTCCGTGAAAAAGCTAATCATCAAATGGAAAAATTCTTTCAGATTTTCCAAGAACTACACTTCGATATTAGCTTCGCGGATGCTCTTCTTTTAATGCCCAAATTCACATCGACAATCAAAAACCTGTTGAGCAATAAAGAAAAAATGTTTGAGATGGCACGAACTCCACTCAATGAGAACTGCTCTGCGGTTATATTGAAAAAGCTTCCCGTGAAGCTAGGAGACCCCGGGAGATTCCTAATACCATGTACTTTCCCGGGTATGGTTGAATGTTTTGCCTTGGCCGATCTTGGTGCAAGCATCAACTTAATGCCTCACTCAGTTTGGAAAAAGCTTTCTCTTCAGGCACTTAGTCCCACATGCATGACTCTCGAGCTTGCAGACCGTTCAATTTCACGTCCCCTCGGTATTGCCGAGGACGTATTTGTGAGAGTGGGACAATTCAATTTTCCGGCAGACTTTGTCGTTGTTGATTTCGATGCTGATCCAAGAGTTCCTCTCATTCTTGGGAGGGGATTCTTAAGAACGGGACGTGCATTAATCGATGTTTTCGATGAAGAAATCACGTTACGAGTTGGCAATGAAGCGATAACGTTCAACCTTGATCAAACCTCGAGATACTCCTCGAATTATAATGCTGATTCGGTCAACCGAATTGATGTCATTGACATTGCATCCGAGGAGTATGCTCAGGAATTCCTTGGATTCGCTGATAATTTTCCGAGTGGCAATCCCACTACTTCTTCTGATCCCATAATCGCTAATTCTTCTCCTTCCCTCACTCCGTTTGAGGGAAGTGATTTCGTCCTTGAGGAATTAGAGGCCTTTCTCAAAAGTGATTCAGTTCCCGAAGGAATTGATTACCAAGAGATTGACCCGGAGTTGGATATACTTCTTCTTGAGGAGTTATTGAACAAAGATCCTTCTCCCATTCCTGTTCTATCTCCACAACTTCATAAGGTGGAAGTCAAATATGTTGAGAAAAATGATGACTTTCCCGAGGTTGAACTTAAGGACCTGCCTCCTCATCTCGAATATGCATTCTTGGAAGGTAACGATAAGTTACCGGTCATTATTGCAAAAGACTTAAAGGATGAGGAGAAAACCGCGCTGCTCAAGGTTTTAAAGTCCCACAAACAAGCAATTGCTTGGAAGCTCTCAGACATAAAGGGTATTAACCCGGATTTTTGTACACACAAAATCCTAATGGAAGAGGACTTTAAACCTACTGTGCAGCATCAAAGAAGGGTAAATCCAAAAATCCACGAAGTTATAAAAGCTGAAGTTATCAAACTTCTTGATGCGGGATTGATTTACCCTATATCAGATAGTCCTTGGGTTAGCCCAATTCATTGTGTTCCAAAGAAGGGTGGCATTACGGTTATCACAAATGAGGACAACGAGTTAATACCAACTCGTTTGGTTACAGGGTGGCGAGTATGTATTGATTACAGAAAGCTTAACGAAGCCACCCGCAAAGACCATTTTCCTTTGCCCTTCATGGATCAAATGCTCGAAAGACTAGCGGGAAATGAGTATTATTGTTTCCTTGACGGCTTCTCGGGTTACTTCCAAATTCCCATTGATCCACAGGATCAAGATAAGACTACCTTCACATGCCCTTACGGGACATTTGCCTATCGTCGCATGCCTTTTGGGTTATGCAATGCTCTGGGCACTTTCCAGAGGTGCATGATGGCTATTTTCCATGACATGATTGGAAAAACCATGGAGGTATTCATGGATGACTTCTCAGTCATCGGGAATTCTTTCGACTCATGCCTCTCTCATTTAGAAAAAATGCTTCAACGGTGTGAAAACACTAATCTTTGTCTAAACTGGGAAAAGAGCCATTTTATGGTTAAGGAGGGCATTGTCCTCGGCCATAAAATTTCAAAAAGTGGGATTGAGGTCGATAAGGCCAAAATTGATGTTATTGCTAAACTGCCTCATCCCACCACTGTTAAAGGAATTAGGAGTTTCCTCGGCCATGCCGGGTTCTATCGGAGATTCATTCAGGATTTCTCTAAAATAGCCCGGCCTATGACTCATCTTCTTGAAAAGGATGCTCCTTTTATCTTCTCACCAGAGTGCATCGAAGCTTTTGAAATCTTAAAGAAAAGGCTTACTGAGGCACCAATTCTTGTTGCCCCCGACTGGGACTTACCCTTTGAACTTATGTGCGATGCTAGCGATTATGCTATTGGTGCCGTTCTGGGGCAACGCAAAACCAAACATTTTCAGCCAATACACTACGCAAGTAAGACCATGAATGAGGCTCAAACACACTATACCACCACGGAAAAAGAATTATTAGCTGTGGTATATGCCTTCGAAAAATTTCGGTCTTATTTAATCTTAAACAAAAGTGTGGTATATACGGATCATTCGGATTTGAAATACCTGTTCACTAAACAGGATGCAAATCCAAGACTGCTCCGGTGGGTCCTGCTCCTCCAGGAATTCGATATTCTCATAAGAGATAAAAAAGGAGCAGAGAACCTTGCAGCTGATCACTTGTCCCGGTTAGAAAATCCTCGTCAGGATATTCTCGAGAGAAAAGAAATTAATGAAACTTTTCCTCTGGAGACTCTAAATCTCATCTCTAACCAGGATGATACCACCACCCCATGGTTTGCCGACTTTGCAAATTACCGTGCGGGAAATTTCGTTGTGAAAGGGATGTCGTCCCAACAGAAAAGAAAATTCTTTAAAGATGTAAAACATTACTTCTGGGACGACCCCTACTTGTTCAAAATATGTGCGGATCAAGTCATCCGACGGTGTGTCCATGGCCAAGAAGCCATGGAAATTCTTAAAGCTTGTCATGATGGACCCACGGGGGGACATCATAACCCAAACTACACCGCCAAAAAGGTGTTTGATTCAGGATTCTTTTTGCCCACGATCTATAAAGACGCCCATGAACTTATCAAAACCTGTGAGGCTTGCCAGCGTCACGGAAATATTTCTAAAAAGAATGAGATGCCACAAAATGCCATCCAAGTCTGTGAAATATTTGATATGTGGGGCATTGATTTTATGGGGCCATTCCCGTCTTCACGAGGGAATAAGTATATACTCGTCGCTGTCGACTATCTGTCAAAATGGGTTGAGGCAAAAGCCTTACCCACCAATGATGCACGAGTAGTTGTTAAATTTTTAAAGTCTCTCTTTGCCAGATTCGGGACTCCTCGTGCCATTATCAGTGATCGTGGTACTCACTTTTGCAATGAACAATTTGCGAGAGTAATGCTGAAATATGGTGTAACTCACCGTCTTTCTACAGCATACCACCCACAAACAAGTGGGCAGGTGGAGGTCTCAAATCGGGGTATTAAGAGAATTCTCGAGAGGACGGTTGGTGAAAACCGTGCCTCTTGGTCGGATAAGCTGGACGATGCATTATGGGCTTTCCGCACTGCTTACAAAACACCCATTGGGTGTACTCCATATAAGTTAGTGTACGGGAAAGCATGTCATCTTCCGATCGAATTAGAACATAAGGCCTATTGGGCCTTAAAACATGCAAATTTCGACCTTCAGACAGCGGGTGATCACCGTAAAGTTCAACTAAACGAACTAAATGAATTACGTGATCAAGCTTATGAAAATTCTTTAATCTATAAAGAAAAGACTAAGAAGATACATGACTCTAAAATAAAGAACCGCGTTTTCAACGTTGGTGACAGAGTTCTTCTTTTCAATTCAAGGTTAAAAATTTTCTCGGGTAAACTAAAAACCCGTTGGTCTGGACCATTTACTATAACCAAAGTATACCCATATGGAACTGTTGAGTTATTACAACCTGACGGTCCCAATTTTAAAGTAAATGGTCATCGGTTAAAACACTATTTTGGAGGGGACATACAACCAATGGTTGTCCCGGATCTCCAAACTTACCCCATGGACCAATAAATTCGGGGTCGAGTCAAGCTAGTGACTCGGTTAACAAAAACTAGTTTCCCCAAGGACAATTTTAATTCAGGGTCGAGTCAAGCTAGTGACTCGGGAATCAAAAACAAGCTACCTAATGGACAAATCAATTCGAGGTCGAGTCAAGCTAGCGACTCGGTAATCAAAAACAGTAGCAATATGGGTCGTCACCCATATTTCTGTCTTCTCGTCCCTTTCTAACACCCTAGTGTGGGGGAGACGAACCACATGTTGTACATATGTAAAATATTTTTTCAAAAAAAAAAAAAAAAAAAAAATGGTATAAGACAAATAAAAAGAAAAAAGTGAGTTTGTATGTAAATAGAGTAAAATAAAAAGGTTAATAGTATTGCCTCCTTACGTTCTAAAGTCTTGGTGGGACACCAAGTACTGTGAATATTGAGGGCAATATTCAGTTCTAAGTCTGGGGGAGCGTTCTCACGAATGCAAAACACATGTTCCATCAAGAACCCCCATTTGATCAAAATTATCAGTTTTTTCACACTTAGAAATGCGAATAATGGTATCAATCCTCCATGTCTAACCCACAATAGGATTGGCTAGTCCAGGAGCAAACGGCTCTTGGTAAAGACATCTCAAATCCGTTTATGGCTGGCAATTTGCCCAAAATTGTATGGTTCCTCAGCTCCCCAAAAACAAATGAGTTGGCTAGCCCGCAAGATTATGGCTTGTGGTAAAGGCCGTGAAAAACCATAATTGGTAATCAGCTCACCAAGATGTTGACTATTCCATCAAGAGTTGGCTAGTCCAGAAGCAAACGGCTTTTGGTAAAGACTAATCAAATCCGTTGACAGCTGGTGGTTTGCTAAAAATCACACGGTTATCAGGTGTGCCACAGTTCTTACACCTGGCTACTCTAGAAGTGATGGCTTTTGGTAAAGAGTAAAAATCCATTAATTTTTTCTCAAATAGATTGCTAGGGACTAGCAATAATTTAGTGTGGGGGATTGATGAGTGTCTAAATACTCATCATTTTGTACCAATCTGAACTGCCAAAACATACAAAAACACTCAAAAATGCATCATATTACTTAAAATATCTTATAAGTGTGTTTTATATGTTTCAAATACAAAATATGCAAAAACAAATGAAAAACGTACAAAGTTTGCATAATTGGCAGTTTCAGTCCCTCAAGTTTCAAATATTGACAAAACTAGTCCCTGAAGGTTTAAAATAAATGAAAAGACAACTTAAGTCCTTGGGAAACCAAAAATATTCAAAAATGATCCCTGGATGAAAGTTTACACAAACTGGCAACTTTTACCCCTCAAGTTACAAAATTGGCAAAAATGGTCCCTAGGTATTCAAAAATGAAAATTTACAAATAATACCCTTGTACTATGCATGAATGACAAAATGGAACAATTTTGATAAACTTTTGAGAAATTACAATCACAGTCCCTTAAAAATCCAAATGTACAATAATGGTCCATGGAGTTTGAAAAATTACAGAAAAGGTCCCTGGATGTTTTTAAATGGAAAAATAAATAAATTAGTCCTTGGTTTATCATATTTGGCAAGTTAAGTCCTTGAAAATACTTTGGGAAAATCACATGTTCAGCCCCTCAACTTTGCCAAGTTTACATTTTTGGTCCTTGATTTAATACTACACCAATCCGGACCCTTTTATTTATATAAACCAAAACAAAACCCAACCCACCTAATCTACCCAGCCCACACACACCCCTAGCCCATTCATAAGCCCAGTCCACCACCCCCTTTGATTATTTAAAACGGGTCAAACCCCGTTTGACCACCCAAAACCGCCAAACAGCCAAACACTGTTCACCCTCCACCCTCACCCCTGATTACCTGAAACCAGGGTGGTTTTCCACCTCCACCTCACCTCCCCAGCTCACCCCCTACTTCCCTAACCTCACCTTTCCACCTCACAGCAACCCACTCCTCATTAAATGCTATCCACACCAAATTTTCACTCCAAACTCCATTGTGTCCTCTGTTTTCATCATATCAACCCAACTTGGTCTCCAAACTTCCCCAATTGTCTTCTGAAACACCCACAAACTCCCAACAATCTTTAATTGCAACCCTTTGCCTCCACGTTAACGTGGAGGACTTTGGCGCCAAAAGTGAGTTTAAACGGTCTTGATCAATTCAGAGAAATGGATGGCTCAGATGAAGTGGGAAAAGCTCAGAAGATGTTCCTAAACCTAATTGGAAGCTTATAAAAGGAAGAGAAGATCAGAAGTGGAAGAATAGTTTTAATTTAGCAAAAGTAGTCTCGTTAAAATTGTATCTTGTTATCCTAATTAATTTTCAAGCTTTTAAGCTCTGTACTAGTCAATTAAAGTGTAACCTAAGCTTTTGTGATAATCAAATTTAAGTTTCCAGTTATATCTCAGTTGGTGCAAATTTTCATTCTCATTTCAAAATTTTAATAATCTGTGTTGTTGTTATTGTATGGTTTAATGCATTGAATAAGATCATATAAGCTCCCATAAGCTTAATACAGCTTTTAGTAACCTACTAATCAGTTTAATATAAAAAAATCTCACAAATTACAAATTGGTCAAAGAAAGTCAACTGTGGCATTTGTTCTTGATTTATGGGTCTCAGAGGTAATTTGGAAAGGAAGCAGCTTGGAATATTGGTTTAGATCCTCAGGGGAGGAAATAGGAGTTCTTGGTTCATGGTTTGAGCAGGAAAGCAATATTGTAAGTTTCTATAAAAAATCTCATAACTATCTTGTGTTGCATTTTTATTAATCTTGATTATCATTGCCATTTTCTGTATTTCTTATGTTTAATTAATGTGTTTAAGTGTAGTTATGGTTTAAGATTGATAGGTTGTTTAGTTAAATAACTTGTTATTTGTTTTCTTAAATCTCATAGTCAAGTAGTATTAATACCATTTCTAAGTTTCATACTTGTATCACTGTTGATTTGTGTTCATTTAATCTTATTATATGATATTATGAAGTTTGAAATCAGTTTCATGGATTAAATTAGTATAAATCTTTGGAAATCACCATTTTCAGTTTTATAGGGAGTGTTTGGATTAACTGAGTTCAAGGTTTAAATAAGGTTTTCAGTTGTTGATTATGGTCTAAATAGTTTTACTTATGCTAAAACAAGTAAGAGTAACCCAGAAAACAAGTCCATTTTAAGCCATAAGTCAAAATCCACTTACAAGTCCCTTGACAGTTAACTGTCAAGGATTTGTGACCCACAAACCCTCACATTAGCTCATACCTTTAAGTTTTAGCTTATTTTAGGTCTAACATAACTTATTACAACAGTCTCAGCTTATTAGAAGCCTTAGAAATTCACAATAGTCAAACTAAGTAGTTTAGATTAAAAAGTCAATTTGCATCTCTCAGATTTTCTCAAAACTTGGGTGATTTTTCTAGAATTTAGGAAGCTAATTGAAAGCTTGAAAATTCTTGTGCTTATTATCTACCACCTAAACTATAGAAATCTAAGCTTATTTGATTTTTAAGATTTTTTCTTAAGCTTGTGCAAAAGCTGAAAATCACTTGCAGGGCAAACCATTGCCCTGTGCACAGATTTTAGGTAAAACACCAAGACCTCTTGTATGCTTATCAGTGGACCCCACATCCTAGGATTTAGCTTAATTGTAGCTTAATACACCAGCTTATCACATCTAGGTTTAGTTTAGCTTTTAGCTTATTGTAGGATAGCTTTTAGGATCAAATTTGTGACCTTTGTAAAACAAGCCACACTGATTACTCAGTGTATGATCACCATTTCAAGGGCTCACCTAGAGCTTATTAGTGAACCATAAAGGTAGCTTATTAGTTTAATTTGTAGCTTATCAACCCATATTTGAACCCCTAGGTTTAGTTTGAACCCTATTTTAATTTTGTGGACCCCACACTCATTGAAAGTGGACTGCAAGGCAAAGCCTTTCCCTGCACACCAGATACACAGCCATCATCACCACTTTGGTGGTGATTTGTGGCCAACTCAGTGGGCCCCACACCTTCTAGTTAGCTTCTTACAACCCCCCTCCTACCCAGGTTCAAAACTTGACCATTAGTTTGACCTATAGATCAGTGGACCCCACTTAAACTTGTCCCCAAACTCTGTCCCATTTCTGAGTCAGAACTCAAATAAGCAAGTGCTTATTTGAGCTTCTCAGCTTATTCTAGGAGCTTATCTCACCAAGTTTAGTTTAAAATAGTTCAAGTAACTTAGTTAAATCAGATTTCATCATAGTGGACCCCATATAACCTCAGTTTAGCTTATTTCTTAATTTGGTCAACCATAGTCAACTGTATAAGCAAATAAGCACTTACAGTGCTTATTCTTGATTTCCAAAGTAGTTGTTTTTGTAAAAGTTTCATCATTTAAGTATTTAAATAGTTTTATAAAAGAAAAACCAGAAAAAACAAACATAAAAATAGTGATAGCTTCTATTTAATAGAAATTATCTAATTAATTTTCATCTTAGCTTATTAATAAGCACTTATCTGATTTTATAATTTTATAAATTACTTAGTACCATAAAGTAGTTAAAATAATTTTCTTAGAATTTTCCTAAGCAGTTTACTATTTATTAGATTTAAAACTAGTTTAAATAATTAAATAGGTAATATTAGTAATTAAATAGATTTATTTAATTTTAATTAACTAAAGTAGAATTTTATATTTTTCCTAAGTTTTATAAAATAGTTAAGACTTTTAAAAAATAGTTTCATAATTTCCACTGTTCATTTTATAATTTTCTTATTTAAATTAATTTAATTAGCTTAAAATTAATTAATAAGTAATTAATTAGTCAATTAGCTTAAATATAATTTTTAGCAAGTTTTTATAATTTTGTAGTATTCCTGTAGTGTTTAAATAGTTTCATAAATTTTATCATAATTTTCTAAGGTAATTTAGTAATAATAGTAATTTAAAATAATTTAATTAGATTAATTAAATTAAATAGTTTATAATTAATAAAATACTTATAAAAAGACAAAAATATTTATTTTCATTTTTTATACTTTTTTCAAGTTCTTATTTAGGTTTAGAAATTATTGTTATAAGTTTTTAGGTTTATTTGTAATAGTTGTAATTTTTTGTTAATTTAAATTAAGTTTTAAACTAGATTTTAATTAGTTTTATTAATTAAATAAATATTATAATAATCATTTTCATAGTTTCAATTTCATTTTCCATTTTCTTTAATTTTAAGTTTTCAAAAGTTTCACTTTTTACCCCTGTAGTTTGTAACTTGTTAAATACCACGTTTCTTTGTCTGTTATCTGATTATATGATTTTGTGCTTATATCTGTATTTCTGTTATAGTTTTATATTTTCCAAATATCAAGCAATCAGTAGTGTAATCAACCCTCAAATCATCTTTGTTACTGTCCTCAGTACCACTCACACTCATACTCGTTTACAAATACAATTTCAATCTCGTTGGGACTTAACGACCCGGGGATTTCCTTGTACTTCCACGGTCAATATTTACTTGCACTTTCTCCCAGGTGGGCCTAACAGCTGCACACGGCTGACTGGTTGGTTTAGGAGGAGTCAGCAACCTTCATTATCCGAGCCTAAAACTTTTTTATAACTTGTGCAAATGGTTTTCTAAATCGGCGATGATGATTACGTGTTAATCTGAGCCTTTGTGCAATCTACATGTGTGCTAAATGAAAGTGTGCAATCTACTTGTTGCTTATAACTTGTGTGTTTATGCACTTGGACAAAAACTGGTTGTGTGCTTATGCACTTGGACCAAAACTGCTTGTGTGGAATACTGCTTGTGTACCAATTTCGACGATGATGATTGTTAATCTGAGCCTGTGTGCAATCTGCTTGTGTGCTAAATGCAAGTGTGCAATCTGCTTGTGTGCTTATGCACTTGGACCAAAACTGCTTGTGTGCTTATGCACTTGGACCAAAATTGCTTGTGTGCTTTATGCACTTGGACAAAATTTAACAAAGTGATATAAAAAAAAAAATACACAAAGTGATTTAAAAAAAAACAAAAAAAAAAAAAAAAAAAAAAAAAAAAAGTACCATGAACAGTACATGAACAGTACCCCCTAGAAAGGGTAGACAGGGTTTGGCAGAAGGGTAGACCCCGTTAGTTTAGGGGTCCCCCTCTTTAACCTTGAAAAGTTTGTCTTCTTGTAGCAGTAATTAGAACAACGGGTGTCATGGCTTGGTACCTTGCGCCAACCCAATTTGACATGTGCCAACTGCCAAGGTGGCGCTGTGACACCGGTAGTGGCACTAAACCAAATGCGTCAGTAATGAAGTTTTATTTTTTTTCATTTAGGTTACTGGATTTATAGGGAATATATATATATATATATATATATATATATATATATATATATATAATTTCAGTGTTAATCGGAGCGACTTGAACGCATATTTTTTTTGATAAGTTAAGTAATATAAATGTTGTGTTTTACAAGTTCAGTGACGTATATGTATATCTTTCTAAGTTGAGTGACCCAAATGACATGTTTCATAAGTTTGTTACCTCAGGCACACTTTTTTAAAAATTTTAGTTGACATAAGAAGAATGTCTACATATAATCACTTACTCATTATAGTTGATGGTGATTCAGAAACCGATCATTTATTAACGCCATCATTTTCAAACGCAAATCTTTTGAGCTATAATGACAATGATGATGGTTTTGGTTTGGCTTGTTTTATCTATAGCACGGAAGCTAAGCAAGGTACGATATATGCACGGGTCCTGCTTGTTTTTAGCCAAGGGAGGTTCAAGCATATAGCATTGAGTCTTTTCTATTCAAGTTTTGAAATTCATAAAATCGAAGATCACTACTCAATGTAGATAAAAAGTCCCAGCATCCTTAGGCGTTTTGTTTACCTATTTCCTTTTGTTCTCATTTTTTATCTCTATTTTCAAAAGGGAAATTGGCAAAAAAAGGCATCATACTTGCCACTTTTTGTCATTGTATGTATCATACTTTTTTTTTTATTATAGCACTAACTTTTCAAATCCGTGCCATTGTGTGGTCTGTGTCACCGCTTCTAAGCGTAGCCGGTTATATCTGTGTTTTTAATACATTTTATAACTTTTTTTTGGTTTCTACGTGTGAAAATAAAAATACACGCTGGATAATCGATATAATAAATTGGTCCACTCCCCATTTACTTTATTCCATAAAACACACATTCCCCACACACAGACTTCTTTATTCCTATGGTCCCCAACCCAAACCCTAATTATTAAAAGACAAATTGACAGTCGATCCTTAGTGATTTTATAAAATTGATGTGGGCAAAAGGTACATCTGACCTTATTATGTTTGTATTTTTGTGGAATTGTTTTTTATTTCTATGCCATGTTTTTTAAGTTACCAGGATGTGAGTTAGAGGTTGGGCTAAAAATAGTTGAGTCTAATGCAGAATTGGATGCAATGTATTCATTTTGTGAGACTTATGGGAAGTTAGAAATGTTTTTAGCCCACATTCCCCAAAATTTGTATGATTATTATTATACAAATTTAGTACCTGATGATTCTGTTAATGAGGAAACTTCAAAACTTAGCATACTAGGGTTTAAGAAGAAGGATGTTGGGAACATGTCATATGATGAATTAGTCTCATGGGCTGAGGAAGAAGCGCAAAAGCTAGTAAACACACCACCTAGGCCTAGAACTGTAAGCAGGAAACATTGGGATATTGTATCACCACCTAAGATCAGAAAGGCATTTAATATAGAGAATGAGGTTGTTGCATCATCTGATGTTGTGAATGATTATGACATTGGGCCATCTGAACCTGTTGATCATGACAATGGTCCACCAGATATTGTTCATGATGACACTGGCCCTACAGAGAATGTTGATGACACTGGTCCTACAGAGAAGGTTGATAACACTGGTCCTACAGAGAATGTTGATGAGGATGTAGGAAGTGTGTGGATAAGGGTAAGGCTCCAATGATTTATGAAGATAGACCAGTTCATGCTAGAAAGCCAATGGTTAGGAATAAGGGTATTGTTATTGAAGAAAATGTGAATCCAAGTGTTACAGCTGATTATTCTAGTGATAGTGAGACTAAAATTCCTGACTACACAATGTTGTATGAAGATAGTGAAAGTGATATGTCTGACAGATCTGTAGACTACTTATCAGAAGGTGAGGATGAGTTGATTGAACTTAGGAGGAGAAATTTTGAAGCGAAAAGGGCACCCAAGGTTAAAAATCAAGCTAGTGAACCACAAGGTGGAGAGGGAAGTTCAAGACAAAAGAACTGGTATGGTATAGGTGAAAATGATATTGTATTAGAGCATGAGGAATTCTTGGATGTTTTACTAAGGAAGCTCAGAGGTTGTGACAATGATGTAGAGCTAACAGATCCATTCAAAATGGTGGAAACTAATGTGGATAGGTATCCTGTTTATGATGCAGATATACACTGGAAAATGCAAGAACCAACGGTAAGTCTTTAGTACATTATAAATTTTGTTCATACTAAAAAGGTAACTGTTAGTCCTTTCAGTAACATGTACCTATGTTATATTGCAGGTTGGAAAAAAGTTTGTCAATGCTGGTCAGTTAAAAGAATGTCTTACATACTATGGATTAGCAAATGGATTTTCGTTATGGTTTGAGAGAAGCGGCACAAGGAAAGTGGTAGCTCGCTGTGGTTTACGTCCTGAGAAGATCAAAGATCCAAAGAAGGGGAAACTAAGTAAGTACAACCGGTATCCAAGTAGTAGGGATGAAGGGTCTGAATGCCCATGGAGGTGTTACGGGAAGCAGATGGTTTCTGAAAACTCATTTCAGGTAATTTCACTTAAGAATGAACATACGTGTGTGAGAGACTTTAAGTTTGGAACTCTGATTAATTACAAATGGGTAGCTAAGCACTTTGGGCATAAGATTAGAATGAATCCAGACATTAAGTTACGTCAAATAGCTGATTTAGTCATGAAAAAATACAAATGTATTGTAAGCCCCTGTGTATGTAGGAGGGCCAAAAATTGGGCAATATATGAAGGGGATAACACAATGGCAGATCATTATGGTTACATTAGGTCATATGCTAAAGCTATTTTAGATACGAATGATGGTTCAACTGTTAGAGTGGGGGTTACAGTAAATCCAGATAAACATACATACTTTGATAGATTCTACGTATGCTTTAATGGATTGAAAGAGGGTTGGAAGAAAGGATGTAGAAGGGTTATAGCTTTGGATGGTTGTTTCCTGGAAAAACCGAATGTGGGTGAAATTCTTACAGCTATTGGTAGGGATGGTAACAACCACATCTTTCCGGTAGCATGGGCAGTGGTGAATGTGGAGAACAAGGACAACTGGTCATGGTTTCTGGAATTGCTTGGACAAGATCTTGAGTTGCCAACTGGAAAAGGTTTAACATTTATGTCAGACCAACACAAGGTACCTTTCATTACTATTTTGCTTCGTTGAACTTTATTTTGTAATTGTCTTTGATGCATATTTATTTTTATGTTAATTTAGGGTTTGCTAGAAGCTGTCAAGGATATAATGCCACATGCCGAACATAGACAATGTGCACGGCACATCTATGAGAATTTTAGGAAGACATATAGTGGATTAGAGTTTAGGCTTCTTTTTTGGGCTGCTGCAAAGGCCAGTCATCCAGGTAGGTTTAACAAGGTTATGGAGAAGATCAAAGTCGCTAACCCTGGTGCATATGAGTATTTGCTTAAGAAAGATCCAAAGACCTGGTCCAGAGCTTATTTCCATATTGGTAACAATTGTGAAGCTGTGGAGAATGGATTCAGTGAGTGTTTCAACGCGGTTCTGTTACAAGTTAGAGATAAGCCATTGATTACAATGCTAGAATCAATGAGGGTAATTGTTATGGAAAGGATGAACATAATGAGGAAGATGTGTGATAAATGGACAGAGGACATTTGTCCTAACATTCAGAAAAGGTTGGAACTCTTAAAAGATCAAATCAGGTAAGATTTTCAAAGTTTATGTAGTGAATATAATGATCAATAACACTTAAGTGTATACTAATTATTATTTTTCCTTTTTTATATGCAAGTTTTTGACATGTGATACCAGCTGGAGGTGGTATATTTGAAGTTAGAAATGGTTCAGAGGCTTTTGGCGTTGATGAAAAAAATAGGACTTGTAGCTGCAGGATGTGGCAGTTGTCAGGTTTGCCATGTACCCATGCCATAGCTGTCATTTTTAGGATAAACAAAAGGGTAGAATCATATGTGCCAAACTGTTTTAGAAAACAAATGTTTCATGATGCATATCATCAATACCTAACACCTATAAGTGACATGAGTTTCTGGCCTGATACTAGTGAAATGAGTAAAGTCTTGCCTCCTGAAAAACATAAAATGCCTGGTAGGCCTAGGAAAAAAAGGATTAGAGCTAGTCATGAAATTAAGAATCCTAACAAAGTGCCTAGGACTGGTATTGAAATGACTTGTTCAAATTGTTTTCAAAAAGGTCATAATAAAAAGGGTTGTAAGAATGAGACTGTTGTGAAACCAACTAAACCACCTGATAAGTAGGGTAGACCTAGGAAACCAACATCCTCAGGTTTAGTTGATGAAGATGAACCCTTAGTTCAACCATTTAGAACAACACCAGATGAAAGACCTAGGTCTAGTGAATTTGATGGGGGTATTGATAGGCCTACTGTCAAAACTACCAACAAAACAAAAAAAGCAGTTGGTCAAGAGGGTGGTTCTAGTGCAACAGATGTGGGTGGTTCTAGTGCAACTGCACCTAGGCAAACCAATAAAAGGGTAAGGTTTTCTGATGTGGGTGGTTCTTCTAGTGCACCTAGGCAAACCAATCTCAGGGGAAGAGGTAGAGGAAAATGAAGAGGTTGAGGAAGAGTGAGTACAGGTCTGGGCAGAGTAGGAAGGTTGGGAAGATGGTTTGGAATTGATGAAAATGAAAGTTCTTCTGCTGAAGAAGATGGGCATGCTGAAGAAATGCCAATTGATAACCAAAATGCACCTCATGACTCAGAAAGCCAGGTGTCACAGAATGCAGCTACTCAGAATTCTCAAGCTATTCCTTTTGAAAACCAAGATGTACCAAACATTAATGCAGCACAACCAAGAGTTAGAAGACATTTTGTTCAGCCAAGGCAGAGAAGAAGGAGTGAAAGAATCTTGCAGAAAAAATTGGCAAAGCAACATCAAGGAATTGGGAGTTCAATCTCTAATGCTCTCAATTTGGAATGAAAACAACTCTTTCCTGTTGAAATTAACTTTTTATATGTTGTGTAACCTTAACTTACTCACTGTGCACTTCTTTTGTCCATATATGTTGTGCACTTAGAAACATGTATTTGGTGCTTATGTCATGTAAGTTTACACTATTATGTGATGCTCAGTTTTGTTCATGAATGGGCAGTCACAATTTATGACATGAGCCTTTGTCTATGTTAAATGTGCATGTGTATTATTTGTGTATGCTAGAGTAACAAAATAACCAAAAGACAACATTGCATTAAACATAAACCAACCCATGACATTGTCATGATACATTACTCCTAACAGATTAACTATGCTAATACATTACTAACATAAACGAACAACATAACTATGACAAACAAACCAAACAACACTACAACTTTGTCATGTGAATTGATTTTGGCCTTAATCAAACTCAATTCTTCCTTCAACTCAGCCTTCAACTCAACCATTTGCAAATATGTTGCTTCTTCAAAGTTGGAAGTTTTGCCTTCAACATACTTTGATCCACCAGCCATGTGCAACTCAGATTTTCCCCTAATCAGCTCATCAACTTTCCACCTCAACATTTTCACTTCTTCATGCTCTTTGAAGAACAGCTCTTTGTAGTATTCACTAGGTAGCTCATCATCCATAAACCCATAAAACTTGCACTGATTTTCCCTACCCTGTTATAGCAACATATACAAATGAAAACCCACTTCAACCTATTGTACCAAAAAATTAAATTACATACGAATAATTATCTTACATATTTTGGACAACCCTTGAATCTTCTACCAGGGTTTGTAATGGTCCATGCCACTTGAGGTGAGACGGGTAAATGACAATCACACTCGGTGCGTGCAATTACTTCTTCTTTTGTGTAATAACGTCTGACTGACATGGATCTTGATCGTGATGTTGATGAGGAAGAGGATTTCATGACTAGGGTTAGGGTTTTGTGTGGTGGGGGATAAAAGTGTATGTGTGTGAATAAAATGGAAAAGGGGAAAGTGGGGGTAATTAAATAAGGTTTTTATAATTAATATAAAAGGATTAAATAATTAAAAAGGAAGAAAACAAGTGAAAAAAATGAATTTTCTGCTTTTACCTACGCCACGTAGGACATCCAGTAACAGCTGGTGACACAGATCACATAATGGCACGGATTTGAAAAGTTAGTGCTATAATCAAAACAAAAAAAAAGTACGACACATACAATGACAAAAGGTGACAAGTATAATGCCTTTTTTGCCAATTTCCCTTTTCAAAATGTATTCTTTAATCACTCAATTAGCTTTCCATTTATACAACTGATAGAGATCCAAAATATAACAAAAGAACCAAATATCACAAAAGATTTTTTATTTTTTTTAATAGATAAATTAGCCTATTTCTCGATTGAAAAAGGAGATAATATGCAAAACTTATTTATTCTTTTACCTTTGTAACAACAACAACAACAACAACAACAACAACAACAACAAAAAAAAAAAAAAAAAAAAAAAAAAAAAAAAAAAAAAACTTATTTGTTCTACTCAATCAAATATTTTAGATTAAATAAGTAAAAAAATATAAATTATATATAAATGTCTTTTGCGCAAAGAACTTTAAAATTTATAAGACCTCATTTTAAATTTTCGCTTTAGGCCCCCATAAAGATTGAGTTGTTCCTGTTTCCGGCTAACGTTTCTTGTACTTGCTTGAGTATGTGGTTTAGGCACTATCTTGAGCTTGATTTTAACCCTCGGAATTCGACCCGTTTACCAAATCCTTTATGTTGATGAGTCGTTGCATTTGCCTCAAAGGTCGAGGCATTAATTCCACACATGTTCCGTGTTCTTTTCTATGTGTTTGTTGTAACTATAAGGAAGTACAAGAGTTCTTTTGTTTAAGAGCTTATGAATACTTGTATTTGTTATGTAAAAAACTAAAAATGTGTCTTTTTGCCATGATTCTTTGTATGAAAAATATCCCTAATATAATCGATACAATTAGACTTGCATCTGGTGAGGCTGTTTTTCGATTATTGATGTTTTAATGTACGTTTCTAATTAGTTAGACTGAAACAAGATAACCCCAAGGCTGTTTTTATTTGCATTATATCTTTGGGGTAAATCATTCTGCAGGTGATATCCAACTCGATTGCATTGCCACTAAATAACTTTGAATTTGATACAACTTTTCTCATAGTTTGGAATTAATTAACCTGTAAATATAACATAATTAAGTAATTTGATTAGGACAAGATCTTGTCTCTAATACAACCTTTTGCCTATGTTCTAAAAGACTTTGCCTAGTTCTTGTCCCACATGGGTCAAAGAAACAAAATTTTCTAAGTAAATATACCTTGGTGCATCTGATTCATACGTGTTGAAGTTTGTATTTGTTGGAATCTTAACTTGGTCGTTGTTGAAATAAAGTTTCGCCAATAGCCAAGGATGAAATCTAACGATATACTCTCGTTAACCTTTTTAATTTTTTTGTTATGTCAACAATTAAATCTTCTCAAACTTCTTGTGATTTTGAACATTCAAAAGTTTGTCTACTTAATGTAGTTGACCCATTATCTCGTATTTTGGCAAGTATAAATTTTATTTCATTAGCCTTCTTGGTGGTTTTTAAAGATTAAAGAGTTTCTATTTTGCAATATATAGCTTTGACTGCTTTGTTGTTGATATTGATTGAAGTTGTGGCCTCTAACTTAAACAAAAAGTTGTTCTTGTTCCATAACAACTAAAAATAGTGATTGAACTTTATAATGTTCAGAACCAAAAGCATCATAACTGTTACAGTTGTTTTTTTAATTTTATTGAAAATGTCAAATGTGCACATCAAAATCAGTGGTTAACCCCCCCCCCCCCCCCCCCCCCCCCCCCCGAATGGGCAAATGGTGGTTGGTTGGTAATGTGGGCCTCATGGCTGCACAAATACACACCATGCACATGGTTGGGTCAGCCCCAAGTACACCACTTATTGTAGCTAAGGTGGGCCTAATCTTGTTAGATAACAAAACACTTGTTACATACCCAAACTTAACTGCCTAATTCTAATTAGAAAATAGTTGTAAACTACAGTTAAAATTATACTGTAGCTTTCTTGTGTTTAACATCTTATAACTTTGTAACTTCAATATGATGAACTAGGCATATTCAAGTTTCGAACTTTGGGTTCAGTGAACTAAACAGAACTCTTGATTCGATTCGATCCCCGATCAAAATCGATTACAAACCACAAAATCAATCTATACAAGGAAAGTGGAATTAACATAAAAATCAAATAAAATATTACACTCCCGAGATACAAATAATAAAATGCAAACCCTAAACTCTAAACTCTAAACCAGAATTAAATTCGGTCTAATTCAATTTTCAGATTATTGTAATATCCCAAATCAAAAAACTGAAAACCATGTACTCTCACCCAAAAAGGTAAAGACATGTTATAGAAAGCATTTTTGTTGCTGCTTCTACCACAATTTTCTCAACATCAAAGTTCTTTATGATATACAAAACATTTCATAAAAAGATCAAACTCAAAACCAAAAAAGAAAAAAAAATAAAGTGTACTTCACATCTAAGTAGGTTTCAAGTTTTGAAACATAGCATCCCATTTGATATCTTCAACACCACCATCATTAGGCCAATATCCACCATGATCACCACTAGCACCACCATTGCCGCCCACTTCATCATCACTATACGAATTTTCTTTATACAAATCACTATCTTCTTTATTATGATCATAAACCAATGGGCTCGAAAAGCTTGTAACCCTAGCACCATTAGGTCTAACCACAGGACGATATCCATTCGTGATCAAAAGCAACCCTGAACCTGAGCCACCTTGTTTATTCATAACCAATCTATTACTTCTCTTCACCATTGCACCTTTCCATCTAGAGCTATAACTCCTTCTTTTCACCATAATAAGAGCTGAATCATTGCGATGAACCCATGTTTGTACATATTTAACTACTTTTGTCTTGGTTTTCTTCATGGCATTTATTAGTTTAGAAATGGGGTGTGAACGAGTTGAGCTTTTAGCGAGTTTTAGTATCTCTAGCCTGTGTTTAGCTATAGAGATTCCCATGCTTTGGAGAAACTCATGGTTGAAATACGAAATGTCGTCTTCTTCGAGTAGATTTAGGGTGAATGATTGTGCGTATTCGTGTATGAAAGGTGGTTCGAGGTTGGATTTTGATAGCCATGAGAACCAATCCATGGTTTGATGTGTTTTTTATGTTGTTGCTTTGAGAGGAAGGTAATGTATTTATACAAAGTGAATCGGTCAAAATTTGGAAATATATAAAAAGATAAAAAGTTGTTAAAGATAAAGAATGTGATAAAAATGGAAATCTTATTTTTAGGTTTAAAATGATATCATAAAGTGAAAAGTTGAAACTAAAAAAATAAATGTTGAAAATATATATTTCAAAAGAAAATTATTAATACATATAAAAAATTATGTTGACCTGTGATGCTTCAAACTCGGCGGGTTGATCCGGTTTAATTTGACCCGTTTGTTCGATCCAACCGGTTGGGTTGACCCAGTTTAAAATGACCCGTTTTTCGACCGGAATGGTTCAACCGGTTGAACCACCCGGGTCGAATCGGGTTTCAAAACATTATGTTTAATCCTCAAATCCTCAAACATTTATTATTTTTCGTTTATAACCAATAAACTTTTTTTTATTAGGGTTAATGGCATGTAATAGCAACGTACTTTCCTATTTGTGCCATTATCAGATACGAACCCAAAATATTACAGATATCAGATACGAACTTTCAAATTTCTTTTCATTATCAGATACGAACTTTAAAATATCAGATATCAGATACGAACTTTCAAATTTTTGTTTCATTATCAGCAACGTACTTTTTCATTTGTTTCATTATCAGCAATTTTTATTTTTAAAGTTTTTCTTATATTTGAACAAAGGAGAAAAGTACGTTGCTGATAATGAAACAAAAATTTGAAAGTTCGTATCTGATATCTGATATTTTAAAGTTCGTATCTGATAATGAAAAAAAAAATTGAAAGTTCGTATCTGATATCTGTAATATTTTGGGTTCGTGTCTGATAATGACACAAATGGGAAAGTACGTTGCTATTAAATGCCATTAACTCTTTTTATTACTAAAATTATCTGCCATTATAAAATCTCGTTGATATGCACGAGCACTCATCCGGTAAGTCATAATATAGACAACTTATGTATCATCTTTCCTTTTGATTTTATGAAAATATCGATAGAAGTGCAATAATAAAATGTTGGTAAAACAATGGATCGGTATTTTTTTTTTTTCTTTTTTTTTAGCTAGCACCAAAATACTATATGGCTTTTTCATTTGATTTCTTTCTTCTTTTAGCTAAACCTTAATGTATCCAACATGTTTAGTTAGGTAATCATGTTGTCTCCTTTTCACATAATAAACAAATAAAGATTCATCTTCTAATTACTTGTAGATGATTACAAAGATCAAAATAAGTAAATTATTACTCTATGCGATATATAACATATATGAGCATAGAACGAAAAAGATATTGGTGTTCAAATATTGATTAATAAGTAGTAAGATTTTTGAAGATCCTAATAACCTAATTTTTTTATTAAATTCACTATTTCTGGTTGCAATTTTTTTACTTTTAGAAGTTGCAAAACTTGATTTGCTTTCTATTTTACTACTGCTAACTTTTATTTGTTTCTATGGTAAAACATATCTATGTCAAAATCAGAGTTGCAACTCAATAAAAGATAATAATATAAAGAGAAAAACAGATACGAATTTAATCCACCTATAATTTATTCCTAAAACATTTATGTTTAGCGTGTTACGGAGTATTAATTTGGATGAATCGGTCCATAGAGTTTTCATATGACTTTTTTCATATGGTGGTTGAAATTTGAAGAAAACTAAGTGTGTGGGGTCAATTCAAAGAAGATTTTCGTCTCAAAATAGAGGGCCAAAGTCCAAATATTGGGCAAGTTAAGTGAAGACTAAGAAATATCTCTTTGAAATTATGGGCATCAATCAAGGCATGGGAAAACCACACACCCACCATTTGCTAACTTTGCATGCATTTATATTTGTTTTTGACTTCCATCTTGACCAAGTGTTATGCATAGTATTTGTTAACTATAAGCAAAGAAGCCATTCAATGTTTTCCAATTTGTCACCAAACAATTAAATTTTTGGTTTAATGGACATGTGGTTTATTACATCATCATTACACTACATGTGTTTTAAAACCGATTCGAAAAACAAATTTTGAAAAGAAAAAGAAAAAAATGTATGAAGGCCAAACAAAATTTGTAGCCATATAAGTTAGTCTTTTCTCGTTCGTGGTAACTTTAATAAACTTAAAAGTACATAAAAAATAAGGTTTTTCATGTCCAAATTATCCGGGAATGAGAGCCTTTTAAACTCGGACATATGTGATCTCACCGGGTTAATTTCGAGATTGTTTCCAACCTCTTGTTTTTACCTCAAAATGTATACATCTAGCAATGTTTGCACTCTTGACTTCAAAAAAAAACCCTCAAATTTACCCACAATTTCATTTTGTGGTGGTTTCATATATATGCTTTACCATTTGGTGGTGGTTTCCTATGCTTTACCCTATCAAACATGTAAGATAATATGAATTTCCTACTTAAGCCTAATTGAAGAAAATCTTTGATGTGTATTCACACTTATAGAACAAACTAAAATACTTGCTTTATGACCCAAAAGGAATAAATAATTTTGGGTTCGATGGTGCTCGTGTCAGCAATCGAGACTTTTCCATGATTACCAAAATTTCACTTAGTTTATAAGCTAATGATCATTTAAAATAAGTATCATTTTCTGCAAACTTCTAACGTTTCCATTACTTAATTTACAAATTGATCGATTGTTGCATATATTCCATATTAGTTAAAGATTCTTCTGACATACTCCCTCGATCTCATATAGAGTAAAACAAACCAAGGAACATGACATTTTGGACTTGCAGAATAATGAGACAGACGACACTGCAGGGTAAAACAAACCAAGGAACATGACATTTTGTGCCATGTGAATAAGGATACTAGGATGGTGACTTATCCTTCGTAAACTTTGTTCTTCTTCTAGATACATTAATGTAAACTCACAAACTTTAACGGCTGTCAACAAATGTATCATATATCTTATCTGTTTCTCTGTTAGACTTAAATTTATGTGTAATAACAAACCAGCTTGGTTTATAATGGCATATGTGTTTGTAACAGAGCGTTTAGGAACGTTTTAGAGAGATGAATTTTGTGAAATTAATGCTTGTTTGGTAAATAATAAGTAGTTTTAACTTTTATTCTATTTTAGAATGCTCTTTTGTTAACGCTCTAATACGAAGCATTTAAAAGATAATTGGAGTTGTGAATATGCAAATTACATCATCCATCCTAAAATAAATATCCACTTTGTAAATGTACAAAGTTTTGAAAAATCTCACTAACTGCATTTTTCACCAATCAAATATTAGCTCCATCACTAAACTCTTTTTGAATAATTAAAATGCAAAGTAGAAATTTATTATGTTACATCTCAAATAGAAATAGAAAAATGATATTTCCTCATACAAATTGTTGTATCATAATTGACGGCTTTAGCTGCAGAGAGAGAATTAGTGGAAAAATATATCTATAATATTGTTGTGTGTAGGAGGATTAGCAGGGGGATATTGTAGAAGAATTTAGAAATATGAACATTTATTTTGGAACAGATGGTGTTGGGTTAATTCAGTGCCCAATGGTCTCTGACTAAGATTTGAACATAAATCATTCTAAGTCAAGAAGACTCGCTGATAATGAATTTATCGAGCAACCTCAGCGAAGTTCAAGTCAGATACATCGTTAAGGAGTCGAATATTATTTGAAGACATACTCGATAGCTGATAAAGAGTCAACTTGTATGTAGATGGAATTGAAGCTGAAGGATAAAGGTTCATCAAGGGTTGATGATACCTTGATGAACCTGTCAGCTCTTTGATTCTTCCAACAGAGCATACCTCAAAATATCTCTTAAGATATTTAGACAAGACTTTTTAAGATAGCAAAATAGGGCTGAGCATCGGGCCGGATCCCGACCCGACCCGACCCGTCCCGCCAAATACCGATACCGAAACATTGGAAAAACTCAACCCGACTCCCGAACCGATTATAGTCGGGTCGGGACGGTTTTATTCGATTCTATCGGGCCGGTTGTCGGTATAAGCAAGATTGTCCCGAATGCAAAAAGTGAGACCATCTAAAAATGCAAAAAATATCAATCTTGACTCTTGACTTCTTGAGTACCAAGTATCCATGTTTCTGAGCAAATATTTGCAAATCAGTTTACATGTTTAAAAGTTTACATGTTTCTGAGCAAAATAGCATATTCATATTCGAATCACAAATCACAAAATTGAAAACATGTTTCTGACTTTCTGAGCAAATTACAAACTGACCAGTGACCACAAATGAGCAAATAGAAGATGAGATTGATTCACCCTTTTTGAGATGACATTCATCCATTCAATTGTTAAGACAATCGTGTTCTTGAATCTTGAATCGTGTTTTGTTGAGATGAGAAACACAAGAGACTGAAAAGAAAAGAGTGAAAGACTGAAAATAAAGAAAGTGAGGCGCATCCTTTTTACTAAACCTAATTCAATATCGGGCTGACGGGTACAGTCGGGCTAATGTCGGTTTTCGGCCCGATACCGAAAATTTGCAATTTTCACAACCGACTCTCGACCCGAATTGTTTGTCGGGATTAATCGGGCTAATCGGTTCGGTCGGTTTGTCGGGCCTTGTCGGTTTCGGTCAGTTTTGCTCAGCCCTATAGCAAAAGAGTGGAATAAAGTGCATCGTAGGTAAAGTCAAATCAAGTACGAGTTAGTGAAAAGATAGTGAATAGTTGGCAGAACGCTAAAACAAGGTTGTTAGCTTTTCAATAATAGAAAACATTTAATGGAAGATGTACTTCTCTATTAAATGCTTGACACGTTTCAACAACCCGCATGTGACATCCTCGTACTCACCTATATAAAGAGAATGTTGGTGTGAGTAAATGCTTTCCACTTCCATATCTATACTATTTGTAAAGCATTTACATCATTTTTCCTAATCTTTAATCTTGAAAACTTAAAAAAAAAAAATAATAATAATAATAATAATAATAATAAATAAATAAATAAATAAATAAATAAATAATAATAACCTTTAATTAAAAATGGTAAAAACATGCAGTACTAAATTAATATTTTAAATATTGTTTAATTATCAAACTTTTATTATTTTTTGTTTATAACTCATAACTTTTTTTTTTCTCGTAATGACTTATATTGAACTCGCAATTTGCATCTGTCACACCCCCAAAATCGGGTCCAGCGGAAGCATACGTGTAGCTGGGGTGTAACTCAATCAGTAACACAACACAAGTACAAAAATGGTTTTCACTTTAATTATTTAGAATAAAATCGTTTAATCAAAATGTTGAATTTACATCGTTAAAAGTAGTGCGGAAGTAGGCCCTTAAAATAGTTTAAAACGGTCTCCATATAAATAATCAGAGTCTTCTATGACCATGCCATGCCCTGCCAAAACCTCCTGTAGCGTGCCATAGGTTAAAACCTGAAAATACATGCTAAAGTGTCAACACGAGGTTGGTGAGTTCATAGAGTTTGTTTAACAAATAAAGTTTATAGAAAAATGGTCACACAGCAAAGGCATCGTAAATCCACTCAGTTGCAAGTCCCGCCATAAGAGACTTGTAACCTGTGTGTTCACAACCCACTGCTAAAATAGTTTATGTCTGGTAGTCAAGCACATGAGATCAATAATAAGTCACAATATAAGCACCACATATAAAATAAGTCAAAGCCGCTCCGAACAAGGGAGACTTTATAATGTTGCTCCGAACATGGGAGACTTGAAGTCACTCCGCCACCTAGGCAAAGAATTATTAGTCACTCCGCCGACTTGGCGAAGAATTATTAGTCACTCCACCATGGCGAGATTTATTAAGGATGCTCTGAACATGAGAGACTTGATAGCGTTGCTCCGAACATGGGAGACTTTAAGTCTTAGAACATACAGTACAATAAGTCCAAAAGTTTAAGTCAAGTTCAAAAGGTCAAGACAAGTCATAAGTTCATAATAAAGTTCAAGTCAAAACCATGTTTAAAGAGTCAAGTAATAGTTCAAGTAAAAACGAGCATGTATCCTCCCCCAAAAGTTGACAAAACAATTTAAAAGAGTAGGGGCTATGACTCACCTGGTACGAATAGCTACGATGACAAAAGTGGATACACAGAAAATGAGGTTCGATCTCTAACCGCGACCTATAATGAATGAATGATACGATCTACTTAAATTATGAGGGGATGCGATGAATGTACATGCACATGAAGTCAATACCACTCGTAGTTTGAAAATAAGTGTTGGCGTTGATTTATAGTGTTTCCATAACTTAGGAGAATATGTGCTATTAGAAGTTGTCAAATATATATATAGTTCGCCTAGTTTCAAAAGTGTATATCTTGGTCGTTATAAGCTCGTTTTCTTCGTTCTTTATATCCACGGAATCGTGGGACAAAATACTAACATATTTTTGATAAGTCGGGACGGCTAGATCAAGTTTTATGCCCAAAACAGCCCGTGACAACTGTTCATCAGCAAGCAGTTTTTTTTTCAGAAAACTAGTTTTCGTCGTTAAATTCGGAAAATCATATCTCCTTCGTTATTAACTCGTTTTAATCCGTTCTTTCGCCCACGGCTTCGTTTTTGAAAGTATTTTCTAAATCTTTGGTCAAAAATTACCCATCATCTACTGATTTTCCCACGTTTTAAAAATAGCAACAGTAGGTATATCTATTGTTTCAAAAATCATTTTCCTAGTTTCAAACTTGTTTCAACTTCAACCAAATCACTTTCAATCACCACAAATCTAGTCTAATCTTACCATACACCTTCTTAGGGTGTCATGGGTTCCTAAACATCATAAATTAAGTGGATCTAACAAGGATCTAACAATAATCTATTTCTAGGGATCAAAAGTTATATATATATATATATATATATATATATATATATATATATATATATATATATATATATATATATATATATATATATATATATATATATATATAAATGAGTGGTATATACTAACATATGCATGTAAACCTTGTATGAAAATCATATTATGATAAAAATAACATGAAGAAATGATGAAAAAGAGTTTGACAACTTACAAGAAAGATTAGTGAGCTTATGGAGATGAAAACTTATAAAACCCTTGGGTTTTTACCACAAAACCCAAACAAGAACAACAAAAGGGGCAAGATAATAACTTGATCTTGGAAAACCCATGGTTTCTTCCTTGTGTCTTGCCTTGGTCGATCCACACAAAAGAGAGAAAAGAGAAGAGAGTTTACTTGAACTTGTATTATTATGAGAAATGGGATAAAATGGTTTAATATATAGTTAGAGACAAATGTTAGTTGGGCATTTAATTTGGTTGGTGTGGTTTAGGCTTATTAGGACCAAAAAGGAGGGAAAAGGGGGGTTGTCTTGGGTTTAATTAGGGATAGTTAGTGGTAAAGTGTAGTTATGTTAGTTTTAGGTTTAATCGGGTACCGGGTTTGTTAGAAATAAATTTTATTGAAGTTATTCGGGACAAAATAAAGTTGTAAAAGTTGTAAAATATTATTCCTGATGATAATCGGGTGTTAAAATAATGATCGGGTTGAAATAACGCAAACCGACGGAGTTATAGGCTTTGACCGGAAAACGTAACAGTTGATTTGAAAACACCGGGTAAATTAACAATATAATTTTTATATTATTATTATGAGTATAAAAATGTGTTAGGACCATAGTTGGGATTATCGGATCAATTATTCAAAATAATAGTTCATAAGATAACGTTTATTAGGTAAATAACCGTACGTATACAGAAATGACGCAACTCACGTATAAATGACAAATTTTCTCCGGAGGTGAATAGTGTTTTATGAATAGTAAAATTTTAAAACGCTTCTCAGAATCACAAACCGACTCCGAAAAAGATGAATAGTGAAATGATGAATAGTGATCGATGAATAGTAACCGATGAATAGTAAACGTGAAAGTTCGGGAAAAGACCAGAATTTACGAGTTGTGACAGCATCAAGGGTCACCCCAAACATAAATTCGCAAGTATACATATTTGCCGGTATACACTGTTGTTTTGCGCGGGTATTCATCTAGTTAATTATTTAAGAAGTACATTTACTCTATTTGAAAGTGTTTTGGTCCCTGATCCTATCAGCGACTTCATAGTTTACTTGCAAACTTATTCCTTGTTTAAGTTTGTTTGATCAGAGAGCTTTATTATTATCATTCATTTTAGTGTTAACTCCGTATAACACTTTGTAAATCTTTGATTTATTCTAATAAGAATTATATATTGAGAAGTTAACATTTGTATTTGTGCTTTGTTTTACATAATAATAATAATAATAATAATAATAATAATAAATAAAATTTGGGGAACTAGAGAGGGAGTGCTAACGTACCCTAACGAATGTTTTATTATTTATTTAAAGAGTTTTCAATATAAATATTTTATTACTAACTTTTTATATAGAGTAAATTACACCGTTCGTCCTTGTGGTTTGCGTTAACTAACGTCGTTAGTTCTTTGACAAAAAAAACTGCACCGTTCGTCCTTAACGGGTAAACGTTTGGCGTCGTTAGTCCCTCCCCCACTAACGCTTGTTAAGTGTTGTTACACCTGAAATCCAATGAGGGTATACTAGTCATTTCGCAAATCAAAAGGACGAACGGTGCAAAAGGACGAACGGTGCAATTTTTTAATACGTTCGTAAGTTCCGTTTTAATACGTTTTCGTCTGTTTTTTACATTTTTGTCCCTTTTTTTTGTTTTCGTCTTTTTTTTTACGTTTTCCTCCGTTTTTTTACGTTTTCATCCCCTTTTTTTCGTTTTCGTCTGTATTTTACATTTTCCTCTATTTTTTTACGTTTTCATCCGTTTTTTTCGTTTTTGTCTTTTTTCTTACGTTTTCATCCTTTTTTTTACGTTTTCATTTGTTTTTTTTGTTTTCGTCTCTTTTTTTTTACGTTTTTTACATTTTTTTTCGTTTTCGTCTGTTTTTTTACGTTTTCGTTCGTTTTTTTTACATTGTCATCCGTTTTTTTTTGTTTTTGTCTGCTTTTTTTACGTTTTCGTTCGTTTTTTACGTTTTCGCCCATTGTTTTACGTTTTTGTCTTTTGTTCTAACGTTTTCATACGCTTTCGTTTATTTTTTTACGTTTTTATCTATTCTTATCCATTTTTATATATTTTATACGTTTTCACAACATGGGTATATCAAATAATAACCAAAAAACATCAAATTTCAAAAAGTAGAAAGAATAATTACAAGTTTTTAGCGTCAACCTTCAACAACTAGTCCTTTGACTTAACAAAAAACTCATTTTAAAGTATGGGTATGCTAAATTACAACCGAAAAACATCAAATTTCTAAAAATGAACGAAAACATAAAAAAAACAGAGAAAAACAAAAAAATGATGAAAATGTAAAAAGCGAACGAAAACGTAAAAAAACGGTGGAAAACGTAAAAGACGGAGGAAAACGTAAAAAAAACAGACGAAAACAAAAAAAAACGGATGAAAACGTAAAAAAATAGAGGAAAATGTGAAATTACAAATGAAAACAAAAAAAAATGATGAAAATGTAAAAAAAAAAAAAAAGGAGGAAAACGTAAAAATACAGACGAAACCGAAAAAAAAGTTAAGAATGGATTAAAACGTAAAAAAATGGATGAAAGCATATGAAAACGTTAAAACAATGGACAAAAATGTAAAAAAAACGGACATAAACGTAAAAAATGGACGAAAACGTAAAAAAACCAACGAAAATGAAAAAAATAGATGAAAACGTAAAAAAACATATGAAAACGAAAAAAACGGATGAAAACATAAAAAGCGGGTGAAAACGTAAAAAAAAGAGATGAAACGAACAAAAACGGACAAAAACGTAAAAATAATCCAGACGAAAACGTATTAAAACAGAACTTACAAACGTATTAAAAAAAATTGCACCGTTCGTCCTTTTGGTTTGCGAAATGACTAGTATACCCTCATGGGACTTTCAGGTGTAACAACACTTAACAAGCGTTAGTGGGTGAGGGACTAACGACGCCAAACGTTTGCCCGTTAAAGACGAACGGTGCAGTTTTTTTGGTCAATGGACTAACGACGCCAGTCAACGCAAACCACAAGGACGAACGGTGCAATTTGCTCTTTTATATATAAAGTAAACAGATTTTTCTCACAACTACTATTTACAGGGAGTCATAGTTATTGATCACTGTTACGATTGGTCGGTCTCGGTCTCGGTCCGGTCCGATCTTGATCGGTCCGGTCCGGTTTTCGGACCGCGATCGTTCCTAGTTTTGTATTAGCTTTATACTTATAAGTTAATAAGCTAAGGTGTTTAGATTGGCTTATACTTGTTAAATACCCAAAAAAGGTTGAATAAGCTTAACAACACTCAAATGAGGGGGAAAAAAAGGGATAATGATTTCTAAATGTATCAAACTTGCCATCATTAACTGAGTTGTGTATCAAACTATTAATTTTGCTAAGTTGGGGTATAAACTTACTAATCCTTGCAATCTCATGTATCAAAGGGGTGATTAAGGTTTTTCGTTAGAGTTATTTACATAAATCGTCCTTCGCGTTAGTACCAAATTGCAATGCTAGTCCTTACTATTTACATAAAAGGTCCTAGTGGTTAGCCCCAAATTGCAAAGCCACGTGTCTTAACATGAGTGGTGCAACGTGGCAATGGGCCGGATTGGGTCGGGTAACAGGACAAGTCGGGTCGGATGACGGATCGGGTCACCACGTGTCACCACATAAGTGGTGCCACGTGGCGCTGATGTGGCAACGAATTAGATACAAACAATTCCTCCCAAGCCGGATCGAACTTGAGACCTCTTGTTTGATAAGAGGGTGTGCTACCAGCTGCGCTGGGCATACCCTCAATTATATTATGCACATTTAATTCATTTATGGTGTTTTTTTTAGTGGTAGTACATTTTATTAAATAAAAAGGGTCAAATTGAGATTTGACCTGTCATTTTAGATAGCTTTGCCCAGGTTCAAAAAATGAGAAAAATACCGTTGGACTCGTTTTTTCGTGTTCTTTCCAATGGTGTGCTCGAGGAATTTTTTCGACTTTGTTTGAATCTCGTTAAATGCGAAAACGTCGTCGAAACTCTTCCGAAAATCATTGTTTTTGCTAAAACGGACTAATAACCATAAAATATATTCTAAATATTTGAAATTATATTGAAAATATGTTTGTTATATGTTATTATGTCTTGCAGGTACAAGAGTTTTTAAAAAAAAGTAAAAACGGTGATTTTCGAAAGAGTTTCGACGATATTTTCTCGTTTAACGAGATTCAAACGAAGTCCAAAAAATTCCTTGAGCACACCATTGGAAAAAGTGTAACAATTCGCATTTTCAGGTTAATTTTTATTCCTGAAAATTTCACTATTTACTTTTACTATTCACTTTTCACTATTCATCTCAGAAATTTTTATTTCATATTTTCGTAAGTTAAACTATTTTAATGATAATCCAAGAATTTCACACTCGTCGGATCATTTCTGCAAAAATCACGAAGCCGTGTCCGAGATTTACTTTTAGGTTTAAACGTCATTCCAGCATCCCGATATGTCCATAAAACATTATAAACAATAGAAATATGATTTTCTCTCATTTTAGGACAATTCCAAAAGTTTCGAAATTTTACGTTTTCCAGTTCAGCGTTTTACGCGAATTACGCGTTTTAGACCCGCGTTTCCAGTTTTAGCAGCGTTTAAGCAACCCGATAGAACTTGTCACTCATTAAATATGCTAAGATAGGTTATATTGATAAGTTCTAACATATTTATAAGTTTCATATTTTTAGGATACCCGATTTTAAGTTTCATGACTTAATGACTTACCGTTAGCGATTACCGGGGCCAAAACTCACTCCGTAAGCTAGATAATACCAAGTTTAAGTACCTAGTCACTCCTCCCATCATATGAACGTGTATATGATGATTCACCAAGCCTTGGTGGCTTGGTGATAAGCCTTGGACTTTAGGATACTTGTATATTAAGCAAACTTGGTCACCAATGGTTCATTAGATCATTACAAGTGTACATCTTGGCCTCCAAGTTTAGGCAACTTCCTAACACCTTCCTAACCTCCTCAAACTCACTATAAAAACCCTCTCATCCCCTCCTTTAAACGCCACACCCTTTAATCCTAGCACCATGATCTTTTGATCTTCAATATACAAGTTACACTACAAAGTTCAATGTCTTAGTATTCTCTACCTAGTTCTTAAGTTTGTTTGGTGATTCCATGGTTGAATTAGGAGCTACACAAGGTTACTAGGGCTGAAGTTAATGGGTTTTCACAAGGGTTCTATCAAGGCTAGCAAGGGTTACAAGAGTTATGGTGAAGGGTTTACAAGCTTAGGTTTAGTGTCCTAGTTCTATACTTGACTTCCTTTCTTTAGAAAGCCAAAAGTTGTAAGAAACCCTTATACACTTTCTTGCTCAATATCATTTTCATGCTTATTATATTTCTTTCATGCTATATATGGTCTTTGTATTGTGTTCATGATGTTTAAAAATGGATAAAACAAGTATTGGTATACATATGTTAACTTATGACAAGTAAACAAGCAAACTAGTGATTTTTATGGAGAACCACGACCAAAATAGTATAACTATGATATTTGACACTTACTTACTGTTATAAAAGACTTCAAAAGGAAAACATAGCAATTTGAATCACCTAAAACGAGTACACGAGTCAAAAGTTATGGCCATAAGAAGTTAGCGACACCAAAACGCCGAAACTGCCTATACCCTACTGTTTTGCATTCTGCCAATTTGAAAGTCACCCTTCTGGTCCGATTCATCAAAAAGTTAAAACACGAAAGTTGTCCGGAACGACGTTTTCGTTCAGGAATAAAGAAGCTCGAGCCCTGAAAACGCTTTCTGAGTGATAATTTTCTTCAAATTCTTAACAGCCCATTTTTAGACCAAAGTCACTATATAATAGTTATGATTTACTAAGACCAAGAGGTCTAATGACCTAAAGCCAAGACCACAACCATGGCTAAAGCCAAGGTTGAGTCTCAAGACCATGGTAACAATGACCAAGGTCACGGCAAAGCCACGGCTAAAGACCATATAACTTTTAAAAATCAAAACTTATATATATGTTATCAAACACTACAATAGTAGGGAGCCTCATGTGAGGAGTTCATTAAGTAAGCCGTCGAGACGAGTTGTGGATTTACGAATTAAAGTGTCCTGGCTCCTCGAACGTTTACTCCATGACTTCTGAATTATGTCGGCCCAAACGGTAGTAAGAGATATACAACCTATACATGTTTCATAAACCATTTATATTCAAAGACTTACACTATATAATAAGTACTACATCATGAACATTATGCAAGACATATATAGGCAATTCTTCGTATTCTTAGACGTTACTCCAAACCTAAGTCGCAACGTTCTATTATAGGCTGCTCTTAGAGACTTTCGCAATTCGACTACCACTTTCATTTCTCATTACATAGACTTAAGGTGAGTCATAGACCCTACTCTTTTCATACTTGTTTTAACTCTTGGGGGGGATACATGCTCAACTACTTGTTTACTTGTACAAATACTCAAAACATTTATACTTGATTGTGTTATACTTGATTGGCATTATACTTGAATGCGTTATACATGATAATTATACTTGATTGCGTTATACATACTTGTTACACTATACTTGCTTAAATTAAATACAAGATTTGTATTTACGTACATATACAATACTCTATGCTGTTAAAGGAGAGGTATTAATAGTACTAGTATGGGCCTACACCCCCCACCCAAGTCCAAGATTCGAGACGTTGGGTGACATGTACTATTTGGGATGGTGGTTCCCCGCCTATGGGTCCAAAATGACGTGACCATGGGTGAATATAATCCTTAGAAACTATATATTAGTAGTGGGTTGTGAACACACAGGTTGCAAGTCTCTTATGGCGGGACCTGCAACTGAGTGGATTCACGATGCCTTTGCTGTGTGATCATTCTTTAAGGCTTTTCAACTGTTTTAAGACAAACTCTATGAACTCACCAACCATTGTGTTGACACTTTAGCATGTTTATCTCAGGTTAGTAAGGCGATAGCTAATGCGAGGAACTTAGAGTCAAGCTGCATATTCTGAAGACTTACGCTTTTATCATTTACCATTCAAAACACTTTGTATACATTTATGTATCATACTTTGGAATCTCATGTTTGTAACTTTGAATTCATTAATCGAATGGTAACTTTTCAAAACGTCTCATTTAGAGTTCGTTTTCTATACCTTGTACTTTGTATTATGAAGTAGCACCCCTATGACACAGTCTTCCGCTGCGGTATTTTGGGGGTGTTACAAAAAGCACGAAAAAACGAGTCCAACGGTATTTTCCTCATTTTTTGAACCTGGGCAAAGCTATCTAAAATGACCGGTCAAATCTCTATTTGACCCTTTTTATTTACTAAAATGGACTACCACTAAAAAAAGACCATAAAAGAATTAAATGTGCATAATATAATTGAGGGTATGCCCAGCGCAGCTGGTAGTACACCCTCTTATCAAACAAGAGGTCTCATGTTTGATCCGGCCTGGGAGCACTTAGGGTATATTAATACCATGCCACGTGTCACCACCTTAGTGGTGGCACGTGGCGGCCCGACCCGTATCCGAGTCGACCCGACCCGACCCGGTACTGCCTCCGACCCGACCTGATGCCAGGTGGCACCACTCTGGTGTTGACACGTGGCAACCCAACTATAAAGACTAACGATGCAATCGTATGTTAACTATAAGGACTAACGCTCAATCGTATGTTAACTGACAATAAGGACTGTCATTGCAATTTGGTCCTAACCACAAGGACGATTTATGTAAATATTTAACCGTAATGACCCTTTGATACATGAGATAGCAAGGATTAGTAAGTTTATACCCCAACTTAGCAAAATTAATAGTTCGATACACAACTCAGTAAATGGTGGCAAGTTGGATACATTTAGAAATCATTATCCCAAAAACAAACAAACAAACAAACAACTTATGATAACCCCATAAGTTAATACGGTCATAAGCCCAAGCTTCAAACACTAGAATGAGCTTAAATTTGCTATATAAGCTAATAAGCTTAAACAAACTTCCCTAAACAGTGTATAATATAGAACACGTTTTTGCGCAAATTAAACTGCATTTATATAATCCAATCGATTCAAACTGAGTTACACTTTTAATAGACAAGGACCGAGGTAAGTTACAACAACTCTAGTTATTTCCAAGTAACATTTGTAAGCACTATGTAACGTAAAGAAGCAAATAAGAGTTGACTCGTACTCGAGTCGGGTCCAAATGTCTCTCTTTCTATGCGTAACTAGATTCACGGGTACAATGTCAAATGTTGCAATCCATGACTTTTGATGTACTCAAATGTGAAACACATAAACATTATGAAATGTTAACTTATTTCATATAATGTAGTTCGGTTGGATCAGTCTCCCAAGTCATATAAGTTGCCTCCCACTCCAACAACGCTCACAAGAATCGCTAGAATCAACATTACCCATGCCAACAACTTCTCTTTGCTACTTAGTTCGGGTGAATCCTTACCGCTCAACCTTAGCGCGATAAGTGCAGGAAAAGTGAACCCCAAGGACACAGCCGTGGTTGCACCCGTAAACTTAAAAGCAGTCCAAATACTTGGTATCATAGTCGCTGCTATATAAATAATCGCTAGAATCCCACAAGTTAAGGCTAAACACCTTGTTCTATTCTCCGTTAATGGGCCACCCTTTGAGAATGCTAATGCATTAATTGTTTGCCTTAACGAGAAATGAATAACAGGAAACACAAGAATCAAGTGGAAAATATAACCCACACGAACGATGAAATTTAAAGATGTACTAAACCGAATCCCTAAAGGCTTATCAAAATTTGTAAGCACATCGGCTTCAGTATTCTCCCCAAATAAAAGATAACCTGATGCAGCGGTTAACCAATAGATTGTGACACAAATAACGATTGTTATTCGACCAATTTTATTCATTTTTTGGGGGGAAGGGCCTTCGAGTTCATTGTAAATTGGTTGAATATTGAAATGACAAACGTATGCGTTTGACATAATGGGGATTATAACTAGAAGATCAAGAATTGATTGTTTAGAAGTAAAATCTGGCATTAGTCTAGGAGATGCGAGTTTGCCTTCGATCAACATTATAAATGCGACAGCACAAGCAATGGTCACAAAAAGAATTGCTAGGACAACCGAAGCAGCTGATGACATACTCAATGCTTCAATTCTATCCAATACACAAAGTGGTGCAAGAAAAATGATTAATACTATCAACATCACAAGTTTTCTATTGTCCCAAAACCCGTTACCAAACCATTGTTCCAAAACACCTTCGTGTCCCTCTGAACCCGACATCACATCACCAACAATAATCATATAAACCACCAAAATACCCGTATTGTTCATAACTATAAAAATTTCGGATATAATTCTTGCTGGTGTACCTAATGCGTGTTGCACAACTTCACCGTATGATGTGGCTCCACATTGAACGGTAAATCTAACAAGCATTTCAACACTAATTTCTGTTATGATGCCCATTACAAAAATCAAGACAATACCCGCGATTAAACCTAAGACTTTCATTGTCGCGGGTAATGCCATGATTCCAGCCCCAATAATGGTTGTGGTTAAATTAAAGACCGCGCTATATACCCCAGAATTTGAGTTTTCTTTTGAAAAATCATCCATGTTGTGTTCAACGGAAGGATCGTCTCGAATGGGACCTTCTTTATCTCCCATACTTTGTTTCATATAGGAGTTAATTTTTCATCTATAGGAATTGATGGAATGCATGAAAAAGAGGAAGAACTTTTGGATTCAAGACCGGAGTTAGTTACGGAAAGACTCGAGACTTAGGAAAGAAATTGACTGGAAAAAGTTCTATCATTTTGTGGATTCAAGAAATAAAGTGGAAATTTTGTTTGATGGAGAGAAAATAAAGGAGGGTAAGTATTTTGTTTGAACATTGGAGGGTAATTAACTAATAACGAATTTTTGAAGGTAGGCGATTTGCACACTCCCAAATTTGATTGGCACACTCAAAATGTGCGTGTGTTGACATTTATACCCTTACAGTATATGAATAAGTCCAAATAATGTGAGGGTATAAATATCAACACACTCAAAATTTGAGTGTGCCAATCACTTTTTGGAGTGTACAAATCACTTCCTATTTTTGAAAGTCTTGTTGTTTATTTGTGGTGGTAATGTCAATGTGGTATATAGTCGAATTTTTGAGATGTTTGCCATTTTCACTTTGGGCTATGCGTGAGTAAGCCCACATGTCATTCTTTAATTTGGCATAAGTTATAAATTGTTTCTGATTTCATCATAATGTTTTGGTATTTGGTTAAGATTAAACTATTTTTTAACTTAGTGACTTAGTGTATACATGGGATTGTAAAATATGTTTTTCAAAAAATTATATAAATATTTTATATTTATATAGTTACAAAAATGTGTATTCGCATATTTTTACACAAAGTATTCATTATGCATTAATCTCGATGAGTTAGGATCAAATGAGAAGAAAAATTAAAATGAGAAGGGTGAGAAGAAACCAGAACCACACATTTCAGATGCACCTACAAAAGTAGATGCATCTCCCCCATATTTGGAATGTGTGGCTATAAATCCTTCTTATTCTTCTTATTTTATTTTTTCTTCTTATTTTATTAATCTCGATTACTATTTTTTAACTTAGTTTATTTAATTGACATGATATTGAGGTTAACGTTATTTAAATTTAACTATTGATATCATGCTCTATACGTTATGCGTGTTTAATATCACATAATGACCCTTGAAGAAAAATATTTTTATGATATCCTTATTTAAACTTTAAAGAGTAATTACATGTGTCGTTGCTATATGTGCAATCTTGTGTATTTATTTTCATCTCAAAGCAACCCATGGGTCCGTGCCTTCGTTTTGATATTTATATTCTTGTTAATGATTGTTTTATACATATACACTTTTGTGGATCACCTTAGGGCCCGTTTGATTTGTAGATAGGTTTAGGATTAGGATTTTGAATTGGATTTGAATTTAGGATAAAATTTTGGATTTGGATTTAATGTGTGATGAAAAAAATTATTATAAATTAGAGATATTATTTTTAAAGAATGTGATATTAAATAAATTATATTTAAGTACTACATCATATAAAAGACAAAACAAAAATGTTATTTTATTATATGCGGACAAAATTAAATGAATAAAGATAATGAAATACATCAAATTCAGCCTCTTGACTTGGTATTTCTGCAATCCGTGAGAGAGGGGTGTGACTCCTTATTTTAAAACTCACTCATACAAACCAAACATTATTTTTTTACTTTGAGTCCAATCTCTTCACCCAAAACCCCATACCAAATGAGCCCTTAATTTCATTAAAAGAAATAACATGGGTTACTCATATATGTACAATCTTTTATATTCATTTACATACCACAATAATTCATGCTTTCAATTTGATTTTTATAATTCCGTACATATATATTAAATTTTAATACATAATAATAAAAATGTTTATTAATAATAAGAACGTTTTTTTTTTTTCTTAAATTAGAAATATAAAGTCTAAGGGATACTTATTAGATCTATAAAGTTGTTAAAAAAAACATGAAAACTCATAAATTTACTTAAGTCCTTATATTTTATTTAAATATTAACAATCAAAGTTATATTAATTTTTTATTTATAAAATCGACGCATGTGTTTTTATACATATGTAATTTGATAAATAAATTTTGGATTGTTTTGACCAAATTAAAGCCAGTTTAAACTTTGAATTAGTCGATCAGAAGGTTTGATTTTAAATATTGAGTTCTCTCATTGGTCAATTAAAAAAAAATCCATTTGTCCATTTTGTATATTCTCTTATTATATAAGAGACTAGCATAATACCCACGCAAAGCAGTGGGAACGTATAGTTTATAACAGTTTTGATTTTTTTGGATTTGGTACTGATGTATGGCGGGTTTCGGTGATTGTCAACTATTTTTGGTGCGATGTAAGAGATTAGGAATTTTTATAAAGTATTATATGTGATATCATAATTAAGTAAATGTTGGAGCACACATTTATAAATTTGAAAGTCGTATGACACACTCGTATAGCATTGTAAGGATTTTTTTTTTTTTTTTTTTAAACTCATAACATTCATAATTCTTTTGTTACTTTGATTGAACCTTGTTTATACTTGTTGTGTACCTTAAAATATAAGATAGTGAATTTATGATTAATTCAATGACCATTATTAATGAATTCGACCCATGATTAATTTGACTAGCAGGGTACCCGCGCGATACAGCGACGAGTACCCTGTGACTAAATTATCTGGCGAATAATTGTTATTTTGTTTTGGGCTGCAGGATTTCAGATTTATGTTTTGTAAGCTTAATTAAATTGTACGTTGTGGTTAAATAGTTGTATATTTTGGTGAATGAGTGAATTAAATTGAGTATTAATTGTATGTGTTGAATAATATTTTTTAGTTTTATTTGTAAATTATGCTTAGATAGTTGTATGTATTGGTGATGGGATGTTTTAAATTTTGTATTAATTATATGTAAGAAATAGTATTTGGTTAAATCAATTGTGCTTTACATAGTTGTACATTATGCTTTATAAGTAGTATTTACTTAAAATGTAATTTAGAAAATCTTAAAATTATAAATAAGAGAGAAGGTCTTATATACTTTATAAGTAGTATAGATAGTTACAATATTGAGTACTCCATCAATATTAAGATGGATATTACAAGTTAAATATTTTTTTTAAAAGTATTAAAATCATGTTATAAATAGTAAGCGTGTAACTTAATTTTTTACGATTAGAATAAAAAGTTGGTCTCAAATGCTTTAAAGTAATGAAAGATGTAAGATAAGATAATTACATTATGAATATTTATCTTACGTATTGGTGCATATAATGAATGTATTGGTGCATATAATGAATATAATTTTGCATATAAAAATGCGAATTAGCAGTGTTGCACTACAAGGTCGATTAATCGCCGCCTAGTCAGTAATCGGCCACCAGCCTTTTGGATTTGTGCAAATCGGTCAATGATGGTCAACAGTGATCAAACTTATTGAAAACTTGCAAATCTTACAAGAAATACGCTAAACATGTCGAAAACTTGTTGTAATCACTTATAGTCGTTGTTTATATCTCAAGTTGTTGGTAAAAGGCAAATTTGGTCGTAACTACCTAAAACTCATCCTAAATACAAAAAAACTCACCGGAAATGCCAATACAATTAATAGTCGATTAATCCCGCCTAAGCGGATAACAAGCTACAAGGGGGTCGGCCGACTGACTACCGATTCGCGATTTTTACAATCTTGTGAAATATGTGTTTTGTATATGTTTATATCGATTGTTATTATATTTTCAATGTAAATAACATTAAAAGTTTATTATTTAGAGGATTTGAAATAAATTTTGGTGAACTATTGTAGGAAGGTAAATAAAATTCTTTTTCAAATTATGTCTACATTTAATGCGTGATTTCTACTTCTCCACATTGGCATGTGCCACATCATCTCTTGTTGTCACGTCACATATGACATCATCAACCTAATCACATTTTCAAAACCTTCTGTTATATAGGTTTAGATTCAATTGCAATATCGTTAATAGTCATATCATAATTTATACCCGAAGTGTAAATATTTTTGTTATCTCAAGTAAAAAAGGGTTGACGTTCTAAAGCTAAAACTTTTAGGTGCACCCGGTACGGGTGGGTTATAGCGCTATAACGCGAGGTATTGTACCGAGGTCGGCGTTATAGGGATCCGCGTCATGGACAACGTGCTCGTTATCGACAGATTTTTTATTTTTTTTATTTATTTTTTTTCCAAGTGGGTTTATGCTTATGTTTTTGTTTGTGCTTTTGTGTATGTGTTCCTGTTTATGTTTATGTATGTGATTTTGTTTATGTTTATATATGTAATTATGTTTATGGTTTTGTGTTTTTGAAGGTGGAACCGTCAAGATTAACTAATGAAGAAGATGATATGTTCTTTTTTCACTTTCAATAATCTTATAGGATTTAGTATTTCATTTTTAGTTCTTATTAGTTATCCTCTTGCACTGTTAGTCCTTGTTAGGTTTGCGTTGTTATTCCTTTAATTTTTCCTTACATAAAGAGTCCCAAAAATGTATTAATTTGGTATGTTATTTTTTTAAATTATGTAATAATTTTATTTTAATGTGTTGTTTTATTTAAAAAATAAAAAGTATTAAAAAACTGTGGGGTCTGATGGATGCTATAACTTGGAGCATTGAAGAAGACTTTTTTTGGTAAATTATTAGGTAAAAAGCTAACGTGGCATCACTTTTTTCTATAACACGCATTGCACCGGATGCTCTAACTAAATATCGGGATTTATAGCTAAATGATGTATGCAAAAGATTTTGGGGTTAGGATTTGAAGTTTTTTTTAGATGTTTATGCAATTATTGTTCCGTATATATGCTTCTTGCTGGATATTTATTATCATTGTCAATCAAAATTGGTTCAAAACGCAGAAGAGAAATCTCAATCGACTTATAAAAGGCATTTTCTTGAAGAAAAATCTAAGCTGAATGGTTGTATTTTCTTGGAGACAAATGACAAAGGTCGACTTTATCAACGTTGTGAGTTTTATTCTAGATCATAGTTGATACTTGATATGTTTAGTGTTATAGTTTGATGCAATTTAGTACCCAACATTTTATGCATGTAATCATCCAAAGTATGTATTCTTATATAATGGTTTTTTTAACTTGTGCCCAATGGGCACAATTTAAGCACACCAAAAATACAAAAGGGGTTTACGAAAAAGTATACAGGGATCCACATAAACATATAAACAGATGTATTTCTATGTGGGTCTCTGTGTACTTTTGATATATTTTTGGTGTGCTTAACTTGTGTTTCTAAGACATAAGTTAGAAAAACCCTTCGTATAATTCGGTTTTAAACTTTGACCAACACACGTAGACCCCGATATTCAAAGTCCACCGGGACCATTCGTAACTTTTATTCGTATGTTTATTACGTAAACCAAACGTATTTATCATGTTGACTCTTTCTCGAACATATATAACTAAATTAAGATTTGGACCAACCCGGCCCGGCCCGGCCCAGACCAGGGTACAACACAAAAGGACGAAAGGGACCGGTCTTATCTCCATGTCTTCAAAAGTAAACCCAATAAGAATGAGTCAGATATGCAGGCGCGTGGTTACACGCAGCGCGTGAGGTATTGACGTTGTCACTTGTCAGAAAAACGTGAAAACAAAACAAATGCGTCACTTTCTTGTATAAATGGGGCCCACCTAATTAATCTCTCGCACCAGTATATATTAACCAGTCGTGGTCACCACGAGCACGAAATCATTTCATGAAAATATCGTTTTATCGCGAGAAAATGAGGGTATACGAGAATTTGGAAAAATAAAAGTTTAGGGCAGTGAGCCAACTGACGTGACTGTCAACCCACCTAAATTTAATAGAGTTTTTTTCAAAGTGACCTTGCTTTTTGCGTTTTATTACAAAGTTGCCACTTTTTAATCACTTGTGTGTTTAAATTCAAAACCATTAATTTCAAATTTTTGTCTTCTATATATTTTATTGGTATTGTTATTGCTTTTTTGCTACGTGGTTGATTTTTCTCCCTTTGAGAAACGATTTTTTTGAGTTATTATCCTTGTTCTTCTATTACCTCGTGGGTTTTTAAGATCTAGTTAAGTCAAATGTGACATGTTATAAGAAATTTTCACATGTCAAATATTTGTTTCAATAAAACATATAAGTAGGTGGTCATAAATGTTACCTTTATTTTTATTTTTATTTTTGTTTATTTTTCTTTTTTTTTTTAACGGCAAATTAATACAAAACTAAGTTAATTATTCGATTCTACAGCACTTACCCAGAAGATAGTCTATGCCAAACTCGAATAATAATTAGCGATTCGATTTCACAATACATACTCATAAGGTAGTCCCTCAACGAATCGAACCATCTATGGGGCAGAACCCCACAGATTCCACCTTGAAGGAAAACCCCAATGGAAAGATTCGAACCTGAGACCTTTCGCATGTGGTAACAATCTCCCAAAAGTCACCCTTGATGTCCAACTAAACTAGCACAGTTAATTGTACTAGGGTTTTTTGTTTGCTAAATCTCTTCTCAACTTGTTTAGTTTATTATCAAATACGTAGTATATCTTTTAACCCTTCTATAAGGAACATTTTTCAAGAAGAGTTTGAGTTAGTCTATTGTGTTTGATGACATAATTAAATCAATCGGCATTCAATAAATTTAGAAGGCGTTTTTTTTTTACTTAATAAATGAGTTCAAACTTTTGTTTCATCTTATTGAAGAGGTTCATGAAAACTTCATCTTTAGAAGGCGTTTCTTTTTTACTTAATAAATGAGTTCAGACTTTTGTTTCATCTTATTGAAGAGGTTCATGAAAACTTCTCTTGCTTAATTAAAAGACTAAAAGATGTGTCTACAAACCATTACCATTTAATTTAAAAAACAACCCCTTAGTCAAACTCTTCTTAAATACTACGTAGTAGACAAAATGCTTTGGTGGGATTATAAGTAAAAGTCATATGAATTTATTGTAACACTTCGAGCATTTGTAGTGCTCACATTGACTACTCTCAATCAACGGCGGATCTTGAACATTTATTTTAAAAGAGCCGAATTTATTTTGGAAGGGCCGGAGATTTGTTTGTATCCTCAATTAAGTTACTCCTAAAACATATAATATTTACACTAGTTGCAGCAAGTTTTGAGGGGGTCGGTACCTCTAAAGAATTCCACCACTGCTCTCAATGATATTTATCATATCGGCAGGACATAACTCTAGTTCTTAGTACTATTTTACAAGCATAACATCGTTGTTTCATCACCACTACCAACCACTATTTCTTTGAATTTTAACTCATCATTTAACCATAAGAGCATGCCCATACGTAACTCATGTTAAAATTTAACGCAGTGTCACGTCAGCGCCACATCAGCTTTTCCACTTTAACTTTAACTCAGAAAAAAACACTCACAACAATAACTCAGCTTTAACTCAAATATTTTCAAATTCTACCCTCAACTAAAACAAACAATTCAATTAATAAACCACTTAACATTAAAACTTACAATACAAATTATAAAAAACTTAAAATAACAACAACAACGATTAATAGAAAAAAAATAAAAAAAATAAAAAAAAATAAAATAAAATAAAACCGAAACATAAGAAATTAAACCATACGAATTAAAACTGATTATTCGTCGTCTTCCGAATATTCTTCTTCTTGTTGTTGTTGGTGTTGAAGACGTTGTTGCCAAACATGCTCCATAAGATCTCGTTGGAGTTGAGTATGCACGCCTGCATCGCGCATTTCCCTTGTCTTGCGCCTCTGCGTATCACACCTGTCGATCCACCTTTCTTGATTCAAATGTGGTGCCGGATCTACCCACATTCTTTTATACTCGCGGAGTGTAAATTTTTGATCTTTTAGAATCATGTTATGCAATATAATGCATGTATACATGATTCTTTGTATCTTGACAATTTCCCATGCATGTGCCGGTTGCTGTAGTATACCCCAACGTCCTTGAAGCACGCCAAAAGCACGTTCGATATCTTTGCGTGCACTTTCTTGCTTCCTTTTAAAATAGCTATGTTTCTCATCAGTCGTTGCCGTGAAAGATTTAACGAAAGTTGCCCACTGCGGGTAAATTCCGTCAGCTAGGAATACCCCTATTCATACCTTCTTCCATTTACTGTATATGGTGCCCTTGGGGATTCACCAGCAAGAATGTTGTCAAACAAGTTAGAGTTATCTAAAACGTTAATATCATTATTTGCCCCTGCCATACCAAAAAAAGCATGCCAAAACCACAAATCATGTGAAGCAACAGCTTCAAGCATTAACGTTGGGTATCTTTTATCATCCCTACCAAATTGCCCCTGCCAAGCTACCGGACAATTTTTCCACGCCCAATGCATGCAATCAATACTACCAAGCATACCCGGAAAACCATGTCGATTCTCATGCAATTGATAAATATGTTGCATGTCGGACCATGTTGGTGTTCTTAAAAACTCATGCATAAACAAATCCATAACACACATGTTAAAATTATCAAGACAAAGACGTTGAGTAGACTCACCCATTTGCAAATATTCATCGAACGCATCTGGGGCGGTGCCATAGGCCAATTGTCGTATCGCAGATGTACACTTCATAAGTGGACTAATACACGCTCGACCCGTACAATCGATTCCTGTCTTAATGTATTGAAAGTGGTCTGGAATAACATCGGCTTCGTAAGACTCAATACCGTTCACTATTTGCATAAATAGTTTCCGGCTCATACGAAACCTCCTGCGAAATTTACTGTGCTTATACTTACAACCTTCAACGAAATAGTCATTTTTCAAACGTTCTTCAACAAGCTCACGTTCACGACGTATGGTGATACGGGGCACATGAGGATGAGATTCTTCTTCTTCTAAGCGTTGTTGTAGCTCGTACGCTTGAACCATAAATTGTATGTCTTCTTCGTCATCAAGGTCTGACCAACTCGGATCAAAATCGTTATTTTGATTTGGATCCATTATGAATGAGGAAGGTTTTTTTCATATAAAGGAAGTATAAAAGAGTATAAAATTAGTAGTGGATGTGTGAAAAATATATGTGTGTTAAGTTGGTATTTATAGTTGGTTTAAATGGTTTAAATGTAATTTTTGGGTGAAATTTAAAAACTAGCCGTTTTTAATTATAGAGGGGGTGAAAGTGAAAAGTTTTTTTCAAAAAAAACGGCTATATATTGGAACGTTGGAGGGGGTAAAACAATTTTTTTTTTTTTTTTTTTTTTTAATCAAGGTTCACGTCTAACGCAGCGCGTTAACGCGCCTCTAACGCAGCCTTCCACAAACGTAACGCAGGTTAACGCCGGCCAAAATGCCCTTTAACGCATGCCCTGCGTTACGTGTGTTTATGCTCTAACAGAAAAAGGAAAAAACATGTCACAGGACATTGACCCACAAACATGAACCCCAACCCCAATGGAATTGCATTGTAAGTGAAGCCAACAAAAATCATACTTATGAGCTTATCCTGAACCAAAATTGAACCGTGCAAATGAATTTATACTTAGGTTTTTTCTAACTTATGTCATGGTATCATACGGTTAGATACAACTAATGAACATAATTGTTGCCAATATTTGTTAATTTCTATATTAAACAAAGTTGAATCTGGTAGTTACATGAAAATTAAAAAAAAAATTAATATCAAATAACATGTAAATATAATAATGTCAGTCATTAACTACAACTATATGTTATTATGACAACAGATAGAAATACTTTGACATTTTCTTAGAACATCTATGAGTATCTATTTTTAGTCATATTGAATACATACATAGATAAAAACAATGATAAGTAATTAACACAACTTGTCTAAAATAACAAGTTTTAAACCTTATATAACTCGTAGCACGTGTCACTTTTCCATATATGTAAGCCATGTGTATTTGTTTAGTCGGTGGAAGTACATATATAATACTACCTCCGTCCCATAATTATTGTCCACTGTTGACTTTTTAAGTCTTTATTTTGCAACTTTGACCTTAAATATTTTTATCTGTGTTATATAATACTTGATGAAAATTATACCAATGAAAATATATTTAAAACTCAATCCGTTTACATTTTTTGTATCACGTAATATATATCACAAAGAAAAATATGTATGGTCAAAGTTGAAAGCTAAAAACTAAAAAAGTTAAATGTGGACAATAATTATGGGACGGAGGAAGTATCTATTTAACTCATTTCAAGTTTATCTACGAATTTATATTTACTAACAGATATTTCGGTATTTCGAACATGTATATGCACCATAGCACATGTTAAGGTTTAACTATTGGTAAGCCAACACCAACATCATTTAGAGTATGTTTGGTTTATAGGTGGGTTTGAAATAGGATTTGAATTTGGTTTAAAATTTAGAAAGTTAAAATATATTTATTAAATGTATTTTATATTATTTTCGTCTCAAAATTATTGTTCACATTTTTATTTTAGGATGTCTCAAATTAATTGTCCACTTACCTTTTTAAGTAAAAACTAGAGAATTTAATAGGGGAATATTTTTTTTGAGTGGTTGAAAACAAAACTGACCACACTTTTATTAAACTTTGTAATTGTTGTCTCCTGACAATAATTTTGAGACGGATGGAGTAATAAATAGGAAAAGTGAATATGATACTGTCTCACATCTAAGCTTACATGCGAAACCATAAAAAATTATATCGTTTTAACAAAAAAAAACATTAAATCTACCTCATTTCTATAATGTCCTTCACAATATAGTGTTTTCTCTTGATTTCATCACAACATCACTAAAGTTAAGTCCACGTTGATACATGCATTTTCTACATCATATTGTTAGGTGATTTTATTAACTAACAAATTAGCTATAGATTTAATAATGGTTTGATTTAATTCACCATTAAAATGCGTTTCAGTTTGCATATATTAGTTCCATTACTCAAATTTTGAAAAAATAATAACCAAAATGACTTATTTTTTAATGGTTTTTTATGGTTTCGCATGTTCACTTATATGTGAGACAACCTCATATTTACTTTCCTCTAAATAGAATTAAATTAAAAAAATAATTTAAAATTTTAAATAAAAATAGTACTGTATGTGATAATAAAAAGCGATGGATCTCACGAGTTTTGCCAAAACCCTCTAAATTAATGTGGAATGAAATTTCATTTAATCTATCATTTATTTTATTGAAATAATGAACCAAACAACAAATTCTTGTCACATCAAACTTAAAACCCAATTCAAAGTATCAAACCAAACACATCCTTAACTAAACACTCACTTTTTTATATTTCTACGGATACAAACACACGATATACATAGTCACTATGTCTTGTAACCTTCTTTTCTAAGCAAGCTCGATGAAAGTTTAATTTGAACAAGCTAAATTAATGATATAGAATGTTGACTCGTTTGCAAGACCAAGTCCGTACTTAACTAGAAGAGCCAAACTTATTAAAAAAAGATTTTTTCTAACTTGTGATTTAGAGACTCACACAAAAATACAAAAAAAGTGAACTTTTGTGTGTGTTCTAAGGTTTTTTTTTTTTTTTTTTTTTTTTTTTTTTTTTTTTTTGGTTCTCATACTCCCTCCGTCCCTTATTAAGTGTCCACAATGGAATATTTGGATGTTTCAAATTAAGTGTCCACTTGTATCTTTCAACCAATAAGATGAGAGTTTAATGGGTAAAAGTAATATTTGATTGATGGAGAGTTTAGTTAATGAAATCTTCTAAAACTTTGTGCATTATGAGAGTGGACACTTAATATGGGACGGAGGTAGTAATATTTTTGGAAGAAAACTTAAGCTACCCATAAAGTAGTCTACCCACTATAAATTAAAACACAATAAAAACACAATTAATGATTTGTTGAAGAAAAGAGGAGAATATTATTCATTCTCTCCCAATGAATCAGTGTCATCTCATCCGGGTAAACTACCCGGTGGGTAGGTGTATCCATGCCCATATTTTTTGTGTATTTAACTTGTTCACCTAAAACACAAGTTATAAAAAACTTTAAAAAAGAGCATTGATACTTACACCATCACAATTGATGCATACACTACAATTATACACATACCATGTTTTACTATTTGCATTAGTAATGTAGCACGAGTATTGTGGATGCATCAATTCTGATAATGTCTGTATCAATGCCCTTAAGAAAACATATCAATGTGTGTCAAGTACATTTAATTATGTTAAAAAGAAGTACATTTAATTAATCTACAAGTTAATTGCCACCTACTCCGTATTATTTTTCATTTCAACTAGTAAACAATAAATTGTCTTTGGACCTAATGTTTGGTATTCACCTATTCTTCATCCCAACATAAAATGAGCACAACACGTGTAGTGTAACATAGTTTACTCGGTATATTTAATTGGATATGATGAACATCTTAAAAAAAACAAAATAATTCTTTTAATAGACTTATGTTATCAGAATTCTTTTAAACGAGTGAGTAGCCCGCGCGTTACTGTGGAGGCGCTGTGTTATTAAAACGTAGTTGCTCATCTTTTATTAGCACTTCGTCAAATTGCATCTTAGTAAAGTAAACCGACACAACTCTTTTTACAGATTTCTCTTCATAAAGTCGAGAATAACAACAAATAACTGCTCATTTTGTATGACAACCTATATGTTCAACAACATACACTTGCTTTTGTCAACAACATGCACTGTTGTACCAGTTACCATATGTTCAACAACATACAAACACATATCCTTTGATGTTTTCACAGCTTGCTTTTGTCTTCGTAACTGACGTTCAAGCATGTGAATGAGTGTTGTTCTCACCTGAAACACATGTTTTTTGGGTTGAGTAAGTATATGCTACATAAGATCTAAGATATAAAATTGCAAAATGCATGAGTTCAACAAGAATCAGATGGTGAATTTTGTGAGTCATAATCGACTTTTAACGCATCAAGTAATTCCATTTTTAGCTAAAACATTTATGATTACAAAAACTTATCAATGCTTGTTTTAATGTGCATGACTTCAAGTTACTCTTTTATAAATCGAAATCAAATGACTTATAACGTGCCATTCATGTCGATAGTTGCACACTTTTGTATACTCCCGTTGTTGGCAAAAAATCTATCTTCCTCCTTCCCTAACCATCTCTATACCCTACAGATATTCAATGTTACATGAACAAAAAAACATGACTTGAAAGCCTCATGAAACTCGTATGGAGAATATTTTGCTACGTATCGAAGCAAAAAGTACATCCACAGTCAATTTTTTTCACATAGTAACATGTTCAGCGAAGTAGTTGCCTTAGAACGCGCAGTTTTAGCAAAACAAATAATACAACCATTTAGCTCATACTGAAGAGTACAACCAACAATATTACTCACCAAACTTCTATAAATGCTCAATATGGTACCTGCATCATGCTTCCATGATATTTGTCAATACAATAAAAAAAATATGGACCCAAAACTATCATTTCTTGTCACTACCATTAATTTCTAAAACATTTCAATATTAAAATTTTAATAAATCTAACACTCACACTACATTGCAAATCATCGACACTGTGGCATTTTGTCAAATGTATGCGTGTCTCACAATCTGCAATTCCGAAATGTGTTGTGAGTTTTCTTCTCGCTTCACCACACCATTTTCAAAGAGCTTCTTTAGAGCTGATCCAGTCTGTAAAAGCATACAACCACAATTGAGTTATGCTTCAATCTGGTATTAACATAAAATAATCTGGAATAGTGCAACACAAAAATGCATAAACTTACATTGAAACATACTCATATCAAGCGGACACTGCACATACTGAATCTCTGGAAAAGCTCCACCATCACAAGAATAGACGGCCTGTACTTAAATCGTTACGTCGTATTATAAATCGGCATTGGATTAGTTTTAAGAAACTTGGAAACAAATCATCTATTGCCACTAATTTTGTAACATCCCGCCTACTCAGACCACAATATTGTCCGCTTTGACCACAGGCTCACGGCTTTGTTTTTGTGGCCTCATTTGAAGACTTCCCGGCAAGTCACCCAAGCCAGTACTACTCTCACATGAGCACGCTTAATTGCCAGTTCCTAAGAACCCCACTCGCAGTAGACCACAAAACGTGTTGTGTCATTGTAAGGCGAATGTTATCTTATGAGCCCAGCATCTCTCCAGGCCACAGCCGATGTGGGATTTGCCTAGGGTGTTACAATCACCCCCCTTAGGGACTCATCGTACTCGATGAGGCTTGCCCTACCATCCCGAATAGCTCTGGAGTGGCTCTGATACCACTTGTAAACATACCAACAATTCAGTACCTAGGAAAAAAGAAATTTCTTATTCAAAACAGCTTATTTCAATTGCAAATACCCAAAAAGCAAGTGTCATCACAACTTTTTCCCTACAAAAAAGCGCGTATATATCACAAACATAGTACTGCAATAACCAACACTAAGTTTCGTATTTTTATCTCCGCCAATTCTAGTAACTCAACAACAAAGTTTAACATTCAAAACTAAACTATACAATCAACACATACCTGTTATAAAAATACAATGACATAGATAGAAGAAAAAGGATACGTACGCCATGACTGCAAACTTAATGAGTTGCCCTGCGCATAGGTAAGCAATCAAAGAAAGAAGATACGTACACCAAGGCTGCAATTCTAGACCTTCTTACCAACCCCTAAGTGAGACTCTGACGCTTTCTACCATGTGAATGCAAGTTGAAAATTCAACCGTGATCACTTCAAAACCGTGATAATAAATGATTAAGTAAAGATTCAATAACGGCTCACTACCATGAAGTATTATGTTCTGTATCTGTTAAGTTAAAATGCCATGACATAACATGTTACCTGCTATTACACCTCCAAATGCGTCTTTGTCTTCCAGGGGCTTGATAAATTCTCTAACCTTCGTCCCAAATTCTCGAACTCTTTTCAGGTTGTCTCAGCCCTGCATATTCAGTTTAACACCAGTATTCCACATTAGTTAACAAAATCACAATTATACACTCACAATTCTAAAAGAAAATACTAATCCTCACTTAAAAATTTGTCAAAGAATGAGCAATAACTGTTATCTTAAGCCGGCTCCGTTCTAGAAAACCAGAAATCAATATTATTTCATAAAAGTCGCCCAAATGTCCAAAATACCATAACAAACACAAACCTTAAGTACGTAACAAAAAAAACAAAAAGTGAGCAATTTTTTCACTAACTCATAGAAACAAAAACCTGGTATGCATATATACTAAACAGTATAACCAATACCTTAATTCATCATATAAACTAACAAAATCAAAAACCCACATCCCAAATCAAAATTTACAACAAACCCATATCATAAACTTTAGAAAAATCAAACATAAATTAAGCAAGGATTAAAAAAAGGTTTTATATTACCTTAAAAAAATTCTTGATTCTTGAAAGTATGTGGATTCATGTTTGGCTATTGAATATGGGAAATTTATTGGTTTTGTATGTGGGATTGATGATGGTGCCATTTTTTTAGTGGTTTTGTATTTTGATTATTGGAATATGGGTTAGTGATAAAGATTAGATGTGCGTCTAGGTTGGTTTGTGTATTTTGGTGTGCGTGGGTGGTTTTGATGAAGAGGAGAAGATGTATGAAGATTGTTCTGGAACTGGTGTGTGTTTGGAGTTTAATGAAAATGGTGGAAGAAGAATGAGAGGATCACTTGATTTGATCACACACTATAGGTGTTGGACCTTTTAATGTGTAAATATGATACTTTGAGTGAATATGATTAAGTATGTGGAATCTACTTAACCACACTTAGAATGTTTATTGGAAATGGAACTGTGATGCTTGTGTTTATTTAACAAAGAACAATGAAAGTATTTCACCAAACGATTCAATATTATTCAGAATAATACGAGTGATCTTCACTATCACTAGGGTTACAAAGACCTTGAATCTTATGTTTTGTTCTATTGTTTTTCTCTAAGTATATCTTTATCACTATCACTCTTGTCACGCATCCTTTAAGATATATCTAAGATCTTCCTTTTATAGTCCAAGGAAAGATCTTTTATAGTCTATATGACTCATCAAATTACTAGTTTATGACTTATCTTTATTCTAGCTAGATGATAACTTATCATGTTAGTCATTAAGATAAAACATGTATTACAACTCACTTGGAGTGTTCAATTTGATGACTACAACAAAGATATTTTTCTTGTATATGAGTCAGTAGAATAAGTTGTACTTATCTACACAGCTGTTATATGAGTCATAGTAGCATCAGCAGAATCTATCAGCAGAAACACTATCAGTAGAAAACCTTCTTCAGCAGAATCCATCAGTGGAAACTTGCTTTGTGCTTTATCAGCAGAAACATACTTGATGTATTTCCTTAAACCTTTATGCTGATTCTTCTGATTATTTAATTCCCAACAATCCTCCCCTAAACATGTAAATTACATTCAAACATGTTTTTCTTAATTAAATGAGGACTTTGTGAAGATCTTTCAAACACTTCATTGTTAGACTGTGATCTGAACTTTCTTCTCTTTTGAGTGATTGAATGTCTTTCTCTGTAACTCATCTGATTTCTGTTCTTTGCTCCAATCTTGGACTAAAAGATGGTGCAATGTTCAACTTGAAGAATTATAAGAGGCAATGATGCTGTGTATCTTGGATGCTTGTTCCAAGAAATAGAAATCATCTTTCAGCATGTCTTTGGAAGTGATGAACAAACGTAGTGAACTGAAATTGAAACCTTTCATTTTTTGATCTAGATAGAACTTTCTCCTATCAGCTCTGTTCTTGTTCTTTATCAGTAGAAACCATGTCATCATCTTGTATGCTCTTATCTTTTCCTTCTTTTTCTTTGGTTAATCTTCCTTTAAAGGGCTTTTGTAACCTCCCCTGAGATTTATTTCTCTCCTGAGCAATTTCCTCCCCTGTTTGGAAGATCTCTCACAATCATATCATATCATCTGATCTAGCAATATCCATGTTTTCAGACAATTTGTACATGAAGCCATCAATTCCTTAAGAGTTTAAATGCTGCCCTCATCACTTCTAGCTGTGTAACCTCCTATGAGTGGTGAATCACTGAGCATTGACTCATAATCCATCAGGGATGATTTTCTGAGCTTCTTTGAAAATCCTTTTTAAGAAATATTTGACTTAGCAGTATGAACATGATTTTATGATTAAAACTCATACTGCTTCTAACCATTTTGAAGGGATTAAGTGTGGTAACTAACACTTAATCAAAATTTCAGTTTAAAGCAACCTCTGGTTGTGTGAGAACCAATGTTTTCAGTTATAAATAACTGCCTGTGTACAGATAAACCTATTCAAAAGGCTTTCTTTACAGGGTTTCCAGCTCGTGGCATTTGTTACCTCTAACACAAGTGTTAGATTCACTTTTGCTCGCTGTTCTTTCTATCAGATATCCGTAGATTAGTCACATTATACTTGAGAGTATAAAATGATAGAAAGTGAGTTGTATCAGTTATTAACTGATCAACTAATTTATCAATTCAAAGTGAAACATCATAATCAGGTTCCAAGAAAGGAGTTTTAAGGAGTTTTGAAATTCCAAACTCTTTCTATCATGAACCTATTATATCAGCAGCAATGATCAGCATTCAGCAGCAATGATCTTAGATTTCACTTGAAATAGCCTTTGAGCTCAAACATTCATACCTGAAATTGTTAGTCTAAAACCAAAAGAACAAAGTACAAAGTACTTGTCTTGAATTAGAATTATGTATAGGACTAACTGTATGAATAACTTTAAATTGGTAATAGTAGTTTTAGATGACAAAGTTAGATGCATTAACAAAATCTATATACAAGAACACATTATTTTGAAAAATTTAAAGATTAAGCATTCCAATACCTGTTACCAAGTACTGAAATCTTCCAACATCAAAAGCTTTTGTAAGAAGATCTGCAAAGTTTTGTTCTGAAGCAATTTTCATTACTTGAATTAACCTCTTTTCATTGCAATCTCTAATAAAATGATGTCTTATTTCAATGTGTTTTGTTTTAGAATGTTGCACTGGATTTTTAATGCAAATTGTACTATTATTATCAATATGAATAATGGTATGTAAGAAATTGTACCCATAGTCAAAAAGTTGGTTTTGAAGCCATAGGACTTGACCACAACAATTTGAAGCAGCTACATATTCAACTTCAGTTGTTGAAGTAGCCACCATTGTCTGCTTCTTACATTGCCATGAGATAAGTCCACAACCAAGGAATTGACATCCTCCAGTTGTTGACTTTCTGTCCAAGCTAGCACCAGCATAATCACTATCTGAGTATGCTACCAAGTCAAAAGATGACTCCTTAGAATACCACAGACCCAACCTAGGTTGACCCTTGAGATATCTAAAAATTCTCTTGACTGCTGTTAAATGAAAAACCTTAAGAGTTACTTGATATCTTGCACAAGCACAAACAGAGAACATGATATCAGGTCTTGATGATGTGAGATACATCAAAGAACCTATCATAGATCTGTATGTATGTACATCCACATTAGTTCCTTCTACATCTTTAAGAAGTGGCTTCTCATGATCAATTGGTGTGCTTGCTGTTTTGGAATTAGCAAATTGAAACTTTCTAAGAATCTCTGCAACATATTTGTCTTGACTAATAAAGATTCCTTCTCTTGATTGTTTAACCTACAGACCCAAAAAGAATGTAAGTTCCCCCATGGAACTCATCTGAAACTTATTGTGCATAAGCTTCTCAAACTCCAAACACATCTCCTTCCTTGTAGATCCAAAGATGATATCATCCACATACACTTGAACTAGCAAAAGATCCTTCTTATGCTTCTTGGTGAAAAGTGTCTGATCTATCTTGCCTATTTGAAATCCATTTGAAATTAAGTAGGAAGCCAGTGTTTCATACCAAGCTCTTGGTGCCTGATGTAGGCCATATAGAGCTTTAACAACCTTGTACACTTTGTCTGGATGGTCAGGATCAACAAAACCAGGAGGTTGTGAAACATACACCTCCTCTTCAATAGTACCATATAAGAAAGCACTCTTGACATCTATTTGATAAACTGTGAATCCCATAAATGAAGCATAAGCTAAAAAGAGTCTAATGGCTTCAATCCTTGCTACTGGAGCAAAAAATTCTTCATAGTCTATCTCTTCTTCTTGTGTGTACCCTTGAGCTACTAATCTAGCTTTATTTCTTATCACTATGCCCCTTTCATCCCTTTTATTCCTAAAAACCCATCTAGTGCCAATTACCCTTAAACCACTTGGTAAATCAACTAGCACCCAAACCTTTTGAATCTTAAACTGAAGAAGCTTCTCTTGCATAGCCTCCAACCAGCTTCAATTCTCTAGGGCTTTATGAATATTCTTTGGTTCATCTTGTGAGAGAAAACATACAAATAAGCAAGAGTTTGAAAACTCATGCTGTTTTGAAGCATAAAGGGCATCAAGAAGCCCTTGTTGATCTGAAGACATCAATTGTTGTCTTGTCTTTACTCCTGATTGTACATCTCCAATTACATTGTCCAGGGAGTGGACTTTGTGAATCCTTGAGTGTGGAGTAGAAAGAACTTGATAATCAGGTGGAAGGTTGTTGAAATCCACCTCATTGTCTGAGAGATTTGCTTGTGTTTCTTCTGATGGACCATCAACAGAAACATTTTGCTTATCAGTGGGAACGATTTGCTTATCAGCAGAAACAGCAGTGTTACTTCTGATTTGAAACTCTTGTTCCTTAGCTCCTTCTTCCTTGTATTCATCTTCAACATCTTCTTTAGAATTTCCAGAAGAAGATTCACCATATATTGAAGTTGAATCCACACTTGTATTTGTCCATATTGGCATTATCACATAATCTTGATCTGTCTCCTTCTCTAATCCTTCTCTGTCTCCTTCTCTAATCCTTCTCCATTTGTTGCATCAGCAGTTTGTGAACCTGAAAATTCATTAGTTTCGTCAACAAAAGGCATATAATTCATTGATTTGGATAGAGATTCAAGATCAAATAGCCATTTGGGACCTTGACCTTCTACATTGGTTTTATTTTCCAAAAACTTCACATGTAGATTTTCCTCTACTCTTCTAGTTCTCATGTTGTATACTCTAAATGCTTTGCTATTGATAGAATATCCAACTAAGAATCCTTCATCTGCTTTACCATCAAACTTTCCAAGATGGTCTAAGGTATTCAGAATTGTTACATGACATCCAAAAGGTCTAAGAAATCCTATTTCAGGAGTTCTACCTCTAAAAAGTTCATATGATGTCTTATTGTTAGGTTTTACAACTAAAACTCTATTTTGACCATAGCAAGCAGTGTTGACTGCTTCTGCCCAAAAAGTTATAGGCAACTTAGAGTCAGCTAACATAGTTCTAGCAGCTTCTATTAGTGTTCTATTTTTCCTTTCAGCAACTCCATTCTGTTGTGGAGTTCTTGCAACACTAAATTCTCTTTTAATACCTTTTTCTTTGCAGAAATTATCCATAACTCTATTTTTAAATTCTGTCCCATTATCACATCTAATGACTTTTACCTTTTACTTACTAGGTTTTCTATCTCTGTAATGAAGGTCTTAAGGATGCTAGAAGTCTCATCCTTAGTTCCTAAAAAGAATACCTATGTAAATCTACTAAAGTCATCAGTAATAACTAGACAATATCTCTTATGCAACAAACTTCTAACATTTGTAGGACCAAATAAGTCCATATGCAGCCTAAACAATGATTGATTGATAAAGTTAAAAAATTTGGGCTTACAAGTGGCTTTATGTTGTTTGCCTTTAAGACAAGCAATGCATGTTTGATCATTTTCAAATCGTTTTTGAGGTAAACCTCTTACCAAACCATCTTTGACAATCTTATTTATGGTTTTGAAGTTAATATGACCAAGCCTCCTATGCCATTTCATAGATTCATCCAATGTGGCCTTAGCAATAAGACAAGTAAGAGAATCTTTTGGAACAATCTTCTTCATATCAACACTGTACATGTTGCCTTTTCTTGGAATTCTAAGAAGTGCTTGACTTTCATCAGGCATCTTAAAATCAGAAGAAAATACAAGACATTCAGTGTCAGTAAAGAGAACTTTGTTCTTTTTGTCACACATTTGTGAGACACTAAAAAGATTATACTTAAGCTCTTGCACATAGTACACATCTTCAAAATCTAATTTACCGGTTTTAATAGTACCTTTACCAGTAATTTTTCCTCCAATTCCTCCTCCAAAGGTAACATAGCCTCCATCTACTGATTGAAAATTTGAAAGATAAGACTTGTTGCCTGTCATGTGCCTTGAACATCCACTATCTGAGAATTCTTGATCTTCAGTATCTGCTGATGAATGTCCCTACACATAAATAAAGGAATTAGTTTTGTTTTGGGATCCAAACCATTTCTGACTTGGATCCGCCTCTTGCATCAATGAAATGTAATCTTTTAAGAATAGTTGATGCAACATTGGATTTAAGAATCCAACATGCTGAGGCCTTAACAGCATTTGCCCTGTTTCCCTTAGCAGCAGTATGCTTAGCAGAAACTGCTAGCTTTGTAGTTGTACCCTTTGGTCTCCAAACTTGTTTTTGGAACACTTCTTTTGTTTGAATGGGACTTTGAACAATATTAGATGCATGTTTGAAAGTTGTTTTTGCACCCTTAATTTTTGATTTTGGGTAAACAGTCATATATGGTTTTTCAGCAGAAACCATTTTTCTTTCAGTAGGAACAGTTTTTGCTCTATCAGCAGGAACTGCTTTTGTGACTGTTTTGGGTTTTGATCTTTTAGAATTAGAGTGAAAATGAGATTTAGGTGTTTGCCTTTTGTAGTTCACTCTTTTACTTTCATACCCAGATACCCATTGGTTGTAGAAAGCTGCAAGATGGTCAATGTCACAACTCGTAAATTCTGGTCTTTTCCCGAACTTTCAACATTTACTATTCATCGGTTACTATTCATCGATCACTATTCATCATTTTACTATTCATCATTTTTGAGGTCAGTTTGATATTCTGAGAAGCGTTTTAAAATTTTACTATTCATAAAACACTATTCACCTCCGGAGAAAATTTGTCATACGTGGGTTGCGTCATTTTTGTAAACGTACGATTATTAAACTAAGAAACGTTATCTTATGAACTAATATTTTGAATAATCGATCCGACAATCTCAACTATGGTCCTAACATATTTTTATACTCATAATAATGATATAAAAAAATTATATTATTAATTTACCCGATATTCTGGAAATTTATTTAACTTATATCGTACGCCTAATTTAATTACGACAGTTTTCGTAGAAACTAAACAATAATTACCCGAACACTCAATATTTATACCCAACATATTTTCACAATTTTTATAACTTTATTATGTCCCAATTAACTTCATCATATTTTACTTCAACTAGTCACGGTTTATTTTTAGTTAACTCGGTACCCGGTATCACCTAAAACTAATAATAATTACCTAAACTACATCAAAAGTCCAAGATTTCTTACTTCCTACCCTTTTGAAATGCCGCCCCCCCTAGCACCCTTCCCCATTTCGTGGATCTTGTCCCCTTTTATTATTATACATAGCTTATACATATACATTTCATTCCATTTCCAAAAATCACACAAGCAAACTATTTTTCTTTTTCTCTCTTTGTGGTGTTCGGCAAAACAACAAGGACCAAGAAGAAACCATGGATTTTTGAAGATCAAGTGTTATTTGGGTCTCATATGTTTTCCTTGTTAGGGTTTTGTGATAAAACCCTAGGTTCTTTACATAATCATCTTCAAAACTCATCCAATCATCAAGTAAGCTTCAAGATCACTTGTAGATCTTTCCATACTTTCATTTTTCTAGTTTCATATTGTTTATTCAAGATCCATATGCATATGTTAGTTTATACCACTCTATTTATACTTTTTATAACTTTGAAACTCTAGAAATGGATTATAGTTAGATCCTTGTTAGACCCACTTGGTTTATGATGTTTAGGAACCCATGACACCCTAAGAAGGTGTATGGTAAGATTAGACTAGATTTGTGGTGATTGAAAGTGGTTTGGTTGGATTAGAAACTAGATTGGAACCTTAGAAATGATTTTTGAAACATTATATAAACCTACTGTCCTCAAAATGAAAACGTGGCCAACTCAGTGGGTTTGGGGTAACTTTTGACCAAATATTTAGAAAATACTTTCCGAGACGGAACTATGGCCGAAAACGGGGATGAAAACGAGTTAATAACGAAGGAGATACGCCAAAAACGGGTTTAACGACGAAAACTATATTTTCTGAAAACTGCATGCTGTTTGGCATTTTTAGACGGACAAATAGAGGCGTTAAACGTAACCTAGAGGAGCCGAGCTATTGAAAATATATTAGTATGTTGTCCCACGATTCCGGGAATGTAAAGAACGTAGAAAACGAGCTTAAAACGACCAAGTTATACACTTTTGAAACTAGGCGAACTATATATATATTTGACAACTTCTAATAACACATATTCTCTTAAGTTATGGAAACACTATAAATCAACGTCAACACTTATTTTCAAACTACGAGTGGTATAGGCTTCATGTGCATGTACATTCATCGCATCCCCTCATAATTTAAGTAGATCGTATCATTCGTTCATTATAGGTCGCGGTTAGAGATCGAACCTCATTTCTGTGTAACCACTTTTGTCTTCGTAACTATCGTACCAGGTGAGTCATAGCCCCTACTCTTTTAAATTGTTTTGTCAACTTTTGGGGGAGAATACATGCTCGTTTTTACTTGAACTATTACTTGACTCTTTAAACATGGTTTTGACTTGAACTTTATTATGAACTTTTGAACTTGTTTTGAACTTTTGAACTTGACTTGACTTTTGAACTTGTTTTGAACTTTTGAACTTGACTTGACTTTTGAACTTGTTTTGAACTTTGGAACTTGACTTGACTTTTGAACTTAACTTAAACTTTTGACCCTAATGTACCGTACGTACTTTGACTTAAAGTCTCCCTTGTTCGGAGCAACACTATGAAGTCTCCCTTGTTCGGAGCAACGTTATAAAGTCTCTCATGTTCAGAGCATCCTAATAAATCTCGCCATGGTGGAGTGACTAATAATTCTTCACCAAGTCGGTGGAGTGACTAATAATTCTTTGCCTAGGTGGCGGAGTGACTTGAAGTCTCCCATGTTCGGAGCAACATTATAAAGTCTCCCTTGTTCGGAGCGGCCTTGACTTATTATTGACCACGGGTGCTTGTCTATTAGACCTAAACTATTTAGCAGTGGGTTGTAAACACACATGTTGCAAGTCTCTTATGGCGGGATTTGTAACTGAGTGGATTTACGATGCCTTTGCTGTGTGATCATTTTTCTATAAACTTTATTTGTTAAACAAACTCTATGAACTCACCAACCTCGTGTTGACACTTTAGCATGTATTTTCAGGTTTTAACCTATGGCACGCTACAGGAGGTTTTGGCAGGGCATGGCATGGTCATAGAAGACTCTGATTATTAATTTGGGGACCGTTTTAAACTATTTTAGGGCCTACTTCCGCACTACTTTTAACGATGTAAATTCAATATTTTTGGTTAAACAATTTTATTTTAAATAAGTAAAGTGAAAACCATTTTGGAACTTGTGTTGTAATATCAATTGAGTTACACCCCAGCTACACGTATGCTTCCGCTGGACCCGATTTTGGGGGTGTGACAGTCAAAACTACCACATGTGTAACAAACTTTGTTATCTCTTTGTTGGAGAGACTTGAGGCTATACCAATTCCTTTGGTTACCTCTAGGCTTGTTTATGGTTCTATATTGTTCACAATATCTTACTGGTTGCCTAACATGTTTTTCATTGGTCTTAGGCCTATCAGTATTGTGTTAGACTATCTTAGGAACTCTTGTTCTTGCTTTCTTAACCACTTCAGGTTTAGACATAACCTGAATTAACTTTTTATCATCAGATGTTGAGTCCTCAATGATTGGACCATCTGACTTTCTACAAGAACACACCTTGTCCTTAGGAAGTGAAGTTTTACTTAAACTTTCACTCTCTTTCAAAGGTTTATTAACAACTACATTAGATTTTGGTTGAACACCATAATTTAATTCAGGTAGTTGAAATTCAGGTAATCATGTGTGTTCTAGGTCAATTCCTGGGGGTGAAGGAATACCTCTATATGGTGGAGGAAAATATTTGTATCCAACACCAGACTTAGCTTTATTTATAACTTGACATTCAATTAAGTTAGTCACACCCTTAGATGCATAATCTAGTGTTTCTACACTCATTTGAATATTCTCTTTAGCCTTACTAAGCCTATCTACTTCAGCTTTCAAGTTATTAATGTCATTATCTTTAAACATTATTTCTCTTTCAAGAAGAATTTTGACATCAGTAAAGGTAGATTCATTTATTCGAAAATGTATGACTTGTTCCTCTAGAGTAGCTATACCTCTTTTATGATTTGTTAAGCTATGAGCTGTATCAATTAATTCTTTCCTTTGATTCTCATAACGTTTGGTTAAGGTTTCTAAACTTTTAAGAGCAGAACAATTATTTGAACAAACTTTATCAGGTTGTACCTCTGTGGTGAAAGCCATAAGAGCTGTCTGAGGAGAAGCTTCTTCTTCTTTAGCAGTAAAGCTCCAATCAAATCCTAATCCATCAATAGCTACCATAGCCTTTGGATTGGTTGATTCCCCTGTCTTGGACTTGCTTCCAAAATTTCTATTTTTGCTATCTTGCTGCCTTGGCCTTCTACATTCTCTTGAGAAGTGCCCCAACATATGACAGTTATAGCCTTCTATCTTTGACTTGTCAAAACCAGCAGTATCATTGCTGCTGATGGTGAGTTTCTTCCCCGTCCTCTGATAGAATTTCTTAGCCCTCATGCTAAGAAGAGAAATTTGCCATTTTAGGTCCATCTCTTCTAAATCATCATCATTGATTTCTAAGAGATCTTCATGAGTAAGCATGGACCCATTATTCTGGCTTGTGAAAAAGGCACAACAAGCCTTTTCATTCAATATACCAAAGGTACTGCCTGATGAACTAGCAGCACCAGCTCCACTATCAACCTTTTCATCTTTAACTGGGTTTGAGATACTAGGAGATGACATAAAAGCCATGTTCCCAGTATATGAACTTGAGACACCAATTTTCTTTACTTCTTGTTCCACAATTTTAAAGTTGCTATACAAATCCATAAGATCCATAGTGTTTATGTCTGGTTTATTCTTCCAAACAACAACATGCATAGCCCACTCTTCTGGTAAGCTTCTCAGAAATTTTGAGTTTAAATCTTCTTGAGGTATGTCAACCCCAAGAACAGCAAGTTGGCTCACAATTTTCTGTAGCCTTGTAAACATGTGGTCAAGAGATTCATTCATGGTTGATGAGAAATTTTCAAACTGTTGCTTGAGAAGGGTTTTCTGGGTCTTCTTGGTGGCTTCATTCCCTCCATACCTTGCAAAAATTGCCTCAAATAATGACTTGGCATCTTTGAATTTGCTGAAGTTTATAAGTTGATCATTTGGAATGGTCATCATCAGCATACTTCTGGCCTTGAGGTCATTTTTCTTCTTTATTCTTTCATCAGCAGTTGTAGGGATAGTTTGAACAACTGTAATTTCCCTACCTTCAACTGTTGATGAAGTGGTTGTGGGTTTGAAAGAGTTTCCATCTTCAATGATTTCCCAGAGAGTGTAATCCTGCACCTGGAAAAACTGTTCTATTCTTAACCTCCACAATTCAAACTCATTCTGTTTGAGAACTAGCAACTTTGCAGCAACATTTGTTTGAATAGATTCTGTATCCATTTCTTCTTCTAAATCAAAGATATCAACTTGAGAGCTCTGATACCAACTGAGAGGATCACTTGATTTGATCACACACTATAGGTGTTGGACCTTTTAATGTGTAAATATGATACTTTGAGTGAATATGATTAAGTATGCAGAATCTACTTAACCACACTTAGAATGTTTATTGGAAATGGAACTGTGATGCTTGTGTTTATTTAACAAAGAACAATGAAAGTATTTCACCAAACGATTCAATATTATTCAGAATAATACGAGTGATCTTCACTATCACTAGGGTTACAAAGACCTTGAATCTTATGTTTTGTTCTATTGTTTTTCTCTATGTATATCTTTATCACTATCACTCTTGTCACGCATCCTTTAAGATATATCTAAGATCTTCCTTTTATAGTCCAAGGAAAGATCTTTTACAATCTATATGACTCATCAAATTACTAGTTTATGACTTATCTTTATTCTAGCTAGATGATGACTTATCATGTTAGTCATTAAGATACAACATGTATCTTGGATTACAACTCACTTGGAGTGTTCAATTTGATGATTACAACAAAGATATTTTTCTTGTATATGAGTCAGTAGAATAAGTTGTACTTATCTACACAGCTGTTATATGAGTCATAGTAGCATCAGCAGAATCCATCAGCAGAAACACTATCAGTAGAAAACGTTCTTCAGCAGAATCCATCAGTGGAAACTTGCTTTGTACTTTATCAGCAGAAACATACTTGATGTATTTCCTTAAACCTTTATGCTGATTCTTCTGATTATTTAATTCCCAACAAAGAAGATGACTTGTGGTGGTATATGGTATATTAATGGGGAAAATGGAACGGGTACAGTGACATAACGGATGACCAGTGCTTCTACGGGGTCCCAACCAATAGGAGGGCATTGTTTGCAAAACGGAAAAACACATGTTTAGTATATAGTATAATGTATAGTGATGGATTAATAAGAAATTTATGTTGAACTATTGTTGGAAATACAAGTTTATAAAGCATATAAAATTAATGGGACTGTTTATGTAATATTATAATTGTTTCAAAGTTTGATGTTGGTTTTGTCAATATTGTTTGTCCAAGGGCTTAAGTGAAAGTTCTAGCTCTAAAAGGAAAAGAGTACATATGGTTTCTCAAAACTTTGATCTCTCTTCTTTACCCAAAAAAAAAAAAAAAAAACTTTGATCTATCTCATTCCCCCAGTTTTTTTCTCTCTCTCTCGATTACACACAATCTTTGTTCAGTTTGGTTTGGTTTAGTGTTATTGTTGGAGACGATCTTTTTTCTTTGTATGTATAGCATCGCACTCGTTTGAGGATGATCTTTTTGAGTTTATAATATTAGTAAAAAGGTGGTTGGTTGTATCAAGTAATTGGTGTTATCATTCATATTTTCACATGGTATCACAACTCTCGGTTAGAGCTCTTGATTAGGGTATGAAAAGATTTGGAAATTTTATGATCTAGTGGTAAATTTGGTTTGTTAGTGGTTAATTCAATAGTTTTTGTTGAATCTTGACTTATTAGTTGGGTAATTTGTTCAATCGGTTTTGTAGGGTTTAGATCTTGAAATCCTAATTAGTTTGATTGTCAATCCAGTGGTTTAGATTGATAGTTATTGTGGTTAATTAGGTTTCTATGGGTTAGTTTGTAGTTAATTGTGAAATTATAGTTTGAATTGTGAAACCCAAATTTTGAAATTTTGGGGGGTTTTGCAATCTGAGTATTTGTTGGTTATTTTAGGTTCGATTGGGTGTTATAATATTCTCTTGACTAAGTGAATCAAGAGAGGTTGTGATTTGTTCTAGTCTTTCGACGTTTCTCCAAAGCATTGTACGCTAATCACTTCTTCTCTTAAATATTTGAACTGTTTGGTTATGCACCTCAAGGGTGTCGGGTAATCTTGACCTACTTCCATTTGAGTAACAAGGAAAACTGCTTTGGTCATACGAACTCTTACACAGGTTTGGTTAGGGTGTGTGGGTCTTTAGCTTTTATTCTTTGTGTTTCTTGCTGATATTCTTTGTGTGCTATCTATTTTTTTGTTATTTGTTTGTTCTATCTGCTTAATCATGTCTGATCATGTGTTAATTAGTAGTTTGGAGACTTTACGCAACACCATAAGATCAAACCGCACTCATGCCTCTCCCGCATCAAGTTGGCCGCCAAACTGGAGCTTCAAAAGACTACCCATAGTCAAAGGGTCATGGGCAAGGTCATGGTCGGTCATGGCGACTGTGGGTGTTTGGTTAAGATCGGTCGAGCAACAACCAAATCCCAAACTCGGTCAAAATTGTGACCGATATTTTTCACACTTTTTTTTCCTTTTTCATCATTTACATAAAATAAAATACAAACAATATAAAATATTACCCACACTCTGCTTCAAATTTAAATTAAAAGGTACAGTACGAGCGGGAAGATTCAAAATTCAAATTCACAAATTTCCCTGTATATACCCAAACTCTTTTGTTTCTCAGACACACAACTCATACACATAACTCACACACAGATTCTCAACAATGTCTCGCAAAGACTTCTCCCAACAATTTCTCAGTCACCGTGACTTCTCGCAACAATTCACCAGTCACCACGACTTCTCACGACAATTCCCAAGTGAACACGACTTCTCACAGCAATTCCCTATATAACAACCTACAAACACCCATTACTATCATTCCCATTACAAATACGTATAGTAGGTATTTCTCAGGTAAATTTTTGCTTTTTATATGAATTATTACTTGCATGACTCACTAGACCTGCTCACGTATCCACACAAGCCAAATAACTCAACACTCACATCCTATAAACCCCAGGTATGTCAAGCATAAAATCATAACAACACCATATAAGTAATTCACCAATCTAAAACACTAAAACCCTAATAAAACCCTAAACTAAAACTTAAGTAGGATTATGTGCTTATTTGAACCTATATGCTTAGTTTAACTAGTATGAATGTGTCCAAGGCTTAAGTATGAGTTTCCTTAGGAATATTAGGATATATTAGGACTATTAGGTTATAGAATAAACCTTTTAGAACTTAGATACAAACCCCCTAAGCCCTAAACCATAACTAGGTCATAGATAACTAGAATTAGGTCTAAACCATCCGTAAACTTCCCCATAGGTCACTACCACTTACTATAAGCCTTTTAGAACTTAGGAATAGTTATTAGACACTCATAGGACACGAGTCTAGGCACTAAACCATAGGATAAACCCTAGTCTCTCACTAAACACACTTAGGTCATTTAGGTTACAAAACTAGGTCAAACCTTCCCAAACCTTTCCCATAAGTTACCCTCACTTAGAATAAATCCATTAGGACTTAGGATTTGTCACTAGACACACTTAGGAACTTAACTTAGGCACTAAACCTTAGGTAAAACCTTAAAACACTTAATAAGTAGAAATAGGTCTAAACTTAACTAAAACAAGTAAAACCTAAACATAAGCACCTCAAACACCTCAACCTAGCACCCCTAACACCTTAGTTATACCCAAGCACACACCCTAACACCTCTAAGCACTCACACAAGTAGGTGCATCACCTAATTGACTAATCCACCACTAATCACCACTAATACACCCTAAAACACTACTAATCCACCCCTAATCACCCTAAACCACCCATAAACACCCTAAGCAGCTTACAAGCACCTCTAAGCTACCAAGCTAGGAGGTGTGATTGTGTCAAAATCAATTATTATATATATAAGTATAGTATCGAGGAGATTCGCCAAGAAATACGGATCACCCGAGTCGTATCCGTACGAAGGTGTGAATGGAATCAAAGAATATTGATTCGTGAAAACCGTGTAGTGAAAAGTGGTAAATGTGAAATTTGTTGTCAAGTAATACAAATAATGACAAACAATCACGAATTATGCAAGATATACAAGCTATGAATGCACCAATGTTTAAAATCTAAAAACGGAAAATCAAACGCGATTATTTAAAACGTAACGTACAATATAAAACGTAACTTTTAACAAAAAATTATCCTACAAATGTAAAACAATTTTTAAAAAATCTTAAACAAATAAAAAGAATTTTCAGAAAAAGAAAAATATTTTTTTGACTATTTATTTATGTTTTTGTATTTTTTAAATGAATTAAAAATAAAGGAAAATAGAAAAATAAAAGGGAAAATTACAAATTTAATTTTGAAAAATATAAAATATTATAAAAGAATTCCTAAAATATTTTTGTAATTTTATGGCTTTATCTGAATTTTTATTGATTTTTATTTATTAAAAAGTATATAAAAAATGATTAAAATCAAAGAAAAATTAAAAAAAAATATCAAATCAACTCAGAAAAATCTGAAAAATTAACAGAAATTCTAAAATAATAAAATAAACTTGGAGAAAAAAATTTGAAATCAAAATAAGCTGATAAAGTGCTTATTCAAGGTAAACCGCTTATCACAAGTGCTTATTTTTAAGCACTTGTGACCAAATCTGAATGAAACTTAAAACACAGATGAAATATGCTCAAATGAACTCAGAAAACTCAAATAAGGCCCAGGAGAATCACAGAATGCCACAATATGGTTCAATAAGCAGTTAAGTAAGCCAATGCTATAAGCAGATATGTAACATATGTATCCAGAAGCAATTTGATCATATACAACAACTTATTTACTACTGATGAACTCAGAAAAACCAAAAGAACACTAGTTCAAACTCAATGAAGCACTAACAGGCTTAATATTCAAAACAGATACTTGTTCTATATACCTAAGTAGCAACAGCTTATTAGCAGTCCTAAAAAGCCAATAATAAAGATATTATGGGGTCAAAACAGAGATAGCAATACTGAGAAGCTAGATATTGCAAAAGCCCTATGAGAAATCACTTTCCACTACCCTAATAGTTTCTAAATTCAGCAGCCTGTGAACCACTAATAATGAGACAGTTGACTATTAAGAGACTTACACTAACTTGACCAATTTCAAATTAAGCAGCTAAATTATACTTCTAAATTGTTGTATTTAGCTACAATTATACTAGTTTAAGCTATCTCTAACTACAATGTAACTATCAACTTAACTGTACTAACTGATTTACACTTTAAGTAATAGTAAATGCTAATTACTTTAACTTTGACTTTTATCAAACTACCTACTAATTTTATTCACTACTCAGTCTATATTTAACCTAAGTGAGCTAATGATGCAATATGATCCAACCTACTAACTCTTAATCACAGAAGAATTCTACAATCCAAACACTCCTTGATATGACAGTCAACACAACAATTAAGTGAAACAGATTATAAAACACCAATCTATGTATCAATGACAATCACTTATCACTATATGAATCAAAATACACAATCATAAACCACTAGATCCAATAGTAGTGCACAATCACAGATCCACACCAAGACAGTTACTCAAATAAGGCTAATCTAACACAGATTCAACAAACAGAATAAACAAATGATGAAACAAACTCTATCACATCAACTATAACTACAACATCAGCAAATAAGAGTCAATGAAAATGTAATACTCCAAGCCAAACCAAACTAACATAGATCAAGCTATAAACTAGAAAATTGAACAACACTTACAAAGTATTTCCACCTCAGCAAGAACAGAGGTGGATTCACTATGCTTGCCTATCTTTATGATAGGCAGAGACCTTCCAAATCTGTCTTAGCTTATCCAAATACACAGCAAATCAAATGGATCAAAACCTCTTTGACTATTGTTGACTATCCATGCACTATTATGAATTACAGCTAAAAACAACTTCACAGTAAGCTAAACAGCTTAAATGGAATGTATAAACAGTATCAAGCTTATTTGTAAGCTTATCTAAAGAAATGAAAACATATTTTTTTATTTATTATTATTTTCTATTTTTTTAATGTTTTTGAAAGAGTATTTTAAACTAAATTGAAAATGAGATTTGTAAAAGCTAGATTATAATTGAGATATAAGTTGAGAATTGAAATGATAAAAACTAAACTAATAGAATTATAACAGATACTTAATAGAAAAGTAAGATGAACAACTAAAATTTTATTAAAACTTTAAAACAAACAATAGAATTGCTAAACTAAATACAAGTAAGAGAAAATTTCTGCAGAGCTTCGCTATCCTACTACAACTACCACTATGAGTGTAACAATTCGCATTTTCAGGTTAATTTCTATTCCCAAAAATTTTACTATTTATTTTACTTGTTGAGCCAACATGATCAAGATCTCTTTATGTTTTAATGATGACAAAAAAACCATCAAAACACATAAAATTACAAACGTTAGCTCAAAATCGCCGGAGCCAATGTCTGCTCCTGGCGCGCTGCGCGCGCGTCAACATGCGGGTGACGCGCCAGGAGTCTGTATGGTTCCGGGCGAATTTTGAAAGTCGGCTTTCCCCTTACTCGACAAATGTGGATCTTTCAATACATGTATGAATATGTTATGTGCTTAATTGAGAACACTCAAAACGAGTTTTGAGATTTGAGAAATCCCACTTTTAGAACACCCATTTACGGGAAAATGCCAACTCATGTTTTCTAACTATCGCTTCTAGCCAAGGCTTTTCTAAACTTAGGGAGCTTGTATATTTCACGTAACATCGTGTTGAAGCATCCATATGCTCATATCCCGTGCTTACGTCTTCTCTAATTACGTAACGGGTTTACTCCCTTATTGATCAAACTAAGTCAAAGGTCACTTTGCGTAAACGCATCCTTTCCCACTTGGGTTATGCTTTACATCAAGGCAAAGCACTTAACTTGTTTGAACCAAGGTATTAGTTGAGAACGTCGAGACGTGGAAAGTCACGAGATATGAAACTATGGATTCTCGATGTTGTGTTACTTGAACTTATAAGTAACCTATGATTTTCTCAACTTATAATCTTAATTGTCTAAACTTTTTCTTCTTAATGACAATTAGATTATGTCTTAATCTTCTCTTAATCTCATTTATACAAAAGACAAAACCAATCATATCCAATCATATCCAAATCAAATATTCTCTTACACAATCTCTTACACCCCGTACATATTCCCTTACACACTACATCTAAACCATCCATTCCCTTACAACACATCTCATCCCTTCATTTTTGACACATGGGGAATTATTTGAAACCCTAATAAGGCTCCTCTCATCCTAGCCATTGATTGCAAATTACAACACATCACAACCATCCATCCAATCTCTCATCTCTATATCATCACATGTGCTTGATCTCAACCATTGAATTTAAACCAAAACCATCTCAACCATTGATCTACACTTCTTCCCCAAGAAAAGGAGGCTCTCTTTGATCTCCACCATCTATTTCAAATGAAACCATCTTAACCCTTCATTTCTCCTTTCCCCCTAAGCAAAGCATATTCCATTTGAATTTCCTTTCTTAACCCTAACCTAGGCATGTTTGATCCTAGCCATCCATTTCAAATGAGATCATCTCATCCATCCACATTCCCCACATGAAAAATTATTTGAAAACCAAGGGAGGCTCCCTTTAATCCTATCCATCCAATTCAAACCATTTCATCTCAACCCTTCCTCTCATTCTCCCCCCCCCCCCCAAGCATTGGAATATTCCTTGGCATATTCTTTCTCTATTTTCTATGCCATGTGAGGAGATACACTTCTACCCCTTCCAAATTACCCTATCTACACTTATACCCTCGGTAATTTGGTTTCTCTTTAATCACTTCACAAAACATTTTCCAAATTGGCTATTTGAGTTGGCAAACCTTAGAATGATTAATGTTAAGGTTTAGTGTGAAGTACAATTGGGGGTTTAGCAAGGATAGGTATTTATAAGATCCAAACACCCAACACTTGGGAAAGTTTACAGAAGCCTGGCGCGCTGACGCGCGGGTGACGCGCCGGCCTTGGTAAAAATTCCCAAGTTTGGGATCTTGGCCAATAAATACCACCCTTGTCTCTTGTATTCCTCACCCCTTGCCATTATTCTTTCTCTCTAGATTCTTTCTCTCTAAACACTCTCAAATCTCTTTATCTCTCTATCTCTCTATCTCTAATCTTGTGTTCTTGATTTTCATACTAACATCTTTGAAAGAACACATATCTTTGCAAGGGAAGAATCACAAGAACCTAATCTACTCTTGTGATTGTGACGAGGGTCTTCTTTCTTATACACTTTCTATTACAATCGAGTCTCTAGGTTAGGTTAGGACTTGGTTGATAAAACAAACATTTATTCATTCATTGGTTTGTAAGGGAAGTCTTGTGTCTTGGTGACCAAGCCTAGATCATTGGGGATCTAGTTGGGATTTGATACTTCCGGTGGGAAGTCTTGGTAGAGATCTTTGTAATCCTTATGTAAAGTCGAATCGTGAGATTCTTTTGGGTGGTTTCCGAGGGCGGAATACTGTTGGTGAGTAACTCCTTCTTTGTGAGCATCGATATTGGTGAATATCGGTATAGTGAGTTGTAACGGTTTGTAGTCCACCGAAAGGATTATACTAGTGAATAGTATCGGAGTCACGGATTCGCAACTGGACGTACGGATGGTATAAACCCCCCATCCCTAACCAGTATATATCGTTGTGTTCTTTACTCGCTTTATATACTTTGGTTGTGTTAGTGGTTGTTGGATTATTATACAACCACTTGGTGTTCTCTTTGGCTTAAAGTTTTTAAACATTGAAAAAGCCAAAGAAACCGTATTCACCCCCCCCCCCCCCCACGGTTCTATATTACTATTCATGCTTACTATTCACTTTGTTAATACAAATATCGCCTAAAAACGTTATTTATATTTTACGATCTTTGCTAAGTTTTGTTAACGACAAAGTGTAAACTTTAGCTTTTAGTAAAACATGATTATAGTTTAAGTCTTGCATACATTTACATTTTCATATAAAACATTACATTTACTTATTTATTAATATAGTATATGTCACATCATATCATGCATTTATGGAAAGCTTATGTGTTTGACTCTCCATAAGACTTACATCACATCATACATTTATGGAAAGCTTATGTGTTTGACTCTCCATAAGACTTCTTACACAATTGTGTGTTTGACTAACTTGATGAGACATTGCTTGATATGGAAAAAGTTCATGCATGTTTTCCTGTCAGTCCTGGCGGAACCCTCAGGGTACATGGGCGGAACCCATTCTAGGGTTCCGCCGGATCCGCCAAACTGCTGGTTGGTTTGGCTATAAATACCAATCATGTTGTGGTTTGATCGTTTCTTTCTTTATCTTTGCATATTACATATTGTCTTTATTTAGAATCGTTAATTACACGTAAAGCTTTTCAAAGACTAACAAGTATTTTGAGTTTATATCTTTGACCAAACGAAAAGCTTTTCAAAGATTAACAAGTAATTTGAGTTTATATCTTTGATCAAACGTAAAGTTTTTAAAGATAATTAAGTTGAAAAGCGGTAAACTATTCAACCCCCTTCTAGTTTTCCACACACTTTACTATTCATCATCACTATTCATCCCCGAAATTTTTATTTCATATTCTCGTAGGTTAAATTATTTTAAAGATAATCCGAGAGTTTGACACTCATCGGATCATTTCTGCAAAAATCACGGAACCGTGTCCGAGAATTACTTTAAGTTTAAACGTCATTTAGGCATCCCGATATGTCCCCAGAAAATCACAAACAAGAGAAATGTAAGTTTTTCACTTTCCGTGACATTCTCAGGAATTTTGGAATTTTACATTTTCTGAATTTGCTTTTTACGCAATTTACGCGTTTTCAGCTTACGATTTCCAGCGTTAACAGCGTTTTCATGACCCATTAAACTCATCACTAATTTTTATAAGATAATAATGAGTATATTGATAAGTTTAACCATTTCTACAAGTTTCATATTTTTACGATACCCGGTTTTACGTTTCATGACTTAACGGTTTACAGTTAGCGATTACCGGGACCAAAACTCACTCCGTAAAGTCAAGTTAATATCTAAAACTCATTCCCCCTCTTCATATCAGCCTATGGACGTTTTTTTATGATAACCAAGATAGTGTCTTGGTTAGGATTGATCTTGGATGGTGATGCGTGGGAATTGCACCAGGCTTTACCTCTCGAGGGATCTTGAGAAGCTTGCAACCCCCACCAGGCAGTGTACCTGATCGTTGTAGTATAGTATAGTGACAAGTACCGGGGGATTGATCGTTCAACTCAGTAATAGTGTCGTTAGGATTAGAAAGCCTAAAAACTAGGTCTAGAGGTGAGGGATGATTCTTTTTGTATTTTTATATTATATAAAAGCAATTAAAAATCTCGGTTTTTAGAGGAGTGGGCGGAATTAGTTGCTAGTCAACTAACCCAATAACTAAGATGCAATCAAAATAAAATAACAAAAATGTAAATTAAGCTAATTAAACTAGTGGTGTGAACAATATATGCGAGAATTGTGTTTACTTAGATTTCACTACTCCCTAGATATCTTTTACAGGTTAATTGTTTGTTACAGTTGCATGGATAACGGGTTATATTCCTTAATACCAGTCGTGGGGTAGCGTACTTACTTCCCCAACTCTATAAGCTCCTACTTCACTCCTATGTCGAGCCTGCAAGAAGCTCCTAACATGGGATTACTAGAATTCGCTCATGCATTAAATACAACCATAAAAACCTAGTACACATCGGTTCATGTTTCATAAGACGTTTAAGCAAGTTACACAATGGAGATCTGCCAGTTTTCTTAAACCTAACATTGAAATCATTCATCCATTACAACTATAAACAAGCAATCAACCTATAATCAACATCTAGGTTTCATTACATCTAAGCAAACACACAAGAGATCTAGCCTGGCATGTTAAAATTAAGACAAGCGTAAGATATATTCAAACAACATATAGACATATTGAATGAATTGAAAGGATACTTATCTCAATTGAACATGAAGGGTTTCAAGGGGTGAAAACCCTTGAAAATACTGTAAAAGTCGTGTTAGGGTTTATTAAGTTCGACCCTAAAATTCTCCTCTCCTTTAGAATGAAAATTATGAAGAGTATATACAGATTTCCTAAAGTTACGGCGTCAAGAAGAAAGTTCTGACGCCGTCAACCCGCCGCCAAAAATATAATCGGATTGCCTAGATCCAGATCTGATGCCGTCATGTGTAATCTTGTTCTGGGCCGTCACCACTTTTACTCTTGACGCCCTTGTTTTGACGCCGTCACGTTTTCTCTGGGCCGTCACCAAAATTGCTCTTGACGCCGTCATAAAATTGCTCTTGACGCCGTCAGGTACTGTTCCCAGCAAGGAAAATTAAGACTTTGCCGTTTTCTTCACTTTTATGCTCCAAAAACATCCAAAATGCTTCCTTTTCCAGAATTCACTCCCAAAGTACCTAAAATCACAAAAGGAACGATTTAGGGCAATATTTGATCAAATAAATTCGAATTCCGGCTTAAATGACCCCCTAAAAACGGATCATTTTTCGCCTTTTTATATACCCTTACACTTGAGATTTGTTTGTCCTCAAGCAAATGCGCTTTTATTCTTGTCAAAATATAAGTTAGGGGTCATTTAACACTAATTTAAAAGTAATTACAAATAATAATCGTTCCACTAAAGACCAAAGACAAGCACGGAGGTTATACACTAGTACCTCACAAATAGTGTTTAGATTCTCACATCTCTCGGGTGTATTAAAGTAAATATCACAATATGGAAATGGAAAACATCTCTCACTACCTGTCATAGCAAAATAGATTACCATAGGCTTGGGAAAGGATCAAACCTCTACCATATGGCGTAAGCACCTAGGATAAACTATCAAAGAGGTCTTTTAAAGGGTTATAACGTTAGGTGTAGGGATATGGAATACACGGTTTTGTTGGATATAGGCAATCTTTACTGGTGGCGAGTTAATCATCTTGGTTAATTACATGTACAATATGGCGTTGCTAAGCCAAGACTAGACTCGACTTAAGCTAATAAATGAAAAATAACAAAAACATAAAACAAACATAGAATGAAATGGGAAGGTAGTCCGTATGTTTTTTCTCTTTTTTTTTTTTTTTTTTTTTTTTTTTTTTTTTTTTTTTTTTTTTTGCATACACTCTTACCCTACCATCCAAAATAATACATTATAGGGAATGAACATTCCCCTTACACTTGAATTTTTACATACTTTACAATAGACTAATCTAATGACTCGAATTAAGATAATCAAAACACTTGGAGTACATTTAAGTTTAACGTACATTTGGGGGTAATAAGATGTTGTTCTTCCCCATTACTACATAAGATTAGTACTTTACCCATGAGTCCCAATCGTCCCAAGATAATATGTACAAGGATATGACTCGACTTAGCAACCATGTAATCAATTAGATAATTAACTAAAGGTTTAAACATATAACAATAATGCACTAAATATGAGTGAATACACGGACGGCTAAGGCGATTTGGGTGTACATTTAAGTGGGTTGTAACAAATTATGCCTTTAAGTAAGATGCTTAAAGTTAGAAACGAAAAGATAGGCTCGTAGGGGTGTACTAGGGGTTTCGTGTACTAAAAATGAGTACAACGCTAAGGTGTGGGAAAAATTAGTTGACTTTACTAGCCAAGTAATATGACTTAAATGGTCAAGTAATTATGATACGGGTTTAACACATGGGTGATCCTAATGCCTCTTATCATGTAGTAAATCCTACTACACGAATGTAGTCTTACTAGCGGTCTCGGGATGCATCACTAACGCAAGTTCTAGAATCTAAATGCTACCAGTACACTCATAAGCACTAATAGTAAATGCTTTTACTATCAAATCTAAAGGCGAACCTCACATATTTGGGTGGAAAATTTTCTGAATTGTACGGTTTTGTGCTAGTCATACAATCTCCTATCCATAAGACGCTTGCTATGGCTAAAGTTTCACTCCTAAATGTTGTAAAAAAATTTAAATTTGGCGCTAAAATTACACTAACAAGTATTTCTCATAATTTTATTACACACCTACCATCAAACAAACAAACTCAAGCGAAAGTGTATCCTATGAGGTATCATCATTTACTCTCCCATTACACTTAGGATGAGCATTATCCCCAATGTTCAATTAAATATTGTAAAAGTAAAACAGGTAAAAGAATGAAATCAAATACTCCCCTAATTCGCTCGGTATGGATAGTATGGTAACAAGGTTATATCTTCCTCCAAGAAAATGAACAATCAAAGCATCCCTTCCAGAATATAAATCATCTTCTTGTCATACATAACCTGTTAAACCTGAGAAAACAAACAAGACAACCTCGCGTAAAATCGGTGGCAATCTATATATGATAACAAATCCTAGAAAACAAAGTAAGATATAATGCTTGTGGAATGAATGTTTGCAGATTTCCTGGAGTTTATAAAACTAAAGAATTAACAAAAACTTTAAGACTCCGTTAGAAAAACAAAACTAGCAAAATTTCCAGAATTTTACACGTGACGCCGTCTGGAATTTCTTCCTGACGCCGTCAGAAGTGACCTGCAGAAATCTTTACGTTAAGTTTCCGAAAAATTTCTGGAAAAACTTTGTCCTACTTCCTGGAAAATCCTGCAAAACATCATCATGACTCGATACAAGCATTTGACTCTAACAAATACGAATATACATGTTCATTTAATATTGTGGAGAATCCTGATCGAGTTTGTTTCTTAAAGACATATTTGGGGTTTCCCCTTACACTTATCTTTTGCGAAATACCTTTGGATGAAGTTAAGACAAAGCCAAACGACAAAATAAAGTATTTTAACCATTTTAGTTTGAAACATGATCTACCAACAATAAAAATAAAGCATGCATACGGAAACAAATTACAATCAAACAAAATAAAAATCACACAAATCATGGGTTGCCTCCCAAGAAACGCTTGTTTTTGTTCGAGTCACGAGCCTGACTCTACCCTTATTTAACGGAAATAGGGGAGGTTTTCCCTACACTTAGGATTAAGTGCGGGTGGAAGTAGCGATACACACCCTTAGGGAGGAAATATGCCTCGAGAGGAAAGAGTGGTGGATGAATTATATGCTCAAAGGGGGGTGCTCCTATCATCATAACCTTACCTAATTCAATCGGGTTAATGGGTGGATTAAGATTTTCTCCTAGAAATGGATCATTTTCAATCAACTTCAAGAGATTACTAGTTGGGGGTCCATCTTGACCTAATAAACCCGGTTTAAACCCATAATGTATTTTGTGATCAATCATGAATGGGTGATGTATGCATGTAAGGTTATGTTCCACTCCTATATTGGCTTCCTCTCTACATGGCTTAAATTCTACCATCTTTATCCTATGACTACCCGGACTACATGGTTTGATGGGTGGATCGGGACCTATTTCAATTCCTAAATTTTCATCCAAGGATGGAAGATTAGGTAACGGTTTTGGTTGAGGCTCCGGTTCATCAAAACTAGGAACTTCCTTAGAACTAAAAGAAAGGTCATCACTACAAGTGTTAAAACCTATATTCTCTAGTGGTGTTTGGTACAAGGGTTCTACCTCCATCGGGATTCCTAAAGTTTCTTCTACTTTTTCTGGGTAAGTCACGGGTGGTGTGTGTGCCTTAAGTGATGGTAGGACTCGTGGGGTACTTGGTGGACTTAGATTTTCAACTCTATCCTCCATCTTATCAAGATTACCAATGTGCTCAGCTTGTATTGTGGTGAAATCAAACCACCCCGTGCACCCAGTTATCTCATCTATAGGCTTTTCCCCAAACAATCTTCTTGCTTGTTCTCTTAAACTTGCTATCAATTGATCCGTAACAACGTTTGTTGGGTTTTCCATTTTTTTGGAAAGTATGGCACAATTCTCTATGGTTTCCCATGCTTCATCAACACTTAATCCCCAAAGGTCCCCATCTGCGGCATGGTCAATGTCCATTTTGGTATAGTGGTCGACACGATGGTAAAATATTTCAATTTGGGACCACAGATCAAAATTATGATGAGGGACTTTTCGGAGTAAATATTTAAAACGAGCTCATGCATCATAGATAGGTTCATCCTCATGTTGTTTAAACATCAAGATGTCATTTGGAGTGGGTGAATTTCGTGGTTGGTAGTATAGTGGACTCGCGTTCTCCATATGGCTAACGGAATAGTCAATGGAAAGGTTTTTACAAACAAAGATACAAAGAAAAGATAGATTAAAGAAAACCTAAAAATAAAAATAAAATCTTACTAGAAAGGAATCTAGCAAGTAGACGTAATAAAAAGAAATCCTAACCTAGACAATAACTATTTCCCCGGGCTGCGGCGCCAAAAACTTGATGCGTGGGAATTGCACCAGGCTTTACCTCTCGAGGGATCTCGAGAAGCTTGCAACCCCCACCAGGCAGTGTACCTAATCGTTGTAGTATAGTATAGTGACAAGTACCGGGGGATTGATCGTTCAACTCAGGAATAGTGTCGCTAGGATTAGAAAGCCTAAAAACTAGGTCTATAGGTGAAGGATGATTCTTTTTGTATTTTTATATTTTATAAAAGCAATTAAAAATCTCGGTTTTTAGAGGAGTGGGCGGAATTAGTTGCTAGTCAACTAACCCAATAACTAAGATGCAATCAAAATAAAATAACAAAAATGTAAATTAAGCTAATTAAACTAGTGGTGTGAACAATATAAGGGAGAATTGTGTTTACTTAGATTTCACTACACCCTAGATATCTTTTAAAGGTTAATTGTTTGTTACAATTGCGTGGATAACGGGTTATATTCCTTAATACCAGTCGTGGGGTGGCGTACTTACTTCCCCAACTCTATAAGCTCCTACTTCACTCCTATGTCGAGCCTGCAAGAAGCTCCTAACATGGGATCACTAGAATTCGCTCATGCATTAAATACAACCATAAAAACCTAGTACACATCGGTTCATGTTTCTTAAGACGTTCAAGCAAGTTACACAATGGAGATCTGCCAGTTTTCTTAAGCCTAACATTGAAATCATTCATCCATTACAACTATAAACAAGCAATCAACCTATAATCAACATCTAGGTTTCATTACATCTAAGCAAACACACAAGAGATCTAGCCTAGCATGTTAAAATTAAGACAAGCGTAAGATATATTCAAACAACACATAGACATATTGAATGAATTGAAAGGATACTTATCTCAATTGAACATGAAGGGTTTCAAGGGGTGAAAACCCTTGAAAATACTGTAAAATTCGTGTTAGGGTTTATTAAGTTCGACCCTAAAATTCTCCTCTCCTTTAGAATGAAAATTACAAAGAGTATATATAGATTTCCTAAGGTGACGGCGTCAAGAAGAAAGTTCTGACACCGTCAACCCGCCGCCAAAAATATAATCGGATTTCCTAGATCCAGATCTGACGCCGTCATGTGTAATCTTGTTCTGGGCCGTCACCACTTTTACTCTTGACGCCCTTGTTTTGACGCCGTCACGTTTTCTCTGGGCCGTCACCAAAATTGCTCTTGACGCCGTCATAAAATTGCTCTGGACGCCGTCAGGTACTGTTCCCAGCAAGGAAAATTAAGACTTTGCCGTTTTCTTCACTTTTATGCTCCAAAAATATCCAAAATGCTTTATTTTCCAGAATTCATTCCCAAAGTACCTAAAATCACAAAAGGAACGATTTAGGGCAATATTTGATCAAATAAATTCAAATTCCGGCTTAAATGACCCCCTAAAAACGGATCATTTTTCGCCTCATCAGATGGATTGGTTACACTTATGTTAACTTAGGACTTAAGTTTTGACACATGCATACTCTTAACCAATGAGAAACTCACCCTTTGGCTCCAGGTTTCAACATAAATGCACATACACCTAAGAAGAAGTAACCAAATTGGTTACCTTTTACACACCATGATATGTGTCTTGATCCTAACTCTTGCACCATTAAAATAGAACATGTGTTTTACTTCCTAAGTAAGGCTTTATAAGATGATAACATGTGTAATCCTTCATGTGTAAGTCTTGCAACCTTAACCTCCTCAACTCACTATAAATACCACCCTTCCCTTCATTCTAACACCACACACAACACACAAACACATTCATAATTTTCTCTCTACTTCAAGTATTATTCAAGAATACAAGTTCCATATCAATTCCAAAGCTCTTATAAAGCTTTGATTGATCCAAAGTCCTTGTTTCTTCCATCCTTTGGTGTTCTTCCATCCACACAAGAAGTATCTTGTAGAGACTTCAAGTGCCTTCTCAAGTAGTCACAAGTTGGTGACAAGAGATTAGAGAAGTTGGAAGCTAGAGATCCTAGTTCAATCAAAGTCCTAATCCTTGTTCTTAACTTTCTTTCTTTAGAAAGCCTAAAGTTGTAAGAAACCCTAATACATTTTCTTGCTCAATATCATTTTCATGCTTATTATTTTTCATTCATTCTATATATGGTCTTTGTGTTATGTTCATGATGTATAAAAACTCTTAAAACAAGTTATGGAAACTATATGTTAACCTATGTTAAGTAAACAAGGAAACTAGAGACTTATATTAGGAAACATGACAAAAATAGTTTAAACATGATATTGGAAAATTACCTATTGTAATAGAGGACTTCACAAGGAAAACATAGCAATTTGAATAATCAAAAACGAGTACACGAGTCAAAAGTTATGGCCAAAAGAAGTTAGCGAACCTAAAAACCCGAAACTGCCTAATAGCATTCTGTTTGAAATCCGTATTTTTTTTAGGCCCTTCTGATCCGTTTCATCAAAAAGTTAAAACACGAAAGTTGTCCGGAACGACGTTTTCGTTTAATGATAATGAAGCTCAAACCCTGAAAACGCATAACGAGTGATATTTTTTCTTCAAATTCTTAACAGCCCCTTTTAATACCCAAAGTACCATGTATTAGTTATGGCTAAGTAAAACCAAGAGGTCTAATGACCTTAAAGCCGAGACCATAACCATGGCTAAGGCCAAGGATGAGTCTCAAGACCATGGTAGCCATGACCAAAGCCACGGCAAGGCCACGACTAAGACCTTAAAGCTTTCTAAACCGAAATCACCGACTAAAGTTTTAGTCTTAACAAAACAAAACAATTTGGATCTACTCCATCAAATGACCATTGGACTTTGCAAGTAATGTCCACTCTAGGCTTAATAAACTCATTGATAATAACAATCTTCATTTAAAATAAACTTTCCTAAGTTTATTCAACTATTCGGACATGTAACTTTTAAAGATCAAAAACTTATATTTTCTATCAAATACTACAACACTAGGGAGCTTCATGTGAGGGGTTTCATTCGGGTAAACGGATCGACGAGTTGCTGGATTTACGATTTAAAATGTCATAGCTCCTCAAACGTTTACTACATGACCTCTGAATTATGACAGCCAGAACGGTAGTACGAGATATACAAACTATACATGTTTCATAAACCACTTTTATACAACGACTTACACTATATGCTAAGTACTACATCATGAACAATATGCAAGACATATATAGGCAATTCTTCGTATTCTATGACATTACTCCAAACCTAAGTCACAACGTTCTATTATAGGTTGCTCTTAGAGACTTTCGCGACTCGACTACCATTTCCATTACTTACTACACGGTGAGTTCGTAGCCCCACTTTCTATTGTTTAACTATTTTACAAACCCATGGGGGGATACATGCTACTATTTGTCTACTTGAACACAATGTTTTCTACTGTATGCTTACCCGACTATGTTTTATTGTCACTAAGTAGCGATTGCCATGTTCAAAGTCCCTATATCATGAACCATTAGTCACTAGCTATAGTGAGCGCGAATATTGTGAATAGATCTATTGGGATTGACGAATCCCATTTGTGTTGAATAACTACGAGTTCAAAAAAATGCACTATATTTGATGTTTAGAGGTATAATGGCAATATCACCTTGGTAGGGCTTCTATAATACCAATTTTTGGTTCGATGTTAATGCGTTGGTTGCATGAGCTTAGTGTAATAATATCTATTTTGTTTTCAAAACCATTGGTGTGAGTCTAATTAACTCACACTACCAACATATTGTGTTCAATCATTTAATAAACTATATGAATTTCACTCAACCTTTGTGTTGATAGTTTTAAGCATGTATTTCAGGTCCATAATGATCGAGGCTGATGAGGCAAAAAATGAACCATTTTTAGGGGGTCATTTAAGCCGTAATTGAATTTATTTGATCAAATATTGCCCTAAATCGTTCTTTTTGTGATTTTAGGTACTTTGGGAGTGAATTCTGGAAAAGGAAGCGTTTTGGACGTTTTTGGAGCATAAAAGTGGTGAAAACGGCAAAGACTTAATTTTCCATGCTGAGAACAGTACCTGACGGCGTCAAGAAGGAAATTATGACGGCGTCAGGAGTAAAATCCATGACGACCCAGTGAAAACCTGAAGGCGTCAAGAGAAGGGCGTCAAGAGTTATTTTGGTGATGGCCTGAAGATGGACTACACGTGATGGGGTCAAACCTAGATCTAGGCAGTCCGAGGAGTTTATTGGCGGCGAGATGACGGCGTCAGACATTTACTCTTGACGCCGTCACCTCACAAAATCTATATATACTTTTCTATTTTTCATTCATTAAGAGAGGAACTTGTGTGGAGAATACTAGGGTCGAACCTAATAAACCCTAGGTCGTTTGTAACAGTATTTTCAAGGGTTTTCACCCCTTGAAACCTTTCATGTTCAATTAAGATAAGTCTTCTTTCAATTCATTCAATATGTCTATGTGTTGTTTGAATATATCTTATGCTTGTCTTGATTTCAACATGCTAGGCTAGATCTTTCATGTGTTTGCTTAGATGTAATGAAACCTAGATGTTGATTATAGGTTGATTGCTTGTTTATAGTTGTAATGGATGAATGATTTCAATGTTAGGCTTAAGAAAACTGGCAGATCTCCATTGTGTAACTTGCTTGAACGTCATAAGAAACATGAACCAAAGTGTACTAGGTTTTTATGATTGTATTTAATGCATGAGCGAATTCTAGTGATCCCATGTTAGGAAATTCTTAGCCGGCTCGACATAGGAGTGAAGTAGGAGCTTATAGGATTGGGGAAGTAAGTACGCCACCCCATGAATGGTATTAAGGAATACAATCCGTCATCCACGCAACTGTAAAAGATATCTAGGGAGTAGTGAAATCTAAGTAAATACAATTCTCCCATATATTGCTCACACCACTAGTATAATTTAGTTTATTTTCATTTTTAGTATTTTATTTTGATTGCATCTTAGTTATTGGGTTAGTTGACTAGCAACTAATTCCGCCCAACTCCTTCAAAACCGAGATTTTTTATTGCTTTTATAAAATAATAAAAATACAAAAAGAATCATCCCTCATCTCTAGACCTAGTCTTTAGGTTTTCTAATCCTAGCGACACTATTCCTAAGTTGAACGATCAATCCCCCGGTACTTGTCACTATACTATACTACAACAATCAGGTACACTGCCTGGTGGGGGTTGTAAGCTTCTCGAGATCCCTCGAGAGGTAAAGCCTGGTGCAATTCCCACGCATCAAGTTTTTGGCGCCGCAGCCTGGGGAATAGTTATTGGCTAGGTTAGGATTTCTTTTTATTAGGTCTACTTGCTAGATTCCTTTCTAGTAAGAGTTTATTTTTATTTTTAGGTTTTCTTTAGTCTATCTTTTTCTTCGTGCCTTTGTTAGTAAATTAAATTCATTGACTATTCCGTTGGCCATTATGGAGAACGCGAATCCACCATACTACCAACCACGAAATTCACCCACTCCAAATGACATCTTGATGTTTAAAAAACATGAGGATGAACCTATCTATGATGCATGGGCTCGTTTTAAATATTCACTCCGAAAAGTCCCTCATCATAATTTCGATCTGTGGTCCCAAATTGAAATATTTTACCATCGTGTCGACCACTATACCAAAATAGACATTGACCATGTCGCAGATGGGGACCTTTGGGGATTAAGTGTTGATGAAGCATGGGAAACCATAGAGAATTGTGCCATACTTGCCAAAAAAAAATGGATAACCCAACAAACATTGTTACGGATCAATTGATAGCAAGTTTAAGGGAACAAACAAGAAGATTGTTTGGGGATAAACCTATAGATGAGATAACTGGGTGCACGGGGTGGTTTGATTTCTCCACAATACAAGCTGAGCACATTCGTAATCTTGATAAGATGGAGGATAGAGTTGAAAATTTAAGCCCACCAAGTATCCCACAAGTCCTACCATCATTTGAAGCATACACACCGCCCGTGATTTATTCGGATGAAGTAGATGAGACTTTAGGAGTCCCAATAGAGGTAGAACCCTTGTACCAAACACCACTAGAGGATATAGGTTTGAATACTTGTAGTGATAACCTTACTCTTAGTTTTAGGGAATTACCTAGTGTTGATGAACCAGAACCTCAATCTTCACACAACTTTCCATCCTTAGATATACATCTAGGAGACAAAAGAGGAGCCGACCCACCCATCAACCCATGTAGTCCGGGTAGTCTTAGGATAAAGGTAGTGGACTCTAAGCCTTGTAGAGAGGAAGCCAATATAGGAGTGGAAAATGACCTTACATGCTTACATCACCCATTTATGATTGATCACAAGAAACATTATGGGTTTAAACCGGGTTTATTAGGTCAAGATGGATCCCAAACTAGTAGTCTCCTGAAGTTGATAGAAAATGATCCCTTTCTAGGAGAAAATCTTAATCCACCCATTAACCCGATTGAATTTGGTAAGGTTATGATGATAGGAGCACACCCCTTTGAGCATATAATTCATCCACCACACTTTCCTCACGAGGCATATTTCCACCCTAGGGGTGTGTATCGCTACTTCCACCCGCACTTAACTCAAAGGATAGGGAAAACCTCCCCTATTTCCGTTAAATAAGGGTAGATTCAGGCTCGTGACTCGAACAAAAACAAGCGCTTATTGGGAGGCAACCCAAGCTTTATTTATTTGTTTGTTTGTTTGATTGTTATTTGTTTCCGTATGCATGCTTTATTTTTATTGTTGGTAGGTCATGTTTCAAAACTAAAATGGTAAAAATACTTTATTTTGTCGTTTGACTTAGTCTTAACTTCATCCAAAGGTATTTCGCAAAAGATAAGTGTAAGGTGAAACCCCAAATATGTTTTTAAGAAACAAAATTGATCATGATTCTCCACAATATTAAATGGACATGTATATTCGTATTTGTTAGAGTCAAATGCTTGTATCGAGTCATAATGATGTTTTGCAGGATTTTCCAGGAAGTAGGACATAAGTTTTTCCAGAAATTTTCTGGAAACTTAACATAAAGATTTCTGCAGGTCACTTCTGACGGCGTCAGGAAGAAATTCCTGACAGTGTCACGTGTAAAATTCTGGAAATTTTGCTAGTTTTGTTTTTCTAACGGAGTCTTAAAGTTTTTGTTAATTCTTTAGTTTTATAAACTCCAGGGAATCTGCAAACATTCATTCCACAAGCATTATATCTTACATTGTTTTCTAGGATTTGTTATCATATATAGATTGCCGTCGATTTTATGCGAGGTTGCCTTGTTTGTTTTCTCAGGTTTAACAGGTTATGTATGACAAGAAGATGATTTATATTTCTGGAAGGGAAGCTTTGATTGTTCATTTTCTTGGAGGAAGATCTAACCTTGTTACCATACTATCCATACCGAGCGAATCAGGGGAGTATTTGATTTCATTCTTTTACCTATTTCACTTTTACATTCTTTAATTGAACATTGGGGACAATATTCATCCTAAGTGTAAGGTGAGGATAAAATGATGACACCTTACGGATACACTTTCGCTTGAGTTTATTTGTTTGATAGTAGATGTGTAATAAAACTATGAGAAATATTTGTTAGTGTAATTTTAGCGCCAAATTTAAAAAATTTTACAACATTTTAGAGTGAAACTTTAGCCATAGCAAGCGTCTCATGAATAGGAGTCGTATGACTAGCACAAAACCATATCATTCAGAAAAATTTTACACCCAAATATGTGAGGTTCGCCTTTAGATTTGATAGGAAAAGCATTTACTATTAGTGCTTATGAGTGTACCGGTAGCATTTAGATTCTAGAACTTGCGTTAATGATGCATCCCAAGACCGCTAGTGAGACTACATTCGTGTAGTAGGATTTACTACATGATAAGAGGCATTAGGATCACCCTTGTGTTAAACCCGTATCATAATTACTTGACCATTTAAGTCATATTACTTGGCTAGTTAAGTCAATTAATTTTTCCCACACCTTAGCATTGTACTCATTTTTAGTACACGAAACCCCTAGTACACCCCTCCGAGCCTATCTTTTAGTTTCTAACTTTAAGCATCTTACTTAAAGGAGGAATTTGTTACACCCCACTTAAATGTACAACCAAATCACCTTAGCCTTCCGTGTATGCACTCATCTTTAGTGCATTATTGTTCTTTGTTAAACCTTTAGTTAATTATCTAATTGATTACATAGTTGCTAAGTCAAGTCATTTCCTTGTACATATTGTTTTGGGACGATTGGGACTCATGGGTAAAGTACTTATTTATGGAGTAATGGGGAAGAACATCATATTATTACCCCCGTATGTGCGTTAATCTTAAAAGTACTCCAAGTGTTTTGATTATCTTAATTCGAGTCATTAGATTAGTTTATTTTAAAGTATGTAAAAATTCAAGTGTAAGGGGAATTTTCATTACCTATGTTGTATTATTTTGGATGGTAGGGTAAGAGTGTATGCAAAAAAAAAAAAAAAAAAAAAAAAAAAAAAAAAAAAAAAAAAAAAAACGAAAAAATCTAGAAAAAGGAAAAAAAATAGAAAAAGAAAAGAGAAAAACATACGGACTACCATCCCGTTTCATTCTATGTTTATTTTATATTTTTGTTATTTTTAATTTATTAGCTTAAGTCGAGTCTATTCTTAGCTTAGCAACGCCATATTGTACATGTAATTGACCAAGATTATTAACTCGCCACCAGTAAAGACTGCCTATATCCAACAAAACCGTGTATTCCATATCCCTACACCTAGCGTTACAACCCTTTAAAATACCTCTTTGATAGTTTATCCTAGGTGCTTACGCCATGTGGTGGAGGTTTGATCCTTTCCCAAGCCTATGGTAATCTATTTTGCTATGACAGGTAGTAAGAGATGTTTTCCATTTCCATATTGTGATATTACTTTATTACACCCGAGAGATGTGAGTATCTAAACACTATTTGTGAGGTGCTAGTGTATGACCTCCGTGCTTGCCTTTGGTCTTTAGTGGTACGATTATTTGTTGTAATTACTTTTATATTAGTGTTAAATGACCCCTAACTTGTATTTTGACAAGAATAAAAGCGCATTTGCTTGAGGACAAGCAAATCTCAAGTGTAAGGGTATATGATGAGGCGAAAAATGAACCGTTTTTAGGGGGTCATTTAAGCCCGGAATTGAATTTATTTGATCAAATATTTCCCTAAATCGTTCCTTTTGTGATTTTAGGTACTTTGAGAGTGAATTCTGGAAAAGGAAGCGTTTTGGACGTTTTTGGAGCATAAAAGTGGTGAAAACGGCAAAGACTTAATTTTCCATGCTGAGAACAGTACCTGACGGCGTCAAGAAGGAAATTGTGACGGCGTCAGGAGTAAAATCCATGACGACCCAGTGAAAACCTGATGGCATCAAGAGAAGGGCGTCAAGAGTTATTTTGGTGACGGCCTGAAGATGGACTACACGTGACGGCGTCAAACCTAGATCTAGGCAGTCCGAGGAGTTTATTGGCGGCGAGATGACATCGTCAGACATTTACTCTTGACGCCGTCACCTCACAAAATCTATATATACTTTTCTATTTTTCATTCATTAAGAGAGAAACTTGTGTGGAGAATACTAGGGTCGAACCTAATAAACCCTAGGTCGTTTATAACAGTATTTTCAAAGGTTTTCACCCCTTGAAACCTTTCATGTTCAATTAAGATAAGTCCTCTTTCAATTTATTCAATATGTCTATGTGTTGTTTGAATATATCTTATGCTTGTCTTGATTTCAACATGCTAGGCTAGATCTTTCATGTGTTTGCTTAGATGCAATGAAACCTAGATGTTGATTATAGGTTGATTGCTTGTTTATAGTTGTAATGGATGAATGATTTCAATGTTAGGCTTAAGAAAACTGGCAGATCTCCATTGTGTAACTTGCTTGAACGTCTTAAGAAACATGAACCGATGTGTACTAGGTTTTTATGATTGTATTTAATGCATGAGCGAATTCTAGTGATCCCATGTTAGGAAATTCTTAGCCGGCTCGATATAGGAGTGAAGTAGGAGCTTATAGGATTGGGGAAGTAAGTACGCCACCCCATGAATGGTATTAAGGAATACAATCCGTCATCCACGCAACTGTAACAAGTAATTAACCTGTAAAAGATATCTATGGAGTAGTGAAATCTAAGTAAACACAATTCTCCCATATATTGCTCACACCACTAGTATAATTTAGTTTATTTTCATTTTTAGTATTTTATTTTGATTGCATCTTAGTTATTGGGTTAGTTGACTAGCAACTAATTCCGCCCAACTCCTTCAAAACCGAGATTTTTAATTGCTTTTATAAAATAATAAAAATACAAAAAGAATCATCCCTCATCTCTAGACCTAGTCTTTAGGTTTTCTAATCCTAGCAACACTATTCCTAAGTTGAACGATCAATCTCCCGGTACTTGTCACTATACTATACTACAACGATCAGGTACACTGCCTGGTGGGGGTTGTAAGCTTCTTGAGATCCCTCGAGAGGTAAAGCCTGGTGCAATTCCCACGCATCAAGTTTTTGGCGCCCACGCATCAGAGGCTGACACGGAGGAGCACGGATATTCGAGTGGGCTATAAATTTTATTATCATTCGAAAACTCATCTAATGTAATTTGAAAACCTGAAACCATCTCGGACCTCATTTTGTAAACTCGGATATTTATATAAATCGAATGATAAATCTTTTTAAATGACTCAATTAAAGTTCATTTTCTATTGTTATAACTGTTGTGCCATGAAGTAACACCCAGTTTGAATTCCGCTGCGTGTCACGAAATTGTGGGTGTTACAATGAGCTTACATCTAGTCCCTATTTATAGCAGAGGAGGGGTGAGAGTTCACAGATTGCCAAGCTGGCAATCCGTGTGAGCTTGTGTTTCTTTGCATCCTCTTAGAGCCGTAAGATCACTCCAATCATTGCCCAATTGATGATAGCCCTTGGATCAATCCAAACAACGTGTCTCTTCCAATCATAGCATGCCACGTAGCCAATCGTGTGCTTGTTTGATGCTAACTCGCTCCTGACATTCTCTGACACTTCTAGAACCCATTGATTGTACAAATATACCCTTAATAGTGGTGATTTTGAGGAGCGGGAGTAATTACGGTTCTATTACTGGGTAAATGGGGTAAATTGGGGAAAAGGGAGCGGGTAACATTTTATTAATATTGTTTGACCTTTCTTTGACCCTTGACCGTGTATTATGGGTGTTGACCAAAGGGTGGTTTGAGCTCAGAGTTGGGCTTTGGTGATATTTGGATTTGGACTTTGGTTATTTACTGGATTAATACTTGGACTTAGTTTTGTTAATTGGATTTTCAGATTTATTACAAGGACCAATTGTGTAGTTTATGAAACAATAGGGACACAATCTGCCATGATTTCAAAAAATAATCTTCAAGGACTAATGATGCCATAATATGATTCCTGAAGGTTGACTCTAACTTTTCTTCAAATAATATCATGGGGGACCAAATGTGTCAACTTTCAAAGTATAGGGACCATTCTTGACAATTCTTCAAACTTTCACAACAAGGGTAATTCTTGCAATTCTTCTAACTCTGAGGACTTTATTTGACTTTATGAGCTCAACTTGATTTCCAGCTTTGACTTTCTGACTCGTTCCACTCTCGTGCTCGTTTTTGCCGGATTTCGTTTGTTTTTCATCATTTCACGAGATATCCGTACCTGCACATTCACAATCACAAAAACTTGTTTTCTTTGGCGTTTTAGGTTAGTTTTTTGGATTATTAAGTCCTATTTTGGCTCAGAAAATGTGAGTGAATAAGCACTCACCAAAATCCCCCGAACTAAGGTATTGTCGTGCCCTCACGCAATGTGATCAATTCACGCTTTTTGGGATAAATAATTTTCATAACTCTTCCTACTAACTTTGTAAAGTAGCAAGGAGGTTCAAAAGAAGTAATAAAATCATTTATTCCCGTAAACGCTCCGTTTTCCAAAAATTTTCCTTTATTCTACTTTCATTTCTAATTTTGGACTTTTCATAATTCATACTTGTGACGGTTTGTTGAACTTTCATTATTTTTGCAATAATTTTTAGGGTCAACGAGTAGAAACACTTCTCATGGAAAAGTGACCGTACGGATAAAAATCGTCATCCTTGATTTTTCACAAGCCCCCAAACTAAGCGTACAAACGAGATCACAGCTTATCTATAAGTTAAATGCTAACACTACTCATAAAAGTTACTTGTGGAAACCTCTTACTCCCATGTCCTAAGTTTTTGTATCTCAATATTTTATTTTTGTTGAGAAATGAATTGCTTCATATTTTCTCGTTTCAATACTTTTTAGTCCGATAGTGATACCAAGTTTAAATGATAAGTAGTTTTCCATTTTCTCTCAAGAACCACTGCAATAGAAATTCGGTCCACATCAAGAAATTTGGGTACATACAATATCATAGATAAGTTGCGGAGTACTACACGTGCACTTCATGTATCCAATTCAGAATCATCCACATGCACCTCACGTGCCAACAACTTATTTACATTCAAACTCTTATTCATCATAACTTTCACTTTCACTTTTTTCATTTTTCACTTTTCTCATATTTTTCATACTTTTCTTTCTTTACTTTTTTCTCAACATCAATGGAAGCTTATCGGGTAGCTCCAAAACCACATACATATCAACTTTTGACTTTTGATTTTTTTTTTCTGCTCTTATTTTTTATGTTCCTTGATATGTACCCAACTTCTAAAGCAAACATTCTCTTAAGAAAATAAAGAACCAAATATTATCTCAACCTAAATACCACTAATTAACCTAGAACATCTATTATATATTGGTGATGTATTTTATGAGAGTAAAAAGCCACAAGTACCTCTCATGAGCTCTAAAGAGAACCACTACTCCACGTTTAGCATCTAACTTCTAAATAAACTCTATCATCTCTCGCTCTTCGCAATTTAAGATTCCAAATAATGAAACCAGCGAATACTTAGCCGATAATCAGCCACGCATATATAAAGTCAGATACGGAAACTTGCAAATTCTAGAAGAAGAATTCGCGTTTTCTAGCTCCAGATGTAAAAGACTAGCGAAAGCTTTTAAGCTGCACATGTATAAAGTCAAGTACGGGAACTTGCAGATTTTTGAGAAAGAATTCGCATTTTATAGCTCCTGGTGTACAAGACTAGCACAAGCTTATGTGATTATCATTGGTTAATGGAACAAGCTAGGGCTCAACACGCCCGGTCAAGTCAAAATATTTATTCCTACTCTCGTCAGCTGGAAAGTCAACAAGGTATCAAAACACTTATTCAAACTTTATTATATTTTTGCACAACTTTTTTTCACTTTTTCTCATTTTTTTGTGCTTTTTTTCATGACATTTTCTTTCATTTTCTTTAAAATTTTTGCAATTTTTCAATTTTTTTTCAATTTTTTTATTTTTGTGGAAAAACAGAGTTGCAAGAGTACACGACATGGTGAAAAATGTAAGGTCAAATCGAATCGAAAATTCACCCTCCCCCGGACTAGAATTGAACATTGTCCTCAATGTTTTATGGGTAAAAGCAATCCTAACAAAATTCTAGGGCTGTTTATTAATTATGCCAAAGAAAACGTTAGTCGATAAGATTCACGGATATAGGATTTCCAAAAGCATCGATGAATGAAACTCGAGTAGAAGAAGAACATCATGACGAGCACGAGAGTCATCATAAATCGCGGACAATCCTAAACAAACATTCACAAACAACCACGGAACACAAGAGTAGAAGAGGCACCCCCTCCTCACGTTATTTGTTAGAAATAAGAAAAATAAGAAGATGAAAATTGGATAAGCATGGGTTGCCACCCACGAAGCGCTTTGTTTTTTATTTCCGAGTCACGTAGCTTGACTCGATCCCCAAATTCAATCGTCCTTGGGGAAATTTTGGAGATCCGGGACTACCATGGTTGGTACATCCCCTCCGAAGTAATGTTTCAAATGGTGACCATTCACCTTAAAGTTGGGACCATCGGGTTGAGCTAACTCAATGTACCATAAGGGAATACTTGTGTTATGGTGAATGGTCCAGACCAACGGGTTTTAAGCTTACCCGAGAAAATCTTCAAACGAGAGTTAAAAAGAAGCACTTGATCACCAACGTTGAAAATGCGGTCTTTGATCTTAACATCATGAAGTCTTTTTGTTTTCTCTTTATAAAACAAAGAATTCTCGTAAGCTTGATCACGAAGTTCGACTAATTCATTCAATTGAACTTTCCGGTGATCACCCGCGGTTTTCAAGTCAAAATTGGCATGTTTTATGGCCCAGTAGGCCTTGTGCTCAAGTTCTAGGGGCAAATGACAAGCCTTCCCGTAAACCAGCTTATAAGGAGTACACCCAATGGGTGTTTTGTAAGCGGTTTGGAAAGCCCATAGAGCATCGTCTAATTTATCGGCCCATGAGGCACGGTGCTCTCCTACGGTCCTTTCTAATATCCTTTTTAAACCACGATTAGACACCTCCACTTGACCACTAGTTTGTGGATGATAAGCCGTAGAAAGACGATGTGTGACACCATATTTAAGCATAACTTTTGCAAATTGATCATTGCAAAAACGGGTCCCACGATCACTTATGATGGTTCGAGGTGCACCAAATCGGGCAAAGAGACTTTTTAGGAATTTGACAACTACTCGGGCGTCATTGGTGGGGAGTGCCTTTGCTTCAACCCATTTGGACAAATAATCGACGGCCACGAGAATATACTTGTTTCCTCTAGATGACGAGAATGGTCCCATGAAATTGATACCCCAAACGTCAAAAATTTCACAAACTTGAATAGCATTTCGTGGCATTTAAACTTTTTGAGAAATTTTCCCTTGACGTTGGCAAGAATCACATGATTTCACCAATTCATGGGCATCCCGATAAATCGTCTGCCAGTAGAAGCCGAAATCAAACACTTTCTTTGCGGTGAAGTTGGCACCATGATGTCCCCCCGTGGGTCCACTATGGCATGCCTTAAGAATTTCAACGGCTTCAGTACCGTGAACTCACCGCCAGATCACTTGATCCGCACAGACTTTGAACAAATAGGGGTCGTCCCAAAAGTAATGTTGAACATCTTTGAAGAATTTCTTCTTTTGTTGGGATGACATCCCTTTCCTAATGAAATTCCCCGCATGGTAATTCGCAAAATCGGCGAACCATGGGGTACTTTGGTCAATTTTAGACACACTCCCAAGTGTCTCGAGAGGAAATGTTTCGGTAATTTCCTTATTCTTGAGAGCACTTTGATAGGGATTCTCAAGTCGTGAAAGGTGATCAGCAGCGAGGTTCTCAGCTCCTTTTTTATCTCGAATCTCGACATCAAATTCTTGGAAGAGTAGAACCCAACGCATCAAGCGTGGCTTAGCATCTTGCTTTGCCATTAGGTATTTTAAGGCCGAATGATCCGTATACACTATGCATTTTATCAAAAGCAAATACGGTCTAAATTTTTCAAAAGCATAGACAACTGCTAACATCTCTTTTTCGGTAGTCGTGTAGTGATGTTGAGCATCGTTCATTGTCTTACTTGCATAGTGTATTGATGAGGCGAAAAATGAACCGTTTTTAGGGGGTCATTTTAGCCCGGATTCGAATTTATTTGATCAAATATTGCCCTAAATCATTCCTTTTGTCATTTTAGGCACTTTTGGAGTGAATTCTAGAAAAGAAAACATTTTGGACGTTTTTGGAGCATAAAAGTGAAGAAAATGGCAAAGTCTTAATTTTCCATGCTGGGAACAGTACCTGACGGCGTCAAGAGTTTTCAAGTGACGGCGTCAAGAGCAATACATGAGGTGGAAGTGGATAAAGTCCGTGACGATCCAGAAGAGTTTTGTACTATGAAGATGACGGCGTCACCATAGGCCGTCATGGTCCAATTGTTAGTGACGGCCCAGAGTAGAATTACACATGACGGCGTCAAAAGTGGATCTAGGCAATCCGATTTCATTATGGGCGGCGAGTTGACGGCATCAGAATTTCCTTCTTGACGCCGTCACCCTGTAAAATCTATATATAGTTTTACAATTTTCATTCATTAGAGTGTAACTTTTAGGGTGTAACTTTGGAGAGAAACCCTAGTCCGAATATCACAGATTTTTCAAGGGTTTTTACCCTTTGAAACCTTTCATGTTCAATTGAGATAAGTAATCTTTCAATTCATTTAATATGTTTATGTGTTGTTTGAATATATCTTACACTTGTCTTCAATTTAACATGCTTGGCTAGATCTCTTGTGTGTTTGCTTAGATGTAGTGAAACCTAGATGTTAATTATGGGTTGATTGTTTGTTTATAGTTGTTACGGATGATTGTATTCGATGTTAGGCTTAAGAAAACTGGCAGACTTCCATTGGTGACATGCTTGAACGTCTTAAGAAACATGATCAGAGGTGTACTGTGATTTTTGGTTGTATTTAATGCGTAGGAGAATTCTAATGATCCCATGTTAGGAGCTTCTAACGGCTCGACATAGGTGTGAAGTAGGATCCTATAGAGTTAGGGAATATTGTACACGGCCCTACGACTAGTATTAAGGAATACGACCCGTCATCCATGCAATTGTAACACATTATCAATCTGTAAAAGATATCTAGGGAGTAATGAAACCTAATTAAACACAACTCTCCCTATTATTGTTCACACCACATTAGTAATTAGCTTTATTTTCATTTCTGTTATTTTATTTTGATTGCATCTTTAGTTATTGGGTTAGTTGGCTAGCAACTAATTCCGCCCACTCTTCCAAAACCCGATATTTTAATTGCTTTCATAAAAATATAAAAATACAAAAAGAATCATCCCTCACCTCTAGACCTAGTTCTTAGGCTTTCTAATCCTAGCGACACTATTCCTGAGTTGAACGATCAATCCCCCGGTACTTGTCACTATACTATACTACAACGATCAGGTACACTGCTTGGTGAGGGTTGTAAGCTTCTCGAGATCCCTCGAGAGGTAAGGCCTGGTGTGATTCCCACGTATCATGTATCGGCTGAAAGTACTTGTTCTTACGTTGCCCCAGAACCGCACCAATGGCATAAAAACTTGCATCGCACATTACCTCAAATGGTAAGCTCCAATCGGGAGCAACTAAGATCGGTGCCTCCGTTAATTTCTTCTTCAAGAAATTAAATGCGTCGATGCATTCATTTGTGAAGTTAAACGGAGCATCCTTTTCTAAAAGGTGGGTCAGAGGCCGGGCTATTTTGGAGAAATCTTGTATAAAACGTCGGTAAAAGCCAGCATGACCAAGGAAACTTCGGATTCCTTTGACGGTAGTAGGATGAGGTAGCTTAGCAATAACATCAACTTTTTCAAAATCTACCTCAATCCCAGATTTGGAGATTTTATGGCCGAGGACTATGCCCTCTTTAATTATGAAGTGACACTTCTCCTAATTTAGAACCAAGTTGGTGTTTTCACACCGTTTCAGCATATTCTCTAAATGGGAGAGGCAAGAATCGAAAGAATTTCCATAGATAGAGAAGTCGTCCATGAACACTTCCATGGTTTTTTCAATCATATCCGAGAAAATGGCCATCATGCACCTCTGAAACGTGCTTGGAGCGTTACATAAGTCAAAGGGCATTCTACAAACGTTCCATACGGGCAAGTGAAAGTGGTCTTTTCTTGATCCTGGGGATCAATAGGAATTTGAAAGTACCCAGAAAAGCCATCGAGAAAACAATAAAACTCATTTCCCGCTAATCGTTCAAGCATTTGGTCCATAAAAGGGAGCGGGAAATGGTCTTTACGTGTCGCGTCATTCAACTTGTGGTAGTCGATACAAATTCTCCATCTGGTCACAAGTCTAGTCGGTTTAAGCTCATTATCTTCATTTTTCACAACAGTGATTCCTCCCTTCTTTGGAACACAATGAACCGGGCTAACCCATGAACTATCCGAGATCGGATAAATCATTCCAGCGTCAAGGAGTTTTATAACTTCCTTCTTTTATCACTTCGTGGATTTGTGGGTTAACCCGTCGTTGTTGTTGGACGGAAGCTTTGTGATTATCTTCAAGTAGAATCTTATGCGTGCAAAATCGAGGGTCAATTCCCTTAATGTTGGAGATTTGCCATGCAATAGCACTTTTATACTTCCTAAGCACATCTAAGAGTCGGGTCTTCTCCTCATCTTTAAGGCCTTTTGATATGATAACGGGCAATTTATTCATCATTTCCAAGTATGCGTATTCGAGATGAGGAGGCAAATCCTTGAGCTCGAGCTCCGGAGGATTCTCAATAGTCGGCTTTACTTCTTTTACATCTGCCATTTTTTGGTCCATCGGAGGGGAAGAAACAACCGGGTTTTCATTTAAAAGTTTCTCAATTAATGAAATGTCCCCCTCCGGATCAAAGTCAGAATTATCAATTTCCAGTGAAACTGAATCATTTGAAAGACAAGCTTTGATTTCTTCCCAAGCGAGATCACTTCCCTCAAACGAAGTAAGGGAAAGGGAAGAATCGGAGACGATTGGTTCAAAAGAAGGAGTGGGATTGCCACTCGAAGCATTGTTTGTAAAACCAAGAAGTTCTTGAGAATACTCCTCCGTAGCCTCATCAATAACATCGATTCAGTTGACGGAAGCAATATCGTAATCGGAGGAATATCTCGCGGTTTGATCGAGATTGAACGTAACAGCTTCATTTCCAACACGTAAGGTAATCTCCTCGTCGTATACATCAATTAAGGCACGGCCAGTCCGTAGGAATCCTCTCCCGAGAATGAGAGGAACCCGTGGATCAGCATCAAAATCAACAACCACAAAATCTGCAGGAAAATTGAATTTCCCAACATTGACAAAAATATCCTAAGCTATACCAATTGGTCGGGACGTAGATCAGTCGGCAAGCTCGAGAGTCATAAGAGTCAGTGTCAAGTTAGGAAGAGACAATTTTTGCCAAATTGACAATGGCATTAGGTTCATGCTAGCACAAAGATCGGCCAAGGCGAAGCATTGAACCATACCTGGAAAATTGCATGGAATAAGAAACTTGCCACGGTCTTCAAGCTTTTCGGGTAGCTTTTTAAGAAGAACCGCTGAGCAATTCTCATTCATTTGGGTCTTAGACATTTCAAACAACTTTTCCTTATTATTCAAAAGACCTTTTAACATCGAAGCAAATTTAGGCATCAAAAGTATAGCATCCGCGAGACTTATTTCAAAGTGTAATTCTTGAAAAATCTGATAAAACTTTTCCATTTGGTTTTTATCCTTCTCGCGGTGCTTTTGTTCGTTTAAGCGTGACGGATAAGGCAACTTCATTTTAACGGGAATTTCTTTTTCAGTTTCATAGACAACTTTTTCTTTTCCTTTAGACGTTGGGACCACCGGAGGTTGGATGTCTTCGGTCCTTCCATTATTAATAGGAATTTCCGTATTCGTCACCTCGGGTTCACGGACGACTACCTTAGGAGGAAGAGAAGAAGAGGCAATCGGAGCCGTTGGTCCATCATAAGAAACACCACTCCTTGTCGTGATCGCTTTTGCATCGCCCCTCGGGTTAGCGATCGTGTTGCTTGGAAGAGTTCCCGAGCCCGAGGGTCGATCATTTAAACGTTTGTTAATATTGTTGATTTGAGTAGCAAATAACCTTGTTGTTTCATCTTGTTTTGCCATTAAAGCTTGTTGACTTTGAATCAATTGCTTAATCAACTCATCCATGGGCGTTTGATTTGGAATAACACATTGATTTTGATTATTAAAATTCTGCCCACGGTTTTGAAAATTGCCATGATTCTGATTTCCATGATTAAAATTCCCATGATTATTATTCTGAAAATTCCCTTGAATCGGGGCTTGATTTTGATTTCCCTGAAAATTCCGATTGTGGTTAACACCTTGGTTTTGAAAACCTTGATTTGTCCGATTTTGATTTTGATTAACTTGATGTGTATGGTTTTGCACATTGTTATTATGATTCTGATTTTGAAAACCGGGTGGTCCAAGATAATTGCCTGAATGGTAGCTAAGAAGATTTCGATCTCCTTGAGGTTGCGGGTAACCGTTACCACCCATGTTTGCAGCATACACGTTTTCTTGAGCATAAGCTCCGGTTGACGGACACTCGTAATACGGATGTCGACCACCACAAGTAACACAACTCTGATTTACAACATTCACTTGATGATTAGGTTTTTCAATAGACATTGCATCAACTTTCTTAGTTAGAGCCACTAACATGCTCATCATTTCATCATTATTTTTACCAGTATTAGACACTTGAGTTTTATTTCTAGACATTCTCACACGAGCCTTATTCTCAATTATCATGAAAGCATCATTCGTGTTTTGAGCCAACAAGTTCCCACCCGCAGCAGAGTTGAGTGAGTCTCGGTCAACATGACTTAACCCATTATAGAAAGTATCAATCTGCTGAAGGGATGTGAATCCATGGTTCGGACATTTTTCCAACAAATCTTTATATCGATCCCAAGCTTCGCTGAACGACTCATCAAAAGCTTGTTGGAATAGAAAGATTTGTGATCGAAGATTAGAAGTTTTAGAGGGAGGATAGAAATAATTCACAAACTTGGAAGCAAGATCATTCCAAGTGTGAATCAAATTCGGCAGTTCCTTTTCCAGCCAAGTCCGGGCTGCCCCTTTAAGGGAGAAAGGAAATAACTTCAATTTCACCACATCGTGAGGAACTTGATTCATTCTAATGGTCTCAACGAGGTTGGTGAAATTTCTGATGTGAGCATATGGGTCCTCGTGTTCAAACCCGTGAAAGGATATACTCGTGATCAAGTTGAGTAATCCGTGATTAATCTCAAAATTGGCATTGATGTCGGGAATCACGATGGCTCTCCTCACACCATTAAATGGTGATCGGAGTTGTTCCTCCATCGGACGTGGATCAAACGCCGGTTGTGGTCCAATCGTAGGAATCACATTGTGTTGAGGACCACCCATCGACGGGGGTCCATTGTGTTGTTCGTTCTGGTTCATTTCCTCGTCGTTAAGGAAATGAACCCTATGATTATGTCGTAAAACCCTCTCGGGGTTTGAAAACGGAGAAGTAAGACTCTCAGAAGTAGAACGGGTGTGCATACATCAAAAACAAAATCAAAAAGAAAAAGAAGAAGAAAAGAAAAAGGAAAATCTTTCTGTATTTTTGTATTTTTTTTTTATTTTTTTTTATTTATAAAAATCTCAAAAACTTTTTATTTCTTTTGTTTTATTTCTTTTTATAAAATGTTACGTTAATCGTAACCGTTTCCTTCAAAACTACTCGCGACGGGATGGGAAAGAAGAGTGTTTCTCTCTTCAGCTAGCAATTTAATGTCTTATATTCCGTATTTCCCTCTTAATCGGTTGTAAAATTGAAGTAATCCGATAAACAACTAATTTCACGTTTTTCTTATGTTGTAAGGCTTATTTGGTTTACAACGCCCTCCCTTTTACGGGAGAGTCGAGGCTGTAACTTTATTTTTGTAGTTTTGCAAACACTTTAAGAAAAGTGTTTTTGATTTTTCAATTTTTATATTTTTATAGAAAATATTCACAAGATAGAGGAAGGCTTATCAAAACACGATTTTTCAAAATGAATATTCAAAAACTCACTTCAACCTTCCCAGGCAGCGGCCCCAAAAATTGATTGTGTCAAAATCAATTATTATATATATAAGTATAGTATCGAGGAGATCAACAAAGAAATACGGATCACCCGAGTCGTATCCGTACGAAGGTGTGAATAGAATCAAAGAATATTGATTCGTAAAAACCGTGTAGTGAAAAGTGGTAAATGTGAAATTTGTTGTCAAGTAATACAAATAATGACAAACAATCACGAATTATGCAAGATATACAAGCTATGAATGCACCAATGTTTAAAATCTAAAAACAGAAAATCAAACGCGATTATTTAAAACGTAACGTACAATATAAAACGTAACTTTTAACGAAAAATTATCCTACAAATGTAAAACAATTTTCTAAAAATCTTAAACTAATAAAAAGAATTTTCAGAAAAAGAAAAATATTCTTTTGACTATTATTTAATTTTTATGAATTTATTTATTTTTTTGTATTTTTTAAATGAATTAAAAATAAAGGAAAATAGAAAAATAAAAGGGAAAATTACAAATTTAATTTTGAAAAATCTAAAATATTATAAAAGAATTTCCTAAAATATTTTTTTAATTTTTATGGATTTATCTGAATTTTTATTGATTTTTATTTATTAAAAAGTATATAAAAAATGATTAAAATCAAAGAAAAATTAAGAAAAATATCAAATCAACTCAGAAAATTCTGAAAAATTAACAAAAATTCTAAAATAATAAAATAAATTTGGAGAAAAAAATTTGAAATCAAAATAAGCTAATAAAGTGCTTATTCAAGGTAAACTGCTTATCACAAGTGCTTATTTTTAAGCACTTGTGACCAAATATAAATGAAACTTAAAACACAGATGAAATCAAATGTACTCAGAAAACTCAAATAATGCTCAGGAGAATCAAAGAATGCCACAATATGGTTCAATAAGCAGTTAAGTAAGCCAATGCTATAAGCAGATATGAAACATATGTATCCAGAAGCAATTTGATCATACACAACAACTTATTTACTACTGATGAACTCAGAAAAACCAAAAGAACACTGGTTCAAACTCAATGAAGCACTAACAGGCTTAATATCCAAAACAGATACTTGTTCTATATACCTAAGTAGCAACAGCTTATTAGCAGTCCTAAAAAGCCAATAATACAGATATTATGGGGGCAAAACAGAGATAGCAATACTGAGAAGCTAGATATTGCAAAAGCCCTATGAGAAATCACTTTCTACTACCCTAATAGTTTCCAAATTCAGCAGCCTGTGAACCACTAATAATGAGACAGTTGACTATTAAGAGACTTACACTAATTTGACCAATTTCAAATTAAGCAGCTAAATTCTACTTCTAAATTGTTGTATTTAGCTACAATTATACTAGTTTAAGCTATCTCTAACTACAATGCAACTATCAACTTAACGGTACTAACTGATTTACACTTTAACTAATATTAAATGCTAATTACTCTAACTCTGACTTTTATCAAACTACCTACTAATTTTATTCACTACTCAGTCTATATTTAACCTAAGTGAGCTAATGATGCAATATGATCCAACCTACTAACTCTTAATCACAGAAGAATTCTACAATCCAAACACTCCTTGATATGACAGTCAACACAATAATTAAGTGAAACATATTATAAAACTCCAATCTATGTATCAATGACAATCACTTATCACTATATGAATCAAAATACACAATCATAAACCACTAGATCCAACAGTAGTGCACAATCACAGATCCACACCAAGACAGTTACTCAAATAAAGCTAATCTAACACAGATTCAACAAACAGAATAAACAAATGATGAAACAAACTCTATCACAGCAACTATAACTACAACATCATCAAATAAGAATCAATGAAACAGTAATACTCCAAGCCAAACCAAACTAACACACTTCAAGCTATAAACTAGAAAATTGAACAACACTTACAAAGTATTTCCACCTAAGCAAGAACAGAGGTGGATTCACTATGCTTGCCTATCTTTATGATAGGCAGAGACCTTCCAAATCTGTCTCAGCTTATCTAAATACACCAGCAAATCAAATAGATCAAAACCTCTTTAACATTTTTGACTATCCATGCACTATTATGAATTACAGCTAAAAACAACTCCACAATAAGCTAAACAGCTTAAATGGAATGTATAAACAGTATCAAGCTTATTTGTAAGCTTATCTAAAGAAATGAAAACATATTTTTTTATTTTTTATTATTTTCTATTTTTTTTTATGTTTTTGAAAGAGTATTTTAAACTAAACTGAAAATGAGATTTGTAAAAGCTAGATTATAATTTGAGATATAAGCTGAGAATTGAAATGATAAAAACTAAACTAATAGAATTATAACAGATACTTAATAGAAAAGTAAGATGAACAATTAAAATTTTATTAAAACTTTAAAACAAACAATACAATTGCTAAACTAAATACAAGTAAGAGAAAATTTCTGCAGAGCTTCGCTATCCTACTACAACTACCACTATGAGCTTACATCTAGTCCTTATTTATAGCAGAGGAGGGGTGAGAGTTCACGGATTGCCAAGCTGGCAATCCGTGTGAGCTTGTGTTTCTTTGCATCCTCGTAGAGCCGTAAGATCACTCCAATAATTGCCCAATTGATGATAGCCCTTGGATCAATCCAAAATGACGCGTCTCTTCCAATCATATCCTGCCACGTAGCCAATCGTGTGCTTGTTTGATGCTAACTCGCTCCTGACACTCTTTGACACTTCTAGAACCCATTGATTGTACGAATATACCCTTAATTGTGGTGATTTGAGGAGCAGGAGTAATTAGGGTTCTATTACTGGGTAAATGGGGTAAATTGGGGAAAAGGGAGCGGGTAACATTTTATTAATATTGTTTGACCTTTCTTTGACCCTTGACCGTGTATTATGGGTGTTGACCAAAGGGTGGTTTGGGCTCAGAGTTGGGCTTTGGTGATATTTGGATTTGGACTTTGGTTATTTATTGGATTAATACTTGGACTTAGTTTTGGTAATTGGATTTTCAGATTTATTACAAGGACCAATTGTGTAGTTTATGAAACAATAGGGATACAATCTGCCATGATTTCAAAAAATAATCTTCAAGGACTAATGATGCCATAATATGATTCCTGAAGGTTGACTCTAACTTTTCTTCAAATAATATCATGGGGGACCAAATGTGTCAACTTTCAAAGTATAGGGACCATTCTTGACAATTCTTCAAACTTTCACAACAAGGGTAATTCTTACAATTCTTCTATCTCTGAGGACTTTATTTGATTGTATGAGCTCAACTTGATTTCCAGCTTTGACTTTCTGACTCGTTCCACTCTCGTGCTCGTTTTTGTCGGATTTCGTTTGTTTTTCGTCATTTCACGAGATATCCGTACCTGCACATTCACAATCACAAAAACATGTTTTCTTTGGCATTTTAGGTTAGTTTTTTGGATTATTAAGTCCTATTTTGGCTCAGAAAAGGTGAGTGAATAAGCACTCACCAAGGTGTGTAAGCTACTTGTCACCTCCTTTCCCCTAAACCGCCTCCACGGCTTCACCACCACCACATACTCCCCAAACCGCCATTGCAGCCCCCTAGCTACTCCTCTAGCTCTTCCTTGACATCTCTAACTCGTCCTTGTCACCCCTCCCTCCTCCTTACATGTTAGAAGACAACCATGTTAAGTATACTTGGCCACCACTCCTCTCGACCCCTATAAAAACCCGCGACCCATGCATTATTCAAAACCATCCCACACTTCTTCTTCCACCTTAAATTTATGTACCTAGTAGTAGTTTAGAGATCATAGAAGAGCTAAGAGAAGAGCTAGGAGGACCTTGCATGGTATCGAGTCTCATTTCTAGTCACAAAACCCTAATACCCTCGTAAAACCCTAACCCTAGGTTCTAACCCATGTAAACCCTCCCCTAGCCAAGTAAGTCTTACATATTAGTTTATTTAGCTTTACTTTAGTCTTAGTATAGATTTAGGATGCCTTAGATACCCTAGGAACCCTTGCATGAGCCTTGAACCCTTTCATTTGCTAGGTTAAGTTTTAAAACCTTAGATCGAGTCATATACTTGCATGCATGCTATAAGTCATTACTTTAGGTCATACACTAGTTATAAATAACCTAGATAATCTAAAATAAGTAAAACATAAGCTAGAAAACTTAGTTGCTAGATAAAATATAAGTTACATGCATATTAGGACTAGTTTTGTAAAACTTTACATGCATAAGGGTATATATTGTAAATTTCTGAAATTAGAAAGTGTAGGACTTGTTTTTGACATTTCCTAGAAGTTACAAGTGTAAGGACTAGTTTTGCATAATATTAAAACCTTAGGATAAATATTAAAATAAGTATAAACTAAAAGGACTAAAAACGTAAATATTATATAGATAAAGGTCTAAAATGGTAAATATAGAAAACTTAGGAGTCTTAGGTTAGTTACTTAAAATATAGAAGTTTAGGGACTAGTTGTGTCAAGTATAGATAGTTATTAGTATAAGTAATATAAATTTAGGGTAGAAAACGTAAAAATATAAACTATAAGGGTAAAAAGTGAAAATATCATATAAGTATAAAACATAAATAAAGTTAGAAGCATAACACAATACTAGTGAGCTTCATGCGAGGAGTACTACGTGGATATTTCGTTTTTGACGAGTTTGTTGGGTTTATGAATTAAAGTGCCCTGACTCCTCGAACAATTATTGCATATACTTCTGAGATATGATGGCCCGAATGGTGATATGATTATAACTAAACCCTAATAACAACATAATTCAATAATAGGGAGCTTTGTGTGAGGAGTATTAACTTCTGAATTATGATGGCCCGAACGGTATTATGTTAATAACATAATACAATAGTAGGGAGCTTCATGTGAGGAGTCATATACTTCTGAATTACAATGGCCTGAATGGTGTTATGTTATATATAAAACATTAACAATAACTTAAGAAACATAAACATGATAACTAAAGCTTGACATACATACAAAACCAATAACACACTAGGATACGTGAGTAAGGCGGTCTAGTTTCCGAGTCACTATTTGCATCACTTAGATTACTCTAAACCCAGGTGACTTCATAGCCTCACACTTTTTAAATTCTGTGAGTTTTCGTAGCCTCACATCTTTTTAAACTTTCACTTTAAATGCTTTATAAACCATGTGAGGGGGATACATGCTAAATGCTTTACTTAAAACCGAATACAAGTCTTTTTCTTTGGTTGTTTGCACGAGTAAACTAACATCCACCACTACATAACCAAAATTCATGAATCTAATCGTTTGGGATATTTTACCCACGCGAATGCGAATATAGTTGATAGATCTATTGGAGTTTGACAACTCCTGTTGGTATTAACACCCCACTAGGTTATACCAATAAGTACTATATTTGAATCCACTCAAGGTATAACTTTGGCAAGTTATCCTTCTATCCCCTCATGTTGGGTCTGCAGCCCACATGACCCGGATCGTTTAGGTGTGATTCATGAGCTTAGTGCAACATACTAAACTCCTGATAATTGTGCATGCATCACAATTATCACAAAACTTGCATTTTCCCAGATGGGTGTAACAACTGAACCCAGGGAACTTGTATTCACTAACCCCTAAACCTATGATTCTCACTCAACCCCTAGTGTTGACTTTTTAAGCATGTATTCTAGGTATATTACTTCTATGGATCCATGGCAGAAAGAGGTACTGAACTCGGAGGACTTTTCATGGTTATCATTCAAACACAACCAACCTAACTCTTAAATTTTTGGGGCCTCATCAAAAATAAAAGTATATATTTTATAATTAAAACTCTGATAATTATGAATGATAACTAAATTTTCAAAACTTCTCTTTTCGAGTCGTTTTCTATTACTGTATCTGTGATTCTATGAAGTAATACCCCAAACACTTTATCCGCTGCGATCAGTGAGAAATGGGGGTGTTACACCCTATCTCCAACCTGATTCCAAATGAATCGGTTAACACTCCACTGGAAGATATCTTTCCGGTATTCCCACCGGAAAATGAACTAGTTAACACTCACTGGTTGTGGAACACCGATCCAATCCGTTTGGACTCACTGAGGATGAACTCCGACTACTTGAGCAGGATGAGGAAGTCAGGAGAGAAACAGAAGAAAGAGAACTACGAGAGGAAGTTGCTCATAAGGAGCAGGAAGCCAGGGAAGCACAATACCGCCAAGAAAACTTGTTTGACATCTTGGAAAGAGAGTATGAAGAGGACATGATTGCTGAGGCTTTTGAAGAATATTGGGACGAGGGTGAAAACTCAGACTTTTCGTTGTAATTTGTAGTTTCATTTTTATTTCCGTATCGTAGTTTGTTAATCTGTAATTCGTGTTTTAAATTTAATGTTTAATTTATGCAATATATTTTTTTTTTTTTTTTTTTTTTTATTAATGAAGTTTAAATTTGTAGTTTAAAATATTTGAATTAAAATATATATATATATATTAAAAAAAAATAACTTGGTCACCGACTGTGGCAACTTGGTCGTCGGAGAGAGAAAGCTAATGTGACAAGGTCGTGTAGGGTCATGACTGTGCCTAGCCTAATATGTTGACGAAGATTTCATAACTGAGGGTTTGGTCAGTACAAGAGACTACTTTGTCTCCTCGGAAGAAGAATAGCCCCGCTCTCTAGCCGATTGATCCTGTGATCTAAGTGGGAGGGAACATGTCAAATTAGAGGTGGACGATTAGAGGTGCCATCTAATCTACAATGAGTTAGTCCCTCTTTTAGTAGACTCAGCTATGAATATTCATGAAAAAATGAAGGTCGGGCTCTTTCTTTCACAGCTAATCCTATATCCTTAATGCTGAGACTTTCTCTTTCGTCGAGCCCCGAGCTTGTGGTCCTCCTTTAAGTTTGGGTTCAATTAGATGAATCTTGCAAGTCAGGTCAACGTACATAGCAACAAGGATGGTGCATCGCCTATTTCTCGTTCTCGCTCAGGAGCCAAAACAAACACGCCAGCAACTTAATGTACTGGACCTTCGACCAGGCATTCTACCTTTGTGGATCGAAACCAATACCATTGCATTGCGCTCGAACAGTTGCAATTGATGCATATGTTATTGTTTTCCTTCCAAATAGAAAAGAACTGTCGATGCATATGCAATATAGTATACCAATATCTTATAAATACTCCTAGACATGTATTTCACACAATTTATTGGAAAGGCCAATTTTATGAAAGAAAAATCAAGCTCCAATTAAAGAGGAGCCACTGTGACAAACTGTAAAAAAAGAGGTGGAAGGAAAACCATCAAAATAATAAGGGGGGAACAAAAAAAAAATAAAAATAAAAATAAAATAAAATAAAATAAAATTCCAGGACATGTTGTGTGAGTGTGAGATGCATCGTTTAACTTGTTTTTAGTGTGTTTTTAACTTTGTAAATTTAGAATTAAACTGAAGCATTACCTCAATACTATCACTTTTCATCGCAAATTCATTTAGGAAATGGGTTTTTTTTCAACTTTAATCTAAAAGTTAACTGAGATAGATGCTCATTGTCTGAAACTTGGTCCTCGAGAAAAGTTCAGTCGGCATCTAAAATAATGTACAAAGTTAAATTTTTCGTGACGAATTAAAACTTTTGAAGAATTTAGACGTTTCAAATAACGTATCTTCTAGTATGAAAATAAAATATCTATAAAAGAAAAAAGAAAGTAGATGTAATAATTTAGGCATGGCTGGCATCAACCTCATTTGTTGCTACTGTCACCATTATATATATCGCAATCAGTGCATTGTCACGTGATTTCTTATATTTCATTTTCTCGTACCTTTTACTTATCGTTATATCTTATCGCGATATTTAGGTTAATAAAGGACACTGATTATTGAAGCAACTTTCGAGGAAAGAAAAAACTCAGAAAAGCATAAATTATAAAGGGAATTTTCCACAAATACCCCAAAGGTACAAGAGTCTCCACCCTAAATAACCTATAAAATCTTGTTTTCCCTAAATACCCCAACGGGAGAAGGTCGCCTCTAAAATTTGGGCGGATGGTGTAATATAGTGACATGTGTCCCTATACATGCCCCCACATTGTACCTTCATGGTACAACTATTAAAGTGTACTTCTTGGGCGACTGGGACCACATTTCTTGGGCGACTTGTGTTTTTTGTCTTTTTGTAAAAAAGTTAATAATAAAGTTAATTACATTTTTGGTCCTTCTGGTTTGATTGTTATTTGATTTTTCGTCTTTTTATAATAAGTTAATACCCACCGCCACCATCACCGCCACCACCACCCACCATTGCCACCACCACCACCAATATTTTTTTTATACTTGTCAAACGACTCAAAGCCGTACAAAGTGTGCTAAACACAGTTGATAATGGTAGCACCACAAAACTTTAAATAATTGAAATGCACAAAACCTTTTATATCATATATCATTTTTATAAAAAGAATAAGATTATGATATATTTTTTTGACCTGACACAATTCAACCAGCCAGTTGCCACATCAAGATAGCACCTTAAAGACTTTGTACTAACCAGTAGGTGGGAGGATGTTCTTAACAAAGATAAAGATGGCCTTTTCAGCACTGAGCTTGATCCTCTTTCTGACAACGTAAACAAACTGTCCCTCTTTTATCTCAACTTCCCACAAACCAAAAATCACATATCTACACTAATCTCACTTCATCTCATATCCAAGAGTTACAAACTCTCGATCTTAACTCCAGAAACCAAAACACACAAAGAAAAAAATGGAGTATTCAACTCTCGATCTAAACTCCAGATCCATGGTTGGTGGTTGTTGCCACGAACTGAGATCTTGAAGTTGTCACGAATAATGGGTTTGTGTCGGTAAAAATGGGACGATGTAGTACAAGTGCTAGATTTTTTATTTTATTTTTTATGTTTTTTGGTTATATAAATTCGGATTTGAAATGGGTTTGTGAAGTGGATTTGAATAAATTTCTTGAATCCGGTGTTGAGAAAGACTAGTGATGGGTCAAGTAAAAAGTGTCTCTGTTCCCATGTATATGTTATGTATTATTTTGTTAATGATGATGAATCTGGGGAAAAAAATAAAAAAGAAGAAGGGATCCCTAAAAAAAATATTGGTGGTGGTGGTGGCAATGGTGGGTGGTGGTGGCGGTGATGGTGGCGGTGGGTATTAACTTATTATAAAAAGACAAAAAATGAAATAACAATCAAACCAGAAGGACCAAAAATGTAATTAACTTTATTATTAATTTTTTTACAAAAAGACAAAAAAACACAAGTCGCCCAAGAAATGTGGTCCCAGTCGCCCAAGAAAGTACACTTTAATAGTTGTACCATGAAGGTACAATGTGGGGGCATGTATAGGGACACATGTCACTATATTACACTATTCGCCCAAATTTTGGAGGCGACCTTCTCCCGTTGGGGTATTTGGGGAAAACAAGATTTTATGGGTTATTTAGGGTGGAGACACTTGTACCTTTGGGGTATTTGTGGAAAATTCCCAATTATAAACGAGTGGACGAGGAAAACTGGCTTTTCTATTTCTATTTTATCCTTTCACACATTAATCAAAATGACTTATTCAAAATCGATTTGACAATTTATTAAGTTGAGTACGAATAAAATAGTTTATTCATACATGCAATTTGTAGGTTTGACGTTATTTTCCAATAAATATATTGATATTTTGTCACAGGAACCTCAACAGTGACATCGTGATAAGATGTAATGAAAAGAAAAAATGGTAGGATTTAACCGTACGGGGGTATAGGGGGGGTGGGTGGAAGATGTGTGCTGCCGCCGCCTGTACTGTCTGCTTTAATACTTGTACATTGGGGGACAAAAAGTACAAACTAGCCCCATAGAGGGGGGTTCGGTCAACACAACCCGAAAAAATATATATTCACTAATTATTGGTGTTTGTCTTTGTAACAAAATAAATGATTAATAGTTATGGTATTTACTAAAAAGGTATGGTACATGATTAAAAACCACAAAAGTTGAGTTTAAGTTAGTGGTTAAAATACATAAAGGTAAATTTGTAAGGGAATAACGGAATCGTTTTATCAAGTAACCCGACTAGTCAAATAGTGAATTTATAATTTTGTGAAAAAATTTAAAACTGCCACATTTTAAAACTATGGTCCACTTTTTAGCATAAAAAAGTCATTTCTCAAAATAGATCAATGCGGCTAACTGACTGTGCGACTTTATTAATATTTTGACATGTATCTCATTTTTAATTTGATAAAACACTAGTTATTGGTGTGATGTTTCTTTGTGTGACGACGGCTATTATAACTTCATGCGACCAAAATTTGTCTTAAAAAAGAAAAGAATTGATGGTTTATGGGGTAGTTATCATAATGGTTTATTTTGAGAAATAGCATTTTGTTAAAGATAGAAAGTATATCATGGTTTAAAAATTGGGTTATTGAAAAAGGTTTTGGTCATTAAATAGCAATGAATTTTTTTTTAATGTATCTATTTGGTATGTGAGCTTTGAAAAAGTTATGTAAATGTAACGAACTTTCATAAAGTGTTTCAATCTGCACATTTTGATAACGTAATGAAACGTGACACAATTTATACCGTGACACGTCATTGAAATGTTTGAATTAAAACAATTTATGAAAGTTCATTATTTTCACACAATTTTTTCAGAGTTCCATATCAAAATGAAATAATAATAAAAAATCATTGTTATTCTATCATAAAAACCATAAAAAAAATTCTCTTTAGTTTAAAGGGAAAAGTAGGTTCAAAAAATGCCATTTGCACGTCATGCGTGAAAGGGATCGATGTTATTATTTTAGGCAGACGTCATTTTAGACATTTCTAACATAGTTACCCATGGACCTAATAACTTTATTCCATGTCAATCAAATTAAAATATTTATACCACCCATCATATTCATGTTGCCCAAGACAATTTTAAGAAGGTAACTTTGAATTTCTGGTAGCTATTTCCTGCCAACCTATAAAATGTACGTTTTTTTCTTTTCAAAAAAGTTTGATATTACAGTAAATATCATAACAAATAATAAGTACACGAGTACAATAAACATGTGAAAACGACATATCATAAGTTTAGAAATATGAAAATTAAACACCTTAAACTTGGTGTAATAAAAAGACCCTTTGATGATGATTTTCTCACAATTCTCCTATACTACTTTATAACTTACTTAATGTAATAAGCCAACTAAAAAAATAAAATAAAAAATAAATAAAAACTCACACACACAAATATGCAAACAAGTCTGTCGGGGAACCAACCCTCTTCTTTTTTTGCTTATAGGACGCGTCCCATGGTTCTAGTGTAATAGTGCCGACCGAGTGAGACTAGTCTGTGAGGGATGAGATCGACCGAGTATTATGCCTTATTACATCCAGCCTTAAGACCGGATATATTTGTCAACAAACTCATCAAATTCGCTTTAGCGTCACATCATGTTATTCATCACAGAACTAAACCAACTGACAAACAGTCGTAGTGGTGATCACCAAACAGCCGTAGTGGTGATCGCCAGACAATCATATTGGTGACAACAAAATAGCCGTAACTACGACCAGTAAACAAAACACATAAAAACGTCGCACACTTTATACGAACATAATTGATATATATAACATGTAATAATGTGTATTTAACTTTCATTAAAATAGCAAATATTGATCTAGTTAATGTGTAATCATTGGTTAAGTGGGAATAAAGCAAAATTTAGCAATCAAACACCCAACAAAAGGGTCCCTTTTGTGTCGTATAGATTAACAACTTCCACTTTGGCCTTTGTTAATGTTTTGTCGTCTCAGTCAACCAATGGTTAATACTCAATACTTCTATAACCTACACTTTGTTACATTTGTTTGTTTTATTGTTTAGTCGACAACTCTATTGGCATGACTAGGGGTGTTAAAAAAATTGCCCGGACCCGATTAAGTTTATTCGAGTAAGGTTACTCCGGTTAAGACTTTTATTCGAGTTATTCGGATCAAGTCAAGTAACTCGAATATTAAATAGGGTTGGATGTCGGGTTGAAAATATTTGGCTAACTCGGGTTTGGGTTGACCCGATTAACTTGAATAAGAATTTTTTATGTATATTTTTAAAATCATCTATGTAAACATTTTTTTTAACTTAATCTATGTACACATATTGAATTAGGCAATTTTTGTCATTTTACACATATTCGGGTTGACCTTAACCCAAATAAACCCGAACCCAACTAACACGAGTTCTAACTAGGGTCGGCTTCAGGTTTTTTTTAGCATCAACCCGAATTGACCCGAACCCGACCAACCTAACCCGACTAACACCTTAAGTAAGTTGATCTTATAATTTATTAAAAATGTTTGGTTGGGTGTAATAGGGCTTCAAAGACACGTCGTCCCCCTCCAACGACGCATCTTCCTTAAAACATCTCTCCTCACAACCACAACGCGTCTTAGCCTCTTAGTCATTTTTTAGAGATATTGGTCTTATGCACGACCTACTTGTGAAGTTGGTTGTGTTTGTGTGAGTTGTAATGTTTGTTTTTGTGAGATATATTTGTGTAAAAGTTTTTGGTAATGAAGTTGAGGGTCTTACTGCGTGTGTTGGGTAGTGATGTTGGTTGTAAAGTAAAAATCTGGTATGATATTGAGTTGACAATGGTAGTGTTACTTAACATTATAGTTAGCCTTACGTTTGATCCGATACTACTTTTTAGTTGAGTTTGATGATGAAAGGTTGAAATTGTGTATTTTTAAATAAATCATCCTTATTGACCAAACACTTGATAAAAAAAAATTAGACAACACAAATAAAATAGAAATAACATTAGTTGAATTGTTAAAACTTAAAAACATAACTCCTTTTGTGTTTTTAGAAATAAAAAAGTGATTATGCATTTAAAGATAGTCCCACTATTAAATGTTTTACTTTTAAATCACAAATATTTTAAAACTAACTTATGCGCCATCAAGTATTTATTTATTTATTTATTTTTCAGGTGAACCTCCGTGGTCACAAAAAGATTAATTTTCTCCCCATTTGATTCGAACCCTTGACCTCCTCTTTAAAAGACTGGTATTTTTACTGCTGGTCACCCTTTGTGGTTGAATTCTTGCATTTAAACCAATCTCGTTCAAATTCTTCCATGATATTCATACAATTTAAAAAATAAAGCTATTTTAAATGTAAAATGTTAGTTAAATTGTCTTAATTTACTTTCAACTAACTAAAATTGCACTTAAATAATTGCTAAAAGTGATATTTACATTTCAGTACTCATTTGTGTTGTATTAATATGTTATATTTAGCTTTGTATTCGTTGTTTAAGATTTTCGAGATAAAATTATCCAAAATTAGTATAAACGAAAGAAAACACATAAATGAGTGGACTATAAGTTAGTTTTGATAAATAAGTGCTATAAAAGTAAAAAGATTTAATAGTTGAGTGGCCTCCCAATAAAGAACTAAGTATCTTACAAAAGTACTCACATTTGAAGATTTAGTTTAATTTAAGGGACAAGTTATCCACACCACAGCCCTAAAAACACTAGTGATACTCTCCTGTTTTTAAAATCTTTAAATTTATTTTTAATTTTTTAAAATTTTTCTGACAATGATTTTATTATAAAACTACGAAATTGAAAGTATAAAACGGAAAATATAAAGTTTAATAAGTCAAAAGTATTAAACTGACAAAAACATGGAACAAAACCTGATAAAAAATTGTGGTATACTACTAACAGAATGTGGGCCAGGAGGGGTGAGGATGTTAAAATGTATGTCGGGGGTATTGATAGTAGGACCCTTTAACTAATACGGAGTATGTCTTGCGACTCATTCAATCATGTTATATTCATATTTTTTCAGAAATATTTGGTTGCGTAACTTTATTAACAACCGATGTGTAAAATCTCGTTTTATATTTTTATAAACTGATTTCAATAGACTCGGTAAGACCGGGTTTTTCGCTAAAGTGAGGGAAATTCAAATGTTTAAAAGCAACTAAATGATGACAACTGTGTTTTTAATCCACACGGTTATTAAAATAATAAATAATTGAAACAAAATGACAACGAAAATGGAAATTGAAAAGAGAATCAATAAGATACAAGACGTGCTCGAAGTGTTAATCCTTTAACTCATCAATAACATGAAATGGTCGTGCAATGTTCACCTAGCCATGTTTCAGCGAGTTTTTTGTATTGTAAGTCTATTATTGGTCATTAGTCTCTACACACTTTGTCTAATAACTGCTTATTCCGATGGTCAGGGTCATATCCTATTTACTGTCTAAGCATTAAGATCCTCAACTAATCTATATGGCATTGTTTTTGTGTGTTGCCACACACTTAAATACTAAATGAGTTGCCAGATTACCATTCACTAAATCTGAAACCCTATTATCTACTACTTTAACGTCGTTAGGTTAATTGTAATAATCCTGACCATTAAGTTATATTTGATCCATATTTTAGTGATTTGAGTACTTATATTTCATATTGTAACGCAATAAATAACTACTCGCAACATGTAGCCTTGTAAATCAAAGGCGTAAATTTTTATCCGCAATATAAATTATCCAAAACAAAGCTAGAATAAACGTAACATTCATGTCATTAACAAGATAAATTCATAACGAGGCAAGCACTGAGAGGCTTAGCCTTCCTTAATAGAAAATAAACACAAAATATTCGAGTTTGAATGATTAAACGAAGTCATAATAATCAAACCGTCGTAAACTAATGTTTATGATGTGTTATTCTTTGATCTCTTGATGTTTGCAACCATAGAAATCATCCTTGATGCTATGCAAATCGTCCTCTGATGTTAGGTTATGAAAACGTAACCGTATGTGGTGAAATTCATTACTTAAGCTGAAAACACTCAAGCCCGTCAGTATATACCGTGTATACACTTAAGGTGGTATTTTGCCATAAACTCTTCTTGTATGCGTGCCATGTCACTGATCTTCAGGGGTATACGGTGTAACTTCTTCTCTTTCCGGCTTCTTTTATGTTGTTTTTTGGTCTTTTCCACGATAATTGCTCCATAGCTCCAAATTAATATAAAAATGAAATAAATAACAATTCAGTACCAAATATCTTATAAACACTATATAAATGAACAATAATCATGAGATATTGATAGTAAATATATGTTCTTATTTGATGCTATCACCTACAACCTTGGTTAATGCAACAAAACCCTTATAATCTAGATTTTGACCTAACCTAATAAATGTTTTATCTAAATGAGTTCAAAACTGGGTTAAAGTTTGTTTCGCCACACACAAGGACGGAACCAACTCTCGTTTTGTATAATTTTCGTAAATGCACATGGACAAATTGTGTCCTAGTTCCGCCTTTGCACACACGTTATGTCCCTTTCAAAAGCATCAAAACCAAAATTCTTTTACTTTTAGTGGGAATTTACCGAATTTCTATTGAAGCACCTAGATATGTTGTAATTGCACGTCTGCACCATTGTCGTATTATTCAATCTTCCTGTTCATAACTGCCGCACAGCAGTAATACACTTCCGTTACATCTTCTAAACAAGGAAGATAGAAATGCATTCAATGGAGAGTATTACAATTTTTTTCGTAACAATGTTTTAATATATAAAGGCTTGAAATCTCTAACTTTCAAATATGTTGATAAAGTTGACACAATGAAAATTTCCGGGAAAATGCATGTATGTTTCTCATAATTGATAAGAAATTTTATGTCAAAAATTAGTTTTCAGTAGAGTTAAAAATTTTGCTATCTCAAAAAATATACTCCATATTTACTTTGTTGTTTTCCATCGTGATTCGTTTATTTCCTTATTTGCTATTTCCATTTAAGTACCAATTTCACAATATCAAACGAAATTACTGCATAATCTTGCCAACAGAGTTGTCGACATTATTTCAAAAATCGTGTATATTTCAAATGTTTCCAAAAGATAAATCGTGTATTAACAAATATTGTTTTACAAAAGAGCCAATGACAAATAGACAGGTAGACAATAGGACCATGGATGTCACAGTCGTAGTTAAGTAGCACAGTAACATAAACCCATGAGACACATAACATTTCAGCATCAAGTGCCAAACCAAACCCCATGTTGGTCCCACCTCAATAAAACCATTATTGTCCTTTCAAGCTCTGCACGCGCGTGAGCCTCTCTCTATTATTTATTCCATTTCTACATTTGTCTCATAAGTTGCCCTAAATAATTGCGCAAGAAATAGTTGGTACTACTTGTCTATATAATGTTTTCAAAATGGACCCGATATTGAATTGGAATTGATAGATTTATTATTGGTTTCATACTTTGATGGTTTATTTGTTTCTAAAACTAAGACTTTGTAACTACTGGTTTAATGACGACTGTACGAAAGTTCTAAAAGTATCAAGAATTCAAGATGATATTTATGATGTTGTAGCTATTTGTTAAGTCGTATTTATATCTGTCAATGTATCTGTTACATAAATCAATATGTTAAACTGTTAAACAACTGTCATAGTTTTATAGACTGTTAAATAGTCACGTGAAATATCTGTAATTTTACTTGCAAGTTAAATGTGAAAGATTACCACTGAATTTAGCTGAAAGCCATTTACATGTTTTTAAGTTTGAAAACTACTACTCCTAATTGACTTTATGTTTTAAACTTGAGCAAATTACGTGGAAATATAGATTCAAAATTGATGTGCCTTCTAGGAGAAAAATCAAAAAGTAACACAATGCTGCCTTTGAGTATCACTTTGAATAAAATTAAAATATGTCAGGCAGTACATAACTAGATAGTACACATTATGGTCTTGAATAATGGTTGGTGTTATTGCTCAAATAAATAAATAAAAAGTATAATAAATAAATAAATAAATAAATATAATGGTTCGTGTTACCATTTAATAACGTGTGTGTTGTCAACATTAACTTTTTTATGTTATCTAATTTTATTGTACTCTTTCCATCTTAAAATAAATGTGATGTCTCAAAATAAATGTTTATTTTATGATTCAATCGATCAAAATGACTTTTAATGAGTAAGGATGATATTTGATTGGTGTATAAAAATTTGTGCAAAATGAAAGTGAACATTTTTTTCCTGTATTTTCTTTGATATTATCCATAGCTTTTCTCACTTAGGCTGGCCGTAGGGTAATGCCACCACACGTGTTACCACGTTACACATGCCGCCCGACCGCTCCCACCTTGGCTCCAGTTGGTGGTCTTCACTATTGAACGATGTGCACTAAAAAATCCTCTCCAACACTTCATTTAAATGTAGAAAAATAAAAACTTATGTGTGTTTTTATGTGATAGAATCGAAGAAGACAACTATTGGAAGGTGGGGTTTGTTGTTAAATGATTATTTTTTATTTTTAATAAAATGTTTATTTTCAAAGCTTTATTTGAATAAAAGTTTAACGTAAAGTATAAAATAAAAAATTAAATTTGTTAATGAATAGTACTACTGTTTGATTGTAGGTTTAATGATGTGCTGAATTGTAATATGATATTAACGTGAAGATGTTGAGTTTAGTTAAAAGTAATGTAATTTGTTTCTTTCTAAATACACAAGTGGCTAAACATCTATATTATTTTCTTATGCATGTGTTAAGACTATGGAGTATGGATACGTAATTGATAGCAAGGAGTGTAATTTATCCACAAGACTATGGAGTATGCATGTGTTAAGACCACTGGGGCGTTGGTCCAGTGGGTGGGGCTTTCATTCTTGAGTCAATTGACTCGGGTTCGAATCTCATTCCTGACACTTTGCTCCCAGATAGGTACCCACCTCCGCAAAACCTATGGGCTCACTGGAGAAACTTTGTGGATAAGAGCTCATGAGTCCGAGAGTCTCGGCTCACTCCAGTTGGTGCCCCACTAGGCCAGGAGAGTTGCCCGGAGCTATTCCTTGTGGGGTGGACAATGGCTGGTGCCAAAAGGCACCCGGGGTTAGGGTGTTCCCGCCAATCTACACCTTTTGTGGATAAAGAAAAGAAAAAAAGGATAAGATACTTTACCAAAAAAATAATTTGCACGTCATGAATTGTTATACGTTGCTGTGAAAGTTTGTAGTTTTCTTTGAAGCAGTACCCATTTTGTAGTTGTTACCAAAAAATAATAATTTATGATAATGATATTTCGCAGTGTGAATATCAAAGTTTGGTTTACCTCAAGTACTGCTCACGCGCGTGGCCTCGCTTTATTTATATTTGTCTAATAGTAACGTACAATAAGTAATCGGGCAAGAAATGGTTGCTAGTACATTTCTAACAATGCTTAGAAAACAAAGCCAATATCAAATAGGGATCGATTCGCACACAATTCTTTTTTACACGATTTTGTATAACACTGCAATGCACAGAAAGTAAAAAGTACAATATTGTAATGCATAAAATGTGATGCAAGAATAAAAAAGTTTGGTGTGCAAATCACCTCCCATATCAAATAGATAGATCTACCGGTTTGACTGTCTTAAGTACTACTATTAGAGATTAGAGAATGGGATCTGACTCTTAGACTTCAATATATCATCTTATAGCTTCTCCTTAGACCATCTAAGGGATCAGACGATCTTATCGTGTACACGAGAACACGTCCTCCTCTATTACGGCGACCTTCCGGAAACGTGTCTTCGATAAAAGTAAAGGAAAGACTCGGTCGAAAATAAGATCGAGTCCTTGTGATGGTTTGGCAAAAAAAAAAAAAAAAAAAACAACCCCCGACGTCCAAAAATATAACCATTTGGTTATTAAAAAAAAAAAAAAAAAAAAAAAAAAAAAAAAAAAAAAAAAACCCTTTAAAATTTTAAATAACTTACCCTATAAATACCTCAATACTTATCCATTTTATACATTTTCAAACACATTCTTTCTTATATACTCTATACATCTCATCTAAAACAAATGGATTCCGATTCTTTTACATCCTCGGACGATGAAGAAGAAAAAGAATATAGTAGTATCGATCTAGAGTTTTTAAAAGAGACTGTCATGTTTTTTCAAGCTTTGACTTTTACAATTCCAAAACCCCGACTAATCGAAACACGGTAGATAGAGATCTTTACGGTGCTCATGATCGTCTAGTAGTTGCTTACTTCATTTTATTTGGATTTTTATTGTAATGTTTTAAATTTTATTTGAATTATCAACGTTGTGTTTTTTTAATTATTAATGAAATTTTAATTTTAGTGTTTAAATAACATAAATGAAAAAAAAAAAAATGGTAATTGCGGTCACCTTATTACACTAAGTTTGTTGTAGAGAAAGAAAACTGAGTTTGCGTAGATGTGACAGTGGTGATAGCAAGGAGCATAGTTTTCAAGACTTCACCATAAACGGTAAATTTAGTTGCTTTAGCTTTAAACAATCATTGCTCCTAATGTTACTTGTCTGTTGATATGGTTCTTTGTAGTGACAGAAGTTTAGTTGAGGGCATCAACCCATTTCAAAAGGGTTGTTAGTTATTGGTAAAAGTTAGCAAAGTGATACCAGGCATAACAAGAGCAAAGAGTACGTGTTTTCTTCCCCTTCATGCGTGAAGAGTCATAACACAAGCACCACCATGGCGCATGATGGTCGGCTTTTTGGTTTGAATTGGTGGTCTACACGATCAAGTTGTGAGGGAAGAAAAAGTTGAAAAAATTAATTGTGTATGTGTGAGTGAGTATATTGTGCATTATATTTTTGTTTAAGTAGCTAGGTTATGTTTGAAAATTGAAACTGGTGGTCTTATTACATCTGTGTTGGTGGTGAAATGAAAAGCTGATACCACATGTAATTGGCGGTGATATTGCAGGTCATAGATTATCACACCTTGTATAGCAGATATACCAGTATGCATAAAATGTAATCGTATATACATAATGCCAAAATTGCAATCACATGTATGGCACTTATTGGGTTTACCTTTAAAGTACGGTTGTAAACGAATCGAACGTTTAATGAACATTTCATTAACCTTCGGTAAAAAAATTCGTTATGATTGTTTATTTATTAATCGAACGAATACGAACAGAATTTCGTGTTCATTTAATTAAATGTACAAACATGAACACAAGTCTTGTTCGTTCATTTACGTTTGTGAATGTATGAATATAAGTTCGTTAAGATTTTTGTTATATATATTTGGAATATTTTATGCTTCTTCTTATATGTTCTTTAATGTACGTTCTTTTAACACTTTAATGAATGAACATGAACAACCTATTAACAAACGAACATGAACAAGAAATTTTGTCGGTATAAGCATTCGTGTTCATTCATTTGTCCGGTAAAACTTAAATGAACAAACACGAACAAGCCTTTGTCTGTGTTCATCCGGTTTGTTTACAGCCCGACTTCAAGAGGTCACAAACTACATTTGTAAACTAGCAGTAAAATGTGAATGACGAAAAATAATATTATTCCATAGAGTTAAATGGCTTAATAGGTAAATTATAAAACCACATCTTCTTAGACTAGTGGTAATTAGGGCTGAGCATCGCAGACCTCAAAATTGACCGGACCGAGGAAACCGACCGAACCGAAGGACTAGCGGTCCGGTCTTGGTCCCAACCTTTTTGTTATTTAGGTCTTGGTCCGGTCTGGTTGTACGTACAAACCGACCGAAGGACCGGACCGGACCAACCCGAACCGGACCAAACACATTCATTCCGGTCCTCGGTCCGTGGTTTTTGTCTACTTCAGTCTCGGTCCAGTTTGGTTTTTGCCGGCCCGGTGAGTCTTAGACCGATGCTTAGCCCTAAGGTAATAATACCACAAGAACGCGTCTTACGTCCTATGTAGACCCCCAATACTCGTTTTCCTTACTACACTCACCCGCTAGGGACACGTCTTACATGGCTTTGGAGCACAAGTCGGTCGTCCAGACGATCAACTTCTTTTATTTTCATTTTGTGTGTGTAGGGACGGAACATATAAAGGGCTGAGGGGGTTTTGGCCCCCCAAATTTTTTTTAACCCTATTTACGTTTTATACCATTTTATTTATAGTTTGTCTTTTTTAGTACAAAAATTTCGGTGATGTATATATTGCCCTCTTAAAATAAATACTTTGCAAGTTGGCCTTCCAACAAAAACATTCAAGTTTCGTCTTTTTGTGTGTGCTAGTGTTTTGTACGGTATATTCAGGTGGTGATTTTGGTTGGGTTATTACATTATGTTGGTGATCAACTACCATGTGGTCTAGTGGTGAGTGCTTAACTTGTTAAGTGAGCCACAGAGAGAGTAGTACCAGATGGGTGACTATCCGGGAGGTCCTCTTTGATCACAGGGTTTATTGATACTAGGCAATGAAGAGGAGACCCTGTAAGCCATTAGCTGCGCAGCTTCGAATCTGAGCCGGCCCCGGTTTTCATCCGGCCGTTTCTCCAGCGAATTATAATCGTGTGGAGGCGGTACGGTTTCCGGGCGGAAGCCGTTAATAATTCCCACTGCGCCAGCGTGGACCCGGTTAAGACAACATAGTCTGGGTATGTGGTGGATGAGGGCCTCCCTTAGAGTAGGTGCAACTCTTCTCCAAAATATGAAAGTCACCGTTTAAAAAAAAAAATTATATTATGTTGGTGGTAATGTTTATTGATTTTTTTTTTTTTTTTTGATGTGACGGTAAATTAATGAAATGATGACAGTCATTATTACCACCAACTTTAAACAAATACGCGTTGTGTTAAAAAAGTTTTAAAGTTACATATAATACTACGTAAAGGGTCATCGTGGTTTACAACGTAACATCATATTTATTTCCCTTGAAAACAACTTTGATTAAAATACAAATCAATTAAATAAAGTATTTAGGTTATCTTTTCAACGGAAAAAAAGGTAGAATCTGAAATTAGACGTTGATAGAATGAATAATCACAAAAGCAAAGGGTCACCTAATTCCAAAGTAGCTCTCAATTTCTCATATCTCGTATATCATCAAAACACTTTTCGTCATACACAAAAGCACACGATATAATGTCATAGTGGCAATTTCGCAATAAAGTACAAACCCCAACACCATTTTCAACATCTCCTTTTTTATTTATGACACATTGTCTACTTTTAAACGGGATCAAACTTTTTTTTTTTTTTTTTTGAAAAAAATAAAAAATAAAAAATAAAAACCAAAAATAGAAATAATTATCCAGTGTGCAAAGCCTTACACGTCTCACCTTCCCACAACCGTCCGATCATCTCAACCTATTCCCAAACTGGGACCCACAAGAAAACCAACGGACAAGATCTTAGCGTTACTTTAGGCGGTAGACTAGGCTAGCTAACGTTACTTCTTAGTCAAGCCAAGCTGAAGTACAGCTGTCTAGCCGGCTTTGTGGGTCCCATTTATTTATAGCCTATCACATCCCCACACCCCTCTTATCAATAAGTAACACTACTTATAGCATGATAAGTAGGGCCACTTATCAGTTTGTTCTATAAAACCCACCTTCTCTGCAACTAACATCCATCTTTATTTTTTTTCATTTTCTCCGCACGATAAGCTAGAGAGAGAAAGGGGTTAAGAGAGAGAAACCTATACATACAGACGTATGTATCTATAGGTTATATATATTTTTATATCAATATAAATATAGATGAACTATATGTATTAGAGGGACAAAGCTTTGTTCTTGGTTTTCTTCATCACTAGATCTTGTTAATTAAGGTTCTTTTCTTGCAACTCTGTATTTGTTGTTACATGTTATGTTTTTTATTTATTTTATTTATTTTTTTGTGAAAAATAAAATAAATATCTATTTATTTATATTTCATGACTTGCTTTATTCTTACTACTTTTGATTTAAAGCTGTTATCTTTTTTCTGATCCATATATATTTATATTTATTTATGTTGTTTTTTTTTTCTTTTGTGAAAAATAAAATAAATATATTTTTATGTAAATAATTTTTTTTTGGGAAAAGATTTTTATGTAAATAATTATATTTTTAGTAAATATATGTCGGTGCATGCTTATCTAATTCAGACCATAATATTCGATTTTTGTTTTTTTGGTTAGATTTTAAGGTTAAGCTCTTGGGGATCTAGGCTTTTTTTGTTTGTTTATTTTCTTAAATTTTTTTAGTTTTTATTTTGTTTAAATAATTATTTAATAAAAAGTAATATTTGTTTGTTTTTGTTTTTTGTTTTTTCTTTTTCAGGGTTTTACAGATCTGCTTTACTGGAATTAGCAACAGTGAGTTGCAATGTCATCACTAAGTAGAGAGCTAGTGTTCTTGATACTGCAGTTTCTTGATGAGGAAAAATTTAAAGAAACTGTTCATAAGTAAGTACAGTACTATTTATAATAAAATATTATTATTTCAGTTTTAGTAGTAAAAATGTTTAATTTAATAATGTTTTTGATTTGTGGGGTTTAATGGTTTAATATATATAGGCTTGAACAAGAGTCAGGGTTTTTCTTTAACATGAAGTATTTTGAGGATGAGGTTCATAATGGGAATTGGGATGAGGTTGAGAAGTACCTTTCCGGGTTCACGAAAGTGGACGATAATCGGTATTCCATGAAGATCTTTTTCGAGATTAGGAAACAAAAGTATCTTGAAGCATTGGATAAGTAAGTTTGTGATGTTTAGCGAATTTAGTTCGAGCTAGCTTGTGTTGAATGTTTAATGTGCATTTTGTTGATTAATGGAAATGTAATTGTATTTGTTTGATAGGCATGATCGGTCTAAGGGCGTGGAGATTCTTGTGAAGGATCTTAAAGTGTTTGCATCATTTAATGAGGAGCTTTTTAAGGAGATTACTCAGTTGTTGACTTTGGAGAATTTTAGGTACAGCGAATGAGAGCATTTATATTTTGGGGATGTTTGGGATTGCTTATTACAAGTGCTTATTGTCTTATGCTGTTTTGATATTATGGATAAGCAGTTTTGAAGGTGTTTGGTATTGTTTATCCAAACTGCTTAATCAAAACAGCTTGAAACTGCTTTTTCAAACAACTTAATTTAGAAAATAATAAGCAGATTAGTAGTTATATTAAGTTATCCAAAACCACCCCCTTTGAATTTGATGAATATTGTTTTAAATGCTTGTTTGGATTGCATTTTAGGGAGAATGAGCAACTTTCTAAATATGGAGACACGAAATCGGCTAGGGCTATAATGTTGGTTGAGCTCAAGAAGCTTATTGAAGCAAATCCCTTGTTCCGTGACAAGTTGCAGTTTCCTAATCTCAAGAATTCGAGGCTACGGACTCTCATAAATCAAAGGTGAAATTTTACTACATTGCGTTTGAAAAAGGGTTTTTATAATGAGTTTGTAGTGTTTGTTTAACATGCTATTGCTTATGATTATCTGATTTCGTAAGATTAAATAGTCAGTTTGATACTTGTCGCACACATTGTGATATGGTAGAGTAATGCTACTCATATAATCTTATTTTCTCTATCATGTCTTTAATTTGCAAAAATCTATCAAACACGCAATACCATCAAAAGTTGATTATGACAACGTCAAGGAGTAGAAGCATCTCAAAGTATCAAACGCAACTGCTGCAACACATTTTATTATAACTGATTATCTGATTATGACTATTCAATATGATAATCATTTTTGAATGTAATGAATATCCTCTGCATCATTTTGTTCGTTACATCATATATTTACAGTATATTATTACGTGTTCTGCAGCTTGAATTGGCAGCACCAGCTATGCAAAACGCCTAGGCCAAATCCAGATATCAAGACTTTATTTGTAGACCATTCATGTGGACAACCAAACGGTGCACGTGCTCCATCACCTGCAAACAATCCACTTCTTGGAGGGTTACCGAAAGCCGGAGGCTTTCCTCCTTTAGGGGCACATGGGGTTTGTACCTTGCTTTTCGATTATTCTTACTAGTTATCTTGACTTCCAGTGACTAATTTACCTTTTTTTACTGTCTTAAGCCGTTTCAACCTACACAAGCTCCAGTTCCAGCTCCCCTTGCTGGTTGGATGTCTAATCCGCCCGCAATGTCTCATCCAGCAGTTTCCGGTAGTGCAATTGGTCTTGGTGGTCCATCTATGCCTGGTTAGTTTGCTATTCTACTCAGAAAGTTTTCAATTTATTTTGTTCGTTGATTAGCATCTTAACATTTTGTGGTTAATTGTGATTTGCGTACAGCTGCATTAAAGCATCCACGAACCCCACCAACAAACCCTTCTTTGGATTTCCCATCTGTTGGGGATTCTGATCATGCGAGCAAAAGAACAAGGACCATGGGCTTAACCGATGAGGTGATTTGATTTCATATTTAAAATAGTGTCACTTTCTGGCAGAGGTGTCATTGTTGAGCTGTTATGTATGAATGGGTTGATTTTGTTTATGTTTTATCTTTCATGGGTCTATTCAGTAAAACAAAAAAAAAAAAAAAAAAAAAAATTGAAGGTAACTGGTCAAGCGGTTAATCTTAATAGTTGCTTAAGTGTCATTTTATTCATATTAAACTCATTAGTTATTTATTAGATAGCTAACAATTGTATTCGGGTCAAGTCATTTTGACCCATAAATTAACATGACCTGTTTCAGCATTAGCCCGTCCATTCTCACCACTTCTTCTTTCTACCACATTAACATGGTATTTCTTGTGATTAATTTATTACACAGGTAAACCTACCAGTTAACGCGTTGCCTGTATCCTTCCCGGGGCATGCTAGCCATAGTCAAGCTTTCAACCCAACTGATGACTTGCCCAAGAATGTTGCACGAACTCTGAACCAGGGTTCATCTCCTATGAGCATGGATTTCCATCCTATACAACAAACATTACTCTTAGGTAAGATAGTCAGATGTTTTTGACTTATGGCTATTTTATTTTATATTATATATTTGATATTGAGTTGTGGTTTATAAATCTGGTGCATCAGTTGGAACAAATGTCGGGGACATTGGATTGTGGGAAGTTGGTTCAAGAGATAAATTGATGCTTAAGAATTTCAAAGTTTGGGATCTCAGTGTATGTTCAATGCCTTTGCAGGTATGTTTATTCATATTCAGGGTGTTTTTGGATTCTCTTGATAGTGATTATGAGATACTAAATAAGTAATCAGTTGAAGTAAAATGGACGGTTTTGAACCCAAAAAGATATGATTTTTGGAAAAGGGAGTAAACGTTTTGAACCCAAAAACCTAAATAATACAAGTTGTAGTCACAAATTTTAAACAATCAGCTAAAAAAATACAAAATTCAAACGTCCCTTCAATCACCTTTAATAAACTTTTTAATGTCTTTAACCTAATCATGTTACTGGTTTTAGGCTGCTCTAGTAAAAGATCCTGCCGTGTCAGTAAATCGCGTAATTTGGAGTCCAGATGGTTCATTGTTTGGTAAGTCCTGCTCAACCAATCATTACCTCAACTTGTGAACAAATAACTCGATGGAAAATTGATCTTTTTAGTAACTTTATGCAAACAGGAGTTGCATATTCGAGACACATTGTACAAATATATTCGTATCATGGAAGTGATGACGTGAGACAACATCTAGAGGTACGTGTAGTCCCATTCTGTTGATTTTGACTTTTATTTTCCTGCAATGGATATATAACATTAATTCATTTATCAAATTTATAGTTTGATGCTCATGTTGGTGGAGTAAATGATCTTGCATTCTCTCATCCGAATAAGCAACTCTGTGTGATTACGTGTGGGGATGATAAGACCATCAAGGTTTGTAACAAAAAATTTAGTTGTCAAAAGTGGTTAATGTTATGCGATAATACATATTCATGTTTTCTTTTGGTGTCTTGTGATTATAGGTATGGGATGCAGCAACTGGTGCCAAACAGTACACTTTTGAAGGTCACGATGCCCCTGTGTATTCCGTATGCCCTCACTACAAAGAAAACATTCAGGTAAAGAGTAAAATCCTGAGGTTTTTTTAACTGATTACTAGTGTAAAAATTTACGCTAAAATTATTACTGTGTTTGGCCTCAGTTTATATTTTCAACGGCTCTTGATGGAAAGATAAAAGCATGGTTATATGATAACATGGGATCCCGAGTGGATTATGAGGCTCCTGGTCGTTGGTGCACTACAATGGCATACAGTGCCGACGGAACAAGGTAAGATGCAACTGGATTAATACTGTATCAGCATTTATTATCGGGTTAATTGGATAAAACGTAATTGTTTTCACTATAAGGTAAATAGTATAAGTTACTATGTCAAAATGCTGATGTGGCGGATGAGGCGTACTTGTTTAGATCAAATTTCTTTTAAAAGTCAACTAAGATGGTTGTTTCCCGTCAAAATAAACTGGACCGAAGTTGGTGTTACTTTTGTTTTTTGATTATTTTTGCAACTTACCCTTCATAATCTCTTTTTACATTCATATTTTTAACATTTTGTGGGATTATTTCAGACTCTTTTCATGCGGGACAAGCAAAGATGGGGAGTCACACATTGTAGAATGGAACGAAAGTGAAGGAGCTGTGAAAAGAACATATCTTGGATTCCGTAAACGATCTTTAGGTGTTGTGCAATTCGATACAACCAAAAACCGCTTTTTAGCAGCTGGTGATGACTTCTCTATCAAGTACTGGGATATGGATAATGTTCAACTTTTAACAAGTGTTGAGGCGGATGGAGGTCTTCCGGTAAATAACATCTATCTTGTTTCAAATACAAGGTTTTTTAGAGATTTTTCATATTTACTAATTAATCCTTGATTCTAAAATGAAGGCGAGCCCACGTATCCGATTTAACAAAGATGGCAATCTCTTAGCTGTTTCTGCTAATGATAATGGAATCAAGATTTTAGTTAATGCGGACGGGCTTCGATTACTTAGAACTTTTGAAAACCTTTCTTATGATGCTGCTGCTTCAAGAGCTCCCGAACCTCCAAAGGTAAATTTTAGTTTTTCTCTTTCTAGTTTATTTAATGATTTATTTATTTCCATATAGACTTTTCTTTGCATCATTGATGACCTTATGACAATTGTATTATCATATGCAGCCTACTTTGAACTCAATAACTGCTGCTGCTGCAGCCGCTGCCGCCGCTACTGCTGCGAGTGGTGCTGGGCTAGGAGAGAGGGTTGCTTCTGGTGGTTCTATCTCCGGAGTGGTGAGTTTAACTGCAAGTTTACTACTTTTCCTGATCTATCACATGAGTTTCTTTTTGCATTTATTAATATTGTAAATATTGACATGCTAGAATGGAGATTCAAGAAGCATGGTAGATGTGAAACCAAGAATCACCGAAGAAGCAAATGACAAATCAAAGGTTTGGAAACTCACCGAAATAAGCGAGGCTTCTCAGTGTCGCTCACTCAAACTCCCAGAAAACATGAGAGTAACAAAGGTATATTGTGTTTGTACTAAATAGTAATAGCACTAATTTTTACCTCTTATATTTTTTATTTTATTTTTCTGGTTTGACATGAAGAATTAACTTTGTTATTGTTTGATCATGCAGATATCAAGATTGATATATACTAATTCAGGAAATGCTATTTTGGCATTAGCATCAAATGCTATTCATCTGTTGTGGAAATGGCAGCGTAGCGAGCGTAATGCAAGTGGCAAGGTGAGAGGACTGCTAGTTATTTTTGTTTATAAGTAAAACAGAAGCAGCATAATGGGCGGGTTGGATATAAGCCTAACCTCTAGAGTTGGGTTGACTCGCCCACATTTCGGTATCTACGTCTTTACTTTTATATTAATTAATGTGATAAGTAATATATTATTACAGCTGTAATCTTTTTATAATCAATTAATTTTAGAGGTTATTATGCATTAAATATACACCTTGGTCGACTTTTGACCTGTTTGAGATAAAGCGTATCCCAAACCGAATAATGTACCTACATATTATTGAAATTGCCTCATCTAAGAAATTTAATTAAGGTTTGTGTTTAAATTTTTGCAGGCAACAGCTAATGTACCACCTCAACTATGGCAACCTTCAAGTGGGATTTTGATGACAAATGACGTTGCTGAAACCAACCCTGAAGAATCTGTCTGCTGCTTTGCGTTGTCCAAAAACGATTCTTATGTAATGTCAGCATCTGGAGGAAAGATTTCTCTATTCAACATGATGACATTCAAGGTAATGTTGTTAGCTCGACATCATTAAATTTTATGTCATCACTTCCAAGATTTTGTGCACATTCAGTTATTTTTATGAAAGTTTGAAACGAGTAACCACTGATACAAAAACGTGGTCGAATTATCTTAAGACAAAATCTTCTTCGATTCGATGTTTATTTTTTATATAGTAACATACTTAACCTTAAAAGTCAACTGTCTGCAGACAATGACAACTTTCATGCCTCCACCGCCAGCAGCCACGTTTCTTGCTTTCCATCCTCAAGACAACAATATAATCGCTATTGGCATGGATGATTCGTCAATACAGATATATAATGTTCGTGTGGATGAGGTAAATAAAGGTTACTTTAAACTATCATATTCTTAGAGGTGGCAAAACGGGCAGGTCAAGAGAGTTGGGTAACGGATGAAAATACTTCATTCTCAAAGGGTCAAAATGTGTTAGGTCAGGTGGACCCTAAACGCATTTTCTCTGGACATTTTAGGCTTTTACAAAGTAAATAGCTTATCAAACTTGATTACGGAAATTCAATATCCCTTTTTGTAATTGTTTTTAAATCAAATATCTTGGGGCACCTTCAGCCTGTTTTCTTGTGAGCTATTTTTATGATACTTGACCCGTTGGAGTAATCGACTCATTTAGAAGTTGATGGGTTGAAATTTTCACCGTGAGACTATTGTGTTTTGATCTTCTTTCTTAAAGGCTAATATACCATTTATGTTTTCAAGGTCAAAAGCAAACTCAAAGGGCATTCCAAAAGAATCACTGGTCTTGCGTTTTCCCATGTGCTTAATGTTTTAGTCTCATCCGGGGCAGATGCTCAGGTTAGTACACTGAATGACACCACGTAATCTTTAATATTTGCTATTAATATTCTTGCAGCACACATATTTTAGTTTCTTGATTGTATCTTTCCTTACAGCTTTGTGTATGGAGCTCTGATGGATGGGAGAAGCAAAAAGCAAGATACTTGCAACTTCCACAAGGAAGAGCACCAACAGCTCAGTCCGACACCCGTGTGCAGTTTCATCATGATCAGATCCATTTCCTTGTCGTGCATGAGACCCAACTCGCTATTTATGAAACAACAAAGCTTGAATGTGTAAAGCAGGTACTAACTATTTTAGCGTGTGGTGATATGGGTTGTTAAAAATTGGATTCGGTCCAAAACTTTGTACGGGTCAAATGGTTAGGTTGATCTGAAACACTTTTTGTTCATAATCATAATTTCTTGGTCTTTTCACAGTGGCTGGCGCGTGAATCTTCTGCACCAATATCACATGCAATGTTTTCATGTGATAGCCAACTAGTGTATGCAAGTTTCTTGGATGCAACTGTGTGCGTGTTTACTGCTTCCAATCTTCGTTTGCGCTGTCGGATTAATCCTTCTGCATATCTTTCTCCCAATGTCTCAAGGTAAAAAAAACTAATTACAGATTTTCATCAGAACTTTCTTTGTTGGCAAAAGTCTCAAAATTTTGCTATTTTATTTCAGCAACTCAAACGTGCATCCATTGGTGATTGCTGCACATCCACAAGAGCCGAATCAGTTCGCGTTAGGTCTATCAGATGGTGTTGTTCATGTTTTTGAGCCACTTGAATCTGAAGGCAAATGGGGTGTCCCACCACCAGCTGAAAACGGGTCAACAAGTAATGCAGCAGCTGCTTCAGCTGGAGGACCGGGTGCTGAACAAGCCCAGAGATGATTTAGTGGTTTTCGTGGGCAGCATTTTTGGGGTTGGTTCAGGAAAAATGTAATTTAGTTGGTGAAGTGTAGATCTAACTTGTTTGGTTTGTGTAAAGTACTTAGGTTTGACTTTTCAGTTTCTAATGTTGGATGGTCAAAGTAGAAGAATGTACCAAAACATGTTTGAAGTACACCATCCGACATCAAATCAAATTTGTAAAGACTTTGTCAAGAATGTAGTTTAATTTCATGTTTGTCTAGACCCATCTAACATGCTCATATTCATTCTTTAATTCTGTCACGCCTATGGCAGTTGAAATTAACTGAGTGGACTAATATCTGATCAGTTTTTATTAGTAAGAACACGAATGATATCGGGATGGAGGGCTGGAGGCCTGGGATGCCTGTACAGTTGCCCACTGATTTATCGATCCTTCCGCCAGCTAGATGGAAGCCTGGGGACACAGTTTCTTTGCGTCCGTTGGATGCTCTTCCTGTTCCACCTAGGATGGTGGAACGACAACTTCAACCTGTTCTTGTTCCTGGATTAACAAACGCACCTCAAACTATAATGGTTCGGCATGTTAAATTTGATTTTAGTGATGGCACCAGTAGTAGTGAGTGCAGCAGCGATGATGATACTTCTGATGATGAAGATTGACATTAATCAGTGTGTTATTTAGGATTTTGTTCTGAAGAAACATGCTTTTTATCGATATGTAATGGATCAAGGAGTCTCTTAGTTTACTTGATTAACTCTTTTAGTCAAACTAGTTTAAGTCGCTTTTGTCAATGAAGACAGTTTTGTCAGCATTGTCTGAGACCCGTGTGCAGTTTCATCATGATCAGATCTATTTCCTTGTCGTACATGAGACCTAACTCGTGATTTATGAAACAACATAACTTGAATGTGTAAAGCAGGTACTAACTATTCCTCTTTTGATTTTTCTGGAGGTGGCAAAATGGTCGGTTCAAAATGGATTTGGGTCAAAATGAGTAATTTTTGAATGGTCAAATTCAGGTTGACTGGACGCAGTTTGTGTCCAAAATTCACAACTGTATTTCATTTCATTTTCGTGTCAAATATATATGCCTTAAAACTACAGTTTCACAAACATTTGACCAGTTTGACCCGCTAACTGACCTATTTATAAGCAAGTGGGTTAAATTGCCACCACTTTTTTCTTCTCTTTGATGAATCTGTGTGCCTGAACCTTTTTTTTTTTTTTTTTCTTCATTCAGTGGCTGGCACACGAATCATCTGCGCACTAATATCACACGCAATGTTTTTTCATGCTATAGTCAATTAGTGCATGCAAGTTTCTTAGATGCAACCATATGCGTGTTCACTTCTAATTTTCATTTGCCTCTGCTGGAGGGCGAGGTGCTGAACAAGCCCAGACATGATTGAGTGGTTTTCATGATAGCATTTTTGGTTGACGCAGGAATAATTGTAACATAGTGAAGTGTAGATTTAACTTGTTTGGTTTGCGTAAAGTACTTAGGTTTGACGTTTCGCATTCTAATGTTGGGATAGTCAAAGTAGAAGAATGTACCAAAACATATTTGAAGTACACCATCCGACATCAAATCAAAGTTGTAAAGACTTGTCAAGAATGGAGTTTGATTTCATGTTTGTTCATCAAAATTCAAGTTCAACCTACAGTGATAGTTGATCAAAGTTAAACTCAGGGAATTATGATAATCTGCTTAGGGCCTACAATTTTCTTTTTTCAAAGGACACTAAGCTCAGTGATATATCTTCAAATGACTTCAGAAGCAAAGGTATATGGTCCTTTTCTTGAAAAGTATAGAGTGATGTTAGGTAGGCGTTCATTTGCACACGGCATAATTTGTTTCATGAAAGAAAGAAAAGAATTACTGGGTTCAGTTATCGTATTCAGCTTTTTACCGACTTTCAAATGTTCTTGCGTCAAGGCCATGTATACTCAATTACTCATGTACACCCAAAAGTTAATCTCGAGTTAAAATGGATTTGAGCCAACTCGCTAACGCTGGGTGTGTTTAGCAAATATAGCATTGAGCTAACTATAAGCAGTAGCTATGAGCAGTAGCAATTATAATGTGTAAAACATTTGGTAATTGTATGTGTAATTATAATGTGTAAAACAACTCCTAAATGCTCAATGCTCATAAATGCCACTTCATAAAGCGTTGAAAAATGATCATTTCGAAAAAATAGATAAAACTACTTGCTGTTTGCTAAACGAGCATTAAAGATCACAACGCCCACTGCTCATAAATGCTCCACACCAAACACATCCATTATGTTCAGCAACTAGCTTTTTGAAATGTAAATGTAGCGTTTAGAATATAATGCTTGTTTGACAATGAGCATCTAACTTTCGGATCCTTTTAAACGCTCTTAATCGAAATGCTAATAAAGGAAAAGTTTAACTTTTACACCATTTCCTACTTTATAACTAAAACTACAACACCAAATGTGTTTATAAAATTAACAACTATGACTAATGATATTGCTAAACATAAATTGCATGCAAAGTGTTAAATAGTTATTTGATGCAAAGTATCTTTAAATGACATTACTATACATTACATTTATCAGGCTGTACTGTAGCATAAGCTACAGTAGCAAAGCTACAGTGCACACACTCACAGTGAACAGTGAAATGTACAGTAACTAACGGTCGTTAAGTATTTAACGACCGTTAAATATTAGAGGTTCGTTGCAAATTTAGTCCTTATAACTAACGACCGTTAACTTTTTTTTTTAAAATTCCGCCTGCAATTGGCCCTCCATCTTAGAGGTTCGTTGCAAATTTTGTCCTTATAACTAACGGTCGTTAACTGAAATGACTACTTCTTTGACAAAACATCCCGCGGCAACGCGCGGGTGATCCACCTCGTAAACAACATATATTAGACCGGTTGGCACGGTAATAGTGTGGTTGTGTGTCACATAAACGCTACATCAACTTACACTCTCACCACTAAACCCACCACACTATAATACATCCTTTAAACAGGAAGAAACTGCACAACACACTTATACACACATAAAACAAAAAGAAATGTTGTTCGGCGGACGAAACCATCCAAATTATATGATTACCATTCTCCACGCGTGAAAGGTATAATGGTCATTCGCGTGTGATTAATGGCGATTGACACTTGGCATTGCACTTGGGGTGAGCATTGATCTAAGACAGGACCAGACCGATCAAGACCGAGACCGAAATAGTCCAAAAACCGACCGGACCGAATGTGTTCGGTCCGGTCCAAGAAGGCATAATAGTCGAGTTTTACATAAGACCGGTCCGAGACCAAAATAAGGAAAAAATCAGAATCGAGACCGGACCGCTAGTCCTTTGTTTCGGTCGGTCCTCTCGATCTCGGTCGGTTTTGGGTCTGCGGTGCTCAGCCCTACATTGCACTACTAAAGGTAGTCTTAAGGCCGAGTGTTAGACCAAGTGTAATGGTAGCCTCATGATCGCGGTCATCACTGTCACATCATTGCCAATTCAGCCTTCTCTCTTTACAGCCAAATTCACAACCTAGCTAATGTAATAAAACAACTGCGGTTATCACAAAAATATACACCACTTAAACACATATATATCGCACCAAAACACACAGAGTCAAGACTCGATCGTGCAATCGACCGAGACCTTCCTTGTTTGATCCCTAACCGCAGCCGCGTAATAATGTAGGACGCTTCTTGCATGTCAAGGTGGCAGCCAAGACCAAGACCACAACCACGACCATCTATTAAGGTCTCATGGTCATCACACTAAACACTTGCATATTAACGTCACATCAACTTTCCAGCACACCGAATATATTGGGTGACCAAATAATATACTCTCTCCGTCCCATATTAAATGTCATATTTTGACTTTTGCAGTCTTTGTTTTTCAACTTTGACTGTAGAATTTTTTGTTTGTAGTATATAACTAGTTATAATTCCCGCGCACGCGCGAGTTTTTAAAAATTTTTTGAATCATATATTTTTTATTTATTAAAAAACAAATAATTTAATTTTTGTTTTGTTTAATTTATGATGTTTAATTATAGTTTTTTTTATTATTAAAGATAATTATTTAAAAAAATTTAATCCTATTATTAATTGTATCTTATCTATATGTTTTGTATTTATCTTCTACTTGTGTTAATTGTATCTTGTCTATATTTTTTGTATATAAAATGTTACATATGAATTGATTTTTTTGAAATGGAAAATTCTTTATTATATAAAAGATAATTGATGAAAATTATACAAAAAGAAAATACATGTAAAATTCAATATATTCATAATGTAATACAAAATAAATTAATTAAGGTCTTGTAAAAAATTGACTTCTACAAGTCAAACATTTAACGAGACAAATAGAGTAACATCGAATCGTTTTTTACTTTGTCCCCGCGATCAAGATTTTAACGACCATGGAAAAACCTTTACAAACAACTACTGTTCAAACCCCCCAAAAACAAAACTAAATCACCGATCGAATCATCTCTCCGGCAACCACTTTCCGACGACCGGGATCCACCGCCGTAACTCACCACTCTCTCCGGTAACCTTTTCATCTTCTAGAAACATCAAATAAACCTCATTCTATAAACCCTAATTTCACATGTTGCTTTAATTAGATATTATTTCAAAATTAACTGTTCGAATTACACAACCTAAATTAACAACTGCTTATTAATAAGCACTTTACGAACTAGTGTTTAGATTTGCTTTTTTTCTACTCGTAAATATATATGTTGCAAATGTTTATATTTAAGTTTATCCCCAACAAGCACTTAAGGGGTGTTTGGATTAGCTTATTTTATGGGCTTAACAGCTTATTGAAATTTGGAAAAGCTGATAAGCTCACTTTTATGGGCTTATGATAGGTTAAGCCCATGACTTAAGTCATGAGCTTATATTTATCTGCTCATAAGCTCAAAAAAGTAAGCTTATCAGCTTTTCCAGACTTCAATAAGCTAATAAGCCCATAAAATAAGCTAATCCAAACACCCATTTAAATATACCCTAAAATTAGTTTGTTCAATTTGTTATCATTAGTGATTAATTACGGTGAATTCCGCTTGTTGACGATGGTATTATTGCAAACAGGATAGATCAAAATGTTACAGAATGTACCTCACCAGATTATACAGTCACCAGCTAGACTAGGCTTACCTAACCCGAACTCGCCCTCGTTACAACCCCCCGCCCCTCCAAAGTTCCCGTCACAAGTTACGCAATCACAACAACCCAATCTGCATCCAAATTTGTTGACTACGCCCACGTCGTTAACGTTACTACCGCTACTTCCGCCGTTGTCTAGAGCGCAGTCGATTCTTTTGAGAATGGCGTCCCTTGCAACGAAGCTTTTTGAAGTGTCTCCTAATGCTACTCAGTGGCTTGCTACTTATCATGGATCGTTTCCTAAGTTTTTGCCGACGCAAACTGCGAATGTTGCTGGTTCGGCTCCTGGTAGTGCGAAGGAGATTGTTGCGCTTTTTGCAACGCTTCAGGGTCAGTTGTTTGAAGCGGTTACGGAGCTTCAGGAGATACTTGATCTGCAAGATGCGAAGCAGAAAGTTACCCGTGAGATTCGGGCTAGAGATGCTGCGGTTTTGGCGTTTGCTAATAAGCTTAAAGAAGCTGAACGAGTGCTTGATATGTTGGTTGATGATTATTCTGATTTTCGTCGGTTGAAAAGATTGAAAGGGGATGACGGTGATGAGGGATCGTCTACTACGACAGTTGCGACTCAGTTGAATTTAAATGATATTTTGTCGTATGCTCATAGAATAAGCTACACCACGTTTGCACCACCGGAGTTTGGTGCAGGAACAGCTCCCTTACGAGGCGCTCTCCCACCGGCTCCACAAGAGGAACAGATGCGTGCTTCTCAGTTATATGCATTTGCTGACCTTGATGTTGGGTTACCGCCTGAAAACAAGGATAAGTTTACCATTGAGCCCTTGGCTGAAAACCCATCAGATGCTAACCTTGCTAATATGGGGATTATGGATATGCTTCCGCCAAATATCGTGGTACCCTCAGGATGGAAGCCTGGGATGCCTGTGCAGTTGCCAACCGATTTATCAATCCTTCCGCCAGCTGGATGGAAGCCTGGGGACCCGGTTGCTTTACCTCCGATGGATGCGCTTACTGCTCCTCCTAGGATTGACGAGCAACAACCTCAACCAGCGCACGTTCCTGGATTTGCAAGGGGACCTCAACCTATACAAGTTCGACATGTTCAACTTGATATTGGTGCTGACAGCAGTAGTGAATACAGCAGTGATGATGATACATCTGATGACGAAGATTGACAACAATCAGTGTGTTTTTTAGGATTTTTTTCTTAAAGAATATGCTTGTTAACGACATGTAATGGATTAAGGAAATGTCACTTTAGTTGATAATCTCTTGTATCCATACTTTTTATTTTACTGTTATCATCGTCCTTTTACTGTTGGATACTTAATGGATTTGGAGGTAAGAAGGATACTTAGTTTGATTACACTTAAAGTGAGAGAGAAGCATTAAGGTAAGTTTTGGTTTATGCAGAACAAGTGATACTTTACATATATTTATACGTCTATTGTGTATCAGTGTGCAGTTGTTGAAGGTTTCTGTCATTTAATAGTTTAAGATGTGATCTATTTGTGGCCGAGGTTATGCGTATTAACATTTAACTTGTTCCAAGATGATACCGTGCTGGCATCTGTATCAAAAAACAACTATGCCTATGATTCACACATTCCCACCCCATCATTGCCATTGTAGATTTTTGTGAACTAAGGTGTCATTTTGGATAAACGTGTGGGCGCTTTGGATTGGCCGATAATCGGGCAGGTAAGACTTGGATACATGTTTTGTAACATGGGCTGTGTTTGGTCATTGTGAAAGTCAATGTGTTATTCTAAATTATAGAATACTTTAGGAACTCTTTTAATCCCTGTGGTTTTGTTTGTTTTTGCTTGGGAATTTCAGCTATGAGAAGGGGCAGCCCAGATATACCATGTGGGAATGAGGGTTCCTGACTTCAAACTCTAGTCAGTAGTCACTAGGCTGAGCTGTCATCACCATTGGCAATCCTGTTTACAAGCTTCTTAGTTGGTAATTATCATATGCTTTTGGTGGGATAAGCCTTTTGTTATGTTTGTTTTAGATTATATTTTCAAGTAATCCTGAGAAACAAAAACCCTTTTTTGTCCATTTTGTTGAAATTGTTGAAAAATTCTTTTATCTGGTATGCAAAAATCAAACAGAAGATGCTATTCTAATTTCTCATAGGTCCTTTTATCAATTTGAAGGCAACCTTTGTTGTTAATGGCATCAGGAGTAGCCACTAAGCATTTTGTATGCATCTTTCCAGATCCGTTGGTTGATCCACGACAGAAACTACGAGTCACAGTGCAGCTGTTCCAAAGGCAATCGGCTATGAAACTGAGGTGCTTTTTTCTTTTCTGAACTTTGTTTATGCTAAGGTCTTAAGATAGTTTCCCTATCGAGTTCGTGAATATGCTAGTAAAGTAGTAACTTTCTTTGTTGTAGTCAAATGGTGTTGGGTCATACTATCACATATTCACAGTGTAGACCTACCCCTCTTCACACTTTCTAGCACTGAAACATAAATGTTGTGATTTTAACTAATCTTATTTGCATCCTTTTTAATGATCATTGGACTACTATAAATGTTGCCTTGATGCCTCAATACTTGCTAATAAGCTCAAACGATATGGCTTCAATGGTCGTTATTTAAAATGTGGTTATAAGAGAGCTGAAAAAAGTGAGAATTGAGGGGTTATAGTTAAACAGTTTAGTTTCAAGTACCACTTTTTCATTCAATTACTGCATTATTGCTGATATTATTTTGAGTTATTCTACATTTAATGAAAGGGACTTGATTAGAATTTCAAAGTGGACGGGTTCTTGATTATCTAAATTATTTGCTATTTAATCTCTCTTACCCAGTGTAGCACCGAAACGGGAACGGCAAAGGGATACGGGAACCGGAAACGGCAAAAATAAAAAATTCAAGATACGGGAACGGCATAGATACGACAATAAAAAAATATAAAAAAATTAAAAATATATTAAAGAAAATCCAATATAGATATATGTTGATGTAAATTGTAAACTCCAAAAATACAACATCTTGCAAAGGTAATTAATTATCGATAATCAAATCATTTTCAAATTCCGGTTAGCTAGTGAGAGATCGGCAAACTCCAAAAACCATACATCTTCCATTGAATCAAATGCATCTCCACCTACATCCCACATCTTTACATAATCATTTGGATTCCTTGACAAAAGTCAGAGATTATTATGGATGTAAACCAAGTCTTGAGCATGGCTTGCAGTCAACTTGTTCCTCCTTAGCGAGTGAATAAATGCATAAGTACTCCAATTACGCTCAACAAAAGAAGACGAACTAGGTTGTCCATGTAATCTAAAAGCCAAAGTCTTAGAGAAAAGGAGTTTGAGCACCAAAGTTAACTCACCAACTCTTGGGTTTCATAGTACCCATCATTGAAATGCTTGTTAAATTAGAAAAAAATCCACTCTTCACGTTTTTTCTTCATTGAAAACATTGCATACTCAACAAGGACTCTCCTATGCTCATCATCATTAGGACTAACCTTCGAAAACATTTCGTCCTTTCTTGTGAAATTTTTGCATCCCTGTGTGGAGCACTTCTTGTCTCGAGTAACCATGCATCACTATAATATCTACAACATTTAAAAGTCAAAACATAAGTATATAATAGTAATCAAACATATAGTTTAAAATCATATACCTTGGATTTAAAGAGTGACCTAAATAATGTAGGGGAGTGTTATTCTTCGCCCATCGAGCCACTAAATCATAACAGAGACTTAATTGAGATGTTGGACGTTTTTCTTTCTTGTAGATCTCAATCCTTCACGTTCTCAATCATCGAATCCCACATCTCATACACTAAGTGCAAACATGGTTTGTCGGTGTCACAAGCTCTAATCATCTCATATATAGGTTAAGTGAAACTAAGAATATATGATACTTTATTCTACCATTCATCATTCACAATCTTTTCTTTAACAAAGTTTGTTTTCACAGTGTCATCTTCTCTATAAGAAGACCATTCTTCGCTTATGACCATAGCTTGAAGACCCGTTTTGATAAGTTTAAATCTCTTAAGCATCACAATGATGTAGGCAAAGCGAGTATCGGCAACCGAAAGCAGTCTAAGAGGAGTAAACTTGGAGAAAATCGAGAGTCTCATGTTATGGTTCATGATGAAATTTTTTATTGCAATCGCATTCCCGTGAACATCTTTTATCCAGCCGCACTGTGCATAGTGCATTTGTTTCCACATTACTTGGTGAACAAATGTTCTTAACAGCAAGATTAAGCGTATGAACAACACATGGTGTCCAATAGATGTGAGGAAACTGACTCTCTATAAGTTGTCGAGCCGCCTTACAATTTGTTGCATTGTCCTGATTTACACAACATTTTGATGACTAATTTCATTGATGACTTCTTTCATCAAATCAACAATAAAAAATCTATCTTTTACTTCCCCAAAACAATTCACTGCCTTTAGAAACAATGGACCATTACCAGCGAAAGAAGTCGCGTTGCCATGTGAAGCTGGTGTTGGATTTAAGAAAAGGTAGTTCAAGACCTATTGAAAGAGCTTTTGGTGTTGAAATTAGGGACCAACTAGATCAAGAAATAGCAAGGTTGTTTTATACCTGAGGTTTACCTTTTAATCTTGCAAGAAATCCAACACTATCTTAAGTCTTTTCAGTTTGCTGCTGCCAACAAAAGTTATGGTTATGTACCTCCTGGTTATAATAAGCTCAGAACAACGTTACTAAAAAAAGCGAAAGAAGTCGCGTTGCCATGTGAAGCTGGTGTTGGATTTAAGAAAAGAAAAGGTAGTTCAAGACCTATTGGAAGAGCTTTTGGTGTTGAAATTAGGGACCAACTAGATCAAGAAATAGCAAGGACTACCTTCTCTTTTTTTAAATCCAACACCAGCGAAAGAAGTCGCGTTGCCATGTGAAGCTGGTGTTGGAAAGAAAAGGATAATGTCCACAGGCAATTGGAACCCCTTAGGTCTACATGGAAAGAAAAAGGTGTAACTATTGTGAATGATGGTTAGAAGTGATCCTACAAGAAAGCCTCTAATCAATTTTATGGCTACCTCATGTAATGGTAAGGCAGTGAATTGTTTTGGGGATGTAAAAGATAGATTTTTTATTGCTGATTTGATGAAAGAAGTCATCAATGAAATTGGTCATCAAATGTTGTGCAAATCGTTACTGACAATGCAACAAATTGTAAGGCGTCTGGACAACTTATAGAGAGTCAGTTTCCTCACATCTATTGGACACCATGTGTTGTTCATACGCTTAATCTTGGTGTGAAGAACATTTGTTCACCAAGTAATGTGGAAACAAATGCACTAGCATATGAACACTGCAGCTGGATAAAAGATGTTCACGGGGATGCGATTGCAATAAAAAATTTCATTATGAACCATAACATGAGACTCGATTTTCTCCAAGTTTACTCCTCTTAGACTGCTTTCGGTTGCCGATACTCGCTTTGCCTACATCATTGTGATGCTTAAGAGATTTAAACTTATCAAAACGGGTCTTCAAGCTATGGTCATAAGCGAAGAATTATAGAGAAGATGACACTGTGAAAGCAAACTTTGTTAAAGAAAAGATTGTGAATGATGAATGGTGGGATAAAGTATCATATATTCTTAGTTTCACTTAACTTATGTATGAGATGATTAGAGCTTGTGACACCGACAAACCATGTTTGCACTTGGTGTATGAGATGTGGGATTCGATGATTGAGAAAGTGAAGGATTGAGATCTACTAGAAAGAAAAACGTCCGACATCTCAATTATGTCTCTTTATGATGTTGTGCATGATGTTTTAGTGGCTCGATGGGCGAAGAATAACACTCCCCTACATTGTTTAGCTCACTTTTTAAATCCAAGGTATATGATTTTAAATTATATGCTTGATTACTATTATATACTTATGTTTGACTTTTAAATGTTGTAGATATTATAGTGATGCATGGTTACTCGAGGATTCTACAAGTGCTCCACATAGGGATGCAAAAATTTCATAAGAAAGGACGAAATGTTTTCGAAGGTTGTTTCCTAATGATGATGAGCATAGGAGAGTCCTTGATGAGTATGCAATGTTTTCAATAAAGAGTTTTTTTTTTTTTTTTTTTTTTTTTTTTTTTTTTTTTTTTTTTTTTTTTTACAAACATTTCAATGATGGGTACCATGGAACCCAAGAGGTGGTGGGTTAACTTTGGTGCTCAAACTCCTTTTCTCGAGACTTTGGCTTTTAGATTACTTGGACAACCTAGTTCATCTTCTTGTGCTGAGCGTAATTGGAGTACTTATGCATTTATTCACTCGCTAAGGAGGAACAAATGATGATGTAAAGATGTGGGATGTGGGTGGAGATGCTTTTGATTCAATGGAAGATGTAGGGTTTTTGGAGTTTGCCGATCTCTCACTAGATGAACTTGAATTTGAAAATGATTTGATTATTGATAATTAATTACCTTTGGAAGATGTAGTATTTTTGGAGTTTACAATTTACATCAACATATATCTATTTTGGATTTTCTTCAATATATTTTTAATTTTTTTATTGCCGTATCTATGCCGTTCCCGTGTCTTGAATTTTTTATTTTTGTCGTTTCCCGTTCCCGTATCCCTTTGCCGTTCCTGTTTCGGTGCTACACTGGTTTTAGGTACACAATCTTTTACTTCTAACATTTTGTTGACTACGAGTCGCTTCCCGGTTACGAGTGTCTGGTCTATGGTGAATAGGTAGTATGCATCGAAATCTAAGGTTAGGTTGATCCAAAACAATTTTTTTTTGAAATTCTTATAGATAACTTAGTGTTTCAAATATGATAATAAATCATATTATCTCCAATAGTAGTCTAATTTTTGAATAAAATGATTTAGGAGGTTTTACCTGTTAAAATTACACTTTGGCAGATATTTATAATATTTTGATATTACAGCAGTTAAAACATAACGTGAATTGGCCCGTTTATAAGTAATAGAGTTTGCCACGTCTAGAGTTATGTTATATCCTTTCTTGGCTTTATTGTACATTCCATATTATCTTTTATAATAGAGAAATCCACCTTGAGTGATCCTCATGTATCTGCTTGGCAAAGAAGTTGCTGGGATGGTCTTATGCCAATAGGAGATTTTGTGATATCACTTATCTACTATGAAGTCCACTAGTATGGTTTACTTTGTTTTTTGATTCCGATTCATTTTAGTTTCAGTATTTGTTAGTTTGAATATATATGTAGTTCTTTAGTCTCATATCAGGTGGGGGACCAGCCACGGGCATTGTCTCCGTATTATAAATCTGTAGTGAGACATGCATGGTACAATAACATAGACAACTCATTACCAAGATGAAGAATGGAACCCGGGGGGGGGGGGGGGGGGGGGGGGGGGGGGGGGGGAGGGCATAGCAACTACAATTCTAGTATTTGTCATGCAGCAAAAATCGGTGGGGAAGTTTTCGTGACAAGATTCTGTCACTCCATGTGCTTAAAATGGGTGTCAGTATTGTGACAGTAGAATGGATTTGATAAATTGATGGCCTATGATGGGTTCTTAAGGACTTTGAGGTTAGCAGCTTTGTAGAGGAAACAGAGGCATTAATATTTTTTAAATGCACCGACACCATTGTGAATGGGTTTACGGTTGGAGGGACGGTGGTGGGAACTCCAAATGCTTATGTGAGTCTTTTATGGAATTGAGATGGTAGACAATTGGAAAGGTTTTCAGTGATCTCAAACCTACATACTGTCTGAAACTGAAAAACACAACATATCATGATTTAGCTAGTTATTTACAATTAACATACTAAAAGTTTATTGTTAAACATATAAATGTTTACCATCTCAAATCTAATAATAGACACCTATATGTTTCCAGGTTTCCATTTTTTTTAACCTGGGTTCTGACTCGACATTGCGAGCCGACTAATCCCAGGGAGACTACCCTTTTGGATAGCCCGGAGTCATCGCAGGTTTCTGGTTTTCAATCAAGTAATTAGATTTTTATGTTATTTTTCCATGCACACAACAAATTTCAAATCAGGACTCAATGTCTCTGGTGGATCAACCAACTGATCACGGAGAAAAACACAATGCATAAACATTTAAATTAACGACTAACATGAATTGGAACCAGGTAAGCATTTATCGACAAATGGTGACTTAGTGCTTCTCCAGGTTTGTATTGTTGTTCATATTGAAAGGGAACATATATTGAAAAAATTCTGAGTATTTCGAAAGACTTATTTCTGGTAAAAGCCCACATTTTTTGAAATTTGTCTGTTCTCTTTCTTTTTAAATATATATGGAGTCAATTAACTATGTCCTTTTAAAATTAAAAACAAAAGAGAACACTTGTTGCTCGTTAAAAGGCTTGAACCAGTTTATATGTTGCTATAATTGTTAGATTAGTCTCTTTTGTGTTGTATAGATAATTGATCTTGCTGAAATCAAGCTAGTAAGCATAATTTATGTTGTTTAGAAGTACATCTATACTTTGATAAGCAAAATAAAATTTCTGACAGTTTGTTAGTGTAATAGCATGGATTCACTGTGAAAGACCACCAGCAGAGGATATTACGATATTGGTGGAATCGAGGCTTAAAGGAGTTAATATTGGTCACCACAGGTTCAAGAATAATACTAATGATCGTACTGATACAAAGAACACTTCTCTATTTTAAGAAGCTAAGGCTATCCAAAAGGGTAGTCGCCCTAGGATTAGTCGGCTCGCAATGTCGAGTCGGACCCAGGTATACAAAAAAAAAAAAAAAAAAAAACTAATGAATTGGGTTTCTTCATTACTTTTGGATTATCTTAAGTATGTGTTAGTTACTTTATAAAATGTTAGTATTTTGGTTGTACTTGCATTTTTTTTAGTCGACCATATTCATATGCCTATCAGCCTGGGAGGTACCCCTCTAAACTTCAGGGCTCAGTCGAAATTGAACAATCAGATTCAGAGACTGAATCTGAAGAGTTTGGCCACGATAGATTTCCTTGTAGGCACATCTTGTGTAGCCAGCTTCATCAGATGCGCAGTCTCAAGTTTTGTTGATCAGTTCATAACTAAGCTTGATGCGTGGAGGGGTCATTTTCACGTTGCGAGGCATGTGAATATTGGAGGTGTTTGTGTTTGGATTTTCCCTGATTAATTGTGACATTGAAGTTGATGTTACATTTGGGCTCGAGTTAGGCGGGTGCTATATGAACGGTTGTTATATGACTAGTGGGAGTAGTTAGGGGGTTTTTGGTAAAATTGAGTATGTGTTGGATGCTGTAAAAATGTGCTTCACATGTTATTTTGGTTTTGATTGCTTGAGGAGAAGGAGTAGACTAAAACTCACGTGGGAGGACAGACTTAATCTTGACCTTGACCTTGACCTTGACCTTGACCTGAATGAACTTTTATTGTTCGAGGACATAACCTATGATAGGAACACGTGAAGAACTAGGATTAGGGTAGATGAGTTGGGCGCATAGGTGTAGAGATGCATAGCAGATTAAGCGTAGACCCTTTTAGCCTTTTAAGAGTTCATGCCTGTAGGTTTTCTTGCTATTATGCATTTACGGCTTACGTATGTTCGTTTAGCTTTATCCCCTGTTATGCTTGAATGATTATATTCCATATATGACTTTATGGCTTTTATGCATGTTTTATTTTTACTCTTATATGTTATTGTATTTTTTTAATGCTTATATTTGATTGTTTTGCTTTATCTTCTTATATGTTGCCTATCTTGAAATTTTGATCTTTATGTGACCCTAGTACCATTTTTTCCTTATATGGGCTTGCATGCTCCCATATTCCTTTATCTTTATACGTTTATGTCTTTGCATGACATGTATATTTTTTGCTCTATATGCTTTCTTTTATGTCATTATCATTCTTTCCTCACACACACATAAGATATAGTCTATTAGCTTGCGCACACACACAAACACACACACTTGACAGATGTCTTTCTGAAAGCAATTCTTTTACGCTTTGGTAGGGGTGTGATTGTCTAAATTTCAACTCTTCATACCTCGCTCTGACGGGATTGGGTGTTGCTATTGTTGTATCATATTGATACAAAGATACTTGTAACATGGAAGACTTCTTGTCAGCTGATTTGCAACTACTGTTGAGACATGTAACATAGTGCAAGTACAGTATCATAAAAAGAAGTAACCATCAAAATGTTTTGCACAAAACAAGAAAAATAGAGATTGCGTTTAAATAAAAAATTTCCTAACAAATTCTCTATAAAATACAACACATGCAATTCCCAATTTAAAAAGGGAAAGCTACAAAACAAATTATTTTGTGTTTTCCTTGTTACCTTATAACTCCCTTTCTTTTTTTCAAAATAGAAAACAGTGTCACCTAAACGCGTTTATTACGTTTTGTGAAAAATTTAATTCCCTTTGTTTTTACAAAACTAAAAATAAAAAATCAATTTTTTTTTCTCTAACCAACTGTTTTTAGTACTTTCTTTTCCGGTACGGTACTTATTTCTCGTAGGCAGCTAACCACCATGATCATATTAACACAATTGGATTTGCCAATAGTCAACCTGAGTTTAATCTCAAACTAGGCCCCATGAACAAGATACAAACTTTGGTTTAACAATAATGTTAATGTTTGTTGGAAATAGTGTTTAAATAATTGATATGACGGTTCTGTTCGTGGCAAAAAGCACATGAAAAGTGCGATTAGTGATCTTCTAGAAGACAACTTTTTTTTTTTTTTTTTTAAATGATTGATTGCAACTACGTGATGTGAAGCCTATATTTGGTTTTATTAGCTGTATATCTTAATTTAAAATTATCCACTTGTTTTCTGTTCGATCAACTTGCATGTGCAAAGTGCCGGCTTTTCAAATCATGTGCTAACAATATTTGGTGGCTTTTCGAGAATTGGTTCCATATTGTTTGGGTTTCAACAATATATAAACATCGTAATACTAATACTAAACAAGATTTGATCAAAAATATTGCTAAATGTCGTGATCATAACAATAGCAAGATTCACTTTTCGAAAACAAGTTTGTTATTGTATGCATAGTGATCACATGTGCGTTCATTAGTACAATCTCAAACGAATGCACATGTTAGCAAAACCTATTCTATACTGATCATTTCAACAAGAGTAATGATATACCTATACTACAATATAATGCATTTTGGATTATTTAATAACTAAAAAAGCTTAAAATTCAGACTTTTTATTTCTTATTATGGAAAGATTTCAAATATTGATTGAAGAATGATTTCAAACATTAATTGCAGAAAACCTGAAAAAATGAAAACTGGAAAACTGAAAAGCTGAGAAATTGAAAATCTGAAAAACGTAAAAACTGAAAACTTGAAAACCTGAAAAACCGAAAAACTGAAAGCAGAAAACTAAAAACAAAAAACAAACAAGTAAAAGCAGAAAAGTAGAAAATCTCTACTTATAAAGCATGAAGACAATTAAACGTGTAACCTACTGCAAAATATAGTCACAATCACTTGCCGCCGCATTGCACGGGTACCGTTCTAATTCTCTTAAAAACATTCCTAACAATCTTTCTAACGCTACATGTTCTATATCATAGAATGAAAAAACTTAGCACACTTTATCACTATCTAATCAAATCACTACAAGTAAAATGTGGAAGATTTGCACGAACAAGTTTTAGGAAATTTTGCAAGAACAGGTTTTGCTTTTTATTTGTCTTTTTCTTTATGTGTTTTTATGGTTTTTGTCTATGGTTCGTTTGATTGCTTCTTGTTGTATGTTTTATGTGTTTCTCTTGTACTTGTTTTTCCACTTTCACGTTCTTTTTTCTAGAACTTTTCATATGCACAATTTCATTTTTTTCAATTGCAGAAAGTAGTCTCTCTACTGTCTGGTTTATCCTGGAGGCAAGGGTAGGATCTATTTATATCTCACCTCCCCTTATCCTGCTCCAGCGAAATTGTGTTTTGTTCTTGTTGTAAGTTTTAGGAATATAAATCATTTTCCTTTCAACAAAATTAATCCCGAAATCTAAGTAATTAGGCATCAAACGGTATTGATTCATCCTTTTAATTCATTTTATTAAACAATAACTGTCAAATAATGACTTCCAACACTACCACATGGACATGGTACATAGTACAAGGTTCTGTACACTCCAAGTTGTTATTAAAAGGGGACTGTTAGGGAAACGGGGGGACAAGGGTGTCAGCCCCTTGTCTCCCTCTTTATCCTTTATTTTTTTCCAGCGCAGCCCAGTTTTTGCCAGTTTCTGTTCTGTATTTTTGACAGTTTTAAGTGTTTGACTTATTAAAATTTATATTTTTTGTTCCGCACTTTCAGGTTTATAGCTTTTTGATATAAACAAAATTATAAAAATAAAAAATAAATAAAATAAAATAAAAAAAAAAACAAAAAAAAAAAAACTAGGGGGGGTTAATCTAACCAATAGCCCCCGTTGCTATAACTCACCTCTATTAAAAAGGATTCGATATACAATTCTGAATTGGGGTGAGTTATCCACACCCTCTTATATGGAGGGTATCTAATTATTAGATGTATCACCGGTTTATACGGTGTGCATCGCGGGTTGTACGGTTTGACTAAACCTCTCCTGATATGACAATATAAGAAGGGTTTGTATAATATAGCCCAAGTGAATTGGCTATTGGTGTCATAACCAACTACACTTTATGTGTATATAAATTCTATTTTGAAGTACAAACACAAAGAAAAATGGGGCAAGTTATTTGGACCCTCTCATAGGGAGTGTTTCTAATTATTGCATGCATTATCGGTTTGTACGATATGCATCGCGGGTTGTACGTTTTGACTAACATTCTCTGATGTAACAATATAAGGAGGGTTTCTCAACCCAAAAAAATAAGAACAAACACATTCACTAGACATTGAAAGTTGGCTAGTACAGTTCCGCATGTGCCTTTGGTTTAGATATTTTTGTAGTACCCGAAAGGTATTGTTTTTATGTAATTTTGGGCACATCAAAAAATTATGGTTTGGTATAGTCGACATTATTGAATAAAAAAAGAGCTTTTCCGAACCTAAAACTTAACTGTTAAAACCTACTTTTGGGTTATTAGCTGTAACCTTTTGTTTGTTTCTTGTTGATTTGCTAAATCAGATATGTTTTTTTGTTTACACTCGATTATATATTTTAACGAGTGGAATTGCCCGCGCGCTGCTGCGGGGCAGATGCGTTTTTGTTAAATAAAAAAGTATTAATTTTGTCTGTATTTATTTTGTTTTGTTGGTGTTACAATTTTTTTTCGAACGTTAAAAATATTGTGTAATATTTTTATTTGTTATTTTTTAGCCTCATTTCTTTTGGTATAAAATTTTTTGGAATATTTTGTAAGAATGTTAAGTTACGATATACATTTTTTAAAGTTCATTTATAAATAAGTTTATTTTCTTTTCTATAAAATTAAATAAATGACCAAAAGTTAAAATGACATTGAATTCATTGTACAATTATCATAAAGTTGTGTTAGTTGTTTTTTGCTATAAATACATTTAAGGGTATTAATGTTACATTTGGTTTTAAAGTTGTGTTTGTATACATGTATGTATTTATTTTTGGGGTATTTTTTTTATTCTATTTTGTATTTTTTTTATTATAATTTTTGTTTTTTTAGTTTTTTTTGCCTTTTAGCCTGCCCACGTATGCTAATAAAAGGGGATTCCCCCTTTCATTTGACTCAAACCCTAACTTCTTCTCTCCGCTTCAAAATTCGCAATCGAACCCTAATTTGTTTCACCAAAACTTTGTGATGGCTACCCCACCCAGAACTTCTTTGCACGCCCTTGCAACTACGCCTAATTTTCAGAGGCTGAAGTTCGCCGCTGATTCCAATGAACCGTACGACTGTCTACAGGTTGTTTTTCATCAAGATTACAATGAAAACGATTCTCTTTTGAGGGTGCTTGGTCAACAGCGTGATGATTTGTCTGCTAGGGTAAAGTGGTTGGAAGATTTGGTGGCAGAAGGGGAGAGGTTCTTACCGTTTCATGAGGATTGTGATATGGGTCTGGAGCGGTTGAAGGTGACTCTAAAGAGAGAGAAGAAGGTGTTTGCTGGCTTGATCAAGACCATTGATCTTGCGCGTAAAGGAAGAGAAGAGAAGAAGATAAATCTCTTCTGGTTCGAGTGAATGGTAGACCTGCTTTTGGGTGGTAATTTTTTGGGCCTGTGGGTGTATGTAGGGTCATGGTCTTACTTTCTATGGTTTAAGTTTTTGTGGTATTCGATGTATGATCATGGCGTCTGTTATGGTGGTCTAAAGTAAGAAAATGGTTGTAATGTTATGGTCTTTATGTTAATATAATGTTTTATGTTTAAAAGTTGACAACAATGGGTTTTGAGTAATATAGTTTTAGTAGTAAATGGTTAAAAGGATATGTGCCTGTTTTTTTTTTGCAATTACAATTATTAGTTTTCGGCTTCAGAACTACTGTAAGCAAGTCGGCAGTTAGATATTGGATGAATATGAGTAAATGCTGAATTAAGTGAGTTTTGAGTTTCGCAATTGCTACCGTTACCAGTTTGAATGATCATGTTTGTAAGCAGTATTGGTTTTCATTAATAGAGATCAAAGTGCGTACAATTTCATATTTAGTTTTTTTTTTCATTTTTAAATTTCATGTGAAACATAATTAGTTAGTACAGGAATGGAAAATATGAGGAAATAACTACAAATTAAGCGATTTATCTTTATTGAATAGTTGTGCGCCAACTTTCGTAGTGTTACTGAATGAGTTTGTGCACATGGTAGTTTCCTAGTCGTTAGTTAAAGGGCGTGACATTGCAGATAAGCAGATAAATAATATTCTGGTACACGAAACATAGATTACATTAGCCATGAACATAAAGTGTTTTTACACGATGTCCGTCACGTGCTTTACAAAATAAGATGTTATAACATCTGTTCATGGTCGAACATACATAAAGGTGATTCGTCTGGCAGTACGTCTGTTTACATAATTAATTTACATAAGGGTCATGTCAGTAAGCATGACATACCGCATGAGTGTTTTTAGTATGCACTTTTTTATTGTGCATTTAGCTAGCAAAAGATAACCGTCATTTTTTTTAGAATGCGGTTTAGTAACATGCATTTAAGTAGTCAAAGAAGAGTGGCATATTTTAGGGTTCATGCCTTCCTTTTTTTCGGGTCTGATGGTTCTTCTGTGAAGAGTCGTTTCTTGACTTGTCTGCGAGCAATATCAGCATTCATGTCTGCCTTTGAGTGTGTGTCAATTCTTGAAACGGAGACTGCTGGTGTTGACATTCCTGTAAGCAAAAGTGGAAATATTTGTTTTAAGTATGCGTAAAGTAAAGTTATGAGAGGTAGAAGACATTTCTGAGACATTAAAATCGTCATACCTTCTGTGTTTTCTTTTGGTTCTGATATGTGTGTGGGAGTAGGTGGAACATCTCCCTCGCCAACATATGAGGGTATATCCATAATGAGTGACTGTGTTGTTGTTGTTTCTGCATTGTTAAGCAAAAAAGTTTACATAATTTCAGAGCATTTTTTTTCTCATCCGTAAGAGTGGTCCAAAAAAAGTGAATACCTTTTTTCTGGGGCAACTCGGTTACTGTTGCAGAAGCAGAAGTCTCATGAAAGAAAGGCACATTGCCTTTCTGAGAGGCTGTAATGCATTAATTAAAATTTGTTTGTTATGTATTGTGTGAGTGGTAAGTGTAATGCATGAGTATGGCCGGTTATAGTTACCTGAACTGGCACCTTCACTTTGGTGCATTGCATCTGTTATGGGTAGCATTTTTGGTGTGGGAGGTAACAGGGTGGGTGTTTTTTGAGAACCTGGCAAAGTGTAAAATGCATTTGTTTCATGTAGTGATTATTATGGAAATCATGACATTTTTATTTAACTGAACATTGTGTTACTTACCTGAAGGTTGGAACTCTATTTGCTGGACTGTATCCGTGATGCCGAAGACCTCATCGACAACAAATTCAACGTATCCTGTAATGCAAGTTGGATTATAATGAAACTGAAAGGTATGATTTGTACCAACGATTTTTTCAATGTCTTTTGGAAAGTTTCCTGAGGCAACATTTTCATTTGATGCAAGGACCTCTGCACAATTAATGCCAACAAACTGGTCTGCTTTAGGTGTAAAGAAAATGAATGTTGCCGGTTTGGTGCCATCAGTTACGGTAGCCCTGAAATTGTACCTGCATTAATTGAATAAGTGTGTTAGGAACAGTTAAGTAACAAATATTTGTGGTCTATGTGTACTTACCGATAGGTGGGAGCCTGCATAATTCCATCCTTTTTGCATTCGTAACCACCATTAAGCTTTATCACTTTGCCTGTGCAAACAGAACATGCGGTGTAGTACCAGCCTCTTGCAGTATCTAGATCTGTTATTGTTCCTTGGCAAGTAAACCGAACACCCTAGTAAACATAGAATTAAATATTTATGATAAATATATTTTGTAGATAACAAATGTTATAAGTTAACCATATTTGTTGTTTGAAACTCACTCTGTAACTTTCTGGATTATGTGTAAGCAGAGTTGCAATTGGGATACGGTTTTTGTTTTTTTCTTGTTCAGGGTCCTTTAAGCGGTATCTAATGACACGTAAGGGCTGTTGCTGGTCATAAAGCTGCCTGTATCTGTTTTTTGTTGAATTTGGTTAGCTTAATGAGTTTAAAATTAGATTAAGAAAAAAGGAAGACGATTAGGAATCTTACGCTGCTTTGTATTGTTCCAGTCCTGGGATTTGAGGGTTAATGTAATAGTGTGTTGCTGGCGTGGCTGAAAGTTGCAGCTCTGTAAATAGCATATTTGTTTTAGTATAACGTATTCGTGTTTACGTACATATAATAATTTTTATTTCATAAGTAGGTAGAGTTACCTCTGTTTGGTAATTTTGAAACTCGGCATGAGGTGACAGCAATTATAATAGGTCTTTCAAGTGCGTCAATAGCCTGCTTTTCAAAATTGTCGGCCAATGCATCCCATAATGTGAGCTCAATAGAATTGCGGCTGTTGGTACAAAAATTGCAAATATATTTTGTCAATCCAGTGTGCATAAAATCTAGTTTCTTTTAGAATTTGCATATATGAACTTACTTTAGATTCTGTATCTCGACCTTTCTAATTCTTGACAGATTTTTGTTTGGATCTCCAACATCGCCAGCTTCCCCTGATGTAATATAACATCCAATATAATCTGTGTATTGTAAAAGTTTAAGAGTTAGGTGCATGATTGGAAGTATAATAATAAAATTGATAGAGTGTGTGTCTTTGTACCTGTAAGAACTGGATATCCCTTTGTGCGTCTATCCTTTGGGTCATAGAGTTTTGTAGGCAGCTGATTGTAGGAGACAAATTTGAAGTAGTGATTTGGGAAGTCCTCTGATGGTATTGGATCGAATTTTGTTGCTGTATTAAAAAACAATGATGTGTTGTTCTCGAGAGTTTGCTGCCAATTTTGTGTTCTGATGCATTGGAATCCTGATATGCGAAATGCGTTTCCAGGTATGAGAAGAGGCCTAAAATGATGTATTTCTTCAGGCTCCATGTTCGCTTGTATTGGATCACCCTGGGTATGCAAAGAATATGTGATCATTAAGGAACTCTAATGATTTTTTTATATTAATTTGTCCTTTGATTACCTGTTTATCTAATAAGATTGCTCTGTACCCTTTTTCAGTTGTATCTGGAGGATTTCGGGCTGCCCACGCACGGTACACCTTCGCTTCTATAATTTTATCTCTGTCTCCAGGTTTGAGGTCTTTGATGCTGGCTAATGCCATTCTGTGCAAATAAATATTTTAAAATATTAGCATCTGAAAAATAATGGAATGAAAGAAAGTAAAAAAATCTTACCAAATATGTAGTCTACTTTAGCGAATGTTATGCATGAAAAAAAGAAATAATGGAATGCAGTTCGCGTGTTTGAGTAACTATGACTATTAGTATGTTGAATTTTAGTTTAAGCATCTAAGGTTATGGTCTATTGATAGTGGTAAGAAAGTCTTTGTAGATTATATTTTTAGTTGTGTTTGGAGGGTAGTCTTGCTGTTTTTTTATGAGGATTTTGAGACCATCTGGGGTTGTAGCGCGTGATAACGCAACATAGAGTTGACCATGAGCGAATACAGGTTATGGAAGATAAACTCCAATCTTGCTTAGAGACTGTCCTTGGCTTTTGTTAATCGTCATGGCATAGCAGACTTTGACCGGAAACTGCTTTCTTTTGAAAATGAACGGCATGTTTTGATCCGTCACTTTCAAAACAATTCTTGGAATAAAAACTTTTTCTCCAATTCTGTTGCCTGTAATAATCTCTGCCTGTATTAAGTTTGACAACAGCTGTGTCACAATCATCCTTGTTCCAGGGCCAAATATCTTGCCTTCTTTTAAAGTTTTAACAAAGTCGTGGACTTTTCTTGAAACACGCGATCGACGATGTCAGCTCTGTCAGACGCTGATAGGTGAGGATACCGCTGCATATATCTTCTGATTTCAGGCCAATTTACATTACATGTGAATGTAATGAAAAACTGCGGGTTGCCAAGGACTCGACAGATAGCCAGAGCATCAAGATAGTGGCTGTACATATATCGTGGACCGCCAGTGAAACTCGAAGGTAAAATTATTCGCTTACCTATATCTGCACCTGAACGATCGCCTCTTGAAATTGCATCATGAATGCCTGATAAGTAGTCACTTCTTATGTTATTTTGCTTTGCCCTGACAAAATCAAGCCGTTCTTGTTCCAATGCACAGTAGACTGACACAACGTATTGCTGAAATAGCCTTCCACCTTTAAATAGCAAGCCATATTCATGAGGCCTTTCGTATAACTGATACATGTAGTAGGTGTTCATAGTCATCTTTGGTTTTTCGCCCTGCGCATTATGTGTTTCTAGTGTTAAGCTTGTAGTATACCCTGGCTGACCGTAGATGAATAGAAGAGGAAATTGCAATGCCATATAGGTTGAATGCAGTTTGTTAATTCTTTGAACGCCTTCGCCTTTCTTTTGTATTATGACATCGTAGTCTGTCTCTGGCTGTGGCCCATTTTCAAAGATTATGCCACCGAGAATGTCTGCTGAAGGTGTGTCATATTGCCGAGCGCCATTTACATTGTAAAGATGGATAGTGAATTCTGGAACATCTGGCTGGCTACATATATCTCTGGCTGTCCTAAATACTGCAACCAATTCATTATGCGCATCTAGAACCTGTATAAGACGCTGAACAATTTCAGGGTTTAACGACCCTGAACCACCTCCCCCAAAATGGCGTAACCTGTTTTTAACTTCATTTTCAGTATCATATATGTATAGCTGCAAAAACTTAGGGTGTCCATCATTTGTTGGACACATCGACCCTAGCCGATGACACACCTGGCCACAGACTTTAAATACATATGGGCCTCTCCCATTATTCACTGAGTCATCTATCTGAGCGCCGAATGATGTCATGCTAAACATCTGGTTATATGCTCTAATATTTTCCATAAACTGTTTTTCTTTGAACAACTGTTTGATGAATTCTGGTGGTTCCTTTTCTCGTGGAAGCCTAACTTTCCCTTCTCCACAGCACCTGCTGAACCTCACTCTTGTGAGTGTAGAGCTTTTCAGCCGCTCACCATACTAAAATGCAGCCCCGCAATGGTCACACGACCAATCGCAATCTCCAATATCAATATAAAGGTGAGAGACACCTGCAAAACCAATGTAAAGAATAAAATGAGACATTTATAAGTCAGGCATGTGGTTTTTTTTCCGTTAGCGCAGTTCACTTTACCGTTTAACATTATTTCAACAGAAAGCTGTAAATGGGTATAGTTACCTTGAGGATTAAGTCGTTGCCTGGTATCGCAATTAGTAGAGCTTCTAGGACGCCTTTGCCGTGCATTGTTTCGACATGTATGAGCTGGAGCTTCAAAGTTAGTTTGCCGGGCACCTGTTTGTTTAGAAAAAAAATATATGCTGTTAACTAAAAATAATAGGATGTACCAATATAAGGTGCGTCGAAATTCTAAAATTCACCTTGGAAACTTTGGAGTGTTGGTGTGCTGCTTTCCATTATAATTGCTGACATCTCAATTTCATGCACATCAACGGCACATGTATGTGGTAGATGTTCCATGCCTCTTCCAGTTATGCTTTCACTTTCATGCATTAACTGAGATGCCTGGCCTGCATTTAGTGTTGCAGTATACTGTGTTAACGGTTTAACTTCAACCTAGGTTTCATCTTTTGCTAAAAGAAATTCTGATTTAAGACATAGTGTGGTAAGCAAACCTGCCATAGATAAATGCTCTGAAAGTCTATAATTAGAATCTGTGAATGAATGACTGCTGTGTTCATTCAAGAGACCATTGTTTCCATTGCTGTCTATGTCTGTCACAAAAGATTTCTGCACCTGCTCTTGATAACAAACAGAACCACCATAAGGTTCCAGACCTTCATCATTCTGAAGAACATCCACGAAACTGGCGTCAAAGCAAGAGAATGTGTTATTGAACGTCTGTGCTTCTAAGTTTTGATGGTAATGTTCTAACTCATATACTGGCTCATCACTTGTAAATACTGCAGAATAACAATAACAGTTAGTAATGGCAATTTTCCGACATTTTAGGATTACAAAAAAACGCGAACAGATGTTACCTTGTTTGCTAGTTGATGCATGCAAACTATCTTGTAATGGTGCAGATGCAAAAAGAGGCTGTGGTACTGTTCTCTTGCTCACTGCATTTTGTACATTTATCTGTGTTGGATCGTAGCAGCCCCCATCACCTCCTTCCACTACACTTTGAACAACTCCATACCCTACATTACTGATAACACCCCCAAATGGTCTACAACAATTTTGGTACTTTGACTGTATTTGCTGGCTTTCATTATGTTTATGACTGTTTGATGCATGTTTTCTGACTAAGTCACCATTGAAAGGGAAATCAAAGTTCCTATCTAACATGTTGAAAGTAAATTCACTATTTTTTTGTTTTTTTTAGCAGGTCCACTATCCATGTCCAAACAGATTATGCTACAACTATTAGCAACAAAGGTATGAAAAAAAGACACATGCAGCTTTACACAGATTTACATAAAGAAAGAAGACTTACCTGGTGCACAAAGAGGATGCTCCCTGGATCTTACACAGTCCCAGCTGGTCCAGCTTGTTGGCTTGATGCAGTTGTTTTTTTTTAGTTCTATTTTTTTTTTCTGGAATTTTTTTCCTGGATTTTTTTTGGTGGGATGTAAGTAGTTTTGTTTATGTTTCCATTGTGGCTCTGTACTTTGTTTATGTATCCCGGTGCATGTATCTGCCTTTAGGCTATCAAGAAGCTTCCAATAATGCAGATTTTCAAAGTGTTTGTTGAGAATGTATGGCTGGGCTTGCGTAGCACCCAGTGGAGGCATGGCACACCTTGAAAAACCTGCTAATACTCTGCTAAACCTTTGAAAAAATGCTAAGCCATGTGAACAGTGTATGTAGGAAAGTTTGCAAACCAATAACCTTGTGACACCTAACCTTTGTGATACTATTATAGTTGCTTATGAATGATAACAAAAAGCAAGAACCAATGAAACCGAAAATTAGAAAATAAATAAAGACAAAGCACATGTTAACCATTTTTTTTAATGCCAAAGCTTTTTTGGTCTTTAGAATATAGGATAATACTGTACTTTTTTCTAAGGTACATGTAAACACTTTTAACGCGACCTAACTTATTTTATTGCTATTATTCAATCGAATATTAGTTAAAGTGCTTTCTAGCATTTTAATCAAGTTATAGGTCCATATCTAACGTGACACTTCAATCATGTCTGAAGGGCTTTTCGGGGCTTTTTTGGACCATGTGGATTTTTATCTCGTAATGTAAATTTTTGTCAAAAATTTGATTTTTCTGAAATGAATCTGATAATAAAATTATGTTTTCTATGTATTGTTTATTTGTTTAGTTAGTCCATTTTGTTATCGTAAAAAAGTTCTGTAAAGTTGGTACATTATGGTCTTGTAATAATCGCAGGATGATAACTAATAGTGAATCTGACAAAAGACACCTTGAATACAAAACATGAAAATAACAATATTAATAAAAAGAACACAAATTAATCGATTCACATCAAAATAATTTGACTGATCGACAAAAGAATATCCTCAGTACCATGAAACAAAAACACCTTGACTAACTCATATATACAAAACATGCCTTACACCTTTTTTTTTTTTTTTTTTTTTAATTCTTCAAACATAGCAAAAATTAGTTCATCATACTCTCCAAATGTGCCCGAAAAACTTCCAACATACCCGAAAACCTTACAATCCCAACAACACTACAATCCTCTTCAATCACCCAAACATAACTCACACGATGCGCAACTGCTTGAATCATCACCGCCACTAACGAGCTCCCAGGATAACACACGATAGCCTCAGCTCTCCTCGTTATCCTAGCAGAGTAGCTACTCGACCTACTATACCTCAAGGACTTCATTTTTCTCCCAAAGGTGACAATTCATCATCTGACGACGAGGAGGAGGACAAAATAGTACTATTCATCAAAAATTCGTCCAACATTCCTTGGAGATTTCGCTCATTTAGCCTCATTTCCACCAACTTGACTATATCTTCGGGTGGTCCTCCACAATCAATATAGGCCATCAAATCTCCAGCTGATAATGTTGTTATTGCAGCTGCAGCTGTTTCGTCGCAATATGCTAATGTGAAAGGTGATATCTCACCTATCAAAATCCCATCATCGTCAGTAACTGCGACAGAAGTTTGGTCCACAAGGGAATTCTTAATTAACTCCAAAGCTGTCGAAGCAGGGGAATGATAGTTAACAGTCTTGATATCAATATCAATAATTCCTAACGACTCGACTGAGTAGGCCGCAGTAGGAGAAAATGAGCCTATCGAGCTTAGTAAGAACCTAACAACATCTTCTTGTGTCAGCCAACAAAATTCACCACGACCCGAGTGAGCCGTGTGAGCTATTGATAGTTTTTGTTGCACATTTTGCTTCCATTTTGAATTAATTGTTGTTCTACTAGCTATTGGTACTACAAGATTCTGAGTTCCATCTATGATTAAATCCATAGCTTCCACTAAACTGAAAAAAATAACAAAAAAGGACAAAGAATCAGATAAATTCAACAAAAAAGGGTTAGTGGCGTAGCTTGTTGGTCGTTTGACTTCCACCTTTGTGTAATTCTTTATATAAAAGTTTTTATAAGTGAAATAATGAGCATACCTTGTGGCAGGTTCTACATGCCTAACAATATCGGTATCATGTGACAACAAGACAGAAACGGGACAATCGAGTGCTAATGAAGGATTCTTGATGTTCTCCTCTTTGCAAAGGTAACATATAATATCTACCATGCATATTTTTCCAATGCAACGGCATTCATTAACGAATGATTGGTCGAGTTTGGAGTGATGGTGATCACAGCTCCAAATACTAATATGTGTGTCGTCAGTGGACTTGAGTGCGGTTAAGGCATGTCGAATGGTGGCCGAGATAGAGAGTGATTTCAAGGGTGGCTTGCCGAGACATAGGTCAGCTACCTCATGTGCTAATAAACGAGCTGCCATGGTATTATGGTAACAATAGAAGTGTTTTGTAGAACACAATTTGGGAGCAACAAAAAGGTAGATGGGGAGTGTGGATGCTATTGACGTGTAGCATGTATCAAGTATATATAAGCATAGTTCATGTATGGGCCATGGGGTTATGATATCATATCATATCTAATTATCTTAATCAAATGATGATTAAGTAGTTCTGTTTATTTTAAAGAGATTAACGCGTTAATCATGCAACTTTGTTTTGTCTTTTTACCCATTCTTTTTACTAATAACAAAGACTCACACGCAAGTATTGATAGTCACTTGTACCTGTAACTTTTTATTTTAGGTTTCTTGGCCAAAGGTATATTAAGAAACAAAGTGTAACTTCTATAAATCAGCAAGAATAAATACTTTCTTAGTCCTTTAAACTTAACATATCAACATGGATTGTAATTAGCTGTTTATTTATTAATTACGATGTCGATATTTACATTCGTAATAAGTAAATTAGTATATATGGACAGCAGCCAGAAAAGGACAAAATAAACATGCATAACATTTTTTGTTGTTGTTTTTCGATACTTCCATACACAGTTGTGCCTTGCAAGTTGCAACACGGCAGCACCCATACTGTAAAAATTGATCACATCTTTATAATATATTAAGCGCAAAATTAAGTTTTTATACACAAAATATCATCTAATATACTTAAATTTTACCTAAATGGTAATCGATCACATTTTTTTGGAAAGCTTATAACATACATAATTCTGATGATCATCAATCTTGTAAGAGAAGTGTTATATCTTTTACCTATTTTCTTACTCGTTACCAGGGGCGGAGCCAGAACTTTATTGTCGAGGGGGCAAATATGATAATTTTTAAAAACTACACTAAAAATTGATCCGTTGAGGGGCAAATTACAAAAATAGCTAAAAATTTTCGAAAATTTATACTACAATTTTTTTCGCCGGGGTTTATAGGACCCCCTTTATCTCCGCCCCTGCTCATTACATGTCATTCAATTATTTAGAAAACTTATAACAAAACTTATAACAAATATAGTTATGATAATCAACAATCTTGTAAGAGAAATGTTGTACCACGTATCTTTTACCTTTATTCTTACTCGTTACATGTCCATCTTACTATGCTTGTCTATTATTACTCTTTTCATTAAAAAAAAATGTTCATCTTACTATTTATGTTTGTTCTAAAAAATGTTCAATTTTTATGTATCAACAACAATTATAACTACTTTTCCAATTTTGCCCTTTTAAACAATACTTGCATTGACCAACTCCTCATTTTTAATTTATGAGGATAACAGTGACTTTTTATCAAAACTTGCATTAGTTACACATATCATAATTTGTTTTTTTTTTTTGTTTGTGAACACTTTTTTCAGGATATATGAACTTCTTTATACCAATAGCATGAAAATATACGTACACGCGTATGAAGATGTTTGGACGTATATACGTATGTAAGTGTGTATGCATGAATCTACGGGGAGTATGTGATCGAGTTTTATATTAATCGAATCAGGCTACCTACTGATGTGAGGTCACTGGTAACGTGCCAAACCGCGGGAGGATTCTTAAAAGCATATGCTTATTGTAGCGATTATTAATTAACAATGTGACATCCTATAACAAAAATTCACAAGTATAAATAAATTCATAATAATAAAACCAGAAGTAGCGTGACAAATACACTTTTAAACTTAAATAGTACAGTACCATTATTGCATCTTATTATAGTTACGGAGTATCATTTATTAAAACAAGGAAGAAGTGACCCTCGCGTTACACCGAGATGACTCGTGGCTTGTATTCATTTTGTAACAATAAATTTTGTGTGATTAGTAAGCCAGGAATTAATATATGTTATGAATTTAGAGGTCCCTTAGTTATTATTCATAACTAAAAGCTAAAGGTTGTTTGGCATTGAAGATATTTGAGAAAGCAAAACAAAGTTGAAAACATTTCGAATCCGCGACATTTTTAGTGGCACATTTCAAGTCCAAAAGACCAAAATCTTGGATATCTCCATAGTTTAATTTCTGTTTACAGTGGTATATTTTTATAAAATTGTAAACATTTTACCTTATTGTAAATAAATTTATAAAATCGTGAGGTTCATAAGTTGATTATTATATATGACATAATAAATTTACTACGGAGTAATCAGTAGCGGAGCTAGAAGAAATTTCGTGGGAGGGCCGAGATGAAAAATTCTTTTTTTAACACATGAAATCGCGAAAAAAATACACTAACAGGCTTAGACCTAAGGGGCCGGGACCCTTCCCGGTCCTCACATAGCTCCGCCAATGGGAGTAATGTAGTAAACGTTAGAACAACTCTAGCTTAATTTTTGTGTTTTAACTATTTAGTTATACCTATTATGTTATAGTAAAACTTTAACGCAAAAATAGGAAAATAATAATAATAATAATAATAACTTAATAAGCTTGATATACGATTGTGAATATGAAAATGGAAACTATTATTTATTTTGCATGGGACAGATCTGAATCACGTTAGAGCAAGCTACTTTGACGAACGAAGTTTCTTGATGGTGTTCGATCGTGTTAAAAAACAAACAAAACTATTCTTTAATGAAAGTTGGCATGATGTACACTGAAAAATGATTGAAACAGGTCTTGCATGGAACCCGAGTCCTCTCATATTAATATAAAATTACTCATATTAATATTTGATTAGTTTTTCATTTGATGTATGATTTTTATCTGCATGGTCAGATATACTTCAAGCTAGGGTGAAAATGAGTTGAGCCGCTCGTGAAAAGCTTGGGATCAGATTAGTAAAAAGCTCAAACGAGTCGAGCCTAAACGAGCTCGAATCTGAGCTTGAGCCTAAGTTGGAGCTCATTTATTAATCGAGCTCGAGCCCCAGCTTTACATACAAAGCTCGTTTGGGTTCGTGAGCCTATACGACATTATGATATTTTAAGTATTAACCATATATACGAGCCGAGCTCGAGCTTATTAATGAGCTCAATAAAGATATATTACGAGCCGAGCTCGAGCTCGAGCCAAGCTTTAACTTTTTCATTGCTAAATCGTATAAACGAGCCGAGCTTGAGCCGAGCCTAAGCCTATATAACATGCCACGAGCCGAGCTCGAGCTTAAAATTCAATGCTCGAAACGAGCCGAGCTCAAGCTCGTGCTTTTTAAAACTTAAACGAGCCGAGCTCGAGCTCTGGCAGGCTCGGGCTCGGCTCGGCTCGTTTCCATCCCTACTTGAGGCATAAAGTATGCACCGTGTGTAGCATAAAAGGTGGCAATTCTAGACATGACACGATAAACGACACGAACCCGACACGAAGTTAAACAGGTTTGGGTTGAGGATAAACAGGTTTGGGTAAAAAAACAGGTCAACCCGTCTAACCTATTTAATAAATGGGTCGTGTTTGGGTTGACTAAGTATTAAACAGGTTAATACGTGAACCTGATTAAGTATATAAGTCTTTAAAAATAAAATATGTAACTTGGATTTTATGTTAGATTTGGATTAATTTTTTTTAATGTATTTAATATAAGTGAATTACGATTATAACTCGCATATTATTGAAATTGTCATATAGTTATTTGTATGTTATTTAAAGTAGTTAAATCGATAAATCACCAACTTTATTCACGCTTGACCTATTTACTAAACAGGTTAAACGGGTCACAATCGGGTTGTACATGTTATGTAGGTTTGGGTTAGGGTTGAGTTTCTTGACACGATTAATAAATGGGTCGTGTTTGAGTTGAGGTTATAGTGACATGCGAACCCGCAAACCCGAATAGGTCAACCCAAATACGACTCGCTTGCCACCCTAGCATTTGATCATTATATATAATGAAAATGTCTTTCTTTTTTCTAACATGAAGTTTTATAATTTAACATGCAGTGAATACCTTTCGCCGGTTTTTGTCAAGTTTATGGGTCTGCCATCATCCATCACCCATGGTTGTCAGGATCCTGATCCTAATCTTAAGATCTTACGATTTTATGATACTTCAAAATAAAAACGATCCGGATCTTGCATAAGATCTTTGAAAGCTTTAGATTTTATAAAATCCTGATCTTGACCTTACCATCTTTAAATCTAATCCGATCCGATCTTACTTTTCTCGAATCACAAACTTAAAAACTACAAATTTATGGATTGTGTTTTGTAAAATTTAAGAAATATATTAATCTTTTTAAACATTTTATAATCATAATTTAAGACAATATTTTACGAAACATTTATATAATTTTGTGTTTATGATGTATAATAATTTATAAATTTATATAATATTATAAAGACTATTAACAAAATGACATTATTCTTAAAATCTCGATCCAATCTTACGATCTCAATCTTGCAAAAATGAAATCGATCTTAAATAGTATCCCGATCTTAAAAACCTTCACCACCCATACATAACGCCACTGAAGTTATTTGTATACTCTAGCTACTTGTTGGCTTGTTGCTCCTAGTTTTTTCATACAATAATATAAACCGAACTCGCGTGTGTGAATTAACAAGTCGATGTTACCCATTGTCCATTTTTAAACAGTGACATCAACATGTGTGAAAATGAATACCTAAATACTTAATGATATACTAAATGGCATTGATGTTATTTGCTTGTACACATTAAGAGTCGTACGTACGTCCATGTTAGTAAAAAGACGGGGCCATTTAAAGTTAAGAAATTAACATAAATAATTGATAGTGCAACTTGATGGTATGAGGTAATGTTGTTTTTTTCTGATTATACATTTGAATTAAAATAATGTTGTGTTTGTTTTGTAATAATAATAGTGTGCAATTACAAAAGCACAACATTACCTCACATGTTCGAATGAACATAAGAGGATCCTCATCCTATATTAAACTAGAAAAACTATTTGAAATCAACGTTAATTGGCTCTTGTTTTTCTCGATCATGTCGATATATACAAGTTCAGAACCAAAGGGCTTTTGCTCAGCTGGTACCCACCTTTTGAAAAACTCGTGGGCTCAGTGGAGAGATTTGGTGGATAAAAGGTCAAGGGTTCGATTCTCGGCTCGTGCTCACTCTAGCTGGCGCCCCACTCGGCCAGGAGAATTGTCGGAGCTATTCCTTATGGGGTGAATAATGGCTGGTGCCAAAAGACACCCGGGGTTAGAATGTTCCCGCCAATTCACACCTTTATTTGGTGGATATACAAGTTCCAAGCTCCGAGCTCCAACTTCAATCACTCTTTTCGCTATCAAACATGCTTATTTCGTTGTCTCTTTACTACTCCATTCGTCCCAATTTTATTGTCCACTACTAAAAATAGATAGGAAAGTTTAACCAAGTTTACTATATTACCCTTGTTTAAAATCATTATTACATACCTTAAAGAAGACTTTAATTAATTACCTAAGGGCAAAATTGTTATTCTGTCAAAAAGTAAGAAAGAGAAAGTTGTAATAAATGTAATTTTCTTAAACTATGTGTTTTTTGTCGGGGGACAATAATTTTTGAACGAAGGGAGTATATCTTTGTTGAGGCAACATAATCAAGATCTCTTCTTGTTTTAATGATGACAAATAAACAATCAAAACACATAAAATAACAAACGTTAGCTCAAAATCGCGGAAGCCCATGTCTGCTCCTGGCAGCGCGCCAGGACACTGTATGGTTCCAGGAGAATTTTGAAAGTCGGTTTTCCCCTTACCCGACAAATATTGATCTTTCAATACAGGTATGAATACGTTATGTGCTTAATTGAGAACACTCAAAACGAGTTTTGAGACTTGAGAGATTCTACTTTTAAAATACCCATTTACGGGAAAACGCCAACTCATGTTTTCTAACTATCGCCTCTAGTCAAGGCTTTTCTAAACTTAGGGAGCTTGTATATTTCACGTGACATCGTGTTAAAGCATCCATATGCTCATATCCCGTGCTTACGTCTTCTCTAATTACGTAACGGGTTTACTCCCTTATTGGTCAAACTAAGTCAAAGGTCACTTTGCGTAAACGCATCCTTTCCCACTTGGGTTATGCTTTACATCAAGGCAAAGCATAACCAACCATTGATCTCTCCTTTCCCCCCAAGCAAAGCATATTCCTTTGGAATATTCCTTCTCAATCCTAACCTAGGCTTCTTTGATCTTAGCCATCTATTTCAAATCATCACATCTCAACCATCCATATTCAACACATGCCAAATTATTTGAAAACCAATGGAGGCTCCCTTTGATCTCCACCATCCAATTCAAACCATTTCATCTCAACCCTCCATCTCATTCTTCCCCCCAAGCATTGGAATATTCTTTGCCATATTCTTTCTCTATTTTCTATGCCATGTGAGGAGATACACTTCTACCCCTTCCAAATTACCCTATATACACTTTATACCCTTGGTAATTTGGTTTCTCTTTAAACACTTCACAAATGATTTTCAAATTGGCTATTTGAGTTGGTAAACCTTAGAATGATTAATGTTAAGGTTTAGTGTGAAGTACAATTGGGGTTTTAGCAAGGATAGGTATTTATAAGATCCAAACACCCAACACTTGGGAATTTCTTACAGACGCCTGGCGCGCTGCCCGCGCGTTGATGCGCGGGTTACGCGCCGGCCTCGGTAAATTTTCCTAAGTTTGGGTTCTTGGCCTATAAATACCACCCTTGCCTCTTGTATTCCTCACCCCTTACCATTATTCTTTCTCTCTAGATTATTTCTTCCTAAACACTCTCAAATCTCTCTATCTCTCTATCTCTAATCTTGTGTTCTTGATTTTCATACTAACATCTTTGAAAGAACACATCTCTTTGCAAGGGAAGAATCACAAGAACCTAATCCACTCTTGTGATTGTGTCGAGGGTCTTCTTTCTTATACCCTTTCTACTAGAATCGAGTCTCTAGGTTAGGTTAGGTCTTGGTTGAATAAACTCATATCTATTCATTCAATTGTTTGTAAGGGAAGTCTTGTGTCTTGGTGACCAAGCCTAGATCATTGGGGATCTAGTTGGGGTTTGATATTTCCAGTGGGAAGTTTTGGTAGTGGTCTTGGTGACCTTTAGGTGAAGTCGAATCGCGAGATTCTTTTGGGTGGTTTTCAAAGGCGAAATACCTTTGGGGGAGTAACTCCTTCTTTGTGAGCATCGATATTGGTGAATATCGGTGGATTGAATTGTAACGGTTTGTAGTCTACCGAAAGCATTATACTAGTGAATAGTATCGGAGTCGCGGATTCGCAACTGGACGTACGGTTGGGATAAACCCCCCATCCCGAACCAGTATATATTGTTGTGTTCTTTACTTGCTTTATATACTTTGGTTGTGTTAGTGGTTGTTGGTTTATTGTACAACCACTTGGTGTTTTCTTTGGCTTAAAGTTCTTAAACATCCAAAAAGCCGAAGAAACCGTATTCACCCCCCCCCCCCTCTACGGTTCTACAATCTCAAAGAATCTACATACTTGATCTCACTCTAGTTCAATGCATTTGTAGCATACTATACAAACAAAAATTCATTTAGTCACCTTTGGATCGATCAATTATTAAAGTGTGTGGAAAACGTAATGGGCACATGGGAGTTGAAGGATCTGAGTTGATGGTATAAGTTAATGTTGTTCTTTTGTGATTGTACATTTAAATTAAAATAATGTTTTGTTTGTTTTGTAATAATGATAGTGTACAATTACAAAAGCACAAAATTACCTCTCATGTTTAAAATGAATATGAGAGGATCCTAATCCTATATTAAACAGAAAAACTATTTGAAATCGACATTAATTGGCTCTTGTTTTTCTCGATCATGGTGTCGATATATACAAGTTTCAAACCAAAGGGCTTTGGCTCAGTTGGTACCCACCTTCGAAAAACTCATGGGCTTACTGGAGAGATTTGGTGGATAAAAAGTCAAGGATTCGAGTCTCGGCTCGTGCTCACTCTAGTTGGTGCCCTACTGGGCCATGAGAGTTGCCGTAGCTATTCCTTGTGGGGTGGATAATGGCTGGTGACAAAAGACACCCGAGGTTAGAATATTCCCGTAATTCACACCTTTATTTGGTGGATATACAAGTTTCGAGCTCCAACTTCAACACTATTTTCGATATCAAACATGCTTATTTCGTTGTCTCTTTACTATATCTCAAAGAATCAACATACTTGATCTCACTCTAGTTCAATGCATTTATAGCATATTTTTGAAACAAAAATCCATTTAGTCACCTTTCGATCGATCAATTATTAAAGTGTGTGGAAAACACAATAGGCACATGGCAGTTGAAGGATCTGAGTTGATGGTATCATGTAATGTTGTTCTTTTGTGATTGTATATTTGAATTAAAATAATAATTTTTTTTCTTGTAATAATGATAGTGTACAATTACAAAAGTACAACATTACCTATCATGTTCAAATGAACATGAGAGGATCCTCATCCTATATTAAACAGAAAAACTATTTGAAATCGACATTAATTGGCTTTTGTTTTTCTCGATCATGGTGTCGATATATACAAGTTTAGAAACAAAGGGCTTTGGCTCAGTTGGTACCCATCTCCGAAAAACTCAGGGCTCACTGGAGAGATTTGGTGGATAAAAGGTCAAGGATTCGAGTCTCGGCTCGTGCTCACTTTAGCTGGTGTCCTACTGGGCCATGAGAGTTGCCGTAGCTATTCCTTGTGGGGTGGATAATGTCTGGAGCCAAAAGACACCAGAGGTTAGAATGTTCCCGCAATTCACACCTTATTCCAAGCTCCAACTTAAATCACTTTTTTCACTATCAAACATGCTTATTTCGTTGTCTCTTGACTATATCTCAAAGGATCAACATACTTGATCTCACTCTAGTTCAATGCATTTGTAGCATACTATAGAAACAAAAATCCATTTAGTCACCTTTCGATCGATCAATTATTAAAGTGTTGTGAACACACAATGGGCACATGGTAGTTGAAGGGTATGAGTTGTCAACCGTACATTCAGAACGAGACAAATAAGTACAGAAGGACAAAAGAGTAGTGGGTGGTATTATCATTGTAAACACGACATTCATACGATGGACCAACGTGAGAAGGGCAATTGCTTATCTTATATTGTACACTACAAATCTTTCTTTGTTTGTCATTTATGTTTCATTAACGTGCCAACATTGCCTAGCACATGCTTTCTACATTTAATTCTTATTTCTTTAACCGTATCTTTTGTTATAAGTTTGACAGAAGATTCGGTGAGAATAAAAACTAAAATAAGAAGAGTGAGTAGTATTTTTAGTCACATATTTCAAATAAAAAAGAAGAACTTTAAAGGAGATGCATTTACTTCTGTAGGTGCATCTAAAATGTGCGATTGCAGTTTCTTCTCACCATTCTCATTTTAATTTTTTCGCTTATTTGATCTTACCTTATAAGTTTTAATCATATTGTAATTCATTCATGTGGTATTTCTAACACTTCTCCCTTGGTAAGTGAACAAACAACAACAACAACAAACTTAATTTCACTGAGGCAGAGTATGGGGGAGGTAGAATATAGACAGATCCTACCCTTACCTCAGAAAAACCCGAGAGTAGAGAGACTGCTTCCAACTAGACTTCTGGGAAGCGCAGGTGAAAATCTTCTTAAACAGCATAACCTAGCTACCTAGGTGATCGAAGCTATGCCTGCTTTGTTACATCTACAATGATAATATAATACATTGGAAATACTTAGGCTATGTTTGGCGCAGAACTTTTTGGGACGATGAGCGGTGAGTAATGAACTTTTTGATTTTTAGTATTCGTTTGGCAAAAGAGCGGTAAGCTTTGTTATTTTTTAAGAAAACTCATTTTTTCAATGCTTTTTAAAAAGCTGTGAGCGGTAAGCAGTGAACTGTGGCTACTTTTGCCAAACATAGCCTTAATAAAGAGGCGTTCTTTATAAATTAAAAGAAAAAAGAAAGGTGCGCTTTTGACAAGTTAACGTCGTTTGGCCTACTAGGGTACATATAAACCATGACCTTTCGTACAAGAAAAAACGAAAGGTACACTTTTTTGACAAGTTAATGGTGTCATTAAGTCGTATTTGTATCAATATGCAATTATTAATTATATTATTAAGGTCAAGATTTGCGTCTTATAATATCATGTCAATTTTTTTAGTAAATGGATACAAGGTTGTCTATCAAGTTGGGCTTCCTATCTGATTTAATCATTACCAAAGTTTTTAACAATCTTTTACTACTTCTTTACCTTTTTTTAAGATCGTACAAAATAAATATAGCGGGTAAATGTGGTTAGACAATAATGCTTTATTGGAGGTCATTTAGGAATGTAAATAAAGAGCTTTAAATAGTTTGTTGGTGCGCAAAACTTGAAGTCATTGATGTGAGTTGCATAATATTGAAGATTTTGCACCGATAATTTTGGAAAGCAAAAATACTTAACAATTTGAGCGTTTAAGACAATCAAAGTCAGCACTAAAATTTAATGAAGCCGCCACGGGCCTAGCGTCATCACATGAAGTATTGGGAACGCAGGTGAGTGAACTCTAGTTGTGCTTGAGTTGCGATCCGCCCCGGTCAAGTGTTGAAATGCGAAAAATACTACTAAAAGTACCATATATTTCACAATATATCTCATAAAGCCTTCAACGAGGTTTTGTACGTACAACATCTAAGTTAGTGGACAACTCACATACCAATATACCAAAAGGTTTTGAGAATTGAATATTTGTTAGTTTGCTAACGAGTTGACAAGAAACATAAAACACTTCAACGGATCTAACAACAATTTTCATATATGATCATGAATGAATACCAAGTTAATGTTTTATACATCATATCGCTTGAGTTGCATGTGGAAGACCAAATGTCAAATCAGAGGTCTCGTTTTCGTACCCACACCCAACTTGGACCAGGCAACATTATGTCCTGATATTGTCATTAGGTAACCTTTCAATTTCACGTTGAAAAAGAAACAAAATAAAAATAATAAGAATAAGCTAGAAGTAAATTGATCTCAAATCATGGCTAAAACAATATCATAGCATTATTGTAAAAAATATAATTTTGCTAATATTTACAACGTAAGATGCAATTAAGGAACATAAATAAAGAATTGTGCATTTTTTTTTTTTTTTTTTTTTAAACATGGCCGGCTAGAGGTGCAAACCGATACCCGGTTTTTTTTTAACCGGCGATTAAACCGGACCCGGTTTTTGTCATAACCGGTTATATTAAAACCGGTCCGGTTTTTTTTAACCGAACCAGTGAGACCGGTTATGGGTTTTTATACTCAATCGGTTTTTTACCGGTTATATAACCGGATATACCGGGTTTTTAAATAAAAACGGTTATATTTATCTACTTATTATATATATATATATATATATATATATATATATATATATATATATATATATATATATATATATATATACACATGTGGCCCATTTAAAAAAAAAACAAAAGTTACCGTTATAAATTTAACCGGTTTTACCCGGTTTTGTCCTATTTTTTTTTAAATTTAGAGCTGTTTTAAAAAAAAAAAAAATGAAATATAGCCATTAACCGGTTTTACCCGTTTTTTTCCGGTTTTTTTGGGTTTTACCGAGGCTAACGGCTAGTTAGCCAAAGAGCCCTTTTTTTGGTTTTTTTTTGAATGTTTTTGGGAGTTTTAAGCCATTATAAATAGAGATAATGAGTTGGGGTTGAAAACACATAAAAAACAATCTCATTTCTTTTTTTAATCTCTCAAAAACGCTCTAATATTGCTAATTCGCTATAATGAAAAACGCACAATCACAACAAGCTTCCACTACTCCCTCCTCCGTTGCTACTAGCCGAAAACAACATTACACAAATGATGATGTCGAGAAAATTAGACCAACTACCCGAAAAGGTGATGTGTGGTCTAATTACGAGTTGTGTATTATGAAAGATCGTAATGAAAGGGCGCGTTGCAAGAAATGTGGGAATTTTTATAGCGCCGGGTCTAACACTACACTTAGGAGTCATTTGAGTAGTTGTAAGGCGGTTCGAAATGATATGTCGCAAGGTACTATTGGTGCGGATGGTCAAGTTTTTATATATGATGCGTATGCGCTTCGACTTGATTTTACGAAGTTTGTCATTCAACAAGGGCTTCCATTCAACCACTTCGATAACGTCAAGCTTACGGAGATCATCAAAAGGAGGCTACAACCGCGGTATCAACATGTAAGTCGTACTACTCTTAGAAGTGATGCTTTTAATTTATGGAAAACGGCTAAAAAAGATATTATTGATGGTGTTCGTGAATATAAATATGGTGTTGCTATAACTACGGACACTTGGACCGCACCACTTGGTACGGCAAATTCTTTTCTCGCCGTTACGGCTCATTGGTTTAATCCCGAATCTTGGTTATTAATGAAACGGACAATAGCTTTTAAACTATTTGGTTATCCTCATACGGGATCTAATTTAAGAAAAATTTTACATGACACTTTAATTGAATATAATTTAGATGATAAAGTTTTTACGATTTCACTAGATAATGCATCAAATAATACTAAAGCTATGGAATTGTTAAAATTACGTGTAAAACCTATTTTAGATGGTGCTTTTTTTCATTCTCGTTGTGTTGCTCATGTTATAAATTTATCCGTACAAGCGGCTTTAAAAATATGTGATAGTTTAAAGATGAAATTTAGGAATTTATTAGTAAATATATATAGTGTGAGCAACGAACGACAAACTAACTATAAATGTTTTCGAGAAATGTGTAATGAACAACCCCTTGGACCTTACTTTGATAATAATACTAGGTGGAATTCTACTTGCATAATGTTTGAAAATATATTATGACAACGAGCAACTTTAAATGCTTTTAATGATAGACTTCTTAATAGAAATTGGTCCGTTATAATACTATCCGACCAAGATTGGGATCGACTAAATGAATTAACTATGTTTTTACAAGTTTTTAAAGAGGCAACAACTATATTATCGGGTGTTTATTACCCAACTAGCCCACTATTTTAAACCAAATTAATGCTATGACGGAAAAATTATATGAATTTAAAAACTCACCTACTAAAATGTTTAGAAAAATGGTTAAAATTATAAAAAAGAAATTTATAAAATATTTTGCCAGTTTACCTTTGGTTTTTACTTGTTCCGCCGCACTTAATCCATGTTTAAATGTTGGAGGTGTAGAACTTTTAATAACAAAAATAATAGAAAATTTAGACTTATCTTTTGGGGTAGAAGGTGAAGACCCCAACTATATAACATCTCAAATTTTTAAATTTAATGATAATTTTAAAAAATTATTTGGAGTTTATGCAACAAAATATGGTCAACAACAAAACCCAATTGTTGACCAAATGCGGGCCGGATCATCCCGAATGACAAGAGACATTAATATAAACCTTTATAATTCTTTATTTGAAGACGCTACAAAGCGTCAACGAACATCGGCTCCAACAAGCGAATTGGGACAATATATGACTACAAACTTTTTAAGAACTTTAAGTCCCGATGAGTTTGCAAACTTTGACATTTTGGCTTGGTGGAAAGAAAGGGAAATCCAATTTCCAATTTTATCCGCTATGGCTCGTGACTTATTAGCGGTCCAAGCTTCGACGGTAGCTTCCGAATCGGCCTTTTCTACAAGTGGTCGACTTATATCGGATAGAAGGACAAGACTAACCCCCGAAGCCGTGGAAGTATGTGTATGTTTGAAAGATTATTTGGACGGAGTAGATAGGATACAACATGAATCATCGTTGGAAGGTCCAATATTAGATAAAGAAGTTGAAGAAGGTATATTAAGAGAAGAAGATGAAATGGATATATCACCTTCGAATACCGAAGGCGAATTAGATGAAGGTGAGCTTGAAGAATTTGATGTTGAAGATGTAGATGTACAAGATTTTTTGGAAGAAAATGATCGTGACGATAGTAGTTGAGTATAATGGGTGATGACAATGCCGAAGCTCGATATACTTGATTACACTAATATGTTTTCGGGTGATGGTCATGCCGAAGCTCGAAATGTATTAGTATTTATATGTTTTTATGATTGTATTGTTTAAATAAAAGTTATGATTGTATTGTATAAATAAAAGTTATGATTATATTTTTTTGTTGTATAATTGTATTGTTTAAATAAAAGTTATGATTGTATAATTGTATTGTTTAAATAAAAGTTATGAGAATATTATTTAATTATATGTTTGATAATTAACAATTTTATTAAATAAATGTTCGAAGTTTTTAGTCAAATTCCGGAAAAAAACGAACCGAAAAAACGAACCGGTAAATAACCGATAAAAAATCCGAATCCGAATATTTTTAACCGAAAAAAGCGAACCGGTAAAAAACCGAAAAAACCCGATTCCGAAAATTTATAACCGAAAAAAACTGATTCCGAACATTTATAACCGAAGAAAACCGATTCCGAAAAACCGAAACCGAACCGAAACTGGTTATTAGAAAAACAGTTTTTTTTATAACTAGTTATTAAAAAACCGAAATCTGAAAAAAACCGATTTTTTTGCACTTCTATGTCCGGCTACTATATTTATTTGTCAACGATCTTAGAATTTACGCAAACTTACAATATTTAAAAGATGGGCTTCAACAGTACATTAGGCCCATATGTTTGGGCTACTAATGTTTAATTACTTGGAAAACAAAGGCTAAATATGCGTTTAGTTGGAGAGAAATTATTCATTTTTCAAATAAATTTTTAATAAGAAAATGAAAAAACTTAAAATGCATTTAGTCGCACTTTTTTCCAACAATTTTCAAAAAAATGAAATTCTCATTTTTTAAATTTTAACTAAAAAATTGAAATCTCATTCTACCATTCTTACTTTTTTCTTTCTCATTTTTTTTCTCAACTCCAAAAAAAACACATACATCATTCTACCCCTAATCTCTCGTGTCATCTTCCACCGTCGACCGTCGCCGTCACAGTCGCAATTTGAGGTAATCTTCTTATCTTTTATCAAAAAGAAAAATATAACTCCAACTAAACGGGTTTTCAAAATTCTGAACTCTTCTCTTGAGAAGAAAACTCATTCACCACTCAATGAATTTATACACTGAAAAAGGGGGAAATTTTTATACAACTAAACGGCACATAGGCACGTAATAGATTGCATATTTGGTTTGGTTTGGTCAATACCTTTGTCATGCTTTTGAGCTGCGATGGAGCCATAGACACGTGAGTCACGTGGTAATCCGAAGTGACGATAGCCCAAAGAGCAAAATTTAAAATTAGTCAAGTTTTACAAAGTGTGTGAAAGAAATAGTAAGAAGGATTACTGTATGTTTGAAAAATGGTATTTGTTGGATCAATAAACTGTGTGACTTTACTAGTTTTTTGACAAGTTTACTTAAAATGAGTAAATGATTTGAGGCTCTTTGTTAGACAGTATTGTTTGTGCGATAACTTTTCTTCTATTTTAAAAATAAAATAAAAAATACAAATATTTTAAAAATTCAGATTTCTCTTTTCGTTTTTTTGCAAAAGACGTAAAATAATCGCACTTTTACATATAATTTTGAGACCTACTTTATTTTGGTAAACCGCACTTTTATTATATAAGAAATGTTAGGGGTGACAACCTTGCATAACCCTCCATCAAGATTAAACAAAATCAACTAATAACATGTTTACAATACGTTTCATGTCACAACATAACCCAATATACTTTTTTTGTGGCAATCTTGGTACCAAAAGGTGAAGAAGTTAAATAAGCCTCCAACGGCTAAATTATTAAATGGCCAACGGCTCCTTTTTTCTTGATTCTCTCCCTACCGATTCGGTAGCATCTACTGCTGAGCTTGCCGAACCATGCTAACCGTGGAGGTGGCAATGCACCTTGCCGATCGGCAAGGCTTGCCGAACTTGTTTTGCCGCTTGGTTGCCAGTGCCCTTAGGTAAAAAAAAAAAAAAAAAAAAAAAAAAAAAAAAAGGTAGTTGCAGTGTTTATTACTTAATACTTATAACTGTAAGCGTAAATGTGATAAAAAAAAATAAATAAAAAAAAATAAAAACTAAATTTGACTACTTTGTAAAATACTTGGGCATATTTAGCCCCTCCTTTTTTTTTATGAAATGGTCATATTTAGCCAATTGAAAAGTTAAATGGGCTACTAACGGACAAATATTTTCTCTTAATTAAGGAACATTATTATTGTTTTTAAAGAAAAACTTATATATATAATATATTTAATTTTTTAAATATAAATGAAGTATTACGTTTAAGGAATTATCTTCTATAAAGCGATTTGTATAATATGTGTTCGTTTGACCTGTGCCCGTTTTAGCCCGTGCCCATGCCCGCCCGGCCCACCCGTTTTGCCACCTAAGCGTTTCACAGTTTCACTAACAATTAACACGGGTCATTTTTAATTTAAAGAGATATCTACAAGAGCTTTTAACGATGTCAGGTGACCCCTCTGACTCTCTGAGTTGCATGTGCTTCCGACAGTTCACTTTTGTGGGGTTTCAAATAAATGAGCCCTATCATAGAGCTGGGCTTTAAGACTACATCAGGCCCATATATTTGGGTTTTGCAGTGTGACTAATAACGTCACCTCTTAATTTAGTTTCCTCATAAAAAGTTTTTAACAAAACTTTTTTTCTTCAATTAAGATGGAAAATGTTTTAATAACTAATAATCTTATCATGAAAAAACAATACAAAAAGTTAAAATTTCTATGGAATAAAAGCGTCATTAAATTTTTTAAACACTTTACAATCTAAAGATTATTTAATTATTTCTGAAACTTTAAAGTCCATGGGCTACGTGATATATAAGAAAGTTTATTACGAAGAAAAAAAGGTGACGCGAGGTGAGCAAGAATTTATAAGAAAATCACAAAGACCACTTAGCTAGAAGAAAGTTGTTGCGTCTAATTTTTCTTACCTACTATTTAATACTCTTTCCATTCCAATTTACATATCTTTGTGCACATTTTACGTCATCTCAAAATACTTGTTTAGTCACATTTTTAATCAATGGAAAACACTATAGTGGGTAGACATGATATCTGATTGGTGAAAAATATAAATAGTGAAATTTTTTAAACTACATTAAATTTGAAAGTGAACTTATAACTTGAAATAGGTATTGTATAAAGTTTATAAAAAAAATGTCAAAATTACTGCTCACTTAACATGACAATTTTGGGTATTGTTTATTCATAAAATTAAAATTAAATGAAATAAAATAAATTAAAATCAAAATATAAATAATATAGAATAAAATAATAGTATTTTACACTTTCTAAGATTTGGTGATGGTAAAAAATTGGGTTACAAGGCAAAAGGAAGGGTTCGTTTTTCTTTAGAGAATTGTTATATTCACACACATTTTACAAAAACAAATTCACACAAAAGATGTGACAACATGTGATTGGTGTGATGAAAAAAGAAGGAGAAAATGTATCAAAATACACCAATCACATGTTGACACTTCCATGTGTGGATTTGTTTTTGTAAAATGTATCTGGTGTAGCAATCCTCTTTTCTCTATCTACCGTTTTAAAGGGGACCGCCTAAAATTTTCGAGGGGTCATTTACACTATGTTCTCAAGTTAAATTTAAGAGTGAAGCATAAAGAAAATGAAAGTGAAGAAAAGAAAGCTAGAGACTTTTTTGTGTTCTTGAGTATAAATGAAATGGGAAGAAAGAAAATGAAAGAAATTTATACATTTACAATCATGTTCTCGCAAAAAATATAAATAAAAGAAAAATGCAAGGATGATTTGGTCTTTTTACTATTAAATATTTTGTCCTTTTCACATTCATCCCAAATAAGGGATGAAAGTGATGAGTCAAAAATAACACTAGTGCTCTTTCATTTCCACTTATAATCACTTTCTTTCCTAGGAGGAGGAGGAGGAAAAAAAAAAAAAAAAAAAAAAAAAAAACAACTTAAGAACACAATTTTTTTTTTGTTTCACTTTATTCCTTTCACTTTCCCCCTAAACTAAAACTAGAGAACATAGTGGAGTTGCATAGCATGCCCTTCTGAGAGGTCAGCTGACCCTTTCCGTCAGTTCACTTCACTTTAATGGGATTCAAATAAATGAGCCCATGACAGTGTTGGGCTTCAAGACTACATTAGGTCCATATATTTGGGCTTTTTACTGTTGGACTACCTGGACTATAAAGGTTAATAGATTGCATAACATTGAGCCTACGTGGCGGAACCTAGGCCAGCATGGGGTCCATGAACACGTGCATCACGTGGCAATCCAACGTGGCGAAAGCCCACAGGTTGATAAAAAACATACGGCCTTGTATTTTGTCGGGACTAAAATGATGTCAGTTTTTTATTGGATAAAATGTCACGCCTAACCTTATCTGGTATGCTCCGGAAACCAGGAGCTCCAGTTTGTTCTATTCATGGTTTCTACTTTTAGAAACTTTTTATTTTTTAATTTTTTTTCCTAAACAAGAAACGAATATTTTTTTACTTAAATAGAAATCAAAGTTCTTTTTATTTTTTTAATAAAGTGTTGCTATATCCTCTTAGGGGTTGGCAATGTATTACTCACACCATCACTCTTCACTCACAAACAACCAATCATCTTATGCCACATCAACCTCTCACTTTTCCCTTCACTCACTCATTTTTTGTTGGCATCATATCACTCACCTTTCACTCTCAAACAACCAATCCCCCTATGTCACATCAACCTCTCACTTTTCCCTTCACCCACTCATTTTTTGTTGGCATCACATCACTCACCCTTCACTCATTTTTTTGTAGAATATGTAAAAATTAAAAACTAAAACAACAACATTTACATAACAAATATTAACCAGCCAAAAGTGTAGCCCAAATGTTTTTAGTAGCCCAAATATTAACCAAACCCAACCTAGCAAATATTACCACACGTTTTTTTTTTTTTAGCATAATACTACATAATACCACACAGTTGTCTTCTTCCTTCATTGGCTGCTGCAACACACACACAAACACACACAAATTTCGAAAATAAGAATACGCTCCAACGTTCGAAAATTCCAAGCTTCTCACTCGGGAAAGATTATCGCAAATGAAGCCCACCGTGCGGTAAGGAGGCACCGGCGGCGGTGTTCCCGTGCGGTGGGGCTACCGTGCCGTGCCTCCCCGCATGCTTTGCCAAGCCCCTTACTCTTTGTGCCTTCTTATCCTCCTAACCACATGAAAATATGACACATGTATTCCTCTCATTATCTCACTTTATCTAAACCGTCAGTTTTTTCAAATGTCAGGATCCTAGAAGTAGAAGGATAAATAACAATGTTTAGTAGGAAGAAATATCATTACTTTTGTGGTTTACTGTTAAAGTATCATTACTTTTGTGAATGATACACAACATAAGTTTAATCTCAAAATTGAATTAAAGATGTAAAAAACTAAATTTAAAAACAGCAATATGAGAAAAATGTATAAGATGTGAGCATAAAGCCATAAAATAATCTTTTATACTAACCTACCAATACATTCAAACTTAGATAAATGAGAAGTTATTAGATTATTATACAATCACAATGTTAAATTTCTCCGTATAGTTAGTCATATAGCAATTAAAATAAAAGACTATAAGTTAGTTCTTTTACATGGGATGGGCCATATTAAGTTTTATTAGACCAATTTATATAGAATACTATGTAATACTCATACAGTAGTAAGTATAGTTGATGTGCCTTGGCCAACCCTACAATAAGTGTGGCTCTGTCCCTGATACCAATGCTAATTGTTGTGTTGCACCTTAACCAACCGAGCATTCCAACTCGTCACCCCTCCTAGCACAACCAATCCCACCGCGTCTCACCTCAAGCCAACCGAAAGAATTGACACACTTCCCCATTTTGTTTTAAACGTCGGACATTGAATACAATATAAATAAATAAATAAATAAAATAAAAATCATTTTTTTCTCTATAAAACCCCACTTATGTTCTACATTTTTTCATACTTCTCTTCTCCATTTTATCAACTATTTACCAACACAAAAAATATGAATTCCGATCAATTTTTCGTTGATGATGATCTAGATGACGAGGTTAATAGTCTAGCTTTCGAGTTTTTAAAAGCCACCGCTTTGCTTATTCATCATCTTTCCACTACTAGAATCCCAAAAAAACCCACGAGCTTCGGTAAAAAGAGATCGTTACAAACTCAAGGGATAGTGATGTTGCATCATATTACATAATATGATTATACAAGACCAACAGGAACGGTAATCTCTCCCGACTATTTTCAGAGGAAGTAAATTGTGAAGATGATTCTGTACGGTCGAAAGAAGTATGTTAGAACAGAGAAATACGCAACAATCAAACTCATCTTCATCTTAAAGCCAATTTAATGGAACACGTTTGGCAACAAATCTTTTATATAATAAAGGAATTACATTATTTCGGATTTTTTTACAAAACAATCTTAGTGGAAAAAAATTGGGCCAATAAGGAAGCTCGATTTTGACACATAAGCGAAATCGAGCAATATGATTGGCCAATAAAAAGTTAAAATTAAATTGATTTTGATCAAACTTTAATAAATTTGATGGAGAATTTGATTGACTAAAAAAAGATATAAAAATATAGGTGTCAAATTTTTGAAAATAAAAACTTAAAAAAAGATGAGGTCATTAATAAAACATAAGTGGTTAAATTTTAAATATATTATATGGAGTTAAGTGTAAAATTATAAATCTCTATTTTTTTTTTTTTTTTTTTAGCAAATTTAGATAATCTTACACTTTATACCTCCTACATATTATAATATGAATTTTGTTTACAATTACATGAGTATTACTATTAGTTTGAGACTTCCATCTATTAACTAACAAATTTTATAAATGTACGAATTAGTTTTAATATACGTTAAATACTTTTAAAATAAATATTAGTTTTAAACTTTCATCTATTAAAATATCTTTTTACTTTATACGTTAAATATAAATAAGAACTCATGTTATCCTATTTAAAAGTTTAATCTATACGTACACGGGTTTGAATATTAAATACAATTAAATTATTATTAACGGTAATAAAAATATCAAATGGTAAGTACGAGTTACTATAATATGAAAATAAATATATGCGATTGTACTTATAACGACTCATGTAATTATTATTTAAAGTTTGTATACGGATATCCGGAAAAACATTTTTAGAAAACTTTACGGAGTATATTTTAACTTCATCAACGCTCATTATGTTCTACTAAATTAGCACATTTTGTACAACATGATATCATTAGTTAAAGTTAAACAATAACATCAACCTCAACATTAACATCTATGTCAGCTAAACAAAGTTAAATCTTTTATCCAATAAAATTTTTACAAAATATTAATTGATATTAATATATAATGAAAAACTTATACATACTTATTAGTTGTACTTATATCACAATTTTCACGGTTAAATTCTTATATGTTCATATAGTAAGCAAAAATTTTAAAATAAATTTGATTTATGTGTAAACCCATGTTATCAAAGAACCTTTGACCCAATAACATTATAAGGAGACACGCTTAAGAATCCAATACAAGGTCGATGTCAAGGTTATATTTACAATTTCTGCAAATTATTTTTCTTACTTTCGCACATGTTGATGCTCTAACTTTTTAAAATATACATAAGATTTTCTGTTTTTAAACGATAATAATATAATTATTTTGTTCTGAAAAATCTCGTGCGTACACGGGTATTATAACTAGTAAATGAGAAGCGCTTTAATTTTTATTGTATTTTTTTATTTGAATTATTGTTGTAGTGTTTTATTTAGTTATGAATGAATTTCTAATGTTTTTTAAAAAAAATAATAAAAAATTGTGTCGTCATTGCGATCGTCATTAGCAAATTGTGGTTAAGGTGCAGCCTTAAAAAGAGATAGTTAAAGTGACGCTAAGATGTCAGAGATGACCACCCAAAAGTAAGAAAATACAATAAAATATTGTTGCATGCTAGTTAAACTGCATGTAATGGTCACCGGTTAGCATATCAAACATCATCGCTTTGGCATTAACTTTTTCACCTTTTAAAATCTTAAAGCGAAATTTAAAAATAAACTTTTTTAATTAAAAAAAGGGAAAATTGTGCCTACTTTATAAAGTAGGCAACTTGCCTACTTTTTTTTGCAAAAAATAAAACTGTTTACAATTAAGCCCCTGTAAATATATGTTCTCCCTGTTTGAGTCCCTGTCCCCTCCTTTTTTAACATAGAAAAGTAGGTAAGTTGACTACTTTGTAAAGTAGGCATGATTTCCCCTTAAAAAAATTAGATATCGCATAATAATTTTCATTATTTTATTATGGCATCAAATAGACAGCTAAATGGCTAAGGGGGTGTTTTTTTCTTTCTTAGCTAAGATAATGGATCCACAAATCAATTTAATATTATTTCTTTTTTAAGTGGGACCCACTATTTCTCTTAATTAGTCTATATCCACAAGGCATAAATTGTAGTGGCTTATATAGATATGGAGCCCACACACTCTCTTAGCTAACAAAAAAAAAAAAAAAAAAACACCCCCTAAGACATATTCCCTCCGTCTCAAAATTATAGTTAATTTTTTTTTTTATTATGTCTCAAAATAATTGTTCACTTTACATATTAAGTAAGTAAAAGATAATTTAATGGAAGAATATTTTATTTGATTGGTTGATATTTATAATGGTCTAACTTTTATTGAACTTTGTGATTTTTGTCTTTTGTTAATAATTTTGAGACGGATGGACTATTAACTTATTAACAAGGGTTTGGATTGTACATTTATCGTGTTATGTAAAAAGAGTTTTTCCATAAAATAGGTTCCTGGTGAGAAGGAAAAGTGATCATGATGAGCAATGCATGATGTGTGGAACAGATAGGTATGAAGTATGAATATTCTTGGTCCAAACAATGCATTGCTAAAAGAGGATAGGTTGGATTTTATGTGAAGGCGTGTGTTCCCCGACTAGTGACGCCTTGATCTCTTTGCCTTTGTAATTTAAATAGTGAGGTGAGCTGCTATTTGATACCAGAAGTAAATGTCAAGGAAATGTAGCAAGTTGGGTATAACCTTTTCATTTTAGAGATTGGGTGCTATAACTTGCATGATGATGCCTAATGCATACATTGTAAGTCCATTGTGGATGATGGTTGAATAGTTTATGATGTTCATGTTTTGGGAAATGTAGTCATGGAGTTGTGATTTTTGTGCATAAAAAGTGAATATCCGGATTAGACTTGATGCTGATAAGTACTAAGAGTTGCAACTGTATTTCATGATGTATCTGAAATAGTCTCTTTGTGGTATTATCCGATATGTGTCAAGATTTTGTAGCATTGTACGATATCTGACATTTTTTAGAATTGATAGTTTGTATACTATTTTGAGACTGTTTCAATCAATTTTCTATGCTATAAGTTGTGATATGTTGTTGATATTAATATAATTCACCTTTATTAAAAAAAAAAAAAAAAAAAAAAAAAAAAAAAAAAAAAAAAAGTTTTGCTCTAAGGTACAAGTTAAGCACATAAAAAAAAAAAAAAAAAAAAAAAAAAAAAAAAAAATTGGCGACAGGTAGCAATGAGCAGTAGCAGTAAGCATTAGTTGCTTGTTTAAAAAACGTGTTTGGTAACGTGGCTGTAGTTGTAATTATAAAATGTAAAATTACGAAAAATGGCATATACTTATGAATGAATGTTATTTTTTAAGGGTAAATTCGTAATATTAAAGTAAAATGCTAGCGGTATATTGGAAAGCTTCTTTAGGAAACATTAAGATTGCAAGCTGTTGAGGTGTTGCTAAACGCTAGCAGCAGTGTTGTCAAACAAGCATAAAGACTGGAACGCTTGTCACTTGTCGCTTACCGCTCTTAAACGCTTTCAAAAAGGTGTTGCTAAACATGACCAGAGACTCACAAAATTACGCTTTTCAAATAAAAGACACGGGTTTATGAGTCTTTTTTCGTGAGTCACTATATAATGTGCTTAACTTATACCCTAAAGCTCAAGTTACAAAAATTCATATCAACAATCCTTGTATCACAAATACATTTATCACTATAAAGTCAAAGTTACCTATCAACTATCAACAATCCTTGTATCACAAATACATTTATCACTATAAAGTCAAAGTTATCTATCAACTATCGACATTGAGTCCTTCCTTCCATCTCTGTGACTAGTATTGCATGATTCTAGGGCCTTGGACAATACTATGTGTCACATTTTGAAAGTTCATTGGATTCTTGCGTAAAGGAAAGTTATATGTGGACCTAGTTTTTTTTATTTTGTAATAATTTGATTTTCGTACTAAATAATCAGTAAAATAGATTATAATAAAGAAAAAAAATAAACACGTATAATGAAGATTTTATCCTCCCCGAATGCACAAATTCAAGTGGATAAAAAAAGGTTTTACTATACATAGAAGTCATTAAAATTTTCAGAAAATGCGCGTAAGATAATAAACTTTAATTTTTGTTCTTTTAGGTTATTTAATTTATAAAACATGACATTTAAGTTAATGAACTTATAAAATTGTATGTACATATAAATGAACTTATAAAACACAACATTTATGTTACATAAATTATCCAAAAATATGCATTAAATCACTCATAGTAACACTAAAATTAAAGAATAGTAATCTAAATGTCAACAATTCTTATGAGTTGAATGAACAAAATGAAAGTTTGTTATAAGCGCGTTTTTTTTTTTTTTTTTTTTTTTATATTTTATAAAAAATCGTGCGTTTGTCTAAAGTATTGCAATATTTGACTCATTTTGTTCGTAATTTGTTTTCATCAATATAATTTTTGTAAAAGAATCATTCGGTATGTGTTAGATATTGTTAAATAAAGTTTGTTATATAAAAAAACAAATTTTTAACTTGTCACATAGTTCATGGGGCATTTTTCTTTTTGTTGCTTTAATACGGAGTATTAGCTTTTCGATACATTGGATTAATAGAATTCCACCTATCAAACCCGAACTTTGCTTTTATGATAATCTAAAAACAAGGCTAAAGAAACGAACCAACACGATTGAGGTTTGTTCGTGTTTGACTGTTCGATAGATTTAGGTTTAACCGGAAAAATGAACTGATATGAACATTTAAAGAAACACGTATGGGTGTTCATGTTTGTTCGTTTAAAAATAGCTTGTTCTTATCGTTCATTAAAACATTATTATAAGCGATTTTTATAATATTTAATTTGTTTACAATATTAGCTAAAAGTCATTAAAGTTTGTTGCATTGATCAAGCTTAATCCATTATTTGTAATAATAAAAATGGACGTAGTATGTGGTTTTTAAACTTAAATAATGGACTCAGTCTTATAGACCTAAACAATAAACAAAAAGTTAATAAATCAACCTTATCATTTTAGCAGTTTTAGTAATCGAGGGGTTTTAATATATTAAGAACTCAAGAAGGTGTCCAAGAAAATACACGACGAACTATATACATACATAAAAGGCGCTAGAAAATCAGGAGCCTTAAATATTTGAGAGCATGAATCTATAGTTTTACACTTGAGTCAACACTCCAATTACAATAAAAAAAATACACAAAAATATCATACTTAAATACAACTATACCTTGATGGTTTGCACCACCAAACCATCTCCAAAACACGAGGAATGTTGGTGCCACCTCGACCACAAGTCGTGCTAATGGCTACTATTACGTCGAGTTTAACATATAAATGTTACCTCTATACATGCTTAATTGCGTTCCATACAGCGAGTATGTTATATCTCAAGGGAAAAAAAATCACTTTCAAGTTTCAATGATACATTTTCCTAAAACTAGTCATCAATGTGTTACAAAGTTTTGTTTTTGCTCTTATTAGAGAAATTACTTTGACTGTTTTATCGAGCAAGGTAAATTATATTAATAAAAAACCTTTCACTTATCTTATCTATTGTTGCATATTTGAATTTTAGACCAAACTTAAACACAATAAGCAATTAAATATCAATTTTCTTAAAATATCATCAAAACGAAGATATTTTCTAAAAATATGAACAGCGAAAATAAACAAATGTAAAAATAATAGGCTGTCATCATATAATAAATCGTAAGAGCTATTTACCCAATTAGTCCTTGTGGTTTATTTCAAATTCTTACCAGTCTTTAATTTTTTTTCTTTTACATGCATGATACTTATAATGAAACCATGTAACACTGTTCGTCCCCTTAAGTGTCCGTTAAATTTCACCTTTGCATGTGCAACACACGTGAGGGTAACTTGGTCCTTGATCCTTTTCACCTTTTTTTCTTAGTTTGATAAGATAGTCGACATAATTTCGTATAATCAACCCAATAAATACAATAAAATAAGAAGTAATTACCGGAATGAACATTGGAGAGGGTGATTTTACGGAAATAAACTTTTTTAAAATGCTTTACCAAAATGATCAAAATATGTCACCATCAACCTTTTCATTTTACATTCGCCCATATCATCGTCCTAAAATCAATAAGGATTCGCCCCAAAATCTCATTTAATTAGCATCGCCCATAAATCATAAGGATACGCCTAAAAAAACATGGGAATAAAAAAACATTTTAAAATGTATAAAAAAAAATCACACTTAAGCTGGATGTAGAACTATCACACAAATGGACCTCCTTGTTGCTTTACAAATACATTGGTTTGAATAAAAAATATTTTAAAATGTTGCATGTCTTTAAGTTGAGTTGTACAGCCTGTCACTAAATGTTGCATGTCTTGGAAATTGGAATTTGCAATGCGAAAGGTCTTCACTGTCACACCCCGCAAAGGCGGAAACTCGAGGTGTAACAAGAAATAAAATCGTCATAACACATGGTAATAACAATAGATAGTACACTAAGTGAAACAACATCAAATGTCATGACGACTCCTGAACAAGCATGGAACTTGTATCGAGGATAGTTGGAACATAACAACATAATCATATAATAACAAAGAGTCTCCCAAAACGGGTAAAAAAAAATATACCAAACAAAGTCATGATATCCAATACTAGAAACAAAGTCTCGAAAGCCATAAAAGTAGTCCATAAAGATAAATGCCTAAGGTCTCTCGCTAAACCATGCAAGTAATCAACTCCTTAAGCAGTCTTATTCTCTTCACCTGAAAATGATACTCGAAAATGTCAACATAATGTTGGTGAGTTCGTAGGTTTAAAGTAAATAAAACTAGGTTGCCATGCATAGGTGTTTAGGACAAGTGTGCATATAATGAAATAGCATAGGGCAAGTATCACAATATGAATCCTCCCAAATAACCATCATCACACTCTTCATCTCCGAAAATGAGTATAACATGCAAGCCTACCCGCTGGAGCTAATACATGAGATAAGATCACACAGATATATGTCAAGTGGAAATGAATCCATGACATGAGATCACACAGATAAGATCACGAAGATAACACTACTAATGCACCTAGCTAGCATAATTATAAGCACACAACTTGTCCACTAAAAATAAGAGATTGAGCACAGCATAAAATAGATTCGAGTATCATTCTCCCCCAAAGAAAACATAAGTAAAATGGGGCCACGAAAACTCACCTCGCAACCAAAAGACAATGCCAAATCCAATGTAGTGAAACACAAATAAAACAAAGAATCCCGGATACTCTTCCTTCAGTGGATCTACACAAATTTGGTATCATGCATTACTTAACAGTCCATTATTAAGTTTATTTTACTTTAAAGTTTTTCTTTAACTAATTTATTAACTTTCTAATTTTAGAAAAAGAAAAAAAAAATAAAGTTATAATTAACTATAAGTAATTTTTATGTTTTTCTTTATTTATGAAACACAGTTAAATTTAGGGTTAATTAATACACACTTAGTCGTTTAGCCACTTTAAAAAAAACACTTTAGACACGATTTGACTAGTTAAGTTAAAACAATTACACTCACATATGCTTACATACACTCGAACATACACATATTCATTCACACTTTAGTCCCCACACACACCTCTCGACACCCTTACTCTCGCCCCCAGTCGACTTCAAAAAGACACCGAGACTAACACTGTTTCAAACATGACCAACTATAACTATACCCACGCACGAAGAATCAAGATAAAAAATCCTATGTCTAACTATATATCTTGGATTTATATAACACACACACACACCCACGTTTAATATCTCTTTTGTTTATTCCATCCCACAACACACACATGCATGTAATACAACCTGACAGCCACATACTCACCCATTCTTTAACTCATGCACGTATCAAACAGAAACACAAACACCACACAACCTTAACAAATAACCAGCCATGCACACAATAAACAGCTCCTTTACACATTTTATATTTACTCCATCTGACCCACATACCCTATTCGACCTATAACTCAATGAGACAAATGAAGAAACTAAATAACCAAATTCCTAACTCTCTGATCACACACTCACACTCATGTTTTATCGACCCATATAATACCACACACACTACACCACACGCAACACACAATTTACAGCCACACTAACCTGGATTTTACGAGCCAAAAGACACAACATATCTTCACATACAATCACACTTAAAACTCACCATCGACTCCATTTTGGACCTGTTTTACATGCACACAAGACTGCCCAGTTCCAAACCTTTTACACTCTATACCATGCACAACATAACCAAACCAAACACATCCAAAATAAACCTATTCGACCCAAATATTATTTGACACACATGCTGGTTTTTAATTCATTTTCATACGCTGGTTCCAGGTTTTCAAACAGGTATTTTACTTACATTCGATTATAAAAAAAAAAAAAAAAAAAAAAAAAAAAAAAAAAAAAACATAGTAAGGTCGAGTAACAATAGATCAGAACCAATCGTAGACAACAGATTCGAAACAACCCATAAACAAGATAACAAATACGTTCCTCTATCATCATTTCATGCGCTACTTTGCATCATTTTATGTGACATTTATATCCTCATTTTAAGTAACATAATAACATTTCATTCATATTCTTTTTTTAAACCGATCCTAGCTTCAGTTTCAGGTTACGAATCATAATATATTATGTGCACATGCCGAGAGAACAAAGAACAAAGGTAGGTCATACCTTTGGGTCGAAAAGATAGACGAACGAAAGACCAAAGAACCCAAACACTAGAAACTTTATTCGAACAAAACAAGAACCCTCGAATAAAACCACACGAACAACCTAACGAATAACCCCGCGATCACACCAAGTTACCACGATCACCCCCGCGATCACACCAAGTATCGCGCTCTAACACCCTTATTTTGAACTATAATCTGCTATCTTTCTTTAGAGGATTTAGGACATTATAGGACGTAGAATGACTGTGCGTGTGAAAGAATTGTTTAGATCAGTATAATGTGAAGAGATGGAGAGGTCATTGTGTTATATAACTATTTTTGTGACCTATTCTCCAACGTGACTTGAGATAAAAACGGGATTACATGGGACTGAGTTTTGGTGAAGTTTTTAAATTGTTAGGTACATTGAACTTGTACTTTACGGATTATAGGTCGGTTTGAAATATGCATGCACACCTATATTGTGCTTAAGATGTGGATAAATATTTAAAATATATATAATTGTAAAATCTAAGCTTAAATTTAGAAGCCTAGTGTATAGAACATGTAGGGTTTATTTCGTAGTATCTTTTGTTCGAACATTTAGGTTCTAGTAGTCTAAAACTCGGATGAATACTAAAGTTACTTTTGAGTACGTTTTATGTTTGTTACGTTAAGGCTTGAAAAGTAAGATGTGACTTAAAGAACTTAGGTATAGATAAATGCTAGATCAGATAGGGATTGACTAACCGAAATGTAAGGGTTCTCACATTCACACCCATGCACTCGCCCAGATAAAATTCACTAATATATATCGCCCAAAAAAATAAAACTCGCCCAGCTATAATAAAAATCATTCGCCCAGACCTTATACGCGTTTAAACTACCTTCCTTGCTCGCCCAGAATTTCATGTCACTCGCCCATGTATCATGTATTCGCCCATGCAACATAATAACATCAGCTTGCCTGGCTTCACAGCTCGCGTAGGCCTCGCCCACCACTTCCCAGCCCTCGCCTAACTTCACAGCTCGCCCATCCCTTGCCCTGCTTGTCAACTCGCCCGGCAATTCGCGTAGCACTCCTTTTATACACGTGTATGGTTAGAAACTAATCTAGTAATGAATCTAACGGATAATATTTAAAAGTTCATTTTAGAAAATTTTGTGTGCGACGTTCATATTTGTAAATGAAACCAGTAAACAGTTCATTTAAGAAATTTGCTCATAAAATAATTTCAAATACCCAACAACCACATCCATTCATCTTCAACAGTCAACACAACATTTATTTATTTATTTTACACCACAACAAGAACAAAAACCCACGACAATTAACTGACCACTAGCCATCACCATTCATCGACAACCAACACTTTTGTCACTTTCAACATCTCAAATCATCTAAGATCTTCAGAGATTTGTGTATTGTTTTCATTATATATAAGAATTGTTTGTTGTGAAAAACTTTAAATCTTGTATGGTTTTCTATGAAATTATTATATATATAGTTTGTGGTAGTATTATTGAAATCTTTTCTGTAAGATGAAGAACAATTATTCGAAGTATGGACGGTGATAATTGGTAAAGATGAAACATCAAATAGAAATAGTGTGTCGTTGCAAAATCGAAAAAAAAAAAAAAAAAAAAAAAAGTTAAATGGAAAAAGTTACCCTCATGTGAGAGGCATGTATGTAAGAGTCATGTGAGCGAGTTAATGGACATAATCACATAATTACCTGATGTTAGAAATAAGAATGAATGGTATGCAAAAGTTTCATTAGACTTGAAGGAGTGGTAGTGAGTTGCTCTGTGAGTGAGTGACTCACGATGGTGACTTCCAAAATAGCAAACTCAACTCACGCTACATTTGTGCTAATTTGGTGAGTTACTCACCATGCTATTAAAGCTGACAAAGTGGGACCCAAACTATTAAGTAATTGTTTTTTTATTTGTATTGTGAGTGTGTGCAAAGTATTTAGTAAGGTATATTTGCATAAAGTGAGTATTTTAATAAAATGTGAATGGAAGATGACCAAAACTGATGTCTGGTGAGTGGGAGTAAGTGAAAGTGAGAGGAGAGAAAAAACTAAGGTGACGCTGAGTGAGTCACCACCAATACTTTCAGCCTTATAAGGCTACTAGGCAAGGCAATCATTTCTTCATTATACACATCAGCACCACGTCAGCTTTCTCTCTCCTCTTACTTCCCTTCACCACTCTTCACCTTTTAGAGGGCAAGGGAAACCATTATCACCTTTGAGGCTTTGACTTCACCTTTAATTAAATACCCATTTTATAAAAATATACCCTACTAAATACCCCACACACACTCACACACAAAATAATTAAAATAAAAAAGGTACACATAGGGCCTAAGTTTTTTGCTTTTACATTTGGTGATGCCTTCACTGAATATTGTTTTGGGTTGTGTGCTTGGATGGTGAAGAATGGTGAAAGGCAAGGGAGTTAATTGGTGATGTGAGCCTATTTGGTGATATGATCACCTCCTTGCCGGGTGGCCTAATGATCGATCATTCATGGAAAAAGAAAACTCGAAGACTATAGTAGCATATGGGCTAAACGAGAAGGACGAACGTGTAATTTATCTAGTATTAAGTTACTACAACAGAAGACAAAAGTAAATAAAGTATTATTACATTGAAGTAAGAGAAGCTTATCCATCAATACCATCAATACCATCATCCATCTCAATCATCGTTATCAAATTAGCTAGCTAGCTCACCTCCACGTAACTCCAACACACCCACTACACCTATTTATACACCTTAAAACACACACATACAAACACACTTTCATTCATTCTCACACACACAAACAAAAAAACAAAAACAAAAATGTTGGCTATATTTCACAAAGCATTTGCACACCCACCAGAAGAACTCAACAGTCCAGCATCAAAACAAGCCTCAAAACACAAACCAAAGCTCCCAACAGAAACCCTAAACGAGTTTTTATCTGTACACCCAACCAACACATTCTCCATGACATTTGGTGAATCTGCTGTTCTTGCTTATGTTAAACCTGAGAACCACATAAGCAACCAACGTTTGTTCACTGCTTTTGATGATATATATTGTTTGTTCATGGGTAGTTTGAACAACTTGTGTTCTCAGATAAAGCAGTATGGCTTGTCGAAGAATACTAATGAAGCCATGTTTGTTATAGAGGCTTATAAGACTTTAAGAGATCGTGGTCCTTATCCTGCTGATCAGGTTATCAAGGATCTTGAAGGGAGTTTTGCTTTTGTTGTTTATGATAGTAAAGCTGGTACTGTTTTTACTGCACTGGTAAGATTTTTAAATGATTTCTTTTCTACTGTTTTTTTAATATATTATCATGTCTTACATTTAAGTGAGTTTTTTATAAAAATTTATTAGGGATCTGATGGTGGAGTGAAGTTGTATTGGGGTATAGCTGCTGATGGATCTGTGGTTATATCTGATGATTTAGAGGTTATAAAAGCTGGTTGTGCCAAGTCATTTGCACCCTTTCCAAAAGGTATTTGTGATTATTAGTATTGTGTGTTTGTTCATTGAGTTTTAATATAAGTTACAGTTTTTAATAAGATTGCTTGTTTATAATTTTATACTTGTTTATGTGATCTAAATGGACCTAAGCTTATAATTAGGTTACAGTTTTAGTAGACAATCCCAAACATTTGTCACATGCTCACATCTTTGGATTTTTGGATGATGACCCATTTCCAAATTCCAATGCTTGGTTTTTTGTTAAAATTTGGTGATTCTGCATCAAGATTTGACCTTTTAGTAGTATTCAATATGTGATTGAATTAAGTTGGTCAGATACAATGGTTTAGAATTTTGTCTACCACTAGTATAGAAAACCATGAGCAGAACAAGCAAGCCCAATGACCCCATTAGATAATGACCCATTTCTAATGCTTTGGGTTTGCATTTGGTGTATCAACATCAATATTTGACCCATTTTGGTACTACTCCGTATATAAATATGCAGGGTGTATGTTTCATAGTGAAGAAGGTTTGATGAGTTTTGAGCACCCAATGAACAAGATCAAGGCAATGCCAAGGGTGGATAGTGAAGGAGTCATGTGTGGGGCTAATTTCAAAGTGGACACTTACTCGAGGGTTAACTCGATCCCTCGTAGAGGTAGCGAAGCCAATTGGACCCAATGGGTCGATAACTGCTGATCTTGATTCTTGATCAGTCTCCAACATCTTATTTTACCTAAGTTTTCAGTTTATTTCCTTGAATGTAAATATTTGTTTTCTTTTTATCTGATGTATGGCCAGGCTTTATGCCTTTAATTATAATAATGCTGTCTTAAACGAGTTCAAATTTAATCGATGTCTTGAAATTGTCATGTGAACTAGAACTGGCACGAACAGTTTATATATCTTTGATGCAATGGTATAGTATGTGTTTCCCGTTTAGTATAAAAGTGCACACGGCAACCTTCACCTTCTTAAAAAATAAAAGTTTTATCCGGTTTAAGTAAGTGCAGCGATAAACCCAAATCCTATTTAGTGGTACGGTGAACACGAATCATAAATATAGTTTGCCCATAGTTGTTTCATTTCCAAAACGACTGCCATTTATTTGTTTGTGTATTTATAGTACGTTGTTTCTATATTGACTTATTGAGTTTGAGTTGCACCAAGATAAATTATTGGGATTCTTGTGGCTGTGGGGTCAAACCAAATGATATACTCGAAGTGATTGGGGTCGTTATTTTTTTGTTCAGCTACCAACTAGACAAGATATGTTTATTCTTCGAAAACATATACATCTACATCTACATCTACATCGAGATCGAGATATAAACAAAATGAAATGTAACTTGACTACATACTGTGCTTGAAAGATGTTTGTGTTGTTTTGACTGCGAATTGACGTTCCTTACGAAATTATTTTAAGGAAAGTTAAAAAGTTAATGCGTGATATTATTTTTGGTTCAGTTTACGAAAAGAACACGCAACTATCTTACTATTATGATGCTGAAGTTTCAAACTTAACATCGCATAAATTTTAGTTTTTGGTTTTGAAATTGCTTCAACTTTTAGGGTGAAGCTTCGTATTATCCAAACCGTATCTGAAATGTCACCATACTTAGTTTTTGGGTTTGAAATTGCTTCACATACTTAGTTTTCTGCCTATAGTGGCTCGATGTTATGTCTTTAAATTCAAATGTTGATGGTATTCTATCACTTGTGCATCTTGAATGCACACTATATCCCAATCATGGTACTTATTATCAATTTGAATTTACGATCTAAATTATTTGTCCCTTTATTATCTTCATGGAGATAAGATAAGTCGGATTTTGATGCATATGAAAAAGGATTAAAGGGTTGATAGAAATACATTGGTTACAACATGCCTTTGAAAAAGCCGAAAAATCTAGTCCACGAATTTAACGCTGTGTTCTCGAGTTATTTCATTAAAAAAAGGAAAGAAATAGAAGTAAAACACTTTCCTCCCATATTTGGGCGGAAATGGAAGTAAAACAAATTCATCCAAATAATACTAACTTTACTTCTAGTTTACTTTCATTTTCTTTAATGAAATAACTCGAGAACACAATGTAGGAGTAAACCTTTTTATTTTCCTTCCCTTTTCTTTTCTTTAACCTTTTCTTTTCTTTAATGAAATAACTCGAGAACCGTAAGTAAAGTAAGTAAAGATAGTTACAATTTTTAACATACTACATGAACAATTTTTGCAATTTACATGATACGGAGTATCTAGATTCACTTCCGGTCACAAACAAACGTTGCCACGTTTTATCTAGAATAACCTTTTACATAGTAGTCGTGTTACAGTATGTCTGTCTCCACTCTCCACTCTCCACGTATGAACACTTGTGCAAAATACCTATTAAAAATCCCACCGTTAATCAGATCATTGTCTCGCAAAATAATCAAAACCCAAATGGCAGACAACGCTCGTTTCTTCCCAAATGAGTTCCCGGATTATGAACCACACTCACCGAATGACTACAACATACTTTCTGACCAACTCAAACAAGCAGCTCTAGACCTTAAACAAACTGTATCTTTTTTTATTCATTTCTTTATTTTTATTTTATTTTATAAGGGGTTAATTCCTTAGCTAAAGTATTTAGTTTTAGTAATAAGATTAAAAACAAGAAGTTATATGTGTGTTTAACATGTTTTGCTATACTAGAACGGTACCCGCGCAACTGCGACTATATTTTTCTTTATTTGATTACACATTTAGTTGTTTTTATGCTTTATAAGTAGAGATGATTAAGCCAAATAATTTTAGTTTGAACAACCAACCTGCTTCCTAACCCTAACCAATTAATTTTGAAATCCTTCCATAATAAGCAAGTAAAAGTCTGAGTTTTAAGTCTTTCTAATTATAGAATTGTCTCAAATACATTATACATTAGTATAGATAGCTCACTTAGTAACTGACTTACTAGTATTTAACTAATCACTAGTTTATTGAGTGTTATTTAAAAGGGTTTAGTAGCTCATAAGTTGATAAGCTAATAGACACAAGCTTTTTGAAATAAGTAGGAAAGAACTTGGTTGGTGTTTGGATTAGCTTATTGGCTTATTGAGATTCGGAAAAGCTGATAAGCTCACTCTTTTCGGTTTGTGGACTTAAATAAGCCACAAGATCAAGTTCATTAGGTAAAGTGAGCTTATCGGCTTTTTCCGAATTTCCATAACACCATAAACTAAGAGGGTGTATGTTTTAAGCTTATATAGCCGGCTCATAGCTTTATATGATTTTTGGCTTATGATTCATAAGCCCATTTTTGTGGCTTATCTTGAAACTTTTCGGCTTATATAAGCTTATCATGACATAATAAGCTTATATAAGCCGAAAAGTTTCAAAATTAGCTGCAAAAAGTGGGCTGATGAAACATAAGCAGCAAATCGTATAAGCAGTAAGCCGGCTATATAAGCTTAAACAAACACCCCCTAAGCTAACCCAAACACCCTCTTTCTCAAATACCCCTATAAATTTGGAACTATGGGAGAAGCTTTATTGGCTTAGCGATAATTCGAATTTCTAGTTAGCACTTTCTTTTTAATTTTGTATTTCATATTTTTGGTTTTGTAGATTGTGAAGGAAACGTGGGGAAACAGTGGCAAAGTGAATGATTACACATTGTATACAGGTGCCTTAGGAACAGCCTTTTTGGTTTTTAAAGCTTATCAGGTTACTCACGACAAGGAAGATCTTGATTTGTGTCAAGAGATTCTTAAAGCTTGTGATTCTGCCTCTCTTGGCTCTAGGTTAGTGTAATTTGTGTTTCTAACTGTGATTGATGCAGAATTTGACACCTTGTAGTCTGTAGAAGCTTTTGATTACATGAAGCCTTAATTTATTCATTATTATATTGAAAAATGAAGGCGCGTTTGACATTGTGATTTGAAAGTGATTATGTGATATGGAATAATTACTTATAGCAAGATGGGCTAAAGAAATAGTGTTTGGATGTGTTTTCTATAAATAATCAGAAACTCAGCTGTTTAATTGTTAGGCCTATTTGGATTATGTAAGAACCTACATGTCTGGACCTTAACAGAATATGATCATCAAATTTGTTTGTTGCAGCGACTTAAAGTATATATTTGACCCTTAGATATTGAAATTATCACAATCAGTTTCACTGTATCCAAACACAAGAAACTGATTATTGGCGACTTGAAAATACAATAATTGGTTAGTTTATTTCAAAGCGCAATGTGTAACACCCCCCTGAGAATACATTTTGCAGCCGCGTGACTTTCCTGTGTGGGCAAGCTGGTGTATATGCTCTCGGTGCTGTCGTGGCCAAACAAAGCAATGATGACTCTTTGTGTGATGAATATCTATCAATATTTAGAAAGGTACTTCCTTTCAGAAAATAAATTTCTTTCGGTTTTCATATTTTCACTATTGTAAATCTGGGGTCAACCTTTTTTTTTTTTTTTTTTTTTTTTGGCAGATAAAACTTCCTAAAGATCTTCCAAACGAGCTATTGTATGGTAGAGCAGGTTACTTATGGGCATGTTTGTTTATAAACAAGAATCTTGGTGAAAACACAATATCTTCTACCCATATGGTAAAGTTAAAACAAAAACTTTAAGTCGTGTTTCTCAGTTAATTCCTGTGCAATGATCACACATTTGATTCTACGTTTTCAGAGAACAATTAAAGATGAAATTATAAAGGCTGGTAGAAAATTGGCCACAAGGGAATGTCCATTGATGTACGAGTGGCATGGTAAAAGGTATTGGGGAGCAGCACATGGACTTGTAGGGATAATGAACGTATTAATGGACATGGTTTTAACCGAAGATGAGATGGAGGATGTTAAAGGTACTCTTCTATACATGATCAAGAATCGATTCCCGAGTGGAAATTATCCTTCAAGTGAAGAAAGTGAATCAGATCGTCTTGTTCATTGGTGTCATGGCGCTCCTGGTGTTGCTCTTACCCTTGCAAAAGCAGCCAAGGTATGAATTGCCTACAATACTCTGCAACATCTAATTTGTCTTCTAATACAAATTGCATAGAGAGGTGCGTACTTTAAGGTGATGTCTTTTTCGGTAACAAACTTCATATCCAACCTTAAAATCCGTAGGACTTCCCAAAATTCTTATTTAAGGTAATCTGACCCGGTTGCGCGGTCAAAAAGGATGATGTGGCAGCTGTCAAGTTGATTCGTTAAGACATGACACTGATGTGGCATTAAAACACAATTAGTTTACAAGCTTAACTTCAGTCAAGATATTTAGAAGTTTAATGTTTTATTATAGGTGAAAACTTTCATACGCTACCTACATAGGAGCCAAGAGTATTCTCTGATATCATTTTTGTATCTCAATATGTAAAAATTTGTTATTGTACTGCATCCCCTGAAAATTGTTATGATAGTCCATACTATGTACCCTGATCAAAAATCTTGAATTGACCACTTGCTCGATAAAGTTCTCGTATGAAATGAAACACACTTTCAACACTTGTTAATTACTTGGATTTTATCAGGTATTTGGTGGTGAGGAATTTCACAAGGCGGCGGTGGAAGCAGGCGAGGTGGTATGGAAACGAGGTTTACTTAAACGAGTTGGAATATGTCATGGAATAAGTGGGAACACTTATGTTTTTCTTGCACTTTATAGATTAACAGGTGACACAAAGTTCTTGTACAGAGCCAAAGCTTTTGCCAGTTTCCTTCATGAAAGAGGTCCGATGCTTTTGTCAGAAGGGAAAATGCATGGAGGTGACAACCCTTTTTCTCTATTTGAAGGCGTTGGAGGAATGGCCTATCTTTTTCTGGACATGATAGATCCGTTAGAGGCTAGATTCCCTGCTTATGAGCTTTGAATAGCGGTTAGTCTTTTGGTTCCCTGAGTGCTTTGTATTCAATGTGTCATGATGTGTGCCATTTCCAGCACTTGTAGTATATCTATTACACGACCACGAATGTTGAATATTAGAATAAGAGATGTAATAGTAAATAGTAATAAATGTAATATTATGAAATGTTTGACTTCGTGGCCTTTCTAAATTTTTTTTGGATGTTAATCGCTAGAATAACAAAATTGACATATTTGTGACGAAGTTAATATAGGAGGGTCATCATTGGAAAAATCCTGATTTTTTAACAAGATCAATTTTTCAAAACTTGCTTATGCATTGATGCTTCAGTTACTGTTTAGACATAACACAGAACCTGAAAGTAAATAAGGACTGGTTTTATTATTGCTTCTGATTCAAACAAACCTAAATATACAATAGAAAACTGCCTTCAGCCATGTCCTAAACTCACATTATCACTCAAATTAATTAACCGTAGAAGGGATCTTTCTTGTTTAAGCCAACCCAGGGATTTTTCTTGTTTAAGCCAACCCGACTAGTTTCTCACTGATCTCCCATACTTTACGAGCCTTGGAGACATCACTAGCTTCTTCTGATAATTCATTCTCAAAAGAAGCCGACTTGTTGTTCCAACTCCAGTAAACTCCGGATTTTGTCAAACTTGGATCACTCACAACCTGGATCACAAAGCAAAACAGTACGTCAATGATACATATGCTGACAAAAGCAGACATTATTGGGTGTTTTTGGAATGGCGCTATTCACAAAAAGAAAATAAATAGTTTGATAACATAAATCCAACACCCTTGTAAGTTTCATAAATTATTATTTTTACCTGAGCAAGTCTCTTGCCGGATTCTTCTTCGGACACATAACCCTTGGTGATGTACTTTTGGAATGGAGGAAATAGGAGTCTGAAAAGGGGAATGTGTTCCCTGAATAATCCTGTTGTTGCAATACAACCGGGGTACAAGGAAGCAAATGTGATTCCAGTTTCTTCGTGGTAACGACGGTGGAATTCTTGCATCATGAGCATGTTGCAGACTTTGCTGTCTTTATATGCTTTTGCACCGTCAAAATCTCCGCCGTCGATCATAGTAGAGCTGTTGAGCCCGTTTAATCCACCCGCTAGACCTCTCATGTCTCCTAGGTTAGCCTTTGGAGGTACATTCCCAGCCAAAGTGTTTGTGTTACCTGTAATGTCATAACATTTTACTTTAGAACCGTAACAAACATTGCACACATACTTGAGGTGGCATATGGAAGTTTAGGGCGGATGTGGGTCAAAATGGGTACTTTTTGGTATGGATCTAGTTGGGTTGACCAGGACACTTTTTGCCCAAATTTTGTGTATTTTATATGAATGATTAGGGTGTCAAACATGATTTACAAAAATATAATTATATTAAAAATGATTAAACTTTTTGAATAAAACGATTTCGGAGGTTTTATGCTCTAAAAATACGTTTTTTTTTTTTTTTTTTTTTTTTTTTTTTTTTTTTTTTTTTTTTTGTGACTTTCGTGCTCTGCCCCATTTTCTTCAAGCCATTATTTGTTTGTTTTACCCATTTAGCCTGTTAGAGATAAAAGAAAACCTGAATCGACCCGTTAATAGGTAAATGGGTAGACTATTGTACCTGTGATTGAGCCAACAATGATGAGTCTTTTTGACGGATAATCTGACTGCTTTACGTCATCAAGCAACAATCTTGCAAGCAAGAAATGACCAAGATGATTAGTCCCAACACTAAGCTCAAATCCATCAGCTGTGTAAGTAGGCTCTTTAGCGGTTGGTAAATAAACCGCAGCATTGCAAACCAACACATCAAGCGATTGACCTGACTGTTTAAAGTTTGCAACAAACTGCCTAACACTGTCAAGCGATGAAAGGTCTAAATGCATCACTGAATAATTCTCTTTCGTCATTCCTGATGATTTTGCAGCTCTTTCCGCCTTTAAAAAGTCTCTGCATGCCATAATCACGTGCCATTTCCCTGATTCCGCTAGAGATTTTGCTGTGGCTAGACCTAAACCCGATGAAGCACCGGTTATGATGACCGTACCCTTTCTTAAAGTTTTCTTTCCATCCGTTGATGCACGGTTTGCAGTGGGAGTTGGGGTGGCTACTGCTTGGGCTCTGAGTACGCCCCTTTGGCTGAATTCCTTCTGCAAGCAAGTCTAAATGTTAAACTGGAAACTTTACACCAAGAACCTAAAATTTGATGGAGTGGAAATAAATGAAAAATTATTTCTCTATGCCGTTTAGCAAACTAAAGCGCAATGTAAATTATTTAACATACCTTCTATTTTTTACCATTTGTACATAGGACTACATTCTATAACAACAGGTAAAAATGGTGACATGTTACTAGTTTTTCCATATTCCTGTGGTAGGGACGGAACCAGGACACAATTTGACCAGGTCCATTTATGAAAATTTATACAAAACGAGGAACACAATTTTACGGACCAGGTGCATTTAGGAAAATTCGAGGTTTTTACAAAAATTAACACTACGCTGCAAAATTACATGGGTGACCCCCAGGACCCACCCTGGTTCCGTCCCTGCCCGTGCGCATGTCACGTCAACATTTTACCTGTTGTGAAGGTTTATTACATACTATGGTAGAATATTGAACTTAGGTACAATAGCAAACAAAACAAATATTTTTTTCTAAGATGCAATGACAAAATGGTGAAAATTTGAAAATAAGTTACTAGTATATTTTAGTATAGTAAACTACTGTAGTAATCTTTAGTAGTACCTTGCTTTTTGAAGATGATGTGAAGTCAACTTTAACATGAGATGATAGTGGTGCTCCAAAGATGCTAGTTTCCTTTAAACATGCCTGCAAATTTACAACATTGTTATGTTATTAAACTACCTTCATTGTTATGAGTTTTAAAACAGAATAAGCAGTTTTAACAAAAAGCAGTTGCTAAACAAACCTCTTTGTGGATGGAGAAAGAAGAGGTAGCTTGAAGGGCCATTGGAGATTAGAGCTTAGGATATGAAGTTGGATACTGTAAATATCTAATAAAGAGTGTTGGATATGAACCTTGATAATGTGATGCTGATATATATACACTTGCAAGTGTTAAGATATCATGTGCTAAAATTAAATTCTTTTGCTATAATTGTTTGTTATTATTACTGGGTTGGATAAGATAATTGATCAATAATAATGGGTGGGTTCCAGTTGATTTTTATGCAACCAATCAGAAATTGGTTTCTAGATTTCCAGCAGATGATGCCACAGTTTAGTTTGAGGAGTATTAAAGATAAGTAAAGTGGGCCTAAAGGTGCACTGCCCAAGAAGCATGTATGCTTTCCAAGAGTTATGGGCTTAGTTAGAATGAGGGTGAAAAGATAAAGATTTGTAGCCTTGTAGGTAATGTCACATGATTTAGGACTCTGGAGGAAATGTTTTGAGGTATGGATATGTAGATGAAAAATACTATATCCACATCAGGTTTACAAAATTTCACCCACTCGCTGACGTGGCAGAGTGCCGATTGGTTGGTTTTCAGTGGGCCACAGAAAACCAACCAATCAGCACTCTGCCACGTCAGCGAGTGGGTGGAATTTTGTAAACTTTATGTGGGTGTAGCACACCTCTATGTAGATTGTAGAAGGACTTAATGGGTAATTAACAAAGTGTCGGAAGTCGAAAAAGATTGCATCTTTGATCACGACCGACGGGTTGCAAATCACGCATGCGGCACAATTTGTACTGTTAGACTAAATGTTTCGGAAATTTTACAGATGATGGACTTGGTCAAACCAGCAAAAAAAAAAAAAAAAAAAAAAAAAAAAAAAAAAAAAAAAAAAAAATTGGCTTAGTTTGGTTTGGCTTGGTTAGTATGCCGCAAGTATTGTCCTTAAAAGTAGGCACTAAGAAACTAAGAATGGATGATTAGAGACCTACCAACATATGCCAGTTTACCAATAAGTGATTTAAGTCTAACTTATTATTAGCACACACGTAAGACAGCGGTTTAGCAAACCGATGAGTTGATCAGACAACTGTTAAATCGGCACAAATTCAATTCCATTTGACTGATTTGTTATGTTAGGCTGAACCATGCACAACTATGCAGAGCTATTCGTCTTGGATGGAGATTCTCTTAAGTTGATTTCAATATGATATATAATGTTGAATTTTATTATGAGACAACATAAATAAATGGGCCCTTGAATTTCATTAAAAGAAAAACATATATATTTACCTTAATTGTAATTGGACCTATCATGTTACTATCAACTTGAAAAGATCTTGCATACAAATTAAGGTTCATTCATTTTCCCGATTTTTTTATTTTATTTATTTTATTTTCTTATTTTTTTATTTTTATTTTTTTGGGGTAAAAGGGGTGGTAAAATATATTAATCACAGAAATCATTAAAGTACAATAGAATGTGACTGAAGTACCACATTAACCTCAAACAATGCTTGAACAACCTCTAATCGCTAGTGACATGCCACAAAGCGATGTTCAATTTTGAAGCCACCTTACGATGCTTTCATGGATTGTATTCGTTGATTCATGGGCAACTGTTAGTTTTGCAGATGTTTCTTTAAGGTCGGGATGGGCAACTGTTAGTTTTGCAGATGTTTCTGTAAGGCCGGGTCGGAAATGTTCAATTTTTAAGCCAACAGAGAGAATCTGATGGGAACTTGTAAAGTGGTGCATCAGAATCTAAATTTAAAAATTGGAAAAAAAAAAAAAAAAAAAAAAAAAAAACAACTATACACCATCCACTTAGCATCGAACGATACATGCACATGATACATGAATGAATTGGCAAAAAAATACAATTAACTCTTTAACTCGAATCTGTTTCTGTTCACCCTGTTAACTCTACATTTTCCTTGCTAAAACCAAAAAATTGTGTACTTTTCCTCATTTTCCTTTTTTTTTTTTTTTTTTTTTTTTTTTTTTTTTTTTTTCCCTCCTCCTGAGGGACTAATTCTTTTTGCACCATATATGCTAATATTACAAATAATGGGAACATCTGTACAAAGTAACCCAATAATAAACCTGCACGACCTTTACCTATATTCGAACTGGCAATCCAAAATTCTGAAATGTTCTGAGTTCACCACGAACACCAGCCGTTACAATAACCATACCCCAGGCTGACTTGTTTGGGCTCGACCCATTTGTAAAATCTGCACTCATGTGTCTACTCTGCTTCTTTGTAGCTGAAACAAGTTTTTCCTCAGGCCATGTTGCAGAAAACCGATCAAAAAAGTAGCCATTACTTGCACTGGAAATGATTCCATGAAATGGGCTGCTGCTAGTGCAACCGGATCCTAATGGGAACCTATCTTTACCATAAACTTGATCTTCAGGTGTCGGAGGATGATTCACTGACAACACGTCGTCTAAGTGGTCCCCACTAGGTGTACTCGATTCTCTAGAAAACCCATCTTGGGAATCACACGAAGTGTCATTCTTACCAGGCCAAGGTATGGCTACTGATACATCTTGACAGTGGAAGTGCTCATATGAGTGAGCAACAGTAATACCTTTCTTTCTACTAGGCCGAGTATCACCTTCATGTTTCCAAACATACACCTGAGAGTCCTCACTAGCACAAACCACATATCTCCCGTTTGCTGTCAAGGCTGCTGAGATTTGCCTGTTCGTGTTGCGAAATCCTATAAGAAAAGGGGGAAAAATTACCTCTATTTTTTAACCAGCATTATGGAGATACTGCCTACCCATAACATGAGAATGATAAAAAATTAGGGAACAAAGAAAAAAAATATGGTCCTTGTGGTTTGCTCAGTATTACAGAATTGGTCCCTTGCCTAATTACCGATACAGACATATGATCCCTAGAAACATAGTTAACTTTATTTGGTCCCTTGCCCTATACCCTCCAAGGACCCAAAAAAATAGTTGCGTGTTTTAGGGACCAAAAGTGAAATTATTTAGTGATTACATACTCAAAAGGATCAAATGTGAAATCTCAGTGTTTCTAAAAAGCATATCCGTATATACTAGTATCGACACGAGACCAATTATGTAACTTTGTGCAAGCGACAGGGACCATTCATGTAAATTAGTTAAACAAAATGTGGTGTAAGCTAAAAATCTGGTAAGTATTACCTTTGAACTTGTGAACCAGGTCAGCACCATCAACAACACGAATTCGTGAATCGGCAGACGTAATGAGCACTTCGGATGCAGTACCTGGAGCAAACTGTAGAGGGATACTGATTATAACATTAAACCAAAAGGCATTCGTAACAATGAAGGCGAGCAGTAGCTAACAAATTCACCTGAAAACCAGTGATCTTTTTATGGCGTGACTTCTTTTTGTTCTGCAAGTTTATCCGACTTTTTTCCTCTAATTTATTTTCTGAAAAATATAGAAAAGTGAATATCTAGCAGAAGGAAACACACAAACAGGAACACATAATGGCAGAAAGATAGATCAGCACATACCAGTTGTGTTATATAAACAGCAGCTCCCCTTGTATGAACCAACTAGTGCAGCCTTCAAGAATCAACAATGAAGTTCAGTCATTCACAAGCAAAACCAGGCATGTACAAATTGTTCAACTTTTCTAGTTGAGTAACATAAATGATGGTTGATTAAATACTGTGGCTCAACCTGACCATCTGGAGCATAGCAAGCAGCGGTGACCATCTCACGCATATCATTCCAATCAACCACTTGATGATCAGGAATGCTCCAAATGCGAACTTTAGCATCAAGTGATCCACTGATGAAGTATCTATCGTCAACAGGATTGAACTGAATGCAAGTCACTGTATTTTAAAAAGTCCAGATAAAGATACCTAGCAATGATAAATTTGCAAATATTCCATATTCATTGTGAGAATTGATTTCCTTGAGTTTTCTTACCATAGTCATTGTGAGAAAATTTCTTCAAACATGACTGGCTAGACAAGTCCCACAACCGCACCGTTTTATCCATCGAGGATGAGAGCAAATGCTGAAAATAAAATAGTCTGCCAATAAGAAGTTTTCGTATATGTGTTGATTCGCCTCAAAATCATGTAAGTGCAAATATGGTATAACGAACTGAGTGCCATGTACGCATGCAAATGTGTGGGACAAGTATGCACTAAAGTAACTATATTCTTACATAAATAAAACAAGTATAACGAATTACAGATAACTATTTGTAAGTCGATATCAATATTAAAGTCAAAGAACAGTAAACTTTTTTATAAATCGTTACAGCGATGATGATTCCCTTTCTTACTTATCGATCAAAAAACATATCAGCCACTTTCTTAAAAACGGTAAAACAAATTTATTCCACCATTGCTCAAACTTGATTTGCTATGTGAAGGATGCAAGTCACTCTGGTTTATTTACTTCAACCATGTAGCATTTAACACTGAATATTAAAAAAAAAATGCAGCTGTTACAAAATTGCTAATGAATAACTTAAACAGCGCAGTTCTAATGTGTAAGGAAGTTTAATGCAACTGCACATGTCACTCAGATCCAGGGAACTCACATGAAACCAAATCATGGTATGAATAACAGAATAAGTTCAATGCCTTTCTATAAAAAAACAGAATCAGTTGAACAAGGCTATTTAACTCTTCTAAATCTTAAACGCATTTCCGGTCTCTCTACTTAACGGTACTTTCCTAACAAGAGAATAAGACTACTTAAATTTTAAATATATTAAAACCATAAAGATAACCTCATGAACCCTCACTCATAGATGATGGAGAAGTTGATTCAAATACAGGAAATAATCACATATGTTAGAACTCTTGACATGTTAAAACTTATGTACCATACACACTCGAATAGACTCCTAAATTAGCTGTCAATGATGAAAAATTGGTCTGCGGACATATGATTATGGATGTCTCATAAGTCAAACCAGATACAGTATTTCCTACTTTGGGTGTTTAAATTCACCCTTAACTTTCAGCCATGCACAACTATTTATTATCATATAATTTGACTCGATACTTCACCTGATATCATAAATATACTTAACCTTCCTTGTATCTTAATCTATGCTTCTATACTATAGAACATTTAAGTTGTGATCCCAATCCAACTTCAAGACCGCGACATCAACTGATCACAACTCACAAGCCTCCAATTTAAAATATGTTCCCTCTCTTTTTAACTATATCTTACACAAACACACTCCACTAAAAATTATTAAAAATAAAACCTTCGTCCACCACAAGAAACTGCAAATAGTAAAACTAAAAACCAACTATTTACCGCAGCCGCTTTGCCAGATACTATGCTAGTTTTATTTGAGTATAAAAGTAGTCCATAGCTTTTAGATGGAGGGGTATTTTGGAAACTTCACCTTTCCTTACTGTGTGTGATACCAGTTGTTATGGGACAAGATGATGCATGGTAATCGTCCAAAGTGCAAACAGTCACACTGCTTCTAGTTAACGGTGGATTAACATCTACTCTGCCCGCTCTACTCCATCCATCTTGAAAAGCATCAACTTTTGCTGGCTATGAAATAATCAAACCAGATGCAATTTAAAATTTCAGTGAAATCCTACTTCTTAGTTAAGCTTCATAAAGTTGCCAAGTGCAATCTTCTATCTCGTCCAATCCTAACAGGAGTTTGAATCTCAAAAAGAGCAAATATCTCCTTGCAAATTATATTTACTCCAGTAACTATGTCACTTGCTCAGTTGCTCCTTAAATGACAATAAAGCACTTCTTAAACTAGAAGATTGTCATATTAGCAGACAAGTGGTCGAAAAGATAACACACACAAACAACATTTCCACCCTTGCAAATAATATCTACTCCGGTAACTAGGTCCTTTACTCCTCAAGTGAAAATAACACACTTCTTAAACTACTAGATTATATCATTATTAGTGATACAAGTCAAAATAGTCAAACAAGTCAAAAATGCTGGGCACGTGATTTCCCCTGTTTAGTTAGTTACCATTTTGGGCGGGAAAATCCGTTGTGTTTAGTTTTAGCTTATAAATAGTAGTTATTGTCATCAGTGCTAATCATGCAAGATTTGTAACAAACTCATTTCTCTCTGTAACACAATCATTCAATAAATCATCATTTCCCATTTATCTTCAATTTTTATTTCTTGTTAATGAGATTCGGGATAAATAGGGGCTAATTCTTCAATTCATTTCGGATTCTGGAATTAGATCACATCAATTAGCTGACATGTAAATAAACAACATAACACACACAGCCAACATAGGATTCTATCATGGTCTGATGAAAAAAGAAATGAAAGTAACACATATTAGCTGATGAGTGGAAGCACCAAGATTATCTCTCTAGTCTCCATGCAAATGAAGGAGATATACAGTTTGATTAGGATTTAAAAAGAACAGGGTGGCACTTTAGAGTTTAGACCCTTAAATAGCTGTAACAGTGTAACATACTAACACTTAACTCGCCTAACCAGTTCAATTCATTGCTTATCTTCATTTCATGAGTCTAGCCCCCTATATACACAAACAGTGTCACTATAATGTACGTTTTCAGCCTGATGGAAGGGGGGCATGCGCATTTAAACAAGAACTAACACATCAATAACCTAAGTGGTCATAAAGAATAGAAAATTCTCTATGGCCCACTACTTTGTGAAGATACTCACGCTCTTCGAACTTGTATCGCTGTATCTTTGAATGGCCTTGTTAAGGATATCTAGATAATTTTCAAAAATCCCTTGCTCTTTAGTTCTTAAGCATTATGCAACACTAAAAAACAAAAGATAGTAAGACTATATATATAGCTTCATACGAGACACATATCTATGGTATTCTAACACTAAAAGACCTGCCATTTACACACACACAAAAAACACGAAACACGAAATGTAACTCAATCAACCATTGGTAACTAACCTGTGATTTGGACCAGGACAGGTCAAGAACATCGGCCTCATGTCCTATGAATGTACAGACAGGTTTTTCCGAAAGTGCAAAGATGGTCTCGGGCACTACAATATGCTCCAAACTTGTAGACTTTCGGCTTATCGACAACCTTCCTCTTCTCTTCTTTTCAGGTACTGTATCCAAATTAGGCGACCCCAACCCAAGTTCAGGTGAACCACTGGATAACAATAACACATTCAGATTCACGTCTTCCTGCTTATCAAACAAAAGATCACCTTTTCGATCCGACGACCCAACTTGCCAAATATGAATGAGACGGTCCTCACCCGCACTAGCGAGATATTTTCCATCCAAACTAAACTTAATAGTCCAGATCGTCCCTTTATGAGCATGTATTTCCTGGCTTTTATACAAAGCCGAAAGATCCTTACACGACTTCCCATACTGTCTGACCCGCACTCGCTCAGGACCATGAAACGCAACATCCTGACTATCATCCGTAGCAGAACTCGACCTTCTCCCACCTCTCTCCGAAGACGTATCCCTCTCGTCACTACTCCGTCTCTCCTTAAACCCCGCAACCGAACTCGCTACATTCTTAATACTCTTAAACCACCCGGTTTTCTTCTTCACCGTAGATCCATTCCCATTCCCATTCCCACTATCCTCACCCCGTAAACCCTCATTACCCCCACAAGCCGCCGCCTCCACATTCTCCCGTCTCATCAACTCCTGAACAATCGGCGAACGTCCAACACACATCTCAAACTCCTCCATCGTTAACCTCCTCCCCGTCTCAACTTCCTTCACCTTCCCACACATCCCGTCTTCCCTCACCTCGTCCACCACAAACTCCTTCCCGTTATCTAAATTCCTAATCGTCAACACCGCTTCCTCATTGTCATTACTATTACTCACACTACTATCCGCAATAGGCACAATTTCTCTACTAACATCATCACATTCCTTATTCCTAACCTCATGATCAGCTGATTTTGACCGAATTATACTATAATTAGCCTCTACGGACGTTTTACGGCGCGAAAACGCCAAATCTCGCCCGAGGCCCATCCTACGCAACAACCGCAACCGTCTCTCGTCAACGGAAGACGGGGACGATATCCAAACATCATAATTATTAACAAGACCAATAGGAAACTTAGGTACAGCTAAAGAGCGTAGTGTGTTATAATAGTCACCTGTGCTGACGTCATCATTAGTGTAATTGATATTATCTTCAATTTCGGAACAGGAAGAAGAAGAGGAGCAGGTGGTGGAGGAGAGTAAGCGATCATAAGAGTCGTGAAATAATAAGTCGTCGTGTTCGGGTTCGGGTTCGGGTTCGGGTGGGTGGGTTGTGGTCATGGTACGGGCATTCTCATCGGGGAATGAAAATGAAAATGCCCGGATGGATGGATGGATGGATCCGATCTGTTAGTTAGTTAGTTAGGGTTTGTTGGATCTGTTTTAGGGTGGAGGAGGGGGGGTGTTTGACGGTGTAATAACTGATAACTGTGTGTGTTTGTGTGTGTGTTTTTTTTTGTTTTTAGAGAGAGAGAGAGAGAGAGATTGGGTTTTTTGTTTGGTTTGGTCTGAGTGTGTCACTGTGTGTGTTTTGTTACAAAATCTATACTGTAACGTTTTTATGAAATGTAATAAAAGGGAAATGGATAAATTACTATTTCAGAGGTGACTTATTTATCCGTCTTGTTTTATCTAATTGTGATATTAACCTAAGATTTATTATGGAAACTTAAATTCATGTATTTTTTATTTTTTTTTCTTTTTTTTTTTGTCTTTTTGTCTTCCTTATTTATTCACTTTTTTTAAACATTCTTTTTCTTTGATTTTTTTTAATCACGTTTTCTTGGATCAATTTTTTTTTAATATATAAATTCACGTTTTTTTTTTCACTTTATTACGTTTTTGTCTGTTATCACATGTTTATATACGTTTTCAGACATTTTTAACAGTTTTCATACGTTTTCGTCTGTATCAGACGTTTTTATACGTTTTTGTCCGTTTTGTACGTTTTCGTATGTTTTCAAACGTTTTCGTCCGTTTTATACGTTTTCGTCCGTTTTTGTCCGTTTTCATTTATATACGTTTTCATCTATTGTTGTCTGTTTTTATACGATTTTGACCGTTTTTATACGTTTCATCCGTTTTCATACGTTTTCGTCCATTTTTTTACCTTTTCGGACGTTTTTTTACGTTTCGTCTGTTTTCAGACGTTTTCGTCTACTTTTATACTTTTTCGTCCATTTTTTTACGTTTTCCTTTGTTTTTTGTCCGTTTTCATACGTTTTTATATGCTTTTGTCCGTTTTTATACGTTTTCGTCCATTTTTATACGCTTTTTGTCTGTTTTCATACGTTTTCAGCCGTTTTCATTCATTTTTATACATCTTTGTCCGTTTTTAAACGTCTTCATCCGTTTTCATATGTATTCGTCCATTTTATTACGTTTTCGTCTATTTTCATATGTTTTCCTTTATTTTTAAATGTTTTCGGCCATTTTCAGAGGTTTTCATACGTTTCTGAATATCAAAAGTATTATTCTTTGATACTCAGAATATCACAAATGATATTCTGAATATCACAAGTGATTTTCAACTAATGTTTTGTAACATGAACATCACTTGTAATATTCAATCACAAGTGATATTCAGAAAATCACAAGTGATATTCAGAAAATCAGAAGTGATATTCAAAAAATCATAACTGATATTCTAAATATCACAAGTGATATTCTGAATATCACAGAATATCACTTGTGATATTCATAATATCACGTGTGATTTTCATGTTATAAAGCATTAATTAAAAATCACTTGTTATATTTAGAATATCACAAGTGATATTCTAAATATTACAAATAATAATCTGAATATCACAAGTGATTTTCAACTAATATTTTGTAACATGAAAATCACTTGTGATATTCGGAATATCACAAGTGATATTCAGAAAATTACAAGTAATATTAAGAATATCACAAGTGATTTTCACGTTTTTTTTTAATTCGCGTTTTTTTCACTTTCATACGTTTTTAGAAAATCACGTGTGATTTTCATGTTATAAAGCATTAATTGAAAATCACTTGTTATATTTAGAATATCACAAGTGATATTCTGAATATTACAAAGTGTGATTTTCATGTTATAAAGCATTAATTGAAAATCACTTGTTATATTTAGAATATCACAAGTGATATTCTGAATATTACAAATAATATTCTGAATATCACAAGTGATTTTCAACTAATGTTTTGTAACATGAAAATCACTTGTGATATTATGAATATCACAAGTGATATTCAGAAAATTACAAGTAATATTCAGAATATCACAAGTGATTTTCATGTTTTTTTTAATTCGCATTTTTTTCACTTTCATACATTTTCGTTTATTTTCATACGTTTTCGTACGTTTTTATATGTTTCTGAATATCACAATTGATATTCTTAATATCACAAGTGATATTTTGAATATCACAGAAAATCACTTGTGATATTAAGAATATCAATTGTGATATTCAGAAACGTATAAAAACTAACAAAAACATAAGAAAAAGAACGAATACGTATGAAAGCATAAAAACACGCCTGAAAACGGATGAAAACGTATGAAAAATTGATGAAATTGGACGAAAACGTATAAAAACTGCCAAAATCGTATAAAAACTGTTGAAAACGTATGAAAACAGACGAAAACATTTGAAAACAGACAAAAGTACATAAAAACGGACGAAAACGTTTATGAACTTATGAAAACGATAAAAACGGATAAAAAACCATATAAAAACAGACGAAAACGTCAAAAAAAGTGCGAAATGTAAAAAAAAACAGACGAAAACATATAAAACGGATAAAAAAGTCTGAAAACATATAAAAACTACCGAAAATGTATGAAAATGGCCAAAAACGTTTGAAAAAGGACAAAAATGTACAAAAATGGACAAAAACGTCTGAGTATCACAGAATATCACTTGTGATATTCAGAAACGTATGAAAACGTCTAAAAATGGCATAAAAAATTTAAAAATAGACGAAAACCTATGTAAATGGACGAAAACGTAAGAAAACAGGCGAATATGTAGGAAAAACGGATGAAAACATCTGAACATGTATAAAAACGGACAAAACGTCTGAAAATGGACGAAAACAGAAGAAAACGCGTGAAAATAGACGAAAACAATGTAAACATATGAAAACGGACAAAATCGTGTAAAAACGGACGAAAACGTATATAAACGTATGAAAACGTATAAAAACGGACGAAAATGACTGAAAACGTATATAAACAGATGAAAACGTATAAAAGCGGTTGAAAACGGACAAAAATCGAAGGAAAAAAATGTGAATTAAAAAAAAAGAAAGAAAAAAGAAAAATAGAAGATTGAAAAAAAATACAACAAAAAAAGAAACAAAAAAAATAGAAAACAAAAGAAATAGAAAACAAAAAAGAAACAATGAAAAGAAAAAAAAAACAATGCACAGTAAAAAGACAAAAAAAAAAAGAAAGAAAAAAAATGAAAGAAAGAAATAAAGAAAAATGAATAATCAAAAAAGACAAAAAGACAAAAAAAAAAAAGGACAAAAAAACATGTACTTAGGTTAATCCACACCATTAGATCAATTTAGATGGATGGTGGTGATTTGTCCTTAATATGTAACAAAAAACTAGTCTCTAAATGAACTTTTCTCTACTATTTTATTGTTCTCAAATGAATTTTAATCTTAGAAATAATTACTTTATTCGGCTCAAATTATAAGTATATTTTAAATTGCACAAAGTTTAAAAAATTCATATTAACTACATTTTCACTAATTAAATATCATTTTCACACATTAGGCGCCGGCTGCTCAACAACAATATAATGTTTGAATATGTTTCGCAGTATACATATGGAAAACTATTTATTTGTTGTAGAATTACAAATTCATTTACAGGCTTTTTAGTTTTAATATGATGATGATGAAAAAAAAAAAAATAAAAAAAAATAATAATTTTAATTCAAAAGTTGAATATCCATTGGTAGGTAGTTTCAGGGCTAAGCGAGCCAGAAGTGATCCAAGCTATAAGTGAGCCGAAGTTCGTAGGCTAAGTGAACAGGGAGCAATAGTTGATCAAAAAACGTATCTTATCAAATATACTTTGTGTTATATTAAAATAAATATAAACAGTTTGTATAATACGTTAAACTTTTTATGCTTCTGAGCAGAAAAACAAATAAAAAGAATTATCAAACACCTTTTAAGCGACTAACATAATATATCAAAGCGATACTCAACATTTTTAGAACACAAAGGAGTTAATTCAATTCATTGTACAAAACCTCTAATGAATTATTCTATTGCAGTCGACAAGAATAATAACTAGTGCCGTCTTTAAGTTTACGAAATCCCTAGCAGAATTCGGTTTAATAACAAAAACGAAGTCTAAAATTATTAGTTAATAATTTACTAAACAAATAAAATGAGAAACAATCGTTTCAAAGTGTTTCGGCTAACATATTTCGAAACAACTTCTCAAATCAAATACTTGTAGTCACTATTATAGATATATGTGCATATCATAAAAATTGAGGACTTTATAATTTGAAAGTCATGTACGATAAATTAAACTTCTCGCACATTTTTATATACGGTTCTATAATAACAAAAAAAATAGCGATTCCTAATCTAGTTGAAAGTCATGTACGATAAATTAAACGTCTAGCACATTTTTATAGGTGTCGTTTGTTTTTTTCAGAGCTTTTACCTCTTCATCTGCAAACCATGTCTGCAGAAGAAGAGGTGCACATAAGCTCTTCATCTACAAGAAGAAGACCGTTTGTTTTTGTGTTATTGAAGTACTTTTTTTTTTTTTTTTCTTTTTTTCACTAGTATTTTTTGTGCTATTAAAATACTTTTTTTTCCTTTCCTTTTTCTTTTTCACTAGTTTATTTTTACGTTTTCGTCATTTTTTTTACGTTTTGGTACGTTTTTATGTTTTTTACGTTTTCGACCGTTATTTTACGAATGAAAACGTAGAAAAAAAAGACGAAAACGTAGAAAAAAAAGACGAAAACGTAAAAGAATAAGGCGAAAACGTAAAAAAATTGACGAAAAAGTTAAAAAATGCGAAAACATAAAAAAATGGCCAAAACGTAAAAAAACGGGCGAAAACGTAAAAAAATGAACGAAAACGGGCGAAAACGTAAAAAAAACAGGAGAAAACATAAAAAAATGGAGAAAACGTAAAAAAACAGACGAAAACGTAAAAAAACGGACGAAAACGTAAAAAAATGAACGAAAACGTAAAAAAACTGGCGAAAACATAAAAAAACGGACGAAAACGTAAAAAAAGGGAGAAAACGTAAAAAAACCGGACGAAAAAGTAAAAAACGGACGAAAACGTAAAAAAACGAATGAAAACGTAAAAAAATGGGCGAAAACGTAAAAAAACGGGTGAAAACGTAAAAAACGGACGAAAACGTAAAAAACGGGCGAAAATGTAAAAATTCGGACGAAAACGTAAAAATTCGGTCGAAAACGTATAAAACTGTCGAAAACGTAAAAAAACTGACGAAAACGTAAAAAAACAAACGAAAACGTATAAGAATGGATATTGAGAAAGAGATGTAAGGTTTGTGAAAGAAAAGGCAAGAAGTGAAAGAAGAGGTAAGAAGTGAAAGGTCTGAAATTTAGAAGAGGAAAGAAGTGAAAAGAAGCACTTATGTCTGCAAAAAAACAAACAAAAACCTCTGCCCTCCTGCAGACAAAAGAAGTGAAAAGAGAAAAAAAGTGCTTATTGTGAAAAAACAAACGACACCTAAATATACAGTGTTGTCATCTACGATAACATAAGTATTTATTTTTGCATTTGAAGAATGAAAATGTCGTTCTGTTCGATGATATATTATATATATATCTAAAACCCAGGATTTTGGGTGCTTCAAAATGTTGTACGGTACAGTTGGAATAACAGTAAACGACGCTCCGACGGGTTGTACAATACTGTTTCGGACACTGTTCCCGTGAAAAAAAAAAAAAAAGTATCTCCTCCTCACAAATACACACATTATATTATTACATTTATTTATTATTCTAAACATAAAATAAAATTTTCATATTATTTTGAAATAATAAAAATATATACGAAATTCAAAAATTAAAAACAAAAGATATAAAGGGTTTTGGGTGATAATTTTACCGAGCAAACAACTAGAAAAATAGTGGGAAAGTGGTGGAAAAATGGTGGAGTCGTAGTGGTGTTATGGTGGTCGACAGTGGTGGTTCAAAAGGGGTGTTCGGGTGAGTTTTGTGACGATCGGTCCGTACTTCCGGAACGTACACGACACGATCTACAAGATGGTGGAAGAAAATATTTTTGGCCGGAATATTTTCCGGTGGCCGGAGGCCGGCGGTGGAGGTGGTCGGCGGTGTGGGAGAAGAGAGAAAGAGTTAAAAGTGTATGTGTGTGTTTATTTGTTTGTGTTATATGAAAAAAAAAAATAAGTAAATAATATTAATAATAATAATAGTTAGTGGGGGAGGGGGGTAAAGTGATAATGTGGGAAGTTTAGGGGGCGTCGGTCAAAAGAAAGGGAGGGGGTTTGTGTCAACGAGCTAAACTTGGTCCAAAAACGATTCGGAAGCCAAACGACATAACTAACGGACTCGAAAAATTACGAAACTTGCGCCATTGTTCTCAAAATTGATTTTTCCATAAAACTAAGTACAAACTTCAATATTTTTCCCGAATCGCGTTTTTATTTATAAATTTGGCAAATGCAATACGGCCATTTCCCGGAACAGTGGTATCTTTTTCCGGCAAGAGAGTGGCGGCTACAGCAGTGGCACTACAAAAAAAAAAAAAAAAAAAAAAAAAAAAAAAAAAAAAAAAAAACGTTAGATCTAAAAAACCAAACAGGAATGCAGGAATGGATTTAAAATAAAAACATATAGATTTAAAAAAAATAATACTCGGTGAGTCACCAACTCGGACCAAGTCACGGATAAAAAAAATAAATCCGCACGTTTTTTATATTATAAAAATGGTTTTATAGAAAGATTTGTTATAGAATCGCTTTTATTAAAAGTTTATTAAATAAGAGTTTTGGTAAAACAATAAAATCAGCTAAAAGGAAATCACTTGGGGTGTTACCATGTATAAAGCAGGTGATGGTGACCTTGCGACGGGGTAGCAAAAAAAAAACAAAAAATATATATAAAATAACAAATAAACGATTAGAAACAAAACGAAAAAGGGAGTGGGGAAGAGCGGAAAATGCCCTGCAGCAATGCGCAGGCAACCCCGCTCGTTTTATCTAAATGTCGGCAATGGTAATACACACTTTCAAATGAAAGCTTAGTACGTTCCTACCAAATTATGTTTTGTTAAATTCAACAAGACAATGGTGCTTTGTGCTCAATATTGTTTTGTCATTGTCTCGATAATTTCGTTTCTTATCATAATACGGCCAAAATGAATATGACTTAAAAGTTAAAACAATCATCATTCATAATTCATCATTTTTGTTATAAATTGACATATGTCTCATGTTCCGTAAGTCTTTCCATATGCATCACTTTCTTTGAAAATGAGATTACATAGTTTTTACACATATAATTACTTTTACAATTTTTTTATTTCTTTTTAAAACATTGATTATAGAACAAATAAAAATTCTAGATTTAATTTAAAGGGGAAGACGATGAACATGTATTAGACATTCGACTTCGAGTTTTAGGTAACAATTGTTTTTTATCTTTTGGCCGAGGCGACGACTAAACCATGAGATTTGAACCCACTAACACATAAAATCAAATTTGGTAAAGCCCTTATTTTTAAAAAGGTTGGTATTGTCATTTTAAATTATTTATAACTAACAAAAATTAAACTTGAAATCTCACACATTTTAATCTAATAGTCACAAATGTTGCCACTAAGCCACCTTAGACTTGTTCAAACAAGAGGTTGCAATATGAACTATGCATCTGATGCTTCAAATGAAAAACTCTAGAAAGAATATTGTGGTTTTATTTTTGTCATATTTATTTGAAAATTCAACTCTCTTGAGATAAAGTTATTATACGAGAATTTATTTGCATCAATGTTTAGGACACATCAATCACTACGTTATATAGTTGTAGTATATTTATATCTTATTTTGAGCTTATACGCAAATGTGTATGAACGGGTGGAGGTACCCGCGCGTTGCTGCGGAAATGCCGTGCTATTTTTTTTTTCACACCTTAGGGCTCAGGGACTAAATTGCAAAAGACTACTCTTGCTTCCACTGTGGCACTCTAAATGAATTTTGTTAATGGATTTTCCAAATTTTGTCAAAAATGTATCTTCATGAAAATTTTTAATAATCAAAATATCATTTGTCAAATATTACAAAAAAAAAAAAAAAAAAAAAAAAGTTGTTACAGTAGCATTGCTACAGTACGCTACAGTGCCACAGTACATTGCTACAGTACCTTAATATCAAAATGTATGTTACTGTAGCCACTCACAAAAAGTACTGTAGCAGAAGAGGGAATAGCACATTCACGCTAATTGTAATATAGTATAATAAGAAAAGTGTTTTGCTAATCTATGCCTACTAGGCAAAGAATTAGCTTTATATATAAGGAATGTAAGAGTTAATTAATATCAAAATGATGATTAATTACGATAATTTTATAGATGAATAAATGTTTATTAAATGTATTTTTTGATTTAAAATGAAATTTTATCTTTATTAATTGCGCTCTATTATTTGCCCAGTGGACAGAGATTAGCAAAACCCATAAAAAAATTATGTGCAAATCATTTATCATTTATATATCATCTATACTACTTATAATTGAGGAAGAACTCTCTCTCCAAAAAATTCAGATGTACACAAAATTATGCATGGTTTACAACACTTTAAAGCAAGCAATTTTCATAATTACAACAATCAAAGCATTGTGTACAACAAAAACTAGCATGAATCGAAATTCAGGCCACTTTCCTTAGAATTCTACATTAATAGCATTAAAAACACCCCTACAACTAATATTACAATTATTTAAACACAATGTACAACCCTCATTCTACATTAATAGCATTAAAAACACTCCTACACCCCATATTATGATCATTTAAACACAATGTATAACCCTCATTCTACGTTAATAGCATTAAAAACATCCCTACACCCAATATAACAATCATTTAAACACAATGTACAACACTCATTCTACATTAATAGCATTAAAAACACCCCTACATCCAATATTACAATCATTTAAACACAATGTACAACCTTCCATCTTAACGTAGACATGAACCTGTGACCAAGACTCGACTCAATAAAACTCGACTCGATTCACAAAGCTGTGACCAAGCAAATTTAGGTGTCGGAATGACATCTCGTGACATTTTTATTAATTCCATTGAAAATTTTTATTTCAGGATACCCGCCGCTGCAACGCGCGGGTACCCTGCTAGTTTGTATATAACTGTCTTTGGACAAGATGACAACTATAACATTTTCGTTACATTATCTTGTCTAGGCAACCAACAATTGTCTTAAACAACTGAGATTGAATGGTATCTTGTTAAGTTATAGGTTTCATACACCTTTGTGTTTAACGTCGGAGCCAGGATTTTGAGTTAGGGGGCCAAACTTTTTTAACGATAACAATAACGACTAACGACAAACATTGATATATCTTATACAGAAACCGAAAGTGTTATCACCAAAAGTAAACAATAATACACAACAATTTTTGCTTACTTGTTTTTCACTCGTACACAATTTCATATCAGTAAAATGACTCTCAGTCTACTAATTTGTATACCAAAGTTATTGTAATTTAAAAAGAACGTGGAAAATAAATTTGAGACGCACAAAGTAGCTATGAAATACATGTTAGAAATGAACTCAATGTTATCTTCCAAAAATTCAATTTGATACTTACTGATTCTGAAATCTCTAAAATAAGACATGCTAGAAAGTGAACACCATACCACAATATGCCTATTTAATAGATTGAAGAATTAAAAAGAAACGACGTTAAAGTATAACTTGTTAATACAAATATCGCCTAAAAACGTTATTTATATTTTATGATCTTTGCTAAGTTTTGTTAATGACAAAGTATGAAGTTTAACTATAAGTAAATCATCACTTTAAGTGTTTAAGCATTGTTTAACTAAGGTTTACATTTTCTTTTAAACAAAACATTGTTTTTATTTCTTAAATTAGAAAGTGTCTTGTCACATCACATTTATTTATTAAAATAGTAATGTCACATCACATTTAGGGCAAGCTTTGTCCATATACATTTATGGTAAGAAAGAGTGTTTGACTAACCTTATGCTTGCTTACAAGTCTTGTGTTTGACTAGAAGTAATGTGATGTGACCTTGTTTGGTTTGGAAGATTTATTGCAAAAATTAATTGCAGCCCTGGCGGTACCCTGGGGATACACGGGCGAAACCCTTCTGAGGGGTCCGCCTGATCCGCCAGACCTGCAGAATGGTTTGCTATAAATACCAAACCATTTGTTAGTTTTGAGCCACCCCTTTAGGACATTATTTCACATACTCTCTCAACTAACTCAGTAACATTTTGATTTGTGTGATTCTCTTATGTAGCAAGGGATTTCACAAGATCATTCAAGAAGTTACAAGCTTCAACTCTAAAGTTGCAAGTCTTGGTAGCTTGGTCATGTATAAGCTTTGGTAGTTTATACTTCATTTGTGTCATGTATGTAGAAGTAAGTGGTTAGTATTTTAGGCCTCAAAATACGTAGTGTGTCGGGAGTTGTTGTACCCTTGTAAAAGAACTAACGGGAGTAGTTGTACCCTTGGTAAAGAACTCTACATCTAGCTTAGTGTCGGTAAAAGTGTAAGCGACGATGGGAGTGGTTGTACCCGTGTAAAAGAACTCGACATCTAGCTTAGTGTCGGTAAAAGTGTAAGCGACGTTGTAAAGGTTTTCTCCGCCGGTGAAAGGAGCTTGTTGATTAGTGCTTATAACTCTCGAGTTGGAAACTCGGGGCGTGGATGTAGGGCAAGGAAAAAGAGTCCTTGTAGCCGAACCACGATAAACAATCGTGTTGTGGTTTGATCGTTTCTTTCTTTATCTTTGCTTATCACATGTTGTTCTTTAGTTAGAATAGCTAGTCACATATAAAGCTTTTCAAAGAACTAAACAAGTAAAGATGTGTTTATATCTTCAAACAAAAGTAAAGCTTTTCAAAGAACTAAACAAGCAAAGTTAGGATCATCACATGCAAAGCTTTTCAAAGTATGAAACTAGTAAAGTTAGAATTGCTATTCACATGAAAAGCTTTTCAAAGAATCAAACATATAACATTGTGTTTATATCTTTAAGCAATCGTAAAAGTGTTTAAAGATATTCAAGTTAAATATGACATTAAAAAGCGGTAAACTATTCAACCCCCTTCTAGTTTTCCACAATTGGCATCAGGAGCTACGTTACTCAAGATCTTTAAAATAGAATGTATTTTAAAACTTGGATTGATCCATGGATTTTGAAAATCTCAAAGAAGGGCAACCTATTCAAAACCAACCGCTATTTGAAAAAGAAAACTTACTTTAATGGAAAAGTAATTTTGAAAACTATGTGAAATCAATTGATCAAGTTCTTTGGCATGTTATTTCTTTTGGTGATTTCAAACCAAAGAAAACAAGTTTTTGAAAACCAAGATAATTATCTTAAACTTGATAAAAATACTAAAGCTAAAACAATGCTTTATAAAGCTTTAATACCTAATATGAAATAATGAACTTTTGCCAAACGGCTAATGACATTTGGAAAAATAAGTTAAACTTTTCATCAAGAAATATGTCAAGTCAAAGAAGATCAATTTGATCTCACATATGAATTAGAAGCCTTAGAAATATTAATAGATAGACATTTAGTTGTGATGAATTCATGTACTACTAGTTTGAATGTTTTAAATGAAGGTGTAAGCGAAGATGATTACTCATGACGAGCTATTAGTGGACTTGTTTACGACTCATGGAATAACACGGATAAAGATGAAGCCAACCATCCGGTTTGTGATTCTCAACTAGATAACACATCAAGCAAGGTACATTTGAAATCAAACACTTTTGCTTAACAAATTTATCCTAAAGTTTTCTAAACTAGAAAATGAGTCTAAACGTTTAAGCAACATGAACCTAAAAACTATCTTTAACAATGAATCTTCAAAATCTTTTGAAAATATCTTTGAAAAGGAAATCTTGTTAGAAGATAAAATGTCTAGAATTGAGAGTTATGTTAAAATTGATAGAATGTAAATTGTGTCTAGATTACAAACATAAGATTAAAAAGCAAAATGAGAAAGGAAAATTATTAGTTAAATTTGATAAAAGCTCAAAATCTCTTGAAAGATTGTTGAGGAGTCAAAGGTTGTTTAAAGATAAAACCGGATTAGGACTTAACTCAAAAGCACCATCAACTAATAAAACAAAGCAAGTAAAATTTGTCAAACTTAGAAGAGAGATTTAGAGATAATTCAATCTCTAATAGAAACTCATGATAAAAGGATTAGGATTATCATTCTCTATGCTTTTATATGATTATCTAACCTTCTTGGATACATGAGTTATTGAGTTTCAAAGCGTGTCGTCAAACTAAGATTTTACGCGTAATGTTTATTCTCTTGATAGCATCTCTATGCAATTTAAAAGGTACGCATTACTTCAACTCGACTTTGATTGTTTTTTTGTTTCTAGCATTATGTGTTGGAATATGTGTTATTAGTAATACTCTAAAAGTGTTTACTTGCTATTAGTAATAACTTAGATTAGATTCTATGTAACAAGGAATTTCGTCATGAGTATTAGTAGGAGATATAAGGTGTTTTGGTTCTTTAACCATCAAGAGATAAACATGAGAAACTCTTGAGTGAGTCTCACACAACTCTTGCTTACAAGGAAGCTAACTAAGAATTTCCTAAGTGTTAAAATGTCTAACACTTTTGTGATGCTTGCAAAACAAACTCTTGCTAAACAATATTCTCTAATACTATACTTTGAGTCTTAAGTTGTGTTTCTCTTCAATCACTCTTTTATGATAATCTCACATTAAACACACAAGGTGAAATTAATCAGACAAGCATACATTTGGATGTGTGAAATAAAATGAGTTGTCAACATCTAGGATTTACACATCAAATGTGACACATAGTCTCATGATGTTGTACCTCTTGGACTTTTTCAAAACAAATAGAGTTCATAGTTTCTTAAGTAAGAAAACCCAAAGAGTCGAGGAGTCGTTGAATATAAAATTTAACGAGTAATCTCCTCCTTCTAAGATATCATCTTTGGTAGATGATGACTTAGTCAAAAGTCCAATGATGACAAGACAAGCATGGAGTAAAAGTACAAAATAACATCTTCTAACCTTGAGTCAAACATTGAATCAAGCAAAATTGACAATAGTTAAAACAACTAGTGAAACAAAATTGATATTTCAAAGTAATCAAGTGAGTATAGTGTCAATATTTGAAAGACTTTTTGATTATAAAAGCAAACCCCAAAAGCAATGGATTTTAACTTAAAGACATTCCTAGCTACTCTCTTGTTCTCAATGGTTAAGTTATTGATGACTTATCAAGAATGAGATTAGTAAATCCGTAGGTAAAACTAAACGTAGAGAAATGTTTGGAAGACTACTTGTTCTCATAACAATTAGATTCAACATTATGTTTAGCTCTTGTCTATGTGCTCGTGTTAAAGAAGATCCTCGAACAACTCTTTAGTTGAGCTTATTTGGATACATCATAAGGTACTACACAACTAGGATTATGGTATCCCAAAAGAACGGGAATAGAAACCATAGTGTTTGACAAATGGAATTATGTCGGTAATAAGTTGATAAGAAAAGCACAAGTGGTACTTGCACTTTTATACTTACTTACCCAATGATTCTCCAAAACGCGCAAGATTCTCTAATTATTATCGGATGGAGAAGCACATCAACAAGCTCCACTTGAGTAAGCTAACTCATATCGACAACGAAATTCATCTCATATACATTGTTATCCCTTCAACAAAGGAAGCATCGACTTCGGCGACAATTCTATCCATTATGTTTCTTAATAGACATATTGTGATCCATCATCATCGCCTTGGTAAGATTGTTCATTGAGGAACGTCTTTACTAAGAAAGTCTTCTACGTTAACTATTTCATCAACGCGTTAACAAAATCTCTTGAATGTGAAGCATTCATAATTCTTAGGCTTAGTCAAAGACTCATAAGACCTAAAACCTTAGTTTTGAACATTAGGATAAAACCACAAAAATCAAGACAATTTCTTTTTAAGTTTCTCCCTGCAGATCCCACGGCACCTTCAGACCATACGGGCGGAACCCATTTTTTGGTTCCGCCTGGTCCGCCAAAACCTCAGATTGTTGTATTTGTAATTTGAAAACCAAACACCCTCTTAACCTTAACATAAACTTTCAAACAGCCATCACCCTCTCAAAAACACATATCCTCATGAATTTTAGAGCTTGTAATCCAATCTCTTCAAATCCAACTAACTTTGTAAGTATTCTAATCACAATTGCATTTTTGATTCAATTATAACATTCTTGCTTACAATCATTAACTAGAATCTTAGGGTTTTTGCATAAAACTTCTTGATTCATGAAAAACTTGGTGGCTAGTCAATTATGTATTTCATTAGTTAAAAATTGTATCTTTTTGTTGATTTTCCAAACACACCAAGTGCATTGTCTTTCAAAAATCACATCCAAAAGTAGAACATGATTCATCACCACATTGTTAAAACAAATGAAAAACATCATTTAAACATCACTTGCATACTATCTATTGAATGCTAAAGGGGATACATAATTAATATGTATTTTCAGGTACATTCAATCGAAGACACATTCAATTAGGAGAGTGTTTGTTATCTTTTGTTTTTACAACAAAATTTGCATAACAAAACAATTTGGGAATCAAAATGAGTCAAGATAACCAAGTCTTCACATTGTTTTGCATATATGAACACATTAGAACATCCACATTGTTAAAAGTCATTAACATACAATTTTATGTTTTCTAGGAATCAACATGCCTCCCGCAAACAAATCCGATCACAAGGAAACCCTTAAGTACATGCCCAAACACCATATGACCAAAGGTCTCAACCCGGTTCAAGTAGAAACCTTTAAGGCATTAGAAAAACGCTATGTTCACGAAGGTAGAAGCATTGATCCATCCTTTCTAGAAGGAACATCTATTCGCCAAAACTTTGCCGCAATTAACTTTGATTGTCTCCTTGATATAAATGAGCCAATTTGTCCTAGGTTCATCTTGGAATTCTATGCAACCGTAAACCTTTCCACAAGTGTTGTTGGTAAGATATCATTAAACTTCACAACCAATCAAATACCACATGACATAGATTTAAAAAACTTTGCTATCATACTTGGTGTCCCAAATGAGGGAACTTGCCTCTACACGGATAAGTGGCCCATTTTAAGTCTTGATTCTATTGATCGTTTTTATCCATACGACACACCTCTTGCCAGTAAGGAAACTATTAAGGAACATCTCTTTGTTAGAACCTCTACCACTAGGGTGAATCGTTCGGGGAATATTGTAGATAAGGATCCTTTTGGTATGGAGCTAAATGAGCTTAAACTACAATTTAAGAAGTGGGAAGAAATCCTTAGAGCTAACTGATGAGGCGAAAAATGAACCACTTTTAGGGGGTCATTTAAGCCCAGAATTGAATTTATTTGATCAAATATTGCCCTAAATCGTTCCTTTTGTGATTTTAGGTACTTTGGGAGAGAAATCTGGAAAATGAAGCAATTCGGACGTTTTTGGAGGATAAAAGTGAAGAAAACGCCAAAGTCTTAATTTTCCTTGCTGGGAACAGTAGGTGACGGCGTCAAGAGTAATTTCCATGACGACCCAGTACAGAATTGAAGGCGTCACGAAGTAGGGCGTCAAGAGTAAAATACGTGACGGCGTCAAAAGTAGATCAAGGCAGTCCGAGAAGTATTTTGGCGGCGAGATGACGGCGTCACCAATTTGGTCTTGACGCCATCAGCCTCAATTTCCTATATATAGTTTTCTAATTTTCATTCAAAAAAAAAGGAGAAGTTTTGGAGAAACCCTAAGGCCGAACTTAGTACGAATTTTACAGGTTTTTCAAGGGTTCTCAGCCTTTGAACCCTTTCATGTGTAATTGAGATAAGTGTTCTTTTAATTCAATCAATATGTCTATGTGTTGGTTGTCTATATCTTGTTCTTGTCTTAATTCCATCATGCTAGGCTAGATCTATCTTGTGTTTGCTTGGATCTAATGAAACCTAGATGTTAATTATGTGTTGATTACTTGTTTATGGTTGTATTGGATGAATGATTTCGATGTTAGGCTTAAGAAAACTGGCAGATCTCCAAATGGTAACATGCTTGAACGTCTTAGGAAACATGAACTGACGTGCACTAGGTTTTATTGGTTGTATTTAATGCATGAGTAAATTCTAATGATCCCATGTTAGGAGCTTCTTAGCCGGCTTGATATAGGAGTGAAGTAGGCACTCATAGGATTGGGGAATTAAGTGCGCCACCCCATGAATGGTGTTAAGGAATACAATCCGTCATCCACGCAACTATAACAAGTAATTAACGTGTAAAAGATATCTAGGGAGTAGTGAAATCTAGGTAAACATAACTTCTCCACTTATTGCTCACAACTTTAGTTTAATTTAGTTTATTTTCATTTCTAGTATTTTATTTTGATTGCATTTTTAGTATTGGGTTAGTTGACTAGCAACTAATTCCGCCCAAATCCTTCAAACCCTAGATTTTTACTTGCTTTCTAAAAAATATAAAAATACAAAAAGAATCATCTCTCACCTCTAGCACTAGTAATTAGGTTTTATAATCCTAGCGACACTATTTCTAGCTGAACGATCAATCCCCCAGTACTTGTCACTATTCTATACTACAACGATCAGGTACACTGCCTGGTGGGGTTGTAAGCTTCTCAAGATCCCTTGAGAGGTAAAGCCTGGTGCGATTCCCACGTATCAAGTTTTTGGCGCCGCAGCCCGGGGAATATTTATTGTCTAGGTTAGAATCTCTTTTTATATAGGTCTACTTGCTAGATTCCTTTCTAGTAAGATTTTATTTTTATTTTTAGGATTTCTTTAGTCTATCTTATTTCTTTGTGTTTTTGTTCGTAACTCTTCACCACCCGACATCATGGACGATGGGAACATCTTTGAACCCATCATCCCACCACAACAAAACCCACCACTAGAACCTCTTAGGCCCTGAACCTTAGGAGAGTATTCCCGACCTAGCCACCAAGGCTACCGAAACACCATTGAGCTCACCGGAGCCAATGTGACCCCCTTGCAATCCGACACCATCCGGTTGGTGCAAAGCGGATGTGCATTCCATGGACTTCGTTCCGAAGATCCAAACCAACATCTTAAGGACTTCCTTAAAATTGTAGACTCCATAGACCTAGATGTTGAAACTAGAGAAACAACCCGATTACGCCTATTCCAATTCTCTCTACGGGATCAAGCTAGTCAATGGCTTGAGCATTTACCCGTGGGATCCATCACCACATGGGATGATCTCACCACTCGTTTCCTTGCTCAATTTTTCCCACCGGGGAGAACTACTAAGCTTAGAAATGACATCTTGATGTTCGAACAACGTCAAAATGAATCTCTTTATGAAGCATGGACTCGTTTCAAGGACTTACTCCAAAAAGTCCTTCATCATGGCATAGATCATTGGCTCCAAGTCCAAATCTTTTATGACCATATCGATCTCTCCATGAGGCGAGCCATTGACCAATCGGCCGGTGGTAAGCTACGTGATCTAAGTGCGGAACAATCATGGGAACTCATAGAAGATCTTGCTCTCTATGACAACGAAAGTTGGAATGATCCCCGTGATTTGAACAAAACGGTCAAGGCAATATCCTTGCCTTCGAACAACTCTAGCACTCCCGACCGTAGGATCATGGAACTTGAGGACCAATTCAAGTTTCTCATGAAATCTTACGAAGCTCCTAAGCCTTCAAGCCAAGTGAACAAAATCACTTCTTCATGCGAATTATGTAGTGGACCCCACGACACTCGTGATTGTGTGGAACTCCCCGGAACAGCTTTTGCGGACTACGCATCCATGCGTACCGACGAAGCGGGAGATAAGTGGTAGTACCAACAATCTTGAAGGGTTGATGTCTAAATTCATGGCATCTCAAGAAGCTCGCATATCTAAGTTTGAAGCCGATTTCAAACAAAAGCAAAGCGAGATGACCACCAAAATTGACGCATTGTTGAAAGTTCTCAATGACCAAGAAATGGGAGCACTCCCAAGCGACACGGTCAAGAATCCGAAACTAAACGTTAATTCCATATCTTCCGTTTCGTCACCCCCTTCGTGTCCACAATACTACTCGGTTAAATCAACGAGCACGTGTTTCAAACAAAACCAAATTCTTCAAAAGGACCAATCGAGTAAAACATCCGATATAGAACCGGTCAAAAGTATAGTTGAAACACCTCTTACGCAAGACCTTGACAATGAATTCAAGGAACTTCACCTTGAACGCCCCGTCATTGATGTCTTAGCGCGTGCTCCTTACTATAGTGCCCTCCTAGAAAAATATGAGAAGTTTAAACTAGGTAAAAATGGGACCGCCTTCGTTCAAAACAAGTTGCCTAAAAAGCTTGATGATCCGGGTATATTTGTTTTGCCTTGTAAGCTAAGAAGATCAGAAGCTCTCGACACATTAGCCGATTTAGGGTCAAGCCTCAACTTGATTCCCTTATCCTTATTCACCGCTCTTAAGCTAGGAAAGTTAGAGGAAACGGAGGTATTGATAGGGCTAGCGGATGGGAGTATTGCCCACCCGGTTGGAATGATTAAGGATGTAGTTGTTCACGTAGGAAAGTTAACTATATTAGCGGATTTTCACGTCCTAGACATGGTTAGTGACACTACATGCCCATTATTGGTAGGAAGAGGATTTTTAGCAACCGCTAGCGCCATGATAGATTGTAAGGAGTCTAAGATAGCTGTAGGAGAAGGCAATACTTGGTCGGTGTACGATGTAAAGAAGCATAGTTATGATTGTGATGATGAACCGACACCGCATTGGGTAGAGATGAATAGAAGACCGTCTAGATATGGACCTTGGATAGAACGGAGCTTTATAGGACCTCAATGCCCATTTTATCTAGAAAAAGATTTCGTTGAAAAGACACATTCGATAGAACAACTCATAGCTAGAGATGAAGAGCTAGATCCCTTTGAGGACCCCTTAGTCTTTAGGAAGATGATTGAGTTCTTGAGCGTAATGCTTATTAATATAGAGATGAATAAGTGGAAAAGAGAAGGAGACAAGTGTAAATGGAGGTGGGACAAGCCACCTAAAGAAGGTGACGGATCAGGCATATGAGGATGACTTTGTATGATCCGGATGGAGAAAAGTTTGAAAAGTCATACCATACTAAGGAAACCGATAGGAAATTGAAACCTAAGTTTGATCCCAAAGATGTCCTCAATGAGGAACTCACCCGTATCACGTAGTAACCCATGACCTTGAGTCTAGCTACAAGACTCGTAAATAAAGAAAAGCGCTTCTTGGGAGGCAACCCATGTTTTGTGTGATTTTTATTTTGTTTGTTTGTTATTTGCTTCCGTATGCATGCTTTATTTTTATTGTTGGTAGATCATGTTTCTCAATTAAATAGTGGAAATACTTTACTTTGTTGTTTTGGCCTAGTCTTAACTCCACCTAAAAGTATTTTTGCAAAAGATAAGTGTAAGGGGAAACCCCAAATATGTTTTCAAGAAACAAACCGATCATGATTCTCCACAATATTAAATGAACATGTATATTCGTAATTGTTTGAGTCAAATACTTGTATTGAGTCATAATGAAGTTTTGCAGGATTTTCCAGGAAGTGAGACCAAGTTTTTCCAGAAATTTTCCGGAAACTTAACATAAGAATTTCTGCAGGTCACTTCTGACGGCATCACGAGTTAACTCTTGACGGCGTCACATGTAAAAATCTGGAAATTTTACCGGTTTTGTTTTTCTAACGGAGTCTTATGGTTTTTGTGAATTATTAAGTTTTATAATCTCCAGGAAATCTGCAAACTTCATTCCACAAGCATTATATCTTATTTTGTTTTCTAGGATTTAGTAACTTATATAGGTTGCCGCCGATTATATGCGAGGTTGTCTTGTCTATTTTCTCAGGATTCACAGGTTATGTATGACAAGAAGATGATTTATATTCTGGAAGGGAAGCTTTGATTGTTCATTTTCTTGGAGGAAGATTTAACCTGACCACCTTATTATCCATACCGAGCGAATCAGGGGAGTATTTGATTTTATTTGTTTTACTTACTTCACTTTTACATTCTTTACTTGAACATTGGGGACAATGTTCATCCTAAATGTAAGGGGAGGGTAAAATGATGATACCTTACATGTACACTTTCGCTTGAGTTTGTTTTGTTTGATAGTAGATGTGTAATAAAACTATGAGAAATACTTCTTAGTGCAATTTTAGCGCCAAATTTAAATTTTTTTACAACATTTAGGAGTGAAACTTTAGCCATAGCAAGCGTCTCATGGATAGGAGATTGTATGACTAGCACATAACCGTACTATTCAGAAAAATTTTCCACCCAAATATGTGAGGTTCGCCTTTAGATTTGATAGGAAAAGCATTTACTATTAGTGCTTATGAGTGTACCGGTAGCATTTAGATTCTAGAACTTGCGTTAGTGATGCATCCCGAGACCGCTAGTGAGACTACATTCGTGTAGTAGGATTTACTACATGATAAGAGGCATTAGGATCACCCTTGTGTTAAACCCGTATCATAATTACTTGACCATTTAAGTCATATTACTTTCTTTCAAAAAAAAAAAAGTCATATTACTTGGCTAGTTAAGTCAATTAATTTTCCCACACCTTTAGCGTTGTACTCATTTTTAGTACACGAAACCCCTAGTACACCCCTCTGAGTCTATCTTTTCGTTTCTAACTTTAAGCATCTTACTTAAAGGAAGAATTTGTTACACCCCACTTAAATGTACACCCAAATCGCCTTAGCCTTCCGTGTATGCGCTCATTTTTTGTGCATTATTGTTATTTGTTAAACCCTAAGTTAATTATCTAATTGATTACATGGTTGCTAAGTCGAGTCATATCCTTGTACATATTGTTTTGGGACGATTGAGACTCATGGGTAAAGTACTTATTTTATGGAGTAATGGGTAAAAACATCATTTATTACCCCCATATGTACGTTAATCTTAAAAGTGCTCCAAGTGTTTTGATTTTCTTAATTCGAGTCATTAGATTAGTTAATTGTAAAGTATGTAAAGATTCAAGTGTAAGGGGAATGTTCATTCCCTATGATGTATTATTTTGGATGGTAGGGTAAGAGTGTATGCAAAAAAAAAAAAAAAAAAAAAAAAAAAAAATCGAAAAACAAGAAAAAGAAAAAAAAAATAGAAAAAAGAAAAAGAGAAAAAACATACGGACTACCATCCCTTTTTATTCTATGTTCATTTTTATGTTTTTGTTATTTTTCATTTATTAGCTTAATTCGAGTCTAGTCTTGGTTTAGCAACGCCATATTGTACATGTAATTAACCAAGATTGTTAACTCGCCACCAGTAAAAACTTCCTTTATTCAACAAAACCGTGTATTTCATATCCCTACACCTAACGTTACAACCCTTTAAAAGACCTCTTTGATAGTTTATCCTAGGTGCTTACGCCATGTGGTGGAGGTTTGATCCTTTCCCAAGCCTATGGTAATCTATTTTGCTATGACAGGTAGTGAGAGATATCTTCCGTTTCCATATTGTAATTTACACTTTATTACACCCGAGAGATGTGAGTATCTAAACACTATTTGTGAGGTGCTAGTATATGACCTCCGTGCTTGTCTATTGGTCTTTAGTGGAATGATTATTTGTTGTAATTACTTTTATATTAGTGTTAAATGACCCCTAACTTGTATTTTGATTAGAATAAAAACGCATTTGCTTGAGGACAAGCAAATCTCAAGTGTAAGGGTATATGATTAGGCGAAAAATGGACCACTTTTAGGTGGTCATTTAAGCCCGAAATTGAATTTATTTGATCAAATATTGCCCTAAATCGTTCCTTTTGTGATTTTTGGTACTTTGGGAGAGAAATCTGGAAAAGGAAGCAATTCGGACGTTTTTGGAGCATTAAAGTGAAGAAAACGCCAAAGTCTTAATTTTCCTTGCTGGGAACAGTAGGTGACGGCGTCAAGAAGGAATTTCTGACAGCGTCAAGCGTAATTTCCATGACGACCCAGTACAGAATTGAAGGCGTCACGAAGTAGGGCGTCAAGAGTAAAATACGTGACGGCCTGGAAAATGCTATAACGTGACGGCGTCAAAAGTAGATCAAGGCAGTCCGAGAAGTATTTTGGCGGCGAGATGACCAAAGTTATTAACATACAATTTTATGTTTTCTAGGAATCAACATGCCTCCCGCAAACAAATCCGATCACAAGGAAACCCTTAAGTACATGCCCAAACACCATATGACCAAAGGTCTCAACCCGGTTCAAGTAGAAATCTTTAAGGCATTAGAAAAACGCTATGTTCACGAAGGTAGAAGCATTGATCCATCCTTTCTAGAAGGAACATCTATTCGCCAAAACTTTGCCGCAATTAACTTTGATTGTCTCCTTGATATAAATGAGCCAATTTGTCCTAGGTTCATCTTGGAATTCTATGCAACCGTAAACCTTTCCACAAGTGTTGTTGGTAAGATATCATTAAACTTCACAACCAATCAAATACCACATGACATAGATTTAAAAAACTTTGCTATCATACTTGGTGTCCCAAATGAGGGAACTTGCCTCTACACGGATAAGTGACCCATTTCAAGTCTTGATTCTATTGATCGTTTTTATCCATACGACACACCTCTTGCTAGTAAGGAAACTATTAAGGAACATCTCTTTGTTAGAACCTCCACCACCAGGGTGAATCGTTCGGGGAATATTGTAGATAAGGATCCTTTTGGTATGGAGCTAAATGAGCATAAACTACAATTTAAGAAGTGGGAAGAAATCCTTAGAGCTAACTGATGAGGCGAAAAATGAATCACTTTTAGGGGGTCATTTAAGCCCGAAATTGAATTTATTTGATCAAATATTGCCCTAAATCGTTCCTTTTGTGATTTTAGGTACTTTGGGAGAGAAATCTGGAAAAGGAAGCAATTCGGACGTTTTTGGAGCATAAAAGTGAAGAAAACGTCAAAGTCTTAATTTTCCTTGCTGGGAACAGTAGGTGACGGCGTCAAGAGTAATTTCCATGATGACCCAGTACAGAATTGAAGGCGTCACGAAGTAGGGCGTCAAGAGTAAAATACGTGACGGCGTCAAAAGTAGATCAAGGCAGTCCGAGAAGTATTTTGGCGGCGAGATGACGGCGTCACTAATTTGGTCTTGACGCCGTCAGCCTCAATTTCCTATATATAGTTTTCTAATTTTCATTCAAAAAAGAAGGAGAAGTTTTGGAGAAACCCTAAGGCCGAACTTAGTACGAATTTTACAGGTTTTTCAAGGGTTCTCAGCCCTTGAACCCTTTCATGTGTAATTGAGATAAGTGTTCTTTTAATTCAATCAATATGTCTATGTGTTGGTTGTCTATATCTTGTTCTTGTCTTAATTCCATCATGCTAGGCTAGATCTATCTTGTGTTTGCTTGGATCTAATGAAACCTAGATGTTAATTATGTGTTGATTACTTGTTTATGGTTGTATTGGATGAATGATTTCGATGTTAGGCTTAAGAAAACTGGCAGATCTCCAAATGGTAACATGCTTGAACGTCTTAGGAAACATGAACTGACGTGCACTAGGTTTTATTGGTTGTATTTAATGCATGAGTAAATTCTAATGATCCCATGTTAGGAGCTTCTTAGCCGGCTCGACATAGGAGTGAAGTAGGCACTCATAGGATTGGGGAATTAAGTGCGCCACCCCATGAATGGTATTAAGGAATACAATCCGTCATCCACGCAACTATAACAAGTAATTAACGTGTAAAAGATATCTAGGGAGTAGTGAAATCTAAGTAAACATAACTTCTCCATTTATTGCTCACAACTTTAGTTTTATTTAGTTTATTTTCATTTCTAATATTTTATTTTGATTTCATCTTTAGTATTGGGTTAGCTGACTAGCAACTAATTCCGCCCAAATCCTTCAACCCCGAGATTTTTACTTGCTTTCTAAAAAATATAAAAATACAAAAAGAATCATCTCTCACCTCTAGCACTAGTAATTAGGTTTTCTAATCCTAGCGACACTATTTCTAGCTGAACGATCAATCCCCCGGTACTTGTTACTATGCTATACTACAACGATCAGGTACACTGCCTGGTAGGGGTTGTAAGCTTCTCAAGATCCCTTGAGAGGTAAAGCCTGGTGCGATTCCCACCTATCACTAACGTCATAAGTACCATAGGAAATAGAGATTATATCAACACATGTCTTTGCTACATGCTCTTTAGCATTTCCACCGGTCAACCCTTCAACTTAGCCTACTACCTAGCCAAAAGAATGGCCGACATACCCTTAGTTGGAACAACCGCTCTTCCCTATGGAATGCTTCTTACCCGCCTCTTTAGAGCAATCTCACCCATTTCTCCTAACGAAAATGGAATGCGCATTGACTATTCTCTCGTTCCTCACATCTTTGTTCCTTTAAGTGATAAACGAGTTTTCAAAAATAAGGGCAAACGTACTCGATCACCTACACCATCATCATCATCATCCGGCATGAGCGAGGATGATAAACTTCCTAACTCTAAGTTACCCCCTTTAGAATACCTTCAAGCTCTCCCCGTCATTGACAATGCATCCGAAGAGTTCAAGCAAACCAAAGGAATGTTCAAATGCTTTGGAAGGTACCTAAACAAGCTCAATAAGAAGATAGACCAGTTGTGAGAAGATTAAGGAGTGTTTGTCTTATGAATGCTTTAGAATCGTTTTTGTGTTAAACTACGTGAATTATTTGTTTTTCACTTTCATGGTTTATTACCTTTGTTGGATTATGTTTGTATGAACTTTTATGCATAATGACAATGTTTAAGGTGTTTGTCATTTTTTCTATGCTTATGGCAATTCTTACTAAGTATAGTGAAATCCTCGACCTCAAGGTCAAAGTCCTATGATATGTATGTTTACGTGTCTAATTTTTGCATTGCCTAACCAGAAATGCCTTATCTTTTTGATTTTAGGAGTTTTCGAAAATTTTGAAAATCGTCTCGCGGGTCAAAAACGCGGACTGCCTAATTTTTGAGCTTTGGCGGATCTGGCGGTACCCAAAATTGGGTTCCGCCAGTGTATTTTCTGGGAATCCTAGAAATGGCCCAACGGATCAGGCGGTACCCTCAATTGGGTTACGCCAGTGTATTCTGAGGGTTCCGCCAGACACCTGCAGAAATTTTTTCCATTTTTCTTAAGTCCAAAACTTGTAAAGTGTCAAACCATTATCCTAAGTGTGAAACATCTTCCATTAACTCCAATAACCATATTAGAACAACTTTCACTCACTAAAACAATTAGGAAGCCACTTCCCTCCAAAAATTCAAATTCAAACATAACCAACCCAAGGAACCCTTTTAAAGGATCCTTCAAACCATTGAAACATTTTCAACCAAATCACATTCCATGATCACAAAGCATTGAGTGCATATGTTGGTCTTTCACTCCACCCTATTCCATTGGATTGACATCAAATGATGTGACATGGTCATGAAAATCATTTGAAACCTCAATCTTTGAATGGTAGAACATCAAATCTAAACACCCATTTCAACATCTTTTCCATCCTATAAATTTGAAAGTTTTGCAACAACTCAAATCACACCATCACCATCAAAACTTCTTCTCTCAAAACATCAAAACCACACCTTTGAAATGACTAAATCCAACACATCATCCGAGTCATCAAAATCCTTCTCAAAAACCACTAGAATTAGTGTTAAACCTTGTTGCTTCAACAAAATCGTCAAGTCAAGCTCATCACCTTTAAGTGATGCTTCGCGTAACATTTCTTCACCTATCCAAGATTTTCTTAACCTCACTACCGCAACACCATCCTCAACACATTGCAATACCAATGTAATCACCATTCAAGATTTGCTTAATCTTGCTACACCAACACTCTCTCCAAAACATGGCAATACAAACATATACACTTTTCAACCATCAAAAACTTTTTCAACCATCTATCACCAACACTTACACCAATGGAACTTTTCCGTACACCACCAGCATCACCACATCCACTATTGGAAACTTTTGAAAACCTATCACCTAAACCATCAAGCCCTCCATCATTGTTATTTTTTTGACACCATTTCCAAAACGGAAACCCAACAACAACCAATATGATGGATCTAAACACCTTGAACTTGTGTTAGATTGATACTTTGAATTATATCACTAAATATGCGGAATCTACTTAGTAACACTTAGAAGTTTGATTGTGTGTAAGACAGTTGAATATGAACAAGAACAATATATGTAAACAAACTATTAGCTCCAATATTATTAATGATAATAATACGAGTGATCTTGATATCACTAGGGTTACACCTTGAAGCTCTAGAAAACGTATGTAAAACCTTTAACCTAGGATCTCCTTTTATAGCACAAGAAGTCCTTTTCTACATGATAAGTATAAAGCTAATAGAATAAGATATACACAAGATCTATTCTATATTTATCTAAACACGTTTCCTAACAGTTATCTAATAAGCAGTGGTAATATATGTTCTTGCAGTGGTAATGAGTTTCCACTGCAAGTACAATCTTCTGCAGTTGTAACATCTTTTCTTAGCCGTGGTACCTGTTAGTATAATTCCCAACAATCCTCCCCTAACTTATGATTAATACATAAATCAATAAGTTTCTTCAAGTATTCAATAAACATGAGGATATGAGAATACTTCCAAACACTTATCTTTTTCTTCTTAACTCTTTATCAGCTCTCACACTTTGATCATAAATCCTTTGTAGCAAATCATCTATGACTTCAGTTCTTTCCCAGCACCTAAGCTTCTCTGACAACATCACTGTCAATACTCCAGCTCTCAATGGATATTCTTTCTCAGCCAGCATAAAGACATCAACTCCATCTTGAGTAGACACATGATGCGCAGAACTTGAATCATAGAATTTCCACAAAGTTCTTGTACCATGAGCTTCAAATCTCTAATATCTATCACTTGGGTCAGGTTCATATAATCTTCTGAAGTGAACCCATAACTCCTTAGCCTTGACATCAACAAGTTCATCCTTTTTAAACTGATCTTGAACAATCCTCCACAAAGTATCCAAGTCTTCTCTATCACAAGATCTAACAATATCTTCAAAATCTCTGCACATGCTTGTGACATTTCCAGTTCTGATGATCTTCCGAGCTACACCAAAACTATCAGAAAAGATCTCCCAACCAACAACTGGATATTTTGCTTGTAGAGGTTCTATATTAAGTACATCAGTCTCTATGAACTACATGTTTGTAACTTGCTCTTGTGTCAACTTGCTAGGACCCTCTTCTGCTTGAGATGATTCTTGAGTCTTCTACTTCTTTGCATCTTTTGATCCAAGACTCACTCCAGACCTTTTTGTCTTCATAACTATAGGTTCTTGATCCATTGGAATGAATTTACTATCTTGTCTTTTAATTCTGTAGTAAATACCTTCAATTTGATCATGTGACATTCCTTTGAATTGACCCATCTTCATATTACCAACATGGCAACAAAAAGTCTTCATCTCAGCAATGATCTGTGCCTTTGTAAGCTTTCTTGGCTTCTTTTGACCTTTTCTAACATCCCCAATGATTTCATCAAGAGCCTGCTGATTCTTCATTTGAATGAAATCTTTAAGTTGAGCAGACTTTTGGTCTTCATTCAAGGTTGTATTTGCAATAAGTTCAATGGCCTTCTTTCTGATTATTTGATCATTGTTAATCAAATAGTCAATCTCTTCTTCTGTAGGCACATAAGTGAATAATGGAGGTTTCTCATGTATGACAGTTGGTGAAACACTTGAAATTGGTTATGCCATAACAGCTTCAAGTTTATCCAACCTTTTTGCTTCCATAAAACTAGCAACTTCATCTTCCTCTAACTTTCTCTTTCTTTCATTCTCTTCTGCTTGTTGTTGCTCTGCCAATCTTGCATCAAAGTCAATCTGAGCTTGTTCCTTCTTAGAAATTTTTCTTGTAAGCTCTTGTTCTGAAGCAGTCACAAAAGCCTTTCCTTTAATTGATCTTATTCTGGCAGCTTCTTCCTGTGCAGTGGTAATTTCTTGATTAGCAGTGGGAACTTTTTCACTTGCAGTGGTAATTGGTTGATCAGTGGGAACTGGTTCTGCTTCAGTGGAAATTGGTTGAGCAGTTCCAACTAAATCATCAAAGTTAAAACCAGCATCAACATCCATATCTTCAAAATCCAATTTCCTCCCTTCAGTCTCAGCTACATCATCTTTTGCTTGAGCATTATCAGAATCAGTGAGCTCAGCAAATTCTTTTTCAATATTTTTACTCCTCCCCTTAAGCTCTGCATCTATTTTCCTCCCCTGTTTGGAAGAATCTCCCAAAGCTTTAGTAGAACTTGCAGAAAACTTATCTTGAGGTGAAGATGATGAAGATAACACAACTTTAGCAGATCTTTCCTTCTTGAGATTCTCAACTTCATTCTGCAATCTTTGAATCTCATTCTTCAATTGATTTAGCTCTGTGGCATGTTGTTCTTTGGTCTGTGCCAGATCTTTCTCCAGAGCTTGAACCTGCTTGACTAACTTGGTACAAATTTCCATCAATTCAGGTAGTTGTACACTGCCTTCATCACTTCCAACTGTGTAACCTGTTGGGAGAGGTGAATCATGAGGCATGGATTCAGGTTCTTCTCTAGTTGGACTAGGTGAAGCCTTGAACCACCACTGCTTGTTCCTAAACCAAAAGGTTCAGCAACATGCAATGTTGAGTTGAGAGAAGTTGGCTGTTTAGACCTTCTCTCATAAGTGTGAGTTACAGCAGGGGTATGGTGAATTAGTGGAACAACAATATTGGGTGTGTTATTAGATACAACTGGGATGGTTACATCTTCACCCTGTACTTGAGCAATTTTAGCAAGCATTTGAGGTAAAAGTGGATGAACCTCCCCATTCCAAAGATCTGAAGCCTTACACATGTTTTGAAAAACTTTTGGCTTAAGACTGGAAGGTTCATAAATTCTATTGTGAGGGTGCAGTTGAAACTCATTTAACACTGCTTGCACAAACCTTGGATACATCAAAAATTTATGTTGACTCTTTACATTGCCTTTCATATTATTGAAAATAAACTTTGAAAAATTGAAAGTCCTATCAGTTGCCAAACAAATCAAAGGATAAGCCATGGTTGATGCAAATTGTTCATAAGATGTTTTCTTAGGACTGAGGCAAGGTAAAAGAGTGTGAATTAAAAATCTCCAATGGGGACAAAAACACCCTTTTCTGAAAGTAACTTTTTGTTCAGATGTATCATACCCCATTAAAGCAATATTAGTGAAAATTTCTGAATTAGGTAATGTGATGATACCATTGAGATCATCCAATTGGAGAATCCTCCTCAAGGATGACTCAGTAACATCAATAGTTACCCCATCAACTGTGGCTCTTAGAGCATCCACAGTTTCTTGTGTGTCTTCCTGTTCAAGAGTTATGGACTCCACAGTGTTCCAGAACTGTTTGATATGAGAGACATAGATTGTGGGATTAATAGTTAAGGCATACCTTATTTGAGTTGTGTTTAGAAAATCCACAATCTGATGAAAAACAGGGCCACTCTTCTCGTTTGACTTTTGTAAGTAGGCCGCTTGGTTGTGCTCCTCGACAAATTTTAGAATCGCCATGATATTTGTGAAAAAAAGAATAAAAGTGTTAGTAATCAAGATAAAAAGCAAGCCGTATGATGATCAATTTATACTAATAGGGTTTGAGGAGGTTGCGCAATGTGAATTATCTTTAGAAAGAATTATCTTTGGAAAAAGAATAATTTATAATAAGTAAGTAGATAATTCACAAAAGATTTTACCATATTAATAAGGAAAGACGGTTATTTTTACAACGGCTAGTTAAAAATGGATTACTGACACAACAGTTGTAACGGCTAGTTCATCAGTGGAAAAATTACTCTTGCAGTGGTAACTAAGGAACTAGCAGTGGTAAAATTTTCACAACATATCAAAGAGCAGTGGTGAATAAAACATTAAATTTGCTGCTCTTATCATAGTTTTTAGCAAACTACCCGCTATCAACGGATTTGATATGTCTTTACCATGAGCTGTTTGCTATGGACTATTCAACTCTTGATCACATGGATGTATGGTGAGTTGATAACCTAGTTTTTGGTAAACTATCAACCATAAACGGATTTGATAAGTCTTTACCAGTAGCCGTTTGCACTGGACTAGTTGATTCTTATGTGGATTAGACATGGTGAATCAATAACCATTTGTTGTGTGTCTAAGTTACACACCTTATTACTCCAATGACTCCAATAATATGGATTATATGCTGCAAACCAAAGTAACTTTCAACTTAACCCATAATTAGGAACCCAAAGTAACTTTTTAACCAAGTTACTATTCATAAAAATATCTTCCAAAAGTCAACCCGATAATAACCAAATTTACTCCTCCAACCTACCAAAACAGGTAAGAGTAAATATTCTTCATTAATTAGAATTCGACCTTGACTTTACTTATAAAAGGGGGCTCAAAACTTTTATCTCTCATCAACAAACAACTTCAACAACACAAACCCTTAATCAACACAATGAGCTGGTTCCCAATAGTATACATATCTTCTGATGATTCTTCTGATGAGGAAATCAGCTATTGTTCAAACTCAGAGGATCTTTCAACAGGATGGAGTGATTACTTCCCACCAAGTGCAACCACATCCACAGCTTCCAACAAGCCAACCAAAAAGACTGAAGCTTCTCCTGCTCCATCTTTGGAGTTCTATGCTAGTTCTTCCTCTGATGATGATAATGATCCAACCTTTGATCTTTCCAAAGAGCTTCCAAAGGCCCTCACCACAGCATTGAAGACTGCCATAGCAACATGAAGTGGCCTGCTGTTGAGAAGCCTACCCAAGCACCAAGGCCTCCCAAGCAAGTTCTGGGACTTGCTTGTCCAAGGAAACAACTCTCTTTTGATGACAAGAGAAAGAAAGCTTCCAAAGGCAAGCATGACTATGAAGGAAAAGGAAAGAAACCTATGGAGTAGGTGTTAGGTTGTAGGTTCATATTTTATGGGATGGTTTTCTGTTTTGGTGATAATGTTTTCTTGATGGTTGTAATGTACTCTTCAGTTGATCAATAAAAGTACTTCTTTCTTTTTGCTTTAATCACCAAACTTTCCACTGTTGTATGTTAATTTCCACTGTGCTCTTGATAACTCTGCATACAAATTAGTAGAAAACCATACATACAATACAAAAAATATTAGTACCTAAAAACTATCCTGCAACACTGAAAAGTATTAGACATCAAACATTTATGGATTTAGCATTCCAATACCTGTTACCAAGTATTGAAACCTACCCACATCAAGCCCTTTTGTTAATAAATCAGCATAATTGTCATCAGTATGAATCTTGACAACATTAATAAGCTTTTTCTCAAAACAATCTCTAATAAAGTGATGTCTAATTTCAATATGTTTAGTTTTAGTGTGTTGCACAAGATTTTTAATAATGCATATGGTACTACTATTGTCTATATAGATTATGGTGTTCATGAAATTGTACCTATAATCCAATAATTGATTCTGAAGCCAAAGGATCTGAGCACAACAACTAGCAGCTGCAACATATTCTGCTTCAGTGGTTGAAGTAGCATAGTTTGCTTCTTGCACTGCCATGACACCAATCTACATCCAAGAAATTGACATCCTCCAGTAGTTGATCTTCTATCCAAACTTGCACCAGCATAGTCACTATCTGAGTATGTGATCAATTTCATTGGAGAGTCTCTTGGATACCATAATCCTAGATTAGGATAAGTCTTCAAGTACCTAAAAATCTTTTCCACTGCTGTCATATGTGATGTCTTTGGAGTCACTTGAAATCTTGCACAAGCACATACAGCAAACATAATGTCTGGCCTTGATGAAGTAAGATACATCAAAGAACCAACCATAGATCTGTAAGTGTGGACATCAACATTAGCACCACTAGCATTCTTCAAAAATAGGTGAGTGGTCTTGTCAGCAGGGGTATTTGAAGATTTTGCATCAGTAAACTTGAACTTCTTAATAATCTCAGCCACATATTTGTCTTGACTGATAAATATGCCTTCCTTACTCTGTTGTACTTGCAGCCCCAAAAAGAATGTAAGTTCTCCCAGAGAACTCATTTGAAATTCTTCCTTCATCAGCTTCTCAAACTCTTTGCACATCTCTTGTTTAGTAGACCCAAAGATAATATCATCAACATATAATTGCACAAGTAGAATATCACCCTTGTCTTTCTTGATGAACAAAGTTTGGTCAATCTTGCCCCTATGAAACCTATTATTCAATAAATAAGTAGCTAAGGTTTCATACCACTTCCTTGGAGCCTGATGTAAGCCATAAAGAGCCTTAACCACTTTATATACTTTATTTGGGTGTTGAGGATCTTCAAAGCCTGGAGGTTGAGAGACATATACCTCCTCATCAATAGTACCATACAGAAAGGCACTCTTAACATCCATTTGATAGACTGTAAAGCCCATAAATGATGCATAGGCTAAAAACAATCTAATAGCCTCGATCCTTGCAACAGGAGCAAACACTTCTTCATAATCAATACCCTCCTCTTGAGTGTATCCTTGAGCAACCAATCTAGCTTTGTTCCTGATTACAATTCCTCTTTCATCTTTCTTGTTTCTGAAAACCCATTTAGTATCAATGACCTTCATACCATCAGGAAAGTCACAAAGAACCCAAACCTTTTGAAGCTTAAACTGCAGCAACTCTTCTTGCATAGCTTCAACCCAGCTAGATTCTCCTAGAGCCATATACACATTCTTAGGCTCCACCTGTGAGAGAAAACAGAAAAACAAACACTCATTCTTCTTACTATGTTTCATGGACTCATACACTTCACTTATGAACCCATGAATATCATTTTTCTTTGTCTGTCTTCTAGTCTTCACACCTGATTAAAGTTCACCAATAACATTATCAAGTGGATGCATTTTGTGAATTGAAGATTGTGATGTGCTAGGAATATCATAAGATGTAGGCATGTTTGAGATCTCTACATCATCACTTGGTGATTCCTGAGAAGTATGTTCCACATTTGGGCTGACAGTGGAAACTTCTGGTGTAGCAGTGGGAATGGAGTTACCACTGCCAGTAGGAATATTTTTATTAACATCAAAATTCACACCATCTGCATCACTTTTCTTTTCAGAATTATCAAAAAAGTCCCAAAGTGGCATAACAATTTGATCTTCATCATCTTTACAAGCTTCATCTTCATCAATGAATTCTTCTGAATCTTCAAGATTTTTGTCTCCAGTGCTTGAAGTGAGAGGAACATAATTCATTGTATTTGATAATGTTTCAAGATCAAATAGCCAATCTGGTCCTGAACCTGCCATGTTTGCTTTATTTTCAAGAAACTGAACATGCAAGTTCTCTTCAATCTTCTTTGTTCTTAAGTTATAGACTCTAAAAGCCCTGCTAACCATAGAGTATCCAACAAAGAAGCCTTCATCAGACTTTTCTTCAAATTTACCCAGATGATCAATGATATTGAGAATGGTAACATGACACCCAAATGGCCTCATAAACTCCAAAGTAGGAGGCCTTCCTCTGAACAACTCATAAGGTGTCTTGTTCTTTGTTTTGACCACTAAAACTCTGTTTTGAATTTAACAAGCAGTGTTAACTGCTTCAGCTAACATGGTTCTAGCAGCCTCAATTAGTGTTCTGTTTCTTCTTTATGCAACTCCATTTTGTTGAGGAGTTCTTGCAACACTAAATTCTCTTTTAATACCTTTGTCTCTGCAGAAATCATCCATAACTTTATTCTTGAACTCTGTCCCATTGTCACACCTGATGATCTTGATTTTCTTTTCATATTGATTTTCAACTTCAGTGATGAATGTCTTAAGGATGCCAGTGGTTTCATCCTTGGTTCTTAAAAAGAAAACCCATGTGAATCTACTAAAATCATCAGTCACAACAAGACAATACTTCTTCAAATTTATGCGGCTCACAGAAGTAGGACCAAACAAGTCCATATGGAGCATAAAGAGTGGATGATCAATAGAATTGAATGCTTTGGTCTTGCATGAAGCTCTGTGTTGCTTTCCTTTGAGACAGGCAACACAAGTCTGGTCATTTTCAAATCTTTTCTCTGGTAGACCTCTGACAAGTCCATCTTTCACAATCTTGTTGATGGTCTTGAAGTTGACATGATCAAGTCTTCTATGCCAAAGCATTGATTCATCCAATGTGGCTTTAGCAAGCAAGCAAGTAACATCATTATGAGCCACTATGTTCTTCATGTCAATGCTATACAGATTACCTTTTCTAGGGATTTTAAGCAAAATGTCACTTTCATCAGGAAGCTTATAATCCTTAGATAAGATATAGCATTCATCTTATGTGAATAGAACTCTATGCCTCTTGTCACACATCTGTGACACACTAAAAAGGTTGTACTTGAGTTCTTTCACATACTGCACATCTTCAAAATCAATGTTTCCAGCCTTGATTGTTCCTTTTCCAGAAACTTTGCCACCAATTCCTCCTCCAAAGCTGACAAATTGTCCATCATATGGTTGAAAGTCTGAAAGATAGGACTTATTGCCAGTCATGTGCCTGGAACATCCACTATCTGAGTATCCTTGATCATTTGTAGTCTTTGAATGTCCCTGCACACAAAATAAAGGAATTAGTTCCTTTTGGGGACCCAAGCCACAAATGACTTGGATCTGCCTCGTGTATCAATATAATTATATCTATCAAAGGTCATTGATACACCATTGGGATTGTTTGAGGTGATGGTTCCTTTTGGTTTCCATTCCCAACGTGCTGAGGCCTTAACAGCATTTCCCATATTTATCCTTTTCTTGTTAACAGACCCACCAGTGGTAACCTTTGGCCTTGCAGTGGTAACTGCTGGCTTAGCAGTGGAAACTGCTTGTTTTGAAACTTTGGGTACCCACTTCTGATTATTGTTAACTTTCTTTTCTAAATTGGTCTTTTTCCCTGTTTGAGTAGTAGTAACATGGGGCTTAGAGTAAACTCTGTTTTTATTTCTGGCAGTGGCAACTGCTGGTCTAGCAGTGGAAACTGCTGGTCTAGCAGTGGAAAGTGGTTTAATGCCAGAATGAAGCAAAACAGACCTGGGAATCATCTTGCTAAGTGGATTTGGGTGAGTTAGGTTATTAGCATTTTGTCCATTCACCCTAGTATTCCCAAACACTTCTCTTCTTCCCAAGTGGTAGGTACAGCTATAAGACAAATGGTCAAAGCTACCACATATATGACAGGGTTTGTTATTGAACACAAAATCACTACCAAATTGCCTAGATTTAACATGATTCCAACTCCTCATATTACCCCTAGGAGTTGGTGACCTACTCCTGTACATCTCTGCATATCTAGTAGTGGGCCTAGTGAAGTTGGGTTGTCACCTAGGCTTCTCTTTGACTACATCAGGAATACTTCTTTTAACCTCCACTTTAACATTCTCAGGAACACTAGATTTAGACTCAACATTTAAATTTTCATCTTTAAGAGATGAGTCACTAGCACTATCAAATATATCAACCTCAACCTGAACCTTTTCAATTTCAACTGGTTTAACAAACTTTGGTCCATAGGTCATAGGTGGTTCCTGGAATTCCTCTAATCCTGTGTGAGCTAAGTCAATGCCAGGAGGTGATGGAACACCTCTTAGAGGTGGTGGAACTGTTTTGTATCCAATTCCTGATTTGGCTTTGCTCACAACTTGGGCTTCCCAAATTTTGTCAATACACTTGGATTGATGATCCAGTGTTTGCTTGGTTATCATTATATTCTCACTAGCCATCTTAACCTTTTCTAGTTCTTCTCTAAGAACCTTATTAACAACAACCTGATAATCTAAGTCTCTTCTTAATACTGCAATATCATCATTGAACTTAGAGTCATTTGCCCTATAATGCTCTAACTGAGTTTCTAAAACACCTAGGCCTCTTTTATAATTTGCTAAGTTATAATTAGTATGAGTTAACTCTAGGCATTGTTCATTAAATTGTGCTTTAATTTTCTCATACGCTTTTAAGGCCTTACAAGATTTAGAACAAGCATTATCAATTTGTACCTTAGAGTCAGAAAAAGCCATTAGTGCAAGCTCAGTAGCAACCATTGTAGACTCTGAATCATCTTCCTCATCCTTGGTCATAAAGCTCCAATCAAGGCTCACTCCATCAATAGCCAATAGCCCCTTTGGCTCATCAGTAGTACGTTCCTTCTTCTTGACCTGCTTATACCAAGTTGACCTGTTGTCAGATTTCCTTGGCTTCCTGCACTCTCTGGCAAAATGCCCCTTCTTGTGACAATTATAGCATTCCACCTTCTTTTTGTCAAAACCTACTGTTTCATTGCCACTGATGTTGATCTTTCTTACAGTCTTCTTCCAAAACTTCTTTGTCCTAAAGCTTAGTAAAGCTACTTGCCATTTAATGTCCATCTCCTCCATATCATCCTCATCAATTTGATCCAAATCATCATGATTGAGAATTGAACCACCCACTTGACTTGATATAAAGGCATAAAAAGTAGTATCACTAAGTCCTGCAATCTGTCTCTTTGAGCTACCAGTGGAAACACTTCCACTACCAGTGGAAACAACAATGTTAGCACTGTCATCATCACTATCACTTTCTTCATCTGAACTATCATCAAGAGATGATGATATGAGTGCTACACTTCCTGAACTTGAGTTTATTTTGCCAGCTTTCTTCAATCTTTGTTCAATAACCTTGAAGTTATTGTATAAATCATTAAGTTTCATGGTCTCCAATTCTGGCTTATCTTCCCACACAGCAACATTGGTTCCAAACTCAGAGGGTAAACTTCTTAAGAACTTTAGATTAAGGTCTCCTCTTTCCACCTTAATCCCAAAAACAGTGAGTTGAGTAACAATCTTTTGTAGCCTTGTGAAGATGCTATCAAGAGATTCATTACTTGTTGAACCAAAGTTTTCATAAGTCTGCTTCAGCAAGGTCTTTTGAGTCTTCTTGGTGGAATCATTACCACCAAAAACTTCACAGATCTCATCAAAAAGAGTCTTTGCAGTCTTAAACTTGCTGAATGCTAGAACTTGGTCTCTGGGAAGTGTCATCAGCAGCAAACCTCTGGCCTTGAGATCATTCTTCAGCTGAAGTCTTTCATCATTAGTAACAAGTCCAGTGTTGACCTTAATTACTTCCTTTCCACCAACCATCTCTGAAGTAGAACTTGGTTTGAAAGAATTTCCAACCATAATGATCTCCCAAAGTGTATAGTCTTGGACCATAAAGAATTGTTCGATCATCAGCCTCCACATCTCAAAGTCATTCAACTTAAGCTTTGGAAGCTTAGCAGCAATGTTTGAGTTACTGGTTTCTGTCTCCATTGATTCTTCTGAGTGAACTAGAGTCTTCTAAATCAAAGTATCAAAGCCTGGCTCTGATACCACTTGATGGATCTAAACACCTTGAACTTGTGTTAGATTGATACTTTGAATTATATCACTAAGTATGCGGAATCTACTTAATAACACTTAGAAGTTTGATTGTGAGTAAGACAGTTGTATATGAACAAGAACAATATATGTAAACAAACTATTAGCTCCAATATTATTAATGATAATAATACGAGTGATCTTGATATCACTAGGGTTACACCTTGAAGCTCAAGAAAACGTATGTAAAACCTTTAACCTAGGATCTCCTTTTATAGCACAAGAAGTCCACTTCTACAAGATAAGTATAAAGCTAATAGAATAAGATATGCACAAGATCTATTCTATATTTATCTAAACACGTTTCCTAACAGTTATCTAATAAGCAGTGGTAATATATGTTCTTGCAGTGGTAATGAGTTTCCACTGCATGTACAATCTTCTGCAGTTGTAACATCTTTTCTTAGCCATGGTAACTGTTAGTATAATTCCCAACACAATATTTCAACCAAATGAGTCATTGGATGATGCACCTCATCCACCATCATTGCTTGAGAGTTTGGCTTACCGTTATGCTAGACCCTAATTTTTTTTCAAGGTCATACACACCTACAATCATTTGTGTCTCACCCCATTTACAAAAACCTTCAGGGTAATCCTTTCGGAGAACCAAGCCTTCGTCACTTTGTTCAACTACCACCACCACATGAACCTTCCCAACACTTTCAATCTCTATTTTCTTCGTATAAGAAAATAGAAGAATCTCAATGATCTTCCATCAAGACCAACAAAATCACCACCTTTCACAAATGAAAAACCAAGGTCATTGCTTGACCAAAATGAGTCTTTTGACCACAACCAAACACCACAACAAGAATATCACCAACCAAAACCATTGTTGTCTCACCTTATCTACAAAGACATCCATGATCCTCTAAACAATGAAATGAGGTTTATCCTAAACCACATTGTGGAACGTCTCAAGTTTAGAGTCTCCAAAATGAAACAAAACCGTTTCTTTTGGAAAATGTTGCTCATTGAAACCAACAAACCAAGTTTAGAGCACCAACACCACCTCAAATTTAGAGCCTCCAAAATGAAACAAAACCGTTTCTTTTGGAAAATGTTTCACCATTTAAACCAACGAACCAAAACCGTGTCACCTCCACAACATTCAAAATAAAGCCCGCTACAACACTCAACACACATTTTCATCCTTAAACAACCTTAGCATTGTTTTTGGAAAATATTTCTCATTAAGGAAAATGAGGATTTCCTTGTAGCTTTTCATGTTCTTAGTTTATTTTTAGTTTTTCTTTATTTTTAGAAGTAGGATGGTGTCATCCAAATTTCTTGTCTTTGACTTTTTAAGAGTCAAAATTTTACATGAAATGAATTTCATTCTACTACAAGTTTTGCATTGTTTGTTGACCATTTAGGTATAATAAGTGAACTATACCTTGCTATAGTAGCATACATATATCTTGTGTTTTAGAAACTAATATTTCTTTTTGTAGGATCATTATCCATGTTTTCCTTCCTTGATACTCCATTTAGGGGAGTAATATTCAAGGGGGAGCATGAGTGGTGTATTATTTCACTTCACAACTCTTTGTTGTGTTTTAAACATGAAATGCTTTCATGGCTTGTCTTGTGCGACAACTAACCTTTTTCTTGTAGGATCAAAATCCATGTCTCCTCTCTTGGCACTCCATTTAGGGGGAGTATCGTCCAAGGGGGAGCAAGTGCTTACTTCCGCTTCGCTACTCTTTTTTTTGTTTCGACAAAAAGGGGGAGAATTTATATTAACTTGTGCTTATCACCTCATCTTTGCAAAAACAAGTTTTTATAAAAACTTTATAAGACTTAACACTAAAACTAGTGACTTACTTATAAATAAAGTTTATGTTTTGTCATCAACAAAAAGGGGGAGATTGTTAATAAAAATATCGCCTAAAAACATTATTTATATTTTACGATCTTTGCTAAGTTTTGTTAATGACAAAGTATGAAGTTTAACTATAAGTAAATCATCACTTTAAGTGTTTAAGTCTTGTTTAACTAAGGTTTACATTTCCTTTTAAACAAAACATTGTTTTTATTTCTTAAATTAGAAAGTGTCTTGTCACATCACATTTATTTCTTAAAATAGTAATGTCACATCACATTTAGGGCAAGCTTTGTTCATATACATTTATGGTAAGAAAGAGTGTTTAACTAACCTTATGCTTCCTTACAAGTCTTGTGTTTGACTAGGAGTAATGTGATGTGACCTTGTTTGGTTTGGAAGATTTATTGAAAAAACCAACTGCAGCCTTGGCGGTACCCTGGGGATACACGGGCGGAACCCTTCTGAGGGGTCCGCCTGATCCGCCAGACCTGCAGAATGGTTTGCTATAAATACCAAACCATTTGTTAGTTTTGAGCCACCCCTTTAGGACATTTTTTCACATACTCTCTCAACTAACTCAGTAACATTTTGATTTGTGTGATTCTCTTATGTAGCAAACGACCTCACAAGATCATTCAAGAAGTTACAAGCTTCAACTCTAAAGTTGCAAGTCTTGGTAGCTTGGTCATGTATAAGCTTTGGTAGTTTATACTTCATTTGTGTCATGTATGTAGAAGTAAGTGGTTAGTATTTTAGGCCTCAAAATACGTAGTGTGTCGGGAGTTGTTGTACCCTTGTAAAAGAACTGACGGGAGTGGTTGTACCCTTGGTAAAGAACTCGATATCTAGCTTAGTGTCGGTAAAAGTGTAAGCGACGATGAGAGTGGTTGTACCCGTGTAAAAGAACTCGACATCTAGCTTAGTGTCGGTAAAAGTGTAAGCGACGTTGTAAAGGTTTTCTCCACCGGTGAAAGGAGCTTGTTGATTAGTGCTTATAACTCTCGAGTCAGAAATTCGGGGCGTGGATGTAGGGCAAGGAAAAAGAGTCCTTGTAGCCGAACCACGATAAACAATCGTGTTGTGGTTTGATCGTTTTTTTCTTTATCTTTGCTTATCACATGTTGTTCTTTAGTTAGAATAGCTAGTTACATATAAAGCTTTTCAAAGAACTAAACAAGTAAAGATGTGTTGATATCTTCAAACAAAAGTAAAGCTTTTCAAAGAACTAAACAAGCAAAGTTAGGATCATCACATGCAAAGCTTTTCAAAGTATGAAACTAGTAAAGTTAGAATTGCTATTCACATGAAAAGCTTTTCAAAGAATCAAACATATAACATTGTGTTTATATCTTTAAGCAATCATAAAAGTGTTTAAAGATATCCAAGTTAAATATGACATTAAAAAGCGGTAAACTATTCAACCCCCTTCTAGTTTTTCTCATAACTGTATAACCCAACTTTGCGTAGTGAGTTTGAGTCAAGTCAGTCAATAAACCAAAATCTTGAGGGCCAAATTTTATTTACCTTGCCTTGAGGGACAAATTGGATCATGACCCTACACATTTAGAGCGAGTTATTTAAAAAACCAAACATTCTTCACATACCAAGGGACTCATCCTCACTATCCATTTAAAAAGAAATCAATGGTTGAGATTAAAAGCATTTAATATTTCACCAATTTTTTATAATTTAAATATCTCTTAAACCGTTATTTTTAAGCGAAAATAATTACACCATCGCGACGAGCATTTAATTATCTTTCTATAGATAGGCATTTTGATATATTTTCGACAATTTTTTTTCCATTTTTTTTCACGTTTTTTTTCGTGGCCGAAAAAATCATATATGATATATCATATATGATATTACATATCATATATGATTTTTTCGGACACAAAAAAAAAAAACGTGAAAAAAACGAAAAAAAAATTTGTCAAAAATATATCAAAATGCATATCTATAGAAAGATAATTAAATGCTCGTCGTAACGGTATATTTTTTTTTGGCTTAACGATTAACGGTTTGAAAGATATTAATATTTGAAAAAAAATGATGAAAGTGGGTTTTTTAAATTGTTGGGATTAATCTCATCCATTAGATCAAATAAAGATGAAGGGAAGATGGATGATGGAGATTAGTCTCTTGGTATGTAAAAAAAGTTTGGTTCTCAAATGATCTTATATCACACATTTAATATAAATACTTTTTTACTGTCAATTTTCTTTCTCTTTATATCCTGTACCATCTCCTTTCTCAAACATTAATCTTCCATTTACATATCTAATTCTTCATATTTTTACTTCTATTTCGACGTTACAAGCTGGGTTAGTTGGGTAGGTTGGGGGTGGCCGAGCACCCTCTAGCCACCCCATTGGCTCCGCCCATGGTTTAACATAATTATATCAGTGAAAACACTAGATAAAACGTAAACGAAAGCTACCTCAATAGAATGCATGGCTACTTAGGGCGGAGTGTGACAAGTATCTCATGCGTATACTTTGATATTTAGCTTGTAATGCTCAAAATATGTTCAGTAGAAGTACTTTCAGTATTTAAACAAATTATAGTCAGTTATGAGTCATTTTGTAACTCTATTAACAAGTCAAGTGATTTATGGGTCAAAAACGGTGTTTGGGTTAACACTATGTCTTCCTATCTCTTTACTCTTGTTATGGAGGTGCTTACGCTTATTTTGAACCGTCAGGTTCAGGTTGTTGGTTCCTTCACCTATCATCATCACTGCGTATTATTAATTTGTGTTTTGCTGATGATTTGTTTTTATTTGCTCATGGTGACATGAATTCGGTTACAGTTATTAAGGAAGCTTTGTATGAATTCAGACATGCTTCGAGTCTTGTTCCTAGCCTCCCTAAGCCTAATTCTGTAATGTTCTTAATTATGTTAAGCTTGCTATTCTCCATGTTTTTCCTTTTGAGGAAGGTAATCTTCCGGTTATATATTTGGGTGTTCCGTTGGTCTCCTCTCGGCTTCTTTATTGAGATTGAAAAGTGTTGATTGAGAAAGTTCGGAATAGGATTATGGATTGGAAGAACAAATCTCTCTCTGCTGCGAGTAGGTTGCAACTTGTGAGATCTATCATTGCTTCTATGCATGTATATTGGGCTTCGTTCTTTATTCTTCCTACTCTTATTATGCTTGATATTGAGCAGCTCATGAAAGTTTTCTTTGGAATCAGAGTGATACTTGTAGAGGGAAATGCAAAGTTGCCTGCATGGGATGTTGTTTGTATACCTAAGGTGGAGGGTGGGCTTGGTGTTAGAAGGCTTGATGCTTTTAATCAGGCCCTCATATAGAGCCATATTTGGAGTATCCTTACACTTAAGGAATCGTTATAGGTCAAATGGATCCATGCTTATAAGTTGAGAGGGCATAATTCCTAGGACTATCCTTTTCGTGGTAATATTTTTTTTTTGGTGCAAAGGTGAATTATATTAATACCAAATGACTTTACATCTTGAGAATAACATAACCTGATATTGGACAGTCCCCAAATCAGATACTAAAACACATACATTCTAAGCTTATACATCAGATGTCTAACAACATCTCATCTAAAGCACCAAGTCTAACATAACTATTCTCACAGTTATTCCAAACAGAGGACAAATACTCTTATATTAGCCTCATTCCTCTATGTATCCATTCTCAACATACAAGATTCACCTTTGAAGCACCTACCATCTAGCTACATTTTCATTGATCCATTCCACTAAGCCACTCAGCCTGCCACTACAGTAGTCAAGGTAGAAATGTATAATGACATCACTAGGCACCCATAACTCATCCATGGGGGGCTCTGCCAAAAGACCAACCCTTACCTCCTATGCCAATGAATTGAGTAGACCAAGCAGGTTCATCTTGCACACTTCGCTATTCCACTCATCATACATTGGCCACCCAAACCACTTCCCCTTCACAAAGAGAAGCCATACTTTATGGTACATTTCTTTGAATTTAGACCTCCTATTTTACCATATATCTTACCAAACTTCCTCCCAAGGCCAAGTTTGGAAAAGAGTATATGTTCAAATAGGTACAGTCATACCAAAGAAACTCCAAGTTACAAGGTACTGCATCGATGTAGTGGTCTGCATATACAAAACTATGATGATTCTATGCTTGTTCCAACATATACCTTTGTTACTGATACACAACATTACTTATCCCAAACACCCCTTACAACAGATACTCATTCAAGACTTAAAACATATACTTCTCAATTCTCCTCTATACTGTCCCAACACTCTTTTGTTACCACTTAGCAGCCTGTATTGAACTGAATTCCCCCAAATATTAACAACACTCATCACAACATCAGAATTTTTTACCTTCAGGCTCATAAGTTTGAGTTGGATGACCTCACAAATTTCTTCAAAGAGCTTCCTGGATTCTCTTTTTTCTCCTCTAAATATTCTCTGATTTCTTTCATGCCAAATGTAATATATGACTGCTGCCAAGCTTAACCTCCTAACAACACTCCATATATTGTTGCCATTTCTTAGTCTAAATAACTCAGCCACAATCTCTATAGAACCGTAGAGGGGGGGGGGGTGAATACGGTCTTTTCGGATTTTTAGAAGTTTAAAGACTTCAAATTTCAAAGAACAATAAGTGGTTATACAACAACTTCAACAACCACAATCACAATCAAAGTATATAAAGCATGTAGAGAGACACCACGATATATACTGGTTCGGGATGGGGGGTTTATACCATCCGTACGTCCAGTTGCAAATCCATGACACGTATACTATTCACTAAGTATAATCCTTATGGTGGATTACAAACCGTATACAACTTCACTCCACTGATATCCACAAAGATCGGTGCTCACTAAGAAGAGCTACTCCCTACGGTATTCCGTCCTCGGAAACCACCCACAAAGACTCGTGATTCGACTTCACCTAAGGGTCACCAAGACCACTACCAAGACTTCCCACCGGAAGTATCAAACCCCAACTAGATCCCCAATGATCTAGGCTAGGTCACCAAGACACAAGACTTCCCTTACAACCAAATTGAATGAATGAATGTTATTTCTTTGAATCAAGTCCTAACCTAATGATGAGTGTATAAATACTCATCATTTTTACCGTATTTTAACTGCCAAAACGCGTGAAAACATTAAAGAATGCATCAAAATAATGAAAATATCCCAAAGATCATGTTTTATATGTTTGAGATGCAAAATGATTGAAAACAAACGAAAAACGAACAAAGATTGCATAATTGGCAGTTTCAGTCCCCCAACTTTCAAAATTTGTCAAAACTAGTCCCTATGTGTTTATTTTGAAAGAAAAATCAACAAATGTCTTTTGAAAATCATCAGTTGTCAAAAACGATCCTTGGGTAAAAAGTTTTCAAAAGTTACAATTTTAGTTCCTGGAGTTTTGAATTTGGCGATTATGGTCCCCGGATGGTTTCAATTTGGAAAATAAGCATCAACGGACCTTGTGGAAATGGAATATGGCAAGTATGGTCCATGGATTAATTTTGAACACTTGGCAGATTTGGTCCCAGAATTTTCAGCAAATACATGTTTAATCCTTGGGCTTATTTCATTAAATACCATATGGACTCATTTTATTTAGCTAAACTTAAAACTTAATCCAATCCACCACTCAATAGTCCAATCCATTTAACTATCCCAATCCACCTTGGCCCATCTTCCCAACTCCAAGCCCAACCCTACTTTTTATACGTTTTAATATAAAACATATACCTTTTTACCCAAAACCTGGTCAAACGAAAACCTGCTTCTTCCCTGACTCCCCCATTAACCGCCAAACAAAATCACCATCTTCCTCTCCCATCCTTTTTCTGCAATACTCACCCTGCACCCTCAAAAGCTCCCACTCACCTTTCCCCATATCACCTCTTTCAAGGAATAGTCACAAGATACCAAACAACTTCACGGGTATCCATTGCCATGTCACCAATCCCACTTCAAGTTTGGGCGCCAAAGTTGCTTAAAGGACTGTGATGATTTGAATTCAATCGAAGGGCTGAGGTTGATCAAGAAAAGAATCAAAGAGTATCCAAGGCAGTGGTATCCAAGAAAAAAAAAGAAAAAAACCCTAGTTCATGTACTAGTATAAATAAATCGAGATATGTAAGCCACAAGGGCAGTTTTTTAGTTTTTTAGTAGATTGAGTAGGTAGTATTAGTAATAGGTCTAAATTCATTATCAGATTTAGTTTTAGTTATTTTTAAGTCTCGTGTATTTCTTTTCAGTTTAATGAAAGTTTGAAATTTCCTTTTATCCTCTTGTCATTACTTATCTACTGCTTATTTTTAGTCTTCGACTCTGATTCTGCATTCGCTTATTTTAAGTTGGTTCAACCCTAGTTTACAAGTAACTATTAAAATCTTAGCTTCAAAGTCTTGTTTTTACATGAGGTACCCTGTTAAGGGGCATTTGGCATAATGAGTCCTACATGCCTAAACTTCTTTTTAACTAACCTATGAACTAGAATTTTCTTTACATCATCAGTATTCATGATTTTAGAGTAAATTATAGCAGAACTAAGTGGTTTTGTGCACTTTTCCAAGGTTGAGAGTCATCACTGTTTTCCAAAGCTACTAGTATTGAATCTTTGTTTCAAACCTCTAAGTTGTTTAAATGCTTTTTACTAGTGTCTAATAGGTCAGAGTAGTTTAGATTTGTTGGTCGTTAACTCTACAAGTCAATAACCAAGATTTTTTTACCCATTTGACCCATGACAGTTACCACCCAACAGCCCTTCAAAGCCTAAATTTTAATTCACTCTTCCCTGGGAATTATGCCTTGAAAGTTTGTTTATAACTCATTTCCCATCTCATCTCGGTGCCACTATTTTTGTTTTATTTTTATGATTTTTTTTACAGCTTGTGCAGGCCACCAAAGTGAGCCCTTTGGCCATCCTCGCTGCTGCAAACAGTCATCCAAACCAACAGCCTTTGGTTGGTACTAGTTTTTGTTTGATATTAGTTTGTATATAGTGTTTATTCTATGCCCCATTAGTTTTTTTTGGATTCCCTTATTGCCTTGCATGTTTCGCCTTAGATTAGCTTTTTCCAGCTTTTGCGTTAACCTTTTGGGTGGAGACAGTTAAGTTGGTTCTTGTTTTCGATCAATTTGCGTTAACTGTTAGGGCTTAATCAAGCCCTTCCATCAGATTATTCTCGTTAGTCATAGCTTCCTTAATCGTTGGTGTTTGCTAGTATGCTTAGTCTTGTCCTTGGCCTTTGTTTAATTGTTGATGTTTGTTGGGTCTGCTACACCTCAAAAAGCTCATTCAAGGCTTAAACTTAAATCTGATTGGTTTTCGCATTTGTACAAGCTTATCAAAAGTTTTTCAATAAAAATTCTTTTTAAAAAAAAATTTGTTTAATCTTGTTGTTTAAATGGGTTGTAAAAAGAAAAGTTGAAAAAAAATAAATAAAAATGTTTCAAAACAAATGGGGAAGCAAGATTCGAACCTGGGGTTCCACCAACACAACACACGACTCAATAACCAACTGCCCTTTAGACTCTTTTCAGTTTTACATTGCAAAAGTTAATACTTAGCTTAGTTGTTGTCTGTTTTGCTTATTTAAGATAATCAGCTTTTGTTGGCTTAATTTCTGCTTATTACTGTACTGTACCTGGTCTTTTTACATTTTTCCTAGGTAAATATTAACTTGTAGTATTTACTCAAAAAGTTTCAGAATTTTCCAAAGAGTTTTGTATTTTTGGTTAATTAATTTAGTTTAATTAGTATTTAATTAATAATAAATAATTAAAAACTCAAAAAAGTAATTTTCTTTTTCACAAAATTTTCTTTTATCATTAGGATGCTAGAAATATTGTTTTTACGTCCGTAGGACTAGTGTAGCCTCAAATTCACGTTTTAATTTGCGCACTCGCGTTTTTATTAAAGTAACTTTCGTGTTTTTAAAATTAGTTTACGATTAGGGTTTCCTAGCTTCCTATTATCGTTTCCCGTAGCCTTTTAAGTAGTTTTAAAGTTTAGTTTTCGTTTCCTTGTTTGAATTTATGTTTTAGTTTCGTCTATTTATTTTTTGTACGTTATTTGCAATTTATCGTTATTCACAATACCAAATAATCAAAACCATTCCTTACAAGCATTTTAATCTCGAATCTCACACGATAATGTCAATTCACACCTCGTTGGGACACGACCCAGATAATCACTTACCCGGTATCACATATATATATTGTATTCACGAGTTTTCGCAAGTTAAACTTTTCCTAAAGGTTAATTAGCTAATTCCACTCACGTCTACCTTGTATATTAATTTGATACGCGCAAAAAAGCAACTATCACCTAACCTAGTGACTCAATTCTAATAGAAAGGGTATAGAGAAGAAGACCTTCGACACAATCACAAGAGTGGATTAGGTTCTTGTGATTCTTCCCTTGCAAGAATATGTGTTCTTTCAAAGATGATAAGAGAGAAAGATTAAGAACACAAGATGTGTAGTAGACTTAGAGGGTAAAGAGAAAGAGATTAGTAAAAGAAATTAGAGAGAAAGAATGTTTTTCAAGGGGTGAGGAATACAAGAGCCAAGGTGGGGTATTTATAGGCCAAGACCCAATTTGGGAAAAATTTACCGAGACTGGCGTGTCGCCGGCGCGTCGACGCGCAGGCAGCGCGTCCGGATTGCTATAGCATTTTTCCCAATTTTGGTTGTTGGTCTTTTAAATACCTAACCTTGTTAAACCCCCAAATGTATTTCAAACATTTAAACCTTAACATTAATCATTCTAAGGTTTACCAACTCAAATAGCCAATTTGTAAAAAGTGTTTTGTGATGTGTTTAAGTAAAACCAATTATCAAAGAGATAAGAGTAGAAAAGATAATTGGGTAGGGGTAGTTTGGGTATTCCTCTCATACCATAAAAAAGAGAGAAAAAATATGCCATGGGATATTTCTTTGCTTGAAAAGGAAGTGTATGAGAGAAGTTAGGTTAGAGAAAACCATGGTTAGGTTAGAAGAGAAAGCATGGTTGAGTTAAGAAGAGAATATACCAAAGGAATATGCTTTCCTTGGTGAGAAAGGGTGGATGTTGGATAGGGTTAAAAGTTAACCATGGTTGAGTAAGAAAGATAACCATGGTTGGGTGAGAATAGTGTTGAGAACTAACCATGGTTGGAAGAGGTGAACCATGGTTGGGTTAAGAAAGGAATATTCTAAAGGTATATTCCTTTGCTTGGGGGGAAAGGGTGGATGAAGGGTTGAGATTGGTTTGATTTGAAATACATGGTTGAGATGTGTTGTAAGAGATTAGATGGTTGAGATGGTTTTGATTTGAAATGGATGGTGGTGATCAAAGGAGCCTTTTTGCTTGGATAGGAAGGTGTGATCAATGGTTGAGATTGGTTTGGGTTTGAAATGGATGGTTGTGATTAAACACGTGTTGAAATAGAAGATAAATTGGATGGATGGTTGAGATGTGTTTAATTTGAATTGGATGGTTGAGATTGAAGATGTGTAAGGAATATAAGAGATGTGATGTTGTAAGGGAATGGATGGTTGAGATGGGTTGGATTTGAATTGAATGGCTAGGATCAAAAGTGTGGGAGACAAGAGTACACTTTTGTGTAAGTGGTGTAAGGGAATGTTGGAGGAGGATATTTGGGAAGGATTGTGGCAGATTTGGTGGTATTGGGTTTGATGTGTAGAATCGTAGGGGGGGGGGGGGGGTGAATACGGTTTCTTCGGCTTTTTAAATGTTTAAAAACTTTAAGCCAAAGAGAACACCAAGTGGTTGTTCAATAATCCAATCAACCACAAGCACAACCAAAGTATATAAAGCGAGTAAAAAAAAGACACCACCATATATACTGGTTCGGGATGGGGGGTTATACCATCCGTACGTCCAGTTGCGAATCCACGAAACGATACTATTCAAAATCCTTTCGGTGGACTACAAACCATTACAATTCACTCCACCGATATTCACCAATATCGATGCTCACAAAGGAGTTACTCCCACGGTATTCCGCCCTTGGAAACCACCCTCAAGAATCTCGTGATTCGACTTAACCTATGGGTCACCAAGACCACTACCAAAACTTCCCACGGAAGTACCAAACCCCAACTAGATCCCCAATGATCTAGGCTTAGTCACAAAGATACAAGACTTCCCTTACAAATAATTGAATAAGAGATTGAATGTTTGTTTTATCAACCAAGTCCTAACCTAACCTAGAGACTCGATTGTAGTAGAAAGGGTAAAGATAAGACGACCCTCGACACAATCACAAGAGTGGATTAGGTTCTTGTGATTCTTCCCTTGCAAAGAAGAAGTGTTCTTTCAAATGATGTTAGTGTGATAGATTAAGAACACAAGAGATAGAATTAGAGGATTAGAGAGAAAGATTGTAGTGAGAAAGAATAATGGCAAGGGGTGAGGAATACAAGAGGCAAGGATGGTATTTATAGTCCAAGATCCAAACTTGGAAAATTTTACCGAGGCCGGCGCGTCCCCCACGCGTCGACGCGTGGGCAGCGCGCCAAGCGTCTGTAAAATTTTTCTCAAAAGTTTGGATTTTGATCCTTCAAATACCAATCCTTGCTAAACCCCCAATTGTACTTCACACTAAACCTTAACATTAATCAATCTAAGGTTTACCAACTCAAATAGCCAATTTGAAAAGTCATTTGTGAAGTGTTTATAAGAGAACCAAATACCAAAGGGTAGAAGAGTAGAAAGGGTATTTTGGTAGGGGTATAAATGGTATTCCTCACATGGGATAATAGAGAAGAGAGTATGCCATGGAATAATCCTCAAGGGAAGGGTTAAGGTGTAACTATGGTTAGGGTAAAGGTTTAGATGTTTAACCATGGTTAGGTATAGAAGGATTAAGTGTATAGAAGTAACCATGGTTAGATTGAGAAGGGTTAAGTGTATAGAGAATGAACCATGGTTAGGTTAAGAGGTTTATACAAGGGAATGTTCCATCCTTGGTGAGGTTAAGAGATAACCATGGTTGGGTGTAGAGAAGTAACCATAGTTGGGTTAAGAAGTATGTAGGTTAGGTTAACCAAGGTTGGGTTAGGGTTGTATGTTGAGAACTAACCATGGTTGGAAGAGGTGAACCATGGTTGGGTTAGAAAGGGAATATTCCAAAGGAATATACCTTTGCTTGGGGGGAAAGGTTGGATGGAGGGTTGAGATTGTTTTGGTTTGAAATAGAAGGTTAAGATGTGTTGTAAGAGATTGGATGGTTGAGATGGTTTTCGTTTGAAATGGATGGATGAGATCATAGTGTCCTTTGGCTTGGAGAGGAAGGGTGATCCAAGGGTTGAGATTGATTTTGGTTTGAAATGGAGGGTTGAGATTAAACACATGTGGTATAATAGAAAGGATATTGAATGAGTGGTTGAGATGTGTTTAATTTGAATTGGATAGTTGAGATTGGAGATGTGTAAGGAATATAAGAGATGTGTAAGGGATGTGTAAGAGATGTGATGTTATAAGAGAATGAAAGGTTGAGATGGATTGAATTTGAATTCAATGGTTAGGATTAAAAGTGTGTAAGAGACAAAGGTACACTTTTGTGTAAGTGTTGTAAGGGAATGTTGGAAAGGATATTTGAGAGAGATTTGGTGGTATTGGGTTTGATGGTTTTGAGGTAAGTGGTATTTTGTTGAAGAAGATAATTAAGAAAAGTAATTAAGAGGAAATAATCTAATTGTCATTAAGAAGAAAAGATTTAGACAATTAAGATTATAAGTTGAGAAAATCATAAGTTACTTATTAATTCAAGTAACACAACGTCGACAATCCATAATTTCATATCTCGTGACTTTTCACGACTCGGCGTTCTCAACTAATACTTTGGTTCAAACAAGTTAAGTGCTTTGCCTTAATGTAAAACATAACACAAGTGGGAAAGGATGCGTTTACGCAAAGTAACATTTGACTTAGTTTGACCAATAAGGGAGTAAACCCGTTACGTAATTAGAGAAGACGTAAGCACGGGATATGAGCATATGAATGCTTTCACATGATGTTACGTGAAATAAATAAGCTCCCTAAGTTTATAAAAGCCTTGGCTAGAGGCGATAGCAAGAAAGCATGAGTTGGCGTTTTCTCGTAAATGGGTGCTTTAAAAGTTGGATCTCTCTAATCCCAAAACTTGTTTCGAGTGTTCTCAATTAAGCACATAACATATTCATACCTGTATTGAAAGATCCACATTTTTCGGGTAAGGGGAAAGCTGACTTTGAAAATTTGACCAAATCCATACAGACTCCTGGCGCGTCATCGCGCCGGCAGCGCGCCAGCTGCAGACATGGAATTTGGCGAATTAGGCTACCGTTTGACATTTTATGTATTTTGAAGGTTTATTTGTCATTATCAAAACATTAGGAGATCTTGATCATGTTGCCTCAACAATCTCCCCCTTTTTGATGATGACAAATAAAATCCGAAAGCAAATAAACTTACAAACGTAGCAAAGACATGCGAGCCTTTGGTGAAGCTTTGCGTCTTGACCTTGCCTTGTAAATTTGGTGAAGTGCTTGCTTGCTCTTGAGCTTGATCTTCACTTCTTGCTTTCTTTCTCCCCCTTTTGTCGAATCAAAAAGGCGGGACTTCCATTTGAATGGGTAAAGTAGCTTGTTTCAATAGCACTTGAATGTGCTCCCCCTTGAACATAGCTTCCCCTAGATCGTTGCTCCCCCTTGTTTCAAGGCGGGGATCCTTGGGTCAAGAGCCTCACCTTTGCGGTGGCCTAGCTACATAAAAATACCACAACACGCAACAAACAAGAAATCCTCACATGTGAAGGTCCAAAATGGGTTAGGTTACCATTTGGATACTTGCAACATGGGTTAGTTCACATCATAACAATATGGTTATATTTGTATGTGTTTGTCCAATTTTAATTAGATTTCATGAAGATTATCCCTTTAATGACTTTTATAGGGCGAACGATGAGCAATAGCAATACTATATATGTATATAAATATTCATACAAGCATTATTATAACAAAAGCTTTTATTTCATAGGACAACACCATGGTACATTCAAACAACCAAGAAAATAACACATAACACATCCTAGGGCTCCTAGGGAACAACTACAACAACACATAACAAAGGCTTAGAGATCAAGAGAGTTCAGTGTGAAGGGATCTTCCATTAGAGTTACATCATCAACCTCAATCATTCTTGATTGATCATTCGGGTATTTGCTCTTGATGTGATTGAAGATGTGAGACAGAAGTCTAGCAAAGGGAAGAGGCTCATTGTTGAAGACCAAAGCTTCCATCCTTTTTGCTATAAAATAAGCAAAATTGAAAGGAGTATCGGTCATGATACAATAAAGCATATACCCAACAATGATGGGCAACTTCTCTTGAGCTTCAACCTCAACAAACACATTCTTCAACAAGACCTCCGCCCATGGCATCAACTTGAAAAGAAGTTGAGACTTATTCCAATGATCAAACGGGACCCCTTCACAATGGTAGTCGGGACGAAGAATGGTGTTTTGAATGAGGGTAGCATGAATTGGAGGCTCTAGAGCATAAGTGCTCGGATGATAGTGCTTTATCTTCATGAACTCCGCGGTCTTAGTGGATCTTGAGTAGAACAAGTTTCCCTCGAAGCAAACATTCAAAACCCTTCCCAACTTCCTTAAACCCCAAGCATACCCATGACCGTACATTTGAAAGGTTAGAGTAAGAGAGGGTTGGTCTAGATAGAACCTAGCATAAAATTCTTGAAGATGCCTAGGATAGATTTCGATGGGTAGGTCACGAATTAAAGAGAGGGCTTTGGCTTGGATGAATGTTTTTTTTTTAATATCGGTGACACTCATGAAGTTTTTGTCACATTCACGACCTTCACTAAATTCTCGATACTCAAAGGGTTCGTATACATTAGTTTGGTTTGATTCGTCGAGACGTTTCATGAAGAATCTGGTTGCCATTTAAGAAGATAATTGTATTTAAGGAAGATGAAGGTTGTGGTGAGGATAAATGATACAAAGTCACTCCTTTTATAGCCAAATACCACAACTAAGATATGGTAAGAGAAGATTTTATGGTCCTAAAGACAATCATGCTTAGTACTAAGAATCTTAGTACAAGATGAGTTGAAAGAAAGTGGTGTATTGGGAAGATAATTATTCTTGTATGACATAAGTGATTAGGGTTGAGTTAGTTATGAGTTTGGTTGGATTTGGATTACAAAGTGCTCATGTTAGATCCTATGGTAGTTGCATGCATTCTTTACAAAAGATATGCATGAATTTATCGTAGTTGATGAGTGAAGATCAAACATCATTGGGACCTTTGAGTATGACTTTGTTGAGCGCAATAATGAACTAACAATACTCAAAGCATGAATCAAGTGTAAGCACTTTGTTTCCATCATTTCGTGAGAATGGTTATTTAATAAGGTTGCACAAGCAAGATCTTATAAACCATCATACATTGTATCGAGAGTTATTTTACAATGATAGATATCCACGGTTTATAGACTCATGTGTAGATGTCGACCAAAATAATCCTTATATGTTGTTATTGTAACAACAATATAAGTTTTCAATATTTTAGGTGAGATGCATGATTCATTTGGTCTATTCATTGGGGTATTTTAGTTTGTTACGCAATACCACACCGAATTTTAGGTTCGGAGAATTCTCTTTAACTATGTTAATAGTTTGTGTGTTTGCATAATATCTTTTCCTTTCCATTTTACCCTAAACACATGGCATGCATATTACACATAAATCGAGCAAGTAGATTTAGATATAAAAATTTCAACACAAGTGTGAGTTGTGATCCAGAGATTTTATCTAATCTTGGTAACTTATCACAATAGACTCTCGATCTTATTACAATGTAACAAGACATTTTGTGACAAGTTATCTTGCTCCATCACATAGTATAGACATGTAGAATCCTTAGGATTGCCGTCATCCGAAACAGTAACTTGTAATGTTGGCGACCCCTCATGATTTTGAACTATATGTTCGTTAATCACGTCATCTTCTATCGAAGAAGATAGTTTGAGCTCGGGCATGCTCTCATCAAAGGTCACATTGAGAGATTCCTCAATCCTCATTGTGTCCTTATTAAGCACTATGTATGCTTTACTCGTTTGAGATTATCCTAAGAAAACACCTTCATACGACTTTGGGTCGAATTTGGTGAGGTACTCTTTGGTGTTAAGTATGAATACTTTGCAACCAAAAACTCTAAAATACTCTAGGGATGGTTTTCTATTCCTAAGTATTTCATAAGGTGTTTTATTTATGACCTTCAAAGATATAACATAAGGTTTCTAGGGGATAACACCAAAACTTTTGTGGGATGGATTGCTCGTATTGCACGACTTATCTTTCTTAACTTGCGATGTGTTCTTTCAACAATCTTAAGCGATTAAGAAGTGAACGGGCCTGATAAGTCATAAGATATTCCATGTTGTACACAAAAGATTCCAAATTGCCTTTTATTGAATTTACTACTATGATTTGTTTTAAATGGGATAATTAATCAAGTAGGTTTTCAAGTTTCCTTCTTAAGCTTAAGACTTCATCCCTAAACTTTAAAACATTATTCGAGATAATTTGGATAAACATTTAACGTGTGGAAGTTATCTTCTTAACCTTGAATTGGAGATAGACCGTGCAAATCCAAGTGTTTCAATCCTTAGGGCTTTATTCGTTGACTCATTTTGCATGCTAGACCAAGACTCCCTAGACATGTATCACAATAATGCCTTTTCAATACTTAATAATGATAAATTGCTTACTTGCTTGTCGGCAAGACCTAACTTCCTAAGCCGAGGCGTTGGGTTATTTACCATGTTTGAAAAGCATATATTGTTACAAATAATCTATGATTAGACGATGTACAAGTAGTTTCGTCTACGACCTTTAGTTAATATGTTTCCGTTCTTACCAATAGTGCGATCAATATTGGTGAACTTAATACTATAATCATCCATACTTGTACTATAATACATAGTGTCTAGATTAGTACTATGCTCATCATTGGTAGATTCTCTAAAGTCATGAAGAGAATTATTGATGTTTGCATGAGGTTTTTGAAGAAAGAAAGGTTTAGCAAAAACGTTCAATGATGATCTATTTTTACTCAGACACCTGGCGCGTTGACGCATCAGCCAGCGCGTCAGTGTCGGCAATTTTAGATTCATGACTCTCTTTTATGAACACGATGGATTTATCTTGTCTTACAAATGTGTTTTTATCATTATCGGAAATACCAAGACCTCCTTTATCATGAAAGGGTTTTTGTTCACTTAATATTTTGTTTAAATTAAAACCTCTTTTCTTAAATTTAAAACATATCACTTTTTGTTCGAGTTCATTAATCTCCTTTTTCAGTTTATGTTTTTCTATTGTATGACTATCAGTATTTCTCATGATATGTTTGTTACGTTTGGTTAATTCCTCATTTTCTTTTTGAAATATATAAATATTATAATTGGACGAGGAAGAGTTAGATGATACCTCAAGTGCTTCAAGTGTAGTGAGACAAGTGGATTCTCCATGTGATTGATTTCCATCTTCATTATAGCTCAAAACCGTTCCGTTGAATGCAATCTCTTGATCATTGCATCTTCCTTGTTTATTAAGTTCTCTTCTCTCCATAGTAACTTCATCATCTACTTCATCGTCTTTATCAAGAGAAGCATCTTGATTACTAGTTTGGCGTGTAATAACTTAATCTTCAAGATCAAGTGAATCGGTTTCTTCCTTGGCGATGAATCTAATATCATCTAAAAACACCTTATATCCATTAAGATCATCAATTATCTTTTCCAAAGATAATTGTCCCAAACTTCTTGTTTCTTCAACCTTTGCTTCTTCAAGTTGCCATGTTTTAGAAAGGGCGTGAACAAATTTTTCAATATGATTTTTGCTATAATAGCTTGGGTCTAATGAGTTCAAGCTTGTAGTGATAGCATTGAATCTCATTAGACTACTATCAATAGTTTCATCATTTGAGATAGAGAACTCTTCATATTGTTGAATGAGAGAGTTTATCTTGTTGACCTTGACTTGTGTAGTATTATGATGAACTAGAAGGAGTAAGTCCCAAATCTCTTTTGCGGTCTTGCACATGCATACTCTCTCAAGCTCCTCTTGAGGTAGGGCATCATATATCATAAGTTTGGCTCGATGATTCTTGTCGGCCATCTTTTTTTCTTTATCATCAAAATCACCATTTTGGAAGATATACCATATGTCATAATCCTTAGACTTAACATAGGTTTCAAATAGGATTTTACAAAAGAAGAATCCTTCGTATTCAAACGGAGGTGGTACCTCCATAGAGCGCCCCTTTTTATAGTTCTCTTGAGCCATGGATCTATACTCAACTTTACCAAAAATCTTAGTTAGGATTTTAGATTTTTGGGAAAGAAGTTTTTGACTTAAAACGACTTCTCGAGAAGGTTTTAACGCTCAAAAACTTGAGTATTCCGCTCTGATACCAATTGTAGAACCGTAGAGGGGGGGGGGGATGAATACGGTTTCTTCGGCTTTTTAGATGTTTAAAAACTTTAATCCAAAGAGAACACCAAGTGGTTGTTCAATAATCCAATCAACCACAAGCACAACCAAAGTATATAAAGCGAGTAAAAAAAAGACACCACGTTATATACTGGTTCGGGATGGGGGTTATACCATCCGTACGTCCAGTTGCGAATCCACGACACGATACTATTCAACTAGTATAATCCTTTCGGTGGACTACAAACCGTTACAATTCACTCCACCGATATTCACCAATATCGATGCTCACAAAGAAGGAGTTACTCCCACGGTATTCCGCCCTCGGAAACCACCCTCAAGAATCTCGTGATTCGACTTAACCTATGGGTCACCAAGAGACTACCAAAACTTCCCACGGAAGTATCAAACCCCAACTAGATCCCCAATGATCTAGGCTTGGTCACAAAGATACAAGACTTCTCTTACAGACAATTGAATAAGAGATTGAATGTTTGTTTTATCATCCAAGTCCTAACCTAACCTAGAGACTCGATTATAGTAGAAAGGGTAAAGATAAGAAAACCCTCGACACAATCACAAGAGTGGATTAGGTTCTTGTGATTCTTCCCTTGCAAAGAAGAAGTGTTCTTTCAAATGATGTTAGTGTGATAGATTAAGAACACAAGAGATAGAATTAGAGGATTAGAGAGAAAGAATGTAGTAAGAAAGAATAATGGCAAGGGGTGAGGAATACAAGAGGCAAGGATGATATTTATAGTCCAAGATCCAAACTTGGAAAATTTTACCGAGGCCGGCGCGCCCCCCACGCGTCGACGCGTGGGCAGCGCGCCAGGCGTCTGTAAACTTTTTCTCAAAAGTGTGGATTTTGATCCTTCAAATACCAATCCTTGCTAAACCCCCAATTGTACTTCACACTAAACCTTAACATTAATCAAACTAAGGTTTACCAACTCAAATAGCCAATTTGAAAAGCCATTTGTGAAGTGTTTATAAGAGAACCAAATACCAAAGGGTAGAAGAGTAGAAAGGGTAATTTGGTAGGGGTATAAATGGTATTCCTCACATGGAATAATAGAGAAGAGAGTATGCTATGGAATAATCCTCAAGGGAAGGGTTATGGTGTAACTATGGTTAGGGTAAAGGTTTAGAGGTTTAACCATGGTTAGGTATAGAAGGATTAAGTGTATAGAAGTAACCATGGTTAGATTGAGAAGGGTTAAGTGTATAGAGAATGAACCATGGTTAGGTTAAGAGGTTTACACAAGGGAATGTTCCATCCTTGGTGAGGTTAAGAGATAACCATGGTTGGGTGTAGAGAAGTAACCATAGTTGGGTTAAGAAGTATGTAGGTTAGGTTAACCAAGGTTGGGTTAGGGTTGTATGTTGAGAACTAACCATGGTTGGAAGAGGTGAACCATGGTTGGGTTAGAAAGGGAATATTCCAAAGGAATATACCTTTGCTTGGGGGGAAAGGTTGGATGGAGGGTTGAGATTGTTTTGGTTTGAAATAGAAGGTTAAGATGTGTTGTAAGAGATTGGATGGTTGAGATGGTTTTGGTTTGAAATGGATGGATGAGATCATAGTGTCCTTTGGCTTGGAGAGGAAGGGTGATCCAAGGGTTGAGATTGATTTTGGTTTGAAATGGAGGGTTGAGATTAAACACATGTGGTATAATAAAAAGGATATTGAATGAGTGGTTGAGATGTGTTTAATTTGAGTTGGATGGTTGAGATTTAAGATGTGTAAGGAATATAAGAGATGTGTAAAGGATGTGTAAGAGATGTGATGTAGTAAGAGAATGAAAGGTTGAGATGGATTGAATTTGAATTCAATGGTTAGGATTAAAAGTGTGTAAGAGACAAAGGTACACTTTTGTGTAAGTGCTGTAAGGGAATGTTGGAAAGGATATTTGAGAGAGATTTGGTGGTATTGGGTTTGATGGTTTTGAGGTAAGTGGTATTTTGTTGAAGAAGATAATTAGGAAAAGTAATTAAGAGGAAATAATCTAATTGTCATTAAGAAGAAAAGATTTAGACAATTACGATTATAAGTTGAGAAAATCATAAGTTACTTATTAATTCAAGTAACACAACGTCGACAATCCATAATTTCATATCTCGTGAATTTTCACGACTCGACATTCTCAACTAATACTTTGGTTCAAACAAGTTAAGTGCTTTGCCTTAATGTAAAACATAACCTAAGTGGGAAAGGATGCGTTTACGCAAAGTGACATTTGACTTAGTTTGACCAATAATGGAGTAAACTCGTTACGTAATTAGAGAAGACGTAAGCACGGGATATGAGCATATGAATGCTTTTTCACATGATGTTACGTGAAATAAATAAGCTCCCTAAGTTTATAAAAGCCTTGGCTAGAGGCGATAGCAAGAAAGCATGAGTTGGCGTTTTCCCGTAAATGGGTGCTTTAAAAGTTGGATCTCTCTAATCCCAAAACTCGTTTTGAGTGTTCTCAATTAAGCACATAACATATTCATACCTGTATTGAAAGATCCACATTTGTCGGGTAAGGGGAAAGCCGACTTTGAAAATTCGACCAAATCCATACAGACTCTTGGCGCGTCCCTGTCGTGACATCGCGCCGGCAGCAGCAGACATGGAATTTGGCGAATTAGGCTACCGTTTGACGTTTTATGTGTTTCGAAGGTTTATTTGTCATTATCAAAACATTAGGAGATCTTGATCATGTTGCCTCAACATGATGGTTTTGGGTTAAGTGGTATTTTGATGAAGAAGATATTAAGAAAAGTAATTAAGAAGAAAATAATCTAATTGTCATTAAGTGGAAAAGGTTTAGACAATTAAAATTATAAGTTGAGAAAATCATAAGTTACTTATAAGTTTAAGTAACACAACGTCGAGAATCCATAGTTTCATATCTCGTGACTTTCCACGTCTCGACGTTCTCAACTAATACCTAGGTTCAAACAAGTTAAGTGCTTTGCCTAATGTATAGCATAACCCAATTGGGAAAGGATGCGTTTACGCAAAGTGACCTTTGACTTAGTTTGACCAATAAGGGAGTAAACCCGTTATGTAATTAGAGAAGACGTAAGCACGGGGTATGAGCATATGGATGCTTTCACATGATGTTACGTGAAATATATAAGCTCCCTAAGTTTAGAAAATCCTTGGCTAGAGGCATTTGATAAAATATTTGAGTTGGCATTTTGACAAAAACGAGAGCTTGCAATTTTAAATCCCTCTAAGTCTAAAACCCGTTTCGAGTGTTCCTAATGAAGCACTTATCATATTCATACCTGAATTGAAAGATCCACATTTGTCGGGTAAGGGGAAAGTCGACTTTCAAAATTCGTCCCGATTATCACAGACGCCTGGCGCGTTACCCACGCATTGACGCGTGGGTGGCGCGCCAGCAGCAGATGTGTGATTCGGGGAATTTTGGCTAACGTTTGTTATTTTATATTATTCGATGGTTTATTTGTCATCATTAAAATATAAAGAGATCTTGATCATGTTGCCTCAACAATCTCTTCTACTTTGAAAGAAATCTTGTTAAGATTTAATTTGCATATCATCCTTTCCCAAATTTCATGAGATAACTTGCATTGAAAGAATAAATGAGGGTGTGAGTCATTCACCTCATTACACAGTGAGCATAGCAAACCAGTTTGAGTTCCCCATGACGTGATTCTATCTTGAGTAAGAAGTCTTCCAAGCATAGCTAACCAAAGGCAAAATGAATGTTTAGGGATACACTGTTTGAACCAAACCACTTCATGCCACCTGACTTCCTCCATATGAGAGAAGAAATTGCCCATAATGTTGGGTCACTGAATTCCCCAAGTCTTCTAACAAGGATTTGAACGTAAAATCCCCTAAGTGCAAACAAGTCACTGAGTGAACAGTAACTCAGTGAGTCACCTTCAGGGAGCTAAGACCGAGCCTAAGAAGAAAGGTTCTCCATTCAGTGAGGCGGAACTCAGTGAAGTGTGATCTAAGCCAAGAAGAAGGTGATGGGTTCAGTGAGGATGACAATAACTCACTGAACCCCAATGACTCCTCAGCAACTTAAACGTACTGAAGACTGATGACATGAAGACTGAAGTTTTGGCGGGACTGGGCGGGAAAGTCTGAGCTGCTTTATTAAAGTGCTTTATCACTTTAATGTCAGACTTTCCCCAAATGGTTAAAACCAGTCTGTCATCAGAAAGTGCCTTTTGGATCTAACTCAATGAAGGTTCCTTTGCCAGAAGAATAATATCTTTCAAGATATTGTTAAGGAAGCTTTAGGTCCAATGTATATTTAGTTGTTCTATACTTGTGTATAAATAGGAAGCAAATGTGAGGAGTAAAAGTTGACAAGTTTGTGCAATTAATGCAAAGCATTCACAAACCACTTTTACTCCTCCAAAGAACAACACAAGCCCCTGAGATAGCTCAGTGGGTAATTTAAGTTGTCACTCAACTTAGTTGAGTTTAGTGAGGAGTCCATACCACACTTGTCAATTCAACCCCAAGTGTTATTCCGCAAACACTTGGGTACGATTCTTTTTGATTAACTTCTAATAAAGAATTAAACGTTGGAAAATATTATCTCTTTTGTTTACGTTTCTTTATTGTTAATCATTTTCTACATTTGTGTTCAAGTCATATAACTTGGTTACTTTAACTTCTTAGTTACGGTTAACCAAGTAAAAGGGACCAACAAGTGGTATCAGAGCCTCTGATTTGTAAAACTTTTACACGTTTTCAAAACCTAAAGAGTGCTCAAGTTTTTAAAATCAAGATCCCACTATGACTGACACAGATGTTCCCCAGCTTGTCGATAAAAAGGGTGGAAGTTATTCAGCAACTGCCCCTCGACTTGAAGCTGGCAAATTTAACAAGTGGAAAAAACGAATGCTTTGCTACTTAACTGGGATGGAACCTTATTATATCAAATTGATTAATGAGGGTCCATATGTCCCAACAACTGCCCAAGGTTTAATCAAACCTGAAGCTCAGTGGACCCCAGATGAAAGGAGGGTGGTCAATCAAGACCAGCGCCTGAAAAGCATCATTATATCATGCCTTCCTGATGATATAATGGAATCAGTGATCAACTGTCCCACTGCCCAGCAGACATGGACTGACCTGGTTCATAGCTATGAAGGGCCTTCTGATACCAAAGAGAATAGAATCATGGACCTGAAGCTTGAATTCAATACCTTCAGGGCCAAGGATTCTGAAAGTCTCCCTGAGACTTATACTCGGTATAAGACCCTCCTGAATGAGCTGACCAATGATGGTGTTATACTGTCAAAACATGAAATCAATGTTGGTTTTGTCAACAGTCTCCCTGAGAAGTGGTTAAACCTCTCTCAGGGATTGAGAAATGCAAACCACATTCAGAACCTTGAGCTCCCTGCCATTTATGGGAAGTTTGTCTATGAAGACAATCTTATCACCAGGAGATACCCTGGTAAAGCTCAGGAGACCAAAAAGGCCTTGACAATCACACCCATATCAACTGCTTTCTATTCTAAAGGTGTTGTGCAGGATTTTCAGGATGGTTCAGATGATGAGGTTGACCAAAGAACCAGTGAGGAGTATCTTAATGATCTTCAGATTGAATTTCATGAAAGAGCACTCCTTGCTAATTCAAAAAGGTTTTTTAAAAAAAATAAATTTCCTTCTAAAGCAAATGACAATACTGAATGCTTTAAATGTGGCAAAATGGGGCATTTTGCTAAAGATTGTTTTTCAAAAACTACCTCAGAACCATCCTTCAAGTTTTCAGGAAATAACTCTTTTTCAGGCCCCAGCAAATTTCAACCAAAAATGCTTCAGTCTAGTCAAAGATTTGAAAAAGTCCCTCAAATTGACTTTGAAGCAAAGTACAGAAAGGCAAAAGCCAAGCTTGCCCTTCTTGAATCATCCTCAACAGTCTCTCAGCCTCCTCAGGCTCCAAAGCCTACTCAAGCCAAAAACAAAGGGCTTGTTGCTGAAACATATGACTGGGATGAGGTTGAAGTGTCCTCTGATGATGATGAAGTTCACATCAGTGCCCTGATGGCTCTGTCAGAAGACAACAAACTTGCTGTGGGGAAGAGTCATGCAAGAAATGGTGAATGGGTCAACATCACAATGAGAAAGGTAAATCTTTTACTTTCTATGGATGATAATGATGATTGGAAATCTTACTTAGACTATATAAATGTTGATCTTAAGTAAGATGAAGAGCAAAGACTTAATCTGTTTTCAAAATTTAACAAACTCAGTTTTGAATTAAATCAGTGTAGAGATGAATTACTTGTCTTAAAACAAGCCAAACTTGAAAGTGTCACACTTCAAATTCAAAACTCTGAACTTGTAAAACAAAATCAAGCTCTTCAGGAAGAACTTAAGAAAGAAAAGGAAATTATTTGGAAATGGACTCAGAAAAACCCCAAACTTTATGAAACACTGAGTCTCTCACCCAGCCCCAATAAGGCTGGTCTAGGTGATGATCAACTCACTGAGGTTTCAGGGGAAAGTAGTCATTCCACAACTTTTCTATTTACCAACATACTCTCTAGCAAGGAACTAGCTCCCAAACCCAGTGATTGGATTGAAAGAAACAATCCTGATAGTAAATTGCCAAATTTTAACACTGGAAGAATTCTGGAGCCTGAAAGCCAGGCTATCAAGGAGCTGCTAGGAGTCACTGATGAACTTAGTCCTACTGAGTCCATCACTGAGTCTAAGTCTGATTCACCACTCCCTCCACTGAAACAACTTCATGGAGCAGAACCCAATTCTAATCTTGCACCATTAGTCTTTCAACCACATTCTCCTAAAGAGAAATCAGGGTTAGGAAGGACTATACTGAAAAGACCTACTCCTGCACCCACTGAACACCAAAAACCTTCAGTAACTACTGAAGTGAAGCTTGAAAGCACTGATTCAAAGGTTGATCAGCTTGCTGAACTTGTCAGGATGCTGAGTGAGAAAATTGAGTCTACTGAGAAAAACTCTGACTCTAAATCTACCAAGCCCTCAGTATCCTCAGGTTCATCCAAACCAAAAACCACACCCAGACCCTCAGGGAGATGTGAACTGTGCAATTATCCAAATCACAGCACTGATAAATGCTACAGAGTCCTATTTTGTATGATATGCAAACAAGAGGACCACAGAACTTGTGATCACATCCCTCACACTGCCTCTTTAAAGGCAAGGGGTCAGTACAAAACCCAAGGCTATCAGTATGCCACACCTCCCAAACAAAGACTGAAGGCTAAGCCTTTCTCACCATGTCCTCACTGTGGTTTCAATGATCATCTTCCTGATGATTGTTTGATGAAAGTATGCTGTGACATCTGTGGAGATCCCTCCCATGAAACCAGGGGGCATGACAAAGTGATTCAGTCCAGAAGAAAATATCAAACCAACACTTCTCAGTCACCTGATGCATCAACATCCACAAAATGTAAAACATGTGGAAGCTCAGGACACATAACTTCAACCATGATTCACTAACTGAGTTCAAAAAGTCCCTGAGGACTAAGCCCACTAGAAGGTGGGTCAACAAGCAAAACTAACCCAGTTTACTGTTTGTGCAGAAACACATCAAGGATCCTACCTGGCATCTAGACAGTGGATGCTCCAGAAGTATGACTGGTGTGAAAAGTTTTCTGCACAAATATGTGGAAGAACCAGGACCCAAAGTAGTATTTGGTGATAACTCATCAGCTCCCACTGAGGGTTATGGTTCAGTAAACTGCAATGGTATAGTTTTTACAAGAATAGCTTATGTTAATGGTCTGAAGTACAACCTGATAAGTGTTTCCCAACTATGTGATGCAAAATACATAGTTCAGTTTGATGATAAGAGAGGGACCATCTTTAATGCCAATAAGGAAGTTGTGTTGATTGCACCCAGAAGGGATGATGTATAGTCCTTGACATGTCATCCCTGACTCAAAATGGGACTTGCCTATTCTCAAAGGCAAGTGAGACAATCAACTGGCTATGGCATAGGAGACTCTCTCATCTCAACTTCAAAAACATCAACAACCTGGCCAAACAGAACAAAGTTCTGGGCCTTCCATCCCTGGTGTATACCAAAGACAAGCCTTGTTCTGCTTGTGAAAAAAGGAAAACACCAAAGGGCATCATTCAAAACCAAACAAACTTTTTCAATCAAAAGCTGCCTGCATCTTCTTCATATGGACCTTTTTGGACCTGTCAGTCCAATGTCCATACACCATGAGAAGTATACTCTGGTCATTGTGGATGAATACTCAAGATATACTTGGGTTTACTTCCTGACCAAAAAGAGTCAGGCAGCTGAAACCATCATGTCATTTGTCAGGAACATTGAAAATCAAAATGATGTCAAAGTTAAACAGATCAGGACTGACAATGGCACTGAATTCAAAAACCAAGACCTTGAGTGTTTTTGTGATGAGAAAGGAATTTCTCAAAATTTCACTTCTCCCTATACTCCTGAACAAAATGGAGTAGCTGAAAGGAGAAATAGAACACTCATTGAGGCAGCAAGAACCATGCTGAATGGCTCAGTCCTCTCAAAACATTTTTGGACTGAGGCAGTTAAAACAGCCTGCTACACTCAAAACAGGTCAATCATTGTGAAAAGGCACAATAAGACACCTTATGAGATATTCAAAGGAAGGATTCCTGACATCAACTACTTTCATGTATTTGGGTGTCCTGTGTTTATACATAATCACAAGGATCACTTAGGTAAATTTGATGCCAAAGCTGATGATGGATACTTCCTGGGATATTCCTTGGTCTCTAAAGCCTTCAGGGTGTTCAACACAAGGAGACAACAAACTGAGGAAACTTATCACATTACTGTTGATGAGAGCACTGAATCCATCAGGTTCTCAAATTCCTCAGTTGAAGAAATTGGTATTGATGACTCATCAAGATATCCTCCTGATAAGTATCATCCTGAGAACAATCCCTCAACTCAATACCAAGCTGATGCTGATGTCTCCTACTACATCATCCCTCACAATCTACCCCAACCACCTATCAGTGAGTTCATAGAAACTCAGCCTGTCTCAAATGAGACTGACACCACTGAACAAAATGTTCAGGAACCCACAGAACAAATTGTTCCTACAGTTGTCACTGAAGTGCATATTGATGAGTTACCTCATGTTCCTGAGACTGAACCTATTCAGGCTCCTACAAGCTCAAATTCCTATCCCAAACCCCAGGATAGCTGGACTAGATCCAAAATCATTGAGCTTGTGAACATCATTGGTGAACCCACTGAAGGCATGCTCACAAGAAGCAAGGCTGCCAAACTCAAGGCTGCCACTGCCAACATATGCCTTTATGCTGACTATCTCTCAGAAATTGAGCCTAAAAATGTCAAAGAAGCCCTGACTTATGAAAGTTGGGTTCAGGCCATGAGAGATGAATTGGAACAATTTGACAGAAATGATGTCATGACCCTTGTTGAATGCCCCCAGGGTGTTTTAATCATTGGTATGAAATGGGTCTTTAAAAACAAGACTGATGAGAATGGCACAGTCATCAAAAACAAAGCAAGACTGGTTGCCAAAGGATATAATCAACAGGAAGGTATAGACTATGAGGAAACCTTTGCACCTGTTGCAAGAATGGAAGCCATCAGGATCTTCCTTGCCTATGCAACTTACATGAACTTTAAAGTTTACCAAATGGATGTTAAAAGTGCATTCCTGAATGGTAACATCAAAGAAGATGTTTATGTGCAACAGCCTCCTGGTTTCGAAAGTAGTGAATACCCCAACCATGTCTACAAGCTTAACAAAGCCCTTTATGGACTGAAACAAGCACCCAGGGCATGGTATGAAACTCTTTCAGCCTTCCTGATCCAAAACAAGTTTGTCAGAGGAAGAATTGACAACACACTGTTCATCTACAGAACAAAGGATGATGTCATTCTTGTCCAAGTATATGTTGATGACATCATCTTTGGCTCAACAAGTACAAACTTTGCAAACAATTTGAAAAACTCATGACCACAAAGTTTGAAATGAGCATGATGGGTGAACTCACATACTTTCTTGGACTACAAATCAAACAAACTGAAAAAGGAATATCCATTTGCTAAGAGAAATATCTCAGGAACCTACTGAAGAAGTATGAGCTCACTGACTGCTCTTCAGTAAAAACTCCCATGGTTCCTCCAAACAACCTTGGTCCTGATCTCACTGGAAAGTCAGTGAATCAAACCCAATATAGAGGAATGATTGGCTCCCTGATGTACTTACTTGCCTCAAGGCCTGATATCCAATTCTCAGTCTGCCTGTGTGCAAGATACCAGGCTGACCCTAAAGAATCACATCTCACTGCTGTCAAGAGAATCATCAGGTACCTGAAGGGTACTCCAAACCTTGGTTTGTATTACCCAAAATGTTCAGGATTTGATCTCAAAGGGTACACTGACTCTGACTATGCAGGATGTAACATGGATAGGAAAAGTACTTCAGGATCCTGCCAATTTCTTGGTGGTAAACTTGTGTGTTGGAGTACAAAGAAACAGCAGTCAGTGGCCATGTCCTCAGCTGAAGCTGAATATATGGCTGCTGCTGGATGCTGTGCAAATGTACTTTGGATGAAGAGCCAACTGAGTGACTATGGCATTCAGTATAAGATGGTACCTATCTTTTGTGATAATACAAGTGCCATAGCCATCTCAAACAATCCAGTACTTCATCAAAGAACCAAACACATTGATATCAGATACCACTTCATCAGGGACCATATCTCTAATGGAGAAATTGAACTACATTTCATCCCCACTGAGTATCAGCTAGCTGATATCTTCACTAAACCTTTGGATGAACCCACTTTCACAAGATTGAAAGCTGAACTGGGCATGTTGGACATAGAATCAGGGAACTGATCAAAAATGTTCCAACATGATGTATATTCTCTAGGTCCCTGATCACACCCTTCCTGAAACACTCATTTTTATTGAATGAAAAAATCATTCAGGGGGCTCAGGATGAAAAATGGCATTGAATACCCTAACTAAATGCTCTAAGTATTTAGTCAGTTAAATGTCCCAGGTAGGTAACTGAATCCTATTAAATATAGGAATATATGTCACTTACACAACTGGCATCCACTCCTTGGGCCCCCACATCTCTCTCACCAAACACCACTGAGCATTAAATGCTCTCTCACACACAAAACGTGTGATGATTGTTTTTCCTGCAAAAGTGCAATATTTGCAGAAGCACCCCAAAGGGTGAGAGAAAATAGGGGTAGTGGGAATCGTGACATTTAATGCGGATATCAAACCAAAATTATTATGCCATTTCGGTTAAATAAATTAAACCTTTGGCATCCGCAACATCACCTCCCAAATCTTTACCCTATAAATACCCCCACAAAAAGGGAAACACACACACGCTTTTAAAATCTTTAACAAAACTCTTGCAAATTGTTTTCAAAACTGCGTGTGTTTCCTCACCCATACCCATTTTTCAAACCAGGCTTTTTATTACCAAATGGCTGTTGGATGTTGTTTCGCCCAGATTAGGGTAGAGATAATCAAAGACCTAGCTACGTACCAATTAAGGTTACCGGATATCACTTGGAATCGTGTTATCACTTTCCAAAGTAAACTATTCGACCCTAATGCCTGGGTATCACGAATATCTACTTGGGATAAGACCAAATGTTGTTAGTGATTTAGGCACAAATCAATAACCCTTCGTGTTTAAGTGTTGTGTGTTTTCTGTATATGTTTCATGCATGATTGATTTACCTATTTATAGGTAATATTACTCAACCCTAATCAATGGAATTAAGAGTGATTAACGGCCCATTAATCCCACTTAATTTGCCTCCATAATTATAGGAATTAGTGGTTACATGACCAATTAAACGTGGTCATTAATGCAGTTGTAACTGCCTATTGAATAAGTCAAAGCAGTTACAAACCAAGTTTGAATTCAGTCCAGTGAGTTCGTTATGCTCACTGATGAGCTAGTCCCTGAGGACATCAACTCCCTGATGAGATCCTTCAGCCTGAGCTGAACTCATCAACCTGATGAATACCATTCATTCCAGAGTATCACTCCCTGAAAGAGTGAACTCACTGAACTTCATCATACACTGAAAACACTTAACCACTATCTGAGTCAGGTTGTTCAGGGACCTGATGGGTGTACACTCCGTACCTCCTGACCCATTACCAGGTGTGAACCAATCCCACAAGTGCACTAAATTTTCCAACAATGGCTACTTCTAAGGTCGTAAAATACGCACCCAATGTGGATTTCCAAATGGAAAGCGTAGACCTTACCAAAAATAATGTGGTGGGGAACTTTGCCTACCCTGCTGGGTACCCTGAATACAGGGATGTGGTGAAGTTCCTTCAGAACTGTTTCCTGACCACCTCATTCACTAAGACCCCCTCAGTCATCTATCATGACTACTTGAGGGAATTTTGGTGCACAGCGGTTGTTGAAAACCCTGATGCGCCAAAAGAGGCCAAAATCAAGTTTACAATCAAGAATGGAACTAAGTCCCTAACTCTTGACTATAAAACTTTTGTCAAAGCCACTGGGCTTGATTATACCACGACCTTCACTGCCCAACCCTCTGAAAAAGAGGTAAAGGAGGTCTTGTTGGAATTGGGACCCTATGACAAAAATCACCCTGAGGTGACACCAGGGTCCCTATTATCCAAAGCCCCAATTGTTAAGACCTGGTTCCCAGCTCCCTGGAGGATTCTAATGACTTTTGTCATTCAGGTTCTCTGGGGAAATAAATCCTCGACTGAGCAATTAAACACTACTCAAGCAATGATAGTGTTCTGTCTCATTGAGGGTAAAATGATAGACCTTAGAGAAATCATCTTCAGGGACCTCATAGCAAAGTTAGGGGGGAAGTCTAGGCAAAAACATATGTCATATCCTAGATTTGTTTCCTGTGCCCTACAAGACTTGCTTAGGTCTGAGTATGATAGGCCTGACGCAGTAGGTTTTGAGCCTGACGTCCTACACAAGGCAAATTACTCACGCGACCCTCTTGAGGTTACACCAGTCACCCTGACATTGTACATGCGTACTGCTATCCAGGGTGACAATAAAGTATCACCAATTCCCTCTCCCACCAAAAGGGTGAAGAGGAAGAAGGGTCAGGGGTCCAGGAAGGTGGCTCAACCCAAGTCACTCGACACTGAGACTTCTGATCCTAAAGTTGCCAAAAAGGGGCATGAATTACCACCCTTGACTGCGGACACCCTGAGTTTAATAACCCAGTCACTAGGCCTGCAACAAAAGCCAACGGAGGGCACTGAGAAATCACACTCAGTGTCCTCGGGCAAACCCGTTTCCAAAGACTCTACTGTCATAAACAAGACAGTTGAGCCGAAACAAAACAAACCTTCACATCCTGTTAACGTCTCTGGCAAATCACAACCAGGGTCTCAGGGAGTAACGGATCCTAAATCCTCGGTGGGGCAGCACTACTCCACTGAGAAGGGGGTCCACAAACAATCACATCCTGCTAAAGGCTCGGGTAGATCAAAACCCAAGCATCAGGGAGTTAATGTCCCTAAACCTTCGACAGGCCAGAACAAGCCTGTTGGAAAGGGGGACTCAACCACTCACTTGCCTGATGAGGACATTCGCAAATCAAAGCTTTTGTCTGAGGGCACCCCTACTTATCCCCAAGACTCAGTGGGAAACAAACAACCCACTGATAGGGACACAACAATCACGGCTCCTCGGGATGGCACTGAGAAACACCCATCAGTGTCTGAAGGGGTCACGGGGGACAAAGACTCAGAGGGATATAAACCACCCGCTGATATGGAACCCACAACCACTCCCGGAGGTGCGCATAACTTGGGAACTGGCCTTAAAGACCAGGTAGGTAAAACCCAACCTACCGGATTTGAGGGGTCAGGACCTGGCCAAAACGAAGGCAAATCTTCTTATGAAGAGGAGCCGGATAACCTCCAATTGTTGCAGATATCCTCCCTGGCGGATGCTCAGACATTCTTATTTTCTGATGATGAATTCAACAGTGACGAGGAAGTCTTCACGGCCGGAGATGATATGGAGGATGAAGAGACAGTCCCTGAACCTGTTACTCAGTCTCCTCAACCCTCTAACCATGATGAAGATGAACAACATTCCGAGCCGGAAACCTCAGAAGACGCTTCAACTCCTCTCACTGAAAGAGCTTTCAAAAGGTTCATCAAGAAAATGACTAATGTTTTGTACAGGGGGGTCACTGAAGAGGTGTTTGATCTGCATACTGAGCAAGCAGTCCACTATCACCTTCTCAAAGATGCTGTTGAAGATTACAATGAAGATGTCAGGGAGCAAAATTCCACTGTCAATCACTCCCTGACACAAATGGCTTCGCACATCAATCAATTTTTGGAATCCCTTAAGGAGCTGGCTACAGGGGTTAAGTCAGTTCAAGAATCAGTCAAGGATGATCCTGAGCTCAACAAAAGAATTCTTCAGGCATCTGAGACATATCAGGTCAACTCGGCGGCCCTTACTGAGTTACTTGGTTTGATAAGGGATTCAAATGTTCAGAATCTCAGCTCCACGGTGGAGTCCCTCAAGTCTTCCTTCACTCAGTTGGAAGCATCAGTGACAGCTCAATTCCAGAAGTCCACATCTCTGGTATGGACAATGGGTTCCAGGATGACTGCCCTTGAAAGTTCTCAGGCTTCACTTGACTCCAGGGTGTCTCTCATTCATCAGGATACTGCGGAGATCAAGTCTATGATGACGGAAATATTTCAAGCCTTCAAGGGTTCTACTTCTACTTCAGTAACTCCAACACTTGCCATCACTGCAGCTCCGGCAAATGTTGAGGGGGAGAATGTTACTGAAACCCCTGTTACTGATGAACAAGAAGCTGGACAGCCCTCTCACACTGAGGGGGAGCATGTCACTGAAGCCACACCAATCACTCAAGTTCCCCCACAAGAGGAACCAGTCTCCTCCACTCTACTTCAGGACAGAGGAAAAAGCATTGCCACCACCTCAGAACCTGAAGTCAGACTCCAGCCTGCCTCCAAAATTGTCAGAGTTGACCCTGATGAACCTATCAGGGTCCCGTATGAAATTAATGGAAAAATCTATCAACTTACTCATGACCAGATACAAGACTACTTGGGAAAAGTTGAGAAAGCGGCAAAGGCAGCTGAAGAAGAGAAACTGAGCAAGCCTAAACTGATACAGGTTGTTCATGAGGAGGCTGAAAAGATTGGTCTGGACACTGAGGCACTAGCTAATGAGCAAGCTGGTGCAGCCTTTAAAAAGGCTCAGGAAGAACAGATGAATGCTCTGAAAAAGGAAAGGGAAGAAAAGCTGAAGAGGCAAGCTCAAATCAGAAAGACCAGGGTTGAAAGATATCATTGGGTGATGAAGGAAAGATTGAAGCCTGAAACCATCACTGACATCAAAATCCACAGGAATACCAAACCCGCAATGGTCACTGTCTTCAGGGGGGCTGATAAGAGAATAATGGATGTTCATAATCCATTCAAATTCGCTGACTTTGGGATCACTGAACTTGATGAACTCCGTCCCATCATTGCCAAGAAAAATGGCGTCGTTGTTGATCAACTTCTCAAGTCACTGAGCGAAAGATATGATAGACTGAGAGCAATGCCTGAAGCCCTCAACATTCCCTCCCTTCTTCCTGCTCCAACAACAGGAACTGCTTCTTCAACCACCACAAGGAGAAAAAGGAAGCACATCGAATCCGAGCCTGAGATCAAAGTCCCAAGATTGGAATGTGACAGGTCTGTTCCTGAAGGAATCACCTTCGTGAACAACACCGTGCTTGAACACCCTGAACGAGGTCTATGCTTCACTGATGAATATGGAGACCTTGGCTTCCAAAGGTGGTCCGATATAGAAAAGGCAGGGGTCACGGCAATGGTAACGTACCTGATGTTAGCTGCTCCTATTCAAAGTGGTGCAAACCAAAGGTTCTGTAAGGACCTAAGGACAAAGATTGAGGAGCATCCTGAGAAACACCTGCTGAGATCAAAGAAAGCTAAGATTGAGGGACTTGGCTATCATCTGAACATCTGATCTGCAACAACTATCTTTTTTTATTTTGTTTGTAATTTGTAGGAAAATGTAATAGCTAATGAATAAACTGATGTTTTGTTTAAATAGTTATGTCCTACTTACAATTACAACAAACATTCAGCAAGAGAAGATGTACCCTGACAACTCAAGCTGAATCAAGTATCACTTAGGCAATTTGTATGTTCAAATAGGGGGAGATTGTTGGGTCACTGAATTCCCCAAGTCTTCTAACAAGGATTTGAACGTAAAATCCCCTAAGTGCAAACAAGTCACTGAGTGAACAGTAACTCAGTGAGTCACCTTCAGGGAGCTAAGACCGAGCCTAAGAAGAAAGGTTCTCCATTCAGTGAGGCGGAACTCAGTGAAGTGTGATCTAAGCCAAGAAGAAGGTGATGGGTTCAGTGAGGATGACAATAACTCACTGAACCCCAATGACTCCTCAGCAACTTAAACGTACTGAAGACTGATGACATGAAGACTGAAGTTTTGGCGGGACTGGGCGGGAAAGTCTGAGCTGCTTTATTAAAGTGCTTTATCACTTTAATGTCAGACTTTCCCCAAATGGTTAAAACCAGTCTGTCATCAGAAAGTGCCTTTTGGATCTAACTCAATGAAGGTTCCTTTGCCAGAAGAATAATATCTTTCAAGATATTGTTAAGGAAGCTTTAGGTCCAATGTATATTTAGTTGTTCTATACTTGTGTATAAATAGGAAGCAAATGTGAGGAGTAAAAGTTGACAAGTTTGTGCAATTAATGCAAAGCATTCACAAACCACTTTTACTCCTCCAAAGAACAACACAAGCCCCTGAGATAGCTCAGTGGGTAATTTAAGTTGTCACTCAACTTAGTTGAGTTTAGTGAGGAGTCCATACCACACTTGTCAATTCAACCCCAAGTGTTATTCCGCAAACACTTGGGTACGATTCTTTTTGATTAACTTCTAATAAAGAATTAAACGTTGGAAAATATTATCTCTTTTGTTTACGTTTCTTTATTGTTAATCATTTTCTACATTTGTGTTCAAGTCATATAACTTGGTTACTTTAACTTCTTAGTTACGGTTAACCAAGTAAAAGGGACCAACACATAACATGTTGAATATGAAAGGGGGTTAAGTGATTATCTTCTTTCCTCCACATGACCTTGTCTTGAGTATCTTCATTTAATAGAGGAGCTTGGAGATTAGTCACTTCCAATCCTGATTCTAACCATTCTGGAGGCCACTGCCAGACACCCTCTTCAAGCATCTCTTTGATAGTGATCATTTTGGACATCCTCACATCATAAAGATCTCTGTGTGAAATTTTTTCAATAAGAAGCCCATCATCATGCCACCTATTAATCCATATACAAATATTTCTTCCATTCCCAATCTTGTACTGTAAGTGGTTTGCAACTTTATCTCTAATTTCCAGCAAACATTTCCAACTCCAGCTATCATTAGAGTTATATTGCACATTTCCAACTCCAACTTTTCTTGGTAATATGTCTTGGGGATGGAGGAAAATTCTCCAGGTTTTCACCCGATTATCCGGCAGTTTATTTGGTATCGTGTTAAGGCTTCATTTTGATTCTCCACGTTGGTGCATTCAGAGTCCTCTATCGAGCTTCATTTTGATTCGTGACATTAATAGAGCCGGTTTCAATTGTTCATCTAAGATTAAGGATGTTTTAGTTAAAGGGATTTAGATGTGGCCGCCTGATTGGTATGTGAAATATCCTATACTTACTACTATTCCTACTCCTACCCTGGTTCGTGATTCTATGGATAGATTGGTTTGGAAGTCTCATAATGAAGTGGATCTCGAGTTTTCTTTGGCTTCAGTTTGGGATTCTATTTGGCCTAGAGGTTCTGTGGTTGATTGGTAAGATGTGGTGTGGTTCTCTTGGTGTATTCCTCGCCATGCTTTCAATATTTGATTGGTTATTAAGCGGAAATTGAGGACTCAAGACGACGAGACAACAAAATGATAACAACAATACTAACCCTAATTTGTTGGTGTATCCCTTATGTAGTTCTCAACCGGACTCCCACGAACACCTTTTCTTTGCTTGTGTCTTTTCTTTTCAGGTTTAAGATCAAGTGAAGATTTATGTTGGTTTACCTAATGTTGCTGCTTCTTTGGACTCTATTGTTTATTCCCTCATTCCTACATTGAAGAAGCGTTCTGCTAGAAGTGTTGTTGCTAAACTTGTGTTTGCTGCTTCATGCTATTTTATTTGGCAAGAGAGGAACTTCAGGTTATTCAAGAATCAGAAGAGGTCTAATGCTCAGATTGTGGATGTGATCAAGTCTACTGTTCTGCTCAAGCTGTTTACGTGCAAGTTCAAAAGGTCGAACAATGTTTAGGCGCTTTTGCATCTTTGGAAGTCACCGGACTCGCTTATCCAGACATCTGTTTAATGGATTGTTTTTCTGTGGAAGATTGGGTTCGAGAGTGTTCATCCATGCTGTTGGCTGTATATGGTTCGAGGTTGGAGTGCCATTCAAGCACTGTACTATTTTTTCCTTCACCAGGGTTTTTCCCTTTTGGTTTTTCATGGGAAGGTTTTTTAAAGAGTTAGTCATGTTTGGCTTACTATACTCCAGTGCGTTGTTGTCAGATTTGTTTTGGGGATATGTGTTTGGTTAGGTGGTTTTTCCCTATTGGTGTTAATGTTAGTGTATTTTGTATGATGTAGTTTGTCACAAACGGCTTAGTGGATGTTCAATCGTGTGCTTGAGGTTTATGTGGTATTTCTGGCACAAACCATTGTACTTAACTTTTTTCTTTTTTTCTGTGATTATATATTTTACCGGGGTAATCCTCTTTACAAAAAAAAAAAAAAAAAAAAAAAAAAAAAAAAAAAAAAAAAAAAGGGTATATTTCAAGGTTTTTATGAATTAACGGCAAATGGAAGTCATGTTTATGGAAAATGTGGGTTTTGACATCATCAGAACTGCTATACGTCGTATAAAGTTTTATACGACATATAGCTATATATAAGCTATACGAGGCATAACTTCATGTTTATAAAAAAATAATAATAAATTAGTCTGGTCGTTTCAAAAACACACCTTTTGCATGCCTTGCTTCTCCACCTCATCCCACACCCTCCGGCCTTAGACCCGGATAACTATCACACATCTATTTATTACGTCATCTTATTCAATGTAAAGCATTTAGGTCCAAACGAAAGTAACAGGAGCGGAGCTAAGGGGTTTCTGAAGGTTCCAGTAAATTACATGAATTTTCGCTGCGAAATGTAAATTTTTGATAAAAATCTCAATATCTCTAAAATGAATTAGATACAAAAATTTTGTGTTACATGTCTTGTTTAGTTTGTTCGTTATTTATGTCAAACAAAGTTTGTGCACCAAGTTATTTATAGTCTTGGGTCTGCCACGTACGTAATGTAAATTAACACTAATGACGAGTATTTCTTGTTTAACTATACTTGAATTTTGTTTGCAATTTGTACAAATTGAATCCCAAAGTGTAAAATACGATGTAATTGAAAATGAAGGGGTTGAAGATGAGTTCTCATAGAGAACAAAAGAAGGTGTGAAACATAGACAACATTAAGGACATTAACGATGATTCATGAGCAAAATGAACACAATGGTCTAATGCGTGAAGCACGTGCACCTAATATCTTAGAAGATAGAGGAACAAGATTGTTATAGAAACGTGACGGACAATTAGTGAACTGGTGCAACTATTTTAATAAAAGAATCCAGTCCATGATTTTCAATATACAACATGGACGGATACATTTCATACACTCAATACTACGTAGTATATATTAACTTCTCACAATGAAATATCATGCAATTATACACTGACAAAACTAGTAGAAAAATATAAGAGATGCACAATTTTTTTTGAATTGTAATATAATAGAGGTAAAATCGATGGACCATACACATTTCGATATACCGGGTGCATTTAAGAAAAATCGATGTTTTTTTTTTCAAAAATAATTAGCATTACATCGAAAAAATCCATGATGATCTCAAGAACTCGCGGGAACCCGCTGTTTCCATCCCGTCCCTGCATGTAAATATGTTATGAATAGTACTTGGGCAAAGTTTCATTTTCATAGTATTTGGTTATTGCGGGCAAGCTATATATGTATGAGTTGAGAAATGATCGATATAGCTAATTCGTAACTCTATTACTCTTAAACATCAGCCTAATTTACAACTTTTATCGCTTCTTTATACATCTCACTGATATTGCAATGTGCTTCAAGATCCTTTTAGAAAGTAACAAGTGAGATGGGCAATATCTTTGTATATGTGAAAGTGGAGCTACAAGTTTGGTAGTATTTGATTTGAGGCATATGCAGAATTACCTAAATCCAACAAGTGGATTGACAAAAAGGCGTTTGATTAATTAAATTAGATTAATATTTAAGATTGCATTATTAGTTAATAAGAATAGATTTGATACTACTAATTGTATATAACATGGTCATGATTTAAACAAGTGACAGACATACCACGTGGCTTGATTCCCATCAACACCTTCTTCTTCCATCTCACCCCTTCACTCTCCGATCCGTCATTTTCCCTATCTACGTACATCGTATAATCATAGTATAGTTTCTGACTTAGAAGTTTTGTGAGAGATACTGTAGTTTTAAACACTCGATACTCGTAACTTGGTATGGTTAAATACCATTGTTTAAAAACTCATTGCAAGTATATTCAGAACATTTTCGAAGATCAATATATACATTTTGGGTATGTCACCTTAAAAGTCGTTAGGCGTGTTCAAGAACATTATGCAATAGATAAAGACACTTTTTTGATGTATTTTTGTAGCAGCATGATGTGTACTAAGTTCAATCTCGTAACTTTGCTGGAAATGATTACAATGAGATTTTGAGTATGACCACATGGATCTTAGTTACTTAGTTAGTATCTCATTAAAATACCACTAGATTGCGTCCAGCATGGGGTTTTATTTACAAAGGACTATGACCATGGACCTTATACTAGAAAGTTATATTTCATACTGAATTTAATCAATGGAAATGAATTTGCCAAAAGGTAAGAAGACGACATGTGAATGCTCAAATAATTAAAGTTTTCAGCATGTGCAATTTGTACTTGTAGAGAAACAAGTGATTAAAAATGTGGAAGCAACAACATCAGCACTTGGTGTATAGGCATGCCTTTTTGACATCTTTGTTGTATTTTAAAACAAGATATATAGATAGATGAGATACAACCACCCCAAGTCTTTGAATACAGTACACACACTTTACCGAAACGTCGATTTCATGCCCCATACATTTGTTGGTCTCTTCACGTGCGACGACATGCTTGAGGGAATAATTTGAAGTACGTACGATCTTGACCTAGACGCGTGTTATAGTCTAATAAGTTAATGCAGAGTGAAATGGAGAAAAAAGGAGTTGGTCATCACATTCTAAAGCATAATTAAGGAGCTTACATTTGTATTGATACATTTGGTTATTGTTTGATCAAGTGGCCTTATGGATCTCATACCACACAAGGTTAGCCCAAATATATGACCAGACCGACCCAGATGGACGGATACAAGGTTATAACCCAAAACATCATGGGTCAGTCCAAACCCACATTTGATAACAGATTGCTGTTGCGAAAACTGTTATGAGTAAAAAAAGAAGTAAAAAATCTCAGCTTTGATTATTTGTCAAATGTTTAACATTCATTTGCAGTTAGCCGAAAAATGAACTTTATCGACTAGTGAAAAAATTACTTGCATAGTTGTATGCTGGTTACCTTTTTATGCAATTTCATTGTACTGTATATTAACGAGCAACTGACGTAAGTTGTATTTCAGTAATTTTCTACTTATGTACAAATGGTGTGAGAGCCGTGAACGAAAAATCTATAAGGCGGAGACGTTGTAGGCCTGCACAAGCATGTGTCATTTGCATATGATTAGATTTAGAATTCAAGTTCAGATTAAATTAGTGCATTGTATTACAAAATACCAAATGGGTTCAAATGTTCAATGAACATATGTTCAAATGCAGTTTTCAAAACAAATTTGAACAAAATGTTTTCGTAACATACTTAAATATTTTATGATTTCATTCTTAGATGGAAGTTTTTTATGATCATCAACTAAGTGTAAGTATATTGATAAATGATAAGTCAACAAGTATTAGTCATGATTGGGACAAGTCTACTACTATGAAAACAAATGCTCAACCGCTACACCATACACACATTAAGGATCAGTACTGTATTATCTAGTAAATCATTATACTGTGATTCAAAGTAAATATAAACCTTAACCAGATATTGATTCCCAAACTAATAACCTTAACCAGATACAGATCCAAGAAGCAACAATCACTGAACCACATAGTTATATTGGTCATGTGTAGGACCATAAACCACAACTTTAAGAGTGCTAGGTGCGGTTGTAGTCAGTGGCGGAGCCAGGAGCCAAGTATAGGGGTAGCGAAATACGAAAATTTGTTTAGGGGTAGTGAAAATTTGTTTCAGGGGTAGCGAAATCGCCAAAAAATGGCCAAAAATGGCCAAAAATCGCTAAAATTACACTACCGGGTAAAAGTTCAGGGGTAGCGACCGCTACCCCTGGCTTACACATGCCTCCGCCCCTGGTTGTAGTTATGGGTGCGTTATAGGCATCATAAGTCAGCTTTTACCCTATAACATTCCCATAGCACAAAACCAAAAAAACTCCTTCCCTAATAACATTCCTATAACACACATACACACGTCGTTTATATATTTTACAAATTCAAAAGATAAGAAAAAATAAATTGAAAACACTCATTATCACCTCGGCGGGGTGCCTATAACGGACGGGGTGGTGCAGTATATGGCGCTGTTATAGGCACCAAAATTTTCCCATAATACGCATTATAACCACTGCACCGTGTACTCTAAGGAATTAACTGTTACTAACGACATCAATACTTAAGAAACACAAATGTTATATTCTCAATATAGCCTTAGAACTTACAAGACCAAAAAATGTAGAACATCATATCTAACTTCACATACACAGCCTCATCCAACAAATTTAATACCTATAATGATAATCAGGGCATAACCAACCCTATAATACTTATGTCAAAGTAACTCCAGAAAAGCTGCTATTTCGTTCATTTATAGGCTCCCATGCCTACATTGGCTTCACCACCATATGGTGGTTGGAAGGCGCCCCTTGACTTTGAGTACGAAACATAGTAAAACTGGGAGACGATGCCCGTGAAGAACACGAAAGCTGCTCCTGCTGCAAAGACACCCTTTCTCACTGTCTCACAAGACGGAGGTTGTTCACTGAATAAGGTCGTGTACTTGGTGTGGTACGCATTTCTCACTGAACCCGCAAGCAAACATGCCTCGGCAATGATAAATGTTATCCTGAGACATTAACGATAAATTTTAGCACACGATATTATAAATGTGGCAAAATAGGTAGGTTGGCTAACATGCAAAAATAGGCAGGTCGTGGGTCAAAAGGGTTCTGGTAAAATGGGTCATTTTTGGTATGGGTCTAAAAGGTCCGGGTTGACAAACACTTCTCTTTGTCCATAAAAACTTTTCTAATACAGTAAATGGTTAACATGTTAATTATGATTACAAAAAAGATATTTTAGCAATAATAATCAAATTTTAGAATAAAACGATCTAGGAGGTTGTTTGCACTTTTAACTAAATTATTTGATTTGACCTATTTGACTTGGTTGATATTACACACAGCCAAATCGACCCATTCATCATAAGTAAAGGAGTCAAAAATTTTGACATCTAAAGATTATGTGTAACATTAGTTTCAAGTATGATATACCAGCAAAAAATAAAGAGGATAACTGCACACGCTCGTGAACCAGTAGGGTTTAAAGCCTTTCCACAACAAAAGCATCGGCTGGCCACCATTATTATAACTTGGCTAGCAAGGAGAAGGAAAAATGCGCCAATACCATAGCTAGTTGAAATGTCAGAATCATAGACACAATAATTGTACTCGTCTTCGCTATCTTTTCGTGTTGTAGCCTGCAATCATGAAACCAAGTCATTACATGACCGAAACAAGAACTATCTCCGAACTCAGAACTAGTTCAAGCTACTTTCTACTTCACAGATTTCAATAGCAACATCCCAATTGGATTAACTTAATGAGAGATTTATGAAAAACTAAGCCAAAAATATACTTGAATCTTTACATGTGAAAAAGATACAAAATTGATCAAAGTAGATAATCGATTATCATAAGTGAAAGAGTAATAATCAAAAAGCAAATAAATCAATAGTATATGTTAAAAAAATTTAAGTCTTGAGTTTTTAAAGCAACATGTAACATGTTACTAACATATTCATAGATATACTAAACTGTCTGAACAATCAGCAAATTCAACTCAAAGCACTTTCAGCACCCGCGAATATATATCTCATAGATTATTCTTCAATTAAATATGAGCCATATGGTTTAAGATAACAAAGAGTAAAAAAAATCACACAACACACGAATTACATTGCTGCTTTCACAAGATATAACAGATAACATCATAAGAAGATCAAATCATGTAACTATACTTTTTTTTTTTTTTTTTTTTCACTTACAAATTAAGTGCAATTCTAGTAACCAATGCAAACCTGATCTCAAAGCTTTTTAAATCAAGTTAACCAAATACTAGTTCAAGATATCAAAGATCACATAACCCATATTTTACAAAATAAATATTCAAGATATACAAACTAAAAAAAGAAAAAAAAAAAAAAAAAAAAAAAAAAAAAAAAACACTAATATTAATTTAACATAAAGCAATTGAAGGCAAACAGGCAACAAGCTGCGCCGCCGGCCCTTTTTGGATTGGATTGCAAAGCTAATCCGCTGAAAAACTACATTCATAATCATGGATCTAGGTGTCGAGATAGAAATACTCACAGTGCTTCTTCTTTGTTCAGCAGCAACAGCCAAACCAAAAGCAATAAGATCAATAATAGTAACAAAAACCATCAACAACTTAGAAGCCATTGCTAAAACACACACAAAACAGATCTGGATCTCACCCTATCTCTAGCTTCACACTTTATAATAAATGAAAGGTATAAATAGATTATAAATGAAGGCATTAAACTTGCTACCACACACTCAATAAAATAATACTATTGATTTGACATTTTAGCGTTTCATAAAATATGACACAATGCTTATTAATTAAGTTCTCTTTTTTTTTTTCTTTGTTTATTTAAAATGTTCACGTGAGAGTTGTTATGGTACAATGCAAGAAGAGTAACGTGCATGTGAAGTATGCATGGGAGTTAAATATATGGCGGGGAATATGGTTAAAGTTAACGCCGTGACGGTGGAGTGTCGGTGGTGATAAATAGTTGAGTGGTTAAGATAACGACGTTAGAACAATCTTGAGACAGAGATTGTACCTAAAGACTACAGTTGGCGTAATGTGGGACCTACTGACTTTACGTTGTCAAACAGCAAGATGTATTGTTGGTTTTGTGGCCATACTCTTCTTATTACGGAGTATTGAGAAAGTTACGGGCTTATTAGAACAAATTAAATGTCTTTTTACATGTTTGAGATTATTTTTTAAGAGGTTAATATTCACATCATTTTTTTTATACTTTCACTATAATATTACACATTTAATATACATGTTACAAAGTGAGATATGCATAATTGTGGTGAAAGAATAAAAAAGAGTGGTGATAGTATCCATGGCCATTTTTTAAACGTGTTTTCAACGCATGCGGGGAGGCACGGCACGCCACCCTTACTGCACGGGAACACCGCCGCCGGTGCCTCCTTACCGCACGGTAGGGATGTTTTGCGGTAAAGTTTACCGTGTGAAGTATTCGTTGCAAACTCAAAATATTCGAACGTTTGGAGTTAATTAATGGGACCAACGGTTACTTTTTCTTTTCTTTTTTTTGTATATATTATATATACTTGATCAAACAATCATCCAAAGTAAAAAAAAAAAAAAAAAGAAAAAAAAAAGAAACACACAATCGGTCCAAACTAAAAAAAAAAAAAAAAAAAAAAAAAAACAGCCGATTCAAAAAAAAAAAAAAAAAAATATCCGATCCAAAAAAAATCCGATTCAACCGCAAGTATATGGCACATAAAAAAATTGGTTCGACTTTGTTTTTTAATAATATTATGTAATGTTTATTTTAATTTTAATGAATTTTAGTTTTTAATAAATTTTAATAGAATTTAAAAAAGAAAAAAGAAAAAAAAAAAAAAAAAAGTGAGTGATGTGATGCCAACAAAAAGTGAGTGAATGAAGAAAAAAGTGTGAGGGTGATGTGGCATAAGGGGATTGATTGTTTGTGAGTGAAGGGTGATGGAGTGAATGATGCATTGCTAACCCCCTCACAAATAATTCTTGCGTTGACCAAAAGTACACGCTCGAAATCTTTAAAAAATGGTTTAGAAAACGTAAAGCTCCTCCTATTTGATCTTTTGCTGGCCGTAACCTTATATTCATTATTGTTACTTGTTAGGGTAGGGGACTTGGTAAAACGATTTTCTCTAATCAAATTAGTGTCACATTATTATTTACATTTATTAATTTTTTATCACTTAAAAGGTTTTCAACGTGACAAATATCTATTTTTATTTTTTATTTTTAAAAAATTTTTATTTTATTTTTGCGAAATAGGTGAATATACTTTAGAATCAAAAACCATATACAACAAATATGATGAGAACTATGGGCATGCCCATATCTTCATATATCATAAACTAGTTAACATTCTGAAAACGCGACAAATACTTGCATGACAAACAAAATCTTTTTATGCCTCTTTAAAAAGACCAAGATATTGTTGCCACACGAAATGTGTTTTTTAGGTTCAACGCAAAATCCCACAAAGGAAAAGCGGTATAAAAAAGGTTTTTGAGTTTTCCTGTTGCCTTTTTCAGTGTCACACTCAAGGTTTTTAATACCAGCTCGGACATAAAACCTAATTTTAATTTAGTTCTTGATTTATTTCGATTGAACCCTGGTTTTACTGGTTCAACCGGTCAATTAGTAAATTTGATCTGATTTTCAAAATTATTCAATAAATTCATGAATACCATACAATATTAAAGATAGGTGATCCAACATAAAAGAAAAGGGGAAATCTAGGATGATAGGCATTTCATACTTGTTTGATTACTTTTACCAAGTTAATCTGAGTAAAATTGTAACATGATCTTATAATATTGGGTGTCATGGCACATGACATGACCCTTTTTAGGTGTTACGTCATTTTACGTCATCATTTTTTTCATTTATCTTTTTACTCATACACACAAAAAAACCCATCCATCATGATTCAAGCCAAAACAACTTTTTAGGACCAACCATTTTTTTCATCTATTTTTTTTAAACCAATTAAATTTTCATTTATTAAGATAAAAATACAAATTACAAAAAAAAAAAAAAAAAAAAAAAAAACAACAAATTTTCATTTAAACATATTTTATAATTTAAATAGAGTATAGAATGCAATTTAAACCAAATGTAATATCAGTGTTGTTGGTGCAATTGATGATCAAAGTCTCTCTTATATTTTAATGATGACAAATATATATTCGCAAACACATAAGATCACCAATGATAGCCAAAAACCAAAACGCACACCACCAGACCTAGCGCTCTAGGCTGACGCGCCAGCACGCTAGACCAGTGCGCCAGTGACCGGTTAGGTGCGTTTCGGTTTTTCCAAGTCGACTTTCCTCTTACACGACTAAGGTGCTTCTTTATATACAGGTTCGTACATGATATTTGAGTTGTTAGGTAAACTCGCATTAAGATTCAGACTTAGAGAGATGCCCAAAACAAGTCCTTCCATTTTACAAAACGACAACTCAAAACTTGTTTTCCGAAGCCTATAGCCAAGGCACAAATGTTTTTTCCTCAAACTTGGAGACTTATGATCTTAATTATTATATTTGTCTTTACTAATCCCATAACGGGTTCACTCCCTTATTGATTATTTGAGCTGATGTCCTTTGCATAAATGCAACTTTCTCATTTATGAGATATTGTTTTACCGTGATGCAAAACACTTATCTTACTTGCATCAAGATGATTAGTGAATTATTTAATTGTGGCTTAACTAAAGATTATAATAAAATTTAAATATTTGAATTTGAATTCTTGAAATATAATTATTCTTTGTATCTTACACCACTTAGATTTTGCAAGATTTCGTACAAGATTATTATAATTTATTATTTATTTATTTATTTATTTTTATTTATTATTATTTTTTTAATGTCAATGACTAGAAGCAACATGAACAAGGTTTGTCTATTTGCCGTAAGTTTCTCTAAAAATATGGACGATGGAGTCTTATATTATTCGGCTTGTTTATTACTTATCGTTTCTTATTCAGTCTTCCAATAACAGTCTTATACATAGTGCATATACATTTACAAACCCAATTAAAAGCCCAAAAGAACGAGTATATCTAACATGATCGTGAAAATACGACATACTACGTATAAAGGACATCATGAATCCCCAATGTTAACTGCAACAACAACTCAAAAGTCGGAGTTTTGGTGAAGAACATATGGAATAAGCACTTTTCGACATTTTCGGCATATATGGAGAAACCTTAGTGAAAATAATCTAACCTGCAACTACTTTGAGATAAAGAAATAGATTAGTCGATTATATTAGCACATATATCCTAATTCTGCACTAATACTTTACACTAAATCAGTAAATCATCATAATTTATCTTTTAACCAGCAATATTTTACCACTTAGTATTCTTTAATGTTTTCTCTTCATCTTAACTTTTGATCATGTTATACATCAAGATTTTATTGTTAGAAAGCATATTACTACTATTATGTATTCAATTTCGTCATGCTCAACACCAAAACTTTAAAAGCGAGAAAGATATTCCTAGCTTTCGAAACTTAAAAGACGATCAACATCAACTTTGTAATCAGGTCATGTTATAATCATTTTTCATAATTTGAAAATGAGCTTTTCGTTGCACCATGTAATGATGTACGCTTTTTAAGAAATAAATAAAACGTGATCAAGTTATTACCAAGTGATTGTTTTCCCACTTCCCACTTAACTTTATCACTCACTATTCATTATATAATACTCGATACGTTGTCCAAAATAACAACTAAATTACATGCTTTCGCTAAAGCAGTGAATTTATCTTTATATATGCACACATAATAAAGTGCTAAGAATTCCATGTACATAACAAGCCCTAGAACATCATTTTTTTTTTAAAGTTTTCGTTAAATATAATTTCATGACTTTGGTGCATCCCCGGTAAACTGCACCAATGTTCTACAAACCATCTTTATCTAACTACTTATAAAGCATAAAACACTATTTCTTTTCTAATTCTTTAAAATTTTTATATATAGATTTTAACAAATAATTTTAAACAATACCATCTTTATCTAACTACGTTTAAAGCACAAAACACCTTTTTCCTAAAATTTTAAAGACATTAATGAATAATTTTAAATAATACAACCTTTTTTGCAAATAGTACAAACTTATGAAACACAAAAAAGTAACAAGTTCATATATAGGATTATGTTCTGACTTTCAATATGAGAAAAGAAAAGAAAGTTGAAAGTGACCTTAGATAAGACATCATTAAAAGTCTGAGAATTTCTTAACATTACTATAAAAAGATTCGTGTCATCACTAAACTTATTGTCACCATAAACAAATTAAATAATAGAAAAATATTGTTCGCCGAAAATATCAATTATGTAGACCCGCTGTCACAACTCACGGATACCCTACTATTTTTAATATTTATGCTGAATTGTTGATAACTGAAACAAAACGTTTAAGTAACAACAATATGAACGCAACTCTATTTTCTTGCACGGTATATTCACTTTTTTCCTATATATAGCCAAACTTCACGACTGATATGCTATACTACTATATGCTTCTTTTGGTATAACTTGTAAATCTTAGTCGATGAATCATCTTTTGTGGATTTGAAGCTTGCATGTTGTGACGTAGTACGGGTCATCTATATTACGCTATTAATTTTGCGATACAACTTTTACATCCAAATAAGAGCACCTTGACGGGGAAGCAGCCCTCGCCGTCCGAGGTGGCAGTGACAACGGCGAGCTGTTGCTCGCCGCCACACCATATGGTGCTCGCCGTTCTTCGCCATAAGCAAACTCCCCGTTGGAACGGCGAGGTGAAAATCTGACAAGCTTTCTGGTTTTTTTTTTTTTTTTTTTTTTTTTTTTTAACTTTGAATAGTGATATGTAAAATGTATGTGTATATGTATGTTTTTATTTGTAAAATGTATATGTATATGTATATGTATATGTGTGTTTTTATTTGTAAAATGTATATGTATATGTATATGTATGTTTTTATACGTATATTTTTTTTGAATAATACAACTATATTAAACAAAGGATTAAAATAACTTGAAACAACATACAATTATTTTACAAATACGATAACAACATTAAACTTAAAAACGAAAATTAAAAACCATAAACTACCATACGATAATAAAAACTATGATTCAATAAAATGAATCATCCGACACGTATCCCTCCTGACTCGAGTAAGAGGCACTTGAGTCGTCCTCACTGGATGGGACAGGTGGAAGTCCCTGAGCCCAACGCCATTCGGCTCTTCTGTTCCTGCGATCTTGTTTTCCTTTGAGATACACCTCACGCTCCCTTTCCTGACGGGCTTGTTCAGCTTCATACTCCCGTAGCACTTCCATATCCAGCTTATACTGTTCTTGCTCAGTCAATTGACGAATGATGGGCTAGTTTTCAGGTTGATTGTTTGGTTGTTGGTTGTTTGGTGGTTGGTTGTTTGGCGGTGGAAACATAACTTCTGGTGGAGTTGGAGGTGGTGGGTTGTCGTACTGAAACACCGGAAATATATCTTCCGGCAGTGTGTTTTGTTGGGAATTGTTTTGAGGTGATGCGTTGTGAGACATTTTTCTGGAAGAAGAAAGGAGAATTGTTTGATGATTGTGGGAATTGTGTGTGTATTCAGATTTTGGATACGTATTTATAGAAGGATTTTTGGAAGTATCCCGCTCTCTGGTTTGAATTCAAATTCTCAAATATCCCGCTATATGGTTTGAATTTAAATTTTGAAAAAATCCCGCTCTCTGGTTTCAATTCAAATTTTTGCAATTAGCCCGTTTTGAATTTGAATTCAAATTTTTGCAATTATCCCGTTTTGAATTTGAATTCAAATTTTGAAAATATCCTGCTTTCAATTTGAATTCAAATTTTGAAAATATCACACTTTCAATTTGAATTCAAATTTTGAAATTATCCCGCTTTCAATTTGAATTAAAATTTTGAAATTATCCCGCTTTCAAAAAACCCCTATTAATACCATATTATACCATTCAGTTTTGGACACACTTCAATATTTACCATTCAGTTTTACAATGGCTAATCGTTGGTCAGTGGAAGAAGAATGGTTGCTAGCAACTGTATGGCTTGAAGTTCACGATTCTGAAGAACTTGTGAATGGACGTTCTTTTTGGAATGCAGTTACACAAATGTTCAACAATCAGACAGAAGGTCAGGACCGTAATAAAAATAGTATTACGGCTCAATGGAACAGAATGAACCTTGAATGTCGTAGGTATAATTCTATTTACAAAGAGTTGGAGCGTACAAGTGCAGACCCTAATCGTCTCAGCAATGCAAACCGTATTTATCATGAACGATATGATAAAGGGATTAAATATCAACATGTGTGGTTCGCTCTGAGAAACACGTTCGCATGGGACAAATTCGATGAGTAATGGTGGATTTCTTTTATGTACTTTATGTTAACTAATTATGTATCATGTGTACTTCTCTTATGTATTTTAAACGTTTGAATTCAAATGCTAAACGTTTACCCGCCCATTTATTTGAATTTGAATTCAAGAAGTTTGAATATTTTGAAATTTGAATATTATCCCGCTCAGGTTTTGAATCCTAAATGTTTGTAGACTCCTATATAAACCATACATTATCATACAACTTTGCACACACTTCACTTTCAAAAAAATTCACAATGGCAACTCGTTGGTCTATTGATGAAGAATGCTGGCTAGCCGAGATGTGGCAAAACGTTCACGAATTCCATGCCAACGAAGGACCTTTCTGGCAAGTTGTAACAGAAAAGTTCAATGAACAATCTGACGGTCCAACTCGTAGCAAAAGCCAGCTAATGGGTAAGTGGGCAAGAATGAACTCAGATTGCCAAAAGTTTCATGAAATTTTCTTGAATTTGCAACCAACACGTGAGCCAGATAATCGTGTTGAAGATGCGTTGAATGTTTACAAAGAACGTCATGATGGGAGAGATTTCAAATATTTTCAAGTTTGGTTGATTTTGAAGAGCAACACCATCTAGAACCGATTTATCAATTAATCGCATTTGTATTATTGTATCGTTTGTTGGTTTATGTTAAGTATTTCCGTTTCATTTGTGATGTTATGTCAGTGTACGTTTCAGTTTGAATAAAATGCTAAACGACTAGTTTCTCCAATAAAAATATCTAACGGTTAGTTTCTGTATAAATACCAGCTTTACTCAACTTCTTATTATCAAACAACTGAAACTAAATTCCACACATACACTATGGCTAACCAACCAGCTGAGATGCAAAGAAGAATACTTACCCGATTACGCAATGAACAAGAAAATGAACTTAAGTTGATTAACAACTTGTTGGGTGAGATAGCTCGAATTATTCGACAGAGGGAGTCTCATGCTCCAGAGGTCGAAAGGTTACGTGAGCTACCTCAAGACCATCCAATAGTCATGGTCGGTGTACAAACCCTTTTAAGAAATGATGAAACAGATTTGGAACTTCAAGTCGCTTTGAGAATGGTCAGGGAACAAGTATTGCAAGTTTGGGAAGAAAAGTCAGCACTCATCGATAATTATAAGGTTTTATAAATTATTGATTATGTTGCATATCGTATTTATCGGTTTATTTATTTTTGTGCCGTATCGTATGTTTTTTTTTTCGCAAATCGTATGTTTTTTTTCCGTATTGTAACTTTTTTTATTTGATGAAATAAAATTAGTATGTTATGTTATTTTTTAGTATTTGTGAAATAAATTTAATTTATTTAATGAAATGATTAAAAAAATAAATGTGTAAGAGGTGGGGCCCTAATGGGGAAGTTGAGGTTTGTTGTTTGGTGAGGAGGGGGGGGGGTTGTTGTGGTTAGTTGAAGTTGATGTGTTTTGGTGATGTGGCATGGTGGGGCCCGAATGAAGAGGGTGAAGCTCTCCTTTGCACCTTGTGCTCTAAAAAAATAGGCTGATGGTCTAAAAAATTATTGAACTTGTCACATTTTCTTTTTGTAGGCACTAAACTTTTTTTTTTTTTTTTTTTTTTTTTTTTTTTTTAAATTCAAATATTTTCATAATTTCCCTATTGGATAGGTTGCATATGCTAATCAAGAATTATTTACATAAATCATCTATGTGGCTCTAAAGAATTACACCATTCATCATTGAGCTAACTATATAAAGGTTCCTATGTCTCTAAAATTTTCACATGTCGTCCTCGTGGATTTAATCAAGATTTAATTACATAAATCGTCCTTCTGGCTTTAAAAAATTACACAATTCGTCCTTAAGTTAATTACATAAATCGTCCTGATGGCTCTAAAAATTTGCTCCAATCGTCTCCGTGGCTAGAAATAATTAAAATTGCCCAATAAACCATGTCAAAATCACCTAACTTAAGGTTAGTTCCCTATACTTATATTAATTAAGTTGTTGCTAGTTTTGTCTAACCTTAGGTGGATTGTCCCTCAGTAGAGCTGATTTTGAAGAGAGAGAGAAAAAAAAAAAGGCTTATGTGGAGCTGATTTGATAAGAGAAATCCCCCCCCCCCCCCCCCCCCCCCACTACACCTTCCATCCTTATCCCCCCCCGCTTGCCATCTTTTTAATTTATTTTAATTTATGTTCTCTGTGGTCAGTAATCCAATCAAAACCCCGAGACTTTAATTTCTTTCATAAAATATCAAAATAGCCCCATCCCTTATAGCATTAAGAATTCGCCTTCACCTCAACCTAGCTATTCCCCTAGAAAAGGATCTTTCTCCAGGTATTTGCCTATACTCTGCTACATCGATTAGGTACACTGTCTAAAGTTTGAAAGCTTGACCTCTCCTCAGACATTTCTACACAAATTAGCAACAAGAGGCAAAAGGGCCAAAAGCATTAAATAAGAAAAAGAATGAGAGAAAAATAAAACTACGAAGAAATAACAAACCCTTATCATTTTCATCAACAAACTTCGGGTGAAAACCATATAAATCCTAAACATTACTGAACGCGAAAGATACAAGAACACCCTTAGGAAAAATACATGGAGAAAGCACATAATTTGTAAGAATAACAACAGTCGCATCACCAGCTTCAGAAAATAAGTTGGGAACAAAAATATCAGATTTTCTATGACGTCATGGCATATACATCAGTACATCACGACGATTAATAAGAAAGAACCTACCCTTCAAAGATTTGATACCCAAATTAGCATCAGAGACACAATGAGACTTTCCTTGAAGTTTTATAATGGAAAACTAGTCACCAGACTTGCTGAGGCTAAAAAAGGAAAAAAAAGAAGGAAAAAAAAAGATAAAAAAAAGAAATAGTTTGGGTAATAGCACGAGATCCGCAGTACAACTCTAAAGTCATAATTTTGATGCAGCTTATGGTGTTCATTTGAGACATGAACGTGAAACTATTTAATTACCAATAAAGAGAAGGAAGAAAAGGGAATACGGATCCCATTATAACTTAACAGAAGAGGGTATATACAAATAATGTCTAAACCAAGCCGATCTATAGTTAGACCTTTAGGGGAAGGTGAGGATGAAGGCTGGGATCGATCTTATAAGTCGCAACAATAACATCGAGACTGGATTGAGAAACGAAACTGGTATGAAGACGAAAGTCTTGCTTCACGTTTTCTGCCTTTTCAAGAGAGAGAGTTGAAAGAAATCCATCGTTATGATACCACATGAGTGGCAATTGAAGGTTAACCAGACATAAAAAATCGAAAAAGATGAAAAGATAAAAAAGGGGGTGGAAAAATAATAACGTACCTATAAGAGGCAGACATAATAAGCAAGAAACCCTAAAAATGAAACCTCCTCAAGAAAAGGCGAGATAAAGAAGAAAGAAAGAAAGTGGTATTTGTAGAAACAAAAGGAAAAAAACAATCGTACCATATACGTGTAGTCAAATGCTTGGCCGAAGAAATATAAACCCAAGAAAGAAGACAAGTGAAGGACAAATGGGCCAACAACGTAGAGCCCAAGAACGAAAACAGAAATTGAAGTTCAACATCATTAAGAATGGATTCGATAATACTAGACTGGGGGACTTGACGATCTATAGACGGTTAGGTCCTGGACCCGATCCAACAACAAAGGCAGTCTTTCGGATGCTGCATTAGCCCTCCGGAGACGCAGGCCGTGGATGGAACCTTGTCGTTTTGGAGGCATTAACATCCTGGAAGGAAAAACCTGCTAGCCAGTGTATCGGAAAGCAAGCATCATGAGCAAAGAAGCGTAACACCAAGAACACCTCGTCCGATTCTATTACCCGCAGAACAAGCCTAAACCACAAACTGATATGTAAAAAGGGTGTACCGTAGAGTCTTATAAATACCCCTCAACCACTTCACTTGTTAGTATTGAATGTAAGCAATTATTACACTCTCTCTCATTCATATTATCATATTCTTTAACCCGATCCTTATTCTTACGCCGGAGCTTAGTCACTGGCGATCCACCGTGGCGAGGCTAACGATTTGTTCATCTTAGTAGGTTCCAACAAGGAAACCTTGAAGTTTGTAACACCCGATACTTTACTTCCACCAACATCGGAAGTCCGATTTGAAGCTTGCAACACCCTAAGCTTGTAACACCCGGAGGTCGCATGACATTGCAACATTGACATCCTAATCCCCTTATCCCTCAAATAATATCCCCATCTCATCTTTTACCCCGCGATAACATTGACCACCCGTTACCGGTACTCACTCGGATCTATAAACACACCATCCGTACGATCGAGTACACCCTTTTTATAAGACTCTTCGGCATACCCTTTTACATACCCCTCAACCACTTCACTTGTTAGTATTGGACATCGTACGAGTCTAATAATTACAACTACGCTATCTGATAATTCATCCTGAAACTTCCTATGATTAACACCTAAAGCATACCAAAATAATATATAAAAAAATTGCTTTATAAGAATGTATTAGTTTGAAATTACCTGGGCACGTCTTATTCAGTTAAGCGTGCCTAGTGGAGAGTAGTACCGGTTTGGGTGACCAAACCGGGAAGTCCTCCCTTGTGGACCACTGCCCTGTCGGTACGATTTCAAAGTCCTTCAATGAAGGTTTCAACCCACAAGGGTTCGAATCTGGAGAAGGCAGGGTTTACTTCAATTTAAGTGTCGTGCCTTCGGGCGGCTTAAGTTGAAGGTTTTCCCCCCATCGGGTTTCATATTGGACATGGTTTTCCCTTAAAAAGAAAGTAACCGTTCAAAAAAAAAAAGTTTGAAATTACCTAGTGAATACACTGCTGAAAGCAAGAATAAGCCAACTGTGCATGTAAATAATGTTAAATTTACAAGACAAAAACGCTCATGAAGTCCATGTGAACCTAGAATTTCTCACTTAGGTAGAAAAACTAACACGATTACAATCTTTATGGTGAAAGTTACGCATACGATTTCCAAGATTAAATTAGAAATGACGATTTATGGATAGCTACATACTTCGATGTAATATATTTAGAAAACAAAGCAAAAAAACCTGACTACGAGAGAACAAACACGACACGAAATACCCATAATACAAGGGATCGAAAAAGCTACAAAAAAGCACACCTATATTGCATGACACTCTTTTCTTTCACCTTTAATTCCATGTAATTTTACTATAAATATAGGTATACAAATACACACTCACATGTATAACTAAACTTATATTATTTTGTTTATTTTTTGGTAGCTAGATTTAGTCGAAAGAGATAGGTTAATGGCGGCACAAATGGTTGATATAGAGGCACAATCTTCGTGTGAGCAATCATCATCGCCTTCATCAATCTTTAACAATGTCGATCGTCCTGTTACGTTGAAGGTTAGTTTTCTGGCTTTTTATTTCACCCGATAACTCGTTATATATTTGTAGACATAAATAAATGCAGGGTGAACTCTTTTAGTTTGAAGTATGATTTTAGCATTTCCTTCTACTTAATTTTGTGGATTTAACCTTTATACGACTGTTCTTTGACTGTTAGTTCAAGTTTCAATCAAAACAAGTATATACTCCATTGGACTTGATACTCTTGATACCATCTACATAGCCCGAGCACAGCTAAAACCGTTTTGGCATCCTAGGGCCGGTTAAATGCGATGAGTACACAAAATTGTAAACTGGTTTCGTCATGTTTATATATAGGGGGATATATAATTTTCTCATTTAGAAAGAAAAAATTAACCGTGAAACTAGTTTTGTTTTAGTGTATCTTGTAAGTATCTCCAACAGAAATAGAAGAATAACCTTTTGCCACGAAAGTCCTTTGAAAGCTTTTTTGCATTGAAGAGACTCCAGTAACCTCAAGTCTTAATGAATGGATTTTTTATCAAATTTATTTTGCATTGGGTAGAACTAAATTAGAAGAAGACAAAGATAATTTTTGAAGATGCTCTAAGTTTATGGAGTAGTATTATGTGAAAATATACTGTTGACATTTATAACCTCGTGCATGAATACTACGTCTTAGAGCATCTTTTAGCGACTATATTTCAGTTTGTTGTTTCATTTAGGTGAAAGTGATCAAGGTTTGTTAATGTTACATGCTAACTTGTTGACATCATGACATGTACACAAAATGATCAAAGAAAACTTGTTGACATCCTAATTGTATTCTAACAATAACTTTTGGTATGTTACTCAATAGTTTCATGAAGTGGTCTACACCATCAAAATCAAGAAACAAGGATGGCTGATCAAGAAAAAGAATGAATCGTTCAATAAACAGATTTTGAAAGGAATTACAGGCATAGTGTCGCCTGGTGAAATGTTGGCAATGTTAGGTCCATCTGGCAGCGGAAAAACTACCCTTTTAACTGCACTAGGTGGCCGCCTAGGTGGCCAACTCGACGGTTCCATTACCTACAATGATAAACCATTCTCAAGTATCATGAAACGCTACACCGGTTTTGTTACGCAAGATGATGTTTTTTACCCTCACTTAACAGTCACAGAAACACTAGTCTTCACCGCTTTATTACGCTTGCCTAGGACCCTCACTAGTCAAGAAAAGGTAGCACATGCAGAAGCCGTGATCAAACAACTTGGGCTAACAAGATGCAAAAATATAATTATAGGTGGAGAAATTTTTTTAAGAGGGATATCTGGCGGTGAGCGAAAAAGGGTTAGTATTGGTCAAGAAATGCTTATAAACCCAAGTTTGTTGTTTTTGGATGAGCCAACATCTGGACTTGATTCCACAACTGCTCAAAGGATTGTTTCGACATTATGGGAATTAGCAAGAGGTGGAAGAACCGTTGTGATGACAATTCACCAACCGTCAAGTAGGCTTTTTTACATGTTTCATAAGGTGTTGTTGCTATCAGAAGGGAATTCGTTGTTTTTTGGAAAAGGGTCAGAAGTTATGAATTATTTTGAAAGTATTGGCTTTTCACCATTGGTAGCCATGAACCCTTCCGATTTTTTGCTAGATCTTGCAAATGGTATGAAACACAGTTGCATAATTTTAAAGGGTGTTTATACTTGCTTATTTAAAAGCTTATCTCCTTATTTTTGTAAGCCGAAAAGCAATTTTGATTGTTATATAAAACTATTTAATTGCTTACTTTGAGGTAAATAAACATTTTAAAAGCAAATTATGTATTATTTTTTAAGCAGTTTAAAATAAGGAAGCCCAAACAACACCCCAAGGACTTGCAAAATAATGTGTCACATATTTTATTTGCATTAATAACTTATCCTGTACAACTTTTAAAAATAGGGATATCATCGGACGAAACAAGTTGTTTGGGTCAAAATGCAGTCAAACAGAAGTTGGCTTTGGCTTATCGGTGTAATCTGGCTGAGAATCTTAAAGCTGAAGTGTTAGAAGTTAATGATCACGTGAACGCTGTTTTAGAAAGCAAGAAACCTGAAAGATGGACAACGACTTGGTGGCAACAAGTCACAGTTTTGCTTAGAAGAGGTGTTAAAGAAAGGAGACACGAATTCTTTTCACCTCTCAAGATCAGTCAGGTTATAGCCGTTTCAATTCTTTCAGGATTGCTATGGTGGCAATCTGATATATCTCACTTGCAAGATCAGGTAGAGCATTCCATTACAACTATACTTACGAAATATAACAGGAATATACATTAATCGTTTGTGTGGCGTTAGATAAAAATGATAGAATTTGTGCATCCTAGATGCTTTTTGCATAAATGGTCCCTATTTCCATTGTTTGATTTCATTTTTGGTTCCTTAAGGAACGTACGATTCACTAAAAGTAAAAGCAAATAGTGCGATTAGGGACCATTTGGCAGAGAGTATTGACGAGGATAGAATTTGGCTAACTGATTAGAAAATATGCAGTCAGGATTGCTATTCTTCTACACCGGATTTTGGGGCTTCTATCCTTTATTTCAAGCAATTTTCACATTTCCTCAAGAAAGAATGATGCTAGACAAAGAAAGAACCTCAGGAATGTACAGACTATCATCATATTTTGTGTCACGAACATTAGGAGATCTTCCAATGGAACTAGCTCTACCCACATTGTTTTGCATCATAACCTATTGGATGGCTGGGCTCAAGGCCGAGCTTGGAAGTTTCTTGTACGCATTGTTTGCGCTTCTATTCAGTGTTCTGGTCTCACAAGGGCTTGGGCTCGCGCTAGGTGCACTTGTCATGGATCAGAAGTCTGCCACCATGCTAGGGTCCGTGATCATGTTATCATTCACACTAGCTGGGGGATACTATGTTCAACATGTGCCTAGTTTTATATCTTGGATTAAATATGTGTCCATCAGCCAGCATACTTACAAGCTCTTGTTTGGGTCACAATATAAGCAGGGGCAGACTTACCAATGCGGTAATAGAACTTGTTTGGTTGAAGAATTTCCGGCTATCAAGAGTGTTGGTCTCGATGGGCAAGTAATATCTATTGTTGCTTTGGCTATAATGCTGGTACTTTATCGTGTTATTGCTTATTTGGCTCTTATGAGAGTTGGCGTGCCTATGTAATAGGTTATACAAATATCAGGTCAAGTAAAAAAGCCTGATATGTCAAGTCATTGGGGAAACAATCTTCTCCTACATTGGTTTAAAGGCACATGTATATATTAGTCTTTGTATTTTAGAAGATCCTTCACTTTTTGGGTATGGAAATCATGGAACCGGGCAGTAATAATCTATCCTGCAACATGCTTGGGGTTGTGCAGTTTAACCGGTGATTGAAGGGGTTTTGCAAAGACAATCAGATATTATTATTATTTCTCAATATATGTATTTTGGCATTTTAGACTTTAGTGTATTGGATGTTTTGTTCATTTCAAGTGTACTTTGATATATATATATATATATATATATATATATATATATATATATATATATATATATATATATATATATATATATATATTTTCGCGAAAGAAAACAACGAACAATGGTGAATGTTATAAACTAGGCTTATGGAAGTTCAATAAGCATTACTCCGTAGTTTATGCCAATGATCACTGATTTTCTTGGTAAACTTTTAGTTATATGATTTGTTTTCGTTACAAAACCCGAACAGTACAAGAAACTGTTTTGAAGATAATATCATTGATCGAGAATGTAATGAACTGCAGAACTGGTATATCAGATCCTGTAAGCGAGTCATGTTACTTAACATTTTCATCTTATTCTATGTTGATCTTCTAATTAACCAACAGCTGATCCATCGTGCATCGCTCATATAACCTACTAAATGGTCGGTTCAAATCTGTGTCAAATTGTTCTTGACTATAATTAGTAACACCATGGACGATAAAAGTGGTCATGCAAATAATGTGGATGAACACTAAACTTTAGGTAAGAAACTCAATTTTTCACACCATGGAAATCCGGCTATCATCAAGTGAGGCATGACAACAATCTCTAGTCTGCTTGTCATGAAAGACATGTGGCCTAAGCAATATACAAAACGCAAATTAACAGCTTGAAAATGGAATCTTGTTCATTTGTTAATGAATTTACCGTGTAACATTCCTTACCCAAAATAAACAATAGAAAACCAAAACGCAAACAAATAACAGAATGGCATAAAAATATTAAACGTAGAATAAATGTAGATGCATGGGTGGAGTTAGAATTATTGCTGAGTAAGTTCGAAACTAATATTAGTAACGAATCTATATTTGTAAAACTTTTATATTATTGTAATATTTTAGTAACACTTCAACTGAAACAACTTCATAATTATATTTTTCGCTCTTTTCAGTGATTTTATTAGACCGGAAATACTTAGGATTTTGTAGCAAAGTGGTATACAAAGTATTCACAATTGAATTCTTAAGTCCTGTCATTACTCTCGTTCAGGTGTATAGTTGTTTGTTGTAAAAGAATGACTGACACTTACATGCATCGTGTGGCCGGGACGGTCAGTGATGTAGGTTGGTTCATTTATCAACTTCCAAACAAAGATGGTATGTTGTGTTCTTCCTTATTCAGACAACAATATGAAAAAATAGTAATGGCTAACAATGAGAATATAAATCATTATTAACATTTAGCTACTGAAACAAAAACAAATAGATTGACAAACAATTCATTTTCAAACTTGTAACATAATTGCAGAACAACAAATTGGAAATGCACTCACTTGCACCGAAATAAAACAAAGTCTCCCAAATGCAAAGACCCCCATTATATAAGTAACCTACAACATCACATAGAGAAAAACACATTCGAGATTGATGTTAGTCAGTATTTTGATGTATATATAAACGATGTACCCTTGAATTTCCATAAACTGAATTTGAAGAAGAACATACTTGTAATTGGTTTCTTTTTTGGGTTGAATTCGGAGCTATAAACAGTAATGCACCATCCGTAGTTGTAGGTCCAGTAAGCATATCACCATTCAAATATCATGTCTCTGTAAAAGATAACAAATATAACAAACATATAAGGTACATCTGAATTCCAGATGACAATCCCAATCCCAAAAATGATGCATGATCCAAACACACTTAAGTACAATTACTAAATAGTTGATCATTCTTGTAACTGGTTTGCCAATAAACATACATCCTAAAATCAGTTCACATAAAAGAACCTTGAGTTGATACTTTCTTATTTAAGAAGGAGCTGGAATACAAAGTCTCCATTTTCAATGAATATTAAAATGTATCAGGATCTACTAACCCCTTTTAGGTTTTCATCTATAAAAAGCTTGCCCAACATTTTCAATACATTTTGCAAGTGAGTATAATTTTGCACCAATTCAGCAGACAAATTTCGATCATTGTATGCAAGTAATAAGAGGCAATGTATCCATAGGCACGATTTTGAGATCACGGCTTTACATTCGCACTACATTATTATTCAACACACCACCAAACATGTGTTATGGTCACCACCAAGCCTTTATTATTATTATTATTATTATTATTATTATTATTATTATTATTATTATTATTAAAAACTAAATTAGATTTTTATTCATAATTAAAACGATTATATTAAAAAATTAAAAATATCATACATATTAAAATCCCTTAAATTAAACTCCTCGGAAAATGTGCTCGACCAAATCGCCACGAAGGTTTTAATGTGCGTCTACCAATTTGATTTGTCTGATAACTTGTAGCGTTTGTTCCCGAGTTTGTATGAGGTCGTCCTCACGATGTGCTTTCTCCGGATTCCAGTCGGGAGATATCTTCTTCCCTTTGTGTTTTCGAATCATATTATATAATATGATGTATGTATACATCATATACGTATTTTATCAAAAGACATCAAGAGTTTGTACCGATCAATTTTAATATTTATAGTGGCAATATGTGTCATGCATTAAGTATTTTAACGTTATTTTGAGTTATTTAAGCTACATAAATGGTCATATATGTTATAAAAAAAACTTAATGTTTTTAGTGCGCATCGAATTCATGAATCTCGCGCCTTGAAATGCTTCTCGACTAGAGGCTATTTGCCCCCCTTTGCGCCTTAGTGTATCTTGAGCCTTTCAGAACAGTACTGATGTAAAGATGGTGTATTTGCAAGTTTGTTCATTTATAAAGCATAAAGTACAAACTCTTAAAGTCACTAATAATTGTATTTATTATATACCTTTAGGTACAAGTTGAAGTTGCAATTGTATTTTTAATTCATGGTTGACTTGATCAAATGGGTGAATCTCCTTTTATTTTGGAAGCATGATAGTAGTTAGCAGGTCTTCAAACATATGATATATAAGATGTTATGTGAGTGCATGAGAAATACACACAAAAAATGTATCATACGTACTTACCAAACTATAATAGAGATAGCTGTTGTATGCTTTTGTTTCTTCTTGTCTGCTTCCACTTTAGTGTTGTGAGTTGTTGGTACTCAATGATTACGTGTGTAGAATTGTATTAATCCTGGGTGCTTAGGCTTGGAGACTCAAGCAACCTACAGAGTGCCGAAAGTACTTTAAAGGACAGGGATTTGGCATCCCGTACGGTTCTGTTTTTTATGTGTTTGATAGATTCAAGGACACAAGATGATCATGGTGATGAGAGTTGTTGCTGTTATATTTTTTTTCAAGTTTCAAATGTTCGAGCGTTGGATCTGTTGTCCTCAGTTGCTCAGTTCGATCTTATGAGGCTGTCATAGTGTTATGGGTTCTCATTAAATCAGTAAGGTATTTCTTCAATGTTTATTTCATCGAAACATATGGTTGCGAGAGTACACGTATATCAGCAGCATCAAGTCTAACAAACATTTAAAATGATACCCAAAAATAGAAACCAGTACCCCAAGTATACTTAAAACAACAAAATACAATATTATAGAAACATAACACTTGGTTTCACACACAATACTTTAAAGGCTCCAAGTATACTTAAAACTTCTAACCATGTACGTTAAGAATTTTGCATTATTAATTGTAGAGGCTTGCATCCGACAACCTTATAGACGGGATAGCGATGAGTGGTTTTCTTTTCTTTAGTGTAATACCAAATCTTTCCGAAAGATCATGCTCTTCACCATTTGGCAAACTCCAGTCAAACGAGTGCAAGAGTGAAGCCAATATATACATTTGCATTTTTTCAGCCAGTGGAATGCCCGCACATGCTCTTCTCCCTGATCCAAACGGGAAGAAATTCAAATTTTTGCCAGTGTAATCCCATTTGTTTGTCTCCTCATAAGTCAAGAACCTCTCAGGCTTGAAATCCAAGGGATTGTCCCAATAACGAGGATCCCGATGGATTGACCAAACATTTAGAAAGACCGTGCAACCCTTTGGGATTGTATATCCACCTACCGTGCAATCCTGGCTTGGTGATCGTGGTAAAAGGAAAGGGAGTACAGGGTGCAGCCGAAATGTTTCCCTAATCGTGGCATCTAGGTATCTCAATTTTGGGATATGAGATTCTTCCACTATGTTATTTAATCCAACAATTTCTTCCAATTCTTCTTGAATCCTTTTCATTACAGTGTGATTCTTCATAATTTCCGCCATTGTCCATTCTATGAGTGTTGCTGTTGTCTCTGTTCCTGCAATCATAAAATTCTGATGCAACAAAATTTCAGTTTAGCCGTCAAACAAAACTTAACAAACTGAAAAATGTTACAAGAATAACGTACCGTTAGAAGTGCCTTTATCTGGATGAGGTTAAGTGACGTTGGGTCTTTTTGGTCCTTGAGATCTAATAACATCTGTAAAAAATCTTTCTTTGCATTATCCCCAACTCGTTCTTGTGACTTTTTGGAGTTAGATTTGCTTCGATCTTCAATGATTCTTGTAAAAATTTCATCCAACTTATTTCGTTGCCTCAACATTTCTCGCTTGATACCTTGTAGATCAAACCACGCAAGACTAGGGAAAAAGTCAGACAAATTTGGCTGTCCAAAAATCTCAACGGCCTTTGTTGTCACTATCTGTAACTCAGCTCCAAAATTGCTATCATGTGTTCCTTCAACATATGTGTTTTCCCAAATCATGCTTGTTATGACGTTTGCCTCTGTCAAGAAAGAAATCTCACTAATGTTGATTTTTGTACCAATTTTACTAAAAGTATCATTGATGGTTTTTCTAACTTCATCTCTTCGAAAACAACGGCATGCTTCAAGGTTCTTGTTGCTTAGGACCTCATGGACAAATATTTTACGAAGGTTACGCCAATTGGAGTTGTTGTTGGATATTACTAAATCTCGGCCTTCGTAACATAAAGCCAACGCTGCAACTGTTTGGTCGCGGTTAGAAAAGACCTCATCTTGGTCACGAACAACCACCTTCACTAATTCAGGAGTGTTTATGACGATATGAAGCTTGCTTCCCAAATAGATCTTGAAGATGGGGCCATAGGTGTGAGCCAGGTTGGTGAACTGTTTGTGCAACTCAGGATCAAGAAACGGAAGGTACCCAACAACGGGCAAAGAACGAGGACCTGGCGGCAATGTTTTCAAGGAGCTTGAAAGTGACAAAGTGTACCATAGTATAGCAATGATCGCCACTGAAATGGTGACTACTACCATTGTAAACTCGTTGTTGTTGCTCACTTGCCACCACCATGACCCGAAATTGTTTAGTAGTACCATTTTTGCAAATGATGGAACACTTTTTTTGGAACGACAAAAACTTAATTTAAGAACAACGAACTCAGCTAGGTGCTAGCTAGAAAGAATACAGGGATTACTGTGGAAACTATCAACCAAGAATATATAAATCAAATACACAAACTGTATGATAGTATCATAAAATCACCCAACAAAAATTGTTGGAGGAACCAAATAATGAAAATTGAATTCGTACTTCAAGAGTGAGAGATAATAAACGGATAGGATGAGGTTGTGTGGTTACTAGAGTTCGAAGAATTGACTCTATTGAGTATATATACTCAATGTTATCTTATAGCACCCTTCAACTTCTAAGCTTTGACACAGTCGCAGTCCTTTAATATCCAAGAGCTTTCATATGAGACCAAAGCGAAAATCGTTTTGATAATAGGTTCTAACTTGCACAGGTTTAGACCCTGTATAATAAGGACACAAACATAATAATCCATATTGAATTATTGATATAATGTACTATTCTGTTACGTCATGAACATGATGGGATAGGAGTTGAATATGACTTAGGTTGTGTTTCTTTTTTTCCTTTGTTAAGAAATTGGGTTCACATGACATTTAATAGTATTTTTTTCATGTAGGGCCTACTTATTTTCTCTTACTTTCTCTATATCCACAAGGCAAGAAATATTAACACATCCCCATTAAGAGACTTTAATAGGCATGATGATAATGAGGTTTTTAACACGTTCGACGAATTAACAAATCTTTTTGGTTGTGGCCATGAGCGTGAAGATGAGTTTGATGACTTTAATGATTATTCGAAGCAAATTTATAATCTTCCAGGAAATTTGGATGCTCTTAATGCCATGTATGGCTTTAATCTCCACGGTTGTAGGAAATAGTTTATATTTTTGTCAGAGTCGGTTGTAGGAAGTAGTTTATATTGTTATCATGTGGTTAGTGGTTTTGTTTTCTAGTTTAGAAAATAGGAAGTATCTTGTTATGTAAGCTTTTCGCCTATGTAACGGGCTGAGATATAGGATTCACCCATATCCATTGTACTTATGTGTTTTTTGGAGTAATATATTTACCGGTTCGTTGATCTTTTACACAAAAAATAAGCATGGACCCCACATATATTTATAAGCCTCTTAGTGTAGAAGAAAAAAAAAAACACCCCCTTAAAGACAATTCTTTTAAGTACCCAAAAGTACAAGTATACTCATCCCATGTGCCCTAAAAAATTTCAACTTCTCCAAATTCATGAGCGACGGTCGCCCCTAAATTATTAGGCAACTCTCATATATTTGTGACATGTGTCCCCTCTTTGTACTTGTGCAAGTATTACCTAGTAAGCTAGTACCATAGATACTTTTTGGGTGACCGAACCCACTATTTTTTGGGCGACTTGTTTTTTTATCTTTTAGTTAATTATATTTTTTATCCTTGTGGTTTACTTAGTATTTCATTTTTGGTTTGATTTTTTCAAATTTTATAACCACTCAAATCTTATAATCATCTCAAATCTCTATCTACACAAATATTAACAAAACAGAGATCTTCATCCAAAACACCTTCCATCCTTGTTGAATAATTCCAAATATATGAGAGTTGCCCAATAATTCAAGGACGACCGTCGCTCATGGGGCATTTTGATAAGTTGGAAACTTGAGCAACCTACGGAGTGCCGAAAGTACTTTAAAAGACAGGGGATGTGGCATCCCCTACGGTTCTGTTTTTTATTTGTTTGATAGATTCAAGGACATGACAAGATGATCATGGTGATGATACTTGTTGCTGATATATTTTGTTTCAAGATTCAAATGTTCCAGCGTTGGATATGTTGTCCTCAGTTGCTCGGTTCAATCTTATGAGTTTGTTATATGGGTTCTCATTAAATCAGTAAGGTATTTCTACTATGTTTATTTCATCGAAACATATGGTTGCGAGATATATTAGCAGCACCTAATCTAATAAACATTTAAAATGATACCCAAAAATACAAACCAGTGCCCCAAGTATAGTTAAAACAACAAAATACAATATTATAGAAACATAACACATGGTTTTACACACAATAATTTAAAGGCTCGCAGTAGAATATGCATGGTACACATTTGATCAACATAGAAAAGAACATCCATTTAGGTGGCCTTTTGCTTAAACGATAGTGGAACTAAAACTTCTAACCATGTAGACGTTAAGAGTTTTGCATTATTAATTGTAGAGGCTTGCATCCGACAACCTTATAGACGGGATAGCGATGAGTGGTTTTCTTTTCTTTAGTGTAATACCAAATCTTTCCAAAAGGTCATGCTCTTCACCATTTGGCAAACTCCAGTCAAACGAGTGCAAGAGTGAAGCTAATATAAACATTTGCATTTTTTCAGCCAGTGGAATGCCCGCACATGTTCTTCTCCCTGATCCAAACGGGAAGAAATTCGAATTGTTACCAGTGTAATCCCATTTGTTTGTCTCGTCATGAGTCAAGAACCTCTCAGGCTTGAAATCCAAGGGATTGTCCCAATAACGAGGATCTCGATGGATTGACCAAACATTTAGAAAGACCGTGCAACCCTTTGGGATTGTATATCCACCTACCGTGCAATCCTGGCTTGGTGAACGTGGTAAAAGTAAAGGGAGTACAGGGTGCAGCCGAAATGTTTCCTTAATTGTGGCATCTAGGTATCTCAATTTTGGGATATGAGATTCTTCCACTACGTTATTTACTCCTACTATTTCTTCCAATTCTTCTTGACTCCTTTTCATTACAGTCTGATTCTTCATAATTTCCGCCATTGTCCATTCTATGAGTGTTGCTGTTGTCTCTGTTCCTGCAATCATAATATCCTGATCCAACTAAATTTCAGTTTAGCCGTCAAAGAAAACTTAACAAAATGAGACTGTTATTAGTATAAGAATAGCATACCGTGAGAAGTGCCTTTATCTGGATGAGGTTAAGTGACGTTGGATCCTTTTGGTCCTTGAGATCTAACAATATCTGTAAAAAAATCTTTCTTTGCGTTATCCCCAACTCCATCTTGTGACTTTTTGGAGTTAGATTTGTTTCAATCTTCAATGATTCTTGGAAAAATTCTATCCAACTTATTTTGTTGCCTCCGCATTTCGCGCTTGATACCTTGTAGATCGAACCACGCAAGACTAGGGAAAAAATCAGACAAGTTAGGTTGTCCAAAAATCTCAACGACGACCTTTGCTGACACCATCTGTAACTCAGCTCCAAAATCGCTATCATGTGTTCCTTTAACATATGTGTTTTCCCAAATCATGCTTGTTATGACGTTCGCCACTGTCAAGAAAGAAATCTCACTAATGTCGATTTTTGTACCAATTTTACTAAAAATATTATTGATGGTCTTTCTAACTTCATCTCTTCGAAAATAACGGCATGCTTCAAGATTCTTGTTGCTTAGGACCTCATGGACAAATATCTTACGAAGGTTACGCCAACTGGAGTTGTTGTTGGATGATATTGCAACGTCTCGACCTTCGTAACTTATAGCTAACGCTGCAACTGTTTGGTCGTGGTTAGAAAAGACCTCATCTTGGTCACGAACCACCACCTTTACTAATTCAGGAGTGTTTATGACGATATGAAGCTTGCTTCCCAAATAGATCTTGAAGATGGGGCCAAAGGTGTGAGCCAGGTTTGTGAACTGTTTGTGCAACTCAGGATTAAGAAACGGAAGGTACCCAAAAATAGGCAAGGAACGAGGACCTGGTGGCAATATTTGCGAGTAGCTTGAAAGTGACAAAGTGTACCATAGTATAGCAATGATCGCCACTGAAACGGTGACTACTGCCATTGTAAACTCGTTGTTGTTGCTCACTTCCCACCACCATAACCCGAGATTGTTTAGTAGTTCCATTTGCAAATGATGGAATACTTGTTTGGAACGACAAAAACTTAATTTAAGAAAACGAACTCAGCTAGATGCTAGAAAGAATACAGGGATTACAAGCCAATACGACTAGCTTTATCAACCCAAATAGATTATTTCAATGACAGGTTTTGTAACAACATGGAAAAGATACCTTTGTGACATAATCACTTAACCGGCCAGTTCCTAGGTTGACCATATATTGATATAATTAATGTATTATTGTGTCAGATCATGAACATGATGTGGACAGGAATTGAGTATGAGGTACTTGCCTCTGATTTTTAAGGAATCTGATAATTATTAATTCTGGTAATCTAAATAATGTGAATTTAAAAAAGTATATCTACAGGCGATACATCGAGGTCACGTTTCTTATTCGTTTCAATTGCGTAAGAGGATGCAAAACAGCAGTACCCGATATATTTTAAAAAATCAAGAAAGCATCTTGATACCTCATAATCTCAGAATTATTGGTTCGGGTAAAACAAATGTAGCAAACCTCCAAAGTACTAATTAAAATGCATTTTTACCGACATGATACTGTAATTGATGAGTCAATAAGTACATAATTATGTTATCCAAACACCTTTTTTTACTAAACACTAACATACAAACAAACACCTGATGTTGGATTTCGATGAGGTCAACGCTTGACCTTGAACGCTTTTTCAACACCAAATGGATGAAGTTTCTCCTATTCAGATTATTCACGGAAGGCGAGCCTTAATGACCAGATTAGTAGGCTATGCTAACATGACATCGGTCCATAACATTAGTAGGATTATGCATTGTTGGTGTATTTAATCACACTAATTTAAAACATAGAATCAGAATATTAGCAAGTTCATATACTCCGTATTAAATATAGAAAACTTCATACATGCTAAAGAATTTTGTGTAAACACTGGATACATTATCTATATATACTAAAAGGCAAGAGACACTCCCCTCAAAAAGTGTCCCGTTCAAAATAAAATAAATATAATTGTGTTGTTGCTTCTCTATTGGTTAGTTTCTTTTTAGCGGGGCAAGTGTCACTAATCTATTGGGTTTGAAACAAAAGTCGGTTCATTCACTGTAGCACCCCGTTCCGTAAGACAACTGTTGCGTCCACTGTAGTAACCGTAACTCAACTATAGAGTCCATTGTAGCTCCGTTATATTGCGCTCTCTCTCTCTCTCTCTCTCTCTCTCTCTCTCTCTCTCTCTCTCTCTCTCTCTCTCTCTCTCTCTCTCTCTGATAAAGGTTTCAGATCATCTCCTATCTCCCCCACTTCCGGTTTCCACATTCTTCTACAAATTTCTAATGCCTCAAGAACTTCCCAATCCACAAAAAAAAAAAAAACCTTAATCTTCTTCCATAAAATGAATCCCCCAAACTAAAAACTCATTGACCTATCAACAGATGCACGAATAACGAGACTAATTTTGATCCAAAAAAGGTACTTTGTTGTTTCAAATAATTTCAGGTATATGATGGGTTTGGGTTTAATTGTGTTTACGTTTATGGGTTGTTAAATTTTCGATTTTAACAAAATATAATTAATTCGGTTTGTAATTGTTTTGTGAGTTATTCACAGGTTCAAACAAGAAGATGCATCTATATTCTAACAAGATCATTGAAGAGGTGAATTATCAAATATTCAAATACAAAAGATACCCATTTCTTTATCGTCTATAACCAAACATATTTGTGTATAATTGCAGGTTTGAACATGGATTGCAATAGAGGATCAAGTGCCCACGCCATGAAATTTTTTAATCAAGGTATGTAGTTCTTAATCTTTTTTACTGATTTGTAGTTAATTTTTGTTTAGTTTAAGTGGCTATTGACAAGATTTGGGTGTTTTAATCGATTTATGGTTAATTTGTGTTTTATTGAAATGATTATTTATTGGATTTTCTTTTTGTGATCATAAGTGTTTAATGAAATTCTTTCCAAAAGGTTCTTATCACTACTACAAAAAATGCCATATAGATCGGTTAGAAAGCCTTATAAAGATCGGTAACCAACCACTCTATCTAAGGGTGATCTTTATGAGCAGGTACATATATAGATCGGTTCAAAACCGATCTTTTTAAAATTTCATAAAGATCGGTTAACAACGAATAACTGATCTATTTAATGTTGGTTTTTGAGGGTAGTTAGATCACTTCTAAACTAGATAACCGATCTAGTTAATAGCTATGATTTAAAACAAAATAATACATTAAATTGATTTTCCCATAATTTAATCATAAACAAAAATGCAAGTATACAAAAGTGCAAGTTTTTTCCAGAATTGCAATTCATTGCCATACACAATAATATTCTAGTACAAATAACTTATATAAAGATCAACATTTAAGTCACACCAATAGTTACATGGCCCTTTGGTAGCCAGTTTTCTTTCTCAACCAGCTCGCCATGTTGTTACAGTAAGACGGTTTAAATATACATGAACAAAGAATAAATTAGCTACACTATAAATTTAACATTAATTTGGAAGATATTACCATCAATTTGTAAGTAATGTGGTTTCCAGGACCGACTCTTTGTTCACTGTCGACCCAGTAAGATGGAATACCACAATCCTCTGGAATCTCTTGCAAGTGTGAAGTATTGCTCGAGTTCCACCCACCAACTACAATTATAAGATCCATCTTTTCTTCTACTAATTTATACATCGCATCTTGTCGCACCTAAAAATGAAATATATTTAATTAAAATTTCAATCCTTAATTGGAAGTTTTTCCAATAGGTGGCAAGTGGCTTAGATAGCTTGGGTAACGGGTCAAAACAGGCTGTGTTGACCCATTACAGATTTTGTGCCTTTTTTTTATAAAGATTTCAAAACCAAATTAGTTTACAAAGTCATACTATAGATTTTTGAATGAAATGATGCATAAGATTTTGTACATAAAAAAATACACTTAGGCGACTTTAAACCCATTTCATTTATTTTATTTTACTAATTTGAGACGTTATTAAAGCATTTTAAGTAAACGGGTCGAAATGCTATTTTCTGTTTATCTAAGGGAAAGGCTTACTTGAGTAGCATCACAGATAGTGTTGAAGCTTATAAAGTGTTCCGTAGCATTTTCTACCGCATATTTACTAATCATGGTCCTCTCTACTAGTTTCCCTTCAAAAATGTAAAAAATGATCTAAGCATCAGAACTCAAGACACATAGTGTGATACTCGTAAATCGTTGAATTTGATACCGACCAATCTCCTCTGTTTTTGCCTTAAGCATTGTAGTTTGGTTTGCTACACCAGCTTTGACAAGATCAGTGTCCGGGTTAAAATCCTTTGAAACTGCAAACTTTAATTTCTGCAAGTATCCGATATTTGTAAGTGTTTATATATTCTTAACACACAGATAGTAAAAACATAAACATTAAATAAGTTCATAAGATAATATACCTCTAGAAAAGCTTCTCAAGTGTTTATATATTGTAAGTGTTTATGTACTGCAATAAATGAGTCTAGTTCGAAATATATAGAATTTTGAATATGTCATTATAGCTTATCAAGTATATTGGGTCAACCCGATAACCCGATAACAAAATAATTAAGACTCCAACCCGAATAACGCTATCGGGTTAATCGGGTTGACCCGATAAACCCGATAAGCTAAGTTGGTCCCGAATCAACCCGACCCTATAATGCCTTATCGGGTTTGGGTCGGGTTGACCCATTTGACACCCCTAATTCTAACGCCTACAATTTGCAATTATTATTAGCACAATACAAGTAATAATAGAGATAGCATACCATTTGTAGCCGCCAAACTCAAACGCATTACTACGAAGTTCTCTCTTCTTTATATGTGAAAATTTATCTATTTTCCATGTATACTTTCCATATAGCTGATGAGGTTTCAGTCGTGCGAGTCGGTAAAATCAGTATGAAAACCATACACACATCAATTGCCTAGACACCACCATCAAAATATAATATTAGCTATTGTATGTTACGTGCTGATCTTTCTATCAATACCATGCTTCATGTAAGATACACAACAAATGCCTAAAAAGGAATATAAGTGAAGTAACACTTGATAGGTTACTGAATACTGATAAAGGCTATAACAACCATGAGCATAACTGAATTTCATTAAATATAACTTTTATAAAAAACCTTAAGACAGAGAACGGGCGAGTAAGTGGACTTCTAAATATGCGCTTTCAGAATGAAAAATATATGTTTATCGCTACTATAAGTTATAAATGTATAAACTATGGATCACCTTGGCAACTGGATGTTCAACGTCTAACATCTTGAGAGTTGTAGCACCATCATTTGTAGATAGTACCTATTCATTATCAAACTGCAAACCAAACAAAAATAAAACACTCACTTTAAAGTCTTAAACTTGTCAATTTTAGTTCAAGATGCAAGATGTAGACACAAGGATATTACAACTAAAATTGGAAATTAAAACCTTGTCTTTAAAAAAAATGCAAACTTGAACCAAATAACATTAATTTCACAAATAATTGTTAGTGTGAGGTCATATAACTATATAAAAACCAATTATACAAATTGTTGTGAATGTGTACTCACCATGGATCCAGAAGCTTTAAGGAAGTAGTTTAAACCTGAACTAAAAAAAAAAAAAAAAAAACAACTCAAATTACATTCATATCAAACCCCAAGAAAGAACCCTAGTTTGATGTTTAATTAACATATGTAATTAGCCCCAAGAACTTTGAGTTGATAATAAAACTAGTGTTGGATGATGTTTACATACCTGATTAGTGCTCTCGACTTGGAAAATTTTGTGAAGAAGATGGATAGTCAAGGCTTTATCTAGGTTTGGTTGTGGTTTCCTTCACCGACTAGATGAAGGTTCCTACTGATTGGTGCTAAACCGTCAACTTATATTGACCAAAGAATGGTCAATCAAGTCAAACTGCCTAGAATCAATCTCCATTGAAGTATAGTGGCTTCCCCGGGTCGTTATGTCCCGACGAGGTGTGGATGGTATTAAAACGGGTTTGTGATCGGGTGAATTTGGACAGAAAGGTAAGGAATTTGGTTATTATGATTACACTACGATATGAGGAATGAAAATAACTTAGAAACACTATATTAACAATTACTGATGATCAGATATACTAAAAACGTAAGTTAAGCCTAAAACGCGCGTTTGAATTTAAAACAAACGTGAACGCGCAAAATAAAAAGTGAAAACGGAAATCTGAAAACCCCCAGGGGGTGAAAATGACTTTTTTACAAACTTAAAGGTAAAAGAAATTTTTTAGAAAAAGAAAATAAATTTTTACACTAATTATTTATTTATTATTAACTAATTACTATTTAATACTAAATATTAATATTAAAAACACTTAAATATAATTTAATACTAATTAAATACTAGAAAAATGAAACTAAAATTTCTAAAATTATAAAATAACTAAAAATAAGTTTTAAAATTAAAAATAAGTATTTTTGTCTTTTTGTGCTTTTTCTATTAATTAATTACTAATTAATTATTAATTACCTAATTAAACTATTTTAAATTAAGAAAAATAGAAAATGAACAGTAAAAATTATAAGAAAATTTCTAAAATTATTTTAAATTATATAAAAGCTAGGAAAAATATAAAAACTAGGTTTTACTTAATAAAAACTAATTATGCTATTTTAAACTAATTATTAATTAATAATTAATAAAACTAATATTAAATCTAATAAATACCAAATGATGAAATAAAAATCTGAGAAAATTACTAAAAATACTTTAATATAAGAGGAATTTAAGAAAAATATAAAAAGCTAAGTACTTAATAAAAATTTAAAAATGAAAATTAAAATTAATGAAAATTAAATAGAAACTATCACTTGAAATTATTTTGACTTTTCTGGATTTTTATTTTAGAAAACTATTTTACAACTAAAAACATGAACTTTTTATAAAAACAACTTTAATGGAACTAAAAAATAAGCACTTGAAGTGCTTATTAGGTCAACAGTTGACTTCTGTTGACCAAGATGGAAATAAAGCTCAAATCAGCTTGTGTGGGGCCCACTCTGGGTAATCCTTGTCTAAATAAGTTAAATGTACATGCTTGAGCCAGAAAAATCAAAAGGGAATCACACAATAAGCAAATAAGCCATAAATAAGCACTTTGAAACCTCTTGGCTGCACAGAAATGGGACAGAAAAGATGGGCTGATTCAGGTGGGTCCCAGTGGGTTTGAGGTCAAACCAAAGGTCAAAACTAGGAGCCTGGTAGGAGGGGGGATGAAAAGAGCAAAGCTTGGCCAATGGGGCCCACAAGGGAGGTCAGAAACCACCACCAAAGTGGTGGTGGTGACTATGGTGTCTACTGATGCAGGGCATCATCCACCCCCTGCAGGTGTGTTTAGACTCAGCTGGGGCCCACAAATAAAATCCTAAAAATCAAATGAGGGTGTAACACTGAAGATGAGGTGGGAGGCAAACATGTGTGAAAATCTCAAGTCCTAAATCTAAGCACATAAATCTAGAAAATTCCCCCAAGATTTGGTAAAATTGACAAAGTTGAGATTTGACTTTTTAATGAAACATGCTAGATTGACTTTTACCAACTTTGATTACATTTAATTAACTGAAAATGATATGAAAAGCTATAAAAAGTTTACCTAAAGCTAAAACAACAACTTTTAAATGGAAATGAGTGAGTTTTGAGATCACAAAAACTCAACAGTGGACTGTTGAGGGTAATAGATGGATTTTTGACTTTTTAAACTGAAGGTTGCAATTTTATGACTCAAATGACTTCAACATAACCTAGGGAGTCTATTTGTGCAGAAATTTCACAATCCAAACCACATAGTCTCATGAGATTACACGAATCCAAACACCCCTTTATCAGCTGAGTTGCACTAAACCTATGAGATCTGAGTTGTATAAAACTACTATTATGCTCAAATCATATGACTAAACATAAATTTAAATCAAACTAACCAGATCCTACAGCATTAGCACACTAAATCTAGGAATCATTTGTCAATAAAAATGATGTTGTACCATACTCAGTATCAAATAACAAGTACCAAAAAGAAATCTAACAAGCTCAGTTACAATTATTTAAGCTAAATAATGATCAAATCATACTGAATGTAACAATAAACATCTAAACTATGCAGTGACACTTGAATCTAAAGTATTTAGAGTTAATAAGGACTGTAAAGTGAAATTGAAAACTAAACTTTCAAAAGCTCATTACCTCAGCATGATCAATGTACCAAGGACCAGAAATAACAACCTACTATCCTCCTTGGGACTTCTAAACCAAGCCATCCATTTGATTCCATCTGGTTCATTACTTTCTTTTTATTTTTGATTTTCACTCTATTTTTTTTTTGGTATTTTCTATTAATTTATTAGAACTGTTTTAAATGCTACTTTGAGCTTGTAGAAACTTGTCCAGGGGCTTAAGTATGCTTATGAAGCAATAATCAACCTCTTTAAACAACCCTAAATTTGAAATGGTACTTCTCATAAAAAAATATGGCACAAACTGAATTAAAAGAGTTTACTGAATTGGAGACTTGAAACAAGTTTGAATTACACTAAGAGCTTTAAAATTACAACTTTCAAACTACAAAATTACAATGGAAAGGAAAATTTGATTAGAACGACATGCTACAAACTACACTAAGCTACTTAACTAACACACTCTTCCAGAGTCCTTCTTTCTTCTTTTATAGTGACCTCCTAGGGTTTCTGAGCCAATCCCATCAATAAATTCAGCCTTTGGATAAGTGCAATTCAATCTGGACCCTTGAGAGGTTTTGGCGCCAAACTGCTTTTGTCATTTTCCTTTGATTATTCGTGCCAGGGGGAGAGTTTGGACTGTTGTGTTTGTTTGAGGTGCAAGGGGGGCTTGAGTGTAGCAGAGGTGAAGGTAATGAGTGAGATTGCAGGGGTAGCAGGCTAGTGGGGAGGGTGATGTGGAGGATGGAGGTGGTCAAAGTGTGGAGGTTGACCGAGGGTGTAATAAAACGGGGGTGGGTTTTAGTTTTTAGAGGGCTTGGAAGGGATGTTGGGCTTGGGATGTTAAAAAGGGTGTGTTGTTTGGTTTTGGACCAGGTATTGGTTTATGGATTATTATAACACAAGGGTCCACTTGGTTTGTTAATTTCATATCACAAGGACCATACATGTAATTATTTGAAACTTGGGGGCTGAATTTGTCAATCTTCCAAAATGTAATTCATGGGTGATTCCTGCCAAAGTTATAATTCCACAAGGACTTTTCATGTAATTTTACAATTTTAAATTTCCCAGGGACTGAAGATGTCAAAACTTAAAGTTAAGGGACCAAAATTGTAAACTTTTCAAACTTTTTACCCAAGGACTTGTTTTTACAATTTTTGAATTCCAAAGGGCTTGGGTTGACTTTTCTTTCATTTCAAACTTCCAGGGACTAGTTTTGTCAATTTTTGAAACTTGAGGGACTGAAACTGCCAATTGTGCAAACTTTGTTCGTTTTTTCATTTGTTTTTAAAAATTTTGCATCTACAACATATAAAACACACTTTTGGAATAATTTTTGTATTTTGATGCGTTTCTGAGTGTTTTTGGATGTTTTGGCAGTTCAGATACGATAAAAATGATTAGTATTTACACACTCATCACCTACCCCCTTATCTCTGTAAATATAGGTGAGCCGGATGCTAGTTATTAACATTCTTCTTTCTCAAATTGTATGCTTTATTTGTTAAGGGGTGTTCGAGGGTAATATCATGTGCTTATTTTTTTCCTTTAGCCAATATCTTTGTGGTCTTCTTGTTCTTCTTCGTTTTTCGTCCAACAAGGTTCGTTGGTGTTGAAACTTGTGATCGATCGATGTTACAGTTCTAGGTTCCATGTTCGACATCTTCAGGTTTGTTGCGAATTCGTCCAACAAGTGGTATTAGAGTTACGGTTGGTAGTGGTCTCTGAAAGGTTGTTACTAGTTCGAGACGTGATCGGAATTTTGGGTTTTATTTACCCGGGAAGTGAGCAGGTTTAAATGAAGAAGAAGGCTTGTGGGGGTCCTTTGCATGTTTTATTCCTCACATGAGAAGTTTAAATACAAAGGTAACAAGGGCACTTTCGATTTTTATTGTTTATAAGAAAGTCTTATTATTAATCTTTTTTGAATAAAAACCGACTTCATGGTTTCGTTTAGATATTTTGTCTAGTTCGATAAAACTTAAAGGTTATTTTTTGTTGCGGGTTTTCTTGTGATCCAAGTTTTGATCGTGGTTCGCTTGGGTTTCAAGTTAGTTATTGGGTTTGTTTGTTCGACATCGAAGGTCATAGGTTTTTTCTAATTAATTCGATTTGCAAAAAGGGTTTTTAGCAACAACGGGTATATTTTACATGACTTGTGAGACTTGTTGATTAAATTAGTTAATAAGCAACTTCACAAGTTTTTTTTAGCAAGGTTTAAGAATAATGGCTAGTTCTATAACTAGGTTTGACATCGAAAACTTTGATGGGAATATTGATATCGAGATTGAGGATGAGGATCAATCACTTATTTTACTTACATTGTCATCTTATGAGAATTTTGTGGAGACTTTGTTGTATGGGAAGGAATCCTTGACAATGATAGATGTTCTAACGACCCTGATTTCAAAGGAGTTAAAGAAAAGAACTTAAGGCACAAAGGAAGAAGTTGGCGATGAGTTATATGTGTAGGGAATGTCATAAAGCTTATTCTGGTGGAAGTTCGTTGTTTAAGTCAAGGGGTGGAATTTGTAAACTCAAGTGCTTCATATGTCACTGTCCAATGAAGAAGTCAAGGGGATCCGCCATGAAGGTTAAGCATGATCAGGATTCTGATTCTTTTGATGACGAGGGTAACACCTACTTTAGAGAAGCCTTGGTGGTAGTCCGGAATGATGAGATGATTGAATTGGTAATGGGTTCAGGTAATGAAACCTAGGAGATAAATATTGTATAACTGTAAGGGTTTTGATGGTGGTTAAGTTCAGTTAGGTGATAACACGACCTACACTATCAGAGGGATAAGGAACGCGAAGATACGGTTGCATGATATATCAAGCTTTAGATCGACTAGAAGATGTAATGTATGTTCCAAGGCTAAGAAGAAGCTTGAATTCATTGAGTACTCTTAAAAAAGACGGTTATATTGTGAAGATACATATGGGTATATTCAAGGTGGTCAAAGGTTGTCGGGTCATGGGATTAGGAAAAAAACTATACACATTCTGGAAGTAAAAATGAGGAATTTTGGTGTACGAAAGCATGGAAATGCTAAACAAGTTTGATTCAAGCAACTTGGTTCTAAATAAGTTGGGTTCAAGAAACTTTGTCATAAACAAGTTGGCTTCAAACAACTTGATCATGGTGTTAGAACATGAGTCCACGGAGTACAAATTAATAAACATGTTTGGTTTGAGGTAAAACTACATGGAGCTAAAGGAATTCTTATGTTGTATTGGCTCAAAGACAGTTGGAGGTTAAACAACTTGAAGAAAAGACAAACACAGATTGATTGGTAAATGAGCAGGAAAAGGTACACTTTGACATAAAGGTGGGGACAGACATTATGATAACCAAATTACCTAGTCAAGAGGGTGCAAAGGGTAATGCTGCTAAATAGAAGAAAGTGCAGGAGTCTGTGAAAGTTAATCTAGGGAAATTACTGAAGTAGCCTGGTCGACAAGGTGGTCCCTGGTTCAAGGTTCCAGCACAAGATGCTGAGTATTGTTTATGTATAAGTGTTACTCCTAAGGTGGAAATTGTAGTATATTATGAGTAATACTTAAAGGGGTTTATTTGTATTAGGCGTAATACTAAAAGGGCTCTATCTAGGTTCAGTTGTGGTTTCCTTAACCAACTAGATGAAGGTTTCTACCCCCTCATCTCTATAAATAGATGTGAGGAGGGATGCTAGTTCTTAATATTCTTTTTTCTCGAATTGTAAGCTTTTTGTTTTAATAAAGGAGTGTTTGAGGGTAATATCATGTGCTTATTTTTTTTACTTTTTAGTCGATACCTTTGTGGTCTTCCTGTTCTTCTTCGTTTGTCTTCCAACAAGGTTCGTTGGTGTTGCAACTTGTGATCGATCAACGTTATAGTTCTAGGTTCCGTGTTCGGCATCTTTGGGTTTGTTGCGGATTCGTCCAACAATAATATGGTTTTAAAATTTATTCCTTTTAATGAATTAGTATCAATTTGTTCATTTTTTCCTTATAGGACACTTTTAATAATCCTGATTTCGGCACTAATAAGTTGTATATAAAAAGAGTCTGGGTCCCAATAATTATTCATTGTTACATTGTTCACACCTATAAACACCCAACAATACTTTAATTTATAGAGTTCATAAAACAAGAAAGTTAGTATAATCAAATGGGATTTGCTAACGGGTATCTACCGGGTATCTATTAAGGTGTAAATAAATGAAAAGTTTGTGTGCATTTAATTAAAAATGACATTACATTATGTTTTTACTCGATTGTTCAAATAACTTTTTGGATTATTTGAAGGTATAGAAACCGTGTGTGTTTTGACACAATGAGACCAAGGAAAGACATTTTAGAGGAGGAGATAAAAATCCATTGTCACACTTGAATTCTCCATAAGAATAGACACTTCAAATCTAATTCGATTGATTGGGATCAATGATTCTAAATTTGCTTGTACAAATACGTCGTAATTATTTTCTCCACTGCTAGAGAATTTATATTTTTATATGTATATCATCGCAATTTAAAAAAAGTTAACTAAAAATGACATTTAATTATAGCATATTATAAGTTTTGATTAATGATGTTTCAAATGGATTTTTATTGAAAAAGGAAAGTTTCACCGTATTAAGCAAACCTTCAATGCATTTTTGTTCATCATAAGATGTGCCTAGTGGACACCTGTTATCAAATCTTCAAACCAAATTAAAGAAAAATAAATAAATAAATAAATAAATAAATAAATAATAGAGTAAATTACATGGTTGGTCCCTGTGGTTTATACAAAGTAACAAGTTTCGTCCCTATCTTTTAAAAGTTGCATGGTTAGTCCCTAAGTGCGTAAACAAATAACACCACAGGTCCCTTGGTTTAACTGGTGTTAACTAGGTTAGTTAAAATTTACAAGTTAGGCCCCTTTGGTTAAATAGCGCTGCATCGTTAATCCTTTGGTTAAATAGCGCTGCATCGTTAATCCTTTGGCTAAATAGCGCTGCATCGTTAATCCTTTTAACGTTTTTGCCCGTTTTTGTCCGTTTTTTTTACGTTTTCGCCCGTTTTTTTTTTGTTGTTTTCGCCCGTTTTTGTCCGTTTTTTTTACGTTTTTGTCCGTTTTTTTTTGTTTTCGCCCGTTTTTGTCCGTTTTTTTTTTGTTTTCGCCCGTTTTTGTCCGTTTTTTTTACGTTTTCGCCCGTTTTTGTCCGTTTTTTTTGTTTTCGCCCGTTTTTGTCCCTTTTTTTACGTTTTCGCCCGTTTTTGTCCATTTTTTTGTTTTCGCCCGTTTTTGTCCATTTTTTTACGTTTTCGCCCATTTTCTTTCATTTTCATACGTTTTTGTCCGTTTTTTTTTACGTTTTCGCCCGTTTTTGTCCGTTTTTTTTACGTTTTTTCCGTTTTTTTTACGTTTTCATCCGTTTTTGTCCATTTGTTTACGTTTTCGCCCGTTTTTGTCCATTTTTTTACGTTTTCGTCCGTCTTTTGTCTAAATATAATTTTCAATTTTTTTTAAATAATCATCGAAAAAAATATTTTCGAAAAAAAAATTGGGTAAAAAAAAGTTTCTAAAATATATTTTTCGAAAAAAAAATTTGGGTAAAAAAATATTTTTTTCTAAAATATATTTTTCGAAAAAAAAATTTGGGTAAAAAAAAGTTTCTAAAATATATTTTTGGAAAAAAAGTTTGGCGTAAAAAAAAGTTTCTAAAATATATTTTTCGAAAAAAAAAATTGGGTAAAAAAAAAGTTTCTAAAATATATTTTTCGAAAAAAAAATTGGGTAAAATTTTTTTTTTTTCTAAAATATTTTTTCTAAAATATATTTTTCGAAAAATATATTTTAGAAATTTTTTTTTACCCCAATTTTTTTATCGAAAATATTTTTTTCGATGATTATTTAAAAAAAATTCAAAATTATATTTAGACAAAAGACGGACGAAAACGTAAAAAAAATGGACAAAAACGGGCGAAAACGTAAACAAATGGACAAAAACGGATGAAAACGTAAAAAAAACGGAAAAAAACAGGCGAAAACGTAAAAAAAAAGGGACAAAAACGGGCGAAAACGTAAAAAAAAAGGGACAAAAACGTATGAAAATGGGCGAAAACGTAAAAAAAAAGGGACAAAAACGGGCGAAAACGGTCAAAAACAAAAAAAAACGGACAAAAACGGGCGAAAACGTAAAAAAAAGGGTCAAAAACGGGCGAAAACAAAAAAAAAACGGACAAAAACGGGCGAAAACGTAAAAAAAACGGACAAAAACGGGCGAAAACAAAAAAAAACGGACAAAAGTGGGCGAAAAAAAAAACGGACAAAAACGTGTGAAAACGTAAAAAAAACGGACAAAAACGGGCGAAAACAAAAAAAAAAACGGACAAAAACGGGCGAAAACGTAAAAAAAAACGGTCAAAAACGGGCGAAAACAAAAAAAAAACGGACAAAAAACGGGCGAAAACAAAAAAAATGGACAAAAAAAAATGGACAAAAGCGGGCGAAAACAAAAAAAAAACGGACGAAAACGTGTGAAAACGTAAAAAAAGAGACAAAAACGGGCGAAAACAAAAAAAAACGGACAAAAACGGGCGAAAACGTAAAAAAAAACGGTCAAAAACAAAAAAAAAAACGGACAAAAACGTAAAAAAAAACGGTCAAAAACACAAAAAAAAACGGACAAAAACGGGCGAAAACGTAAAAAAAAACGGACAAAAACGGGCGAAAACGTTAAAAGGATTAACGATGCAGCGTTATTTAACCAAAGGATTAACGATGCAGCGCTATTTAACCAAAGGATTAACGATGCAGCGCTATTTAACCAAAGGGGGCTAACTTGTAAATTTTAACTAACCTTAGTTAACACCAGTTAAACCTAGGGACCAGTGGTGTTATTTGTTTACGTACTTAGGGACTAACTATGCAACTTTTAAAAGATTGGGACGAAACTTGTTACTTTATACAAACCACAGGGACCAACCATGTAATTTACTCTAAAAAATAAAAAAATAATAAAATTGAAAAGTTGAGAGTTTTTACTAATAAATTAAAGAAGGTAGAATAAACCAAAGGTCTTGTGTTCCAATGATATCTCATGTTGTGTGATGAGTCTTATTGAACTTCTTCTATTAATTATCGAAACCTATGTTATTAGTTGTCAAATAAAATGCAATTACCAATAACAACATTGAGTTCACTCAATTATACAATGATTTCAAGTCGATTAGGTTGAGTTGTAATCCTAAATATAGCATCCGGAGAGTATTTGCTTTGCTGTATTAAAGTTTGAATTTAGTATTCCTTTTACGAGTAGTATTTGGTTTTGAACAATTTAAGTACTAACAAACTACTCAATACGATAATGTAAGTACTTATAGGAAACGATTCATTTAATTAAAGTCCTTTAATTTGGATTTCTAACAAGTCCTTTATTGATAACTACACAATAGACAATTAACCAAAAATTGATATCCATGAACTAAAAAAAAAAATCATTAGGCGGATACATATAACTACACTATATTCAAATGGCAACTGATAAAATCACGACACAGTTTATACCCATGGCAATTTATTTAACTATTTCTCGCTACATCCCTTTGTTGTTCCCTTCCCGACTTTTCCATTCCTACTATTTTGTAATAAACTCTAATATTATTCAAAAACTATTGAGTTCGAAATCCAGACGATAGTGATAATCACAGGTATATTCACATAACTAGTTAAGATTTACGAACCACAAACAAGTTATGATTACTGTAACGTATTACGTATATAATCAATCACTACAAATAATATAATTTGCAAATCGCAACCATGAAAATGGTTGTAGACTTATGCAATCCAGTTCCCACAAACGCGTACGTACATGAAGCATTAATTAGTACCGTTTCATGGAAACATCATATCATAATATAGGGTTATTTTTAGGGTTAATGTCATCTAATAGTAATATACTTTTTCATTTGTACTATTATCAGATATAAACTATAAATATTATCACAATACCCATCGAACTTTGCATTTTTGTGCCGATATCAGCAACTTCATCATTTTTACTTTCAAAATTCATATCATGTGACACATGTACATGTCATGCCCCTTTTTTTGTATCGTTAGATTCCATGCCAGCCTTTAATACACACTGTTAGGTTGTATATGTTAGTGTTAGGGTTATATGTGTTTTGATTGGGGAAGACGACCTAACGGTGTGTATAAGGGGCTGGCATGGAACCTAAGGGTACAAAAAAAGAGGGGCATGACATGTACATGTGTCACATGACGTGAATTTTAAAAGTAAAAATGTTGCTGATATCGGCACAAAAATGCAAAGTTCGATGGGTATTGTGGTAATATTTTTAGTTCATATATGATAATGACACAAATGTAAAAGTACGTTGCTATTATATGCCATTAACCCGTTATTTTTATTTAGGATTTTATTGATTTACTAATATGGATTAGTTTTGAAAACCTTTTACAATTTTGTTACAGTTTCAATTCGATCATACCCATAAATTTAAAGCCCCTAAAATCTACATCCAAGGTTGGTTGTAGTTTTGCACGTATGAGGATTGAGGTTCTTGGATAACTTGTCAATATATATCAAACAAGTTAGTGTATACTTAGTTTGATTGAATTTTAATTGTGACAGAATAAGCGATGCAAGTGAGGAGTATAGGCAGCCATGATGTAAAATATGGTAACGGGAAGGGAGGAGATGCATTAAATTAGGTAAATGAATATAACAAGGGTATTTTGCTAAAAAAAAATAATAAAAAAATAAATAAATAAATAAAATAAAATAAAATAAAAAAAGGGTCAAAGTTTAGACCGAGTATTATAGAAAGGACTAGAATGCTACCCGCGCAATGCGGCGGCGGGACCTGTGACTATATTTTGCGTTATTTGGTTATTCGGTTACACATTTAGTTGTCTTTATGCTTTATAAGTAGAAATGGTTAAGACAAATAATTTTAATTTGAACAACTATCATGCTTCATAACAAACTTCCAAACAAACTTGCTTCCTAACCAACCTATTTCCTAACCAATAAATTTTAAAATCCTTTTATAATAAACAAGTAAAAGTCTGAATTTTAAGTCTTTCTAATTATATAATAGTCCCAAATACATTGATAATAATAATAATAATAATAATATAGTAGTATAGATAATGAAAGAGGATAATAATAATAATAATATAGTAGTATAGATAATGAAAGAGGATATAATAAACAAGGGTATTAAAGTATATTTACTAGAAACTGCCGTGGATGTACTATGGATTAATCAGCCCCCTATTCAAATAGATAACTTACGACCATATATACAAAATCCAAAAGCTAGCCATCCTCGCAAGCTTCTCATATAGTTGCTACACTAGTTCTTATCCAACACAAACTCACAAACAAGTTTCTTTTCTTTCAAGTTTCACGTTCAACAATCACATCTGTGATCATCTATATATATAGGGTCCATACATTGACATAAATCACACATGCAATACTATTCTTCATCTATTTTAATCAAGAAAAAAGATTGAATAATGGAAGCACAATCATCGGATATCGAGGCACAATCGTCTTCACTTTTTAAGCAAGTAAACGATCCAGTCACATTGAAGGTATGATGTTGATATCATCTTATGATTTACTCTTGTTATATTGCATGCATGCATAGATTATTGTTATATTGATGATATTTTATAACATATTGTTTTTTGAATCTTGGTCTTGCATGCATGTAGGTTTTTGTTTGCATGGCTTGTTCTTGTTCTTTGATCTTTCATATTCTTGCTAACTTGTGGTTGATGGGTTAATTTATTCTCCGTTGATTTAGATGCAATTAAGTTTTTTTAACTAATTTAATTTATGGAAGGTTTTTCAATATTTAGTCCGTTTAATTGACTTTAGTTGGTGTATCTGAAGTTTGAATATTTGATTGCTAGTTAGAACCAGTTAAAGTGCTTATTAATTGTTGTAGGATCAAGAGATTGATTATACATGCAAACTGCTTCTTTAAATGCTTATTTGAACCCTCATAATGAATGCTGTACATTGTACAATAAACGACGACAAATAAATTTTTGAATCCTATAGGTTGTTGCAAAAGTTCTTGAAAAAAATTTACAAAAAAGATTACAAATGTTGGGTTTTTCATTGATCACTTGATTTATTTGTAATTAGTAGTTACTGATCATGTTTAATCTTATTTATATATTTGATATTATTCTTGTTAATCTGTGGTTGATGAACATGGGTTTTTCTCGCTTGATTTAGATGTAATGAAGTTGGTGTATATATCTAAATATAGAATCTTTGATTGCTTATTAGAACCCCTTTATTGCTAATTGTCAATTTATAAATGATTGCTTATACAACTGCTTACTGATTATTTAAACCCTTCATTAATGAATGTTGAACTGAAGTCTGCAAATTACTTTTTGATTCACAGTTCCAAACTTTCTTTAAGTAGTTTATGGGGTTGGACCTGTAGTTTTAAAATCTTTGACTTCAGTTGAGTATCTACAATTTAATTCTTTAATTGCTTATAATTAGAACCCTTTAAGTGCTTATTCGTCCGTTAATAAAGGATCGATCAATTATACATTCAAACTGCTTATTTGATAATTTGAACCCCAATAGTGACTATTGTATGTGACTGAAAATAGCCTTTTGATTCATAGTTGCAAGAGCTCTTGAATCTAATTCACATAATTTAACGAATTTTTGATAATGGGATTGAACAGTTTAATGAAGTAGTTTACAGCATCAATCTGGAGAAACAAGGATGGTTTAACAAGAAAAACAAAGAATCAACAGAAAAGCAGATATTGAAAGGAGTCACAGGCACGGTGTCTCCTGGTGAAATGCTGGCGATGTTAGGCCCATCTGGCTGTGGGAAAACAACTGTCTTGACGGCATTAGGTGGCCGGCTAGGTGGCAAACTCAGGGGAACAATCACCTACAATGGCAAACCATTCAATAGTATAATGAAGCGAAACACTGGTTTCGTTACACAAGATGATGTCTTACACCCTCACTTAACAGTCACTGAAACTTTAGTCTTCACTGCTCTACTTCGCTTGCCTAATAGTCTCACTAAACAACAAAAGGTTGAGCAGGCGGAAGCTGTGATCAATCAGCTTGGGTTAACAAGATGCAAGACAAACATTATTGGGGACGCGCTTTTAAGAGGGGTATCGGGTGGGGAGAGAAAAAGAGTTAGTATCGGGCAAGAGATGCTTATAAATCCCAGCTTGTTGTTGTTAGATGAGCCTACATCAGGACTTGATTCAACAACTGCCCAAACAATTGTTTCCACATTATCGGAATTAGCAAGAGGCGGTAGAACCATTGTGATGACTATTCACCAACCATCAAGTACACTTTTTTATTTATTTCATAAGGTGTTGTTGCTCTCAGATGGGAATCCATTATTCTTTGGAAACAGGTCAGAAATTATGGATTATTTTCAGAGTATTGGGTTCACGCCATCGGTTGCAATGAATCCTGCAGATTTTTTGCTAGATCTTGCGAACGGTATGTATTTACTTGTGTTTTGTGTTTGATAATCTGTTAGCATATAGAGTATAAGCACTAATTTTGTGAATTTTGTACAATTATAAATAGGGATAGTATCAAATAATTCAAATCAGGTTGAAAAGAGTGCTGTCAAACAACAGCTGGTTTTGGCTTATAAGTCGAATCTTGATGAAAATCTGAAAGCTGAGACACTAGACGCCGAAATTCAACTCAATGATGTTTCCGATCACAAGAAGTCTGATCGATGGAACACGACTTGGATGCAACAATTCCTGATTTTGCTGAGAAGAGGTCTGAAAGAAAGGCGACATGAATCTTTTGAATTTCTCAAGATCGCTCAGGTTGTTGCAATCGCACTTCTGTGTGGTTTACTATGGTGGCAGTGTGATAAAAATCACATTCAAGATCAGGTATGCCAGTTCGAATGTCGACATATTTACAAATAGCTAATTATAATTATATCATAGTTCTTAGAACCAATTTTATTGATCTCCTTTTTTACAAATTATGCAGTCAGGATTGTTGTTTTTCTACACTGGATTTTGGGGAGTGTTCCCTTTGTTTCAAGCAATTTACACGTTCCCTCAAGAACGAGCAATGCTTGCCAAAGAAAGGTCTTCAGGAATGTACAAACTTTCATCTTATTTCTTGTCAAGAACAATAGGTGATCTTCCAATGGAGCTAGTTTTTCCCACACTATTTTGCATCTTGACCTACTGGATGGCTGGGCTCAAACCTAATGCTGGAAGTTTCGTATACGCATTGTTCACTGTTCTCCTAAGCGTATTGGTTACACAAGGCCTAGGACTTGCTCTTGGTGCGATTGTTATGGACCTAAAAAAGGCCACTGTTCTAGGGTCAGTGATCATGTTATCCTTCACTTTAACAAGTGGATACTATGTTCAAAATATCCCGCCGTTTATATCTTGGTACAAATACCTGTCAATCAGTCAACATACTTTCAAGCTCTTGTTAGGATCACAATATGAGAAGAACCAGACCTATCAATGTGGTAACCAGACTTGTTTGGTTGCTAATTATCCAGCTATTAAGAATGTTGGGCTCGGTGGGCAAGTATATTCGCTTGTTGCTCTGCTTATAATGCTGGTATTTTACCGGGTTATTGCTTATGCGGCTCTCATGAAGATCGGCGTGCCTAAAGGGTGATCAGAGATCTATATCTGTTTGAATCAGAAGATGTTCTTCAAGTAGGATTTTTTTTCTTCATATTTTAATTTTACGTTTTTTTTTCCTTAGGACTGACATGTTCTGTTCACTACAGTTGGTAATATTAATCATTTGCTCAGTAGAGTTTTATTTGAAAACACTTTTGATGTGATGTGATTGTTATTAATACCAATGGTGATTTAAAGCTTCTTAGCGAAATAACAGATGGATTTCATTTAAGCGCGCACTTTTGAATAAATGTTTTTAATCATGTAGCTTATTTATTATCTTCTTTTAGACATCTTGTATTCTTTTCCTCACGGGAGAACTATCTTCTGAGTGATATCACAGCTTTACATTCTAGAGCCATGTAGATTCATCTCTTCCTTCTTTCAGTTGTCATGGTTCTGTTTCTATCCTGAAGTTAAGCATACAATAATTCACTCTCGCAGTGGGTAAAACGATGAGGAAATTCAAAGCATACACTCAAAAACAAATAACTGTAACAGATACAAAAGCAGCATGACTTTGTTTCCGGTGCCTTGTTTTAGACACGTCTATATGAAAGATAGAACATAAACATAACAGACCTATATAGTGGGAAGTAATGACAAGGAACCCTTCGGGGATAAGTATCTTCTGTATTGTATAAGACTTGAGCTTACGACATATTACATATACTAAATGCGCTGAAATTCTACGTCTGATATAGTAGTACTATAAAATGTATGTTTCTATATATGAACGCCAATCGTCAAACATTGTGCAACATGTAATAATTAATAAGCTTTAAACAAATGATTGAGATAGCCTCGTTTTACAATCACATGACTGACACTTCATATCTAAAAAGGCCGATGGAGCAAAATATAAGTCCATGCATGTTTACTTTAATTTCAAAACATTTTACAACATGCAGTCTCTCGTATTAATTTGAACATAATATGGAACTCGATCTCAATCCTATTAAATGGTATACCGCTATACCAAATCTTGTAAATGACTCATATTAACAAGGTCATCTTATTTAGTGTTGATCGTCTAATACTCTAATTGATCAAGCTTTTATCATAACCTGTCGGATGGTTATATTAAACTCACGTCAAATAGAAATAATGTCGATATATAATAACTAGAGGAAAATTCAATTGCATACCCTTATTTTGGTGCATACCAATGGACAAATTTCCACCATCCATCTAGTTTGATCTAATGGTGGGGATTAACCTAAAATTAAATAAGACAACCTAAGTCCATGTTTTTTTTTTTTTTTTTTTTTTTTTTTTTTTTTTGCTTTTCTTTACAATTCACGTTCTTTTTTTCTATTTTATTTTATTTTACTTTTTTAAATTCTTTCCTTCCTTTTTCTTTTTTACTTTTTTTTTCTCTTTGTTATTTTGCTTCTTTTTTTTTTTTTTCCAATTCACGTTATTTTATTTTATTATTTTTTTTTGCTTTTTTTTCAATTCACGTTCTTTTTTTTTTCTAACTCATGTATTTTTCGTTTTCGTCTGTTTTTTACGTTTTCGTCTTTTTTCAAACGTTTTCGTCCGTTTTCATACGTTTATATACGTTTTCGTCCTTTTTCAGACGTTTTTGCACGTTTTCATACGTTTTGTATGTTTTCGTCCATTTTTAGACGTTTTCGTCTGTTTTAAAACGTTTACGTTCGTTTTTATACGTTTTCGTCCATTTCGCCCGTTTTCATACGTTTTTGTCTATCTTCTTATGTTTTCGATCCTTTTCATACGTTTTCGTTCGTTTTAATGCGTTTTCGTCCGTTTTCTTTTGTTTTTGTCCATCTTTCATACATATTCGTCCGTTTTTTCAGACGTGTTTTTATGCTTTCATATATTTTCGTCTATTTTATCACGTTTTCGTCGTTTCTTATGTTTTCACCCATTTTCGTCTAATTTATTACGTTTTCATTCGTTTTGATACGTTTTCATCCGTTTCTTTTGTTTTCGTCCATTTTTCATATGATTTTCTCCATTTTCTTACGTGTTTTTACGGTTTCATACGTTTTTGTCTGTTTTCTTACGTTTTCGTCCATTTTCTTACGTTTCTGAATATTACAACTGATATTAAAAAAATCACAAGTGATACTTTGAATATCACTTGTGATATTTAGAAAATCACTTGTGATTTTCTTTTGTTTTCGTTTGTTTTCTTACATTTTCTTCTATTTTCTTACGTTTCTGAATATTACAACTGATATTAAGAAAATCACAAGTGATACTTTGAATATCACTTGTGATATTTAGAATATCACTTGTGATTTTCTTTTGTTTTCGTTCGTTTTCATATGTATTTATCCCTTTTCTTACGTTATCTCCGTTTTCTTACGTTATCGTCCGTTTTCATACATTTTTGAATATCACTATTGGTATTCAGAATATCACAATTGCTATTCAGAAAATCGGAATAACACTTGCAACTTTCTGAATATCACTGGTGATATTCTGAATATCACGTGTAATATTCTGAATATCTATCACTTGTGATTTTTTGAATATCACTTTTGATTTTTCATGTTACAAAACATTAGTTGAAAATCACTTGTGATATTCAGAATATCACTTGTGATATTCAGAATATCACTTGTGATATTCAGAATATCATTTGTGGTATTATAGAATATCACTTGTCATATTCAAAAAATCACAAAATATCACACGTGATATTCAGAAAATTATTTGGGCTATTCAGATTATCACTTGTGATATTCAGGAATGTATGAAAACAACCAAAGACATTTAAAACGGACAAAAACGAATGAAAACGGACAAAAACGTAAGAAAACGAACGAATATGTATGAAAATAGACAAAAAAAATATGAAAGCATAAAAACACGTATGAAAAAGGACAAACGCGTATCAAAAGTGGATGAAAACGAAAGAAAGTGTATAAAAACGAAAGAAAGCGTAAGAAAACAGATGAAAACGGATAAATATGTATGAAAACGTATAAAAGCGTAAAAATACGTCTGAAAACGGACGTAAACGTATGAAAAGTGGACGAAAACGAAATAAAACGTATGAAAATGAACGAAAACATATGAAAATGAACGAAACGTAAGAAAACAAACAAAAACATAAGAAAGCTTAAAAACACGTATAAAAATGATCAAAACGTATGAAAAATGGACGAAAACGAAAGAATACAGATGAAAACGGACGAAAACGAACGAAATCGTAAGAAAATGGCGAAAACGTATGAAAATGGACGAAAGCGGATGAAAACGTAAGAAAACGGACGAATATGCATGAAAACGGACGAAAACGTATGAAAGCATAAAAACGCGTGCGAAAAAACGTATGAAAAATGGTCGAAAACGAAAAAAAAACGGATGAAAATGTATTAAAATGAACAAAAACGAACGAAAACGTATGAAACAGACGAAAACATATGAAAGCAAAAAAAGGTGAATTCGAAAAAAAGACAAAAAAAACGTGCATTGAAAAAAAATAATTATAATAAAAAAGATCGTGAATTAAAAAAATAAATAAATAAAAAATGGTGGATTTAGGAAAAAATAGCCGAAAAAAAAGAAGCCAAAAAAAATTGAAAAAAAAGAAACGTGAAATCAAAAGAAAAAAAAGGCAAAAAAAAATAAAGAAAAGAAAAAGACAAACAAAAAGTGGAAAAAAACATGAACTTATGTTTCCCCATTTAATCTTAGGTTAATCCACACCATTAGATCAAACTAAATGGATGGTGAGAATTTGTCCATTGGTATGCATGAAAACAAGGGTATGCAAAATAAAGTGACTCATAATAACTAAAGTTAAGGTAAGAAACTCAATCTTATTACACCATTAGAAAGGATAAAGAAACAAGCAACCATCATGTTAAGATATAGCAACCAGTGCGGCATGATAGCAATTTCTAAACATCAGTATTGTCTTGGAAGGCATATGGCTTAAGCAATAAACAGAACTCATATAAATAACAAAATGGCTTAAAAAGAATAGGAATACAAGTAGGCGGATACGCTATTCAACGTGAGCATGTTTCTGTGTAATGGATTAAATTGCATGGATCAGTTAACACAGTTACAATAGGGTCAGTGTAGGATTCGACAACCTACAACCCCTGGTTTACTAGAGCGGATTACTTCGATCTCGATGTCGACACACTCGCAGCCTACCTTTATATCGACAGAAAGTAAAGACCGATGCACAAGTAAGTATCCCTAATCGTTTGTTTGATTAGTATGAAAGAATGCGTACATAAACCGTCCCCCTCACCTCCTTTTATAGAGACGAGGTGAAAGAAAACCGACTTTGTAAGTCGGCTGTAAACAAGACACGGGTTGGGCTTTGAAACACAAGTCAATCAATCGACTCCTACATGACTAAGAATACGAAACGGACACTTAACACCCTAGACATAGATATAAGCTAAATAAAGACTAAATATGACAATTTCCACCTTAGGCTTTATATTAGCCTACACCGACACTCAGCAACTCCAAGCAGTGCTGAAACTTAAGTCCAAGTACCACCTTCGTCAAGGCATCCACAACATTGTGTTCAGTACCCACCTTCAGAACTTCAACACTCTTTGCTTCCAAGACCTCTCTAATAAAGTGATGACGCACATTGATGTGCTTTGTCCTTTCATGAAAAACATGATTCCGCGATAAGTGAATCGCGCCCTGATTATCACAATTAACTGCCACAGTGTTAAGCTCCACACCCAAATCTTCTAAGAGTCCCCTTAGCCAAATAGCTTCCTTCACAGCCTCCGTAAGAGCCATATACTCTGCCTCTGTAGTTGAAAGAGCCACCACGTGTTGTAGCGTTGCCTTCCAGCTTACAACACATCCCTGTACTAAAAACGCGTAACCTGTGATCGACCTACCTTTATCCGGATCCTTTGCATAGTCTGAATCAACAAAACCTGTTATGTCCACATGGTTGACATGATTTGTCCCATACACCAAACCCACGTTCGTAGTACCACGCAAATATTTCAAAATCCACTTCACTGCTTCCCAAAGATTTTTACCCAGATTCACCAAATACCTGCTAACTACACTTACCGCATACGCTATGTCTGGCCTCGTACACACCATCAAGTACATTAAGCTCCCAACCGCATTTGAATACGGCACCTTACTCATCCTTTCAACATCACAATCCCTTATAGAACAATCCTTCAACGACAGCTTGAAGTGCCCACCCAATGGCATCTGAACTGATTTCCCATTTTCTATTCTATAATTATTTAAAATCTTATACACATACCCGGATTGTGACACCCTCATAATCTTGCGACTCCGATCCCTGATGATCTCCATACCAAGAATCTTCTTTGCTTCCCCGAGCTCTTTCATGGCGAACTCCTTTTTAAGCAAAGACTTGATAGACCCAATCTCAGCCTTGATTTTACAAGCAATCAGCATATCGTCTACATATAACAATAGATAGATATACTCACCTGGTGCATAACTCCTGTAATATACGCAGCTGTCGTAACTGCTATGCTTAAACCCATTGCTCAGCATGTACTCATCAAACCTCCCATACCATTGCCTAGGTGACTGTTTCAATCCATAAAGGGATTTATTTAACAAACATACCTTGTTACCTTGTTCATCACCCGGTGGTTGCCTCATGTTGATCACCTCTTCAAGATTTCCATGTAAAAATGCCGTATTTACATCAAGCTGCTCCAGCTCATAATCTCTATACGCAGTCAATGCAAGTATAACCCAAATAGATGTGTGTCGAACTACCGGAGAAAATACTTCACTGTAGTCAATACCTGCCCTCTGTGTAAATCCACTAGCCACCAACCTAGCCTTGTACCTAGGCTTTTGAACATCTTCAATCCCTTCCTTTATCTTGAACAGCCATTTGCAGCTCACCAGCTTTTGTCCAGCTGGATGATCTACTAACTCATAGGTCTTATTCTTCCTTAGAGAATCCATCTCTTCATCCATAGCAGCTTTCCACTTAGAACTGTCTTCACAAGAAACTGCCTTCTAGTATGTCAACGGTTCATGAGTATCTTCTTCCTCTGCTGCAGCAAACGCGTAAGCAGCCATATTACTCTCATCTCGAAACCTCAAAGGTTTCGTTTTTGTCCTTGGCTCTCTATCTCGAACCAACTGATAATCTGTCAGATCCGGTGTCTGATCAGTTTCTTGATCCTCTGCATCTTCATCATGGCCATCTTCTTGATTATCGGTCTGATCTTTCTCAAGCAAATGATTATTTAACCTTTGCAGTTCCACCTCAACCTGTAATTCCTCAACAGACTTATCAGTCCCTGCACCAGAATCCTTATACGTGTCTTTGTACATGACACTTTCATTGAAGACCACGTTCCGGCTAGTGACTATCTTAGGTGATTCATTATCAAGCCTATATAGCCTGTACCCCTTCACACCTTCGAGATACCCCAAAAGAACGCATTTTACCACTCTCGGCTCGAGCTTACCTTGTTTAATGTGTGAATATGCGACATAGCCGAAAATCCTTAACATCACATAATCACTTGGATGTCCCGACCACATCTCCATAGGTGTCTTTTTCTCAATCGCTGTCGATGGTGACCTATTTATAAGATAAGCGGCCGTACATGTCGCTTCCGCCCAGAAGGTCTTGGGCAATCCAGACTGAATTAATAAATAGTGTAGCTTATCCATGAGAGTTTTATTCATCCGTTCTGCTAATCCATTCTGCTGCGGTGTCCCGACAACTGTCAAATGTCTAGCAATCCCACTCTCAATACATAGCTGCTCAAACTCCCGGTTACAGATATCAAGACCATTATCTGTCCTCAGCTTTTTAACCGTCCTCCCAGTCTGATTCTCTACTAACTGCTTCCACTCTTTGAACTTTCCAAATGCTTCGTCTTTGAACCTGAGAATATAAACCCATACCCTCCTGGAATAATCATCAACAACAGATAAGAAATACCTCTTACCTCCCAATGATTCTACCTGAGACAGACCCTATAATTCTGAATGAACATAGTCTATCACTGCCTGATTAGTGTGCCTTCCTACACCGAAACTGACTCGATGTGTCTTTCCCAAAAAACAATTCTCACAAAAATCGAGCTTACCTAGACTTTTCTTGCCAAACAGCTCCTGCTTTTCTAGCACCTGAAGTCCCGCCTCACTGATATGTCCTAGTCTTTTGTGCCAAACCTGCGCAAGACTGTCTTTTTCTTCAACACTAGCATTAAGCTCACCCGTCACTGCATGGCCATCCAAAGAGTATACGTAATTATCCCTTCGGGTTCAAGATAAAATAACCCTGGAACCATTAATCACTTTAATTTTACCTGACTGCATTTTTACGGTATATCCCTCTTTTTCAAGAGTTCCCAGCGATATCAAGTTTCTTTTCAATTCAGGAATATACCTGTCACACCTCGCCAAGGCAGAAACGCGAGTGTGTAACTTCATGGATATCATCACAACACATGGTGTCTATATAGAGAATTACTACATGCACAAAAATAGAGCAGAGTACATACACGAAGTGTCGTAACAATACCTCAAAATAAAATAACCAAAACAAGATCCAAAGGTATCTTCGATAGATCTTAAAGTACCAAATGAAAACATAAAAGTATCGCAATCAAATTCAATCATAAACAAATCCAAACATAAATTAAATAGTTCTCAAATGCAACTAAGTCTCTTTTAGTCGCTACTCTCAACCTTAGCCTTAGAATGCTCACCTGAAAATGATGCTTAAAACGTCAACATAATGTTGGTGAGGTTCATAGGTTTAAGACACATACAATAGGCAACCAGTTCGCTGTTATTATAAAATATAGCTGGAAAGTAAGACTAGTTATCATACAAGTAGCATGTAATCACAATCAAGTCGATTAGGTTGAGTTGTAATCCTAAATATAGCATCTGGAGAGAGTATTTACATTGCTGTATTAAAGTTTCAATTTAGTATTCCTTTTTCGAGTAATATTTGGTTTTGAACAATTTAAGTACTAATAAACTACTCAATACGATAATGTAAGTACTTATAGGAAACGATTCATTAAATTAAATTAAAGTCCTTTAATTTGGATTTCTAATAAGTCCTTTATTGATAACTACACAATATATCAACTATTTCTCACTACATCCCTTTGTTGTTCCCTTCCCGACTTTTCCATTCCTACTATTTTGTAATAAACTCTAATATTATTCAAAAACTAATGAGTTCGAAATCCAGACGATAGTGATAATCACAGGTATATTCACATAACTAGTTAAGATTTACGAACCACAAACAAGTTATGATTACTCTGTAACGTATTACGTATATAATCAATCACTACAAAGAATATAATTTGCAAATCGCAACCATGAAAATGGTTGTAGACTTATGCAATCCAGTTCCCACAAACGCGTACGTACATGAAGCATTAATTAGTACCGTTTCATGGAAAACATCATATCATAATATAGGGTTATTTTTATTTAGGATTTTATTGATTTACTAATATGGTTTAGTTTTGAAAACCTTTTACAATTTTGTTACAGTTTCAATTCGATCATACCCATAAATTTAAACCCCCTACATCCAAGGATGGTTGTAGTTTGCACGTATGAGGATTGAGGTTCTTGGATAACTTGTCAGTATATATCAAACAAGTTAGTGTATACTAGAAAGGGTGCAAGTGATACTTTGCTTAATGCTATGTTTGGCGACACATAGCAGTAAGCAGTAGCAATTAAGCAGTAAGCAGTAGCAGTAAGCATTAGCTGCTTGTTTAAAAAACATGTTTGGTAACGTAACTGTAGTTGTAATTATAAAATGTAAAATTACGAAAAAAGGCATATACTTATGAATGAATGTTATTTTTCTAGGGTCAATTGGTAATATTAAAAGTAAAATGCTAGCGGTATATTGGAAAACTTTTTTAGGAAGCATTAAGATTGCAAGCTGTTGAGGTGTTGCTAAACACTAGCAGCAGTGTTGCTAAACAAGCATTAAGACTGGAACGCTTGTCGCTTGTCGCTTACCGCTCTTAAACGCTTCCAAAAAGGTGTTGCCAAACATGACCTAAGACTAATGTACCTATTAGTTTGATTGCAATTTTAATTGTGACGGAGTAAGCCACACAAGTGAGGAGTATAGGCAGCTAGAGGTGGCCAAAACCCGGTTCGGCAAAGAACCAGAACCAGTTCCAATCCGGGGCCGGTTCATGGTCAAAGTCAAAGAACCGGACCCGGTTCCAATCCGGTTCGGTTCTTTTCGGATCCGGAGGCATAAAAACCGGAACCGGTATACCCGGGTCCGGATCGGTTCCAAATCCGGTTCGGTCCCAATGTCCGGTCGGACTGGTTCCAAAGAACCGGTGCTCTTTTCTTCACAGTGGGCTTCCCGAGCTCCATTTTTCACACATTGAAGTGTGCATGACAGTGATTGCTAGCTTACTGAAACAACATGTGAAAACAAAGTGATGATAGATAGAGACTAGACAGTTGAGTGAATTAGTTGAAGTTGAGATAGCAATCTTCTCCGCCATTGTTGCTGGGCCTGACAATTGGGTCTTCATTTCTTAAATTTTTTGAAAATATTGGGGTCATAGGTTTGATGATTTGAGGTTATACCAGGGGCGGAGGCATGTGTAAGCCAGGGGTAGCGGTCGCTACCCCTGAACTTTTACCCGGTAGTGGAACTATGTGTTGGAATCCATATATATATATATATATATATATATATATATATATATATATATATATATATATATATATATATATATATATATATATATATATATATATATATTAGATTGTTAGACTTTATAATCCCTAATGGCTCAAAAAACGGTACTGTCTGGAAATAAGGATATATCCGTTGGAACCGGTTCCAAACCGGTTCCAAGGGTGAAAATCAAGAACCGGGTAGGGACATGCGGTTTTTGTGACCGGTTCTTCCAAGAATCGGATTTGACCGGTTCCGGTTTCGGTTTTTTTTTGGGTTTCGGTTCCGGAACCGGTTAGGATGGCCACCTCTATAGGCAGCTATGATGTAAAATATGGTAACGGGAAGGGAGGAGATGCATTGAAAATAAGGTAAATGAATAACAAGGGTCTTTTGCCCAAAAAATAAATAAATAAATAAATAATAATAATAATAATAATAATAATAATAATAAGTATGTCGGGACTATTGCCAGCAGCCACTCTATCAACTTTAAGTGTGGTGCTTTTATTTTTCATCGAGTTAGTTTTTGTATTCAAAAAGGGGTGGGAGCACAGATAGTGTCTAGACTCCCGTCCAATTTCATGTAATTTTCATAGTTCCAATGATATTTCGTTTAATAATAATGATAATAATAATAATAATAATAATAATAATAATAATAATAATAATAATAATAATAATAATAATAATAATAATAATAATAATAAAGGTATGAAAGTATATTTACTAGAAACTGCCGTGGATTTATACAAGTAATTAACCATGGATTAATCAGCCCCCTATTCAAATAGATAACTTTAACCACAAATTACGAACATATATACAAAATCCAAAAGCTAGCCATCCTCGCAAGCTTCTCATATAGTTGCTACACTAGTTCTTATCCAACACAAACTCACAAACAAGTTTCTTTTCTTTCAAGTTTCACGTTCAACAATCACATCTGTGATCATCTATATATATATATATATATATATATATAGGGTCCATACATTGACATAAACCACACATGCAAATACTATTCTTCATCTATTTCAATTAAGAAAAAAGATTGAATAATGGAAGCACAATCGTCAGATATCGAGGCGCAATCGTCTTCACTTTTTAAGCAAGTAAACGATCCAGTCACATTGAAGGTATGATGTTGATATCATCTTATGATTTACTCTTGTTATATTGCATGCATGCATGAAGATAATTATTGTTATATTGATGATATTTTATAATATATTGTTTTTTGAATCTTGGTCTTGCATGCATGTAGATTTTTGTTTGCATGGCTTGTTCTTGTTCTTTGATCTTTGATATTCTTGCTAATTTGTGGTTGATGGGTTCATTTATTCTCCGTTGATTTAGATGCAATTAATTTTTTTAACTAATTTAATTTATGGAAGGTTTTTCAATATTTAGTCTGTTTAATTGACTTTAGTTGGTGTATCTGAAGTTTGAATATTTGATTGCTAGTTAGAACCAGTTAAAAAAAAAGTAAAAAAGTAAAGTAACTCCCAATACCGTCTTCCACGGGTTATGGGTCCCAATACCGTCTTCCACGGTGTATGGGGGAGGTTGAGACGTAGACAACCATACCCCTACCTAAGGTAGAGAGGTTGCTTCCGGTTCTACCTAAGGTAGAAAAGGACCTCCGGCCTTTTGTAGGGAGTGAGGATCGAACCCTTGACCTCTAGGTTAAGAGGCTAGGATCAAGAGATTGATTATACATGCAAACTGCTTCTTTAAATGCTTATTTGAACCCTCATAATGAATACTGTACATTGTACAATAAACGACGACAAATAAATTTTTGAATCCTATAGGTTGTTGCAAAAGTTCTTGAAAAAAATTTACAAAAAAGATTACAAATGTTGGGTTTTTCATTGATCACTTGATTTATTTGTAATTAGTAGTTACTGATCATGTTTAATCTTATTTATATATTTGATATTATTCTTGTTAATCTGTGGTTGATGAACATGGGTTTTTCTCGCTTGATTTAGATGTAATGAAGTTGGTGTATATATCTAAATATAGAATCTTTGATTGCTTATTAGAACCCCTTTTAGTAGTTTATGGGGTTGGACCTGTAGTTTTAAAATCTTTGACTTCAGTTGAGTATCTAAATTTAATTCTTTAATTGCTTATTAGAACCTAAGTGCTTATTCGTCCGTTAAAAAAGGATCAATTATACATTCAAACTGCTTTTTGATAATTTGAACCCCAATAGTGACTATTGTATGTGACTGAAAATAGCCTTTTGATTCATAGTTGCAAGAGCTCTTGAATCTAATTCACATAATTTAACGAATTTTTGATAATGGGATTGAACAGTTTAATGAAGTAGTTTACAGCATCAATCTGGAGAAACAAGGATGGTTTAACAAGAAAAACAAAGAATCAACAGAAAAGCAGATATTGAAAGGAGTCACAGGCACGGTGTCTCCTGGTGAAATGCTGGCGATGTTAGGCCCATCTGGCTGTGGGAAAACAACTGTCTTGACGGCATTAGGTGGCCGGCTAGGTGGCAAACTCAGGGGAACAATCACCTACAATGGCAAACCATTCAATAGTATAATGAAGCGAAACACTGGTTTCGTTACACAAGATGATGTCTTACACCCTCACTTAACAGTCACTGAAACTTTAGTCTTCACTGCTCTACTTCGCTTGCCTAATAGTCTCACTAAACAACAAAAGGTTGAGCAGGCGGAAGCTGTGATCAATCAGCTTGGGTTAACAAGATGCAAGACAAGCATTATTGGGGACGCGCTTTTAAGAGGGGTATCGGGTGGGGAGAGAAAAAGAGTTAGTATCGGGCAAGAGATGCTTATAAATCCCAGCTTGTTGTTGTTAGATGAGCCTACATCAGGACTTGATTCAACAACTGCCCAAACAATTGTTTCCACATTATCGGAATTAGCAAGAGGCGGTAGAACCATTGTGATGACTATTCACCAACCATCAAGTACACTTTTTTATTTATTTCATAAGGTGTTGTTGCTCTCAGATGGGAATCCATTATTCTTTGGAAACAGGTCAGAAATTATGGATTATTTTCAGAGTATTGGGTTCACGCCATCAGTTGCAATGAATCCTGCAGATTTTTTGCTAGATCTTGCGAACGGTATGTATTTACTTGAGTTTCGTGTTTGATAATCTATTAGCATATAGAGTATAAGCACTAATTTTGTGAATTTTGTACAATTATAAATAGGGATAGTATCAAATAATTCAAATCAGGTTGAAAAGAGTGCTGTCAAACAACAGCTGGTTTTGGCTTATAAGTCGAATCTTGATGAAAATCTGAAAGCTGAGACACTAGACACCGAAATTCAACTCAATGATGTTTCCGATCACAAGAAGTCTGATCGATGGAACACGACTTGGATGCAACAATTCCTGATTTTGCTGAGAAGAGGTCTGAAAGAAAGGCGACATGAATCTTTTGAATTTCTCAAGATCGCTCAGGTTGTTGCAATCGCACTTCTGTGTGGTTTACTATGGTGGCAGTGTGATAAAAATCACATTCAAGATCAGGTATGCCAGTTCGATTGTCGACATATTTACAAATAGCTAATTATAATTATATCATAGTTCTTAGAATCAATTTTAATGATCTCCTGGATTACAAATTATGCAGTCAGGATTGTTGTTTTTCTACACTGGATTTTGGGGAGTGTTCCCATTGTTTCAAGCGATTTACACGTTCCCTCAAGAAAGAGCGATGCTTGCCAAAGAAAGGTCTTCAGGAATGTACAAACTTTCATCTTATTTCTTGTCAAGAACAATAGGTGATCTTCCAATGGAGCTAGTTCTTCCCACACTATTTTGCATCTTGACCTACTGGATGGCTGGGCTCAAACCTAATGCTGGAAGTTTCGTATACGCATTGTTCACTGTTCTCCTAAGCGTATTGGTTACTCAAGGCCTAGGACTTGCTCTTGGTGCGATTGTTATGGACCTAAAAAAGGCCACTGTTCTAGGGTCAGTGATCATGTTATCCTTCACTTTAACAAGTGGATACTACGTTCAAAATATCCCGCCGTTTATATCTTGGTACAAATACTTGTCAATCAGTCAACATACTTTCAAGCTCTTGTTAGGATCACAATATGAGAAGAACCAGACCTATCAATGTGGTAACCAGACTTGTTTGGTTGCTGATTATCCAGCTATTAAGAATGTTGGGCTCGGTGGGCAAGTATATTCGCTTGTTGCTCTGCTTATAATGCTGGTATTTTATCGGGTTATTGCTTATGTGGCTCTCATGAAGATCGGCGTGCCTAAAGGGTGATCAGAGATCTATATCTATTTTATCGGGTTATTTCTTCAAGTAGGATTTTTTTTCTTCATATTTTAATTTTACGTTTTTTTTTTCTTAGGACTGACATGTTCTGTTCACTACAGTTGGTAATATTAATCATTTGCTCAGTAGAGTTTTATTTGAAAACACTTTTGATGTGATGTGATTGTTATTAATACCAATGGTGATTTAAAGCTTCTTAGCGAAATAACAGATCGATTACTTCATGAAAGTCAGCACTTGAACTTGGACCATTGTTGTCTGCATTTGAGCTTGATGTTTGGGTCGTATCAGTACTCCCTTCTTAAGCTGTAATCCTTGACCCCAAGGATTAAAAGCTGGAGATAGTTCTTCAATTAAGACCTTGGACAAAACTAACTGACACTGTGACACGCTTCAAGAACTGTTGGGACGATCTGGGACAGAAGATTGTGCAAGCGGAAGCAAAGGCGGGTTCCATCATCGTACTTGCGAGAAGAAGCTAACTGGTATGAGAGCGTATAAGGGATAAGTCAGTTGCGGTGATATGATTTTATCAGCACTTTAATGCAAAACTGCATGTGTTTCCTGGAAGAGATCTGAATTTGGCTTTTGGTAAAGTCTGTAAGCACATCATCTTCGTCATCATAAGCTCTTGTTATTAGTGGAATATTATAGCTAATTACATGTTATAGATATGCGGTAAACAGCTAATTCAATAATTGAGAGAGCGATATAAGAGATTCAGTATTTCTAGATAATGGAATATAGTTTACACATACGAGTAGCCTAAAGCTCCTGGGAAAATAGTTACGGTAAAAGATAATCCATACTGAAACAAGCTTTCTCAAGCAAAATTTTGAAAACATCGAACAAATATTGTTATCATAAAACTACAAATTTATTATATGATTGGTGCCTTACGCAGAAGATAATTGCACTATTGATGTGTAGATCACACCTGTAAATAAAATCTCATTCAGCGACCTAACAAGATGACATACATATGGTTATACATACATATACCACATCCAAATCAAAACTAAAGGTTATGCAGACAAAATCAATTCAACAACTTGTTAAAAGAGCTGCCTCATTCAAAAGGTGCTATTAATTAGCAACATGCCCCCATTATTGTTTTGCCACCGTTCTATAGTCGGACTTTTCATGGTCGAGGGGGAGCAACGTCAAGGTCCACATCAATCACGTCTAACAAAATAACTAATTTCAAGAGCTTTCAATCACCTCATCATAACAAATACGACTCTGCCACAACCCGCCCGAATTTCTCTTGCACGTCTTTGGGAGTTTCTATCTGTAAATATTAATAAAAAAAACATTCTTTTAAGCAAACAGTCACAGTATCATTCAAAAATACAGTTTTTGAGGATACTATAGAAGGGTTCACAAAAAAACAAACACCATGCGGGTTCATTTTGTGTCCCTACATATTGCAAAAAGAGAGCCCTTCTCTACTATACCTCAAATTTGAGGTGGTAATTCTGACCCATTAACTTAGCCACTTAGGAAATGGTCAAATAGGTTAAAAGTCGCCTAAAGTGTATTTTTAACTTATGAATTGCTAAGATGAACTGTTTCATCCTAAAAAGTTAAACAAAGAAAGAAAATAGCTAAAAAAAGGGTTAAATTGGTTAAAAGTCGCCTAAAGTGTATTTTTAAGGCATATGACCTCCTGAATCCATAGATTTTGAAAGTTAGATTTTTCAAAGATTTAAAAATTATGGACAAAAGGTGAAAACCTACACCGTAAGTTACCACTTTTACATGTTACCCAACACACCCGTCTTCCCACCACTATATTTATATGTGTATGATGTATACTACTTACCGCATTCAAGCCCTGGAAAACAGCTTTCACCGTATTGTGTGGATTTCTTGACCCAACAACCTATAATGGCAAAGGTTAGAGCCCATCAGATATTATTCAGATAGAAAGAGCAGATTTAGAATTAATATTTATTTACCTTAGACTTGACATTCTTCAAACCAACTAGATTCAAGATGGTTTGGACAGTTCTGCCTGCTTTCATGCCACCTTGAGTCGGCCCAGGCCAAAGATACACCTAAAATAGATCAAAGCTTATATACTGCATTTCTCAAGAAAAGTCGGAATATGGTCACAAACCTTGGTTTTCTTGTAAGAAGTCTGAATTGCATGTGCAATTGTATGATCTTCATGTCGTTCCACATAATGTAGATTTTGGAAACATTTTTCATGGGCCTGTTGTGATATATACAGTTCATGTTAGCAAAAATCATGCCAGATAACTGCGATATGCTAATTAATTTGGTTTAGGAGAGTTAAAGACAATATATTTATTACCTTCTGACATGCACTGGGAATAGCTTCACCTTTTGCTTTAGCGAAACCAATGACGCCATGATAGTTACCACAAACAACCATTACTGTATATTTCACCAGCTGACCTCCCTATTAAAAGGAATCACAATTGTAAACAGCCTCAAGGCATAACAAATTAATTTAATTTAGTCTTACCTTTGTAACTTTACATGTCCTATTAATGTCAATGAGTTTCACATCAAAACCCTGTCAATGAACAAAACAAAAATTAAATGACATACTAGTATAATATTAATGGGAGACATAACAAGTCATAGACACAATGTCCCAAAGTGGTGAGGAATACTTTATGGTGACAATTAAGATTGTATATTACTTGCACAAAGAAAAAGCTAAATGAGACCTTCTCCAATAATCGATAGTTCAAGTTTACCCTATGTTTCAGATCATCCAATCCCCAAACCGCATTGCCTTTATATATTAAGGTTAAGGATAATATAGTCCTAAATAGTAACAGAATATGCTAAAACTATCTGCAGGTCTTGATCATTGGATATTAACCTAGGTACTTGAATAGTGACGTAGTATTGTACTCAATCCAGTGATTCATATAGCTTAAGTATTATTTTGCATACCAATTCAAGAACTGAAATATTTTGTATACACACCCACACACAGAGAGAACATATATACACAAATACATAGTTAAATAAACAAAAAATACGTAGTAAGCTCAACTTGCTATCAAATAAGCTTGTATATAATAATCAAATTCTAAACTCTTAAAGCTTATTACTATCAGAGCGAATATTTTTTTCAAAGGAAAAAACTTTTCTTTAATAAATAGATGAGACCATCATAAATGCGAGGTGTCTATAGAGCTCCAAATAAAAAATTTAAATCGATGACATCATGGTTATTTGATTACTCACATATGCTATACACTCCCTGCTTTAAAAGGGTATAATGCATGTCACATGAATAATATAAGAAACAATATTGTCAGCCATTTTTAGAAATATGGTAGTGTGTGCTAATTCAGGGTATGCTGTATCTTTAACGAGTCAACCAAGAAGAATTAAAAAATTTACTAACAAATGACCAGAAGTGTAATCTTAACAGCTGATAGTGTTTTCAGGTCAACCCAACCCATTTGGACTCGCACCAAAATATTGCCCATTTTTACATGACGCCGCATTGACTCATTGCCCAACCCACCTATTTTGCCACCCCTAATCTATATTTGTAAACAAGAAGTTCAAGGGATAACAGCTTACTTTTCTAAAAAGCGGTATTCTTTTCTTCTCAGTGAGTGAGTTTCTCTCTTCAGCCAAATCTCTAATCTCCTCTTCCAAAACTTTACCTTTTCTTCCAAAGGTATGATCCAAATTTGCCAACTTTTCTTCAAGCTTCCGATCAATAGCATTAATCTTATCCAAAAGTAAATCATCATTCTCTTTCATAACATCGAACTCTTCATCGTCATCATCAGATGCACCTCTTATCAATTTCCTATCCTTTTCAGCATCATAATCATCACCACGATCAAAATTTCTATCTATGCTTTGAATGACTCCATAGTTTGCAGGGTTGTTTGGATCATAAGCTTCTTTCCATTTAACTAATCTGATAGCCCTATTTATCTTGTGTTGAAGAAGAAATTTGTCCTTTCCAGTGGCTTCTTTTAGCCTGTTCATCAAATCACCAATGACACGATACTCGGGACGTAGTGGTAAATGTTTTTCTTCGAATTTGTCGATTTTATGCATCCACTTGAAAGCATCATCAAGGTTTTCTGACCAAAGATAGTATCATTAAAAAAAGTCAAACTTTTAGTACAATGTCTTAAAACTCATAACACCCGCTTCGAAAATAAGAGCATAATTGTAAGTAAAAAATGGGATAGTCGGGCTGAATGCGGAACTATTCACAATAATTTAATGCAGAACATGTATTTTTAATCGGGTTATCTTGGCTCGAGACAATATATTCAAAATTATACTAAAAAAAATAGTGTGCCAAACATGACAGCCAAAATTACATCCTATCAACAATAAATTATTATTTCAAATAAACGACTTGGACAGTTTTATGCATCAGTACGACTTTAAGTAACTTGAGACTCATTTGGCCAGTTTGCTATTTAGCTATTTTTGTTGATTTTAACTGTTTGACCCATTAGAGATAAGTACATGAACCAAAATGTGCCCATTTGAAGTCAATGAACAATATTACCTGCTTTAGTGAAATTTTGTACAAGCTCTTCATGACGGTTTAATTTCTTCTTCAATACTTCTTGTCTTTGTTTAATGGCTTCGTGAGTGAACCTATGGTCATCTTCTTCACTTTCAGAATCAGTGGGCTCCTCCCTCATGTTAAGAATACGAGGGTCAACATGTTTTTGATTCTCTTTCTCTAATTTCTCAATACGTGAACCCACGCCCATGTAATCCTCGTCATCCTCTGCATCTATATCAGCTGTACCCAAACCCGCTTTCTTTCTCTGATCTCTCTCCCTCTGCTTTTCCCTCTCGACTTCAGCTAAGAGATTACGAATGGCGTGATCAGCACTGACAAAGGAGGTTGAGAACAGCCGATTAAAATCCCGATTCTGATTATTGTTTGGGTGAATAGATGATTTTATGTAAGCATGTTGGGATGGTTGTGATGTAGAAAGTGACCGGGAAAAAGAATATGCGGGTGTCAGCCGATTGAAAATGGCTTTTGACATTCTTGATTTACTCATGATGTTGATTGTTGACATTGTTGTGTTAACTACTAAAATGATGTTTTTAATGCGTCACTTCCATATCAGGTGCATGTGTTATGGGAGTTCCTGCAAAGAATGCATCATGCTTTAGAAAGAAAGTAGGACTATGAAATAAAATAAATCCAACTAAACACGACATCAACGATTCGAAGGTGAAATATCAACATGCTTAAACAAACATGTATTTAGATTAAACCAAAACACCAATATGTTTGAATTAAACCTTCAACGATTCTTCGATTAATTAGGTTAGATGTGATTAAACCAAACAACTGACAACGTTTAATGTAATTAAATCTGCATTGAATTGATTAAATTAGGTTAAGTTAACAATGTCACAAGCCTAAAAGAAGACTTAAAAGTTTTTTCTCTAAGAAAAACTTCAAAGTATTTGATGGCAATATCCGTTTACAACACATGAATCAACAAGTATCTATTTAGCATTATAGCAGCCTACAAGATTATTTACTTAATCAAATCACACAAATAAGATAGTGGTAGCAGAGATGAAGCATTCATAAGATATACACATGAGAATCAAACCATGTATGAGAATGAAAATCAATCTTAGGGTACGCTAATTGCTGATGTGTAAGTAATGATCTCAAAGCCAAGTTTGACATTCGCCTAGCCACTAATCACAAATAGTTACAAGGAGAATCTCATAGTTTATGTTATTTGAGTACATTTTAGGTCGACTCAAACACGTGTGCAACCCAAATAACAACTTTGTTTATGCTACTAACAAGAAGTCTAGCAAACAAAAACATAAAAATCAAAACTTTGAATGTCATTTCTAAGGGGGCAGCTTTGTAACATTGTTCTGATCTTAAACCAACAATATCCCATACTCCATAACCATCTTTCCGATGCAAGAACAGGTTTTTAATACATATTCATAACAAAAAAACATTACACATCCTGTCATAGGATTACAACAATTACACCTACATAGAAGAAAATAAAAAACTTATCAACTAAATAACCTCACTTACATGAAATGAACTACACATTAACAACAAGTATTTTAAAACCCATAAAAAAATCCAGTTCAGGCATTTCATCAAACACTTATTTTTTTTCCTATTTTTCAAGCTCTTGAAATAACTATATGCTTGTAAAGTAAGATGTAACAGATCACCTCAAGGAGAATATTCCGGTGCCGGAGTAAATGGTGTTTAGCAGCGGCGTGTGTGTTGTTTGTGTATCCCTAAAACTTGAAATGTTTTATTTTGGTAGGTTTACGTCCTTCAACTTTGGGACTTAACTAAAATAGTGCAATGTTTCCTTTTGTAATCTATTTTATCTTCGTTGCTTTTTTTGATTTTACTTATGCTTTTTGTTTTTTAAACGCAATATACTATAAACATTACAACATAAACTAATCTTCGACTAGGGGTGAGCATCGGGTCAAACTCAGACCGGACCGACACCGATTTAGCCCAAAGCCACGCATCGAGGACCAGACCGAATATGTTTGTCCGGTTCGAGAAGGAAAAATGGTCGGTTGTACGTAAGATCGGACTGGACCAAACCGGACTGAGGACCGAACATGAGGTAAAGTGTGGACCGAGGACCGGACTGAAATAGGTCTGGTCCGGTCGGGCCGATTCGGGCCGGTTTCTCGGTTCGATCCGGTCCATGGTCTGTTATGTCACCTCTGTCTTTGACCAACGATCATAAAACTACAATGACACTAAAACAAAATTAGACAAGGCAACACCAAAAAATTTACAACCACAAAATAACAGCAGCATATGCTGGCTACGACCAAACCGACCTAAAAGATTACAATAACTTTAGTATGTTATAGAGTTAAAATCTCACGATCCTAGGTGTAATCTCCGCTCTCCAACCATGACGATACGCTTAATTATTTGAAGGTAATTACTTGGGAGAGATTGTGTAAACGGCTTTTCTTGTGCTAGGGTCAAAGTGGTTCAAATGTTGTATTTAATAGTTACCAAGGGGTTTGTGTCCCAATAGTATCTCATGGTGTGTGAGAAGTCCCCTAATCAAATGGTTGTGGGTTCAAGTCCTCCTTAGGACATATGAGATAGATTTGTGATAAAAACTTTGTGAGCTAGTTAAAATTGCCGTTCTAAAAATAATAAAAAAAATCATCATAATTTCTTGGAGCTATGAGTCATTTTGCTTTGTACAAATAAATACACGTATAAATACAAAATTTTTGATGATGCATACAGGTGACCAATCATTCAGTAAAATTCGCTAAATTTAAAAGTTTTGCTAACAACAACTTTTAGGGTTATTGTTAACATTTGGTTTTTTGAAATTTATGGTAAGATAATACAAAATGTCCAGCCAAAATCATACAAAATTACTAACCATTTCCTATGATTTCTCACACATAAATTCAATTCACTCTTTTTATTGGTCATTTTAGCGAAAAATGTAGGACATGTTTCTTAAGTGTCTTAGTGTTAACAAAATTTATAAAAAGTTTGTTGTTATAAATAGCCCTAAGAGTTGTTGTTAGCATTTCTCAAATTTAAATACATAGATTAAAGATATTCCGTAATTAAAAACCATTGTAAATGTAATAAATAGTATTATGACTTTATTTTCCTGTATAAAGGACAATCTACCAATATGACGTATTTTTAGAAGAGTAGAACAAATCTATACATCATAGCATACTACCAAAAAAAATTGTAAAATAAGAACCGGACCACAAATACATTGTTGAACAGTACGTGTAGCTTATGAAAACACAAATGGAGGGTCGTGGAATAGATGTTGATGGTCCTGAGCTATAAGGCTGAGGCAGTTAATGGAACAGTATATCTCTTTGCTCTTCTGTTGTAGTGATTTTTCTAACTTTTTAAATAGGTTCGCAGTCGATATTGAAATCGTAAGCAAAAGTTGTCTCTAAAATGAAACATAAGCCTTAAGCTCTATAAATGATACGACTTCATTTCATTTAACTGTTTGATTATCATCGTTACGTTAAGTGAGCCTGTTTATATTCTTAAATTGTGTATTCACACTTCTAAAGTGATTCACCAGTTGGCAATAATAGTGACTGTTATCATCATTGTCAACTCAACTCGGCGTCAAAACAGTTTTTCAACATCACCAAAATAGTGTAATAAGATAACTAACATCACCATCAAATCATACTTCACTTAAACACAAATATACCCTTACAGACTTACAGTATACTCACACACACACAAATAAAAATAAAAGAAGTCGGGACCGACCAAGTTGTACAAAAAGATGGATCAAGACACGTCGTTGGTGGTGAGTATTTTAGGGAGAGAAGCGTCTTGAGGGTATCAATAAGGATATGGACACGTCTTTCATTTCTTATTACTTCCGGCCTAAAAAGTAAAAATGCTTAACTAAGGGTGTTAGTCGGGTCGGGTTGGTCGAGTTCCGGTCAATTGGGTATTGTCAAAGTTGAGGCTAAAGAAAACGTACCCAAACCCGACCCTATTTGAAACGAGTTTTCTCGATTAAAAACTTATTAACCGTAACTTTACGTAATATGTCTTTATATTTTGTGATTATCAAAACGTAAGAAGACCGAATAATGCGAATAACGTTTTTGACATTATTTGTATTAACAGAGCGGTTGGTCCAATGTTTTTTCTAATTCTTTTGCCTTAGTGGCATAGTCGTTTAGTTTAGCGATAAATGCATCCAGTGAGTCGTCCTCCTTCATTTGGAGTGTTTGACAACCAATCATCAATGATTGTAGGCGTGCTTGCTGCACTTTCTCTTCTTCACCGTGTCTCTTCTTTAAGGACTCTTGTAGTTCTTTTGCTGACTTACATCCCGCGACTTGTAGTATCACATCTTTGGTCAATGCTTGATATACAAAGGCAGTCGTTGCCTTATCTTTTTTCTCATCTACTTGCGCATTTTCCTTAGGTTCTATCATCTCCTATAATCTGTTTGCTTCAAGTATAACTTTAATTTGGATGGCCCAAACGGTGTAATTTGTCATTTTTAAAATGGGACACTGATAATGAGTGATTTGTGCTACGGGTTTTTGTGTTGGGGATTTCCTAATAGTATGGAACTAAAAATCTCTACTACTATTATAATAGAAATCCAAGAAATTTAGATTGTGTTATTTCCAGAAGTGATCCCTCTTAAAGATCCGTTCCCAAATAGAATCGTTCTTTCTCTGTAGTTCCAGTAAGAGTATTATAACATCCAAACCGTGTCCTCTTCTGTGTCGGTCCTTGAATGCCGCTACCTACAATTTCTTTTTTTCTTTCGGTCTCACGCTTCTATAACCAAGAGATAGAGTCGTTGTTGCTTTTTTTTTTTTTTTTTTTTTTTTTTTCGGTCTTCCAACAGCCGCTCCCCACAAAAGTGTTCTCCACCAAGTCAAGGATCGAAGTCCTCGACTGTTCGCTAGTGTGGTCTTGGTTATGTTGTTCCTTCAATCGATTGTGTTCCTCTTTTTCTTCAAGAGTGGATTGAAGTCGGTTTTAAAATTTGAAACTTCCGTTGGTTCAGATCATGCACTACCGTCTCCAACGTCTTCCAATTGTTATTCATGTACGTTTTTTGTTTCATCACCGTGTTCCACCGTATCAGTAATTCTCGGCCGGCGTTGTGATGTTTCCGGTCACAGTTTTAACCGCTATTCGGTTATTAACTAACAAACTAAAATAATCGGCCCTTAGGATTTACGTTTATTACATAATACCGAGCAATGAATCGTGATTAGGTCTACAAAAAGAATAGAAATACAAGTAGGCGGATACGCTATTCAATGTGGGCATGTTTCTGTGTAATGGATTAAATTGCATGGATCAGTTAACACAGTTACAATTAGGGCCAAAATATGAGAATGGCTAGACCGACGAATGTGCAACTGGATTTGTTTAGTTGGAAGGTTTTTCAAGCATTAAGAGTATTTGGCTTGATTGGAAAGTGATATGCGATTTTACTTTATCTATGGATAATGTTGGTATTTTAAAGCTATAGTTTATTTTGGTTTTCATAAGGATTCACATATTGCCAATTGGGGAATGTTGTATCATTCATTCACCGCAAATTTCTGGTTAACCAGTTAATTGAAGACTTTGGAGACGAGAACATATGATCATTATTTGAACTAGGTGGCTACCCCCAGTAAGGGGTCTCGATCGATTGAGGAGATTGATTCATAGTCGATCGTCCTACTGTGGTACACGATCGCATCCCACTTTTTTTTTATCAAGGTTGTCCTCACGATCGATAGTTTATTACTTGTGCATTTAATATTTAAAATAGCCATTTAATACTTTATTAATTGTGATGAAGGTCGCCCTTACTGGGGCACCCAATCGCCTGAAAGTCGTTAGAGAGAGAAAGCTGACGTGGCAGAGAAAATGAGAAGGATTGACCCTTATTACTGGGGGTAGCCTTAGAGAATGGGTCGATTAACACCCGGAAAAAGTGTTCTGGGGTTAGATTTTCTACAGATAATTTAGGAACGGGATCCTCTCAAGTTGAGTGGTACAAGTTGACTCAAGTTGGATGATTATAAGCCATTGAATTTGATCCAATGGTTCAAATCAAAAGAAGTTCTTTTGATTTGAGCCATTGGATCAAATCCAATAGCTTATAATGCCCCAACTTGAGTCAAGTTGTACCTCTCAACTTGAGAGGATCTCATCCCGATAATTTAAACCTTTCGAAATATACTCATAGGAGCCAGATTAGCAATAACTCGATAGTAATCCAACGTTTAAGCATATGAGAAAAAAACATACCCTGGTCTATAATGACACATCACTAGGGGTGTTCATGGATCGGGTAATATCCACAATAACCGAAACCGAACCGAATTCGTAACTAAACCGAATTGGTCAAAACCGAATCGAACCGAACAAAATATTTGGTTATCGGTTTGGATATGGGTTTGGCAATGAAAACCGAAAACCGAACCGAAAACCGAAAATATATATATATATATATATATATATATATATATATATATATATATATATATATATATATATATGTATGTATTTATATATAAAAATAATCACTAAAAGTCTTTTCCAGTATAAATATAACATTATTTAAGCTTGAAAAAAATTTTGTTCTAAAAATATGTATAATTAAATGAAAAAATTATTAAAATTTTATAATTCGGGTTATTTGGTTCGGTTTTCGGTTATTCGGTTCGGTTGAATCAAAATTCAATTCGGTTCGGTTCGGTTTTCGGTTTGACCCAGAAAAAAATTAACCGAATAAACCGATAACCGAACCGATGAACACCCCTACACATCACCCCTTCTCATCTATTTGCTCATCAACAACAAGCCCAACCCATTTCTAATAATTCTGAGCCCAACTAACTAGAAGTGGTGGTTTCTTCATGATCCAAAACTTTCGATTTTATCTCAAGTAAGCTAAAGCAACAAATTGCTAAAACATGAACACTTGACTAATAAGGATAATTCAAAATTGCAAAAAATAAAATAAATCAATATTCAGAAAAAAGCTGGAACCTCTACTAGAAAGTGGAAGTTATAAAAAAAATAATAAAAAAAATGAGCTGAGGTTAAAATGCGAAACTTCTACTTTAATTAAGGTGCTACGCATCCGAGACTTATAAAAGTTAACCATCTCTTGAACGTTAATCAATCAAGGGATTAATGCACTATTTTTTACTTTGAAGGTTTCTGAAAGTATTTTGATAAAAGCTATATAAATATTTTTGGCAAGGGTAGAAGTAGCTGGGCAGTAGCAGTAGCAATTAGTGGTATACTAGTTATCTGTTTGATAAAGTAGTTATAGCTGTAAATAGAGTAAAATGATGTAAAGAGACATTTACACATTAAAATAACAAACTAATCAAATAAATAGTGTGAGTATCTTAGTAATTTTCTATGTTAAATGGAGCGATGAAAAAAGAAATGTTACTTGAAAAAAGCATTAGAAGACGACTGGTAAAAAAATAAAATAAAAAATAATTGCTAACGTTTAAAGCTCGTAGATAAACAAACTTGGTATTTTCAACGCTAAATGTTTGAAAAAACCCTCAAACCGCTTTGTGACATACCCTAATGATATAATTGTATGAAGTGATTTTGTTTTCATTACATCATGAAACTCATTTAATAATATTTTTTGTTTAAAGTTGAAGTTATTTTATATATCGATCTACCTGAGTTAAAATTAAATAATAAAAAAAAATTAAAATGAAAATAGTGTGAAACACATTTCAAACGAACTTAAAAAAATAAATACATCTACGTTTAAATTTTCCTTACTATTTGAAACGTGTGGATAAAAATTCATTTTATTTTTCTCATTTTATTTTTTTATTCTCACTGGATTCCCCTTCCGTTGGTGGATAAGTGCGACAACTCAACACTTACAGTTCTCAATCTATTAATCATTCACCAAACATATATCGTAATGCTTCCAGTTAAAAATTAAACTAGTACAAAAACGTGTGGCAATGAAGTTAACCACATAAATATAGCTCGAGATCAGCACAAAAGATGCTATAACGCAATTTCGACATCAGCATATCGAAGATTCATGACACGTTATTCTAATGGTTAGTTGAACATATATATAAAAAGTTCAAATTGAATACGTTGAAAGGAATTGCAATCCTAAAAATAGCATGTCGATATGTGTTGGCGCGGTGTTAGAGTTTGATTCAATGTTTCCTTTTCAAGTTGTATTTGCTTTTTTGAACAATTCACGAAACAAATACCACTTTACAACTAAGAAAAATGCTCATAATAATAATGTGAATGCAATTAAACTCTTTGTATGAAACGCCTAATAGAATCAAAGTCCTTTTTTGGTATCACACAATACACTAATTAAATACCAAATTAACTTACTGAAATATGAGTTTTGCTAATATGTGCGGGTACATGTGTAACTCACATGTGTAACTCTTTATATATGGAATGTTTAAGTTAATTAATACCAAATTTATATTTAAACAAGGTAATTTTAAAGTTTAATTAATGTTCATTGAATGTGTTTTTTTTATTTAAAAAGAAATTTTATATTTATTAATTGCACCTTATCATGTTCCCATGGGCACATATTAGCAACATCATTTTGAAAGAAAAAAAAAAACAACAAAAATAAATTAAGAAACTAAAAAAATAAAAAGCCAGTCTCACCAGATTACCACATAAATAGGAACAAACTATATATAGCTGCCACAGAATACACCTGTTCCTATTCCTATTCAACACAAAAACTCACACACAGATACACAAACACGTTTCTTTTCTTCCAAGTTAATTTCACATTCAACAATACATATCACATCTCTGATCATATTATATAGGGCTCATATATTGGCAAAAACAACATATATTGAATAATAATGGAGGCACAATCCTCAGATATTGAGGCACAATCTCCTTCACTTTTTGAACAAGTAAAACATCCAGTCACATTGAAGGTGTGTTTTTTTATTTCATTTTTTGATGATATATTGCATGCATGAAGAAGATGAATTGGTTATAATTTGTTTTATGTATTCTTATCATGCCATGTAGGGTTTTTAATTTGTTTGCATGTTACATTCATATTATCATGAATATATTAATGTATTAGCTACAGTTTTTTATTTATTTTTATTTTACTTGATGCATATTTGCTTATGTTTTATTTTTTTGAATCTTTGATATTTGGGAGGTGATTCGCACACCATTTTTTTATTATTATTTCACCACACTCAGTGCATCACGGTGTTGTATTTTGTACTATCTGTGCATTATAGTGTTGTACAAAATGGTGAAATAATAAAAAAAAATGGTGTGCGAATCACCTCCCTTGATATTTTTGTAAATTTTGTTATTAATGGGTTTTTTCTGTTTTTTAGATGTAATTAAAGTATGTATCTTTTTTATGGAAAATTTCTTGAAAATTGTTTTTTGACATAAATAGTCTGTTTGAGTGTTAGACTGCAGTTAGTCTATTTCTAATTATAGTGCGCTTATTGTGATTTAATTAATTAAGGATTTGATTATACATGTAAACTGCTTATTATTTGCTTATTTGAACCATCATATATAATGAATACTGTAGTATTAAACTGCAAATAACTTTTTGAATCCTGTATGTAGTTGCAATAGTTCTTGAAATTAGTTCACACAAATAGATTTAATTACATTTTGAGTTTTTTTTATTGACCACTTAATATTTAATATTAGTGGTTAAGTCTTTTATATTCTTGTTAATATGTGGTTGATGGGTTGTTCTCGTTTGAATTGTTAGTAGCTAAATCGTTTATATTGCTTATTAGAACCCTCTAAGAGCTTATTGTCGTTTGATTAAGGATTAATTGTGCATGCAAACTGCTTATTTGTTCAATTGAACCCTCACGTACAATAAATACAGTAACTGCAAATTAACTTTTGAATCATATAGCAAGTTGGGAGGGTACGTTTTTTAAATTAGTTCACAAAAGTTGATGTATATGTCATTAGTAGTTAAAGATGTTTTAATAGTAAAAAGTGGTTGATGAGCTATTTTGACAAAATTTAGAAGAACTAAAGTTTTGTATATTTCCTATGGAGGACTTCTTGAAAATTGTATTTTAACAGTTAATTTGTTAGTTAGTTAGTAGTAGTAACAGATATAGATTGTTTGACTTTAGTTGGTGTATCTAAAATCGAAATAGATAATTACTGATAAGAACCCTTTATTTAATTGCTTATTGTCATTTGATACAGAATTGCTTATTTGATTATATCGACCCTCATGATGAATACTGTTTTAAACTGCAATAACTTTCTAATTACAGCTGCAAGTTAATTACTAGTTTACAAAAAATAACAGTTGGTGTCTCAAAATTTTGGTTAAACAGTTTCAGAAAGTGATTTGACTTCAGTTGGTGTCTCAAAAATTTAAATCTTAAATTGCAAATTAGAACCCGTTAAAGTGTTTAATATCATTTGCTTAAATTTACACATGCAAACTGCGTAGTTGATTATTTGAACTCTCAAAATGAATACCGTATGTTACTGCAAGTAACTTTTATTTTCATAGTTGGAAAAGTTGTTAAAGTTAGTTTACGAAAATTAAGGAATTTTTTGATTGTGGGATAAAAACAGTTTCATGAAGTGGTTTACACCATCAATATTGAGAAACAAGGATGGTTAAAGAAGAAAAACAAAGAGTCAATCGAAAAACAGATATTGAAAGGAGTTACCGGCATGGTATCTCCTGGTGAAATGTTGGCTATGTTAGGCCCATCTGGCAGTGGGAAAACAACTCTCTTGACTGCATTAGGTGGCCGACTAGGTGGGAAACTCGGAGGAACAATTAGCTACAATGGCAAACCATTCAATAGTTTAATGAAGCGAAACACTGGTTTTGTTACTCAAGATGATGTTCTATACCCTCACTTAACAGTCACCGAAACTTTAGTCTTCACTGCTCTACTTCGCTTGCCTAAAAGTCTCACTAAACAACAAAAGGTTGAGCAAGCGGAAGCTGTGATCAATCAGCTTGGGTTAACAAGATGTAAGACAAGCATTATTGGTGATGCGCTTGTAAGAGGGATATCAGGTGGGGAGAGAAAAAGAGTTAGTATCGGGCAAGAGATGCTTATAAATCCAAGTTTGTTGTTTTTAGATGAGCCTACATCAGGACTTGATTCGACAACAGCTCAAAGAATTGTATCGACATTATGGGAATTAACAAGAGGAGGCAGAACCATTGTGATGACTATTCACCAACCGTCAAGTAAACTTTTTTATTTGTTTCATAAGGTGCTGTTGCTGTCAGAAGGGAATCCATTATTTTTTGGAAACGGGTCAGAAATTATGGATTATTTTCAGAGTGTTGGATTTTCGCCATCTGTTGCAATGAACCCTGCAGATTTTTTGCTAGATCTTGCAAATGGTATGTATTTAGTTGTGTTGTATAATCATGTGATTGATAATTTCTTAGCATAACAACCAATTTTGTGAATTTGGTACAATTAAAATTAGGGATATCACCAGACGAGTCAAGTCAGGACGATCAGAATGAAGTCAAACAGAAGTTGGTTTCCGCTTATAAGTCAAATTTAGATGCAAATCTGAAAGCTGAGACACTTGATGCTGAAATTCAACTCAAGGATGTTTCTGATCACAAGAAGTCTGATCGATGGAGCACGACTTGGGTGCAACAGTTCATGATTTTGCTCAGAAGAGGTCTAAAAGAAAGGAGACACGAATCATTTGAAGTTCTCAAGATCGCTCAGGTTACAGTAATTGCACTTCTTTGTGGTTTACTATGGTGGCAGTCAGATACAAATCACTTACAAGATCAGGTATGACTGACTATATCATTGTTAACATACTTACAGATAGTTATATTCTGATCATAACTCTTAAAACCAATATTTAATGACTTCCTGTTTTACAACATATGCAGTCGGGATTGCTGTTTTTCTATACTGGCTTTTGGGGTTTCTTCCCTTTGTTTCAAGCGATTTTCACCTTTCCTCAAGAACGAGAGATGCTTGCGAAAGAAAGATCTTCAGGAATGTACAAACTTTCATCTTATTTCTTGTCAAGAACAATAGGTGATCTTCCAATGGAGCTAGTTCTTCCCACAATGTTTTGCATCTTGACCTACTGGATGGCTGGGCTCAAACCCGACGCTCTAAGTTTTTTATATGCGCTGTTCACAATTCTCTTAAGTGTATTGGTCGCACAAGGACTAGGACTTGCTCTTGGTGCAATCGTCATGGACCTCAAATCAGCCACTGTTCTAGGATCTGTGATCATGTTATCCTTCACGTTAGCAGGTGGATACTACGTTCAAAATGTCCCACCTTTCATATCTTGGATCAAATATGTCTCAATCAGTCTGCATACTTACAAGCTCTTGTTAGGATCACAATATGAGAAGGACCAAACCTATCAATGTGGTAACCAGACCTGTTTGGTTGCTGATTATCCAGCTATTAAGAGTATTGGGCTTGGTGGGCAAGTCATATCGCTTGGTGCACTGCTTATAATGCTGGTTTTTTATCGCGTTATTGCTTATGTGGCTCTCATGAAGATCGGTGTGCCCAAGAAATGATCAGAGCTCTTTATTTCTTTGAATCAGACGATGATAGAATTGAGAGATTCTTTTAGTTGGAATTATTTTCATTTTACGGTTTATTTTTCTTCAGATTGACATGTTCTGTTCAGTAGAATTGGTATTAAACTATTAATGGTTGTTTGTTCAGTAGAGTATTTTCGGAAACAATTTTGATGTGATGAGATTGTTACTTGTAATGTTGATTTTAAAGCTCCTTCACAAATCGCAATTCAACCGATGTTGGACTTTCGTAAAGCTCATCCAGTATCTACTTTTAGACATCTATTCTAAAGGTTGTGTTCTTTTCTCAATTTGTTTCTAGTGGTTTCAAAGTTTCAGTCTATGTAATTGTGGCCGCAAAGTCTTACTATGTAACATTCTGTTTTCGGTGAGTGTTACCAATTTCAATATCGTATACATACTGTACATAGTAAAATAAATCGCCTTTAAAATGGCAAGATAACGAATCATGATGTGTAGAACCAACTGTTACTAACTTACTATGATGTGAGTGATCCATATTCTGTCCCAAATAAGTTAACGAAAGAAAATGATGCTAGATTGTATACCATGTGTAGTTTGAACGTTTTTGAATGGATTAGTATTATGTTTTCAACTCTCTTTGGGAACACTCTAGGGATGAGCACGGTACCGGTACCGTACCGGTACCGTACCGAATTAGAGGTACCGAATTTTTCCCGAGCATAAATTAGGGTACCGGTACCGTACCGAACGGGATTCGGGAATCGGTACCGGTACCAGTACCGGTACCGGTACCGGGAAATCGGGATTTTCCCGTTTTTTTTTGGGAATTTCCCGATTTGGTACCGGTACCGTACCGAATTAGTGGTACCGAATTTTTTTCCTCCTTATTTATAGTACCGGTACCGTACCGTATTTCGGGATCGGTACCGTTTCGGTACGGTACCGGTACGGTTCCGGTTCGGTTCCGGTATTCGGTACGAAATGCTCATCCCTAGAACACTCTAAAGAAGAGGAAAATTTGAGATTCTTTAATTGGTTTGAAAACTTCTATGTTTCTTTTGACGTTATAACTTTTTCTTTAATAAAAACCTCAATTTTTCTCTTTACAAATAGCGAGAGTCTTAGATCTTTAAGTATGTCAAAGTTTGCTTATAATGTACTTTTACAAACCGTAAATATTAAAAGCATATACTTTCGAATGAGCCAAACTTTTGAAAGACTATCAAGTAGATCGACATAATCCGTCTTAGGTGATTATACGTAATGTTATTCATGACAGTAGCGCTGTATTTTGACCAAAATCAAAGAGAGAAGGACAGGACTAATATAGACCGTAGTGTATGCAATATACGACTAATACGAGACGTGAATAATGAGCGAGTATCGGGATAGGAATGTTAGTCATCCGTTTTACCTGAGTTATATTTTTACCATCTTCTTTAAGGATCTTTTATAGACAACTTAAAAGGATCAGGCACCAAATACATAGAAATCATATATATGCTTGACTTGATATAATAATATGCCTAAAATACTTAAAACTATATTTTGTGACTAGTGAGGACTGAGGTGATCTTTGTTTTGCAAACTGATCCACGATACTTCAAGCTAAACTCAAACAAAGCCATTGCAAGAAGATTTTGCCTTCAACCAAGTCTTGCTATAGTGCGATTATGAACACAATTGCAAGAGTCAATCTCACATAGGTTAAAGAAAGAAAATCTTGCTAGCTAATATACCATTGTGTGTATGGATCATTTGTTGATGGAAGAGTATTATGTTTTCATGCTGTGTATGTGGATGACTTGAGATTCAGGTGATCTTCATATATGATGAAAATTTATATGGTTCTTAACTTTTTATCTTTGCTTATTTTGAATGTAATTTTTTTTTTTTACAAATAAGTATATCAGTGTGCCTAAAAAGTGATTAGAGACCCTTATTTTTTGAATCAAAATATCATAGAATTGAGAAATTATTCGAGTTGGATTTTTTTTCTTCATTTTGCGCTTTATTTTTTCTTAATACTGACGTGTTCTATTTACTAGTTTTGGTATTATTAGTCTTTTCTTCAGTAAAGTGTATTCGAAAACAATTTGATATGATGAGATTGTTCGTTGTATAAACATGAATGGTGATTCAAAGCTTCTTAGCAATGATTAAGGATCAAATGAGAAGAATTCTTAAAATAAGAAGGATGAGAAATAACTATAACTACACATTAGAGATGCATCAATTTGAATTAGATGCATATCTAATCTTTTAGATGCATCATAATATATTTTCTAGCTAAAAATTAGATGCATAAACATATATTAGATGCATTTCGTCAAGTTAGACGAATTCTATGTATTTTTCGTCCTCTGCGGGTCAAATTTGCTGCTAGTACTACTTTGCATCGTTTTCACTTCAAAATCACTTTCGAAACTAATTTTGATGCATCTAAATGAATAGAGTTGCATCTAATTCAAGTTGATACATCTCAAATATGCATTTATAAGTACTAGCAGGGTCCCCGCGCGATGCAGCTGCGGGCACCCTGTAATTTAATTTTTTCTATTAATAATTTATTTTATTTGTACGTTTTTTGGCAATAGCTTTACTGATTAGTTTTTTATGGCAAAAGTTTGATGAAATTTTGCTTTGTTTGTATTATTTTATTTATTATTTATTTTATGTTTTTCTTTAGTAGTTTGCTTGGTTTGTACAATATGTGAACATATTTTAGTTTATTATGTTCTTTTTGACAATAAATTTACGGATATCAAAAATTTCGTTTAGCTCGTGTTCGTTCAGGCTCGAGCCCGTTTGACTCGTGCCCGTTCGGGCTCGAGCCCATTTGGCCCATTGCCCGTTCGGGCTTAAAAATTTGTATAATATGCTTTGTTATATGTATTAGTGACATTTAATGCATAATTGTGTTTAAGTTGGTTGTACAATATGTTAGATAATTTGTATTTCTTATGTAAGGAGTGTTTTAATAAGTGTATTAATTGTATTTATTGACTATTTAATTAATTGTATTTAATATACATAAAGATCAATTTTAAATCATTAATTTTCAATTTTAAGTCATTAATTTTAAACTTTAATGGCAAAAACAAAGTGGTGTGTACTTTAAGCTTCTAAACTTGTAAATGTCTAATTATATTTTATTTATGGTATTAATTGTCTAATTGTGTTTAAATCACTTGTACTTTAAGCTTCTAAACTTGTAAGGTTTAATTTTAAGTATTCTAATTATAGTAGTCCTTTATGCATTATAAGATAGTTAGATTTCCCATTCTTCTCATTTTAATGTTTCTTCTCACTGGATCCATAGCAATACGAAAAATGGATTTCAATCCAATAAGTTCTTTGGTTTTTTTCAAAAATTTTATGTTGTCTACTTAAAGTCTCTTTGATGCGAACGTTTTTATATAATGTAGCAAAAAACATAACAAATTAACGTATAGAGATTTTGAATAAACAATCATTATTCTTGCTACTCATAAGGTGTTACATTTTTTATCTTGTATACACATGTACTAGAATAATTCATCAACAAATAGGCAAAGATATATAGTAACATGATATATAATAGAAGTATAGAACCAAGTCTTGTAATGATGTGAGTGAATCAATTTCAGTTGTATAAAACCAGTGACAATGCCAGATAAGTCAACCAACATGTTACAACTTGACTGTCTCACTTTTTTATTTACTGTACAAACACTTGACCAGGTTGATCAATTCGAAAGAAGCTAAACAGAAAAAGGAGTCCTCGCAAAAGTTGAACCGACCTTAAAAAAAAAAAAAAAAAAGCATTTCATAACATGGTCTCTGGTATTGGTTTGAACATGATATGCACTGAAACATGTATCATTTTTTTTTTTTTTTTTTTTTTTTTTGAAGAAAAAACATAGAAAGAAAAAATTTTAAATCTCATACAAAGCACAAAAATACAATAGGCCACCCAGAATAACTAATTAAAACCACACACTAAACAGCAATAATCAACTCATTCTTTTACCCATACGAGAGGACGTGCAACATCACCAGAAACTTTTGACCCAAAAACTCATTGCAATTCCTATTTTTCTCAATTATGAGCCCAGGAATCCTCAAATGTATCACTTATTTAAGTAGCTTTGACAGCTAAACGGGCCATGATGACCATATAAATGGTACACAGATAAGATTAGTAAAGCTAAACAAACCATTTTTTTTTAATCCCACATAGGTAAAAGAAAGAAATATTTGCTAGCTTATATACCATTGTGTATATCAAGTATTTGTCAATTGATAAGTATATGTTTTCAAACCAGTATCTGTAAAGCCTGTTAACTCCCAACAGGTGATATTGATATCGGATTTGAAAATTTATATGATTCATTGTTACAAAATAATGAACAAGAACAAGAGGAGTGAGAATTATTATTGAGTGGTAATCCAAGAGGTTATATTAAGGGTGTATTTATAAGATACAAACCCTAAAAGATATGATGAATAGACATCACCTATAAGCCCATAAGCGCATATTTACAATACTCCTCCTTGGATATTCATCGTTCATTTTACTTCATAGATTGCCTCATCAAAAACCTTATCAAGAAAAACCCAATGGGATACAAAAACTTGATAAAGGAAAAGAGTGCAGTACGTATAATGCTCCTCCTCCTCAATTTAATGTATATATTTCAAGCATCGCATGCTAATCTTCTAAACAAGTTTCTCGTATACTTTTGTTGGCAACAACTTTACAGTGAAGTCCATCAAATTGATGATGTTACGAATAAGTCCTGCAAAAATGACAAATATATGTGTAGCTTCCAACCCAATATCAAATCAATTTGTTGTAAAGTATACAATGCATGTACAAATATTAAAAAAGAAAAATACACTTTTGTGATGCATATTAATTACAAAATTTGCATCCAAACCTCAATTGTATTTGTGTATGGTACTTGAGGACCAATTATTTCTTTAAGACATGTGCAAAAGCAATTTATATAATATGCGTCCAAAATCATTTTGATCCATATACGGATTCATTCAACTTTATCAAATAAAGTTATTGAGAATTTTATTAATCGTATGTAGAAGTTGAATTTGTAAGCCATGCTTGAGACATTACAGATCATTCATGGTATATGAGAGCTCTAATAAAACTCATTTAGAGCGAATTAAATACTTCAATATTGATTGTCTCGTAAAATATCAATAAGATATTTACATCCACCTCGAGACAATATGTCTTTTAATAATCAACTTTGTGTTTTTTGTGAATTTATTTATTCACAATTCATGTCTTAAAAGACATAACTTTAGAGCTCTTATTTCGCATTCGCACAAAAATTGATGTATATCCAATAAATTTTACACATTCATGTGTATGGACTTCATGTCCCAATACTTATCGTATTTTTACGAGATTGCGTCTTTCCATATTGGCCAATCGTTTCCTTGAGCACATTTATGTTTTATGATCCTCATTATGCATAATAGCAAGCGCTATATTGTATGGAAACAAATTTATCGACGTCGTTTATGTTTCGATTCCATATAACTTTAGACATGATGTAATTTATTGAGATCTCATTAACTATTTGAGGTTCGTTTAGAACCTTCATGTCTAGTGTCTCTTTATGAGACTATCATGAGGTCTTTTATACCTCGAACAACCATCTTGTTTTCATGCTCCATATTTTTTCATCGAGGGTTTTATTTGGAATCGATTTTTCTACCATGCTTGAGGCATGTCATAATAAAATAGTGTCCTTGAGGACAACTTCTAATTAGAGCATGAGTAGCTGAAATTTTGTTTTTAGCCAATGTTTATTTATGGCTATTAGATTATCCATTTTAATAATCAATTCATAAAAATTTCTTTCGAGGATCAATAGAATATGATAATTCATTCTGAATTTGCAGCTACTTCTCTCCTCCTAAAGGAATTATCCATCTTCTATATCCCATATATGTGCATTTAGGTAGAATAATTTGCACACAAAAAAACAAAAATGGGATATGTTTGGTTTATAACCAAAACCAATTATAAAAGAGAGGATTTATAATAACATATTGGCATGATGCTAATTTTGTTGTTGTGCATATTATAATATGGCCTCATACAATAACACAAGTTTTTCTCTCAGTTTCATTTGATAATTTAGAAGTAATTCATCGCATTTTCATGATGAAATACTTACTCTGGAATGTTAGGCTCGCATTGAGCTATTAATCATGCAAACTTGAGGTTGTAATTTAATGACCATTTAGACGATGCATCGATTTTAAAACTCTAAATGGTTCATACAATAGATTTGTATGCTTACATATATCCATTTGTTTTCTTTCCAGAAAATTGAGGAATTGAGTCCCCATTCTAGTTGAAAGATTAATAATCAACTTCTTTTAAGACATGAATTGTGAATAAATAAATTCACAAAAACACAAAGTTGATTATTAAAAGACATATTGTCTCGAGGTGGATGTAAATATTTTATTGATATTTTATGAGACAATCAATATTGAAGTCTTTAACTCGCTCTAAATAAGTTTTTATTAGAGCTCTCATATACCATGAATGATCTGTAATGCCTCAAGCATGTCTAGTAACTTCAAATTCTTGAAGCAATTAATAAAGTTCTCAAGAACTCAAAAAAAAAAAAAAAAAAAAAAAAAAAAAAAAAAAAAAAAAAAAATAGAACCTCGAAGTTCTAATATGATTCTTTCATGAATCAATATCATAACCTCATGTTATGATTATATTTATTCATAATAAAACCTCAAGTTTTATTACAATGAATAAATAAAAAATACAATAACCTCAGTTATTGTCTCTCTTTTAATGAACCTCAAGTTCAATTATTATTCTCTCACGAGAATCACAATATCATAACCTCACGTTATGTTTAGAGAGAGAGAGAAAAAAAAAAAAAAAAAGAAAGAAAAAAAAAGTAAGAACATCAAGTTCTACTACGATGAACATCATAAAAATACAGTAACCTCAAGTTTTATTATGATTCCTTCAAGAGAATCAAATAAGATGACCTCATGTTATTGTTATACATTTTTATAGAACCTCAAGTTCTATTGTTATTAATTTTGTAATTATTTATTATATTACATTTATGTATCAAATATGAATGCATATGTTGTTTTGCGACATGCTTAGTTTTTGGTTTGTTATACATTACTTGCGTATGTGTAATGACTGTGACTTATGCATCTTATACTAGTTTTTGGTGTTTAATGCCTTCAATAAAAAAAAAAAAAAAAAAGATATATACATATGAATTTTTTTTTTTTTTTTTTTTTTTTGTCATGATTGTCTATACTTGTTGTTAGTTATGATAGATTAATAGTGGATAACAAACATTAATAATGATGCATGTGATATATGGTGAATCAATTTTGTTGCAATTATGGACTTATAATAATTATGAGAAACAAGATGGCATTATATTACATACTGAATTATCATGATTGTTTTAATATACGATCGTAATATAAGTGAAGTTATAAATATAGATTCATCTTATTTTTGTCATTCTGTCTACTATGACTATATTATGAATTTGTGGTGATATAAGTAAATTTTGTGATATATTCATGATAGTTAACAAAGAAGAATTGTATATGTAAAATGATGATGACGGCATGCTATATCTTTGCTAGTCATGCCCTATATATTCTGTGTGATGCGAATTCTAAAGGTATAAAAGATTTGTCAGATTTTATTGCAAATATACTTTATGTGGTCATATATTGGTTTAAGTGATATATATTAAATTAGTATATAGACACATGAGAATATGGATTCTTATATAGTTACATGTCATATATTTTTTAGATGTGTTAATGTATGGTAAATGATAAATATTGAATGTTGTTATTCATTTGTTGCAAATGATTAACATGAATTTTAACTTGTAATTTTGTTGTATAAATTAAAAAACTTATATGTGAAGACAAATATCTATTTTGTCATATAATTCCTCTTTTATTGCACGTGCAACAATATTACTTCACTGATTGCTTTCCAATTATGATTTTTCAATAAGTTAAATGAAATATTAAAAATATTGATTTTGTTCACATGTCCGATTTGAAGTTCTCAAACATCAATTTTTTCTGTTCCTAATAGTTGTGTGGATTTTTTATGTTGAGATCTATTTTAACTGTACTCGTTTTTTCGTGAGGACCTTAAAAGGGAATACTTAACGATGAAAGATTCGTTAAATTATGGTAAGATCTCAAGGATACATTACTACACAGAAGCAAGTAATATTCCCAAAAATCTTGCTATGATTGTATGCACCTCAAGCTGCATTAAAAAAAAGAAAAAAAAAGCGAGTTTGGTCTCAAAATTTCAGTGTTAGACCTGAATTAAAAGGAAAATATATAACGGTGAAAGATCCGTTAAATGTATGTCAAAATATAAAAGAAAGATTTGACCATTATAAGCAAGAGATTCTTGCAAATGCGAACACATTTTTCGCAATATTAAGTAGTACATCTGAATGATGAAAATAAAAAATACGATGAGATGGTTAATGCCTCGAATATGTTCATATATCGAGAACGATGCTTTGATATAAGTTTTTTTTCTCAACAAAGCAATGGGTATTTGAACAAACACGATAAACCCGTTCAATAAATTTGCTGCATTCACTCACCTGAATATTATTGAATAATGATGATCATGTAGATATCGTGATTATGGACGTGATGAATAGAAATTATTGTCCTCTTAATTCAAAGAAACTAGTATGCAACCTCAAGTTGCAAGATAAAACGAGGAAATGATCAACATAAAGATCTCCACTCCTTCAAGTGAATGATATAAAATGACATAAGAAGTTCATTCCCTCAAATGAATGAGATAAAATGATCAATATGAGATCCGCATTCTCTCATGTGAATGTGATAATGTAACGATAAATGGTTAAAGATCATTTATCATGGTAAATGCTATGGTCGAGGTAGTACGACAATGACAAACCACTACTAGTGGCGAAAATACAATAAGAAAGGAGCAAACAAAAATGCTATTTATGCAAAAATGCAATGTGATGTATATGATATATAAGTGTGTCAAAGATATTACACACTATATTCATAGATTTAAGAATCTATGCTAGCACATTTTGCTCCCTAAAAGAAATATAAAATTGTCATGAGGAACGAAGTTAAATATTAAGGATGCATTATATTCTTTTGTATCTTTCTCGACATGCATTATATAAAGATTAGTAATAGCTAATCATAGCTATAACATAAGTTTATGAGCTATAACAATAATTTTTGGCATGACCAGTTACACCATCCTGAGTCATTAATGATCTGAAAGCTATAAAAGAATAAGATTCTTCAATTTAATGTTATTATCTCTCAAAAGAAGTTGATTATTAATCTTTCAACTAGAATGGGGACTCAATTCCTCAATTTTCAACATAACATGATGTTGCATTATTTTTTATTTTCTCTTTGTAGTCACAAAAGAACATTTATTGTTTTTCATAACTATAAAAGATTTTAATAGATGAACATGAAAGTAAAAATAACGCAATTCTCTTTATGTAATTACTATAGAACATTTGTTGGTCTTGTAAATTACAATAGAGTTTAAAAAACAGAAAATAAGATACTACACAACTTTTAAGTGAAAGCAACAAATTAACATTACAGTGTTTAATTGGAGACAAAATTAATAACAATAGATGGCAAAGTTATACCCAAGTTAAAGAATGTAACAAAGATTTGATCGGATTAATCTTATGTAAGCTCATTGATTATGATAGGTTGACTCACAATACCACCTTCATAGATATATGTCGTGTTTTAAGCACATCGAAATAAGAAAAATAATTAGGTATTTATGTTCATGAGTTGATGACAGTGACTTTTGAGTGAACAACATATATATAGATTTAACATATCATGGAAGTAATCATGAATATGAATGTTATAAAACAGTTTATTATAGTAGGATGAACAATACAAAACTAATTAGATTATTACCCACCGCTTATGTTATTGAATTCTTGTGGCAAACAACTTCTAAAAACAATTCAAAGTAAATTTATCCTCAGACTGATAACGAATAAAACAATTTATTATACATTAAATTATTATGTGGCTATAAGAAATTTATTCAACTTACTGCTAACATGTATAATTATAAAAGTTATAATTATTTTATTTTTTTAGTTAATGAATTGAGTTATAATTTATCGTGGGACAACCATTCAATTTATCATAATGTAATCAAAATCAATACTCAACAGAATACGAAAACTTATCTCATGCTTCGAAGTCTGAATCATAGAAACCAAAACTCGTCCTTCCTTGTAGTAGATTTTGTTTTTTTAGTTCGTGCTGATAACGTGTTACAAAATAATGAACAAGAACAAGAGGAGTGAGAATTATTATTGAGTGGTAATCCAAGAGGTTACATTAAGGGTGTATTTATAAGATACAAACCCTAAAAGATATGATGAATAGACATCACCTATAAGCCCATAAGCGCATATTTACAATATTCATAACTTTTAGTTTTTGTTTATTTTGACTTTGGAACTTTTTTATGATGGAAACTGTAACCTTTATTTTTACAAATGCTAAGAGTCTAGTTCTTTAACCACGTCAATGTTTGCTTAAAATGTACCTTGACTAGCATGAGTATATATATATTCAAAATATATACTTTTGAATGAGACAAACTCTTGAAAAAAGGGAAAGCATACGCTGGTACTTTGATCTATATTCGTAGTGACGATTTGCAAAGTTATTTTTTGACGATAATCCCGTATTCAATTAAGAACTAAGATAAAGTAATGTCATCTGAAAATGCAAAAAGAGAGAAAGAAGGCATGTAGTGGCACCATGGCTGATAAAGCCGTAGGGATGAGCAAAAGAACCAAAGAACCGGAACCGGTCCGAGAACTGGACCGGAACCATGAAGAACCGAACCGGAACCAGAAAATGGTTCCAGATCCGGTTCTTGATTTTGAGTTTTTTTGGTTCTTGGGTCAGTTCGGATCGGTTCCACCAGTTCTCGGTTCTGGAACCAAATATCCATTAGTTATAAAAATATGTAATTTTTTTTACTTCTTAGCAAAATATTAACCAAATATCCATTAGTTTTTTTGGTTTATATTTCCTTCAGATTGACATTTCTGTTCAGTAGAATTGGTATTAATGGTTGTTTGTTCAAATATCCAGTAGAATTGGTATTAATGGTTGTTTGTAATGGTGATTTTAAAGCTTCTTCACAAAATCGCAATTCAACAGATGTTGGACTTTCGTAAAGCTCATCCAGTATCTACATTTAGACATCTAGTCTAACTGCTACTAGCCTAACTGACCATACACATGTAGCATGTTTTTTATGAAAACCATTCCAATATTTTGTCCCACATGTTAACGAAAGAAAATGATGCTAGATTGTATACCATTGTGTAGTTTGAACGTTTTTGAATGGATTACAATTATGTTTTCAACTCTCTTTGGGAACACTCGAATGAAGATGAAAATTTGGGATTTTTTAATGGGATTTGAAAACTTATATGATTCTTGACTTTTTTTTTTTTTTTTTTTTTTTTTCTTTTCTTTCTTTTCACTGTATATCTTTTTCTTTAATAAAAACTTCAATTTTTCTCTTTACAAATAGCGTGTGTCTTAGGTCTTTAAGTATGTCAAAGTTTGCTTATAATGTACCATCACAAACCGTAATATTAAAAACATATACTTTCGAATGAGCCAAACTTTTGAAAGACTTTATCAAGTAGATCGACATAATCCGTATTAGGTGATTATACGTAATGTTATTCATGACAATAGTGTTGTATTTTGACGAAAAGCAAAGAGAGAAGGACAGGACTAATATAGACCGTAGTGTATGCAATATATGACTAATACGAGACGTGAATAATGAGCGAGTATCAGGATAGGTTATATTTACTGGGTCTTTTGACCTTTTACCCGAAAAAAAGAGTATCAAGATATGAAGGTTAGTCATCCATTTTACGTGAGTTATATTTTTACCATCCTCTTTAAGGATCTTTTATAGACAACTTAAAAGGATCAGGTTAAAATTAGGCACCAAACATAGAGAAATATATATATGCTTGAATTGATATAATATGCCTAAAATACTTAAAACTATAGTGACATTTGGTGACTAGTGAGGACTGAGGTGATCTTTGTTTTGCAAACTGATCCAAGATACTTCAAGCTTAACTCAAACAAAGCCATTGCAAGAAGATTTTGTCTTCAACCAAGTCTTGCTATAGTGCGATTATGAAACACAATTGCAAGAATCAATCCCACATAGGTTAAAGAAAGAAAATCTTGCTAACCAATATACCGTTGTGTATATGGATCATTTGTTGATGGATGAGTATGATGTTTTCGTGTCGTGTATGTGAATCACCTAGAGGCTAAGAATTAGGTGATCTTCATATATGATATGAAAATTTATATGGTTCTTAACTTTTTATTTTTGTTTACTTTGATGGTAATTTTTTTAACAAAAACTCGAATGTTTCTCTAACATATACTGTAATAGATCGGTGTGCCTAAGAAGTGATTAAAGTCTCTTATTTTTTAACTTATGTTTCAACAAATAAAAAAACTTGTCACAATATTTCTGGTTACGGTATTGACCCAATGGACGCCTAAGTGAATGGGGTAAAGATATGTATGATAATGGGCTAATGGTGTGGCAATTTTGGGCCCAGTTAATATGCTACTCAAACATGTATCATTTTATTTTTTTTTTGAGAAAAAACATAGAAATAAATTTTTTTAAATCTCATACAAAGCACAAATATACAACAGGCCACCCAGAAGACCTAATTAAAACCACACACTAAACAACAATAATCAACTCATTCTTTTACCCATACGAGAGGACGTGCAACATTATCCACACCAGAAACTTTTGACCCAACAACTCATTGCAGATTTGCAATTCCTATTCTTCCCGATTATGTACCCAGGAATCCACAAATGTATCACTTATTTAAGTAGCTTTGACAGATAAACGGGCTATGATGACCATATAAATGGTACACAGATAAGATTAGTAAAGCTAAACAAACCATTTCTTTTATAATCCCACATAGGTTGAGAAAGAAACCTTTGCTAGCTTATATACCATTGTGTATATCGAATATTTGTCAATTGTTAAGTATATGTTTTCAAATCTGTCTTCAGTAAATCCTGTTATCTTCCAACAGGAGATATTGATATTAGATTTGAAAATTTATATGATTCATAACTTTTAAATTTTGTTTATTTTGACTTTGGAACTTTTTCTATTTTATTTTTACAAATACTAAGAGTCTAGTTCTTTAAACACTTCAAAGTTTGCTTAAAATGTACCATGGCTGATAATGCCATGGCGTTGGTAAATTAAATTACTAAACAAAAATATTTCAAAATTTCAATTCTAATTCATCATTGAGTAGGATATTAGGAGTTTATTTAGTTATTTATTTATGTAGACGATTAAATGAAAAAGTCACACAGTAGAAAGGATTTCATACACTAACCTTGTCATAATAATATTCTCATATGGCATGAAACAAAACGAAACAACATTTTACAGGCCACTTTGTGAATCATTCGGTGATTCGGTCCATTATGAAGCCTAAAAGACACATTTTAGTGAATTGGTACTGATGCAGTCATGATGTGGGTTACCTGGGTTATCTTTGCGCCACCCACAAAGGCACAAACGCGCTATTATTTGACCAATCGTGAGACAGTCCACTAAACCCAAAGACAGAGTACGTAAGATCTCTTATGCAACACTGCAAATGGATTTTTAACTATTAGCATGCACCGATGCACACAAATTAGTGTATACTAGTAGTAAAAACACAATATATAAATACGACGCCCAAAAATAACAACAGGCCACCAAAATCACAAAAACTATACACCAAACAAGGAAACATAACCATCACCTCCTCTTTTTTACTCATACGAGAAGTGCAACATAAACCACACTTGCAGCTTCTGACCAAAAAGCGATTGCATTTCTATTATATTCCTCCCGATTATGTACCCAGGAATCCTCAAAGATATCATTTATTCGAGTAGCTTTGAAAAAAATATTGGTGTATGTTGGATCAGTAAATGTGACACACGAGTCAACAATAAGTTTAGGCCGTATCCTAGTATATATTTTGTGAAAACCATTCCAAAACATTCAGTCCCACATAGGTTAAACTAGACAGTACCGTGCATAGCAATGATATTTTATAACGGAAAATAATACTCGTATAAGTTTAAAGATTTGGGGATTAAACATAATGTTTTAAAACCCGGTTCAACATGGGTGGTTCAGTCGGTTGTACTGTTCCGATCGAAAAACGGGTCAATATAAACCGGGTCAACCCACTGGGTTTGAAGCGTCCCGGGTCTACCTGATTTTCGATGTGTATTAATAGTTTCCTTTTGAAGTATTACTATAATAGAGATTCAAAACATTCCGTTAATATAAGGTGTTTTTTTTTTTATATTTTCTTTTTAAAATTTTGATGTTTTATGTTTTTCTTACCTAATATAAAATTTTCAATATTTGACATATTGACTTTTCGCTTTTTTATATTGACTATTTTGCTTTTATATGTAGTATAGATATAGATAAAGAAAATGTCAACAACCTGCATACGATCTACATACGATTGTGTGTATGAAGTATTTGTTAGTAGATTATTGGCCGTTTAGTTGGTGAAAAATTTCCTCTTTTTCCAGGAATTTTTTCCTATGAAAAGAGAAAAACTGAAAATCCGTTTAGTTAAACTTTTTTCCAACAATTTTCAAAAAATGTAAAATGCTCATTCTTTAAATTTTAACTAAAAGGTTTGAAAAACCAATTCTACTCTTCTCAGTTTTTTCATTCTCTAGGAATTTAGAAATGGAAAAACAGGAAAATTTTTCACCAATTAAACGGCACCTTAGCGTTCGATTTTCAACTCTCTTTGAGAACACTCGAAAGAAAAGGAAAATTTGGGATTCTTTAATGGGATTTTAATATTTATATAATTCTTGACTTTTTATTTTTGTTTATTTGACGGTGTAACCTTTTCTTTAATAAAAACTCCAATTTTTCTCTTTATAAATAACGAGAGTCTTAGGTCTTTAAGTATGTCAAAGTTTGCTTATAATGTACCTTTACTTACCGTAAATATCAAAATCATATACTTTCCAATGAGCAAAACTCGTGAAAGACTTTATCAAGTAGATCGACACAATCTGTAGGATTATGATCCTCTCATGTTCATTTTGAACATGAGATGTAATGTTGTGATTGTTGTAAGTGTAAATTTGAATTAAAATATAATAAAAGTTTTGAATGATGTTCTACTTTTTTTTTTTTATTCTCACATAAAACACAACATGACCTATCATGTTCAAAATGAAATGAGATGATTTTAATCCAAGTTCGTATTAGGTGATTATATGTAAAGATATTCTTGACAACAACACTATTTTTTGACTAAAAATCAAACTGTGAGAGACGGGACTAATATAGACTCTAGTGTATGCATTTAATATACAACTAATATGAGACATGTATAATGAACGAGTATCGGAATAGGAAGGTTAGTGATCAGGTTAAAATTAGGCACCAAATATGGAGAAATCATATATATGCGTGACCTGATATAATATGCCTAAAGTGCTTAAAACTATAGTGATATTTTGTGACTAGTGAGGTGCGAGGTGATCTTTGTTTTGCAAACTGATCCAAGATACTTCAAGCTTAACTCAAACAAAGCCATTGCGAGAAGATTTTGTCTTCAACCAAGTCTTGCTATATTGCAATTATGAACACAATTGCAAGAGTCAATCCCACATAGGTTAAAGAAAGAAAATCTTGCTAGCTAATATACCATTGTGTATATGGATAATTTGTCGATGGATGAGTATTATGTTTTCATACCTGTTATGATTATCGCCTAAAAGGAAGAGAATAGGTGATCTTCATATACGATATGAAAGTTAATATGGATCTTAACTTTTTATCTTTGTTTACTTTGTTTGTAATTTTTTTAACAAAAACTTCAATTTCTCTTTAAATATACTGTAAGCAAGGCTGTCAAGATCGCGTGTAGTATCGTGCTAGGATTGTGCAGTATTGTGCTAGGATCGTATGTGGGGTGGGATCATGTAGTATCGTGTAAAATCGCATGTAAAATCGTAAACTCGCTTATCGATATGATCCTACATAAGCCAATATCTGTTTTTTGTTTTCTTATGTTCTAGAGTTTTTTAGCCCATCACTTTGGTTAGGCCCATAAACGAGAAATAATGAATGGTATTACTTTGACTTTTGACGTTTCTTTTTCTAATCAAATTAAACCTATCTACTTTTAACCAAATCAGTATTTTGAAAAAATAAACTGTGGGTCGTCTTCTCATGATCTAACCCCGAAGAGAATACTTTCTTACAGGTAATTGTTGTATTTTCTTGATATTTTTAATATTTACCTTTTCATAGTTTTAACATTTTAAGCATGACGTGTTCATCCTCGGGTTGTGAGAGGAACTAGAGTGCTTTTTAGATTGTCACTTGAAACAATCCCATTCCAACTTATCCTAATTCTGTATTTCTAATTTCTTAATTATTCCTCTTTTTATTTTGTTATGTACATTCTAAACGAAGAAATTGTCTACACCAACAGAAATTGAATGATCTTGTTTATGTAAAGTTAACTGGAAGACACGAAAATAAAATGAAAGAGACTACAGCTGCAATCGAACAACTTGAGGCGTTGGATTTTGAATATGTTGAATCTGATGATGAGTGGATAACTCAGGAAGAATCAACTCAACCACAAGCACAAGATGGTTGTGAAGATAATGATTTTCTCGAAAGAGCTATCAGGGGCCAATTCGGTGACATATCATTAATATCTTTCTTCAGGTATTTCATAACACTTTTGTTTTAAGTATTTCATAACACTTTTGTTTTAGTTTATTGTTATGTTAGTTTAGATTTCACATGTTGGTTCTAAAGTCTCATACATATAACACATATTTTACTATCGTTCTATTTATAGGTTGAGATGATGAATTGAACTATTGAAGAACCAGGTTTTGATTTACATGACGAAAATGAAGTTAATGCACGACTCCATATAATAGATTGATGAGTGATGGTTTATTTATGAATCTTTTGGTATTATGGCTCGCATGTTTTGAGACGTTTAGGTAATCTTATTCTGCTAAATCGTTAATGTAACGATTGAAACTTGACTTCATTTTGTATTTTATAATTACTTTTGTGTTTGAAATTTGAACTTTGGGATTTTCAATAGGATATTATAAGAATTTATCGTTAACGTTGAGTAGAAATATAAAAAGTTTGACTCGTTTATCATTTGCTTCTAAAATAAGAAAATTTGGTAGGATCGTAAGATCTCGATCCGATCCTACATAAGCCAATATATGTAGAATCACACGTAAAATTGTAAACTCGCTTGTCGATACGATCCTACGATTTCGGTGCGTGTGAATCAATTTCGTTTTATAAAACCAGTGTCATTGCTAGATAAGTTAACCGGCATGTAACAAATTGACTGACCTGACCCACTTATCAATTTCAAAATATTTCATAACATGGTCTTTCGTATTGGTTCCAACATAGTATGAACTTAAATACTTAATCTTATTAAATACCTATATTTTTTAACATATGTTTCAACAAATAAAAAAACTTGTCAATAAGTCTTAATATTTCCAATCACGGTATCGACCCAATGGACGCTTAAGTGAATGCGGTAAATATCTGTATGATAATGGGTTAGTGTTGTAACCATTTTGGGCCCAGTTAATATGCACTCAAACAAGTATCGTGTGTAAACTTTTTTTTTTTTTTTTTTTTTTTTTTTTATTCTTTCTTTTAAGCCACACACTAAATTTAAAAAAAATCTCATATAAGGAACAAAAATACAACAGGCCGCCCAGAATAACATATCAAGATCTCATACACTAAACCGTTGCAATCGCCACATTATTCTTTTACACATACGAGATGAGCAACATTATCCACACGAGAAACTTTTGACTCAACAACTCATTGCAATTCCTATTATTCCCGACCAGGAATCCACAAATGTATCACTTATTTAAGTAGCTTTGACAGCTAAACGGGCTAAGATGACCATATAAATGATACACAGATAAGATTAGTAAAGCTGAACAAACCAATCTTTTTGTAATCCCACATAGCTAAATGAAAGAAAACTTTGCTAGCTTATATACCATTGTGAATAGAGATTATTTGTTGATGGTTAAGTATATGTTTTCAAATGAGGTTTCGATTAGTCCGGTATTGTAACAACCGGACACATCGATATTGGATTTCAAAATTTATATGATTCTTAACTTTTATTTTTTGTTTATTTTGACTTTGGAACTTTTTCTATGATGAAAACTCTAATGTTTATTTTTACAAATACTAAGAGTATAGTTCTTTAAACATGTCAAAGTTTGCTTAAATGTACCTTCACAACATGAGTATATTTGAAATATATACTTTCGAATGAAACAAACTATAGAAAAAAGAGAAAATATACGCTAGTATTTTGATCTGTATTCGTAGTGTAAATATGCAAAGTTATTTTTTGATGATAATCCCGTATTTAACTAAGAACTAAGATAAAGTGATATCATCTCTGAAAATGCAAAAAGAGAGAAGAGGAGGCATGTAGTGGCACCATGGCTGATAAGTGATAACGGGGTTGGTAAATCAAATTAGTAAACAAAATATTTCAATTCTAGTTCTATCATTGAGTGAGATATTCGGAGTTTATTTAGTCTTTTTAATTATTATTACACGTTGATTAAGTCCAATCGAGCCTATGATATGTATGGGAGCAACCCGACTGTGGGTTAATAAATGTGCTCTACATGCTACACTCCATCTTCGCAAATCGCAATACAACAGATGTTGGACTTTCGTAAAGCTCATCCTGTGTCTACTTTTAGATATCTATTCTAAAGGTTTTGTTCTTTTTCTCAATTTGTTTCTAGAGGTTTCAAAGTTTCAGTCATGTACTTGTGGGCTTGTGGCTGCGAAGTCTTACTATGTAACATTCTGTTTTAATTGAGCAATTTCAGTATTTGTGTACACATGTAATCATCATTGGCAAGAATATTACTGATGTGAGTGATCCATATCACACATTGGTTAATGAAAGAAAATGATGCTAGTTTATATAGAATCTGTAGATTAATTATTTGTAAATTGATTAGTATTATGTGTTTAAGCTAGTTCCAGAATCTCCAAAAGAAGACCGAGGATTCTTTAATGGGATTTGAAATTTTTTTATGATTTTTTGATCTTTTATTAATTTATTGTATAAATTTCTTCCTAATATATAAAAAGACCCATTTTTTTCTGTAGCAGGCTAAAAAGAAGACACGCAGGCAGCTAAAAAAAGACACATCAGCAGTGGCAACTAAAACAAAAAGACACATCAGCAGTAAATAGTTAGACAATATATTTGACCTTTGAAAATTTATCTACCCAACTTTCTTACTCAACATTACATATCTCATTATTCACTCTCATTTCATTCACCCACTCTTTTCTATCCAATTCCAACTTTCCTCTGGCTATTTCCGGTGACACCATTTTTCGACAACGGTAACCCCGCTTTCTATTCCCTACTTATCATTTATTTGATTTTGGTCATGTGCCTAAACTTACATATAAACTTACATCTATTGCTCAGTATTTCCTATTGGAGGAGTAGAGTAGAAGAAAGAAGACATAATGGATATCAACCAAAGGTTTTTCATTTCTATCTCCTTCTTCCTTGTAAGTTCATTTATTTGTTGATCCACTTCTTCTAACTCAAGTGTATTGTGAGTATTTGTGTTACATCAACTGATTGGTGCAAATCACGTTTTTTAGTCCTCCAAAAATTGGGAGGCAAGAAGATCTCGAGCATAAAAAATATCGGTCTATGTGATTCATGTTAAGGCAACCATAACTCATTTTACAACTCAATGAATGACTTTAGAGTACTAATATGGAGATTTATTTTTTATTTTTATTATTATTTTTTTTTAAAAACTATTTGCAGCAACTCAAACTCTTGGCAAGACGTTTTCAGATAATAGCCCATGTATTTACAACCATTACAAGACATTTTATTTGGTTTAGCCTTGATCGTTAGTTTTAGCGCATGAATGAATTAAAGAAACAGTGTGTTAACCTAAGAGTAGACAATTAATTTATAACTTGCTTATCTCTTTATAAGGTGTTTTTCCTAAAATCTTTTCTCATATAATAAAGTTTGGATTCTAATATAGTTACGAATCGAAATGTGCATTTAATTAACATATTTCATTGTTTACTACGGAGTATATTTTCCATTTATTTAAAAACAAACGTTGAATATCTTACTTATTTAATGTGTTATAACAGGATGCAAATTAAATTAAGCTGCTCAAAGACATGGATGCCGAGGAGTACATATGATTTACATACCCGAGGCTACTAGAAAACTGTTTCATGCATCTAAACATTACATTTATTTGTTGCGAATTTGTAAAGATCGAGCTCAGTACATGTTTATATACTCATATGTGGAAACTAGAAACATTGATTAAACTTGTAAATCTAATGATATCTACTGAAAATGGAGACATTTCTTGCAAAAGAAAATGGTCTACAAAGCATGGCACATGAGTATGGTTAAACACAAGTTGGTGAAATAGTATAGGGGAAGGTGGACAAAAGTCATACACGTCTCTCTGACAAGAAGAAGTTCTATACTCTCATAGAGTCATAGTTATAGATAAACAAAAAGGACAAGAATGTATATTTAAAAATAAAATTTGTAGAAGATGTGATTAAAGTTTATACGATCAGACTACAGAAATATTTGGTTTCGATATATTTAATTTTCACACGATACTCCTCAAAAGGTAGATGACATCGTAAAACACTCTCAAATACGTAGTATTAATTAGATTTCATACAACATCCTCAAAAACATCCATCCGCTCAAATCGAAGATAAAATCATAAAACCCCCTTGGACATTAATTAGTTTTCATAAAACATCTTAAAAAGTATCCATTTGTAACTAAAATTATAACTTCATAGTTCACCTTCAACTATTAACTAAAAGCATTACAATTTGAAGTGTAATTTTAAGTATACAAATAAAAAAACGGAATTAAATATTTACATTTCAAAAAGTTTACCAAGCTAAAAGTGCTTTCAAAACACATATTAATATTATGAAAATGCATAATTTGTTGAGCATATAACCTCACACGGGTCCACCAATCTAGAATTCTCCTCACAAAAAAAAAAAGAAAAATCCTGGTTCTTAGAAAAAAAAAACTTTGTATAATTTGTTGGATATATTATGTTGTCTTCTTGTTTTTAATGAATTGAGCATACATTACGGCATTGCGCTATCTTCTCCTTAAACAAAAGTATAAGAATATCTTCTTAAACAAAAGCATACATAGATAAATCTAAAGTATAAGAATGAATTGATGGGATTGCTAAGTAAGGGAGTGTTGTTTACGGCATGAGTGTGACCAAGGGATGGGTAAATCTGACAGCATTATGGGTGGAGGACATATAGATGAACTGAGATACATCAATCAAAATATCAACTACTAAAGTTATATTTTATAATTAAATTTTGATATGAATATCTTTTTATGAGATGTAACCTTTAATTCTAATTTGAATTTATCGTTAGGTTAAAAACTGTTCACGTGAATGAGGTTGAGATTCTACCCTTTTCCTTTAAACATGAAAATGTATTGTAGAACAATTCAAGTTAGTAGGCCAAAGAAATACAACCTGCATGTACTTCCAAGATGAAAGCCAATGACAAAAAAAAAAAAAAAAAGGTATATAATTAAGTCGATGAGAATTATTTATAAATATTAATTTTGTCAATTTTAAAGTACTCCATATATAACGACCTTAAAAGATGATCATGGGCTGTGCTAAGCACGGCCATAAAACCTTACTAGTTTATTTGATAAAAACTCCAATTTTTCTCTTTACAAGTACGGAGAGTCTAGGCCTATGAAAATGTCAAAGTTTGCTTATAATGTACCTTCACAGCCCATAAATACTTAAAACATACACTTTCCAATGATCCAAAATTGTGATCCAAGTAGACAGAATCCTTATTCTAGGTGAATATACATAAAGTAATTATCGACCGCAGCGTTATATTATAACTAAAATCAAACAGTGAGGGACAGGACGACTAATGTAGACCGTAGTGTGTGCAATATACGACTAATACGAGACGTGAATAATGAGCGAGTATCGGGATAGGAAGGTTAGTCATCCGTTTTACCTGAGTTATATTTTTACCATCTTCTTTTAAGGATCTTTTATAGACAACTTAATCTGATCATGTAAAAATTAGGCACCAAATACAGAGAAATCATATATATGCTTGACTTGATATAATATGCCTAAAATACATAAAACTATACTGATATTTTGTGACTAGTGAGGACTGAGGTGACCTTTGTTATATAAACTGATCCAAGATACTTCAAGCTTAACTCAAACAAAACCATTGCAAGAAGATTTTGTCTTCAACCAATTCTTGGTGTAGTGCGATTATGAACACAATTGCAAGAGTCAATCCCACATAGTTTAAAGAAAGAAAATCTTGCTAGCTAATATACCATTGTGTATATGGATCATTTGTTGATGGATGAGGATTATGTTTTCATGTCTTGTATGGATGAGGATTAACTTTTTTTATTTTTATTTTTTATTATTATTTTTTTTTTTAACAATAACTCCAATTTTTCTCTTTACATATAATGTAATAGATCGATGTGCCTATAAGAAGTGATTAGAGACCCTTATTTTTTAAATCAAAATATCATAGAATTGAGTAATTCTTGGAGTTAGATTGATTTTTTATTTATTATTATTATTATTATTTTTTATTTTTACACTTTATTTTTTTCTTATAGTGACTTGTTCTATACTACTTTCGGTATTATTGGTCTTTTCTTCTGTAAAGTGTATTTGAAAACAGTTTGATGTGATGAGATTGCTCTTTGTATTAACATGAATGGTGATTCAGAGCTTCTTAGCAATACGAAAGATGGATTTAGATCCAATAGGTTTCTCTAAGTTCTTTGTTTTTTTCATCTCATTGATGTGAACTTATTTATATAATGCAGCAAAAAACATAACAAATCAATGTATAGAGATTTTGAATAAAACAATCATTATTCTTGCTACTCGTTAGGTGTTACATTTTTTATCTTGTATACACATGTACTGGAATAATTCATCAACAAATAGGCAAGATATATAGTAACATGATATATAATAGAAGTATAGAACCAAGCAATGTTCTGAAAGGCTCAAGGCGCACTAAGGCGCAAAGGGGGTCAAAGAGCCTCGAGTCGAGGCGTAAACCAAGGCGCGGGATTCATAAATATGAGGCGCACTATACATTTAGGTTTTTTTTATAACATATGTAACAACTTATGCCGCTTAAATAACACAAAAATATCAATATTCAATGCATAATGCTACTTAGTAGTTATTACATCTAACCAAGCTTGCATTTAAATCCAAAATATCAAGCAAGCAACATATCAGAATCTATGAACTACCCTAAATCCCTAAATATACATTACAATATATGAGTTTATAACTTATAAAATTTAACAAATTACCATGTATCTCTATCAACTATCAACATCAAAAAATCTATAGTTGTTTGGTAACACTTAACACTAGAAAAAACAACATTTGTATCTGTTAATAAGCTACTAATCTTAGACATTATATTACAAAAAATATATAGTATCAAAAAATAAAATTTACAAATTCTACCCTCAACAATTTCATTCATTAAACAGTCTAATACTTCATTAATAAAATTAGAATACAAAATAAAAACGTTACAAGTTAAAAAAAAAAAAAAAAAAAAAAACATACTAAAAAATAACTAATAAAACTGTTGGTGCTGATATTAAAATTTATTGTTGGGCTGGTGCATTATCCTAACCCATTAATTTTGCTAAGCCTATTAATAAGCTCAAACCCAAAAATAACTAATAAAAGCCTATTATCCTAAACTACCCTAATTTCACTTACTACGCCTTCGGCCTCCTTCCTTCTTCCTTAACAAAACGAAGCATTCATACATTCGAACCTTCCTACCTTATCCCTCCATGAACCAGAGGCCATCAACACCACAGTAACCCATCAACACCAGACGGCACCTCGCAGCAACAACTTCAAACATCCAAGTGGCGGTAATGTAATTTTTTTTAATTGAATCCATCCTTCACGCGACGTTCGCCTCGTGTTAACGCCCCTTTAACGCACGCCGTCGGTGTCTTAACGTGCACTTTAACGCAAGAAGGTGATGGGTTAACGTAGGCAAATGGTTAACACACCCAATGCTCTAAGTCTCATACTTAGCATGTATGCGACGTGATTTGTCTTTGAATGAACATGCATGCATGAGAAATATTTATAATGAAACATTGACCAAAGTTTGTATCTATTGACTAAAGTTTCAACTTTTTAATAGCATGTTTATCTTTTAATGAACTTGAATGAAAAATATTTGAATGAACATGCATTGAAAAATGTTTATAGGAATGTTTTTGAGCTGTTATCTATGGTTCGAGACTTACAGGCATGAAACAAGGATGACCATAAACATCAAAAAAAGTTAACATACTTTATGGTATCCAAATTTAAACCCCACATGCCTTACCTACACTTCCATTTTACTATCACCACCTAAAACTCTATAAAAAGTTACAATTGTCATATTTGTTCAATATTTCAATTTCTTTCCACCTATTTTCATTGAATATCATTTCATTGCATTTCTTACATAAAGTAAAGAACCTACTAATATTTCAATTTCTTTCCACCTACTTTCATTACTTTTTGTTGTTATTTCGAAAATCATTGAATATCTTGAAGATTGTGATTTATTATTAGTAAGTTTTTTTTTTTTTTTTTTTTTTTTTTTTTTAAATTTATCACCACCTAGAGCTCTATAAAAAGTTAGCAATTGTCATATTTGTTCAATATTTCAATTTCTTTCCACCTATTTTCATTGAATATTACACTTTAGTAGTACGTTTATCAGATAATTGAATACCATTTCACTGCATTTTTTTATGGGTTTAACCCGGTAAATTTGTTACTCCAAAAAACAGTTAGATATACGTTCACTTGTGGTCTTCCTAGAATTGTTTGGATTGAGTTAACACAAAGATGACTTTTTGCTTATTCTCAATGTTTTTATGTTATAAGTGTGTTATGTGGTTGGGATGTCTTGAGTAGAAGCCCCGACACTTGAGCACATGGTGATTAGAGTTAGTCTTGTTGCCTCTTTTTGATATGCCGTTAAGTTTCTATTTGTCTTTCTCATTGTACCGGGAATTAATACAAGAGGGTGCATGTTGAAATGCATCGTGGTCTAACACGATTTGAAAGTTGTTAATTACATTTGGTTTTCGTGTAAATATTTTGAAATTTTTAGATTGGAGCTTAGGCACTTTTAACTACCAGTATAGTACTCCGTACATACTAAAAGATACAATTAAACTAATTAAGATTTTTTTTATTAATGTTGATGACTACTTTTCACCGGTGATGAGCCTTGCATTAGGCCATTTTTTAATCCAAGCAAAGTATTTTTAGTTAAAATATAATTATCTCGTGCTCGTTATGGAGATCAGAAAATATTTCACAATGAGAATATGCTCCCCCCTTTCTTAATAGAACTTAACATTGACTGCTAACCATTTTTTTCTTTCTTATTTAAATTGTAGTGATGTAATATATTATATATAGATAGCATTTACTTTAAAGTTTAAACCATTTATTTTAAACTAAAACGTACTTGTCTTATATATTTGGTGGGTCAAATAATTTGCGTTTGGTATCTCGGAATGAGAATGAGGGAATGAATTTTCATTCCAATCATTTGTTTGTTTAAGATGCAAATCTTTCAAATGTCAGAATGAATGATAGAAATGTTTCATACTCCATATACCTCTAAAGTTCTAAAGCGTAAGGTATGGATATTTCATACCGAGGGGCCCACCACTACTATCAAACTCATTCCCATTGTGATTCATGGTGGCATACCAAACGCACCCTGAGTTAGAAGATGGAACGCATACATGGAGATCCTTCAAAAGCATGATAGTATGAATGCATGATACACTGAATACGATACTTAATAAACCATATGTGATGGTCCTCCAAACACCATTACTGCGTTAGCTCCCCTCCAACCAACCCTGTTGTATTTTGTTATCGTCGTATTTCACAGTTTCACCCATGAGCAAATGACACATCGATGTCGTATTTGATTAAAAATAGACTATATGTAATATATCGCCTGATACTTAAAATTGTGAGTAAAATGAATTTATAGTACAAGTATTCATAAATAAAGGAGCAATATTCATAAGGTTTTAAGACACGATCACACGACAACTCATGCAATGGGGTGGCAATTTTTGACCTGACACGAAACCTTACCTAAGACCATACGAAATTAACCATGTTCATGTTGAGTTAAATAGGTTTTGGATTGTGTTCGATATCGACCCATCTAACCGGTTTATTAAAAACGTCGGGTTCGGGTTGGTGGTAGGTTAAACGGGTCGACCTGGAAATTCGTTTAAGATTTCAACTGTTTAACTCGTGTAATGTGAAAATGTGTTTTTGATGAATGAGTTAATTGATCAACCCAAAACTCGTTTAACCTATTGTATAACTTACTAATCCCGCCAACTTATATGGATTAAATAATTCGTGTTCAGATTGTGTCTAAACAAGTTACGATTGACAAGGTTGACCCCATTATTTAAACGGGTCGTGTTCGGGTTAGGGTTTTCTAACCCACCATCATACCCGAACCCCACCCGAATTGGCACCTATATAAGATGCATGAACTTCCTTGTCTTCCGGTCAGATTAGCCCCAATACCAAGATATCAATGCTTAGAGTGCTTGGTACCATAACTTGGGTTATGCCATAACTCAGTGCCACCTCAGCGCCACATCGGCTTTAACATTTTAACCTTTACTCACAAAAAATATCCCTTATCATAACTCACTTTTGCAAAGTACAAACACATAAACATCACTTTTGCATCTTAACGTGAGTTACCATGGTAACATTAAGGGTAACGCTTTCCCTTAACTCAAAGAGGCGGTATCATAACTCACCTAATAACTTGCGTTAACACAATGCCACATAAGCATAATGCAAGCCTCACGTTAACATTCTAGGGGCTCTTAGAGCACTCCCATTGGTAACGCAAAACCAACGTTAACCCTTGTTTTAACGCGTGTGAATGGGCTTAGCCATTGCATGCTCTTGCGTTAAGGCCGAGTTAACACGCTGAGTTAACCCCTTAACTCAGCGTTAAGGGGGTATTGTGTAAAAAAAAAATTTTTGACACTTTTAGCCCCTCTAAAGTTTTTAATGTTTTGATTAAAAGAAAATATATATAACAAAACCCCCCTTTAGTTCTAAAACGGTATAGTTTAGCGGGATAACCAGATTAAAATTCATAATTCGATCGTAGTTTAGAGGTTTTAATTTTCGTTTTGTAGTTTAATGTTGTAATCGTAGTTGTAATATAATTGTACGTTGTTTGATGTAATTTCAATCCCATGTTTAATATAGTTGCATTTACAAAAAACATTACATATTCATAAACAATTACACAAAACGATACATATTCACAACTTACATTTCTACAAAACAATTACATTTCAAATTTTACAAAACAATAAAAACTCAATAAAAGAAAAGGAAATTTTTTTGTTTTAGTTATGTTTTATAAATGTTGTTTTAGTTATTAAATGAAAGTGTTAAAGCTGAGTTATGGTTTGGGGGTGTTTTTATTTTTTTGAGTTAATGTACAAGTGTTAAAGTTGATGTGACGCTGAAATCACACTATGTTACAGTTTAACCTAGGTTACGGGAGTGCTCTTAGAGCACATACATCCATAACGCACGAGGTGCGTTAAACTCGATTTAACGTGCGTTATGGAGGCGTTAACCAATGTAAGCTCCTGCGTTATTTGTGCATTAACGGGCAAAGTGAATACTCTAATGTTGCGTTAAACGTGGAACGAACGAAAAAAAAATTACATTTTACTCCCTTTAAACGGTAAAGTAGCCGTTGTTTTCAAAAAAAAATTACATTTCACCCCCTCAAACGTATATAAACGGCCAACTTGTTTAAAATACAATTTTTTTTAAACATTTTTACTACCAATATAAATACCCATTCAACCCAATTCTTTTTTTCACACTTTCACAACTCAAAATACTAACTACTACACTTCTAATAGCCAAAAAAATGTCTCAAGGCAACAACGACAACTCGTTTCAAAACCTTCTCGGTGGGTGGGGGAACCCATATGCGGGTTCATCGTCAAATCCGAATTGGGATAACCCTACCCAATTAGGTTTGTCGAGCGAAGAAGTTTTCCAACAACATCAAGAGTTACGGTATTGGCAAGAAAGCCAACAACGAAAGTCCCTAAATACCGATTTCCAAAACCTCCAATTCACTCAACAGTCAGAACATTCTCAAACGGAAACAAACGAAGTTCCCGAAACACCTACGTCTCCACCAAAGAAATCCAAGGGACGTATTAAACGAAAGTCCAGAAAAAACAATGAACCAGTTGACGATGATGAAGGACACAAAGAAGGCATACATACACGTTGGCAACCAAGTGAAGAAAAATTACTTGCTACGTGGTGGGTGGCCGCTAGCGAGGATCCGCTACTCGGTCGTTCCCAAACAAGGGAAACGTTTTGGCAACGGGTAAAGATATGATACAAGGGAAGTGGCGCACGTTGAACCATTCTTACTCAAAATTCAACGCTTGTTTCAAACGTGCTCAACGCGAGCAAAAAAGTGGATAAAATGATATGGAAATCCTCACACGTGCCAAAGAATATTATCGTGTGGAGAACAATTCCGCCCCCGTTTAATAATGAGGCGGCTTGGAATGTTTTTCGTTCTCATAAAAAATGGAACGCGCCGGATCCGATTGATTTAACCGGTGATGTCCCAAGCCACACAAACGAGACGTTGTTTGGAAGTGATGCACATCCACGTCCGATCGGAAAAAAGCAAGCTTCAAAGAAACAAAAATCCAAGACAACGACAAGCACCGGGGGCGAGAGTACCGGAGGATCTGCTTCGTCGGCCCAATTCGGGGACGCTTTGTGCCAGGAATATCGGGCTAAACTTGAAGATGCGGCATTGGCTTACAAAGCAACCGCTGAAAACCAATACTCAACAATACGGACGAGGGACTTTGAATTTTTGTTGCTCGACACTACCGGCAAAGATCCTTACTAGGTGACGCTGGTGAATATGGAAAAGGACCGTATCATTGAAAAATACGGGTTGCCAAAGCGTACGGAATGAATAAATGTGTTGTGGTGTAATGTTTTTTTAGGTTCGTAATGTTTTTTTTTCTTTTTTCTTTTTTTTTTTTTTTAATTTCGTAATGTATTTTTTTCTATTTTTATTTGTATTGTATTTTTAATTTCATAATGTATTGTTTTAATTTCGTAATGTAATATATTTTAAGAATTAATGTTATGGGTTTTAAAAAATGAAGTATTAGTTTTAGTTTAGGGTTGAAATTGAAAATATATGAAAAGTTGAGTTAAATTGAGTTAATGTTGAGTTATTGTTGTGGGTGTTTTTTTGTGAGTTAAAGTGAATGTGCTAAAGCTGATGTGGCGCTGATGTGACACCGTGTTAAGTTTTAACCCAGGTTATTATTGTAAGTGCTCTTAATAGAAAATGTTATTATTGTAAGTGCTCTTAGTAGAAAATATATAGTTATTGCGTTAGATGAAAAATGAGTATGCCAACACTTATTAAGTTATTATTGACATGACTATACACAACAATGTGGCTAAAAAAGCATCCAATGTAACCTGCAATACTCGTACTATGTACTTCTATTACACCGACATCTTTTGATACATTGCATCTTTTGAAACATTAGACAAGTACAAAAGGCATTGATCAAACCATACAAACCAACCACTCCTACTCCTATATTTATTACTAAACCCTTCCCCCATTTAAATCCCAACTTTTCACAAGCATAGCCACTTTGTTGTTTTCTTATGAGGTGTTGTCTCAAACATCAAATCTGCCTCTAGATCTTCATTTCATTCTGGAGTTCTTCTCCAGTTCCATAATTCGAACGAGTCTTTTCTATCTCCAAAATGGTTCTTAGTAAAATTTTAAGGTGACTAGGTGAGTTATTTCTTTTTTAACAATTGGCCTTTTAAGTCTAAACTATTTTTGTTTCTAACCGGCTTCTCATGATATAGATCTGCTTCTGCTGGCATGTTAATCAAAGTTGGAATAATTGGTTTTGTGGTCCATTTAGTCGATGTTTTCTTAGAGACGATGTTACATGTTTGTTTTTCGACCATGATTCCCCTGTTTAACTAACAGTTAAAGAGGTATAACTTTCATAATCTCTTTTTTTTTTTTTAATGTTGTACAATATTTATTTATTTATTTTTTCGGTTTGAATGGTAAAAAAATAAAAAGTTGTCAAATTGTATGTAACTAACTTCTATTAGTTTAAAAGATAGTAATATAGTTTTGGTATAAAAAAACCATAAACTAATAGGAGCTGGTACTTTAACATCATAGATTTGTGGGAAACACTACCTCTAAAATTGTTATGTTTCTTCTGTTGACTAAAATGGGTTTCTTTTAACTATACGCAACCAGCTAGCTTTGACCCCAAAGAATGGCTTGATCAAACTTTGGGCATCTTTAGCATCTCTTTAGATGCCATCAAACACAAATAGTAACAATCTTAGAACTTGTGTTTGATTTAAGATCACAGTTGATATAGGTTGGTGTTAGTTCATTGATCACTAAACTTATAGACTGCGTTTGTTATTTTTGGTGCCTGTGACTCTTTATTCTTATTTTGGGCAGCCTTTCAACTCAACCCCGGATGAGATAACATTTTTCGGTATGCTTTTCAACTGAGAAAGAGTCTCAAATGCTAACCCTTGCATCTTTTGAAACACTAGACAAGTACAAAAAGCATTGATCATACAAACCAACCACTCCTACTTGATATATTTATTACTAAACCCTTCCCCCATCTAAATCCCAACTTTTCACAAGCATATCTACTTTACTTTGTTGTTTTCTTATGGGCTGTGGTCTCAAACATCAAATCTGCAATATGCCTTTACGTTTTGAAAACCGGGTTCGAAATCGACCCGGTCGAGTCACCGGGTACCGAATCAACCGGTTCGACCGGTCGGACCGCCGGGTCAACCCGGTTTTTAATTTATTATTATTTTATTTTTTTGACCGGGTCAACCGGTTCGACCACCGGGTCAACCCGGGTTTTTATTAAATTTTTTTGCAAAAATGAAACCCGGCCGGGTTTTGAGAACCGGGTTGACCCGGGTCACTCAAAACCCGGCCGGTCACACCGGTTAACCCGGTTTTAGAAACCCGGGATGTTTTGACCCGTTTTTTTGGCCGGAACCGGTCAACCGATTAACCCGGCCGGGTCGACCCAGGTTTCAAAACCTTGGCTTTACCGTATCAGATCCTCACTAATGGAACATGTAGGCCCCATGACGTTTGCTTTAAAAGGGACCTTCACTAATACTAGGGGATTGATTCGCACATTATTTTTATTGATAAACACATAATTTTGTACAACACTGTAATGCACAGAGAGTACATAATACAATACTGTAATGCATATAGTGTGGTGCAAGAATAAAAAAAATTGGTGTGCAAATCACCTCCCCTAATAATAACCCTCTTTATATTTTTATCCCAACTCCTCCTATTTTTTTATGATTTTTTTTTTTATTTTTATAATTTTGTTTAAATCAAAAAGCTATAAACTTGAAAGTGCGGAACAGAAAATATAAAGTTTAATAAGTCAAACGCTTAAAATTATCAAAAATATAGAACAAAAACTGATAAAAAAACTGTGTTGTAGTGAAATAAATTGAGGGGACAAAGAGGACAAAGGTAGCAGGGTAGACCCGTTTATATAACAAAAAAAAAAAAGCACTACAAGGGTTAGATAATTGAACATTTTTAGATAATTGTTACATTGAGCACAATAAAATGGATACCATGATCAGAATCGACCATAGAACCGGAATTTCCAGCAACTTTCTTCAACGCTTTCAATTTATCCTGAAGTTTCTGCAAGAGGGACGAAAAAAGGTGAATTATATTACCCCAAATAATATATACAAGATACAAGCCACTCTCACTATGATTGGACAACAACACACATGAAAAAAGATGAATTATATTACCCCAAATAACCTGCCATTCCCAAACACCCCTATGAAAGAAAGGATACCTTGACGTTGTTGAGCACAGAATCAATCGTCCCAACAAAAGAATCAGGAGGAGCAGCGGGAGCCGCGTCATCGCTGATAAAAGTAGTAGTTAGAAAGTGTAAATGAAAATATTCGTAAGTATTTATTTTTATCAAAATGGAGTAAAAATTAGAATTGTATATAGAGTTGCTTGTTTAGTTAATTATGAAAACAACAAATAAAAGTGTAACTACAAATTGAGGAAGGTTAAAGTACGATACCCAACTATTTTCTTTGGCCTTCCCACTGGCTTCTTCACCTTGGGCGACGCAGTTATCAGTTTTTTTGGCCTTCCCACTGGCTTCTTCATCTGCGGCTGCGGCTGCGGGATCTCTTCATATTTTATATGCGGCTGCGGAAACGGCGTCTCATCATATTTTGGTAGCGGCGTCTCATCAGGAGGTCCTCGTTTCTTCTTTGCAGAAGGTCCTCGTTTTGAAGTAGGACCTCGTTTCTTTGACGATGACGTCGGAATCCTCGTTTCTATCTTGGGTTTAGAAGTAGGTACTCCTTTCTTTGACGATGACGTCGGAGTCCTCGTTTCTATCTTGGGTTTAGAAGTAGGTACTCCTTTCTTTGACGACGTCGGAGTCCTCGTTTCTATCTTTGGTTTAGAAGTAGATACTCCTTTCTTTGATGACGTCGGAGTCCTTGTTTCTTCTTTTTTGATAAAGATGTCCATAATTGTGATATGAGTGGCAGAAAAGCAAGGGTAGATAATATGTTGTATGGGTGATAATTGTGATAAGGGTAGATAATATGTTGTATGGGTGATGTTATATAAACGGGTCTACCCTGCTACCTTTGTCCTCTTTGTCCCCTCATTTTATTTCACTACAACACAGTTTTTTGTCAGTTTTTGTTCTATATTTTTGATAATTTTAAGCGTTTGACTTATTAAACTTTATATTTTCTGTTCCGCACTTTCAAGTTTATAGCTTTTTGATTTAAACAAAATTATAAAAATAAAAAAAAATCATAAAAAAATAGGAGGAGTTGGGATAAAAATACAAAGAGGGTTATTATTAGGGGAGGTGATACGGTAAAGCCTCTCCCGACCCGTCATGGGGCCTACATGTTACATTAGTGAGGATCTGATACGGTAAAGCCAAGGTTTTGAAACCCGGGTCGACCCGGCCGGTTTAATCGGTTCGACAATTTGGGAGGAGCATCGATCTTTCTGTGCCTAGATATGAATTTGGTGTGATGATTTCAGTGCTGATCATAATTGCAATAGATTCTAAATGGACACGAAGAAGGTTTTTAGCTAAGTCAATGGAAATCAGGCCAGCACTGCATCCCATCCCAGACAAGTTATAGCTTTTCACATTACTTCTCATTTTGTACTTGTTGATCATCATAGATGAAAGGGACGGAGACGTAATAAAGAGACTGCAGTTCACAATTAAGATATCGATGTCTTCAGGGTCAAGCCCAGTTTGCTTAAATAAAGAATCTATTGTTGCGAAAATGACCATTTCAGTCTCTTGTCTAGCATCCCTCAAATTGGGGTCTGGTGGTATATAATGTAATGCTTGGGGTAAGCTTGTTTCCTCACCCAACCCTGCTCGCTCAAATATCTTCACTTGGAATTCATAACTTTTGGGCTGTGAGGCTAAGATGATGCGCCCATGTTCGAATGTTGTGGCGTAGGGTACCCTACACATGGATGGAGGCTTGAAACAAGCAAAGTCGAGGAGGTAGATGGTCCGAGGCTTAGTCATGAAGTAGAAGGCGAGAATGGTTAAAACTAGTAGCAAGAAAGAGACGGTATACGGGAACAATGAGAGATTCAAGAGGAGATCATGTAGAGAGAAAGAGATGATGAGACACTGATAGACTTCTGTTGCAAACTTAAGCATGACGAGTGTTAAGTTTACTTAAAAAAAAAAAAAAAAAAAAAATGTTGTGAATGTGTGTGTTCCTAGGTAGGGCTGAGCATCGGGCCTCTCCCGACCCGATCCCGAATATCCCGAATCCCGACAAGCCGGAAAACACAAACCGAGTCCCGACCCGATTAAGCTCGGTTCGGTTTCGGGACAGTCGGGACGGGACGGGATCGGTCGGTTTTCTCGGTTTTGTTTGTTTTTTTTCGGTTTTTGGCCCGTCCCGACCCGATCCCGACTATCCCGAATCCCGACAAGCCGAAAAACTCAAACCGAGTCCCGACCCGTTTGACGTCGGTTCGGTTTCGGGACAAGAAACGGGACTCGGGATCGGGACGGGATTCGGGATCGGGTCGATTTTACTCACCCCTATTCCTAGGGGTATATATATCTGAAGGGAAAAAGGAAATGTGTACTACAGGAAGGGACGTGGGCGATGCACATGTGATCAAGATTAATTGAGTTGGTCATCTACCCATCCTTACATTTACTAAAAATTAATATGCAGACATTACGACATGATTTAACCCACCACGTTCCTAGATGGGAATTCCCCAACCAAAGATGCTCAATAATTTAAGGCTTTTGAGCCATTTTTAAAGATACATGTGTATATCATCAATTCTTCAATCAGTAGCTAGGTGCATCACTATTTAATCACCACAACTTTTTTGAAGCGGCGTGAGTATCAAAAATCTAGCAAAGTAGCTAGCATAAAGGTTACTACGAATGGATAGTGTAACTGAATTAGAGAACCACTTGACTCATTACAAAAATATTTTATATATCTGCTTGAGATCCAATAAAAAGAGTGAAGTTTTACATAATTTAAGATCACATCTTTGTTGCTTCATTTGTTCTTGAAAGTTACCTCATTTCTATTCGGCCAAAGAATCCAAAGAGTAGATTGAATCACGCCATCGTGTAAGGACGAGGATAGATGCGTGGTTTGCTCAATCCGCCAAAGTGATTGTTTATGGAAGGTTGAATGCTTTGAAGATTCCACTATTACTTTAGAATTTCAATCCATGTTTGAATTCAAGTTTTGACATGTTTGAATTCAACGCACGAGTGCAACCACCTCGTTAAATAACTATTATGCGTTACTAATATACAATTTTTTTTCTTCTTTTTGCCAAAAAGCAAAACTAAAACACAAATAAAAACAAAAGTGTATAATTGGTGGTAATTGTAATTAAAGCAATATTTTGAAAATCGGGTTCGAAATTGACCCTGACGGTTCGATCGCCGGGTCAATACGGTTTTTAATTTATTATTTTTTTATTTTTTCGTCCAGGTCAACCAACTCGACCACCGGGTCAACCGGTTCGACCACTGGGTCGGCCCGGGTTTTTATTAAATTTTTTTGATAAAACAAAACCCGGTCGGGTTTCGAGAACTGGGTTGACCCAAGTCACTCAAAACCCGGCGGGTTTAACCGGTTAACCCGGGTTTTTATAACCTTTTTTTTTGCCTGAACTGGTCGAACCGGTTAATCCGGCCGGATCGACCCGGGTTTCAAAACACTGAATTAAAGAGTAGTCAAATAAGTATAGGTATAAAGTTTTTTTTTGTTGCAGAGTATAGCTATAAAGTAAATGTAGGTATGTGCATTTACTGTTTGACTTGACCATACATAACTCTATCACTATAGCTAAAAGTAACCACATGGCTCGTATAATTCGTGACTTTTGAATACCTTTTACTCAGTCTTTTACCATAGAGCTGTTTTTTGCTCTTTATATAAACTACTCCGTACATTTCTTTGAAAAATCTATCCATTTCCAATCTCATCAGTCTCAACTCTCAACGCCTCTCTTCTTAAATTACCATACGGCTTCTACTTTTCCTCTCTAGTGATTTTTATCGCTATCATTCTATTATATTAGTATCATTCAAGAGTCGAACATGTGAAGATACATCAAGTATTATGTTGATAATATGTCATCATCCACCTCGGCTGGTACCCGTGGAGGGGTTTTCGGTTTGCAGCGTGGTTTAGACTACATTCATAAAAGAGTGGTAAGTTTCTTTTTACTAAATAGTTGTTCCAGTTTTTATTGAAATTATCTATTGTGCTAATGCTAAATGTTCCAAAAAATGTTCAAACATATGCATTTTTAGTTAGTCACTATATAACGTTTTTTAATAGTAGTAGTTTTACTTTTTTGGTAATTAATATTATGAAACGGTTGGTTCCTATTTGGAACAATTTTCTCTAAGATAAAAGCTTTAGAAATAAAAAATGGGATGCATAATTTGGAGTTTTTCATCTCACAAGAGATATTTTATATAGATTTTGTTTTATTTAAGGTTTTTTTTAGGCCTACCATAAACATAATTGTTGGGTTTTAATTTCTTTATTAGCGTTTGTCTTGGATCTTATAAACAAATAACAATGACCAGATTTAAAACTGTTTATAGTATTACTATCAATTTTTGTCATCAAAATGGACCAAAATCGTGATTTTATAGTTCTTTTAACAGTCCGGAAAGTAATCAGGATGGTTTTGATACTCTTGATGACAGATTTCTCGTTCTCGTGCGATAAGGCTACTACTATTGATGTTTTATAATATAGTATATATGTTAAATTAATTTTGATAGGTTTCTTTCTTGCACAGTCATCTGGAAAATTGGTTTCGCCAGTACCAATATATTATGTTAGGGAACCGGTAGGCAGCACAATGGTTCAGAACCTAGATTACCCTAGTGGATTTATTGGTACTGGCATGAATGACTCAAGTTTTTCCTCAACTACATATGGAGTTTATTGAAGACACGCTTAATAGAGCACCTATCATTTTGGTGCTCGACAAACATCATGGGGCCTACATGTTCCATTAGTGAGGATCTGATACGGTAAAGCCAAGGTTTTAAAACCCGGGTTGTTTTGACCCGTTTTTCGGTCGGAACCGGTCGAACCGATTAAACCCGCCGGGTCGACCCGGGTTTCAAAACCTTGGCTTTACCGTATCAAATCCTCACTAATGGAACATATAGGCCCCATGACGTTGGCTTTAAAAGGGACCTTCACTAATACTAGGGGATTGATTCGCACATTATTTTTTTTGATAAACACATAATTTTGTACAACACTGTAATGCATAGAGTGTGGTGCAAGAATAAAAAAAATTGGTGTGCAAATCACCTCCCCTAATAATATGTCACAACCCACAATTTCAGGTCATTTTTCCAAACTTCGACATTCTACTATTCACATATTACTATTCATCGATCACTATTCATCGTTTTACTATTCATCGTTTTTGAGGTCAATTTGACATTCCGAGACACATTAAGAAATTTTACTATTCACTTGACACTATTCATTTCCGAGAGGAAACCACTATTCACGTGCATTACTCATGTCATCGTAAATTTAGTTTACGAGTGTTCAAATTCGCGTAACCGTATTGGTTCAGGAGCGAATTCATGCATTTTTATCAGGGACATTTCATACGGACTAGAAATAGTCTGCACATCATCATTAGGGCACTTGCATGCTATTTCACTCGTAGGATAACTAAAGTAATACTTTTGGTATAATTAACGATTTACGTATGTTTATTTTAAATAAACACTAATACGCGAACTATAAAAGTGTCTAACATGTCCGACACTCCCGACTATGATCCCAATACATTTTTATACTCATTTTTATAATATAAAAATTATAATATTAATTTACCCGGTATTTTCAAAACCTTGGCTTTACCGTATCAAATCCTCACTAATGGAACATATAGGCCCCATGACGTTGGCTTTAAAAGGGACCTTCACTAATACTAGGGGATTGATTCGCACATTATTTTTTTTGATAAACACATAATTTTGTACAACACTGTAATGCACAGAGAGTACATAATACAATACTGTAATGCATAGAGTGTGGTGCAAGAATAAAAAAAATTGGTGTGCAAATCACCTCCCCTAATAATATGTCACAACCCACAATTTCAGGTCATTTTTCCAAACTTCGACATTCTACTATTCACATATCACTATTCATCGATCACTATTCATCGTTTTACTATTCATCGTTTTTTAGGTCAATTTGACATTCCGAGACACATTCAGAAATTTTACTATTCACTTGACACTATTCATTTCCGAGAGGAAACCACTATTCACGTGCATTACTCATGTCATCGTAAATTTAGTTTACGAGTGTTCAAATTCGCGTAACCGTATTGGTTCAGGAGCGAATTCATGCATTTTTATCAGGGACATTTCATACGGACTAGAAATAGTCTGCACATCATCATTAGGGCACTTGCATGCTATTTCACTCGTAGGATAACTAAAGTAATACTTTTGGTATAATTAACGATTTACGTATGTTTATTTTAAATAAACACTAATACGCGAACTATAAAAGTGTCTAACATGTCCGACACTCCCGACTATGATCCCAATACATTTTTATACTCATTTTTATAATATAAAAATTATAATATTAATTTACCCGGTATTTTCAAAACCTTGGCTTTACCGTATCAAATCCTCACTAATGGAACATATAGGCCCCATGACGTTGGCTTTAAAAGGGACCTTCACTAATACTAGGGGATTGATTCGCACATTATTTTTTTTGATAAACACATAATTTTGTACAACACTGTAATGCACAGAGAGTACATAATACAATACTGTAATGCATAGAGTGTGGTGCAAGAATAAAAAAAATTGGTGTGCAAATCACCTCCCCTAATAATATGTCACAACCCACAATTTCAGGTCATTTTTCCAAACTTCGACATTCTACTATTCACATATCACTATTCATCGATCACTATTCATCGTTTTACTATTCATCGTTTTTTAGGTCAATTTGACATTCCGAGACACATTCAGAAATTTTACTATTCACTTGACACTATTCATTTCCGAGAGGAAACCACTATTCACGTGCATTACTCATGTCATCGTAAATTTAGTTTACGAGTGTTCAAATTCGCGTAACCGTATTGGTTCAGGAGCGAATTCATGCATTTTTATCAGGGACATTTCATACGGACTAGAAATAGTCTGCACATCATCATTAGGGCACTTTCATGCTATTCCACTCGTAGGATAACTAAAGTAATACTTTTGGTATAATTAACGATTTACGTATGTTTATTTTAAATAAACACTAATACGCGAACTATAAAAGTGTCTAACATGTCCGACACTCCCGACTATGATCCCAATACATTTTTATACTCATTTTTATAATATAAAAATTATAATATTAATTTACTCGGTATTTTGGAAATTTATTTATTACGTATCGTACGTTTAACTTAATAACGATAGTTTTTACAAAAACTAAACAATAATCACCCAAACTCTCCGTACTTGTACCCGACATATTTTTACAATTTTTACGACTTTATTACGTCCCGAATAACTTCAATAAAATTTATTTCTAACAAACCCGGTACCCGATTAAACCTAAAACTAACTTTACTACATAATACTACTACTAACTTTTAATTAAACTCAAAGACAACCCCCCCCCCCCCTTTCCCTCCTTTTTGGGCCGGCCAACCCCCCCCCCCCCCCCCCCCCATGGTCCTAATACATTGCAACTACACCAACTCAATTTAATGCAACCTAACTTTTGTCCCTAAGTATATAATAAACTTTTTTTCATCCATTATTATCACAAAGTCATTTTTACTAGCACAAGCAAAATTTTCTCTCTTTTCTCTTATGGTATAATCGACCAAGGGTGGTCAAGGAGCAAGAACAACAAATTTTACAAGATCTATGTATAAACTAGTTCATATAGTCATCCTTGTTGGAGTTTTGAAATAAAAAACTCAAGGATTAGTAGGTTTTTATCATCCAAGCTCCCTAAACCTTCAAGTAAGTTAACAAACTCATTTTTATGATTTTTACAAGTTATTACCATGTTTATATATATTTCTTACAAGAACTCATGCATATAATGGCTTATACCACTTTATTTTGTACATATGTAACTTTGAGCCCTAGAAATGGACACATGAGAAACCCTTGTTAGACCTAGTGGATTGATGATATTTAAGGACCCATGACACCCTAAGAAGGTGTATGGTAGGATTAGATTAGTTTTGTGGTGATTGAAAGTGGTTTGATTGAGGTTAGAACTAGTTTGGAGACTTGAAAATGGTTTTTGAAACATTTGAAATACCTACTGTCCCTATTTTCATTTCGTGGGAAAATCAGTAGATGGTGGCCAAGTTTTGACCAAAGATTTAGAAAATACATTCAAAAACGAAACTTTGGGCGAAAGAACGGATTAAAACGAGCTTATAACGAAGGAGATACGATTTTTGCAAATTTAACGACGAAAACTATTTTTATAAAAACTGCTTGCTGTTTGGCAGATTTCAACGGGTAAAAAGAGGTGTTAAACGTAACCTAGAGGAGCCGAGTTATCAAAAATATACTAGTATATACAAAGACGAATCCGTGGACATAAAGAACAAGGAAAACGAGCCTAAAACGACCAAGTTATACCCATTTTAACATCGTCAAAACAATATATATATATATATATATATATATATATATATATATATATATATATATATATATATATATATATATATATGGACACAAATAAAAATAATAACTTACGCTCTAAATGGTATGTTTTCTAGAAATGTTGCTACGGACTATATTTTTAACAAATGAATACGTATGACCCAAGAGAATACTTATACGACTTAACGACGTTATTTCAAGGTCTTCGATACAAAGAACGTAACACTAACATTTTCATACTACCTCCGTCCCAAAATTATTGTCCACAGACAAAAAACACACAGTTTTAGAAAAGCATCATCTTTACAGCTTTCTCTCTCTTACTTTTTGCACAAAGACAGTTTTACCCTTAACCAATTAATTTCCAACTTCATTAAAATTTGTAATAATAATCACAAATGAGGATAATATGGTAAAGTTGATTTATATTTCTTATCTATTTATGGAAGTGGACAATTAATTTGGGACAACCGAAAAAGGAAAGATGGACTATAAATATGGGACGGAGGTAGTACGAGATAGTACGACAAGTTATATACTTCTATATATGGACTTATTTTTCCTAAGTATGGAAACTATTTTACTATGACGATAATTGGTATTTCCAATTTACGAGTGGTATGAGTATCATGTGCATGTGCATTCATTACATTGCGGCTTGATCTTAATTAGATCGCGATTATTCATTTAGGTTGCGGCTAGTGTTCGCGCCTCATTGTCCCGACTACTTTTACATCATTGTACCTTCGTTGTACCATCCTTTCGAGGTGAGTTCTCATAGCCCCGTTTTTAGTACTTATTTGATTTTAAATCCCACGGGGGAGAATACATTGCACAATTATTTCTGTACATGCCCAAGTATTAAATTTCGTACATTGCTTAAGTTGCTAGTACTACCACTTCAAGTCCCCTTTATTATCATGGACCGTTAATTATATTGCCAAGCGAGAGTGAGTGGATAGATCTATCGAGGGTGACTCCTCCATTCGTGTTTGGGTTGCTCCATAAGGAAAACGAATGCATTTCATGTCTAAAGTATTGAGTGACTGGTAACCACTCCTTTGGGGCATATTTTAGTACGTCTAGCTTCGGGGTCATGAGCTTAAGAGACAATGTAACTTTTTGACAATTTGTCACTTTACTTTATACTTGTGGTTTACGTACTTACGAATTACTTATAAACCTATGATTATTCACCAACTTTATGTTGACCGTTTTCGCAATGTATTTCTCAGGTAACTAAGGCATATTCGCATTGCATATTCGCACGGTCATTTTGTGTAACAGGGATCCTACAGCCGTTACACTAGAGGATCAGTTTGATGCTCAGCAGGAGCAAGTTGATAGCTTGGGGTATAGAGTTGATGAGATTATCACCACTCGACTTGAGGCTGTCGAGGAGCAGGTTGAGGATTTGATTCAGGGTAGAGTTAGTATTGATGTGTCTTACCATGGACTCGAGGCACGACAGTTGAGGCACCAGGAGCAGATTGAGCTACTTAGGGATGAGTTACCTGAGATTCGAGATAGAGCTCAGGCGACACAGGAGACTCAGTGGGAGCAGGTAGACCAGTTGGCATTGCTTCGAGAGAGGTTAGTTGTATTGGAGCGTAGAGATGCTTCTTTTCAGTTACGAGTCCAGCACTTAGAGGAGATCGTGGTTGCGATGGATCGTGAGATTCGCCGCTTGAGGGGAGAGCCTGGACCATCTAGAGCACCCGGAGGAGCCTAGACGTAGACTGGTATTATATTAGCTTTTATTATTTTCCTAGTCCCGGGGTGTGGGACATAGTTCAAGAACTTGTAGTCTTTTGGTTGTTGTACAAACAAATATATCAAGTGCGACTCTACTATGTTGGAAATGTTGTGCTATATATTATATCGGTCCATGTAGGCCGAAATTTTCATGTATTATATTCATGTGTTGTGATTATATTTATGATGTTTCGTGGTTGCTCTTTATTATTATCGCATTTATACAGGTTGTGGTTGTATATATACATGTCGTGGTTGTATTTATACAGGTTGTGGTTGTATATGTACATGTCGTGGTTGTATCTAGACAGATTGTGGTTGTATTCGTATATGTCGTGGTTGTATTTATACTTGTTATGGTTGTATATATTTATACATGTTGTGGGTGTATATCTTTGGTTCGATGACTATTTCTATTATGATTTCTCTCATGGTTATTTCCATTGTGATTTATCAGAAATATGGCACCAAGGAAGAGTAAGACTGCACCAGAAACCCCCACTATGACTCAAGCCGCTATCCGCAAGTTGGTCAGGGATAGTATTGCAGAAGCTCTGGAGGTTGAGAGAGCTGAGGTTGCTGCTAGGGCTGCTGAGACTGCTTCTAATACAGGAACAGTTGAACCAACCGCTACTAAGCGGGAATGTACATGGAAAGATTTCAAGATTAGTGACCCTATCAAGTTTAAGGGCACTGAAGGAGCGGTTGCTTTGATCCGCTGGTTCGAAAAGACTGAGAATGTATTCCTTATGTGCGGATGCCCGGACGTCAGCAAGGTAAAATTTGCTATAGGTATGCTTCTTGATGAAGCTATGTCTTGGTGGAATTCGTATGCTCAACCGATTGGTATGGAGAATGCTTACAAGCTCACTTGGGAGGAATTCAAGAAACTGATGTCTAAAAAGTTTTGCCCTCGTACTGAGATATAGAAATTGGAAACAGAATTCTATGGGCTTGTAACTAAAGGTGATGACGTCGAGACCTACTTCAGGAGGTTTCAGGAGTTGGCTGCACTATGTCCGACTATGGTTCCCGACGATGAGAAAAAGATGGAAAACTTTGTTGGTGGATTGCCCGAAAGTGTTCGAGGAGATGTGATTTCTTTTGATCCTCAATCAATGGAAGAGGCTATTCGTATAACTCAGAAACTCATGGTTCAAGTGATAAAAGGAAAATCTGCTGTCAACAACAATAACCGTTCAAACAACACCAACTACAACAACACTCGAAACAACAACAATCGAAACCGCAACTACCCCAATAACCGAAACAACAATCCAAACAATAACAACAACAAGAGAAGGTTCGATTACAACCAAGGTGGAAACGCTGTTCAGCCGCCACCTAAGAGGCAAGAAGTGGCAAAGGCCTATGCTGCAGGACCGACTGAAAGGAAAGGATATGAGGGTAATTTACCCAAGTGTGAAAAGTGTCAGAAGCATCATAACCCAGGACGTTGCCCAAATACATGTGGTAACTGCAAGAAGGTTGGTCATCACATCAAAGATTGCAAATTTCCAACCTTGGGTGACAATCAGAAGCCACCGGTAACATGTTTTGGCTGTGGAGAAATTGGACACTTTAGGGGTGAGTGCCCACAGAAGAAGAATCCAGGAACTGGAAATCAAGATGGAAGGGCTCGAGGAAGAGCTTATGTTATGGGAGGAGACGATGTCAAAGAAGACCCGAATGTTGTTGAGGGTACGTTCCTCGTTAATAATCGTTATGCATCCATTTTATTTGATTCAGGAGCGGATAGAAGTTTTGTTTCTATTGCATTTGCACCTTTGCTTAACATAGAACCAACCCCATTAGACATTTCCTATATCGTTGAATTAGCCGATGGGTCTTTAGTTAACACCAACACCATTGTTCGTGGTTGCACTATAAATTTCCTAAACCATCCATTCAATATAGACCTTATGCCCGTAGAACTTGGAAGTTTCGACGTTGTTATCGGTATGGATTGGTTATCTCGGCATCGAGCGAGAATTATTTGTGATGAGAAAGTTGTTCACCTTCCTTATAACGGTGAAACTTTGGTTGTTCGTGGAGATCGAAGTGGAACTAGACTCAGTATCATATCGTGCATTAAAACCGAGAAGTACATAAAGAAGGGTTGTTATGCATTCTTGGCTCACATCACGGAGAAGAAGTCGGATGAGAAACGACTTGAAGATGTGCCAATTGTTAAGGAATTTCAAGAAGTTTTTCCGGAAGAATTGCCAGGACTTCCGCCTACACGCCAAGTTGAGTTTCAAATCGAATTAGTGCCAGGAGCTGCACCAATTGCGCGAGCACCGTATAGACTTGCACCTTCGGAAATGCAAGAATTGTCGAATCAACTACAAGAACTTTTGGACAAAGGATTCATTAGACCGAGTTCCTCGCCTTGGGGAGCGCCGGTTTTGTTTGTGAAGAAGAAGGACGGAACTTTCAGAATGTGCATTGACTATCGTAAGCTGAACAAGTTAACGGTTAAGAACCGTTATCCACTCCCCAGAATTGACGACTTGTTCGACCAGTTACAAGGTTCTAGTTTTTATTCCAAGATTGATTTAAGATCCGGTTACCATCAACTTAAAGTTCGGGAAGAGGATATCCCGAAGACGGCATTTAGAACACGCTATGGTCATTATGAGTTTCAAGTGATGCCTTTTGGATTAACCAACGCACCTGCGGTATTTATGGATCTCATGAATAGGGTGTGCAAACCGTATCTTGATAAGTTTGTGATCGTATTCATTGACGATATCTTGATTTATTCCAAGAGTAAGGAAGAACACGAAGAACACCTCAGAACAATCCTAGAACTACTCAAGAAGGAGCAATTGTATGCCAAATTTTCTAAGTGTGATTTTTGGATACGAAGAGTTCAATTTCTTGGCCATGTTATTGATAGCCAAGGTTTACAAGTCGACCCAGCAAAGATCGAGGCAGTTAAGGATTGGGCTACGCCCAAGTCTCCTACGGAAATTCGTCAATTCCTAGGACTTGCCGGATATTACAGAAGATTTATCGAAGGGTTTTCTAAGATAGCGAAGTCGTTGACAAAGCTGACACAAAAGAATGAAAAGTACGAGTGGGGAGAAAAACAAGAGTCCGCATTTCAATTATTGAAACAAAAGCTTTGTAGCGCACCGATTTTGTCACTACCTGAAGGTATTGAGAACTTTGTGGTATATTGCGATGCTTCGCATCAAGGACTTGGAGCTGTGCTAATGCAAAACGAGAAGGTGATAGCTTATGCATCTAGACAGCTTAAGATACACGAGAAGAATTACACTACGCACGACTTGGAGTTGGGTGCGATAGTTTTTGCACTCAAGATTTGGAGACACTACCTTTATGGTACTAAGTGCGTAATTTTTACCGACCACAAGAGCTTACAGCATATACTTGATCAGAAGGAACTCAACATAAGACAACGTCGTTGGCTAGAATTGTTGAGTGATTACGATTGTGAAATCCGATATCACCCAGGGAAAGCAAATGTTGTAGCAGATGCACTTAGCCGGAAAGAACGACTCAAACCTTTGAGAGTTAGGTCATTGGGAATGACTATCATTTCGCCGTTACCATCAAAAATTTTAGAAGCTCAGATTGAGGCTCTCAAAGAAGAAAATCGACCGCACGAGAAAATTTATGGTATGCCAGAAAGCGAAAATGGCTTTGTAAAGAGATCAGATGGAGTGTTATGCTTCAAGGACCGAAGTTGGATACCACTCTATGGTGGAGTGCGAGAATTGATTATGCATGAATCACACAAGTCGAAGTACTCTATTCATCCAGGTTCTGATAAGATGTATCAGGATCTCAAAAAGCTTTATTGGTGGCCGAACATGAAGGCAGAAATAGCTACGTACGTCAGCAAATGTCTTACTTGTGCTAAAGTGAAAGCCGAGTACCAGAAACCGTCAGGGTTACTTCAACAACCAGAAATTCCACAATGGAAGTGGGAACGTATTGCTATGGACTTTGTCACTAAACTTCCTAAGACGTCAGGAGGTTTCGATGCTATTTGGGTAATTGTTGATCGTCTTACCAAATCAGCACATTTCATACCCATTAGAGAGACTTATTCTATGGAACAACTTGCTAGACTTTATGTCAAGGAAATAGTCTCAAGACACGGTGCACCAGTTTCCATCATTTCTGACAGAGATAGTCGTTTTACTTCAAACTTTTGGCGGTCATTACAAGATTCTTTTGGATCCCAGTTAGACATGAGCACTGCTTACCATCCTCAGACCGATGGTCAGAGCGAGAGAACTATTCAGACACTTGAGGACATGCTTAGAGCATGTGTGATTGACTTTGGAAATGGTTGGGCTAACCATTTGCCGTTGATCGAGTTTTCCTATAACAACAGCTACCATTCAAGCATAAAGGCTGCACCATTCGAGGCACTTTATGGTCGTAAGTGTCGATCTCCAGTTTGTTGGGCCGAAGTCGGTGAAGTACAATGTACTGGCCCGGAGATGGTACAAGAAACAACAGAAAAGATAATTCAGATTCGAGAGAGACTCGAAACTGCTAGAAGTCGACAGAAAAGCTACGCAGACATTCGACGCAAACCATTGGAATTCCAGGTCGGAGACAAAGTCATGTTGAAAGTCTCGCCTTGGAAGGGCGTGATACGATTTGGAAAACGCGGGAAATTGAACCCGAGATACATTGGGCCATTCAAGATCCTGGAAAGGATTGGTCCGGTTGCTTACAAACTTGAACTTCCGTCAGAACTTAGCAACGTACACAACACGTTTCATGTTTCGAACCTCAAGAAATGTCTTTCGGACGAGTCTGCCATTATACCATTAGAAGAAATACAACTCGATGACAAGCTTAACTTTGTGGAAGAACCAGTTGAAATAATGGATCGCGAGATCAAACAGTTGAAACAAAGTCGAATTCCGATCGTGAAGGTTCGTTGGAATTCTCGAAGAGGACCCGAGTTTACTTGGGAACGAGAAGACCAAATGCGACGCAAGTATCCACAACTTTTCACCGAGCCTAGTACCGAGACCAACACTAACTGAATTCAGGGACTGAATTCCTTTTTGGATGGGCGACTGTCACAACCCACAATTCCAGGTCATTTTTCCAAACTTCGACATTCTACTATTCACATATTACTATTCATCGATCACTATTCATCGTTTTACTATTCATCATTTTTTAGGTCGATTTGACATTCCGAGACACATTCAGAAATTTTACTATTCACTTGACACTATTCATTTCCGAGAGGAAACCACTATTCACGTGCATTACTCATGTCATCGTAAATTTAGTTTACGAGTGTTCAAATTCGCGTAACCGTATTGGTTCAGGAGCGAATTCATGCATTTTTATCAGGGACATTTCATACGGACTAGAAATAGTCTGCACATCATCATTAGGGCACTTGCATGCTATTCCACTCGTAGGATAACTAAAGTAATACTTTTGGTATAATTAACGATTTACGTATGTTTATTTTAAATAAACGCTAATACGCGAACTATAAAAGTGTCTAACATGTCCGACACTCCCGACTATGATCCCAATACATTTTTATACTCATTTTTATAATATAAAAATTATAATATTAATTTACCCGGTATTTTGGAAATTTATTTATTACGTATCGTACGTTTAACTTAATAACGACAGTTTTTACAAAAACTAAACAATAATCACCCAAACTCTCCGTACTTGTACCCGACATATTTTTACAATTTTTACGACTTTATTACGTCCCGAATAACTTCAATAAAATTTATTTCTAACAAACCCGGTACCCGATTAAACCTAAAACTAACTTTACTACATAATATTACTACTAACTTTTAATTAAACCCAAAGACAACCCCCCCCCCCCCTTTACCTCCTTTTTGGGCCGGCCAACCCCCCCCCCCCCCCCCCCCCCCATGGTCCTAATACATTGCAACTACACCAACTCAATTTAATGCAACCTAACTTTTGTCCCTAAATATATAATAAACTTTTTTTCATCCATTATTATCACAAAGTCATTTTTACTAGCACAAGCAAAATTTTCTCTCTTTTCTCTTATGGTATAATCGACCAAGGGTGGTCAAGGAGCAAGAACAACAAATTTTACAAGATCTATGTATAAACTAGTTCATATAGTCATCCTTGTTGGAGTTTTGAAATAAAAAACTCAAGGATTAGTAGGTTTTTATCATCCAAACTCCCTAAACCTTCAAGTAAGTTAACAAACTCATTTTTATGATTTTTACAAGTTATTACCATGTTTATATATATTTCTTACAAGAACTCATGCATATAATGGCTTATACCACTTTATTTTGTACATATGTAACTTTGAGCCCTAGAAATGGACACATGAGAAACCCTTGTTAGACCTAGTGGATTGATGATATTTAAGGACCCATGACACCCTAAGAAGGTGTATGGTAGGATTAGATTAGTTTTGTGGTGATTGAAAGTGGTTTGATTGAGGTTAGAACTAGTTTGGAGACTTGAAAATGGTTTTTGAAACATTTGAAATACCTACTGTCCCTATTTTCATTTCGTGGGAAAATCAGTAGATGGTGGCCAAGTTTTGACCAAAGATTTAGAAAATACATTCAAAAACGAAACTTTGGGCGAAAGAACGGATTAAAACGAGCTTATAACGAAGGAGATACGATTTTTGCAAATTTAACGACGAAAACTATTTTTATAAAAACTGCTTGCTGTTTGGCAGATTTCAACGGGTAAAAAGAGGTGTTAAACGTAACCTAGAGGAGCCGAGTTATCAAAAATATACTAGTATATACAAAGACGAATCCGTGGACATAAAGAACAAGGAAAACGAGCCTAAAACGACCAAGTTATACCCATTTTAACATCGTCAAAACAATATATATATATATATATATATATGCACACAAATAAAAATAATAACTTACGCTCTAAATGGTATGTTTTCTAGAAATGTTGCTACGGACTATATTTTTAACAAATGAATACGTATGACCCAAGAGAATACTTATACGACTTAACGACGTTATTTCAAGGTCTTCGATACAAAGAACGTAACACTAACATTTTCATACGAGATAGTACGACAAGTTATATACTTCTATATATGGACTTATTTTTCCTAAGTATGGAAACTATTTTACTATGACGATAACTGGTATTTCCAAATTACGAGTGGTATGAGTATCATGTGCATGTGCATTCATTACATTACGGCTTGATCTTAATTAGATCGCGATTATTCATTTAGGTTGCGGCTAGTGTTCGCGCCTCATTGTCCCGACTACTTTTACATCATTGTACCTTTGTTGTACCATCCTTTCGAGGTGAGTTCTCATAGCCCCGTTTTTAGTACTTATTTGATTTTAAATCCCACGGGGGAGAATACATTGCACAATTATTTCTGTACATGCCCAAGTATTAAATTCCGTACATTGCTTAAGTTGCTAGTACTACCACTTCAAGTCCCCTTTATTATCATGGACCGTTAATTATATTGCCAAGCGAGAGTGAGTGGATAGATCTATCGAGGGTGACTCCTCCATTCGTGTTTGGGTTGCTCCATAAGGAAAACGAATGCATTTCATGTCTAAAGTATTGAGTGACTGGTAACCACTCCTTTGGGGCATATTTTAGTACGTCTAGCTTCGGGGTCATGAGCTTAAGAGACAATGTAACTTTTTGACAATTTGTCACTTTACTTTATACTTGTGGTTTACGTACTTACGAATTACTTATAAACCTATGATTATTCACCAACTTTATGTTGACCGTTTTCGCAATGTATTTCTCAGGTAACTAAGGCATATTCGCATGGCATGCATGGAGTCATTTTGTGTAACATGGATGACACGGCTCATTCGGACTTTCTTGCACTTATGTTCAAATGTCGTTTGATTGTATTAAACTTGTTTCCGTAAACTTTTCCAACTTTTGGGACCTATGTTTTATAACTTTGATTATTTTGAATGAATCAAACTATGTATTTTCTAAACGACACTTTAGGTCGTTCAATATTTCCTTGCTTGTGTGCTATGATCCGTTACACCCTCAGGTATTCCATTCCGCTGCAAGTCAGGTAAATTGGGGGTGTGACATAATAACCCTCTTTATATTTTTATCCCAACTCCTATTTTTTTTATGATTTTTTTTTTTTTTTTTTTTTTTTTTTTAAATCAAAAAACTATAGACTTGAAAGTGCGAAACAGAAAATATAAAGTTTAATAAGTCAAACGCTTAAAATTATCAAAAATATGGAACAAAAACTGACAAAAAAACTGTGTTGCAGTGAAATAAAATGAGGGGACAAAGAGGACAAAGGTAGCAGGGTAGACCCGTTTATATAACATCACCCATACAACATATTATCTACCCTTGCTTTTCTGCGACTCATATCACAATTATCACCCATACAACATATTATCTACCCTTGCTTTTCTGCCACTCATATCACAATTATGGACATCTTTATCAAAAAAGAAGAAACGAGGACTCCGACGTCGTCAAAGAAAGGAGTACCTACTTCTAAAACAAAGATAGAAACGAGGACTCCGACGTCGTCAAAGAAAGGAGTACCTACTTCTAAACCAAATATAGAAACGAGGACTACAACGTCGTCAAAGAAAGGAGTGCCTACTTCTAAACCAAAGATAGAAACAAGGACTCCGACGTCGTTAAAGAAAGGAGTACCTACTTCTAAACCAAAGATAGAAATGAGGACTCCGACGTCGTCAAAGAAAGGAGTACCTACTTCTAAACCCAAGATAGAAACGAGGACTCCGACGTCATCGTCAAAGAAATGAGTACCTACTTTTAAACCCAAGATTGAAACGAGGATTCCAACGTCATCGTCAAAGAAACGAGGTCCTACTTCAAAACAAGGACCTTCTGCAAAGAAGAAACGAGGACCTCCTGATGAGACGCCGCTACCAAAATATGATGAGACGCCGTTTCCGCAGCCGCATATAAAATATGAAGAGATCCCGCAGCCGCAGCCGCAGATGAAGAAGCCAGTGGGAAGGCCAAAAAAACTGATAACTGCGTCGCCCAAGGTGAAGAAGCCAGTGGGAAGGCCAAAGAAAATAGTTGGGTATCGTACTTTAACCTTCCTCAATTTGTAGTTACACTTTCATTTGTTGTTTTCATAATTAACTAAACAAGCAACTCTATATACAATTCTAATTTTTACTCCATTTTGATAAAAATAAATACTTACGAATATTTTCATTTACACTTTCTAACTACTACTTTTATCAGCGATGACGCGGCTCCCGCTGCTCCTCCTGATTCTTTTGTTGGGACGATTAATTCAGTGCTCAACAACGTCAAGGTATCCTTTCTTTCATAGGGGTGTTTGGGAATGGCAGGTTATTTGGGGTAATATAATTCACCTTTTTTCATGTGTGTTGTCCAATCATAGTGAGAGTTGCTTGTATCTTGTATATATTATTTGGGGTAATATAATTCACATTTTTTCGTCCCTCTTGCAGAAACTTCAGGATAAATTGAAAGCGTTGAAGAAAGTTGCTGGAAATTCCGGTTCTATGGTCGATTCTGATCATGATATCCATTTTATTGTGCTCAATGTAACAAGTATCTAAAAATGTTCAATTATCTAACCCTTGTAGTGCTTCTTTTTTTGTGGGGCAGAGTTGCGCCATAAACATGTCGGTAAGGTGCAAAAAGCTATCAATCAACTTCAGTCGGATCTAAAACAAATCTTGAAAAGGGACAAGGAAATGGATGATGAGGCCGAGTAAGGGGCTGTATCATTTTTTTTGTTGACAATTTAGCGATATTCTAATGCAATTGAATGTAAGTTTTTCATATTGAGATAATTTAGGAAACTTTTTAAAGATGATCAGGTGATGGATCTTTGACTAATTGGGATGGGTTATGAAATTTTGTATACTGTTATAGATGAGGTCGGTATGATTAATGAGGATGAGTAAAGGTGTGTCATTTGGTCAAATTTGTATACTGTCAATTGGTAGTCATATATTAAGTCAAGATTAAAAGAAACGACATTTGTTCATTGGTTTCTTATTACAGAGATGCTACATGTATTCAACAAGACACTTAGATGGAAACAGGAAAAAAAAAAAAAAAGGAAACAGCCCCTGAGTTTTGGTCTAGTCTTTTTGGCTGTGTTGTTGTACTCTGCCTTTGTGGCATTTTCCTTAATTAAAGTTAATTGTTAAATGTCATCTATATAGCCGTTAATTGGTAGTTTATTGTTAAATGTCATCTATATAGCCGTTAATTGGTAGTTTCTACTTCGACATCGGGTAGCTCATCAGTTAGTGACACAATGTTGTATCATCCATACCCTACACCTAAAATCTAAAAAGGTGTTCGTTTGGTGGGTTTTTAATGGGTGGAATGAGAGTGGTAATAAGCATGGTGGTATTACACTTTTTCTAGTAGGACAAAAGCTGTAATGTTCGTATATTTCATAGTCGAATCACTAAAAATATTACAATAACAGCTCAATGATGTATGGTCAAGTCAAAGTAATAAATACATGCACTAATCCAATCCTAGCTCAATGGTGTATGGTCATAGCCTCGTAGGTGCCTTGCAAATATACATTTTTCAATCTTCAAATGTTTTCAAATACGCGATAACTACTATTTGCTGCTATGCTCATCAGAAAGTTCTAACCCATACCATACTGTGTAAACAACCATTATTACAATTTTACGAATGTTTAAACAAAAATTAAAACAACTTTTCCCTTCGAAAAAGAATAATATATTTTGATTCAATACAATAAAATTTACAAGACAAAATGCAAAGCAAATTATGAATTCTTCCGTGCTTTGCCCTCCATTTTGGTCTATATTTAAATCATTAAAAGGGAAAAAAGTAAAGTCTAAGCGCATATGGCACGAAAAGGAAATCCGATTTCGGTAAGACTTGATCTGAATCGTAGTTCAGATTCAAGTCGGTTCAGTGAGGGCGACCGCGAAAGTCACCAAAGGGGTCAGTCTTTTCCTTCACCCCATATAAAAAAAGGCAGGGAAGGGCGTTGCAGATGTCCGGGACGGACACGACTTCTTCTAACGCTAGAAGACCACTGGAAGACACCCGGGACCAGAGCATGTCGTGAAAGAAGCACACTGGGCGGGCGTGCTTCGACCGTGTCTCCGGGGCACAGTTGAATGATTCTTCTTTATCGATGGTGATCGGTCATGGTATCCATAGCGTTGCTTCTTTTTCGGCCAAATCCTGATTTCGTTTTGCTTCTCCCGGTCGTCGAGCCTGATCGACTCGACTCTTTTCGCTGCCCCCCGGGCTCTCACTTCGTTTCGTTCTTCTTCTGTACCATCGCTTGAATGAAGACACCCGATCGGCCCGACTTTACCAAATGCCCACCACTGGCCCCTCCCCTTTCCGGGTCTGGATTTTTCGCGTCGTTTCTGTCGTCGTGGTCGACGGGGAAGAAAGAAATGAATGAATGTTCTTTTGGGAAAATAAATCTTTGTTGTTATCCTATATGTAAATATGTGAAGGACAAAGAATATTAAAAAAAAAATGAATTATATATTTGAAACTAAACAACATATCTTTCAAAGAAAAAAAGTCTTAAGTTAAGTTTAGAATGACTTGCAAAACAAAACAAAAGTTATATATAAAACAATAGTTTAATACAATACGCTACATATACATACATTGCCTCCAAAAAGACCAAAACATAGTACTCCGTAATAAAAACTGAATTTCACATGTTCCCAAAACCACCTAACCTTTTTTACCATCCTATTTACTTTGACCCCCAAAGCTACCAACTCCACAGTGTCTTTGATATGATAGAACTTGACATGTAGAAGGCCATACTCATCTTTTTCAAAAATCTCATCATATCTTTCAATTGGATGAAAGATGTTTACATGTTTGTATCTTAAGTTATGATGTAAATATGTACCTATATAAAATAAAACTTGTAGAAATGTTAGAAATACTTATAACAAATAATTGAAAATATGATGTCTTGGTAAAAATATAAGTGAGATATTATAATACTCATATTTCTAATGACGCCCAATGCTAACTTAGTTGCTCTCAGAACAAATATATATTCTATAATAACTAAGAATACAACAAGACAGTTATATATTTGTTACATTTTTATAAGTTCCGTGTACGTATTAGTCCTTGATTATTAAATTGTAATATCAAAATTTTCAAAGGGTAAGGGAGGAAGTGAATCAAGTAATGATGAAAAACAGGAAAAGGCCATCCCGCCATATCATTCTCAACCCTGTACATGTATGTATGGTTGGTGGCTTGGTGCACTCATAGTGTACTTGCTAGTATTTTTCTTTGGGATGTGTTAACCGGACCCTCCCTACCATGGGGGGTCCACCTACTTTATTCAAAATGTACAAGTTTTAATGCAGACAGTACAGGCGGCGGCAGCATCTCTTCCACAAACCCTCCCTACAAGGGGGGGTCCGGTTAACCTTGCCTTTTTCTTTAGGTAGTTTCAAACAATAGCTAGTGTTTGCTAGTTGGCTAGTTGCTACTATGCATATTATAATGCTTTTCCAGTAACAAACTATTAACAACAGTTTGTTATGTGCAAAATTTTGCTCAAATCATTGAAACAAAAACAGATATAGTTTTGATATGATGATACTTTCTAAGAATTATATACATTTTGCGATTGATAACTAAAAGTATCCAACCGAATATGGCTTCTTGTGTAAGATAGATATACTCGATCGAAGACTTTTATTTAAAAATTGTACCCGCACCATTGTAGTGTAAGGCTTCATCTTCATCGAAATTTGAATACACGAATGATGTACCTATTGATGTAAAACACATCCTTTCTCATTTGGATGAGAAAATGTGAAAGAATAATATTTTCTATTGAACATTAAAAGTAACTCCCAATACCGTCTTCCACGGGTTATGGGTCCCAATACCGTCTTCCACGGTGTATGAGGGAGGTTGAGACGTAGACAACCATACCCCTACCTAAGGTAGAGAGGCTGCTTCCGGTTCTACCAAAGGTAGAAAAGGACCTCCGACCTTTCTATTGAACATTGAACCTTCTTTTTTTGATTCTTCATCCCTTGTTGTACTCTAGAAGTTCAACCTATACAAATCATATGGAGAAAATTACTGCAGAGTCCCGAACGGGGAGTGTATGTCTGATTCTACCCCAACTTTTTGCCAATATCAAATCTACCCCAACATCTCGCTAAGATTTCTATTCGACATGTCCGAAGGATACGTGTCACGCTATTAGATTTTATCCAGTTCGGGAAAAAAAATTGTATAGCATGTCGGTAATATATATACACGACATGTTATATTCTACACGACATGTGCAAAACTTTAGTAATGACAATGTTCATACCTCAGTACTGACAAACATTAAATGTTGTTAAAAAAAAAAAAAAGACAAACGTTAAAGCTAGGGTAATTTTATGCATGAGTTCTAAGTTAAGACCCATTAAGGAAACATTTTTATAAAGTTAAAATCAGTTTTTTTTTTTTTTTTTTTTTTTTTTTTTTTTTTTTTTTTTTTTTTTTAATATCATTAAGGAAATATTATTATTTGTTTGGTTGTTTGTTTGTGCAAAGGTTGAATCTGAGGTTTTTTAGTGATGTAATGAAGTGGGTTTGTGTTTATTTGTGTTCTTGTTAAAACCTACAAGTTTTTTTTTTTTTTTTTTTTAAGGAAAAAAAGATTCAGCTTCTTGAAAAAAATGTCACTTTTTGTGAAAAGGTATGTAATCTAAGTATATGCAATGTTAAGATTTATGTGTATTTGGGTTTGTGTTAATTTGTGCTCTTGTTTAAACCCACAAAACTGTTTCTATTAATTTTTGTTTTAATTATAGAAGTTTTGGTTACGTGCTACACTCCATCTTCGCAAATCGCAATACAACTGATGTTGGACTTTCGTAAAGCTCATCCAGTGTCTACTTTTAGATATCTATTCTAAAGGTTTTGTTCTTTTTCTCAATTTGTTTCTAGAGGTTTCAAAGTTTCAGTCATGGACTTGTGGCTGCGAAGTCTTACTATGAAGTAACATTCTGTTTTAATTGAGCTTTACCAATTTCAGTATTTGTATACACATGTAATCATCATTGGTAAGATTACTGATGTGAGTGATCCATATCAGTTGTATAACCAAGTGATCATACCACATGTAGCATGTTTTTTTTTATGAAAACCTTTCCAATATTCAATTCCACATTGGTTAATGAAAGAAAATGATGTAGATTGATTATTTGTAAATTGACTAGTATTATGTTTTCAAGCTAGTTCCAGAATCTCCAAAAGAAGAATGAGGATTCTTTAATGGGGTTTGAAATTTTTTTTATGATTTTTGATCTTTTATTTTATAACTTTTTCTTAAAAACTCCAATTTTCTCTTTACTATAAAAATGTCAAAGTTTGCTTATAATTAGGGCTGTAAATGAATCGGACGAACATGAACGAAGCAATGTACATGTTCGTTCATTTAATTTTAATCGGACAAATAAACGGAAATGGATGCTTAAACGGACGAATTTTCTTGTTCATGTTCGTTTATGTTTATTCATTAAGACACTAAACGAACGTTAAATGAACATAAACGATCGAACATAAATGAAAATAGACAAACCAATTTTTAAAATTATAAAATTAAAATATATGATATATGAATATAAATAGATAAATAAACATAAACGAACTTTAACGAACGCCTAATCGGGCGTTCACGAACATAAATGAACGAACGAGACTTTTGTTCATGTTCGTTCATTTAACTAAACGAACGTAAAATATTATTCATGTTCGTTCATTGAATAAACGAACGAACATAAACGAACTTTTTATTGAACGGTTCATGAAATGTTCACTGAACGTTCAATTCGTTTACAGCCCTACTTATAATGTACCTTCACAGCCCATAAATACTGAAAACATATACTTCCTAATGATCCAAAATTGTGAAAGACTTAATCAAGTAAACAGAAGCCTTATTCTAGGTGAATATACATAAAGTAATTATTGACTGAAGCGTTATATTATAAACGAGAATGGCACTGGTCCGCCGCGATGCGGGCAGGCCTGTTTTTTTTTCCCATTGTATTACAGACGGATTCGCAAATGCACATATTCACTGATACAACAACACCAACTTGTGGCAAACAAATAAGACTACAACAATATTGATACGTGGGAATCGCACCAGGCTTTACCTCTCAAGGGATCTTGAGAAGCTTACAACCCCCACCAGGCAGTGTACCTGATCGTTGTAATATAGTATAGTGACAAGTACCGGGGGATTGATCGTTCAGCTAGGAATAGTGTCGCTAGGATTAGAAAACCTAAATACTAGTTCTAAAGGTGAGAGATGATTCTTTTTGTATTTTTATGTTTTTTTTTAAAGCAAGTAAAAATCTCGGGTTTGAAGGATTTGGGTGGAATTAGTTGCTAGTCAACTAACCCAATACTAAAGATGCAATCAAAATAAAATACTAGAAATGAAAATAAAATAAATTATACTAAGGTTGTGAGTAATAAGTGGAGAAAATGTGTTTACTTAGATTTCACTACTCCCTAGACATCTTTTACATGTTAATTACTTGTTATAGTTGCATGGATGAAGGATTGTATTCCTTAATATCATTCATGGGGTGACGCACTTAACTCCCCAATTCTATGAGCTCTTATCTCCTCCTATACCATGCCCAGCACAACCATAGGGATTATAAACAGTGGCTCATGCATTAAATACAACCAATAAAGACCTAGTGCACATCGGTTCATGTTTCCTAAGACGTTCAAGCATGTTACCATTTGGAGATCTGCCAGTTTTCTTAAGCCTAACATCAAATTCATTCATCCAAAACAATTATAAACAAGTAATCAACACATAATTAACATCTAGGTTTCATTAGATCCAAGCAAACACAAGATAGATCTAGCCTAGCATGATGAAAGTAAGACAATAACAAGATATAGACAACCAACACATAGACATACTGATTGAATTAAAAGAATACTTATCTCAATTACACATGAAAGGTATCAAGGGCTTAGAACCCTTGAAAAACCTGTAAAATTCGCACCAAGTTCGTACTTAGGGTTTCTCCAAAACTTCTCTTTTTTTAATGTGAAAATTAGAAAACTATATATAGGAAATAGGGTTTGACGGCGTCAAGACAAAGCTTGTGACGCCGTCACCTCGCCGCCAAAATAATTCTCGGACTGCCTTGATCTACTTTTGACGCCGTCATGTGTTATGCATTTCCAGGCCGTCATGAATTTTACTCTTGACGCCCTACTTCGTGACGCCGTCAAATCTGTACTGGGTCGTCATGGAAATTACTCTTGATGCCGTTAGAAATTACTTCTTGACGCCGTCACCTACTGTTCCCAGCAAGGAAAATTAAGACTTTGGCGTTTTCTTCACTTTTATGCTCCAAAAACGTTCGAATTGCTTCCTTTTCCAGATTTCACTCCCAAAGTACCTAAAATCACAAAAGGAACGATTTAGGGCAATATTTGATCAAATAAATTCAATTTCGGGCTTAAATGACCCCCTAAAAGTGGTTCATTTTTCGCCTCATCATATACCCTTACACTTGAGATTTGCTTGTCCTCAAGCAAATGCGCTTTTATTCTAGTCAAAATACAAGTTAGGGGTCATTTAACACTAATATAAAAGTAATTGCAACAAATAATCGTTCCACTAAAGACCAATAGACAAGCACGGAGGTCAAATACTAGCACCTCACAAATAGTGTTTAGATACTCACATCTCTCAGGTGTAATAAAGTATAAATTACAATATGGAAACGGAAGATATCTCTCACTACCTGTCATAACAAAATAGATTACCATAGGCTTGGGAAAGGATCAAACCTCCACCACATGGCGTAAGCACCTAGGATAAACTATCAAAGTGGTCTTTTAAAGGGTTGTAACGTTAGGTGTAGGGATATGAAATACACGATTTTGTTGGATAAAGGAAGTTTTACTGGTGGCGAGTTAACAATCTTAGTCAATTACATGTACAATGTGGCGTTAATAAGCCAAGACTAGACTCGACTTAAGCTAATAAATGAAAAATAACAAAAACATAAAATAAACATTGAATGAAACGGGATGGTAGTCCGTATGTTTTTTTCTCTTTTTCCTTTTTCTATTTTTTTTTTCTTTTTCTTGATTTTTTCGATTTTTTTTTTTTTTTTTTTTTTTTTTTTTTTTTTTTTGCATACACTCTTACCCTACCATCCAAAATAATACATCATAGGGAATGAAAATTCCCCTTACACTTGAATCTTTACATACTTTACATTAAACTAATCTAATAACTCGAATTAAGAAAATCAAAACACTTGGAGTACTTTTAAGATTAACGTACGTATGAGGGTAATAATATGATGTTCTTCCCCATTACTCCATAAAATAAGTACTTACCCATGAGTCCCAATCGTCCCAAAACAATATGTACAAGGATATGACTCGACTTAGCAACCATGTAATCAATTAGATAGTTAACTTAGGGTTTAACAAATAACAATAATGCACTAAAAACGAGCGCATACACGGAAGGCTAAGGCGATTTGGGTGTACATTTAAGTGGGGTGTAACAAATTCTTCCTTTAAGTAAGATGCTTAAAGTTAGAAACGAAAAGATAGGCTCGGAGGGGTGTACTAGGGGTTTCGTGTACTAAAAATGAGTACAACGCTAAGGGTGTGGGAAAAATTAGTTGACTTAACTAGCCAAGTAATATGACTTAAATGGTCAAGTAATTATGATACGGGTTTAACACAAGGGTGATCCTAATGCCTCTTATCATGTAGTAAATCCTACTACACGAATGTAGTCTCACTAGCGGTCTCGGGATGCATCACTAACGCAAGTTCTAGAATCTAAATGCTACCGGTACACTCATAAGCACTAATAGTAAATGCTTTTCCTATCAAATCTAAAGGCGAACCTCACATATTTGGGTGGAAAATTTTTCTGAATATACGGTTATGTGCTAGTCATACAATCTCCTATCCATGAGACGCTTGCTATGGCTAAAGTTTCACTCCTAAATGTTGTAAAAAATTTTAAATTTGGCGCTAAAATTACACTAACAAGTATTTCTCATAGTTTTATTACACATCTACCATTAAACAAAACAAACTCAAGCGAAAGTGCATATGTAAGGTATCATCTTTTTACCCTCCCCTTACACTTAGGATGAACATTGTCCCCAATGTTCAAGTAAAGAATGTAAAAGTGAAAAAAAATAAAAAGAATGAAATCAAATACTCCCCTGATTCGCTCGGTATGGATAATAAGGTGACCAGGTTAAATCTTCCTCCAAGAAAATGAACAATCAAAGCTTCCCTTCCAGAATATAAATCATCTTCTTGTCATACATAACCTGTAAAACCTGAGAAAATAGACAAAACAACCTCGCGTAAAATCGGCGGCATCCTATATAAGTTACTAAATCCTAGAAAACAAGATAAGATATAATGCTTGTGGAATGAAGTTTGCAGATTTCCTGGAGATTATAAAACTTAATAATTCACAAAAACCATAAGACTCCGTTAGAAAAACAAAACCGGTAAAATTTTCAGATTTTTACACGTGACGCCGTCAAGAGTTAACTCTTGACGCCGTCAGAAGTGACCTGCAGAAATTCTTATGTTAAGTTTCCGGAAAATTTCTGGAAAAACTTGTCCTACTTCCTGGAAAATCCTGCAAAACTTCATTATGACTCGATACAAGCATTTGACTCTAACAAATACTAATACACATGTTCATTTAATATTGTGGAGAATCATGATCGGTTTGTTTCTTAAAAACATATTTGGGGTTTCCCCTTACACTTATCTTTTGCAAAAATACTTTTAGGTGGAGTTAAGACTAGGCCAAAACAACAAAGTAAAGTATTTCCACTATTTAGTTTAGAAACATGATCTACCAACAATAAAAATAAAGCATGCATACGGAAGCAAATAACAAATAAACAAAATAAAATCACACAAAACATGGGTTGCCTCCCAAGAAGCGCTTTTCTTTATTTACGAGTCTTGTAGCTAGACTCAAGGTCATGGGTTACTACGTGACCTCATCATTGGTTCCACTCTCCGATTGTAGATATTCTTTGTAGAAACCAATCACCTTTTTCTCAACCGCCCCTATAATCTTTTGGGCAAATTCTTTATCGACTTTATACCTTGGTCCAAGGGCCAAGCAATCTTTGTAATAAAGACTCCTTTTTTCCCATACATAATCCATGCCCTTTTTCTTATCCCCTTTATTGATGTCCTCAAAAGCACCAACGTTGTCCTTATCAAAACGGGATATAAAGCGAAATTCTTTCATCCTATTAGGCATCCTATAAGTGATACTATCGGTGTTACTTGCAAATCAGATCGTTCCTTCTATCCCATCATATTCCAACTTAGACTCCTCAACAAACGGTTTGCCAAACACAACATTTGATAACCGACAATCAATAACATTAGCAAGATCTTCCACAATCATAAAGTCGGTGACAAAAGTGAAATTACCAACAAAGACATGGAGACCTTTGACTCTCCCGACAAAGTTACAAACTTCACCGGGGTATTTGGGCTCTTTTCTAGGTTCAAGTCTTGTTTTCACTATATCATTATAAACAGTTGAGGACATAATGTTGATTGGAGATTTAAAGTCAATGTAAGCATTGCTAATGTGCCTATACCCAATCATACATGGTATCCTAGCATTCTTAGGATCGCCTCTCTTTATCTTAGGTTCAATTATAGTGAAAGGAGATCGCGGGTTATCAATAAGATTATTATAGTATGCACTTTCCTCCTTAGTGGGGTATAGATTAAAATAGTTATTAAGCTTCGGATCTATTTCCCCCTCTTCAAGTCCCCCAATAACGTTCACTAAGTCATTAGGCCCTAGGTCCTCATTTGAATACAAGGCGCTCGCTAGGTCACTAAATGCATGTTCGAGCTCAACCTTAATCAAACTATTAAGCTCCCTAAGTTCGCTAATCTCACTCTCAATTTGTTCACGCAACAAAGCCACTTCTCTAGGGGAAAGGGGTGGATTCGCGTTTTCCATAATGGTTAACGGAATAGTCAATTAATTTAATTTACTAACAAAGGCACAAAGAAAAAGATAGACTAAAGAAAACCTAAAAAAAAATAAAAAATAAAAATAAAATCTTACTAGAAAGGAATCTAGCAAGTAGACCTAATAAAAAGAAATTCTAACCTAGACAATAACTATTCCCCGGGCTGCGGCGCCAAAAACTTGATACGTGGGAATCGCACCAGGCTTTACCTCTCAAGGGATCTTGAGAAGCTTACAACCCCCACCAGGCAGTGTACCTGATCGTTGTAGTATAGTATAGTGACAAGTACCGGGGGATTGATCGTTCAGCTAGGAATAGCGTCGCTAGGATTAGAAAACCTAAATACTAGTTCTAAAGGTGAGAGATGATTCTTTTTGTATTTTTATGTTTTTTTTGAAAGCAAGTAAAAATCTCAGGTTTGAAGGATTTGGGCTGAATTAGTTGCTAGTCAACTAACCCAATACTAAAGATGCAATCAAAATAAAATACTAGAAATGAAAATAAACTAAATTATACTAAGGTTGTGAGCAATAAGTGGAGAAAATGTGTTTACTTAGATTTCACTACTCCCTAGACATCTTTTACATGTTAATTACTTGTTATAGTTGCATGGATGAAGGATTGTATTCCTTAATATCATTCATGGGGTGGCGCACTTAACTCCCCAATTCTATGAGCTCTTATCTCCTCCTATACCATGCCCAGCACAACCATAGGGATTATAAACAGTGGCTCATGCATTAAATACAACCAATAAAGACCTAGTGCACATCGGTTCATGTTTCCTAAGACGTTCAAGCATGTTACCATTTGGAGATCTGCCAGTTTTCTTAAGCCTAACATCAAATTCATTCATCCAAAACAATTATAAACAAGTAATCAACACATAATTAACATCTAGGTTTCATTAGATCCAAGCAAACACAAGATAGATCTAGCCTAGCATGATGAAAGTAAGACAATAACAAGATATAGACAACCAACACATAGACATATTGATTGAATTAAAAGAATATTTATCGCAATTACACATGAAAGGTATCAAGGGCTTAGAACCCTTGAAAAACCTGTAAAATTCGCACCAAGTTCGTACTTAGGGTTTCTCCAAAACTTCTCTTTTTTTAATGTGAAAATTAGAAAACTATATATAGGAAATAGGGTCTGACGGCGTCAAGACAAAGCTTGTGACGCCGTCACCTCGCCGCTAAAATAATTCTCGGACTGCCTTGATCTACTTTTGACGCCGTCATGTGTTATGCATTTCCAGGCCGTCATGAATTTTACTCTTGACGCCCTACTTCGTGACGCCATCAAATCTGTACTGGGTCGTCATGGAAATTACTCTTGACACCGTCAGAAATTACTTCTTGACGCCGTCACCTACTGTTCCCAGCAAGGAAAATTAAGACTTTGGCGTTTTCTTCACTTTTATGCTCCAAAAACGTTCGAATTGCTTCCTTTTCCAGATTTCACTCCCAAAGTACGTAAAATCACAAAAGGAACGATTTAGGGCAATATTTGATCAAATAAATTCAATTCCGGGCTTAAATGACCCCCTAAAAGTGGTTCATTTTTCGCCTCATCAAATATGCGTAACTTAAGGCTTATAAATACTATTGAAAAGTTATTAAGCTTTGCTCCTTGCATAAAGCCAAACTTTTCACCTGCTTGTCCCTCATTAAAATTGTATTTAATCCCACAAACATGATACACGTCTAGGCCATCTAATGGCTTAGTTCAGGTTCCTATTGACTATTTTGCCTTATCATGCTTAAGCCTTACAGCTTCACTCAGTCTTTCACCTTTGGCCATGGGTCAAATGTGGTCATGTTTGTAACTTTTATTTTGAAGTAGAAAAATCGCACTACTGTTAAGTGAGTATGCTGCAAAATGAAAGACGGAAATTAATTTGCAAGAAATTACCCAAAAGAAAGAAGAAAAAAAGAGATAAACGTGCACATACCTTCACACTTCTAATCCAACCTAAACTTATATCATTAGTGAATCAGTTTGTACTATAACAAAAACAATGTGCTACCCATCAACATTTTTCTTGGTGTGGCCAGGATCGATGAAGATTGGTTGTATCTGAAGGGTTGGGTTCGGCTTGATGCGTTTCACTTCTTGGTCATTAGCAGGTCGCAGCAAGATACTCTGCTGCGACTGTACTGAGGCTTCTTCTTCATTTAGAAGCACCTAAAGTAAAGTTCCATAAGTTCAATGCATTTAATAATGACACATATGTGGCAACGGAAACACCAGATTTTCTTATAATCACTGGTCTTAATGTTCATGTCCAAATGAAAGGTAAAGGTGGTATCCATAGGATCTAAACCTCTAAGGGGTGCTTAAATGTGCATTTTAAAACTGATTTTTGATCTTGGCAAAGTAGAATTAAATAATAAACTGTAATATGTAACTGTCATAATCAAATAAATATTGATTTTATTGTATGAAAGATTTCAGATATCTTTTGGAAGACATACAGAATTCACTGTAGTGGTAACTAACACTGGACAACCTATTACAACTGTTAGGACCAACCGAGGTCCAAATCAGATGTAAGTCAGACGATAATGTTGTTGCTCGTGACTGAGTGTTTCCTAAAGTATGGGCATAAGTGGACAACTTAAGAATGGCAAAACAAATGTTAGGAAAACCTGTCGTCTGCTGATCTTTTTTAATGGGAAATTGTTTGCGCTTGAAGATGAACGGCATATAAGACACGAATCTATAATCGTAAGCCAATCCTTATGTCAATTGGTCATTTTGATCCACATAAGCAGAATAACAAAGATAAGTATAACACTCACCTGCATATCAATAAGCCTTTGGGGAGACGGGTAAGAATTGCTTTTGAGTTTATGGATTATTAGCCAGAGCTAATAAGCTCTGCCAAGTGCCTGCAATACAAATAGTATAAATAAATAAAGATACACAAATCGAACATTCTGAAAATATAATAATGTTCTATTACTCATCTTCGTAGAAACTACCCGTATTGATCCATTATGCGACTTGTCTGACCCAACCATTTTTCGTATAATAGTGTGTCAGATTTATGGACAACATTAGTTGAGAATACCAGTAAACGGCAACGTACCTTTGGGCCTTTCTTGGTAGTGAGTTTGTATATGTGGATGAGGTGGCTACAAACTTGACGTCCTTTTCAATATGAGTTTCAAGAAATCCTGAGGGATACCGAAGGTGGTGATGAAGATCCTATTTCACAGCAACAGATGCAAAATTTTCATTAATAACTGGATGCTGAACGTATGTCCGTCAATTCCCCGGGATCAAGATCCTATTGCTCCGTAGATATTTGTCACCCTCTCTTTAGCCCATTCCATTGTCCCTTCACTCTCTGTTTTTGCATTGTAAAAGGCTGCCACGTGACAGACTATGCACCCGCTTTCACACTTTTAGCTTTCTGGTAGGCTGTTCCTGCGTCCTATTTCGCGTTCTCATAAGGTCTGTCTTCTGCATTAGCCTACTTTGAGAACATAAATAAGCCAAACATCCCTTGAAAATGAACTGCGACATTGAGATGTAAACTGATTAGAAATACAGTAACAGTAGATATAATTATGCTAGTAATTTTAATGTAGTATACACAATAACCAATTTTTTTATAGACTCCTGTTTTTTTTAATGAACTTTAATGATCCTTTTTTTGGAATTCATTTGTATAGTCATACAAAAAGAGGATACCCAATTCTTTTGACTGAGAGATTGTAAAAAGCTAATATCCTTAGTTTTAACGGCTCAGGAACTTGAACTTATAGCTAATTATTGAATTCGGTATGCTCATAAGGCATTAAAATAAGGTAACTGGCTTTTTGAAATTTCCATAAATTCATAAGCCCGTGAGATAATGTAAAACAAACATCCCTTTAAACACTTACAAACTATAACCGTCACTGACCTGGTCGCCACATCCTCGTCTGGTTGCATTATCTTTTTGATCTGTGCCTGCAATGGATTACCTGAAAATAATAAAAGGGATGGTTCACTACATCATTCAACCCTGTTTAAAAAATATCTGATTTAAACAAATTTGTAGATGACATACACTTCAGTATGCTTGACGTTAGATTAAAGGGTACATACTTAATTTCATAAAAATACATTAGCACTATGTGCATTTACATTTTACCTATATTTAACACTTATTCTTTATTAAATAAAAATGGGCATGTAAATATAATATGCAAAAATAGAGTGAACTATAGAAACCTAACGTACTAGTGACTATCGTATTGTCATCACGTGACGCTGTAAGCTCGTTTATGGAAAGTCTATTGACGATTTTCCGTCTTTACCGTTTAATGTGCCATCTAAACTACGGTTGCGTGCTCCCTAACCTGTAGCACAGTAATGTATAAATATTGTTGAAATTGTAACAATCTTATATTATGCAGTTGAGACAGGATAATACCTTTGGTTACCGTATTATACATTACTCGTGGAACAGATCTCGCCACCCCTAAAAAAAGCCAAAATGCCAAGTGTATTCTGTTTAAAGACTTTGTGAAAAAAAATTAGCGATTAAAATATGTGCTTAAAAATTAGTAAGTTTGTTTGGATTACGACATGAACATCAAACCTGTAGGGAGTTGACTTACGCCTACTTTTCATTCAAATTCTGGTTGCCATGTTTCTGATCCTTACCGACATAAGTAGACCTGAAACCATTACTCTGCCGTTGTCCTTATGACCTGTACACACAAAAAGACCATGGCTGTTAGAAGAGTTTATACCCGTTTGTTTGGTCAAGTGAATTGCCTAGTTTTAAATTTGAAAGATATTTCGCGAGAACGTTAACTTTTTTTTGGGATTCATCCTCTCTGCCTCTAGCGATTTGTCTTCTGAAGCACCTCTTTAACCCATTCCTACAGAGATTGTTATAAAAAAAATTGTATCACTACGTAACATAAAAAAAGGGAAAAGAAAATAAAAAAGAATACGTGGATGGTTGGTACAGAGATCGTGTCCCACACAAATTTTTTGGTGTTGATGACAATTGTAAGGCCCCTGGTCAAAAAGTCTTGTTCACGGAATTTGCCACAGCAGATGTGCTGGCCGATTTATGTGGTTGTTTAGCACAAACCCGCAAATTGTTGGGCCAGCGTGTGCTGAGCATTGACGACAGGTGATGAGTGTGTAAATACTCATCATTTTTATCGTATCTTAACTACCAAAACATCAAAAAACACTCAGAAATGCATCAAAATACAGAAATTATCTCAAAAGTGTGTTTTATATGTTTTAGATGCAAAATGTTTAAAAACAAATGAAAAACGAACAAAGTTTGCATAATTGGCAGTTTCAGTCCCTCAAGTTTCAAAAATTGACAAAACTAGTCCCTAAAGGTTTAAAATGAAAGTGTTAGTTTTGGTCCCTGGGAAATAATTTTTAGATAAAAAGTCAATTTTGGACCTTGGGAAGTCACAAACAGTCCTTGGGTAAAAAGTTTTGGAAATTACAATTTTGGTCCCTTAACTTTCCAAATTGGTAGAAAATACCCTTGGAATTTTTAAATTTTGGAAAATATCATATTGGTCCTTGTGGTATTATAATATGGCAGGTTTGGTCCTTGTAATACTTTGGCAGTTTTGGCAAAATACACCCCTCATAAATCAGCTTCTTACATGATTGGTCCCTGGGCTTATACTTTCTACTTAACCACATGGACCATATATCCCTTCATAAAACTAACCCACCTTATAACTCCCACCTTAGTCCAAACACAAATTCAACACCAACCCTGATCCACCACTCCATCAGCCCACACCAACTCCAGGCCCATCTCTTCCACACCTTTTTAATAATAACCAGGGGTTTGACCTCCTTTGACCACCTCCTCCAATATCACCCCGTGACCCCCCCCCCCTGCAATACCACTGCCAAACCAACACCATCATTCACCCTACTCCCACACTCCACCCCTATACACTAACTTTCCTCCACTAAATAAAAAACCCCACCCTGCCAAGTTTTCAGACCCAAGTGGGCAAATCCACTTTCCCGCCAAAACTTAATGGAGGGCCAGGATCAAGTCCACTCATCCAAAGGTCCAGAATAGATGTGGGAAACTCCCAAAGGACCTTTTGGAAGTATAAAAATGAAGAAGGAGGCCAGAAAAGAGAGTAGTCAGTAGTAGTAGTTAGGCAGTAGTTTTAGTTTTAGTTTTCTTTAATTTCGAAATAGTTTAAACTCACTTGTTAGTTGTAATTGTAGCTTGTAATCTATTCTTCTAGTGTATTAAAGGCTTTGTGTTATTTAAATTTCATATGCTTACTTCACATAATTCAGTTTTTAGTAATCTCAAGTCAAAATTCCATTTTTATTTAAAGTTGTTACAAATTGATGTTCTTTGTGTGATTGTGTTTAAACAAGTTTATCTCAATGTATTTCAACCTGTAGAGTCAGTAGCTTAAGCTTAATCTCGGATTTACTTTGAAAATCTAAATTTCATATAAATTAAGGGATGTTTGGTTCAGTGAGTCTTATTGAGCCATGGTGAGTTTCCTGAGTTGTTTTTGCTTGGTCCATGTCATTTGAGGTAAATATGGCTTAGGCAACTTTCAAATATTTATGTTCTTCATTAAAAAGTCAATATGTTCTTTCCTTAGCTAACTGTCAATGATTTGGGTCTCATATGCATGCAAATTCGCTCATTAGTAGTTAGGATAGCTTAAGTTGCTTTCATTTTATTCTATTACATCACTTTAAGTAATCTAGGATAGGTAGAATCTCACATAAGTCAAACTAGGATCAAATTTCAAAAAGTCAAATTTGACTCTTATGCAGAAAATCCAAAACTTCCATGAATTTTCCTGAATTTTGTACTTAGATTTAGGGCCTGAGGCTTGTCACTAGTATTAGTCCCCTAGCTTAACTTTAGGAATCCACTATCAGCTTATTTTTAGGATTTTTTTTGGTAGCTTTTACAAGTGCTTAAAATGGGCTGTTTGGCCATCAATCCCCTGTAGCCCAGGTTTGGACAAAATTCAATTGAGCATGAGATGCTCAATTCTGAGTGAACTTGTGTGATATTTGTCATTTTGAGTAGCCCCTAGGTAGAATTTAGGTTATGCCTTCAGTTTAGCTTATATTGCTTATTCTAGTGCTTGTTTGATGCTTAGTTTTTGCTTATTCTTTGTATGCTGCTGCTGCTGGTGTTATCTCAACATGTACTGAGCTTGTTGATTTGATCTTATTTCTGTAACACCCCCAATTCATGGATGCAGTGGAATTCAAACTGGGTGTTACTCGACGGCACAACAGTCATAACAATAGAAAACGAACTCTAATTGAGTCGTTTTAAAAGATTTATCATTCAAATTTTATAAATATCAGAGATTACAAAATGAGGTCCCAGATGGTTCCATGTTTACAAATTACATTAAATGAGTTTTCGAATGATAATAAAATTTATAGCCCTCTTGAATATCCGTGTCCCTCCGTGCCATCCTTGATCATCATGGACCAAGAAAGTATGTTAGGGTTTGCTTACAACTTTTGGCTTTCAATTAAGAAAGGAAGTTAACATGTAAGGTAAGGACTTTGATAGACTTTAGCTTCACCCTACTTCACTTCATGCAATCTTTCTACTCTTGTATTCTTGAAAGAGAGATGATGAAAGTTGAGGTGACTTGAGTGGATTCAAACTCAAGAGAATCACCAAAGTTTATAAGGGTTTGGAAGTAGTTTTGATGAATCAAAACCTAACTAGTGTTTCTATGTTGTTATAGCTCTTGAATCTTGCATGAAACTTGGAAGAGAATTTGATAAGGATGAGATGTTGATGTGTGTGTTGTGTGGCATATAAAGGAGGGGAGGAGGGGGCTTAAATAAGGTCTTGAGGAGGTTACATGTATGATTAGTCAACACTTGGAGACCAAGTTTAACACTTGTAATCATCCAAGGTTACATAGCATGAGATCAAGCCACAAGGGTGGTGAATCCCCCCCCCCCTAAGTCGGTTTGAATGTGGATAGGAAGGATGAGTTGGTCTTGTTGATATTATCCTACTTATGGAGCTAGTTTTGACCCCGTAAAATGCTAACCGTAAACGATTAAGCCATAATACGTAAAACCGGGTATTGTAAAAATACGAAACTTGGAAGAATGATTAAACTTGTCCAAATACTCCATAATAAAATATAAAATGAGTGGTAGGTTCCATTGGGGTGCTAAAACCCTGCTAAAACTGGAAACACGGGTCTAAAACGCGTAATACGTAAAACGTACGAATATTGTGTAAAATTGAGAAAAGTAAAATGTTACTTTTCTAATAGGATAAAAATGATTTAAAATGACTTATAATATCTAGACTGGGCTCAGTCTAGTGTCGGTTGGTATTAAATGTCTTTTAGACATAAAACCGTAAGCCATAAAATCAAGGAATGATTTATAAAATCAAGGAATGATTTTTGGTCAAAGGAGGAGGGGAAAATATGTTGACTTATTCCAAAAATGTGAAAACTCAAATCGTCTTAGAAACGCGGTGCAGGTATAGGCTAAGGTTACGGCTGAGTAAAAACGCTTAAAAATGAAAATTCCTGTTTTTCACGGCCGAGGTTTATTTGGTCATGTTTTTCTCAGTCATGATTTATTCTCAAATAAATCATGAGTGTATCAAACATTTTTCTGATACGGGGAAAATTAACGCGGTCGAGTTTCGTTGTGCGTAGAATTTTTGAATGACGTTTTACCCTAAAACGTGTAATTTCTTAATAACTTTCGCGAAAATGATCTGATGAGTGTCAAACTTTTAATTTGCCATGGAAATGATTTATCACTCGAGGCCAAGAAACAAAAATCAAATTTCGGGAAAATTTCGGGAAAAATGAATAGTAAAAGTGAATAGTGAAATTTTCCGGGAATAGTAATTAACCTGAAATTGCGAATTGTTACAGTCTCTACCCCTTACGGGGAACTTCGTCCCGAAGTTCTATGTGTGTTATATGTTGGAGTGGTGTCGATGAAGAGGTGTGGTTACTTATGAGGACTAGAGTCTGTGATTACCGATGATGTAGTTTGGTTTGTCTCAGAATATGGTGTGTCAATAGAGATTCATAACATAGTTGAGTATTACTAGAGATTCAAATAATAGTCGAATATCAAAGGAAATTGATATAGCAGTCGAATATTAATAGAAATTGATATAGTAGTTGTACAAAAATTGATATAGTTAAATATCAAATAGAAATTGATATAGTTGTCAAGTATCAATAGCAATTGACATAGGAATCTAATAAATGGAAATTGATATAGTAGTCAAATATCATTGGAAATTGGGATAGTAGTTGCAATCATAGTCTAGTAGGTAATCTATTGTTGTACCTAGTGTTTATTGACTTCATACTTATGTTATTTCGGATACTAATAAACCCAGTTGTTTATAATTCTTTATTTACATAGAGAGGCATCCCAAACAATGTAAATAGGGAAATATAAACTTGTGGTTCGGTGATTTACAATTTCTTTATTTAAACGAAAAGGCATCCCAATCCATTCAAATAATTATAAATCATCCTACTTAAGAATTCCCAATACAACATTCATACTTAGCCGGTGAGTTACAAGGTAGTGTATTACGAGATGATACTGGTGTTCCAAAAGTTCAAGATGAATATTCAATCTTGTAAAGCTGATGAGGGTGCTTGTCGTGTAACTAAGGATGATTTGAGCTTTAAAAGTGCATCAAGATCTGTTAATGAGCTTGTGGTTGCAACGGTTGTGAAGACATTGATGTGATATGTTGATGAACAAAAGTGTGTAGTGTATGCTTAACATTAATATTCTTAGGTATAGATGTTGAGTTTGCTTTGAAATTTTAAGAGATTTTAAAGGTTTATGACGGAATGGTATCCTTAGGACCTAAACAGGATAGTACTTCTACGCGATGAAGAGAAGAATTGATAACTATCCCAAGATAGAAGTTCGGATTATCTCATAAATGAAAACTTTCAAGAATGAAATTAGGTAGTACAAATAAGGTGTTAAGATCTTGCTGAGTGGTAAGACACTATCGTGTCTCTAGATCGTTTTAAAGAATTCTGGTGGTTTATCGAGTTCAAGCAGGAAATCAATCTAAACATAACCCTAGTACAACTATTCTCAGTATTTGAAAATTTTAAGTCGAACATAGTTAGTCAGACTATGTTCCACTGTCCCTAGGTTAAATATAGGTGACTAGTCTATATTTAGCCGAGGTTCGATAAAATTTTCAAATACCTAAATTAGGTATACTTGTGATATGTCCGTTGCTTTTGAGACACTGTCCACTAAACAAAGGCGATGTCAAACCACTCAGTTGCAAGTCCCGCCCATACAAGACTTGTAACCTATGTTTTCACATTCCATTGCATAGAAGATAGTACGGGTAGATATGTGTGGAAAGTACGTTTTAAGTAGTTCTAAAACAATCCATACTTGGCCAGGATCATGAACTTTTAACAATGAATGTTTCAGAAGAAAACTTTGATGAATGTAGAAAAACTTCAGCTTTTGTAGATGATGGATTAGTTTATCCTTTAGAAATCTCATATTCTATTTAGAAATCGATAAATTGTGATGGGTTTTTGATATCATATGAAATGATATTGGTGAGGTGATGGAATAATTCCAGAGACCATTGCGCAAATCACAATGTCTCAGAAGTAGATTAGACCATTGTGCAATTCACAATGTCTAGGAAGTAGGTTAGACCATTGTGTGACTCAAAACATTTGAGAAATGATTAAGACCATTGTATCATACAATGTCCGGGAAATAGGAAAGACCATTGCAATCAGTTACAATGTCTTGGACATAAAATGTTGGAGTAGGAACATGATTAGGAGAATGTGGTTATGCGGAAATGCCCTAGAATAGGCATGTGCTGATATGTTTAGTCCATTGTTTAGATAAATGATTGAAAATAAATTGAGTTTATATATCAATATACTAATATATGTTCGTGTAGTGTAAAATGCTTACGGGGAAATGCTCAATTATGTTAAGGGTACATATATTCATGTGCTAACATGTTTGTGTAGTATAAAATGCTTAATAAGTCCATAATCGTCTGGAGGGTGGAAGACACGGAGAGCGGAAGGCTATAAAAATGTTTTTGCTTGTAATTGTAGTTATAGTTTAGGTCTCAAGTAGACCCGTTTCTCTATAACCATGTCTCTGATACCAATCTGTAACACCCCCAATTCATGGATGCAGTGGAATTCAAACTGGGTGTTACTCGACGGCACAACAGTCATAACAATAGAAAACGAACTCTAATTGAGTCGTTTTAAAAGATTTATCATTCAAATTTTATAAATATCAGAGATTACAAAATGAGGTCCCAGATGGTTCCATGTTTACAAATTACATTAAATGAGTTTTCGAATGATAATAAAATTTATAGCCCTCTTGAATATCCGTGTCCCTCCGTGCCATCCTTGATCATCATGGACCAAGAAAGTATGTTAGGGTTTGCTTACAACTTTTGGCTTTCAATTAAGAAAGGAAGTTAACATGTAAGGTAAGGACTTTGATAGACTTTAGCTTCACCCTACTTCACTTCATGCAATCTTTCTACTCTTGTATTCTTGAAAGAGAGATGATGAAAGTTGAGGTGACTTGTGTGGATTCAAACTCAAGAGAATCACCAAAGTTTATAAGGGTTTGTAAGTAGTTTTGATGAATCAAAACCTAACTAGTGTTTCTATGTTGTTATAGCTCTTGAATCTTGCATGAAACTTGGAAGAGAATTTGTTAAGGATGAGATGTTGATATGTGTGTTGTGTGGTGTACAAAGGAGGGGAGGAGGGGGCTTAAATAAGGTCTTGAGGAGGTTACATGTATGACTAGTCAACACTTGGAGACCAAGTTTAACACTTGTAATCATCCAAGGTTACATAGCATGAGATCAAGCCACAAGGGTGGTGAATCCCCCCCCCCCCCAAGTCGGTTTGAATGTGGATAGGAAGGATGAGTTGGTCTTGTTGATATTATCCTACTTATGGAGCTAGTTTTGACCCCGTAAAATGCTAACCGTAAACGATTAAGCCATAATACGTAAAACCGGGTATCATAAAAATACGAAACTTGGAAGAATGATTAAACTTGTCCAAATACTCCATAATAAAATATAAAATGAGTGGTAGGTTCTATTGGGGTGCTAAAACCCTGCTAAAACTGGAAACACGGGTCTAAAACGAGTAATACGTAAAACGTACGAATATTGTGTAAAATTGAGAAAAGTAAAATGTTACTTTTCTAATAGGATAAAAATGATTTAAAATGACTTATAATATCTAGACTGGGCTCAGTCTAGTGTCGGTTGGTATTAAATGTCTTTTAGACATAAAACCGTAAGCCATAAAATCAAGGAATGATTTATAAAATCAAGGAATGATTTTTGGTCAAAGGAGGAGGGAAAAATATGTTGACTTATTCCAAAAATGTGAAAACTCAAATCGTCTTAGAAACGCGGTGCAGGTATAGGCTAAGGTTACGGCTGAGTAAAAACGCTTAAAAATAAAAATTCCTGTTTTTCACGGCCGATGTTTATTTGGTCATGTTTTTCTCAGTCATGATTTATTCTCAAATAAATCATGAGTATATCAAACATTTTTCTGATACGGGGAAAATTAACGCGGTCGAGTTTCGTTGTGCGTAGAATTTTTGAATGACGTTTTACCTTAAAACGTGTAATTCCTTAATAACTTTCTCGAAAATGATCTGATGAATGTCAAACTTTTAATTTGCCATGGAAATTATTTATCACTCGAGGCCAAGAAACAAAAATCAAATTTTGGGAAAATTTTGGGAAAAATGAATAGTAAAAGTGAATAGTGAAATTTTCCGAGAATAGTAATTAACCTGAAATTGCGAATTGTTACAATTTCTGTTCTTGATTATTTTTCTTGATAATCCTCTGTTGCTTTTGTTGTTGTTTAGTAGTCTGCATAGTCTGTTGTTGTTCTTGTTGATGACTGCTTGTGTTGCATAATCTGTTGTTGTTCTTGTTTGTTGATTTTGTTGTTATTGTTTTGCTGTTGTTGTTGTTGTTGTTGTTGTTGTTTTGCTCACTGCTTGATTGAGCTCCTTTGATTTGGGGGCTAGCCATTGGCAGTCATAAGAGAATAAGAAAACAAAGTTTTGAAAACAAAATCCAATTTTAATCTTGCAACTAATTGGAAATCTGAATCTGGATTGGAAATTGTTTAGGTTTGTTTTTGAAAAAAAATTGTTTGTCAAAATCATCATTGTGTTTGTGTGTTACTGGACTGAGAAAGAAAACAGGAAAGAAAAAGAAAAAAAAATATTTGTCACAAAAAGATAAGGCTAGGGGTCGAACCCCAGACCTCCCTCCTGCACCAACACACAACACACCACACATAACCAACTGCCCTAGGGTCTTTTTTCGTTAATACCTTGCACCCAATTCCTTTTAACCCTTAATTTCTCATTTTGTTATAATAAGCTGTTTCAGCTTATTCAACTGCTTATCCGTACTATTCCCCCTCCTCTTATTTTTCCTAGTTTCCTGCTCCTACATAGCACTTATCATAATTTTTCCAGATTTTATATTGCTTATTTACTATTTATAATAATTAGTTTTAGTTTTATTAGTTTTAATTAAAAAAGTCAAAAATAAATATTTGTACTGCTTATTTATAAGTGTTTAGGAGTTTTTATATTTTTTCTAAGTTACTGGTAGAATAAGTAATTTATAGAATAAGTTTTAGAATTACTACTTTTCATTTAGTATTTATTATATTTAAATTAGTTTAAATAGTTTAAATAAGTTTAAATAGTTTGTAATTAATAAAAATCAAATAAAAAGTCTAAAAAAATATTTTCTTTTTTCTATAAATTATCTTTTATCATTAGGTTTGTAGAAATATAATTTTCATGTCCGTAGGGTTATCGTAGCATAAATTTCACCTTTTTATTTAGCGCACTCGCATTTTATTTAAATAAATTTTACGTTTTTAAATTTAGGTTACGTTAGTAAAAGTAGTTTGTAAAATAAATAAAAATCAAAAATAAAAAAAAGTGATAGCTTCTATTTAAGCCCTTTTGGCTTATTTTTCTGCTTATTTATAAGCAAACTCTGATTTTAAATTTTTAGATTACGTTTTAGGTTAACTAGGTTTCACGTTATTGTTAATATAGTTTGTTTAAATCGTTCTCATTCGTATTTGCTTAGTGTAATCATTCAAAACCCTTATATACCCTTTCTTGTCCAAATTCACCCGATCACAAACCCGTTTTGATTACCATCACACCTCGTCGGGACATAACGACCCGGGGAAAACCCTGTACTTCCACGGAGATTGACTCTTGATGAGGCGAAAAATGATCCGTTTTCAGGGGGTCATTTAAGCCCGAATCCGACTTTATTTGATCAAATATTGCCCTAAATCGTTCCTTTTGTGATTTTAGGTGTTTGGAGAGTGAATTCTGAAAAAGAAGCCATTTTGGACGTTTTTGGAGCATAAAAGTGAAGAAAACGGCAAAGTATCAATTTTCCATGCTGAAGACACTAGGTGACGGCGTCAAGAGTTACACCCTGACGGCGTCAGATAGCAAGAATAAAATACCGTAGGTGGTGACGGCGTCAAAAGTCATCCTGACGGCGTCAAAGTACAAAGAATAAAATACCGTGGTTGGTGACGACGTCACATAGGCCGTCATAAGTAGATCAAGGCCGTCCGAGGTAGTATTTGGCGGCGAGGTGACGGCGTCACATGGTTGTCTTGACGCCGTCAGCCCAGTTTTCCTATATATAGTTTTCTAGTTTTTTCATAAAAGGGGAGAAGTTTTGGTGAAACCCTAAAGACGAATTTGGTGTAACTTTTACAGATTTTTCAAGGGTTCCAAACCCTTGAGACCTTGCATTGTAATTGAGATAAGTGTTCTTCTAATTCAATCAATATGTCTATGTGTTGGTTGTTTATATCTTGTTCTTGTCTCAATTCCATTATGCTAGGCTAGATCTCTTTTGTGTTTGCTTAGATCTAATGAAACCTATATGTTGATTATGTGTTGATTACTTGTCTATTCTTGTCTTGGATGAATGATTTTATATGTTAGGCTTAAGAAAACTGGCAGATCTCCAAATGGTAACATGCTTGAACGTCTTAAGAAACATGAACCGAGGCGTACTAGGTCTTTATTGGTTGTATTTAATGCATGAGCCACTGTTTACAATCCCTATAGTTGTGCTGGGTCATGGTGTAGGAGGAGATAAGAGCTCATAGAGTTGGGGAGTTATGTATGCCACCCCACGAATGGTATTAAGGAATACAATCCGTCATCCATACAAGTATAACAAGTAATTAACGTGTAAAAGATATCTAGGGAGTAGTGAAGTCTAAGTAAACACAATTTCTCCAATTACTGCTCACAACCTTAGTATAATTAGTTTATTTTCATTTTTATTATTTTATTTTGATTGCATCTTAGTTTTGGGTTAGTTGAATAGCAACTAATTCCGCCCACTCCTTCAAAACCTGAGATTTTATTTGCTTTCTAAAAAACATAAAAATACAAAAATAATCATCCCTCACCTTTAGAACTAGTAAATTAGGCTTTCTAATCCTAGCGATACTATTCCTAAGCTGAACGATCAATCCCCCGGTACTTGTCATTATACTATACTACAACGATCAGGTACACTGCCTGGTGGGGGTTGTAAGCTTCTCGAGATCCCTCGAGAGGTAAAGCCTGTTGCGATTCCCACGCATCAAGTTTTTGGCGCCGATGCCGGGGAATAGTTATTGTCTAGGTTAGGATTTCTTTTTATTAGGTCTACTTGCTAGATTCCTTTCTAGTAAGATTTTATTTTTTATTTTTTTAGGTCTTCTTTAGTCTATCTTATTTCTTTGTGTCTTTGTTCGTAAACTGTTTCGATGGATAACAATAACATTGATCGGCTGATTCCTGTTATTCGTGTTTTTCGTCGTAGGATGTTCCAATTGCCCGCCCCACTTCCTTTAGCAAAAAATGAGAACCCACCTAACCTCTCACCTAACCACCACTTTAACAATAATTCTGAGCTAGAGGAGTCTGATCATGATGATGACCGTAGGGCTAGTCCTTTTTACTATTCAGACTCCGATGAGGATCTTGATGATGGTGACGTAATTAATGAGGATAGAATGGAGGAGGAAATAAACCCTCTTAGGTATGTTGACCCTAGAACTAGGATCGAGTGCGATAGTTCATTTAACATGCAATTCCCTTGTAAGATTGGATTTAAGAGCTTTAATGCCTATCTCAACTCATCTCTTCCGATGAACATAATCTCACGTAACGAATACAATAAAATCATGGTAGATGAGTTAGAATACAAAGGAGACAACATTATTGCTAAGGCAATACCAATGCATGTGTTTTTAGGAAGGTTGATTTATTTTGTCGAGTTCATGGTTATGGAGAATCTAGGAGAGTTTATTGATGATAAATTGACCCAAGTTGTGTTTGGAAAACCTTTCAAACGGTTGACCAACCTTGATGAAAAACTCATAGAAGGGCTAATTACATTCTCGGATGGGGATGAAGATTTTGTCTATCAAATGCCCCGCACGCACCCTAGGTTCAAAGGTTTTTCCATGGAAAAGTGTAGTAGGTATCCGCCCATGGAAATGCTAAGTGAGAATGATAAGAGAAAAGGACTTAAGTACACGCATGAAAAGAATAAAAAATATTATTACGGGTGCTTAGAGTTAGGAGACGAGTATAAGAAAGATGAGGCGACTATTAGATGGCTCACACTTGGTTATGTGAGCATAAGCGATACACGATAGCCCATGACTTTGAGTCTAGCTACAAGACTCGTAAATAAAGAAAAGCGCTTCTTGGGAGGCAACCCATGTTTTGTGTGATTTTATTTGTTTGATAGTTATTTGCTTCCGTATGCATGTTTTATTTTTATTGTTGGATGATCATGTTTCTCAATTAAAATGTGGAAATACTTTATTATTTTGTTTGGCCTAGTCTTAACTTCAACCTAAAGGTATTTTTGCAAAAGATAAGTGTAAGGGGAAACCACAAATATGTTTTTAAGAAACAAACCGATCATGATTCTCCACAATATTAAATGAAGATGTATATTCGTATTTGTTAGACTCAAATGCTTGTATTGAGTCATAATGAAGTTTTGCAGGATTTTCCAGGAAGTAGGACAAAGTTTTTCCAGAAATTTTCCGGAAACTTAACATAAGAATTTCTGCAGGTCCATTCTGACAGCGTCAGAGTATTACTCTTGACGGCGTCAGGAGTTAAAAATCTGGAAATTTTACCGGTTTTGTTTTTCTAACGGAGTCTTATGGTTTTTGTGAATTATTAAGTTTTATAATCTCCAGGAAATCTGCAAACTTCATTCCACAAGCATTATATCTTACTTTGTTTTCTAGGATGTAGTAACTTATATAGGATGCCGCCGATTTTACGCGAGGTTGTCTTGTCTATTGTTGTCAGGATTTACAGGTTATTTATGACAAGAAGATGATTTATATTCTGGAAGGGAAGCTTTGATTGTTCGTTTTCTTGGAGGAAGATTTAACCTGGCCAACCTATAATCCATACCGAGCGAATCAGGGAAGTATTTGATTTCATTCTCTTTACTTCTTAACTTTTACATTCTTTACTTGAACATTGGGGACAATGTTCATCTTAAGTGTAAGGGGAGGGTAAAACGATGATACCTTACATATGCACTTTCACTTGAGTTTGTTTTATTTGATAGTAGATGTGTAATAAAACTATGAGAAATACTTGTTAGTGTAATTTTAACGCCAAATTTAAATTTTTTTACAACATTTAGAAGTGAAACTTTATCCATAGCAAGCGTCACATGGATAGGAGGTTGTATGACTAGTACATAACCGTATATTCAGAAAAATTTTCCACCCAAATATGTGAGGTTCGCCTTTAGATTTGATAGGAAAAACATTCATTATTGGTGCTTATGAGTGTACCGGTAGCATTTAGATTCTAGAACTTGCGTTAGTGATGCATCCCGAGACCGCTAGTGAGACTACATTCGTGTAGTAGGATTTACTACATGATAAGAGGCATTAGGATCACCCTTGTGTTAAACCAGTATCATAATTACTTGACCATTTAAGTCATATTACTTGGCTAGTTAAGTCAACTAATTTTTCCCACACCCTTTGCGTTGTACTCATTTTTAGTACACGAAACCCCTAGTACACCCCTCCGAGCCTATCTTTTCGTTTCTAACTTTAAGCATCTTACTTAAAGGAAGAATTTGTTACACCCCACTTAAATGTACACCCAAATCGCCTTAGCCTTCCGTGTATGCGCTCATTTTTAGTGCATTATTGTTATTTGTTAAACCCTAAGTTAACTTTCTAATTGATTACATGGTTGCTAAGTCGAGTCATATCCTTGTACATATTGTTTTGGGACGATTGGGACTCATGGGTAAGTACTTATCTTATGGAGTAATGGGGAAGAACATCATATTATTACCCCCATATATACGTTAATCTTAAAAGTGCTCCAAGTGTTTTGATTTTCTTAATTCGAGTCATTAGATTAGTTAAATTTAAAGTATGTAAAGATTCAAGTGTAAGGGGAATGCTCATACCCCTATGATGTATTATTTTGGATGGTAGGGTAAGAGTGTATGCAAAAAAAAAAAAAAAAAAAAAAAAAAAAAAAAAAAAAAAAAAAAAAAAAACATACGGACTACCATCCCTTTTCATTCTATGTTCATTTTATGTTTTTTGTTATTTTTCATTTGTTAGCTTAAGTCGAGTCTAGTCTTGGCTTAGCAACGCCATCTTGTACATGTAATTAACCAAGATTGTTAACTCGCCACCAGTAAAACTTCCTTTATCCAACAAAACCGTGTAATTCATATCCCTATACCTAACGTTACAACCCTTTAAAAGACCTCTTTGATAGTTTATCCTAGGTGCTTACGCCATGTGGTGGAGGTTTGATCCTTTCCCAAGCCTATGGTAATCTATTTTGCTATGACAGGTAGTGAGAGATATCTTCCATTTCCATAATGTTATATTACTTTATTACACCCGAGAGATGTGAGTATCTAAACACTATTTGTGAGGTGCTTGTGTATGACCTCCGTGCTTGTCTATTGGTCTTTAGTGGAACGATTATTTGTTGTAATTACTTTTATATTAGTGTTAAATGACCCCTAACTTGTCTTTTGAGTAGAATAAAAGCTCATTTGCTTGAGGACAAGCAAATCTCAAGTGTAAGGGTATATGATGAGGCGAAAAATGATCCGTTTTTAGGGGGTCATTTAAGCCCGAATCCGACTTTATTTGATCAAATATTGTCCTAAATCGTTCCTTTTGTGATTTTAGGTGTTTGGAGAGTGAATTCTGGAAAAGAAGCCATTTTGGACGTTTTTGGAGCATAAAAGTGAAGAAAACGGCAAAGTATCAATTTTCCATGCTGAAGACACTAGGTGACGGCGTCAAGAGTTACACCCTGACGGCGTCAGATAGCAAGAATAAAATACCGTAGGTGGTGACGGCGTCAAAAGTCATCCTGACGGCGTCAAAGTACAAAGAATAAAATACCGTGGTTGGTCACGGCGTCACATAGGCCGTCATAAGTAGATCAAGGCCGTCCGAGGAAGTATTTGGCGGCGAGGTGACGGCGTCACATGGTTGTCTTGACGCCGTCAGCCCAGTTTTCCTATATATAGTTTTCTAGTTTTTTCATAAAAGGGGAGAAGTTTTGGTGAAACCCTAAAGACGAATTTGGTGTAACTTTTACAGGTTTTTCAAGGGTTCCAAACCCTTGAGACCTTGCATTGTAATTGAGATAAGTGTTCTTCTAATTCAATCAATATGTCTATGTGTTGGTTGTTTATATCTTATTCTTGTCTCAATTCCATTATGCTAGGCTAGATCTCTTTTGTGTTTGCTTAGATCTAATGAAACCTAGATGTTGATTATGTGTTGATTACTTGTCTATTCTTGTCTTGGATGAATGATTTTATATGTTAGGCTTAAGAAAACTGGCAGATCTCCAAATGGTAACATGCTTGAACGTCTTAAGAAACATGAACCGAGACGTACTAGGTCTTTATTGGTTGTATTTAATGCATGAGCCACTGTTTACAATCCCTATAGTTGTGCTGGGTCATGGTGTAGGAGGAGATAAGAGCTCATAGAGTTGGGGAGTTATGTATGCCACCCCACGAATGGTATTAAGGAATACAATCCGTCATCCATACAAGTATAACAAGTAATTAACGTGTAAAAGATATCTAGGGAGTAGTGAAGTCTAAGTAAACACAATTTCTCCAATTACTGCTCACAACCTTAGTATAATTAGTTTATTTTCATTTTTATTATTTTATTTTGATTGCATCTTAGTTTTGGGTTAGTTGAATAGCAACTAATTCCGCCCACTCCTTCAAAACCCGAGATTTTATTTGCTTTCTAAAAAACATAAAAATACAAAAATAATCATCCCTCACCTTTAGAACTAGTAAATTAGGCTTTCTAATCCTAGCGATACTATTCCTAAGCTGAACGATCAATCCCCCGGTACTTGTCACTATACTATACTACAACGATCAGGTACACTGCCTGGTGGGGGTTGTAAGCTTCTCGAGATCCCTCGAGAGGTAAAGCCTGTTGCGATTCCCACGCATCAACTCTGAGCAGTTTGACTTGGTTGACCATTCACCTGGTCAATTAGGTTGACCGTTTGGAGCCAATCAAATTTTGGCGCCGCTGCCGGGGAGGTCGTGCGCGTTATTCTAAACGGTTTTACAGATTAGTGAATCTGGATATACACTCATTGTATATTTACCATCCTTTGTTCATATTTTCTTATTATAAAAACAAAACAGTTCCCGAAAACATTTTAAAATCAGTTTTCAACGAAAAAAAAAAAAAAAAAAAAAAAAAAAAAAAAAAAAAAAGAAACCAAATAGATTTTCTTTCTTATTTGTATATAAAATGTTTATCCAAAAATCCAAAAATATTCACTTTTACCCTCTCACATCTTTGATTCTTCATCCCTACCCCTCTGTAAACCTTTGATTCTCTATATGTCGTATCCACACCATTTTGGTTGCCAATGGTGTGGTGGCCCTCATAACGGTGGAAATTGCCCCGGTTGTGGCGTGGTAGAGTCAGGAAATGGGTCTGTCTATACCCAGGATCCCTATTCTTACCATGACACAACTGATTTATTCCACCAGCCACCAAACCATGAGATACTAACATATTCGCGTGAATATTGTGGAGGTCCTCATCAAGGACTTGAGTGTCAATCCGGAAACACGTTTGTCTACAAACAGTTTTCTGGTAACACTCGGAATTTTGAAAATGACCAATATCCATACGATTTACCAAACCAGACTCAACAGTTTAACTGTTGTGAGTACTGTGGTGGTTCACACTACTGTTCTGATTGTCAATCAGGAAACACGCTTGTCTATGAGCAGGTTCCTGATAACAATTATGACTACAGCACATATGACTCACAACCACATCAGTTTACTGTTGTGATTACTGTGGAGGTCCACACTTCAGCTCAGATTGTCAAACATGAAATCCAATTCCCTGTAACAATCTTGACACATCATATTATGACCAACCTCCACAGTCCCAATTAAGTCAGACACTTCTTCCAGAAATGTAAAATATGATGAAAATTGTTGATGAACTTAAGGATTTAGCTAAAGATTTTGCTCAAAAATATACACATGAGAAATCCATGGAAGAATTGCTGGTTGAAGAGCAGGCTGCTAAAATAAATTCCCAAGATGCCTATGAAAAATCTATTAGGGAATCCATTGCAAAAGAAAAAGCAGCCAAATCTAGCTCTTTGTTCCGTTTTATTCCTGATGACAGTGATGATGAAGATACACTTGATATTCTTCAATTTTACAAAGCTTCATCAAGTTCATCAGTGGATATCCCAGCAGTTGAAATTTCATCTCAAACAACTGCTATCACACCCGAGGTTCCTACTCACTCTCTGAGCATGGGGGACGAGCATCTTGACACTGTTCCTATAAAGGAATCGGACGAATTCATAAAGTCTAGTGTTGAGAACCTTGTCCCAATCCCAGGAGAGTCACAGAGAACTTTGGATCATATGTGTGATTTACTTTCCCCTCTTGAGTGTTCGAACGATCATTTTGAGACTTTCTCAGATTTTAATGATGATTGTACATCTCATGGAGACATTGAGTATATTGAGGCATCACTCCCACAGTCTGATGCTGATCCTCTTCTTGAGGAGTTCGCCGATGAACTTATTCACATCAATCCTCCTTCAACGGGAAGTGATGATGGTCTCCTCGATTTCAAAGCCGATCTGGGAGAAATTGAAAGTCTCCTATATCATGATCCATCACTCAGTTCTGATCCTAACAGTCCAATAGAGAATATTGATCACCTTGTTCCCGAAACATTTAATACGACTTTCACCAACCCTCTATTTGAATTCGAATCTGAATTCACTGTGATTTCTAACAATCCAATCTTTGATAAGGAGAGTGATGAGTCCATAATTGAACAAGAGTTCACAGATTCACATCTTGTGAATAATTCTCTTCATGAGGAGTTCTCCGGTGAACTCACTCATCATATCATGACTCCTCCGGAGTTTGATAGCCCGGGGGGATATGCACTCAATCATGAGGATTTGCAAATTCCCACCCACCCTCCCGGGATATTTTTGAGCTTAACCCTTGAAATCCAAATTCAGGCTACGGAGCCTGATCTCGAGGAAGAAAATCTTATCATGATTTTCATCATGGTTTTCTTCCTTTTCTTTACCTATAAGGTGACTTCTTCTCTTCTTCACTCCTTCGGGAATGAAGATACCATCTTTGATCCCGGCATTTTCATTTACCATTATCTTGAGCCGGGATTATATCTCATCGGAGTGGAACTTTCACGTGCTTCAAATGTTTGTCCAAACATCTTGAATGAAAGTCCGATGGAGATTGTTTCTTCCACATCATGCTTCCCCAAGAACCAATGAATTCGGGGTCGAGTCAAGCTAGCGACTCGGTAAACAAAAATAGTAGCATGCTTATAGGGTTTTCACCCTAAGTGTGGGGGAATTACCCCTGCTGTGGTTACCAATAAAGTGAAAAAAAATAGTGTTTTCACATTTAGCTTGTAATGTTGTCTTTTTACATTCTAAGAGTCGGCATAATAGCCGGGACTTTGAATATTGAGGACAATATTCATTCTAAGTGTGGGGGGGTATTTCGCTATTCTAGCGAATTTTATCACATTTTACTATCTAGTACCCCCGTTTTTGGCAACAATTTTAAAAAATTTTCACTAAAGTTTCAAAATTTTTTGTGGTTACCAGTCCGCCATGTCTAAACGACAAAAGGATTGGCTAATCCAGGAGCAAACGGCTCTTGGTAAAGATATATCAAATCCGTTTACGGCTTGCAATTTGCCCAAAATTGTATGGTATCTCAACTCGCCATATCCTAAAAAGTGAATGAGTTGGCTAGCCCCAAGATTATGGCTTCTGGTAAAGGCAGTGGAAAAACCATAATTGGTAATCAGCTCACCAAGATGTTGACTATTCCATCAAGAGTTGGCTAGTCCAGAAGCAAACGAATTTTGGTAAAGACAAATCAAATCCGTTGACAGCTGGTGGTTTGCTCAAAATCACATGGTTATCAAGTGGACCATAGTTCTTACTTGAACTGATACATTTGGCTACTCCAGAAGTAATGGCTTTTGGTAAAGAGTTTCAAATCCATTAAGTTTTTCTCAAAAGATTGCTAGGGACTAGCAATAGTTTAGTGTGGGGGATTGATGAGTGTGTAAATACTCATCATTTTTATCGTATCTGAACTGCCAAAACATCCAAAAACACTCAGAAATGCATCAAAATACAGAAATTATCTCAAAAGTGTGTTTCATATGTTTTAGATGCAAAATGTTTAAAAACAAATGAAAAACGAACAAAGTTTGCATAATTGGCAGTTTCAGTCTCTCAAGTTTCAAAAATTGACAAAACTAGTCCCTAAAGGTTTAAAATGAAAGTAAGTCAACCCAAGGTTTTTAAAAGTAAAAAATTATCAAAAACGATCCTTGGGTGAAAAGTTTGACAAAATTACACATTTGGCTTCTCAACTTTGGCAAATTGGCAAATTTAGTCCTTCAAGTTTCAAAAGTGTTAGTTTTGGTCCCTGGGAAATAATTTTTAGATAAAAAGCCAATTTTGGACCTTGGGAAGTCACAAACAGTCCTTGGGTAAAAAGTTTTGGAAATTACAATTTTGGTCCCTTTACTTTCCAAATTGGCAGAAAATACCCTTGGAATTTTTAAATTTTGGAAAATATCATATTGGTCCTTGTGGTATTATAATATGGCAGGTTTGGTCCTTGTAATACTTTGGCAGTTTTGGCAAAATACACCCCTCATAAATCAGCTTCTTACATGATTGGTCCCTGGGCTTATACTTTCTACTTAACCACATGGACCATATATCCCTTCATAAAACTAACCCACCTTATAACTCCCACCTTAGTCCAAACACAAATTCAACACCAACCCTGATCCACCACTCCATCAGCCCACACCAACTCCAGGCCCATCTCTTCCACACCTTTTTAATAATAACCAGGGGTTTGACCCCCTTTGACCACCTCCTCCAACATCACCCCGTGACCCCCCTGCAATACCACTGCCAAACCAACACCATCATTCACTCTACTCCCACACTCCACCCCTATACACTAACTTTCCTCCACTAAATACAAAACCCACCCCTGCCAAGTTTTTAGACCCAAGTGGGCAAATCCACTTTCCCGCCAAAACTTAATGGAGGGCCAGGATCAAGTCCACTCATCCAAAGGTCCAGAATAGAAGTGGGAAACTCCCAAAGGACCTTTTGGAAGTATAAAAATGAAGAAGGAGGCCAGAAAAGGGAGTAGTCAGTAGTAGTAGTTAGGTAGTAGTTTTAGTTTTAGTTTTCTTTAATTTCGAAATAGTTTAAACTCACTTGTTAGTTGTAATTGTAGCTTGTAATCTATTCTTCTAGTGTATTAAAGGCTTTGTGTTATTTAAATTTCAGATGCTTACTTCATATAATTCAGTTTTTAGTAATCTCAAGTCAAAATTCCATTTTTATTTAAAGTTGTTACAAATTGATGTTCTTTGTGTGATTGTGTTTAAACAAGTTTATCTCAATGTATTTCAACCTGTAGAGTCAGTAGCTTAAGCTTAATCTCGGATTTACTTTGAAAATCTAAATTTCATATAAATTAAGGGATGTTTAGTTCAGTGAGTCTTATTGAGCCATGGTGAGTTTCCTGAGTTGTTTTTGCTTGGTCCATGTCATTTGAGGTAAATATGGCTTAAGCAAACTTTCAAATATTTATGTTCTTCATTAAAAAGTCAATATGTTCTTTTCTTAGCTAACTGTCAATGATTTGGGTCTCATATGCATGCAAATTCGCTCATTAGTATTTAGGATAGCTTAAGTTGCTTTCATTTTAGTCTATTACATCACTTTAAGTAATCTAGGATAGGTAGAATCTCACATAAGTCAAACTAGGATCAAATTTCAAAAAGTCAAATTTGACTCTTATGCAGAAAATCCAAAACTTCCATGAATTTTCCTGAATTTTGTACTTAGATTTAGGGCATGAGGCTTGTCTAGTATTAGTCCCCTAGCTTAACTTTAGGAATCCACTATCAGCTTATTTTTAGGATTTTTTTTGGTAGCTTTTACAAGTGCTTAAAATGGGTTGTTTGGCCATCAATCCCCTGTAGCCCAGGTTTGGACAAAATTCAATTGAGCATGAGATGCTCAATTCTGAGTGAACTTATGTGATATTTGTCATTTTGAGTAGCCCCCTAGGTAGAATTTAGGTTTATGCCTTCAGTTTAGCTTATATTGCTTATTCTAGTGCTTGTTTGATGCTTAGTTTTTTGCTTATTCTTTGTATGCTGCTGCTGCTGGTGTTATCTCAACATGTACTGAGCTTGTTGATTTGATCTTATTTCTGTTCTTGATAATCCTCTTGTTGCTTTTGTTGTTGTTTAGTAGTCTGCATAATCTGTTGTGAGCTTTAAGCTTATTTGCTTAGTAAGCTTATTTGTGTTCTTGTCGATGACTGCTTGTGTTGCATAATCTGTTGTTGTTCTTGTTTGTTGATTTTGCTGTTATTGTTTTGCTGTTGTTGTTGTTGTTTTGCTCACTGCTTGATTGAGCTCATTTGATTTGGGGGCTAGCCATTGGCAGTCATAAGAGAAAAAGAAAACAAAGTTTTGAAAACAAAATCCAATTTGAATCTTGCAACTAATTGGAAATCTGAATCTGGATTGGGAATTGTTTAGGTTTGTTTTTGAAAAAAAATTGTTTGTTAAAATCATCATTGTGTTTGTGTGTTACTGGACTGAGAAAGAAAACAGGAAAGAAAAAGAAAAAAAATATTTGTCACAAAAAGATAAGGCTAGGGGTCGAACCCCAGACCTCCCTCCTGCACCAACACACAACACACCACACATAACCAACTGCCCTAGGGTCTTTTTTCGTTAATACCTTGCACCCAATTCCTTTTAACCCTCAATTTCCCATTTTGTTATAATAAGCTGTTTCAGCTTATTCAACTGCTTATCCGTACTATTCCCCCTCCTCTTATTTTTCCTAGTTTCCTGCTCCTACATAGCACTTATCATAATTTTTCCAGATTTTATATTGCTTATTTACTATTTATAATAATTAGTTTTAGTTTTATTAGTTTTAATTAAAAAAAGTCAAAAATAAATATTTGTACTGCTTATTTATAAGTGTTTAGGAGTTTTAATATTTTTTCTAAGTTACTGGTAGAATAAGTAATTTATAGAATAAGGTTTACAATTTCTACTTTTCATTTAGTATTTATTATATTTAAATTAGTTTAAATAGTTTAAATAAGTTTAAATAGTTTGTAATTAATAAAAATCAAAATAAAAAGTCTAAAAAAATATTTTCTTTTTTCTATAAATTATCTTTTATCATTAGGTTCGTAGAAATATAATTTTCATGTCCGTAGGGTTATCGTAGCATAAATTTCACTTTTTTATTTAGCGCACTCGCGTTTTATTTAAATAAATTTTACGTTTTTAAATTTAGGTTACGTTAGTAAAAGTAGTTTGTAAAATAAATAAAAACCAAAAATAAAAAAAGTGATAGCTTCTATTTAAGCCATTTTGGCTTATTTTTCTGCTTATTTATAAGCAAACTCTGATTTTAAATTTTTAGATTACGTTTTAGGTTAACTAGGTTTCACGTTATTGTTAATATAGTTTGTTTAAATCGTTCTCATTCGTATTTCCTTAGTGTAATCATTCAAAACCCTAATATACCCTTTCCTGTCCAAATTCACCCGATCACAAACCCGTTTTGATTACCATCACACCTCGTCGGGACATAACGACCCGGGGAAAACCCTGTACTTCCACGGAGATTGACTCTTAGCAGTTTGACTTGGTTGACCATTCACCTGGTCAATTAGGTTGACCGTTTGGAGCCAATCAACAGGTTGTTCCAGGTCCACGGACACGTTCGGTTCAATCTGCGCTCCTATTTCGTTCCAGATTGTAAGTGCACTGCAATTCATATTTGATTCAATAGTGTTTCACTGGTTCTGACAAAAATAAGTAGTGAAAGCAGAAAAAAAATTCTCTATGTATACCTCAGTCTAGCTTTTAACGGGTTCCAGCTTTTGATAGTGGTGAGATTTCCCCAGGTGGATTCATTATTGTTCACTCGGCACATGTTTGGACATTGCACCCTGTAAATTACAAAGATAATATATTCTTATCCCGAAAGAAGACGTGAAGTAAAATCTATTAATGCAATCTATAAGTGAAAGAGTTGGAAAGTATACACATACCACGTTTATACGAAACACAACAACCATGTATTCCTTTATAGCAGCACGCGCCCTGATCCTGCATCAAAACTTTTTCAAATTAGGCTATCATTTTAGCCACTTTTTTATTTTGTGTTATTTTTTTTTTAAATTCTGAATTAGACATAAGTTATAAAGCAGTTGCATAAGACGGGAAAAATTAATCTTATGAACTTTAAAATCGGTGGCGTACCTGTATCAGGGAATTAGTTATCGTACCTCACTATGTGCAGCACCAACATGGGTAACGGCTTTCCTAACACGTTACTAACCTGAAGGACAAACGCAATTAAAGGATACCTGGGTCGCTAACAAACATCAGCACCTAAACAGCGCTCTGTACTGTTCTGGGGCTATGGATCAGGGCCAATTCTGAAGCAACGTATCCGCGTTAAGAACATCACACCCAACATCCTTGAACATGGATACGTTGCTTGAGATTTGGCAGAACTGTGGTTGATTCCTTCAGATGGTAGCCAACTCACACAATGTGCATGAGCATTGCGTTAACCTGTGCATAGTTACAAATTTCCATTATTCCATGCACATAACCAAAGAAGGCGACCGACTGTTCAAAATTTTCTTTTCTATTCGTCCAAAGTTGATAAATTCAGTAAATAGAATGAAATACCATACGTTTGTTTGGAAATATACATACGAACTAACTGATTGATACACGTACCGGTAAGGAATGTATGAATGCATCCACCACTGATTCTTTCTTCCACTTGACGAACAACAAAAAATGTAGCCACACCTGAAACGAAAACATTAGCCAAACTTTATAAGAACGTGTGATACTAAATCAATGTTAATTAGATTAGTGTAGCTTCGAAAACTTACCGAGTAATCTTTGAGTTTCACTTCTCAAAATCCACATATTAAAGTGCACAGACTCAGAAACTTCATTTACCTGAAATGTGGCAAGCCATTGTATTATAGCCTTAAGTTCAGGGTCTCTACCGGATGCACCACAACCCCAATTTCCAGTAACAATTCCTAATTCATCTTCAAGCTTCCTGTTTCAAGGATATCGAGCTTAAACAAATACCAAAGATATTTTCGTCGGTTGGCATTTTCTCGGATAACCAAGTAATACAAACCCAATCAAATCCACCTTCATAGGACGCCTACAAAACCAAACTGAGACATATCAAAGTATAATTTCTAACTTGGAAGCTGGAACATCAGATAAAGCAAGTTACGCTTTAAAAAAATATTCCTTTTCTTAATCATGTTTAATTTGAATAAATCCTTAACATAAATATTTATACCGGGCAAACCCAACCCAAACTAAACCGTTTTAACTTGCACCCAAACGAACGAAACCCCCAAACCAACAAAACCCCCAAATCAACGAACCCTAATTTGAAAATTTTTTAAAGCAAGACCCTAAATAAATCATGAATTAACGAAAAAATAAAGCACAATAAAGCATATCCTAGCCGATTAAACCCCCAAATCAACAAAACCCCAAATCAATGAAACCCTAATTTGAAAAATAAAATAAAAGGAAGACCCTAAATAAAGCATCTACTAACGAAAATAAAGCATAAAAACCTTACATATGAGCAGCATATCCTAGCCGATTAAAGCAGCTGTGTTTTGACTTTTGAGATTGTTCAGTGTTGTTCTAGCTTCTTCTTGCAATAATAATGACCTTGGGTTAGCCCAAGAATTTTTGTGCGCATAAACCAGAGCATCATTATCCTTTCCGACATCAGAAACCCCCAAAATTAAAAACCCCCAAATTGCAACCCTAACTACATATTTAAGGCTATCACTATTACCGTGGTTTGAGAGGAGTGGATGTGGATTATGGGTTAAGAAACCCTAGGATGCGCCTTTTGATTATAATTATAATCGATCTATAAGTGGACTTGGCAAAACCGGAAGAAAAATGGACCAAAGTTACCAGGCCAAAGGAGCCCAGCACCTGGATCATTTTTTGGCGGGAAACATGCTACAGTGTAGCTACAGGATTATACGGTGTCGTTTTCATCCAGTTTTAAATAAACTGATAATATAATCAAACAATGAGGGACATGACTAACATAGACTGTAGTGTATGCAATATAAGACTAATATGAGACGTGAATAATGAGCGAGTATCGGGATAGGAAGGTTAGTCATCCGTTTTACCTGAGTTATATTTTTACCATCCTCTTTAAGGATCTTTTATAGACAACTTAAAATGATCAGGTTAAAATTAGGCACCAAATACATAGAAATCATATATATGCTTGACTTGATATATTAATATGCCTAAAATACTTATAACTATAGTGATATTTTGTGACTAGTGAGGACTTAGGTGATCTTTATATTGCAAACTGATCCAAGATACTTCAAGCTTAACTCAAACAAAGCCAATGCAAGAAGATTTTGTCTCCAACCAAGTCTTGCTATAGTGCGATTATGAACACAATTGCAAGAGTCAATCCCACATAGGTTAAAGAAAGAAAATCTTGCTAGCTAATATACCATTGTATATACCGATCATTTACTGATGGATGAGTATTATGTTTTCAGACCATTTATGTTATCACCTAAGATTAGGTAATGTTCATATATGATATGAAAATTTATACGGTTCTTAACTTTTACTCTTTGTGTACTTTGACTGTAAATTACTTTAACAGAAACTCCAGCTTTTCTCTTCACATATACTGTAAGTAAATAAGTGTGCCTAAGAATTGATTAGAGACCCTTATATTTTGAATCATAATATCAGAGAATTTAGTAATTCTTCAAGTTGAAGTGTATATGAAAACAATTTGACGTGATGAGATTGCTCGTTGTATAAACATGAATGGGGATTCAAAGCTTCTTAGAATACGAAAGATGGGTTTCAATCCAATAGGTTTCTCTAAGTTCTTTGTTTTTTTACAAAAATTTCATACTATCTACTTAAAGTCTCATTGATGCGAACGTATTTATATAATGCAACAAAAAACATAACAAATCAATGTATAGAGATTTTGAATAAAACAATCATTATTCTTGCTACTCGTTAGGTGTTACATTTTCGATCTTGTATACACATGTACTGGAATAATTCATCAACAAATAGGCAAGATATGTAGTAACATGATATATAATAGAAATATAGAACCAACTCGATCTTGTAATGATGTGAGTGAACCAATTTCAGTTGTATAAAACCAGTGACAATGCCAGATAAGTCAACCAGCATGTTACAACTTGACTCACCCACTTTTTTGTTTACTTTACGAACACTTGAGCAGGTTGATCAATTCGAAAGAAGCTAAACAGAAAAAGGAGTCATCGTAAAAGTTGATCCAACCCACTTCTTTGTTTACTTTCAAAAGTCAAAACATTTCATAACATGGTCTCCTCGTATTGGTTTGAACATGACCCAATGGACGAAAGAAACCTAAGTGAATGGGATAAAGATCTGTATGATAATGGGCTAATGGTTTTTGGCCATTTTGGGCCCAGTTAATATGCACTCAAACATGTATCATTTTTTTTTTTTTGAGAAAAAACATAGAAATAAAATTTTTTAAAATCTCATACAAAGCACAAAAATACAACAGGCCACCCAGAATAACTAATTAAAACCAGACACTAAACAGCAGCAATCAACTCATTCTTTTACACATACAAGAGGACGTGCAACATTATCCACACCAGAAACTTTTGACCCAAAAACTCATTGCATATTTGCAATTCCTATTCTTCCCGATTATGTACTCAGGAATCCACAAATGTATCAGTTATTTAAGTTGCTTTGACAGCTAAACGGGCTATGATGACCATACAAATGGTACACATATAAGATTAGTAAAGCTAAACAAACCATTTATTTTTTTTTATAATCCCACGTAGGTAAAAGAAAAAAAAAAAACCTTTGCTAGCTTATATACCATTGTTTATATCAAATATTTGTCAAATGCTAAGTATATGTTTTCAAAAATCCTGTTCTCTCCCAATAGGAGATATTGATATTAGATTTGAAAATTTATATGATTCATAACTTTTATACTCCGTAGTAATTTTTGTTTATTTTGACTTTGGAACTTTTTCTATTTTATTTTTACAAATACTAAGAGTCTAGTTCAAAGTTATTTTTTTGGCGATAATCCCGTATTCAACTAAGAACTAAGATAAAGTAATATCATCCGGAAATGCAAAAAGAGAGAAGAGGAGGCATGTAGTGGCACCATGCATAGCTGATAATGGCGTTGGTAAATCAAATTAGTAAACAAAGATATTTCAATTCTAATTCATCATTGAGTGAGATATTAGGAGTTTATTTATTTATTTATTTTTGTAGATGGTTAAATGAAAAAGTCACACAGTGGAAAGGATTTGCATGCACTAGCTAACCTTGTCATAATAATATTCTCATATGGCATGAAACAAAACGAAACATCATTTTACAGGCCACTTTGTGAATCATTCGGTGATTCGGTCCATTATGAATTGGTACTGATGCAGTCATGATGTGGTTACCTGGGTTATCTTTGCGCCACCCACAAAGGTAAAACGCGTTATTATTTGACCAATCGTGAGACAGTCCACTACCCATAGACAGAGTACGTAAGATCTCTTGCAAATGGATTTTTAACGGTTAGCATGCGTTGATGCACACAAATAAGTATACTAGTAGTAAAAACACAATATATAAATACGAGGCCACCCAATAATAACACCAGGCAACCCAAAATCACAAAAACTACATATGAAACAACGAAAATAAACATCGCCTCCTCTTTTTTACTCATACGCAACATAAACCACACTTGCCGCTTCTGAACGAAAAGCAATTGCATTCCTATTATATTCCTCCCGGTTATGTACCCAGGAATCCTCAAAGATATCATTTATTTGAGTAGCTTTGAAAGACAATCGGTCAATGTTGGATCAGTAGATGTGAACGAGTCAACAATAAGTTTAGGTATCTTAGCATATATTCTGTGAAAACCATTCCAAAACATTTAATCCCGCTTAGGTTGAATAAAGAAAATGTCATCAGCCTACATATATAGGATTCTGTCTATGAAGTATCTGTTAGTAGATTACTATTATGTTTCGAACTCTATGATAAGATGCTTTCAATAAATAAACAAAAACAGCAGCTAGTGATAAGTTTGAAAATTAATATAACTCTTAACTCTTTTTCCTGTTATTTTGACTGTCGACCGTTAATATTAAAACAAAAAAACTTCAATCTTTCTTTACAAATAATATTGCTAGTTTGGTTCTTTAAAGATGTCAAAGATTGCTTGTATACATGTTCCTTCACACCCATATGTAACATATTCAAAATTTATTCTTTCAGATGAAACTAACTCTCGAAAGGCTGATCGTCCACGAGCCAAAATATACTAGCGTCTAAATTCATATACTCGTTGAAAGTATGTATATTTAACTTCTGACGAAAACTCTATATTTTAACTAAAATTATAAGTATATAAAAATGTCATCTTGAAATGCAAAAACAAGAACACCCCTGATTATATAATCTTCAAATGAAGTCATTCACCATTTAATAAAGTCATCACTTACACAAATTATTCGTGTTAAAATATATTAGGTTGATCAGAACATGTTTATGTAAGCATGTATAATTAAGGTCAAGTAACATGGGGAACAGGACGGATATGGCACCGACAAGTTCTGATCAACCTAATATATTTTAACACGAGATGGTAGCGTATGAGATATACAACTAATACGAGACGTCATTTTAAATAGTGAATATCGGGAAACTCATATATACAACTTGAACGTTTAGATTAATCGATCTAGGAGTACATACAGTGAAACTTAACCCTATATATACTTGATTTTATATTCCTATAATAGTAAAAAATGTAGCGATGTTTTGTGAGTGTGATCTTTGTTTTGCTAATTGATCCAAATTACTTCTAGCAAAACTGAAACATAGTGACGGTGATCTTTGTGTTACATCTTTATATTCTAACATGCGTTTTGTTTGAATTATTGTTTGCATTGGCCTACTTATAAACCGCATTCGAAAATTGTGGATTAACTGGTAATTAACTGCGTAAATATGGCACCGACAAGTTCTTACGACCACAAAGAACATTGAGATATTGGTTTTGAAGTGACTAATGATAAGAATAAAACCCTTCACTTGTTTTTCTGAACTTTTCAATCTTCAACTACATATCTTCCGGGTCATATACGTACCTACGAAAAAATCAGACAACATGATTAATTTTTTTCTCAAAGTTATATCATAAAGATAATTAAAATATCTAATAGTTCTTATAATGCATGCAGATTCTGTTGGTCTGCTTATAAATGACTAAAACATATATAATTTAGAGTTTAGAAACTAATAAAAGCCACATCTTTCTCAAAGTAATATTCATTACCCACTAACCAAATACTTATAAAAGCACTAATTTCGAACCAGAGATGTCGTCTTTTATACAGATTAAAACCAAGACCCCATTATTTAATGTTCAAAAGTAAATATATATAGTAAGTAGGGAAGATATTTAGTGAGAAGAATTATTAAAATGAGAAGAATGTGATAGGAAAAATAATGGGAAGATGCATCATATCTATTTTTACATATGCATAAAAAAATATGTGATTGTGCAATGGTTCTTTCTCATAATTCTCATTTTAATTATAAATTTTCATTTGATCTCAAGTCTATGTATAAGAGAAAAAGGAGAAAGGGAAAGAAAAATAATAATAATAATAATAACTATTTGACAAAACTTAGTGTGATTTATTAAATCACCTAATTGATTCATTGAATTCTCACATAAGTTGAAATGTAAACTAAACAGAGTTCAACACAAGAAATGGAAACATCAAATTTTTATTTTTAGGTTTTCCTGTTTTCCTTAACAATTATTATTTCCTAACATTAGGTAAGCAAGAATATATATTTTTGTCATTTAATATGTGATATTATCACTTGATTAAGATGGCATCAAGGACCACATCACATATTCATACTTTCACGAACTGATATATACACACCATGGAAATATATTGATTATTTTGAATTCTCTATTTTCTAAATAGTTGAGACTTTTCTATCGCGTTTTATCTAGTATCTAGTCGTCAACTATATATCAAAGAATTAGCCAGTTATAAGATCCTGTGTGTGTGTGTGTATCTTTTCGAGCGTGAAAGTCTGATAAAATGTCACCTAAAAATAATTCTCAAGTTCAGAAGCATGTGAATATGACATAAAATTGGCAGCCCAATATGATGAATTTCAGGCCCAACTTCACCTAACAATAAAAGTCTCAGTTCGACATTTGTATGAGTTAGTCAGCTGAGTTATTTGTTACTTGCTAAATGATTCATATGAGTTCACTTTTATATATCTATGAATTCTTATTCATTTTTGGACGCTGTAACTAGATATAGACATAACCAACCAATTATTCGGAAAGTTAGAACATAGAAAAGTTTAATTTTATAGATACTAAGTGTCAGCTGAGGTTGTACTATCGTCATTATGCTTGGAAAAAGGTCAATAAGTCCGAAATCTATTGGTGTGACTAAAACCGAAAACCCGAAACCAGAAAATCGAAACCAAACAAAAAACTAATGGTTCTGTTTTTGTATTTTAGAAAAATCGAAGTTTTTAGTTTTACCATTAATTAAGAATAGATTAATGAAAGTAATTATTGGTGTGAGCTTCTGACAGGAGCTTAAGTTAGTGTTGTGAACCCATGGTGACATATACTATGTCACTTTATGACAACAATATGTCTAGAAACAAGAAATATAGTGACAAAGGGTTATAGGTTAACCTTCGGTTTTCCTTCGATTTTCCTTTCATCTCTGGCGACCAAAGACGATTCTAAAAAGATATCCCTTTGAGATCAGTCCTCTTACTTTTCTTTGATTTCTAGTGGATTCATAACCCTGTTATGGTGCATTAACAATCACTTTGTGATTGTTGTCTGCACATAACGAGCATTTATTAATGTATCTTGGTTTCGTTGAATCTAGGGTTTTAATTGGTTAGGGTTTATTTTTATTGATCTCTAATCGCTGGTGTCTTAGGGTTTCGTTTTGGACATTCATTGCTCTCATTAATTAGGTTTTGATTATTATTGTCGACTTGGTGTTTTGTTCTGCATCTGCTTACCTGTTTCTGTGATTGATTCTTACAAACCCTAATTTTTAGGTTTGTTTTCTTGGCTGCTGGTGCAACGGTTGGACTCATATTGCTATATTATGTTATTTGGTTCCTGGATTGTGTTACGTGTTGGTTGTGTATACTGTTGGTTCTTGGCACTTGGTTTTTGTTTTTGTAACGAGGATTTACATGGTTTAATGAAGTGGTTTCTTGGACTCGTGACGGAGAGAGGGTGGAAGAAAAAAGGACAAGACGAATGAGGCTAACGCTTCAAATTCTGGTGCTAAATCGACTAATTCAAATGGAAGAAAAGATATTGGATTAGGATCGTTCCCTAGCTTATCAATGGCTTTTGGCAGTCCTTCTCCTACTTCGTTAGCTGCAAAGGTTTTTGATTTAGAGAGTCAAATGCTTGAAGGAAAGCTCGTGTTAGTGGGAGATGAAGGAAAACCATTTAAACCTTCTAACGAAGCTTCGAACAATGTATTTACAGATGTGGTGAGGGAGGAAATCATCAAGGCTAATATTGTTGGTGGTACTTTGAATAATGCTAACAAAGTAACGTAAGTGGATGATTATGTGCAAAAAAAAACTAATGGTAATACTTTGAGTTTATGTGCTTAATGTTGACAGAAACAAAAACTCAAGCTAACTTTCATGTTCTTACGACGCCTGCTTTTAGTGAATGCGAAGCTATGATACCTAAATCATCTGTGGATGATGTAAGTGGCAGATTGGCTAATTCATTATACGGGTATTTCATCGGTAAAAGTGTGGTGCTCCCAGTTGTGCAAAATTATGTTTTTAACGCTTGTAGAAAATAGGCATACAAATTATTATGATGAACGCCATTGTTTTGTTCTTTTTCAAATTTGGTTCCAAAAACGGGGTTGATGATGTACCTGAGAATGGTCCTTGGATGATTCCCATACTGATATTTCTTAATAAATGAAGTACTTCTAATAGTTTAAAAAAAGAGGAGTTAACTCGTGTTTCGGTTTGGGTTAAACTTTATAATGTTCCAATGATGGCATACACTGCTGATGGACTTAGAGTTGTAGCATTTAAGATTGGCAAACCGTTAATGCTTGATTCATTTACTAGTACAATGTGCAACGAATCATGGGGACGAAATAGCTTGCCACGTATTTTGACTGAAGTAAGTGCTGAAACCTCTTTGAAAGACTCAATGGTTATTGATATCCTGAATTTGGATGATGAGGGATACATTTATGAAAAAATTACTATTGAAGACTCCTTTTGAGGTGCTAATTGCAGGATTTTTTTTATACAACTTGGAACATTGCCCTAAAATGGTTCCTACTAAGCCTATGAATCATGAGGAGGTGCAATCTGATCGTACGAAGATGAATCGAAGTACTACTGGAATCGGTGAAAGAAACTGGCGGGTGGCTTCAATATATTTCAGCCTAAAGTCGACTAAACATGTATAGAAACCAGTTTCTAAGAATAATGGTGCTAGTACAAGCGGTACGAAGAAGTATCCTGAAATTACTAGACAAGATGTAAGTAATTCAAACCCCTTTGTTGCACTTAGGTGAGTTGAAAATGATGACGTGTTAGGTGCAAATGGGAGTAATTCCATGGGGGCTGAAACTATTGTGGAGGAGGGGTATAAGGCTGCGAGTACATCTAATGATGATACACTTGTGAATGAGGTACAATTGGAAAATGAGTAGCCTACTTCTAATGTGGCTTGTTTGAATACAGGGAAGAACAAGGTAAGTGATGTGGTTGATGAAAATAGTGATAGTGAAGTGAAGGAGGTTTTTGGCGAAACAACATGTTTCATGGCATTCAAGAGCGGGGGTGAAACATGGAGGAAGAGCCTATACGAGCATTGTTAAGATGATTACGATGATAACGCATTGATGATGACAAGTGCGAAGATTTAATTGAAGAGAAACTAGCTTTCTGGACACTTATGATATAGGGCTTCGTGGTCAAAACTAGACGTTAGTAGTTTTATAGAGTAGTTTTTATAAGTTTGGTTTGTCATTCTTATGATAGGTTCGGTTTGAAGCACAATAGTGCGTTTGTTTTTCCGCATATGTGGCCGAAATGTGAAATTCACTTACATCTTATGTACTTAAAAATGTTTTTTAAGTTTAAACGAACTTCTAGATAACTTTATACGTTCTAATTGATTTTAAGACATTGAATCTCTTCAAAATAGGATGGCACATATGGCTTTTTGCGCTATATTGGTTTTTTATTTCAATAGGATGATAGCAACTAATTATGACGATGACAAATGACCAAGCTCTCATACTCATAGTCAAAATAAGGAAAGCTGATTACTATGTATACATGGCAAGCTTATTTCATATCAGCTCAAAATTTAGCAGCTCATTAGGGTACTGGCAATGGGAGCGGGGTGGCCAGCGGTTTGCCCCAAACCGCCGGGGAACACCGCCGCCACCCCAGCGGTTTGGTTCATCGGTGTGCTCCAGCGGTGATCTTCCCTGCTGCGGTTTGAAATCTTTTATCCGTTGGACCATTAAATGTTGTGAACGTTGGGGCTAAATTCCAAAAAAAATATACGTTGTTGTTGGAGCGTTTGAAAAAAAAAAAAAAAAAAAAAAAAAAAAAAAAAAAAAAAAAAAAAAATTCCTATAAATACTAGAATTGCAATCCGCTTTTCACACTATATTTCTACTGCATACTTAAAAAAAAAGTGTATTATGGATCAAAGAAAGTCAAGTTCAACAAGAGGTCGTGGTCATGCCATTCGTGGGCAACGTTTTCGTCCTCAAGTTGCAAGTCAACAACACCCTCAATCCGCCTACTATCCCCAACCTCCTCCACCGGTTCATCCACAATTCTTTCAAGAACAATATTATCCACGACCCCCACCACCGTTGAATCCAAGTCAATATAACGTAATGATGACAAATGAGTTCAACCCGTTTTCTGACTACCGTGAAGGTCCTTCACGTCGTGACCCTAGTGTTGAGCGTGAACTACCACTATATGATGATGACGATGAGGAGGTTGAGTTTGTTCCCGAAACGCAACCACAAACTCAAACCGGTATTAATTTCTATTTTTACGTTACAATTTTATATGTTGTATTTTTTACGTTATAATTATATATGTTGTATTTGTATACGTTAATATTTATTTACGTTATAATTATATATGTTGTAGATGAAGATGTTCAAGTTGTGAAAGGAAAAACTAAGGCGGATAAAGTGGCTTGGACGACGGCCCAAGAGGTTGCTTTGGCAAAAGCGTGGATATATGTGTCGACGTGTCCAAAAGTGGGGAATCAACAACGTAGAGAGAAATTTTGGGAGAGAATTACCGAACACTTCACTCAAAACGTGAAAGGTGTTACCCGAACTCATCATTCATTGAACACGAAGTGGACAACTATGAATGCCGCCATGGGTGTGTTTAACGGGCTATACATCCAACAAGTAATTTTTTAATACTTTTGTTAGTTTATATAATTGTGTTAATTTATATACTTTTGTTACTTTATATAATTGTGTTAATTTATATACTTGTAGAAGCGTATTCGGGAGAGTGGATGTGGCGATGTGGATGAGTTGAAAAATGCCTTGGCCGATTTTAATAAGAGAAATAAAGGCAAATCGTTTACTCGTATTGATGCATGGGAGGTTGTTAGGGGAGAACCGAAATGGTTGGAACAACCATGCTTTGTTCAAACATCTTCGGCATCTAATTCCGACAAACGAAGAAAGTCGTCGGAATCTACCTACTACGAGTCGGGAAGCAATGAGCATGTCGAAACTGTTATTCCCGATCTAAATGATGACACAACTCCCACAAGGAAAAGAAAGGGGAAAAAGATTGCTAGCGAGGCATCGACAAAGAATAGTGTTGTTGAACAATTCGAGGCCTACACGTCAAAAAAATCACAAATGTTGGAGGAGGAGATGGAAAAAAAACGTGCAAATGATGCATTGGCCGAAAAGTTGATGGCGGCACAACTCGATAGTGTTAAAGAAAAGCAATTGTTTCGGGCCTTGAAGTTCTTTAACGAACCGCATGATCACATAACCAATCAGGCTATGCGAGATTTCACTTTAAATAAAAAACGTGAGCTCGCGGAGAAATATGGATGGCCTATTGATTTTGAATAATTATGTTTTTTTTTCCAAGTATTGTGTAATTTTCTTTCCAAGTATTATGTATTTTTATTTTAATTATTAATGAAATATTATGTTTTTATTAAATTATTTATTTATGAAAATAAAAAATAAAAAAATAAAAAGTTTGAGGTTTGGGAGGTATGAAAATAGTGACCATTGCCACTAAAATAAGGGTGGGAGGTATGGAAAAAGTGTGAGTGAGGTGGAATGATATTATTGGTGGATTGGGAAGTATGAAAATTTTTTGTAGTGACCATTGCCACCACACTTAGTGAAAGCAACAACACCCTTAATTACCTGTTTTTTTTTTTTTTTTTGAACCATGACTTTCATTCAAAAAAAGGCAAAGTCATTCAAAAAAAACACCCTTAATTACCTGTTTAGTGCTAAAAAGAAATAGGCCACATTTAAATCTTGATTAGTATATTTAAATGGTCTACTCACTGAATGACGCATGGCACCATGCTACAGTTAATTAATTATTAATAATCTATGTACATGTTATCTTTATTTACTTATCAAGATATGCAATAATCATTGTTCATTTCATGCTTGTCATTTTCCCTTCGAATTACAGTCATACTTAGTGGCAAGATATATTAATGTCTGTGTTCGAAGTCAATTATATTAAATTTAGAAATTATAAATCACCCGGCTAGTAATAAAAGACAAAAGATACAGAAAAAAAAAACATAAAAATAAATAAAAATGAAATATATAAAATAAAAAATAAAAACTATCTTGTTTTGTCAATAAAGTAAGTAAAAAAAGAGTAGAAGAGATAAGGGGTAGCAATAACACTACCCTTTTTTGTATTTCCTCATACTTCACTAGCGTTTTGAACTACTAATTTTGAGTTAAAAACTACAAGTTTAACAAAATTATACAGATGTCGAAGATTAAAATTTAAACTAGAGGAAAGTGATAAAGACATACGGGTATTTTTATATCCTTTTACTTATCAAGTTAGTGGCACATATCAAGCATCTAAGGGCGGTGGCAATGGGAGCGGTTTGGCCCAAACCTTCGGGGAAACCGCCGCCACCCCATAGGTTTGCTTCGGAGGTTTGTCTAGCGGTGAAAATCACTTCCGCGGTTTGAACTAAATATGAACGTTAGCCATTTAATTCTAGTGAACGTTGGAGGTAAAAAACAAAAAAAGGTTGGGAGGTATGAAAAAATGACAATTGCCACTAAAAAAAGGTTGGTAGGTATGAAAAAAGTATGAGTGAGATGGAATGATATTATTTGTGGGTTGGAAGGTATGAGTTTTTTTTTAGTGACCATTGCCACCACCCTAACATTGTGTTAAAAGTGGGTTATTCTTTAAACTTTGTGTACATGTGATTAACATATATACCCTAAGATAGTTAATAAGAAGAACAACTGAATAGTATAAACTTTTACTAAAACAACTCCAAATCAATAACAAAATGGTTTTATTAGCTTCAAAAACAACAAAAGTTTAAAAAAAAAAAAAAAAAAAAAAAAAAAAAAAAAAAAAAAAACCCCTGCTGCTATTGTTTGAAACCAGTGGCGGCGATTAGGGTGTGCAAGTGGTGCAACCGCACCGGGCCTCCCTTTTTAGGGGCCCCCGATTTAGTATACTTCTATTAATATTTATAGTTTTATATATAAACGTTTTGAATTTTTAGTTCTTTGTTAAATATTATCAAAGTTAATCCGGGCCAAATACAAAAAATAAAATACAAACTTTGGGCCTTAAAAAAAAAGTGAAAGAATTGAATTAAATATGGGCCAAGTCCAACAATGTCCACATAAAAAAAATACTCTGTAGAAGACAAAATACTCTATTAAAAACATAAAAAAAACATACTCAAAAGCGTGTAATCCGTAGAAAAAAACAATTTGACGAGAATTCAGATTTCAGATAGTCAAGATGTTTTGCTTTCCGCAGAGGAGTCATTCAAGGTAAACTATTTCTTGTACATTGTTGACCAAGCAATTGCTTCACTTACAACAAGGTTCGAACAATACCAAGAATATGAGAACATCTTTGGTTTCTTGTTTACTTCGGACAAGTTGAAGTCCTATGATGGCGACAGTCTTAAGTCTTGTTGTAGTTGTCTTGAAGCTGCATTGAAGAATAACGATAAATCTGATATCGACGCAAATGAGCTATACCTGGAGTTAAGGTTGTTAAAGAATTTTTTTGTCTAACAGTATGGGACCAACTGAAGTTCTAAGATATCTGAAGGAGGTAGATTGTTTTCCTAATGCAATAATCGCGTATAGAGTATTATTGACTATTTCGGTCACTGTGGCGTCGGCAGAAAGAAGTTTCTCAAAATTAAAATTGTTGAAGTCTTACTTGAGGTCTATAATGTCACAAGAGAGACTTAATGGATTGGCATTGATAGCATTGATAGCTATTGAGAATGATATATTAGAAAGTGTTAATTATGAAATGTTGATCGACAACTTTGCTACGAAAAACGCTAAAAGAATGGCAAGAACTAAGTATGTTGCATCTTCTTTTATAGACTTTTGTTAATGTTTTGCGTAATATGAAAGAACTTTTTATTTTCCATAATAGTTAAACTTCGTGATTTATAGGGGCCTCATTTTGTGATTTCGCACCGGGCTCCCCAAATCAATGGGACGGCCCTGTTTGAAACATATGAGTTTTACAAAATACAGTGAAGAAAAGAAAGAGTAAAAACGATTCACTTGAAGAAACCCTACGAAACAAATTTGAGAGAGAAAATCTACTTGTGATGAAAGACTGAATGAGGCTGTAAGCAAGAATTTTGCAACTTGATACTTCAAGAATGAGCACAGGAACACTTTAAGACCTTGATCTTCCACAAACCTTTCATTCAAACCCCTTGACTTGATATAACCCTGCAAAGATACTAAACAACTTTTTTTTTTTTTTTTTTTTGTTTGAACGGCGAGTTAGTAGTTAGTGATTCGAACCCACAGTGACATCCAATTGGGCAGTATGCAAGCATCGAACCTTTCTCCTTAGGGGATAAACCACACTCCTACTTCTATGTTTTCGGGCCCCTGAAGGTCCATGGTGAGACTCGAACCTGAGACCTCTCCAAGGATACCTTTCCAAGGTTACCCTTGGTGGCCAACTGAGCTAGCCCAGTTGGTTACACACTAAAACAACTTATAAGAGTAAGCAAAGATACTTACATCTTGTTATATAAACTAAATCTGGACATGGTAACGTAAAGAACCTGGGAAAATCTACAAAAGATTAGGAAAATTATATCCTGCGTAAATGCGTGACAAGAGGGTCACCTCTACGTATACGCTACGAATTTGCTATTTCAATTCTTTCAATACAATCAAATTATAACATGGAAACAGTGTAAAAGCATTCAAGTCAAAACTACTTAATGTAAAATATCCGTGTTACTCTTATATTACTAAAGTCTGATGGATTTTGTGCCTCATGGCATATGAGCCAAATGACATATGAGTCTGATGGTGTTTGAGCCTGATGACATGATGCGTGGGAATTGCACCAGGCTTTACCTCTCGAGAGATCTCGAGAAGCTTACAACCCCCACCAGGCAGTGTACCTGATCGATGTAGTATAGTATAATGACAAGTACCGGGGGATTGATCGTTCAGCTAGGAATAGTGTCGCTAGGATTAGAAAACCTAAAGACTAGGTCTAGAGATGAGGGGTGATTCTTTTTGTATTTTTTTATACTTTTGTGAAAGCAAGTAAAAATCTCGGGTTTGAAGGATTTGGGCGGAATTAGTTGCTAGTCAACTAACCCAATACTAAAGATGCAATCAAAATAAAATACTAAAAATGAAAATAAAACTAAATTAAACTAAGGTTGTGAGCAATATGTGGGAGAAATGTGTTTACTTAGATTTCACTACTCCCTAGATATCTTTTACACGTTAATTACTTTTTATAGTTGCGTGGATGACGGATTATATTCCTTAAAACCATTCATGGGGTGGCGTACTTACTTCCCCAATCCTATGAGTGCCTACTTCACTCCTATGTCAAGCCGGCTAAGAAGCTCCTAACATGGGATCATTAGAATTTACTCATGCATTAAATACAACCAATAAAACCTAGTACACATCGGTTCATGTTTCCTAAGACGTTCAAGCATGTTACACAATGGAGATCTGCCAGTTTTCTTAAGCCTAACATTGAAATCATTCATCCAATACAACCATAAACAAGTAATCAACACATAATTAACATCTAGGTTTCATTAGATCTAAGCAAACACAAGATAAATCTAGCCTAGCATGTTGAAATCAAGACAAGTAAAAGATATAATCAACCAACACATAGACATATTGATTGAATTAATGAGAAGACTTATCTTAATAGCACATGCAAAGATTCAAGGGTTGAAAACCCTTGAAAGTACTGTAAAATATGAGCTAGGGTTTACAAAGTTCGGCCCTAGGGTTCTCCACACAAGTTCCTCTTTTAATAAATGAAAAATAGAAAACTATATATATAGTTTAGAAGGTGACGGCTGATTCGTGAAAAACACAATATCAATATTATAGTATAGATATAAGCTCAAGAGATCCGCAAAGAAATACGGATAATCCGAGGTCGTATTCCGTGTGAAGGGTGAATGGAATTCCGAATTTCCGATTCGGAAACGTGTCGTGAAAAGTGGTAAAAAGTGATGTGAATGAGATTACACTAATGAAATAGTAAATGAAGCACAAATAATCAACTAAACACGTAAATCAAATAAGACAACTAGAAACGTAACGTAGAATCGAAAACGTAAGCTAAAACGGAAAATAAACGTTAACGTACGAAATAAAACGCGACTTTTAAGCTACGCTACTCCTACGAACTTGAAAATAATTTTCAAAAATTAAAAATGATAAAAGAAAATTTTGAGAAAAAGAAAAATATTTTTTTGATTTTTTATTTATTTATTATGAATTAAAAACTAATTTAACTAATTTAAAAATTAAAAGAAAATGTAAATAAATGGAGAAAAATGCAAAATAAATTTCTAAAATTCTAAAATAACTAAAAATAATTTTCTAATATTTTTTTGGATTTTTCTGGTGTTTTTCTGATTTTTTTGTATTTTTTAGTAATTAAAAAGTAATTAAAAATGAATAAAAATGAAAATTAAATAGGAAAAATAGCAAATAAGCTCAGAAAAATGTGAAAATTTCAGGGAAATTCTAAAATAATGTTTAAAGGCTAGGAAAAATAAAAAAAAATGAAAAATAAGCACTGGAAGTGCTGATTAGACCCAAACTGCTTATTGAAAAGTGCTTATTTATAAGCAAATCTTGACAAAACTGACCCAAACTTATACCAAGTGCTTTTTAAACTTAAATGAGCTCAGATAAACTGAGATTAACCAGAATGAGGCTCAGAAACACAGGTATAGGCACAATTAGATCAAATAAGCTCAAATGGAATACACAATAAGCTGAAACAGATATACAAATGCCAAGAACCAATAGAAACAGGTACACTATGTATAAATGAGCTCAGAGGAACAATAAAATCCAACTTATAATAACTACAACCAATTTGCAGCCCTATTAATGAAAACAGATCTAAGGTTCAATGAGCTCAACTGATAAGCCAAATAGCTGGGCAAATAAGCTGAGACAAGCAAACTTAATGGTCCAAACTATTGACTAGCTACTAGTGATCACAAATTCACTCAGAAATCAGACTTCCAATCTAATTAAATACCTCAAATATGCCTAGGAACCTGGTTAAAAACTGATTGTGCAGGGCACTTATGTGCTCAGTCAATCAACTTAAGCTAAGATTTCTAATAAGCAAACCAATTCCAACTTGCAATATTCTTGTTGAAACTTATTAACCACCTGACAAGGTTTACAAATCAACTTTCCAAATGAATTTTGAATCAAAAATGAGGTCTGTACACCTCTTTGAAAAACTGACCAAATCAGACAACCAAAAATCTTTTTGACTTTTTGTTTTTGAAGAAACATTGACCAAAGTGAGATTTGTTTGCAAAATTTTAAGTAGAAAAGTTATATTAATGCTGATTTCTAATTGAAATAAACTAAAACTTATATCTATGCTACCATATTACTGATTATGCAATCTACTTATGATGATTGATGTGCAGCAAATGAAAAACTAAGTTGATTTGACTTTGAACTATGAAATCTGTTTATGTAATGCTATTTCTAACTTTATTAGCTCTTAGTTTACTTAACTTATGCAGCAAAACCACCAATAACCCAACAAAATTCTGCAATCAAACTTAACCCAAACACCCTAGTAGTGATCTGTCTTAACCAAAATCACCACAGATGTAACCAAATACTGATCCAACCCAACTCTAATATGCTATATATGAACCAAAACTCAGAACACCAGCAAATCACAGCAATAACAACTCTAATCACAGATCTCAGATGCAATGTTACACAGATATAGATATGACAGATACTACTTAAAGACAGAATTCAATACTCAAAAGAAATCAGATAAATGAAATAGATATTTAACTATGATAAGCAGCAAACAAGTAACCAATCAATTATAATAAGCAGAAATTTAAACTAATAAACAGTCCTAACTAAACTTCTAATGGAACAGTAACTATAAACGAAGACTTACAATACCAATACCCCCTCAGCTCAAACAGAGGGGGTTTACTATGCTTGCCTGTCTTTTGACAGGCCAAGTGGACCTCCTTTGGCTGCCTTTTAACCCAATAAGCTCAGCTTATAAATAAGCTGCTACAGTTGACCACTCTTGACTATTTGAGATTTTGGGAGATTTGAGGATTTGGTGCCAAACAAAGTTTCACAAAAGCTATAAAAAGCTTATATGAAAACTGAATAAACAAAACTCAAGCTTATTGAAGCTTGTTTTTATAACTACTTTATATATTTTTATTATTTTTTTATTTTTTAGTATTTTCTGATTTTTTTTATTTTTTTTTCTTTTTATATAAACTGTAAATAACAATAAGTAAATAAAGCTGAAAAGTATTACTGAATTTAAAAGCAATAATGAAAAAGAAACAATAAGCTAAAAACAGATAAATTGTAATAAGCTGTAAATAAGAGAAACTAGAATTAAGGCAAATAAAAATAAAACTGAAATAAACTTTTCATTAATAAAAGGGATTCAATACAAAGTAAATTTTACAGCATAACAATACATAAAATGGCACACCTAAATGACTAGAAGAGGGGGGTATTTATAGTTGAGCTTGAGCCTGCTAGGGTATGTCCAGGTCATCAATCCGCGTCACTTTGTGTTTCTTTGAGTCCCTTGATAGCCATTGATCACGCTCTAGATGCTTCCAATCATTTTGGACCCTAGGATTTAATTGTGTGATGTGACCGATCCTAGGGGTGTATGCGGCTATTGGACCACGTGTCATTCTCTTGTCAGGTTCTAGAAGCCCTCATGATTGGGTAATTATTCTAAATTGAGGTAAAATGGGAGTGTGGTGATTTAGGGTTTATGGCTACAGTGTAAATTCTGGGTTGGGAATGAATTGGGGGGCGGTAAAAATAAATTGGGGCGTTTTATTATTTGCGTTGACCGAGTTTTAGGTGGACCGGGTATAATGGAGTTTGGGCTTTGGATGTGAGGTTGGGCCAAGGGGATTATTAGGTGGTGGCTGGGCTTAGGATTGTGGAATATTATTAATATGGACCCGGTTGGTTTGTTATAGATTTAAGGATTAGGAGTAGTAAACCAAGGACCTTTATTGTAAATTTGCAAACCTCAAGGGCCAAAACTGTAATTTTTGAAACTTTATTCCAAAGGCTATTCTTGTCACTTTCTGAATTATGGAGGATTTCATTTGACTTTTCTTCGAATATTTCTTCAAGGGACTATTTCTGTAATTATCTGAAACTGCAGGGACTAACTTTGCCATTTCTTCAAAACTTTGTCCAGGGACTAAACTTGGTATTTTCTGAATCTCTGAGGTTGAATTTGACTATTTGAGCTTAGACTTTGACCATTTGACTTCCCCGGCTTCGGCTTTTGACCTTTTTCCATTCTCGTGCTCGTTTTTGTCGGTTTTGGTGTCGATTTTGTTCATTTTTCTCATATCCGTACCTGCACATACACAAATACAAAAACATGCATTCTCTTGGCATTTTTGGTTAGTATTTGGTGTTTTTGGTCTAAAATAAAGCCTAAAAAGGATGAGTGAATAAGTACTCATCAAAATCCCCCAGACTAAGGTATTGCTGTGCCCTCACGCAATGTCATCACTTCACGCTTAAAAGATAAATAATTTTCAAAACCTCTCTTTACTGACGTTGTAAAGTAGTAATGATGTTCAAGAGAGATAGTAAAATCATTTATTCTCAAAAACGCTCCGTTTTCCGATTTTTCTGAATAACAACTACAACTACTATTTTTATACTTTTTCATTTTTATATAGGTGACGGTTTGCCTTGACTTTCATTATCAATTCTTATCTGTTGATAACTTTCAGGGTCTACGAGTAGAAACACTTCTCACAGAGAAGAGACCGTACGGATAAAAATCGTCATCCTTGATTTTTCACAAGCTCCCAAACTAAGCGTAAAATCGAGATCATTGTTTATCCAGAAGTTAGATGCTAACACTGCCCACAAAAGTTACTTGTGTATTACCTCTTGTCCCCAGGTCCTAAGTTTTGTATCTAAGGATTTTAATTTGTGAGAAATGAATTGCTTCATATTTTCTCGTTTCGATATTTGTTAGTCCGATAAGAGCACAAAATTTGAACGCTAAGTAGTTTCCAAACTTTCCCTCGAAAACCCCTGCATACAGAAATCGGGTCCACATGAAGGTCTCTGATTTAACACGATTTGTGGAGGCTCCCTTTTTATTTACGACCGAGACATACCATGTTTGATACCCGAAACGGAAGCTTTTTATTAGAGAAACCCCCGGAGTCGAAGTTTGGCATTTTTGCATAATCATAAGCACTTTAATAATACTTTTGTCCTTAGTCCTTTATTCTTTTACAGTCAACGGTTTATGAGCCGCCAAGATGTACGAGCTTTATTATGACTTTGGATTTCTATCCGCTGCTTTTTGTAGCTTTGGATTCCTCTGCCTTTTTATTTGGCTTTGGACTATTATTATTGATATTCATAATCATATGCCAAACCCCGAGTCCTACGGCCTTTACTAAGATCACAACATCGGCTGCGAACCGGCAAGATGCAATAGTCTATTTCACCGTAACACTGGCAGTACCCCTATGTGTACCAAACCCCCATATGAAGAGATTTTGTTGGGAACAAGAAAAAACTAAGTATTGCCCAAACCGTATACCCTTAATTAATCCTAGACATCTATTTATATATATTGGTGACGTTGCTGATGGGAACAAGGAGGCCACAAGTACCTCTCGTGGGTTTTTTAAATCCCAGAAATGCGATCCGTGTATAGCACGAAACTTCTAAATAAACTCTATCATTCCTCGATCTCCGCAAATTTAAAATCCCAGATAATGAGATCCGCGGATGCTTAGCCATAATCTTTTGATTATTTTGGTTAAGGGAGATGAGCTAGGGCTCAACACGCCCAGTCAAGTCGAAACATTTATTTCTACTCTCGCCAGTAGGAAAGTCAAAACAAGGTGTCAAAACTTATTATTCATATATTTTTTCATTTTTCATCTTTTTTTTTTTTTTTTTTTTTTTTTTTTTTCATAATAAAGCGGTGACAAAAATTAAAATTTTTGGTGGAAAACGGAGTTGCGTAAGTTAACAGCTCAGACGATGGTACAGGTCAAATCGAATCGAAGATTCACCCCCCCAGACTAAAGTGAAACATTGTCCTCAATGTTTTAAGGGTAAAGGTAATCCTACGTAATATCTAAGGCCGTTTATTAAGTATGCCAAGAGATAAACGTTAGTCGATAAGATTTTGGATATGGTGAATTTCCGAAAGAGCAGCGAAGGATGAGACTCGAGTGGAGAGAACGACAAACCACGAGCACGAGAGTCCTCAAACTTCGGGGAAATTCCTGAACATTCATAAACAACCACGAAAACACGAGTTTGGAAAGGGTCGCCCCCCCTCACGTCACGTTATTAAAGAAAATAGAAAATAGAGAAAATGAAATGGATAAGCATGGGGTGCCTCCCACGAAGCGCTTGTTTTTGTTCACCGAGTCACATGAGCTTGACTCGATCCCCGAATTAATTCGTCTTTGGGGAAAGTCTGGAAAATAATCTTCATCGGGCTTTCATTCAAAATATTTTGAAAAACATAAGACTTAATTGAAAGTTCCATCCCGAAGAGATAACCACTGGTATTTTAATGTTGAAAACGTTTAGAAACGATACCCGGATCAAATACAACATCCTCACTCCCCACGGAGTGAAGGATAAGAGAAACCACACCAAACATTACAAATGGCAAGAAAGTCATGATAACAATCTTGTAAAACTCATCCTCATCAAAAAAAAACTTCATAATTGTGAAATTATGACTTTTATTATTTAAGCTCCTTTTAAAATCCTTTCTGGGTGGGAGGGTTGGGAAAAACTTTTCATTAAAGCTTTCATTCTTAAGAACACCACCCGGATCATGATCAACTTCAAGATCAAAACTGAAACTTTCATATTCAGGTTTAGAAAACTTTTCAATTTCAAATTTATCAAAACGAAATGATTCAAACTCCGAAAGAGAGATAAAAGCATGAGAAGTGGTACTGCCACGACTCGTCTCTTCTGAGTGATTGAAATGAAAAGTTTCATACGTTGTATCAGAAAAATCAGAACGATAAGTGGGATTGCCACTCATTTCTTCAGTCGTATCAAAGGAGAAACTCTCAAAGTCTGGTAAAAATTCCTCGAGCTCGGGCTCAAGAGGATCGTCAATTATAAGCTCAATCTTCGTCTTAACTTTATCCGGAGGGATTAACGGTTCATCGTTCAACAAATTGTTAAGAAAAATAATATCCCCCTCCGAATCAAAGTAAGAATCGTCAATCTCAGAAAACGGAATCGTATCAATAGCAAGGAATCCATCGACCTCTTCCCAAAAAGAATCATATTCCTCAACCGGAGGAAATGATGAGGAAGAGTCGGAGACGAACGTTTTCACAAAATCATCAAATGAATAATCACAAACATCAACGCTTTTAACGGAATACTTCTTTGATTTTGAAGCATCGGCTTTAAAAATCATTATATCATCATCATCATGTCGTAAAGTTAGAGTATCCTCAAAATGATCGACTAGGGCTTTTGCGGTTCGTAAAAACGGTCTCCCTAGTATAAGAGGAACTCTCGGATCGGCCTCAAAATTCACAACAACAAAGTCGGCTGGGAAAGTGCACGAATTAACTTGAACAAATACATCTTCAGCAATTCCGACCGGATGCGTAATCGTACGATTAGCGAGCTCCAAAGTTATTCGAGTTGGTTTAAGTTCTCCCATTCCAAGTTGTTTATAGATTGACAAAGGCATAAGGTTAATGCTTGCACCTGAATCGGCCAGTGCATTGCAAACCTCTTGATCTTTTAACGAACAAGGTATGAGAAACTTTCCCGAATCTCCAAGCTTCTCGGGAAGCTTTTTGAAAAGAATAGCGGAGCATTGAGCATTAATCGGTGTTTCAGCTAATTCAAGCAATTTTTCTTTGTTACTTATGAGATTTTTAAACGTTGAGGCAAACTTTGGCATATAAACAAGAGCATCCATGAAGCTTATATCAAAGTGCAATTTTTGAAAAATATCGAGAAACTTTTCCATTTGTTTTTTAGATTTTTCACGAAGCTCTTCATCATTAAATCGTGATGGATATGGCAATTTAGACTTGTATTTCACATTATTCTCAAAAACGACTTTTTCCTTTTCCTTAGACGTTTGAACAACCGGAGGTTGGACGTTTTCAGCACCTCCGTTATTAGTAGGAGGTACCGGGTCCTTTGTCGCCTCGGTCTCACGGTCCACTACCTTTGGTGGAAGAGAAGAAGAGGTAGTCGGAACCGTGGGTTCATATAAAGCACCACTGCGAGTCGTGATCGCCTTAATCTCGCCCCTCGGGTTTGGAATAGTATTGCTTGGAAGAGTGCCAGACGTCGACGCTTGATTCATTTGCATAAAACTGCTCATCATTTGCTTAAGCTCATTCGTTTGTCGAGTCATGGTTGTGTCGATCTCCTTCTTAAGTTCAACCCTCATGTTGTTGATTTGATTTTGCATTGCTCGAATGTTAACATCGTTCGTTTTCATGTAATTAGCAAGCTCAGGAGAAGGTTGCGGTGGTTGATAAACTTGTTGTGGTGGAGGGACTTGATAATTCGTTCCACGGTTTTGATTGTAACCTTGGTTTTGATAACCTTGATTAGTTTGAGGATAACGGTTTTGATTAGTTTGCACGGGTGGAAACCCAGGTGGACTTGTTTGGTTAGCACGAAAGTCTTGGTTTTGATTGTAGTTTACGGCTGCTACGTTAGCATTATAAACTTGGCCATCGGTGGCTTGACAATCATAATACGGATGCGGTCCACCACAAATCACACATTTTTCATTAACGGCTTTAACGGGCTCGGGTTTTTGGTTCTGCGACTTAAACTCTTTCATCATACAACGGATAGCGTCTGTAAGTTCGGCCAATTCCGATGATTGGACCGACGAAGGTGAAGGAGGAGTAAAAGAAGTTATTTTCGAAACATTCGGTTTGTTACGAGAAGTCGGAACCTTAGATTTGTTCTCAATGATCGTCAAAATATCCCTAGGCGTACGATTCAAGATATTGCCACCGGCGGCTGCGTTTAAAGAATCTTGATCGTTTTGCGTCAAAGCGTTATAAAACGTGTCGATTTGGTGTAACTCGGAGAAACCATGGTGAGGACATTTTCGAAGAAGATCCTTAAAGCGTTCCCAAGCCTCACCAAAGTTCTCATCAAAACGTTGTTGAAAATTAGTTATATCATTCTTAAGATTAGTTGGTTTGAACATGGCCCAATGGACGAAAGAAACCTAAGTGAATGGGATAAAGATCTGTATGATAATGGGCTAATGGTTTGGCCATTTTGGGCCCAGTTAATATGCACTCAAACATGTATCATTTTTTTTTTTTGAGAAAAAACATAGAAATAAAAATTTTTAAAATCTCATACAAAGCACAAAAATACAACAGGCCACCCAGAATAACTAATTAAAACCAGACACTAAACAGCAGCAATCAACTCATTCTTTTACACATACAAGAGGACGTGCAACATTATCTACACCAGAAACTTTTGACCCAAAAACTCATTGCATATTTGCAATTCCTATTCTTCCCGATTATGTACCCAGGAATCCACAAATGTATCAGTTATTTAAGTAGATTTGACTGCTAAACGGGCTATGATGACCATACAAATGGTACACATATAAGATTAGTAAAGCTAAACAAACCATTTTTTTTTATAATCCCACGTAGGTAAAAGAAAAAAAAACCTTTGCTAGCTTATATACCATTGTTTATATCAAATATTTGTCAAATGCTAAGTATATGTTTTCAAATCAGTCATCAGTAAATCCTGTTCTCTCCCAATAGGAGATATTGATATTAGATTTGAAAATTTATATGATTCATAACTTTTATAGTAATTTTTGTTTATTTTGACTTTGGAACTTTTTCTATTTTATTTTTAAAAATACTAAGAGTCTAGTTCAAAGTTATTTTTTTGGCGATAATCCCGTATTCAACTAAGAACTAAGATAAAGTAATATCATCCGGAAATGCAAAAAGAGAGAAGAGGAGGCATGTAGTGGCACCATGCATAGCTGATAATGGCGTTGGTAAATCAAATTAGTAAACAAAGATATTTCAATTCTAATTCATCATTGAGTGAGATATTAGGAGTTTATTTATTTATTTATTTATTTATTTATTTTTGTAGATGGTTAAATGAAAAAGTCACACAGTGGAAAGGATTTGCATGCACAAACCTTGTCATAATAATATTCTCATATGGCATGAAACAAAACGAAATATCATTTTACAGGCCACTTTGTGAATCATTCGGTGATTCGGTCCATTATGAATTGGTACTGATGCAGTCATGATGTGGTTACCTGGGTTATCTTTGCGCCACCCACAAAGGTAAAACGCGTTATTATTTGACCAATCGTGAGACAGTCCACTACACCCAAAGACAGAGTACGTAAGATCTCTTATGCAACACTGCAAATGGATTTTTAACTATTAGCATGCACTGATGCACACAAATAAGTATACTAGTAGTAAAAACACAATATATAATAAATACGAGGCCACCCAATAATAACACCAGGCCACCCAAAATCACAAAAACTACATATGAAACAACGAAAATAAACATCGCCTCCTCTTTTTTACTCATACGCAACATAAACCACACTTGCCGCTTCTGAACGAAAAGCAATTGCATTCCTATTATATTCCTCCCGGTTATGTACCCAGGAATCCTCAAAGATATCATTTATTTGAGTAGCTTTGAAAGACAATCGGTCAATGTTGGATCAGTAGATGTGAACGAGTCAACAATAAGTTTAGGTATCTTAGCATATATTCTGTGAAAACCATTCCAAAACATTTAATCCCACTTAGGTTGAATAAAGAAAATGTCATCAGCCTACATATATAGGATTCTGTCTATGAAATATTTGTTAGTAGATTACTATTATGTTTCGAACTCTATGATAAGATGCTATCAATAAATAAACAAAAACAGCAGCTAGTGATAAGTTTGAAAATTAATATAACTCTTAACTCTTTTTCCTGTTATTTTGACTGTCGACCGTTAATGTTAAAACAAAAAACTTCAATCTTTCTTTACAAATAATATTGCTAGTTTGGTTCTTTAAAGATGTCAAAGATTGCTTGTATACATGTTCCTTCACACCCATATGTAACATATTCAAAATTTATTCTTTCAGATGAAACAAACTCTCGAAAGGCTGATCGTCCACGAGCCAAAATATACTAGCGTCCAAATTCATATACTCGTTGAAAGTATGTATATTTAACTTCTGACGAAAACTCTATATTTTAACTAAAATTATAAGTATATAAAAATGTCATCTTGAAATGCAAAAACAAGAACACCCCTGATTATATAATCTTCAAATGAAGTCATTCACCTTTTAATAAAGTCATCACTTACACAAATTATTCGTGTTAAAATATATTAGGTTGATCAGAACATGTTTATGTAAGCATGTATAATTAAGGTCAAGTAACATGGGAAACAGGACGGATATGGATGGTAGCGTATGAGATATACAACTAATACGAGACGTCATTTTAAATAGTGAATATCGGGGTACTCATATATACAACTTAAACGTTTAAATTAATCGATCTAGGAGTACATACAGTGAAACTTAACCCTATATATACTTGATTTTATATTCCTATAATAGTAAAAAATGTAGCGATGTTTTGTGAGTGTGATCTTTGTTTTGCTAATTGATCCAAATTACTTCTAGCAAAACTGAAACATAGTGACGGTGATCTTTGTGTTACATCTTTATATTCTAACATGCGTTTTGTTTGAATTATTGTTTGCATTGGCCTACTTATAAACCGCATTCGAAAATTGTGGATTAACTGGTAATTAACTGCGTAAATATGGCACCGACAAGTTCTTACGACCACAAAGAACATTGAGATATTGGTTTTGAAGTGACTAATGATAAGAATAAAACCCTTCACTTGTTTTTCTGAACTTTTCAATCTTCAACTACATATCTTCCGGGTCATATACGTACCTACGAAAAAATCAGACAACATGATTAATTTTTTTCTCAAAGTTATATCATAAAGATAATTAAAATATCTAATAGTTCTTATAATGCATGCAGATTCTGTTGGTCTGCTTATAAATGACTAAAACATATATAATTTAGAGTTTAGACACTAATAAAAGCCACATCTTTCTCAAAGTAATATTCTTTACCCACTAACCAAATACTTATAAAAGCACTAATTTCGAACCAGAGATGTCGTCTTTTATACAGATTAAAACCAGGACCCCATTATTTAATGTTCAAAAGTAAATTTATATAGTAAGTAAGGAAGATATTTAGTGAGAAGAATTATTGAAATTAGAATAAGGAGAAAAAAATTATAAATTCATATTTCAAAAATTTAAAGAAAAATAATGGGAACATGCATCTATTTTTATAGATGCATAAAAAATATGTGGTTGTGCAGTGGTTCTTTCTCATCATTTTTTTTTTAAATTATATTTTTCATTTGATCCCAAGTTTGTGTATAAGCACAAAAGGAGATAAAAGGGAAAGAAAAAAGAAAAAAATAAAAAATAACTATTTCACAAAACTTTAGTGTGATTTATTAAATAACTTAATTAATTCATTGAATTCTCACATAAGTTGAAATGTAAACTAAACAGAGTTCAACACAAGAAATGGAAACATCAAATTTTTATTTTTAGGTTTTACTGTTTTCCTTAACAATTATTATTTCCTAAAATTAGGTAAGCAAAAATATATATTTGTTATTTAATATGTGATATTATCACTATTTTGAATTCTCTATTTTCTAAATAGCTGAGACTTTTCTATCGTGTTTTATCTAGTATCTAGTCGTCAACTATATATCAAAGAATTAGCCAGTTATAAGATCCTATATTTTTCTGTGGTTTCTTCTTCTTTTTGTTGACAAAAAAATAAAATATATATATGAAAATTTGTATATCTTTTCGAGCGTGAAAGTCTGATAAAATGTCATCTAAAAATAATTCTCAAGTTCAGAAGCATGTGAACATGACATAAAATTTGAAGGAAAAAAAAAAGTAAAGTTTTAAATTGGTAGCCCAATATGATGAATTTCAGGCCCAACTTCACGTAACAATAAAAGTCTGAATTCGACATTTGCTTCTCTTAGAAATAGGGTCTAAATTTGACCCATTATTCATAACATTTCCCTATTGTTATATTGTATGAGTTAGTCATCTGAGTTATTTGTTACTTGCTAAATGATTCATATGAGTTCACTTTTATATATCTATGAATTCTTATTCATTTTGGGACGCTATAACTAGATATAGACATAACCAACCAATTATTCGGAAAGTGAGAACATAGAAAAATTTAATTTTATAGATACTAAGTGTCAGCTGAGGTTGTACAATCGTCACTATACTTAGAAAAGGTCAATAAGTCCGAAATCTATTGGTGTGACAAAAACCGAAAACCCGAAACCAGAAAACCGAAACCAAACAAAAAAACTAATGGTTCTGTCTTTGTATTTTAGAAAAATCAAAGTTTTTGGTTTTACCATTAATTAAGAATAGATTAATGAAAGTAATTATTGGTGTGAGCTTCTACAAACAGGAGCTTAAGTCAGTGTTGTGAACCCATGGTGACAAATACTGTGTCACTTTATGACAGCAGTTTGTCTAGAAACAAGAAATATAGTGATAAAGGGTTATAGGTTAACCTCCGGTTTTCCTCTCATCTCTGGCGACCAAAGACGACTCTAAAAAGATATCCCTTTGATATCAATCCTCTTACTTTTCTTCGATTTCTACTGGACTCATAACCATGTTATGGTGCATTAACAATCACTTTGTGATTGTTATCTGCTTATAATGAGCATTTATTAATCTATATAGGTTTCGTTGAATCTAGGGTTTCAATTGGTTATGGTTCATTTTTATTGATCTCTAATCGATGGTGTCTTAGGGTTTCGTTTTGGACATTCATTTGTCGACTTGGTGTTTTGTTATTCATCTGCTTACCTGCTTCTGTGATTGATTCTTACAAACCCTAATTTTTAGGTTTGTTTCTTTGGCTGCTGGTGCTACGGTTGGACTCATATTGCTATATCATGTCATTTGGTTCCTGGATTGTGTTACGTGTTGGTTGTGTATACGTTGGTTCTTGGCACTTGGTTTTTGATTTTGTAACGAGGATTTACACGGTTTAATCATGAGAAGTGATTTCTTGGACTCGTGACGGAGAGGGGGTGGAAGAAAAAAAGGACAGGACGAATGAGGTTAATGCTTCAAATTCTGGTGCTAAATCTACTGATTCAAATGGAGAAAAGATAATGGATTAGGATTGTTCCCTAGCTTATCAAAGGCTTTTGGTAGTCCTTCTCCTACTTCGTTAGTTGCAAAGATTTGTGATTTAGAGAGTCAAATGCTTGAAGGAAAGCTCGTGTTAGTGGGAGATGATGGAAAACCATTTAAACCTTCTAACGAAGCTTCGAACAATGTATTTACAAATGTGGTGAGGGAGGAAAGCATCAGGGCTGATATTGTTGGTGGTACTTTGAATAATGCTAACAAAGTAACGCAAGTGGATGATTATGTGCAAAAAAAACTAGTGGTAATACTTTGAGTTCATTTGCTAATGTGCTTAATGTTGACATAAACAAAAACTCAAGCTAACTTTCGTGTTCTTACGACGCCTGCTTTTAGTGAATGCGAAGTTATGTTACCTAAATCATCTATAGATAAGGTAAGTGATAGATTGGCTAATTCATTATACGGGTATTTCATCGGTAAACGTGTGGTGCTCCCAGTTGTGCAAAATTATGTTTTTAACGCTTGTAGAAAATACGACATACAAATTATTATGATGAACGCAATTGTTTTGTTCTTTTTCAAATTTGGTTCCAGAAAAAGTGGTTGATGAGATACTTGAGAATGGTCCTTGGATGATTCCCATACTGATATTTCTTAAAAAATGAAGTACCTCTACTAGTTTAAAAAAAGAGGAGTTAACTCGTGTTCCGATTTGGGTTAAACTTCATAATGTTCCAATGATGGCATTCACTGCTTATGGACTTAGTGTTGTAGCAACTAAGATTGGTAAACCGTTAATACTTGATTCATTTACTAGTACGATGTGCAACGAATCATGGGGATGAAATAGCTTGCCACGTACTATGATTGAAGTAAGTGCTGAAACCTCTTTGAAAGACTCAATGGTTATTGATATCCCGAATTTGGATGATGAGGGATACATTTATGAAAAAATTACTATTGAATACGAATGGACTCCTCATGAGGTGCCAATTGTAGGATTTTTTTTATCCAACTCGGAACATTGCCCTAAAGTGGTTCCTACTAAGCCTATGAATCATGAGGAGGTGCAATCTGATAGTACGAAGATGAATCGAAGTACTACTGGAATCGGTGGAAAGAAACTGGCTGGTGGCTTTAATATAGGTTCTATATTTCAGCTTAAGTTGACTAAACATGTATAGAAACATGTTTCTAAGAATAATGGTACTAGTGCAAGCTGTACGAAGAAGAATCCTGAAATTACTAGACAAGAGGTAAGTAATTCGAACGGCTTTGTTGCACTTAGGTCAGTTGAAAATGATGATGTGTTAGGTGCAAATGGGAGTAATTCCATGGGGGCTAAAACTATTGTGGAGGAGGGGTATAAGGCTGCGAGTACGCCTAATGATGATACACTTGTGAATGAGGTACAATTGGCAAATGAGCAGCCTACTTCTAATGTGGCTTGTTTGAATATAGGGAAGAACAAGGTAAGTGATGTGGTTGATGAAAATAGTGATAGTGAAGTGAATGAGGTTTGTGACGAAACAACATGTTTCATGGCATTCAAGAGCGGGGGTGGAACAGGGAGGAAGAGCCTATACGAGCGTTGGAAAGATGATTATGATGATAACGCATATGATGATGACAAGTGCTAAGATTTAATTGAAGAGAGCAACTAGCTTTCTGTGACACTTATGATATAGGGCATCGTGGTCAAAACTAGACGTTAGTAGTTTATAAAGTAGTTTTTCATAAGTTTGGTTTGTCATTTTTATGATAGGTTTGGTTTGAAACACAATAGTGGGTTTGTTTTCCCGCCTATGTAACGAGCCGAAATGTGAAATTCACTTACATCTCATATACTTAAATGTTTTTTTAAGTTTAAACGAACTTCTAGATAACTTTATACGTTCTAAATGATTTTAAGACATTTAATCTCTTCAAAATAGGAGGGCACATATGGCTTTTTGCGCTATATTGGTTTTTGATTTCAAATAACAACTAATTATGACAATGACAAATGACCAAGCTCTCATACTCATAGTCAAAATAAGGAAAGCTGATTACTATGTATACATGGCAAGCTTATTTCATATCAGCTCAAAATTTAGCAGCTCATTAGTGAAAGCAACAAGACCCTTAATTACCTGTTTAGTGCTAAAAAGAAATAGGCCACATTTAAATCTTGATTAGTATATTTAAATGGTCTACTCACTGAATGACGCATGGCACCATGCCACAGTTATTAATTATTAATAATCTATGTACATGTTATCTTTATTTACTTATCAAGATATGCAATAATCATTGTTCATTTCATGCTTGTCATTTTCCCTTCGAATTACAGTCATAGTTTGTGGCAAGATATATTCATGTCTGTGTTCGAAGTCAATTATATAAAATTTAGAAATTATAAATCACCAAGCTAGTAATAAAAGACAACAAATACATAACAAAAAACATAAAACTAAAATAAAATAAAATAAAAAATAAAAACTGTCTTATTTTGTCAATAAAGTAAGTAAAAAGAGAGTAAAAGGGATAAGGAGTAGCAATAGAAAAATGCTCCTACTTTCAGGATCTTGAAAAGTGTCAGAACTGACGGTTTGGATACAGAGAGAGAATGAATGAAAAACAAATATATAATATTATTGTGTGTGTAGGAGGATGTTGTAGAAGGATTTAGCAATACTCGTAACAATAACACTACCTTTTTTTGTATTTCCTCGTACTTCACTAGCGTTTTGAACTACTAATTTTGAGTTAAAAACTACAAGTTCAATAAAATTATACAGAAGTCGAAGATTAAAATTTAAACTAGAGGAAAGTGGTAAAGACATACGGGTATTTTTATATCCTTTTACTTATCAAGTTAGTGGCACATATCAAGCATCTAACAGTGTGTTAAAAGTGGGTTATTCTTTTAACTTTGTGTACATGTGATTAACATATATACCTTAAGATAGTTAATAAGAAGAAGAACAACTGAATACTATAAACTTTTACTAAAACAACTCCAAATCAATAACAAAATGGTTTTATTAGCTTCAAACACAACCAACCGCTGCTATTGTTTGAAACATATGAGTTTTACAAAATACAATTAAGAAAATAAAGAGTAAAAACGATTCACTTGTAGAAACCCTACGAAACTAATTTGAGAGAGAAAATCTTTGAGAGAGAAAATCTACTTGTGATGAAAGACTGAATGAGGCTGCAATCAAGAATTTTGCAACTTGATACTTCAAGAATGAGCACGGGAACTCTTTTAAGACCTTGATCTTCCACAAACATTTCATTCAGACCCCTTGACTTGATATAACCCTGCAAAGATACTTAAACACACATTAAAACAACTTATAAGAGTTAGCAAAGATACTTACATCTTGTATTCTTGTTATATAAACTAAATACGGACATGCTAACGTAAAGAACCTGGGAAAAATCTACAAAAGATTAGGAAAACTATATCCTGCGTAAATGCGTGACAAGGAGGTCACTGTCCTGGAACGCGATTAAACTGAGGAAAAAGCTATCTCTAGGTATATGCTACCAATTTTCTATTTCAATTCTTTCAGTACAATCAAATTATAACATGGAAACAGTGTAAAAGCATTCAAGTCAAAGCTACTTAATGTAAAATATATGTGTTACTCTTATATTAATTACTGCTTGTATGTTCAAAACGACAAGTCATCCTGAAAGAATAGTTACTTAAACACAAATTGCAAAAACTACTGTTCTAACCTGCTAAAACTTGGAAACACAAGTCACTCTCAGCAAACCTGATAACATGACTTCGACAAAAACAATCATATAAAATCGGGACCAAATATCTTTCTTTGAAATAAAAGGAACATGTTGGAATTATAATATCATGACAATCATATAAATAAACCAATAACATCAAGTAAGCATATGCGGAAGCGTTATAACAAGATCATATAACATGTAATTAATTAATCAATAATAAATAGTAAACATACCTTTGTGATTCTAGCCCGAACAAGAATCAATATGCAAATCTTCTAGTCAAGAACCCTAATTAGGGTTTATATGGATTATAAGAATTACCCCTTACCTCTTTTGTAATTCAATCCAAGAATCAAACAATAGTGTGTTTGAATCGCGTTCTTGTACACACGTACTAATTCAAGTAAAAGTTTATGCAAGTAATTTAAACACAAAACTATTTTTGAGCTTTACAAAAATCTAATCCCTTTGTTAAAAGGTTTATGGATTGATTTAGAGGGACAAGAAAAGGAGAGAAAAACACCTATTATGTGTGTACAAGTTGTAGGAAACAATGAATCCTTGGGTTTGTTTATATATTAGTGTTTACTTGGAGCTCAATGCACAAAGGAGGTGGAATACACCCCTTGGCCGATCGGTTATAGTATCCCCAAAGGGATTCCGGAACCTTCTATTGTTTCCAATTAATCACAAGTATTACTTTCCTAATCTTCGTCTAACGGTCGTTAGCCATTCTCCGTTAAATACTAACGGTTGTTACTCGTTTTGTGTTTATTAATAATTATATATAACATTTATAAATAAGTATTCATTTACTCTTCATACGTAAAGTGTGCAATCCCGTGATTTCGAGTTTGATCCTAACACACAACTATTAATTTATGTTCATAAACTAACAGAACATACATTAGGCTCATATGCCACCAGGCTCATATGCCATCAGGCTCAAACGCCACCAGGCTCATGTGCCATCAGGCTCATGTGCCATCAGGCTCATACGCCATCAGGCTTGCATGTCAATCAGGATCATACGCCACCACATCGGGTCGAACCTGTCTTTCGTATCCTCATTCTTAGTTCACGTTACACGTAACTAAACAGGTGAAAGGTCATCTACAAAATAGTGGGCAATATCGAAAAATTTGTATATACACCAATTTCTAGCATCCTATGGGTACCTGAAACAGTCAAACATACTACATATCGCATATTGGTTCTTGTACATACAAGGATAACATGTCGTTAACTTAAGTAATACTTAGTCACGTTTATTTGATCACTAAATGTGCTACTTATTGCGAAGACTTAACGAGCTCCAAATTCGCCATTAACTCATCTGCCTACGAACATTCCTTCATGCAAAGAGGAAATTTGTAAACCAACATTCCAACGAGTTGTATTTAAGCCTTACAACAAGTGAGGCATTAAGTTATTTGGCAAACACGACCTGATACATAAAATCTACAAGATTCGTCGATCTCGAAAAACAGTCTCGACAAAGTTACATTCAAACCTCGCAAACATATGAGGCATCGAAACAATCAGGCACATACATCCTGACAAAGCAAAAATGCATTAACGCCCTAAAGGCTTATCAAAACAAACTTTACAACGCCTAAAAGGCTCAAAAAGCTAAAAGTAAAAAACCACTTAACGCCTGAAAGGCTTACGAACCTGAAAATAGTTCTCAAAACTTGAAAAAAAATGAAGAAAAAAATGTTTGTCAAAATTATATCAAAGTGTCCGTCTATAGAAAGATAATAAAATGCTCGTCGCGATGGTGTAAATTTTTTCATTTAACGATTAGCGGTTTAAGATATATTAATTTTTGAAAAAAAAATGAAGGTGAAGGTGGGTTTGCTATCTAATCTAAAAAAATGAATGACTATGATTGATCCCTTGGTATATAAATAAATATTTGGTATGTAAGTGAACTTAATTCTATCTTTATATGTAGTTAGAGAGTTGCATATGGTGTGGTGCCGTGGGGTGCTGTCATGGGCAAAAGTAGTGTCACCTCAACACTTTTTACTCATGGCACCACTTTTGCTAATGACACTAAAACACCATTCCCTGGTACAAAAGTTGTGCAATTGAGTAAAAGTTGTATCATGGGTTCATATATACCCCACTAAAACACAAAGAAAAAAAATGAATTAAAAATGAATAATCCAAGGTGTGGGCTGGTATGTAACAGCCCAGGGACGACGAACCGAGCATCAGTGTGGTTCTCGCGCCATCGTTAATGGCTTGAGCCATCAGCCACCGTAGTGTACGTGTTCTCTTAAGATATGGCACAAATATTGTGTTCTTAAATTACTGATGACCCTTATAAAAGCCAAAGCAATTAACCAATTACTTCTCTAAGGACGTACATATTTAGTTACTAAGGGTGTTTGTAAGAACAAAAGAGCTATTTGCCTTCTTCGAAACCCTATAAATCTATAATAATGTTTGTCTAATAAACAAACAGTCGAAACCAAAGTGTAACATTTTCCTTATATATAATTACATGAACCAAATATTTAATAAGAAAATAGACATTAAATAATATAACCTTAATTTTCTAGATCTGTAGCTTGTTAACCAAGTAAATAAATTTGAGGAAAATGGAGAATTAGCCCATATTAGGCTTTAGTGCTGAAGATTAAGAGGTTTGGCCAAACATTAGATTAAAGAGGTTACGTGCAACATTAGGTATAAGTATGTGAAACAAATTAATTGACATGCATGTTTTGGCCACATGTTTAAGGAACATGCGATTTGTGACTTTGCCTGATTCTGTTACATATGATAGATAAGGTGGTGGTGGATGCTTTGCTCTTTTCTTGTGCCGCAAATCTTGGTTCTTTTGTCCTTTTTATCTTGTTTGGTATCCTTAGAAATAAAGGCAATTTCATGATTCATGATACTCCTTCCTCCATTATATTTACACTAAATACAGTAACTAAATGTGTAAAAATTTCGAAGCCTATCGCATCAATTGAATGCTTATGTTTGTTTGTCGTTGATCATCACAAATACCCTCTTCTATTTATAGGTGAATATATAAATCAGCTGAGTACTGATACTACACCCGCCTTTGTGTGGCTCTTCATTTTTGTTTATATGGCCTTAATGTCACGGACTTATCTCTACAAGGGTCTTCCGTGCGACACTTAGTCTCGACTAAGTCAGCCTTTCTCGAATACTCAACGATATAGACAACTAGAGAAAGTTTTAAAGAAAGGAACAAGTGAAATGGGAAATACTTTGTATTGCTTTGAGAGAACTTTACAAGAGATTACAAGTGATTTGAGAGGTGTCTTCCTCAAATGAGGATGCCCTATTTATACTACAACTATGTACAAACTAGAAGATTCTACAACCTTCTATTTGAGGGTTCTACAACCTTCCATGGGAGGAAACTTCTAGCGCTTCTAAGAACTTCCAAGACATTCTTGCAACTTCCTTAGAATTCCATAGAGACTTCTAAGTAAGTCTAGAACAATCCGGAATCCTGACCAACTTCGGAATGACTCTATCGAGCGAGCGGGTCGTGACATCCTCCCCCACCTAAGCTCGCGACGTCCTCGTCGTGTACTTTTTTCAACACTGTTGTATCTCGTCCATGGCATGCCTTGAGGGGTATACTTGATTCTCCTTTGGCTTCTTCCATGGTTGATCCTTTTTCGTGCTTTGTAACATGATTTCTCCTCCTCATACATCTTTTACCTTTGCGGCAACTTTCTTGTGCACGTCGCTCGGGTAAAACACTCGATGTTGCACCTCTAAACTTTGCACAGACATCTTGGGTGTCTCTTGGTGCCTCTACGCCGCTTGATATACCGCTCATATTTTGCTTTAACTCCTTGAAGCCGGTCTCGAGTTGTATTGCAGACATCATCTTGGCTCCACTCTTTGTGCCTCTCTCCATTGTCACCATGCACACTTGACCTTTATCTAAAATGCACAATGTGTTAGTAAACGTGATGAGAATGGCTTGTACCTTATCGAAGAATTCCATCCCGAGTACGAGTTTGTAATCATCCATAGGAACGACCGATAAGTCTAACTCTCCTTCCCATTCCCCGATCTTAGCCTTCACGCCTCGTCCAACCCCTCTAATTGGTTTGGCATCTCCGTTTGCAGCTTTGATCCATCCACTATCCTCCATTGTCTTAAGCCCAAGTCTCTTAGCTTCATCTACCGAGATAAAGTTATGAGTTGCTCCTGTATCGACTAAGGCTCTTGTGGATATCCCGTTTACAATTGTGCACACAAATTGAAGTCCATTGGCCTCTGCCTTTGACTTTGTCCTCGGTTTACCCTTGGTCTCTACCATAGGTGCTCGTTGTCTCTTAGCATCTATCTTGGACGACATCACTCTCACTTTGTTTTTCGCCTCAACTGTGGGCAACTCCTTCCATGCATTAATGGCATTGAGGATTCGCAACGATCCCAAGTGCGCATCCTCTTCCTTACACGGACTCTCTTCCGTATTTGCCATCATAGCTTGGAGACTCATTTTCTTAGGACAATCTCGCGCTCTATGTGGTCCATCGCACACGAAATAGTTTATACTCTTATATGGTATTTTCTCTTTTCGTTGCGATCTTCGTGCTCCATCATCCCAATCTCGGACTTGTTTCTCTCCCCCACCTTGCTCATCGCCACTATCTTCATTTGTGGGTTTGAGCGACCTCCGCTCACCAAGGTCAATAAGTGCCTCTGCATGCGCAATAGCCGTAGCAAGGTCTTGGACTCCTAGTCTCTCCAATTGTCTTGGCCCATCCTTGTAAACCATCAAGAAAATAGAAGAAAGAGTCTTGCTCAGAAAGATCTGAAATCTCGAGTACAAGATTAGTGAATTCTTTGACATACTCCCGGATCATCCCGGAATGCGTAAGTTTGCGAAGTCGACTCTTTGCTTTGTACTTAGCATTCTCCGGATAAAATTGCTTCTTCAAGTCTTGAACCAAATCGGCCCAAGTATTGATGGTACACGTACCTCGTTCGATATCTCTATATCGACGTCGCCACCATAACGCTGCAGTGTCCTTTAAGTAACGCATCGCCGTCTTGATCTTTGATGCATCGTCAACTATGTTGACACCCTCCATGTATTGCTCCATCTCCCACAAGAAATCATCAACCGCCCTAGCCTCTCGCTTTCCCATGAACGGTGATGGTTTAGGGACCTCCAACTTTGAAGCAATGTTGCTAGTGTTACCTCCTCCACTAGCCATCGATCGCTTGCACAATACCATATCTGTTTGCAAGCCTTCAATGGTTTGATGAATCAATGAGATCTCTTCTCCAACCTCTTTCCACAACTTCGTGATCTCACCCATGAACATATCTCTTAGGTCATGGATCTCACGTCTCAAGTCGCCACTAAGAGTATTGATGACCACCCTAAAGTCATCCCTCATGCCCCTGAACTCGGAGTCTAGACCTACCAAGCCCTCAACTTGGTTCTTCAACTCCGTCATGGATGTCTCGACACCCTCCATCCTTTTGGCCAAACTTGCTACCGTGTCTCTAGACGCACCTCTACTCCTCTTGCCTCCTTGGCGAGACTCTTCCCGACCACGGTTCTCATCAATCACAACATCATTTCCACCACCTAAATTCTTGTTACCTTCGTTTGCCATCTCCTTGAATCAACCTAGCTCTGGTACCACTTGTCACGGACTTGTCTCTACAAGGGTCTTCCGTGCGGCACTTAGTCTCGACTAAGTCAAGCTTTCTCGAATACTCAACGATATAGACAACTAGAGAAAGCTTTAAAGAAAGGAACAAGTGAAATGGGAAATACTTTGTATTGCTTTGAGAGAACTTTACAAGAGATTACAAGTGATTTGAGAGGTGTCTTCCTCAAATGAGGATGCCCTATTTATACTACAACTATGTACAAACTAGAAGATTCTACAACCTTCTATTTGAGGGTTCTATAACCTTCCATGGGAGGAAGCTTCTAGCGCTTCTAAGAACTTCCAAGACATTCTTGCAACTTCCTTTGAATTCCATAGAGACTTCTAAGTAAGTCTAGAACAATCCGGAATCCCGACCAACCTCGGAATGACTCTATCGAGCGAGCGGGTCGTGACATTAAGCCCCCTTTCTCTTTTCTTTTTTTTGACCTAAAGCGCGGAATTGATCAAAGAACTCACAAAAAGATTCATTACCTCAAGATTACAAGAGAATCGAAAAAAGAAAAGAACAAAATGCACACAATATACCCTCGAATCCTCTTTATTAATAAACAATAAATAATTACATCGAGACAAGACGAATGAATTAACTAGATCCCTCTTCACATCTATTTACAGTGATAAAGAAGTACAATCCTTATGGAATTAGAATTCCATAGTATCCTTGCTTGTTTTGCACACCAAAAAATTCTACTTTAAGTCTAATGCTAACTATATTTAACTAAGTATAACTAAATCCCTATACATAAATTAATTACACTTTTGCCCACTAAGAATTGCTACTATATCATAACAATTTTCTTCTTAGTAGTGATTCTTAGTCTATACCGATACTCAACATCTTCATCCGATGTTGGAACCTCAAACTAGGGGCCACCATTTAAATCACTCATTGTACCTTAGTAAATATCCAAGTTAATTTCCTTAGACCTCCTTTATCTGTTTTCTTTCAGCAACATTACCCTCTATACCCTTTTGACAAGGTACTCTGGTTTCCATAATGTTTGCCCGCACCAAAGTGTACCCACTCATATACAAAGCAGTGTGTGTTTGTTTTTCCTTCAAGTTATTTAACCTTCAATTTTCTTTGAGCCACTACATCAAAACATCATTGCTATTGTGAATAACCTCAGCTTCATGATCTTCCTGAGCTCTCTACAGTTCCACCTTAAACCAAACACGCTTTTACACATGTGCTCCGTGGACTTTTGTTTTAACACCAGGACCGAGTTGCTTGGACCCAACTTGTTTAGTACCTCCATGCTTTGGTACATCAAACCATGCTTTGGTACCTCCTAGCCATTCTTCTTCAAATCTTGCTTTAACCTTATCAAGTTGATTTAATCCTTTGGAAACTCTAAATATTTAACTCTTTCAATAAGCTTCACAAGTCGTGTGTTAAACCCACTTTCCTAAAATATTGATCAACTTGCCTTCAGAAAACTCTAAAGATTCGATCTTTTCACCTCAAATCTATAGAACTTGTACCCCAAACAATTACTTTCCGTCAATCCTCAAGAAACAGCTAAACACTTCTTGTCTTCCAAGTTATCACCAAGACTTGATCTTCAAGAAACCTACATGAACCTTCAAACCCAATTTATCAAGTCCCCCAAAACCAAAAAACCCTTGAAGCTTATTAACCTTCAAGATTGATTATCACCAAGGAACTCTAAATCCTTAACCTTTTTGAAGCCTTAAAACCCCTTTATCGAAATTATTTATCACCGCAATTTTGATCTTTAAGTAAACCTTTGAAAGTGACTTTATTGCACCTCAAGAAACCCTTAAGAAAATTGAAACTTGAACCTGAAGTTTCTCTTTAATCGACCTAAGCTTCAGACACCTTATATCAACACAATGATAGCCAAACAATATCCCAAAAAAAAAAAAAAAAAAAAAAAAAAAAAAAAACATAAAAACCAGATCTCTCCAGCCAACCTTGACGGGTTGTATCTCCCTACTAGATGCTCCGAAGCAAGATCCCTCCAATGAGAACCTAGATCTATATGCATTAAACCTACAGCTCAAATTCCATAGATAGCCAACGTTTAACGAACCCGCGATGTCAATTCTACTACAGGTGCGCAGAAATCGACGACCCATATTTTGGCTCTCCCCTCGTTGCATGATTCCTTTTCTCAAACAAGGCTCTCATCCCAAGTGTTCGATAAAACCTCCAACAAACCTAAAGCTTAGAACGGAATTGATCAAAGAACTCACAATAAAAGTTAATATCTCAAGATCACGAGATAATCAACAAAAGAAAAGAACAACATGCACACAATATACCCTTGAACCCTGATGCGTTCCAACAAGCTTTAAATTTATAAACAAGGATTACCAAATAACTAGGAACACATTAGAGCAAGTACACCCTTTTCGTATATAGTTAGTTGGGTTTGGTAAGCAGAGGTCGCTCGCAAAGATTTGAGTGAATGCAAGTGAGAATCTTGTGTCATGACTAATTGTTTGATTAAAAGAATAAAAATGAAAAGTAACATGCAAATGATAATTATGTGAATTTAATACATAAAAGACAACACTTTTTTGAATTAGTTTATAATATATGGATTGCTTATTAAGAGGATGGTTTTGACAAATTGATTACAAGTACTAGAACAAGCTGGTCACAAATTCCAATCTATGATTCTAAAGCATACAACCATTGCACCATATTATAGAATGCTAAAATCAAGCATTAAGTACAATCAAAAAATTTAAGACTAAGTTATTTTAAAATTTTGATCCGCGGTATTTTCACAAATTTGTTAACAATCACACCCAAGTTTCTTTGCAAATTCAATGGTCTATACAAAAGATAATCATACATAGACAAAATGATTATAACTAGTTGAATGATAATAACCCTTTCGACCTATAAAATTATCAACAACTAATCAAACTTGTTACACAAATGTCACAAACACTCAAGTATAAATAGTTCTTTAATATAGCATAAAATTGATCAAAACCGTAACTAAAACCAAGCAATCCTCATAATATAAACAACATCCAAAAAAGTGTAAAGTAAACTAGCCAATCATGGCAAACAAAGTCATAATAATAATTTCATAAGTAGTAAGATAAGTAAACATAATGAAAATACCAAAAAAGTTGCTAGAAGTGATGAAAGGGATTGAAGATGATGTCTCTCTAATCCTTGATGATGTTGTTCTTGGATGTTGGAACCTTCGAATGATGAACACAAGTCTTCAAATGTTTCTAATAATTATGCTCTATGTGTATGTAAGAGTAGTGGTGTTGTAAGTAGTTGTGTAGTACATGTTCTCATCACAATTAGGGGTGTTGTTATACTTGAAAACTCCCCCTGGCATCAAGAAATCTCCTTTCTCCCCAAGAATAGCTCATAATGGCAAAGAGTGCAGCCCAAGGGGAGTTATGGTCGGAATTGGGCATCAAGAATACTTAATCTACTAGTTAAAGTAATTTAATCTTCAAGAATAATTATTCTCCGAAAGTAAAAGTAATTTAAAGCCAAACCTGATGATGCGTCGGGTGGCAACACACAAGTTTTACAACCATCATAAGCAGTGTACCTAATCGTTGTAGTGTAATATAGATAAGTCCGGGGGTTGATCGTTCTCTAGAGAAATAGTGAAGTAAGCTCGAAGTGTATTTCGAGATAAGTCTAAAGGTTGAAAGGAAGATTCTTTTTGGTATTATTATATTTTTTAGAAAGAAAGTAAAATAACCGGGTTGGGTTGAGTTTGTATTTTAACTAATATTAACCTAAAATGCAATAAAAGTAAATGACAAAAAAAGTAAAATTGGTGGGGACTTATTACATGAGTAAAAGCGTATTTGCCTAGGTTTACATTACTTCCTACTCGTTTCTCACTTAATCTATTGAATTGTCACTACCTAGTCTAATGCAATGCGAAGTATTCCTTGTTACCTATTAAGGGTTGGTCTGTCTCACGTCTATTAACTAGCCTAAGTGAGCGATGCCTATCTAAATATCAATAATGTTACACCCAAAACCAATTTTTAAGTATCAAATAATGAAAATGCCATTGGAATAGTTTGACTAAGATTTTATTAGTTGGGAGACTCGATATAATTGGTTAGTCAACGAAAGTTAAGTTGTAGTGTCAAACTCGATAGTCAACTAATAGTCAAAGAATTTGTAATATCGTTATAGAAAGATTGATGTGTTACTTTTATAAGAAAAAATGACTTAAGGGATTAAAGTTGTCAAGTGTTAAATGACTTATAAAGTTAATTTGGCCAAAGTAGAAAGAAAAAAGACTTGAGGGACCTAAGTTGCCAAATGACCAAACTAGTACTAGAACCAACTTGTTTTAGCACTAGAACCACCTTGTTATAGCCTGCAGTGACCATTCCCGCCATAATCCCAAACTGGTACTAGAGCCACCTTGTTTTATTAATATAACAACTTTGTTTTAGCCTTTTAGGACTTAATGTGAAAGGATTCTCCCATCAGGGACTATTCTTGCCAAAATTTCAAATTTGCATTAGAACCACATTGTTTTAGTACCAACACCAAATTGTTATAATACTACAAGGACTATTCTTGCCAAAGACCCAAACTAATTTCAGATTTATAACTAGATGTTCCTAGGCTTTTCCACAACATTCTAAAAATCTGTAGAAAGTGTTTATGTGCGTGTATGGTTACGCCGTCACTTGAGGCTTGTAATATTGTCAGCTCGCCGTCAAATTAGGGTATCGTTTCTCCAATGTCATATGTGACGTCGTCACTAATTGGTTGTGACATCATCGCCTTGTAACTCTGACGCCGTCATGGTAGGCCGTCTCCACATACTGAGCCATCACAAAAAATCTTGAAATTGCACTTCCTAGGCTGAATAGCGACCACGTCAGAGATGTCGGCCACGTTGCTGAATTTGTCATTTTTCTTCGTTCTTCGTCCAATCGAGCCTAAAACTTGGACATTTTCAACGTTTGCTCTCTCAAGTACCTAAAACTCAAATACAAGCAATTTAAGGCAATAAATAATCAAACGCATACGAGTTAAGAGGCTAAATGACCTCTAAAAAGCTTATGAAATTACACCTCATCACCTGACCGGCAGTCAAAGGGTCTGACCTGCAGCTAAACCTCCTTCATCAAGATGGTATGTTGACTAATTTAGCCGACGATTAGAGCATGTTAACCACTGGTTACGGATCGTTTGACCAGAAATGGTCAAAACCAAAATTGTAGATCTTTCTTCTCTTTTTGTTGCCTTTTGAATCAACAAAATCAGAGTTCTTATGAGCAAGTTATGGCCAAAATAGTGGAGGTGTGTCGGAACTTCATATCTTTACTTTGAGGCTCGTTTTCCCAACAAATCTTCACGTTTTCTTCGTTTAGCTTTTGATGAACCTAAAATAGAAAACATACTTCATTAGGTATTGTAAGTTCATTAAAATAACCAAAAAATAGAGGAGGGTTATATTAAATACCAAACGTTTCTTACATACCAAGGGACTCATCTCCACCATCTATCTAAAAAGAAATCAATGGTTTGAGAATAAAAGCATTTTAATATTTCACTCATTTTTTATAATTTAAATATCTCTTAAACCGTTAATCGTTAAGCGAAAATAATTACACCATCGCGACGAGCATTTAATTATCTTTCTATAGACGGGCACTTTGATATACTTTCGACAAAAAAAATTTATTTTTTTCACATTTTTTTTCGTGGCCGAAAAAATCATTTATGATATGTAATACCATATATGATATGATATGTAATATCATATATGATTTTTTCGGCAACGAAAAAAACGTAAAAAAAAACGAAAAAATAATTTTGTCAAAAATATATCAAAGTGCCTATCTATAGAAAGATAATTAAATTCTCGTCGTAACGGTATATTTTTTTCGCTTAACGATTAACGGTTTGAAAGATATTAATATTTGAAAAAAAAATGATGAAAGTGGGTTTTTTAAATTGTTGGGATTAATCTCATCCATTAGATCAAATAAAGATGGAGGGAAGATGAAGGATGGAGATTAGTCCCTTGAAATGTAAAAAAAGTTTGGTTCTCAAATGATTTTATATCCCAAAAAATATGCATAAATATTTATGATAACGTAACTAAAAATATTTTAAATTTAAGCGTTATCAAACTCATTTTGTCCCAAAAAAAAAGCCAATAAAATATTACATCGGAACAAGAATAATGAATTAACTAACATCCTCATTCACCTCTATTTATAGAGATAAGGACTGAGGAGGTATAATTTCTATAGAATTAGAATTACATAATATCATTGCTTGCTTAACAGACGAAACAATCTTAGTTTAAGTCTAATAATAAATCTATTTAACTAATTAGTACAGTTAAATCCTTATAAATAAACTAACTACACTTTCGCCCGCTAAGAACAGCTAGTGTGTCATAACACCATATTTATTTGTAAAGACAACACGCATATATACTAACGTAGCGTTTGGTATGTTGTAATCAAAGTGGGAATGAAAATTTTTATTACAGTAGAATGAAAAAATCTTGTTTGTTTACATATTTACAATATAATGATTCATTTTAAGGAAGGCCAAAGTGTATTTTAGTATCTCAAATTTTGTTAACCGGGTTTTTTACTACCTTAAGTTATTAATGATGCGATGTAATACCCTGAACTTGTAAACTCGGTTATAACTGGGCTTTTCGTAATGATAAAAAGGTAATATCATGTAACTGCCATTCAAACCATCAGTAAATGTTACTGTATCAAGTTTCATGGTAAAATGGGTTGAGCCATGTTGTCAACTTGTCATGGCATAAACTAAAGCCAAAACAATGTAATTCTATTAAATAGTATCATTCATTATACACTTCAATTGAAATAGTATATGTTTTCTTCATCATCTAATAAACATATACAGAGTACATCAAACTAAACACATGTACAGATCATGAAGTATACATACAACCACCTCTATCCAACAAACAAATACACAAGAAACCACAAAGTCTTCTATACTGGAAATCATCATCCCCACTTTTTTTTAAAGCTAGATCATCATCCTCTGTTCCAACAACATTTTATCATTTTATTACTACGTATTCCACTAAGGCATCCATTGTTACCAGTACACATTATTGTATTCGGTCTCTCTAACCTGCAAAATTTTGAAAAATTCAGAAACCAATGGCAATATACCACACTATGTACTGATTAACAACAAATAAATTCCGTAAACTTAACACCAAATATCCCTAAGTTGAAATATAATCTCGATCAAATGAAATTGAACAGAATCACAGTTAATTCTTGATGAGGCGAAAAATGAACCGTTTTTAGGGGGTCATTTAAGCCCGAAATTGAATTTATTTGATCAAATATTGCCTTAAATCGTTCCTTTTGTGATTTTAGGTACTTTGGGAGTGAATTCTGGAAAAGGAAGCATTTTGGACGTTTTTGGAGCATAAAAGTGAAGAAAACGGCAAAGACTTAATTTTCCATGCTGGAAACAGTACCTGACGGCGTCAAGAAGGAAAATGTGACGGCGTCGGGAGTAAAATCCATGACGACCTAGAGAAAACCTGAAGGCGTCAGAAAAAGGGCGTCAAGAGTTATTTTGGTGACGGCCTGAAGATGGATTACACGTGACGGCGTCAAACCCAGATCTAGGCAGTCCGAGAACTTTATTGGCGGCGAGATGACGGCGTCAGACATTTACTCTTGACGCCGTCACCTCACAAAATCTATATATACTTTTCTATTTTTTCATTCATTAAGAGAGGAACTTGTGTGGAGAATACTAGGGTCGAACCTAAAAAACCCTAGGCCGTTTGTAACAGTATTTTCAAGGGTTTTCACCCCTTGAAACCTTTCATGTTCAATTAAGATAAGTCTTCTTTCAATTCATTCAATATGTCTATGTGTTGATTGAATATATCTTATGCTTGTCTTGATTTTAACATGCTAGGCTAGATCTTTCATGTGTTTGCTTAGATTTAATGAAACCTAGATGTTGATTATAGGTTGATTGCTTGTTTATATTTGTAATGGATGAATGATTTCAATGTTAGGCTTAAGAAAACTGGCAGATCTCTATTGTGTAACTTGCTTGAACGTCTTAAGAAACATGAACCGATGTGTACTAGGTTTTTATGATTGTATTTAATGCATGAGCGAATTCTAGTGATCCCATGTTAGGAGCTTCTTAGCCGGCTCGACATAGGAGTGAAGTAGGAGCTTATAGGATTGGGGAAGTAAGTACGCCACCCCATGAATGGTATTAAGGAATACAATCCGTCATCCACGCAACTGTAACAAGTAATTAACCTGTAAAAGGTATCTAGGAGTAGTGAAATCTAAGTAAACACAATTCTCCCATATATTGCTCACACCTCTAGTTAAATTAGTTTATTTTCATTTTTGTTATTTTATTTTGATTGCATCTTAGTTATTGGGTTAGTTGATTAGCAACTAATTCCGCCCACTCCTCTAAAAACCGAGATTTTTATTTGCTTTTCTAAAAACATAAAAAATACAAAAAGAATCATCCCTCACCTCTAGACCTAGTTCTTAGGTTTTCTAATCCTAGCGACACTATTCCTAAGTTGAACGATCAATCCCCCGGTACTTGTCACTATACTATACTACAACGATCAGGTACACTGCCTGGTGGGGGTTGTAAGCTTCTCGAGATCCCTCGAGAGGTAAAGCCTGGTGCAATTCCCACACATCGATTCTCACAAAAAATAATTTTTGATTAATTTAACATACTTTTTTCCAAGTTATTTAGCGTTATGATGTAATCATGGATCTTGTTGTCCTAATTTGTGGGCTATTGACATCAAGTATAGAAGAAGAAATTAGCCACGTGAAATTAAGTGAGAGGAGGGAAAAGAAGTGAATGTGATAACGTTGTTAACCTTCATCATTAAAAACTAACAGATGTATGTCACGTGTGATCACATGACAGAGTCAATCCTTCAAGTTACCGAGTTTACAAGTTTAGGGTACTACACCGTATCATTAAAAATTTAGGGTAGTAGAAAACCCAGTTAATCAAGTTTGAGGTACCAAAATACACTTTGGCCTTTAAGGAATGACTCATTACACCATTTTCATTCCGTAGGGGTCCCATTCTTTTTTTTCATTACATCTTGTAATTGAATGAAAATTACATAAAAGTCCATAATTAACTAACCACATTAAATAAACTTCTTATCATCAATGACAATTTTAGTCTTTTTTTAATCAATTTCATTACGTCATATCTTACCAACCAAACATGATTAATAACGGTAACAAATAATTACTTTGCGTCATTCATTCCATTACATCGTTTATTCCATTCATTTGATATTTCATTCCTTCCTATCAAACGAACCCTAAGTATTTACGTTTTAAGTACTAGGTGAAAGCCATGTATCTAGTAGTGAACACTTTTATTACACTCACATGTAGCTATAAGAAGTGATAAAACTTCAAATTCGATTAACTCGAAGAAATATCAGTTTCCGATGATCTGAGACCACGTCTAGTGAGTCATAACATTGGTTGCGAGGCGGTTAAATCCAGTCTAGTTTCTCTTTTATTTGGTGTTTTTGTGCAAATTCGAGAAGATGTAGCAGCTCGACTTTTCTGCATGCTATATTCCAAATTCCAAAAGGCAGAAAAGACTTGGTTTAGGAAAATGAAAGTAAATACAAAAAAGCATACGGAAAAAAATAGCTATAAGGATAATTACAATGGTATGTATATGTCAAAGCGTTTGAGATAGATGGGTGAATAAATGTATGGTCCGAATGTCACCAATGGTTATGTCTCACTCTACCACTTACTCCGTAATTAATTAGTTGTTCTAGAATTTTGACCTTATTTCTACAACTAATCTTATGTCATCATGATGGAGGTCCCACGTTCACTGAACTAGGAAACATATATGAAAACAAGAAAGAAAGTTTGTCAATACTAGAAACTTGGTACGTAAATATTTTATTGGGGGAGTTTATACGACACTCCTTTTGGTGAGGTCTTGTGTATTGCGGGTTTATATGATGTACATCGTGGTTTGTATATTTTGACCAAAATCTTCTATTGTCACATCATAGGTGTCTTAATAACATAACCCTATTTTATTATAGTTCTATATCGAAGTATATATAAAAGGAGATGATTTACACATTGGAATACTCCAATTTAATATGTTAAAATACATTTATTCCGTCACAATTTAATGTCCAAATGCATTAAATTGGAATGTCTCAATCAATTGAGTGAGTATGTAAATAATCTCCCATCTATAAAACTTTCTTTGCTTTCCAAATAGATATACTACATATTAGTACGTATATTATAATGAGAATATTTCAAATAAAAAATCAAATAGAAAAGTATAAAATGACATAAGAAACAAAAACTACTCGAAAATTTTGAAATTTTATTCGAAGATAGAGGACGTTGGTACATAAAAAAGTTGTTAGAAAGTTTTTCTAATTTTGAGTTTTTATACCCTTTTTTAAAAGGAAAAAAAAAAAACAAAATTTTAATAAAAAAAAAAAAAAGTTGTAATGAACAAAACTTTCAAGTTGTTATATTTTGATGCACAATGAAATTTCGATACATATGCTAAAGAAAAGTTTGATGCAAAAACGTATTTTTTATGCACAAAAAGGCAAATTATAAATTTTAATTCGCTTTTTTGCACCTTAGAAAAAATTTATTTACAACTTTTTTATCCGCGAATGTTCACTATCTTGTGAAAGATTTTATGTTTTTTTTTAAATAACCTTTTATTTTTATAATTTTTTTTTTACACTTCTTATAAATATTTGTCTTTTTTATATTAATTTTATCCATATTATGATAATTATTATAAGTTTATCTCGTTATTTATGAGTGAACATAAAATATAAATATGTAACAGATGTAAAACAAATTTGCACCAAAAAAATTTCAATACGATTGTTTAACTAGTGCCCTGAGGGCATTGGTTAAAGTACATTTTATTTTATATACTAAAAGCTTAAGTAGTCTTGTAAATGTAAGTGGTCATAATAAATGGCTCATGAATTTAAAGTGAAATGTGGATGCTTCATGTTTTAGTACATTGATTTAATAGTCATGCATAAGCATAAGTACATAGGAGATGAAGTGTTTGGTGCCATGCATAAATTAAACACACCAATTAGTGGTTAGTCTTTTTACCTTCCCGTCCATGAGTTACAGATATTTTATCAACTATATAATGTGTCAAAAATCACACACAACAAACCACAATTTCCTCCACACCGCGTGCACATTGGGCTACAACTTATTATGGTGGTAAAGTAAGCATCATATCGTCTTACTTATTTAGCATATTGATTTATATTGTTTCATGTAAACTTCACGTGTGTTTTGTGTGTGTAACAATATAGGACATAAAGATGGCGCTTAAGAGGTTTGGTAGTAACATCATCTTCTCTAATGGTTTAAGAGATCCTACAAATCGTTGTCTTATCAGTTAAGTGAAACATGCACGGACATTTTACTTTGATCAATATATTGATTAATTGTATTTAAGTTACTAATGATCAACTATATCTAATTGTTTTTTGTAGCACGTCAAGAATCATTAAAGAAAGAGATCGAGAAGTCACAAAAATTGTATCAAGAACAAAACATGCAAAAGGCCAACGAACAACAACGACAAAGACAACAACAACAAGAACAACAACAAAAACAAGAACAACGCCATGGCCATCGGTGGAATGAATACTTAGCATTCATATTAATTGTACGTTACAAATTAAACATACAATATTTTACTTCATGTAATACCGATAAACGGGTTAATACTATTGATTCATTAACAAGTAAGTTTCTTGAAAATAATGTGACGAGCATTCAATTTTAATCAATAATTATTAATACACTTTGTTGGTGCATTTTAATATTTTTGCTCTTAATGTAGTTTTTTGTCTTGCGGTGTGTTAATATCACTATGGAGATTAATTGATTATCTTAATATGATTTTAGTTTCATTTGTAGAATGACAAACAAATTTGGCAAAATGAAATTGTTATATTAGTTATTAAGAGTAAAAAAATTATATGTTGAGATTGATGTTTTCAAATATATTTATATATGCATGCAGTATGCTACAAATTAAATATACTAACAATATTGGACCGATTTTCACAACAATAAAAAAATATTGAAACTTAAATGATTTTTGTGGATAAAATAAGATCGAGTAACTAAGCATAGTAATTTGGAGTTACCGTATTTGATATGATAAACCAAAAGGATAATTCATTGTCACAAGTTAGATCTCAAAATATGAAGAATATCACTTTGTTATGATTTTATATAAGGGTTACATTTATTTTGAAAGAACCGTATGCGTTTAACCTCCCTTTGACATTTAGCATGTAACTTATACGTATTAAAAAATTACATGTGAAGAGACTCTTTTAAATGTAGCGTCTTGAAGAAAGTCTCTTCACATATACTATTTTAATGTCAATAAACTATTTAAATGTGTGTCATGTTTAGAAAAGGTATGATAACATCACAACTTAGATATATAATGACGAAAATAAGTCAAATATTACGCTGTGAACACTTATATACAGCCCATGTAATGACGAAATTAGTGTTGAACAATACACTAACGAACATTTAGATTAAGCCCGTGTGCATCGCACGGGTATGAATGACTCGGTCTAAATATAAAAGTCACCAAACAACTAATTAAACTCATTCATAAATTCATGCGATGCTTACAAAAGTTGTGATACCATCACAACTTACAAATCTAATGACGAAAATAAATACCACACATTACACTATGACCAATTAGATAGAGTCCGTGTGCAACGCACGGGTCTTAATGACTAGTTAAATATAAATATTCTTTTTATATCACAAATTGTATTTAATACACATTAATTAAACTTATAAAATACCATAACTAAATCTAATTTGTAATTAAATAAACTCAAACTTTCAGTTTTTTGCACACTAAAAATCAAACAAACCACCATTTTTTTTTGAAAATTCGACCATTTGATAAAATACCAATAGTTTCATAAAAAAATAATAACAAAAATATAAATTAGATTCCTCACTGTGGCAATTTGATTGTAGTCAAATCGTCGAATGGAGAAATCTGATGTGGTAGTGTCGACTGTCGAGTGTGGTCACTATTGTGTTCAGCCTTAATAGTAATACTAAAATGAATTTGTGATTCTTTTTTATTTATTTATTTATTTGTTATTATTATTATTATTATTATTATTATTATTATTATTATTTGAATTTCAAATTTTGTGATTCTCATAAAATGAGGAATTCAATTTCCACATTGGAAAAAAGAAGCTAATAAGATGATTAAGATATGGGCTATGTTTGGCACAAAGCTTTTTGGAGATTTTTTGGGCAATGAGCGGTGAACAATGAGCTTTTTGATTTTTAGTGTTCGTTTGGCATGAGAGCTGTGGGCTTTGCTATTTTTTAGGAAAGCTCATTTTCCCAATGCTTCTTTATGAAGCTGTGAGCTTTTTTGGCTACTGCTCACAGCTCACTGCTACTGCTAACTGCTATTGCTCACAGCTACTTTTGCCAAACATAGCCATGGGCTTAAAGGTGGGACCAGGTCACCAATTGAATAACAATTGGTACGCTTGTGACTTGTAACCAATGGATTGGATATGGGTTGGCCGAAGGTATATCGACATCCACATCCGTATCTATATACTTTTCGTCATATATATTCGTATTCATATTCATTTAGGATCATTTCATCCATCCATATTCATATTCATATTCATGGGATGAATAGACCTAATAAATAGACTTAAAATCATATCAAGTTGATATCCAACAAAAAAATTGAAAGAAGATAATACTACAGATACAACATAAACATTGTTGTCATTAATACTTAATTTATTTAGTAGTATATTTGAGGTTAAATATCTCGTATTATACATAAAAAAACATAACATAAACACGTAAATGAAACATAATATAAACACGTAAATGTGATATAAAGACTTAGTCTTATAAAACCAAAAGCGTATTTAATAGTATATTTGAGGCTAAATATCTCCTATTAGTACATAAAGAAATATAATATAAACACGGAAAAAGTGATATAAAAACTTAGTCTTATAGAAAACATTATTAGCTAACCTATTATAACTGAAAAATAACGCGTAAAGTTCAAGCACAAAACCATTTTTAAACTATTGGTACAACCGTATAACATAAAAACACATTACATTAATAGAAACGAGTAATGAGTTATATTAACCTTTTGTATTTATTTATACGAGAAATCATTTTAGGTGGTAATCGGGTGATTCATGGATGACAAATCATCATACATATCCAATCCACCAAACATTCATATATCCATATCCATTTAGCTCATCCATATCCACTATAAGCGGATCGAGTCGGGTGGATATCCACTTAATCTGGTGACGATTGCCATCCCTACTTGTAATACCGCTACGCTAAATTATCTTTGATATTTTGTTGTCGTTAAAGTTGTTTCAATACTCTGACAAGGAGCTAGAAGGGAAAAGGGATAGTTTACAAGAAAGCTTTACAAGCATCGATTGGATTTGAATTTCATCAATCGATGAAACAATATCACCTTCTAAAATGGACGGATCTTAATGGAGACCGGGGAGCCTTTTTGAGGTTTTACTTATATTTGCTTAAAGAAAATACAACTTTGACCCTATAAAACTAACTGATATAGCACTTGGCCCTTCCAATAAATTCACCAAAGTTCCGTCTATGCCTTCTAATGTGTCCCTCTGGAGAGATTTTAGGTCAAAAATGCAAATTGTTGTCACTGTGGTTTGAACCAAAACATTAACACAAAATCTAAGCTTTGGTGGAAGAGAATTATAAATAGAATTTAATTTATAAGTGCAATTAATATATAACATATGTATTAACTGAAAATTTTGATTTAAAAAGAAAGTTCGAGTTTGAAGAATACCGTCTGACAATGCCTCAAATGAAGTTGTTAACGATTTCATGCATTAAATAGACCAAAAAGAAACTCGATGCAAACCTAGTTTAATTCAAGAAATTTAAATCATATTTACAATGTTAGCCAGAATTGATGGCGCCTGACTTCTTCATAGACAGTGAGTTTAGATATGAATAAACATCTAACAAACTGTTAATAAGATTGTGATGCCTCATCCCATAGTTGATCAATCATTAACATTGTTTAGATGTTAGGTAAAGCTTAATTATCTTCAGAAAAGAATTCAGTAATAGGGTATATTGGTGTGAATTTTGTAAGTATTTAAAATTCTGTTAACTTTTATTTGGGCAAAGACATTTGACTTTTATTCGGTAACTAAATTAAAAACTGACTTTTATTCGATAACTAAATTAAAAATCAAGCATTCAGAACAAGATTGTTTTTCTTTTTGAAACGTCAAAACGAAACTCTTTGATTTCCATAATAAACCACCTTCGTTTTTGCGGTAGTATTGTTAAGTAGGAAGTATATAAGACTACTCTCTAACAGTTATATCATTCCACCTTTTACTTCAGCAACACATCAGTTTTCTCTTCCCTCACTCCTCTTCACTTTTCACTCTCAATGGCATTAGTCTAAGAGCATGCCCATACGTAACCTGAGTTAACTTATAACTCAGCGCCACGTCAGCTTTACCACTTTAACTCAACACTTTAACTTAACACCCACATCAATAACTCAGCTTTAACTCAACAACAATTTACAAAAACACTCATTCATTTAGGGGGTAAAGTGAATTTTTTTTTTTTTTTTTTTACAAAACAAGCACTTTAACGCGCGTTAGTGGCTTAACGTGCCACGTTAACGCGGATTTAACTCGGAAGCATGCAGCCACTAACGCCCCATTAAATTGCGTTATTTGATGTTAACGTGCTCCATCACGTTACGTGTGCTAATGCTCTAATATAAACATAAGTAAAATAAAAGTAGATAGATGACTATAAATGAACCTTAATGAACGGATCATGAGCATATGTTTATGAGCAAATATGAATTAACAAGACTTTAGTTTGTCAATTAAATATACGAACTCGAAATATATTATTCATCAACGTGTAAAGATAAATCCTTCTGATCGAGTTGTTCTCATGTTTCCACTTTTCACCAACTAGCTACCCACGTAGAAAATATTTTACCGGCACAAGATTTTCTAGACACCCTTTTTGCACAGTGTAATTATTCTCTTACACTTCGAGAAGCATTCATTAGACCTACTATTTAAAAACCTTCAATTTCACAATATGTGTTTGTTTATACCCGTCAACTTGAACGAATTGCTACTTGACTAACTTGTGCCAACGTAATAAAGTTACATATTATATGAATGTTACAATTGATCACCAAAACGAAACAAATAACAAAAGAACCAGCTCGATCACCATTGTATCGCATAACATGATCATCTTATGTTATAATTTTCTCAACATTTATATGTGTTTTGTTTAGCTAATTTGCATTAATAAAATGTCTGAAAATTTTCATGCATCTACTATACTCGCAGTTACACCTGTAAAATAACACATATTTTCCGCTATCTTTATCGACATGTCAACGATAGAAACTCAAAATTCTGATCAGTAGTGCGTAGCTAACTTAAGATGAGATATGACAGTGGCAAAAAAAATGTCGCATAAAAACCTTACCAAATGTTTATATGAATGTAATGTTTTTGATGCCATCAGCTTAACAGAAGTTTTCAACCCCTAATCACGAATCTCACATATTTTTTTCTTACTTTCTGCTGCCCTAACTCCCATCCAAATGGTCCCACGAGGCCATATCATCGTCACTCGTGTCAACTTCTCATTCGTCCAATTTAAGCCTCCACTCCCTTAACTACACATCAATCATCTTTCAAATGACCATCATGCCCTTTCTTTATTTTCTTAATGTGTCACATTCACATAAATCATTTTCTCTTTAATCGAGTATTCCTTGGATGGCAATGGGGCGGAGCGCGGCTATCCCCATCCTCAAACCCGATTACAAAAGTCATCATTAAACCCACCCTAATTTTCATTGCGGATCTTATCAGGGTGTCCCGTTGGGGCGAGATGTTCCCCCTAAACTCGCGCCATTCCCCATTGGGGTGTTATCGCGTTGTCTTTTTTAGCATGATGCTCCATCACACTTGTGTCGTTCCCCGTTTACTCTTATTTTTACACTATTAACAAAATGATTTATGGTACAACTTGAAGAATCAAGAACCCATTAATAATAAATTAAGCATTGGAATAATTTACAACTTTTTTAGAATATTACGTATGACACAAAACAAGCTTCTATCATCAAAATTTGAGATATTACAAAGATATAAACTAACAAAAATTAAAGAATTTTATTTTTAGTACGTAAATAATAACACAATATTTTATGTATATACATATATGTACATGTATAAATATATTTCGGGGTGGGGCGGGGCGGGACGGGGATGATGTGCCCCGTCCCCGCTCCAAACCCGATAAGGATCCCAGCTAAGGCCCCGAAACCCGCCCCAAAACCCGATAAGCACACTACGCCCAGCTAAGGCCCCGAAACCCGCCCCAAAACCCGATAAGCACACCACGCCCCGTTCCAAAAAGTTCGGATTCCGGGTTTCCCAGTCGGGTTCAAGTTTTTTTGCCATCCCTAAGTATTTAAAAAAAGATAGCATATATATTTGTTTTTAAATATATGAAATAAGAGGTGATTTAATATGTTTTTAAATATATGAAATAAGAGGTGATTTAATTTAGGGATAAAAACATGAATATTTAAGGACCAATATAGTCGTAACTAAAATTAAACAGCCATTTTCACACCCTCTTCCTTTTTAGTTTTTAGTTAAAACTTATTTTCACCCTTCTTTGTTCAGAATATTATATCTCAAAATGGTTAATCGTTGACGAAATAAATTACACGATTATGACAAGCATTGAATTATCTTTGAATAAGGAGGAACTTTTATATACATTTGACAAGCTTCTTTTTTTGGTTTTTTCGGTACAGGAGTTTATATGATATATCACATGTGATATAACACTAATCTGTAAGTTCGAACATTCAACATGCTTTTGTAAACTGACATAAGTATTTGTGTAGAACTTCAAACGATTTTTAATAATTTTTGCATTTAAAAATTCAAATCCTTAGTTTTTCAGCCATATATCACATAATTTTTATATAACAAAATTTCAAATCATTACAGTTTATTAATAGAAAGGACACACTTATGCCCATTTCCAGTGCAAAACATGGTGAATCTTTTGGAGTTGTATACAAATACTTATACTCATTTTACGAGAAACTTGTTGAGTGTCAGAACTTACGGATTGACGATGTTATAACATATGTGATATATCAAATGAGTTTAAATATCAATTCTTTCGCTTTTCACTAACTTTTATGAATAAACCGTATCTATTTAGCGGTTCAAATGTTATGTGTGATATATGGCTGAAAAGCTTATGATATGTATTTTTCAATGAAAAAAATGATGATTTTTTTTTTTTTTGAAATTACTTACAAATATTTATTCATGTTGAGTGTTCGAACTTACAGATTTAGTGTTATATCGCAAATGATATATCAAGCGATTTTGACTTAAAAAAAAAAAAAAAAAAAAAAAAAAAAAAAAAAAAAAAAAACTTCTTTATTTCTCTAACTTTCATGAATAAACTGTATTGATTTAGATGTTCAAAAATTATGTATGATATATGCTTAGAAAGCTAAGGATGTGTATTTTTTAAATGCAAAAAATGATGAATCATTTTGAGTCCTATACAAATACTTATGCGCATTTTACGATAACATATTGAATGTTCAAACTTAAATTTTCGTGTTATATCGCATGTGATATATCAAGCAAAATAGTCTACAAAAAAAAAACCAAAAAAGATACCAAAAAGAGTTTGTCAAAAATATATGAAAGTGTTAATCTATTAAAAGATAAATAAATGCTTATCACGACGGTGTAGTTTACGTAGGTTAATGATTTACGGTTATTGAAATATGTAATTTTTAGAAAAAGTTGTAACATTTAGACAAAAACTAAGAAATAGCCCGCAAGTAAGGCTGGCCACAGTGGTGACCCCGCATGACCCTCCTTTCCGGCTGTCACGTCAGCTTTCTCTCTCCGACGATCAGACATGACCCAAGTGCCACAGTGGTGACCGATTTTTTTTTTTTTTTTTTAATTCAAACATTTTAAAAAACAAATTTAAAATTGATTAAAAATAAAAAACGTTACAATACTAAATCAAATAAACGTTAAAAACATTACGTAAATTATTCAAATAATAGCTCGTAAGACTCCACAGACATGGTGAATATGGATGAGAAGTTGGTTTAATTGTGTTTGAAATTGTGTGTTTAGAAGTGTGTTTGATGTTAGTATTTATAAGATGAAAAGTAGTAAAGTTTTATTTAATAATATAAACGGTAACTTTGGTCCCATTTTAAATTCAAAAGTTGGATTTTGTGTGATGTTAAAATTGGTTGTGTGGAGAACCGATTGTTGTTTTCAACTTTGGACAACCGATATTCCACATTGGTGACAACCGATTTCGATCGGTTGAGGGGGACGACCAAACGATATTTGACGGTACACCGCTCGTAGCCTAACAACTTTAAACTGTGTTGATAAAGGCTCAAAGCTATAGAAGTCCCTTTTTTATTTCTTTTAGTATTTCACTTTGATCCAAAACTAATAAATAGCCCGCAAGTACTTGCGTATTGTCATTTTCTTTCTCCAGCAGTTTTATACACGAATTGTTTCACTAATATTGACCAAACTAATTCAATTTTGACTTTTTATTGGCCAATCACATTGCATGATTTTGCCACGTGGCAAAATAAACAATCTGATTGACTCAATTTTTTTTTCAATAAGATTGTTTTAGCATAATTGCTATAAAATAATGTAATTAAAAGATACTTTAGAAACGAGAGTTACATCCTACTTGTAAAAAATGCAAAAAGTAGTAAACTTTGAATTTTATTGTTTCTCCTAGAAAGTTTAACAAAGCATACCGGCTTTTTTGCATCCTATTTTTAAGTTTTTGTGGTTTAAAGCCCTTGCTAGGAGTAGAAATAGCACAAAAAGAGATCGAGATTGGCATTTTTGGACCATAAACCACTAGCGGCTTCTTTGTTGGGGCTTCATGCACCGGGAAAAGGCTCCAGCGACAGGAGACCATTAGTTACAAATTAAAGCTTCAATAAGATATCGAGAGGGCTATCACAATCATGTGCATGCGACGTAATTAACCCTATTTTTGTGATATTTTAACAAAGGGGCAAATACCATAAAAAAGTATCATACTTGTCCTAAAATACACTTTTGAGTATTGAACAGAATTTTTTCCTCATATGGGTACTGAACTTTTATTTTTTTGCCACTTTGAGGCACTTTGTGACATTTTTGCCCCTCAAATTATTAAAAATCCAGGGGCAAAATGTCACAAAGTACCTCAAAAAGGCCAAAAAATGAAAGTTCAGTACCCATATGAGGAAAAAAATTTGTTCGATACCCAAAAGTGACTTTCTTAACAAGTGTAATGCTTTAATATGGTATTTGCCATTTAACAAAATATGCATGATTATTACATAGAATTTTTTATTTATTTTGTATTTTTTTTTTAGCAAATTAGCAATAGTTACTGTAAGCAACCAAAAGTTAATATAGATGAAATTACTGTAATAAGCATCATTTTCTAAATAAATACTACCTCCGTCCCTAAATAAGTGTCCATTATTGACTTTTTAAGTCTTCTCTTTTTAACTTTGACCGTAAATTATTTTATTTGTGTTATGTAATACTTGATACAAAATATATGAACAAATTTGGTCTTAAATGTATTTTCATTGGTATAATTTTCATCAAGTATTACATAACACGAATGAAATAATTCAAAGTCAAAGTTGGAATAAAAAGACTTTGAAAGTCAATAGCGGACATTTATTTAAGAACGGAGGGAGTATTAAACTACTTAATAACACCTGAGCAACCTAAGATTTTGCTAGCATAAGCAGTATTTATTAATTATATAATAACAAAATTACTGGTCTGAGTTCACATCACATACACATTAAATTTGAAAGCAACCTTTCATTCAATTGTTATTTCTTAATCAAACCGATAAGATATTAAATTTTTACTCCGTATATAATATCTTCAACATATTTCTGATCGAATCTTGTATATATTAGTTACGGAGTATTTTATTAGCCATAAGAAGGACAAAAGCACTTAACTTAGAAATCGGGAAATCAAAGTTCTACCTTAAAAATTAAAATTACCACAACTTTTCAACGATTATGTATGTCCAAATCTTGTTCAAAGTCCCATCTTAGAAATCGTACGTATATAAGTATATTTCACTTTCAGTAAATTTAATTTCAAGTTAAAGTTTTTTGTATTGTCGTCATCACGAAAAATACATATAATAAATTTGAAAAGCATGGTCGCTTAATTATTTTCTTTCTTAATATTAATAATGCAGATTAAGGAATATGTTAAACTTACGGCTACGTATATAAGACATTAGCACAAGAAATGAATGTTTTAATAATAAACCACTCACCCTCTTGCATATAACTACTCTAAAATGACCTAATGTAAAACTAATTTTGTATCTTTTTAACTTTTAAACGTAGCACTTAAAACTACAAATATCAAAACCGTTAAATTAGTCATGTTTAAATCCGCAAGACTTGTTGCATGATAATTAAAAGGTCTCTATTACTCTATATTTTAAAGTTAATTAAACAATACTCGTAGATGGTAAAAGTTTACATATTGAATACGGTATCTCTAGTTGTTGTAACATTTATTTTTTTTACAAAATACAAAGATTAAATACGTGTATACGTATGTTGATACCATTCTCCGTATACTTATATAAAGCTAGGCAAGTGTAATTTCTTGAACCCATATTCTTCTTTAATACTTTTTTTTTTCTCTCCCTCTGTCTCCAAAAGATTCTTATGCTTTTCTCAAATTAAGTCAAAATAGATAATCTATTAGTTTTATATAAGGTGGTGAAATCGTGTTAGTTTGAATAATATATCATGGAGAGTACGGATTCATCATCCGGTTGCAAACAACCTCAGTTACCACCGGGCTTCCGGTTCCACCCTACGGACGAAGAGTTGGTCGTTCACTACCTCAAGAAAAAAGCCGCCTCGATCCCTTTGCCTGTGTCCATCATCGCAGAAGTCGACCTCTACAAGTTTGATCCATGGGAGCTTCCCGGTATATGATCATAAATGAATTTTGTCAACTTTTTTTTTTTTTTTTTCTAGTGAATAATACTTGTACTTTTTTTTATGAACCACAACTTATATATATAGCTAAGCTAGCTAAAAGAGTAGTTTTATTGTTCATGGATATGTGTTTGATTAGTTTTGTGGTTTTTAATATGTTTTATGTAGCTAAGGCGACGTTTGGTGAGCAAGAGTGGTATTTCTTTAGCCCAAGGGATAGGAAGTATCCAAACGGAGCGAGGCCAAATAGGGCTGCTACTTCGGGTTATTGGAAAGCTACTGGAACTGATAAACCGGTGTTGACATCCGGTGGGACTCAAAAAGTTGGTGTGAAGAAAGCACTTGTGTTTTATGGTGGGAAGCCTCCAAAAGGGTCGAAAACAAATTGGATCATGCATGAATATCGTCTTACTGATACTAAAACGATCTCTAAACCACCTGGATGTGATCCGACTAATAAAAAAACATCACTAAGGGTAATTTCTAACTATTTGAATCTTTAAAGCTATGGTTAACAACTAACGTTTGCAAAAAAAGGTAAAATATTGACCGTTAGTTGTTAACCATAACCCTTAGTTAAAGATATTATGCTTAGTTATTGGATGCTAATCATATCAATTTTTGTTACAGTTGGATGATTGGGTGTTATGTCGAATTTACAAGAAAAATAATATGCAAAGGCCCGTGGATAGTGATGGGAGCGATCACACGATGACGGGGATGTTAGCATCTATACCACCATCTATATCACTTGGTCTCACTAGACCCACATCAGGGTTCAATGCAATGCTCGAGACTCATGATCACAACGTTGTATACGATACTATGATGAACTCAAACAACAACAACCTTAGCATCAACCTCGCAACCTCAAATCTTCTTCCTGTTAAACGGTCAGTCTCAGGTTTGTTCTGGAACGACGAAGGTCATACAGGTAATTCACCATACACTAAGAGGTTTCTTTCGGAAAGCAATAGCCACGGTAGTGTTATGGTGTCACGGACATCCGAAGAAAACAGTGGTTCAATTGCTAGTCTTCTGACCCAGTTGCCACAAACCACACAAATGCAACACCAACAAGCAATGTTGGGCTCGATGGGACCTTACCAGTTATCGGGCATGAACTGGTACGTGTAGATCAGTTTTGTTGGAACGGGTATGAAACGAAAGGAAAAAACTAAATTATACTTTGATCTTCTTATTTATAATATATGTATAGTTGTATATAGATAAATACATATAAGGGTTTTTTTTTTTTTTTTTTTTTTTTTTTTTTTTTTTTTTTTTTTTTTTTTTAATACATATAAGTTACATATGTGGTTTGGATCAAGAAAAGATTGATTAGTGAGAGGGGCTATAATTAGTGACAGGCCAGGATTGTTTGTGACAATAATGGTCAGTAAATTGCTGCCAATTTTAGGTGATCAATGCAGATAATTATTTTAAATGGAAATCAAACTTTTTAATTATTATGTATAGAATAAATCATGATTTTCATTAGAATTTTTACCTGTATAGTTGATGTAATTATTACATATTTTCGTAAATTTTACATAATATCGAATCACATATATCGTTCAATTATGCGAAATTTTTGTTGTATTTTAATTTTATCTGTTAATTTGATCATCTTTATAATTATATGAAATTAAAAAAAGCATGACTTTTAGAAACTTTTGTGTAAAACAAAAGGCTTCCATTTGTTTTTTGTTTCATTTTCATCACTTTAGAAACCCTAATTGGTAAACTATGATCATATCTTTTTAGTTTGTGGTAGCTTAATCTTTATATATTATGCAAAGTTTGATGTAATGTCTCTATATGAATAATTGTTAATCTAAACTAGTTATAATGCCCGCGCACACGCGGGGTTTTTTTTAATTTTTTGAATCATATATTTTTATTTATTAAAAAATAAATAATTTAATATTTGTTTTGTTTGATTTATGATGTTTAATTATAATTTTTTATTATTAAATATAATTATTTAAAAATTTTAATACTAATATTAATTGCATCTTATCTATATTTTTTTGTATTTATTTTCTACTTGTCTTAATTGCATCTTATCTATATTTTTTGTATTTATCTTCTACTTGTGTTATTGATAAATATAAAATATTACCTAATAAGAAAATAATTTTTTTTTTAAATAAAATTATTACTAAATAAGGTATGAATGCATTTTTTGAAATGAAAAATTCCCAATAAGGGTTTTATTGTATTATATAAAAGATATGTCTATGGTCTCATACACCTTTTAGATTCAAAAATTCATCATTACCATATATGAAATGGAAATTAATTGATTCGTTTTTTCAATCTTGCTGTCATTGATTTGATTTATTATGGTTCTTTGAGTAGTTCACATTTATAATTATCATTTTTTTGTTGAATTTAATCACTAAATTTCATATAACAATAATTAGTATATTTTATTCATATGATGTGTTAGGTTGTAAGAAACATGCAAGTAAATGGTTAAAATTCGGGTTTATATATATATATATATATATATATATATATATATATATATATATATATATATATATATATATATATATATATATATATATATATATGACACTTATCTGATATAAGAAGCTTCTAATGACACTCTAATTTAATTATCATTAGTTTGTTTCATCAAGATCCAAAAAAGTGTCATATATAATAGGTTAATCTTCAAATTGGAACTACGATAATTGGATAATAAAAAAAACTCTTGTAAATGAATTTGTACAAATCGACGGGTAGAAGCTAAAAATACAAAATATCTTTTAAGATCTTTTTCTCGAAGGTTATTAATCACCCTAAGACGAGTAAGTTAATTAATCTTTAGCTAGTTGAAGATTAAAGATTTCTGTAAAAGGATATGGAAATTCGAAAGTGTGTGACCAATGCATATATATATGTTTGTGTATGCATATGCACTACTCGATCGCTTTCAATTCTCAAAGAAAAAGTAAAAGGGATTAATTTAAGGAATTGATGATTCCATTAAAAAGAATAAAAGAAAGTACTCAAAGTTCGTCATGTTATCTTTTACAACAACCTTTCAACTATTAAGTAATTAATTAATTAATTAATATGTTATCTGTAGTAACCTAATCTTTCATAGTCACATAAATTAGTAAAATTAATGTTATCTTAATCTTAGAGGAACATTTTATATTAGAAAGTGTTGCTTTTCGTTTTTTAATCTAAACAATAAAATTTGATTAGAAAATTGGATGTGTGTCACCATTTCATTTGAAGGATGATTTCTCATGCTAGTGTATGTGTTTAATTTTCTGCTACAAAGCTAATCATCAATGGAGATATTTTAATCATGTGTGAACACGTAAATGATATTTGTGTACGTCAGAAACATATCACTCCATTCGAAATTATTAGTTCACTTTTAAATTGCTAGTCGATTCAAAGGTGACTTTAATGGGTATAGTATTATTGATTGTTCTTTTCTAGCTCCTTGCTAGTTTAATGAAATTCGCCGTTCAAAAAAATAATAATAATAATGATTATAGTAATATTGATTCGTAAAAACTGTACGTAGTTAATATGAATTTATTAAATTACCTAAAATATCAAAATAGACAAGTATTTTAAAAGAACTCAAAACAGAAACATGATACTCCGTTATAACGACTTCGTGATAACGTGAAGTTTTAGTCATTTTTTTCTTTTTCTTATATTGTCTCACTCGTGATCGTATAAAAATTAATTTACAATCAGCTATATATAATCCAATCTTAATAATGTGTGTATATAAGACTATAAGGTATGAAAATTTAAACATGCATGAAAGTAGTAGTTCTTTTTAACAGTAGGAAATCTATTAAACTATACAGGAAGACCATAGAGTCCAAAGGAGAAGAATTACAAGTAACAAGAGTAAGCAAACACTGGACAGCAAGTCTATTCAAACAAATACAATTAAACTACACTTCATATATATCTCTAAGCAGTCAAATGACACACAATTAAAAATCTTGATTCCATCTATAGCTTAGAGAGTTAATTAATTTTTCAATCCACTTAATTTAGAGATTTATATTTAATTTGTTTTAGTGGGGCCATCATGATAAGGAATCATTATCTTAAAACCACATAAATAAATCACACTGATTGCTTGTCTTTCCTTTGTAAGTAAAAATGACAAATCAACTTTGATACAATTTGTATCATTAGAGGCTTATTATAGTATAATGTTAATATGGACATTGATTTTTCTCTTTAACGGAGGATGTGAAGCTCCTTTAACATCAATACTACAAGAAATGACCAACTACCTAATTAATTTGTCTATAAATATCTTATGTAGATTTTTATACAATACGGCACGTATGTTATAAATATACGTATACGTATAAACATATGTTAGAAATGAGATTAATACATAGAGTTATGAACAAATAACATATCTTTAATTGTAAAAAATCATAAGTCTCAATGCACATCATATCATTTACACCAAAAATGATATCTCAACTTAGTTAATAGTGATTTTTGTTTAGTTATGTGATGGAGACTTATATATTAGTAATAATGTGTCATCATTAATCTTTCGATTACCAAGTCTTGCGTAAAAAAGTATGCGACATAGATGTTTAGACATACATACTTTGTTGGATCAAGAATCACAAGAATGTGATTAGTCGATTTAGCATGTCGGCAACATATATGTCTTGAAAACCCTAATCTCTTGAATAATCTTTTTGGTTTCTAAAACAAAACCTAAATATATTGGTAGAAAACTTTAATGCAATACCATTATGTGAATAATCTCATGGTAATTGCTTATTACTCTTTTAAGAAAGTTAATTTTTTTACAATTCAACTCTTGAATATATTGATCAAGAGACTCCTAGTCTCCTACAAGTAAAATGTCACATTATTAAACTTGTGATTAGGCCCAAACCAATATCAATGAGTCCACTGAAAAGCACCAACATAGCAAGATACTCTTTCAAAATTCAAAGTCATGAGTTGATTTTCCAAGTAATGATATCGATGTTGACACCAAACAGCAAGCTAACCCTTGTTACCAGCCACTTATTAATATACTCCTTTTGTAACTTAAGAATAGTATAATATTCGAATTATGGACTTGGTCTTGAAAGGTTCCAAATAAATTGCAATCACTCAGATTATAATTACCCAAACTATACGTTCTCCTCAAATGAAGTCGGTTTCTTGATAGACTTTGCATATATATTTTTGACCTTACATTAACATATGAGTGAACAACGGGTATCTTTATCTTGTTATCCTTAGCATGTATTTTTGCACCTTAAAAGATATAAAAAGTAATGAGGAGTATATTATTTTGAGAACCTTTGTTTTGTATTTAACGTACAAACTTTTAATTTATAATTTGTGTGTATCATCACAAGCAAAATTTGATACATTTCAATGGATAATCACTTAAAAATGTATCCAACTCATTCGTTAAGGAATAAAAGTTCGGTACACACTAAAGGATAGTTGGAGCAAAATTTGATACACAGAATATGATTTGAAAAAACTCATGCATTCATTAAGGAATATAAGTTCGGCACACACTAAAGGATAGTTGGTGAAATTCGATTTATTTTTTACCATTATCTCTAGTTTTTTAACCTTTACAAAATATTAGAAGTACCATTAGGTATTTTTGTGAGCTACATGTATTTTTGGCGAATTTAGCATAAACAAAACTGTATATAAATTCAAAGATTAGATCTTACAGCAAATGTTTTGATAGTTTAAACATATGATGATATTAGTTGTTATTCTTTGAACACAACAACAATCTTATTGTCTTGTTCAAACACAACAACAATCTTATTGTCTTTTCAAAAAGCTATACTGATCACAGGAAACATTAACGTGTCCAAAGATATAAAGCAAAGTCAAAAACCATCGACTAAATCAAAGTCAAAGTCAAAAAACCAAAACCATGAAAACCAACCAAGAACAAGTCTTTTAGGCCAACAAGAAGATGCCACTCACCCACCTCACCATATTAAAAAGTCCAACACTTTGATACAACTCACATTTTCCATCAAAGCTTCTCACAAACATGATCATCAAGAAAGAACTCACTAGGCTTCAACACCCTTTTCCTGCAAAAGGGTCGTCGTCTTATACGTTCAACAAGTATCAAGATTTGCTCAAAGATTCAGCGCTTTTATCATCACCAAAGATGTCTGGCCGTACTGACTCCATGATGTTGCAGAAGTCCATGGTTAGAAAAACGAATGCCCGTGAGATGATGGTGGCTAGGCGGCGCCGTGCAAGCAAAGAGGTGGTGAGGAGGGCTTTGACTCCACCTGCGCGTAAACTTACCTGGCGGTGGTTTGACTTTCGGCCAACACCTAGTCGGCTTTCTGTTATGTCCACTGCTATTTAGATATCGGTTTGAGATCTTAGACTGAATTTATCAAATTCAATCCGTTCTGAATCATCTTTATTCTTGCTTCAGCTCCATCAATAACTATATAAATTGCTAATAATATAAGCTTTACAGTGTTTTCATGAATATTGAATGCGCTTGTTATATATATCTGGTTTGATTCTGAGTCAAAAATGAGGAACAGGAGAGAGAGTAGGATGTACACATATATGCAGAGAATAATCTGCTAAAAATGGGTATTATACAAGTGTGTCACACGCGTAGGGTTTACATAGTGGCCATTCAACAGGCGGGCAATACCTTGTTTCCAATGTTTGATTGTTTTCCGATCATTCCCAAGTTATATAAAGATTCCGGTGACGAGTACTGGAGAAAAGTGCTATGTTGCTTTCATTCATTTCCGCATCATGAGTATCTATCTAGTCCTGAAAATAAGAGAGCACAAAATTGTTTAATGCTGATGTAAAGTAATCACAAAACACTAATGATCAGCTCAAGAATTTGGTTAATGCATGATGTGAAGCAGTTTGAAGTTTGAACAACTTGCCAAGACGACTACGGCACACCATTAGGCCCACGTTACATCATTTTAGTTTCCCCCAGTTATCAAGATTTTTGTTTTGTTTTATTATGTAAATCATATTTATTAGTGATTTCAGTCAATCACAAGCTATACTAAGTACAAAACTTAAGCATTTCAGACGACTCTAAATTTCGATACAAAGTCTCAAAATTAGTGAGGTCATGTATAGATACATCTTTTGCATCCTAAAGATTCTCCTAAAACATGATATTTATCCTCTAAAGATTGTATTACGATATAATTTCCGATAACATTAGGTAGGGAAATAGAATACTTTTGTCTATGTTAGGTCGGGAATTACAATATTTGACACAGAATTTTGAGTTTCTTAATTTCAGCCGAACATGCCAAAATTAATTTCTTATTTAAAGACCCTTGTATACGTAGAGGTTGTTCTGAAATATAATATTTTTTTGGTAAATGTGCTTCCATCCAGTGACAGCATACCTCTGAAGATTTAGAAGATGAAATTGCATTCGGGTCTACTGGTGCATCTAAAATCCTTGCTTCTGATTTCTCGTTTGATAAACTGTCAAAACATCAAATAAGCGTCTCAGTTAAGCAAATATAAGTAAACCCAAAACTGGTGACTTGATATCCACAAGATACTTACGTCGAAAGTATTGTGACCCAAATGAGCTCAACACAGTCAACCCACAATAGTCTTTGTTCAACAGGCACAACCCCATATGTAATAATATGAGCAAATGGCCAAAGCTTCCATCCGGCCTGATAACATGTTAATAAATATTAGACCACTATATTTTATATAATATTTCTATGGGCTAATGGCATCTAAATGTATTATAGTTGTCATTATTTCCTTCTATATGTATCGAACAATTTCTTTTGCTATTATGTGTACTAAACTTGATTTTTTGGCATTTTTGTGTACTTTATGACCATTTTGCCCCTCCCATGTTAATAAAATGAGGGGTAAAATGGTCAAAAAGTACCAAAAATGCCCAAAAAATCAAGTTTAGTACACAGAATAGCAAAAAAAAATTGCTTCTATATGTATCGAACAATTTCTTTTGCTATTATGTGTACTAAACTTGATTTTTTGGCATTTTTGTGTACTTTATGACCATTTTGCCCCTCCCATGTTAATAAAATGAGGGGTAAAATGGTCAAAAAGTACCAAAAATGCCCAAAAAATCAAGTTTAGTACACAGAATATCAAAAAAAAATTGTTCGATACATATAAAAGGAATAAGTGACAACTATGATACATTTTGGTGCCATTAGCCCTATTTCTACACATATATGAGAAAGTTAATGTTTACTTACGGTCAACATGGGCCAAAATGTTGCTTTTAGTTCATTGAAAATAGTAACTGGGGATTCAAAACGTAAAAGTCCCACAACTACAAAGTAAATGCTGTTCCATACTGCTGCCCATGCGGTTTGATCAAAGGCCACCTTAACAGGCACCGCCCACCAATCTTGAAAAGGGAAAAGTGCCTGGATAAAACAAGAATGTTATCGCTCATTACATAAAGTTAAGATCCACAAAAAAAATAACTTTAAGAAGTTGTAATACTTACCTCACAGAAATAATAGTAGTAGTGAGAAAGTGATCCATGTAGAGAGAAGCCAACAAGGCCAGACCTAAACATTCGAGTGCGATCAAACTCCAAAAGAGGTTTTCCTTCACAGCACTACATATTCAGTCATCAAAACAGTTAATATTTTTTTATCAATTGTCGATGGATAATAAGCATATTCAGTGATGAGAACCATTAATATGGATGATAAGCATTTTAAAGAAACAAACAAACCTGTGCAATCCAATCTCCTATTGAATACACTACTCCACTTATCACCATTTTCGCCAAAAGTGGATTTTCTTTTAGAGCATCTTCGTACGCACTCCAGTTGTGTTGAGGTGCGTATCTCAATATTTCAAATATGGTCCATCCCTGTGAGCCAACAGATGTAATGAATGAGATACAATAATCACATGATTTGGTATGATGTTTTGTGTGCTATAATACTGCTATCACCAAACCACATTAACTGTTTAAATTAACTGTTAAGGTATCAGTTTGAAACTGTATGAATACTGTAGCCATATCCTAAGTACAGGTTTAAAAAAAAAAAAGCCACACACACTCAAAAAATGATCCTAATACGAAAGGTAAGCAAAATTGAACATCGACAGTAACACATGAACGTGAGTCTTTTAGTTTTAAAATAGCCGTTTAAACCCGTTGCGAAATGAAGAATCGGAATCAGATAAGTATAGTTGATTAAAACCCGGAATAGTTAGGTGATTATATGTTTACTTCATCTCAAAAATCCTTCAACCGTAAACAGAATCTTACCTTCTATAAATGTGACTATTGACTCTGAACAATGAATTGCCAAGATGACAATAAATTTTTACCGAGCTAACAAATATGATAACTATGACTCCATATCACAATGTTTTTTAAAAATCAATAACGCAAACTGAAAGCCCAATAATCAGTTTTGTATACCCCTTTACCAGAACCGATCATCAGCAATTTGAGAAGGCAATATCAGTTAATCAATTGAGAACACAATCCAAATTACCCCTTTAGCATGAAGTAAACAAATCATACAAGTTCAACAATCAAATAAGGCTAAAAGGCAACAAAATTATAGTGAAATTCAAGACTTCTCGCAAGAAATAAACAATTATTGCCAGTTTAATTGTACTCTACAACTAAAAACAAATCTTTCTTCCTCAAGATTATTTTTAAAAGGGTGTTTGTTATTGCTTGTTAATGGAATAAGCAGCTTGGAGAAGCAACTCTGAGCTGTTCTCTTTTCCTTAACTAACAAATAATCACAAAAGCACTTAAGCAGCTTGGATAAGCAACCCCAAACACCTTTGAACAGCTATCAGTAGGCATTAAAATGCAATAAATGTTAACAAGGAAAACCATATCCCAAGTAGGGCTGTAAACGAATTGAACGTTGAGTGAATATTTCATGAACCGTTCGGTAAAAAATTTGTTTATGTTCGTTTATTTATTAAATGAATGAACATGAACAATATTTTACGATCGTTTAGTTAAATGAATGAACATGAACAAAAGTCACGTCCGTTTATTTATGTTTGTGAACGTCCGATTATGCGTTTGTTAACGTTCATTTATATTCATTTATTTATTTATGTTCGTATATCATATCTTTTAATTGTATAATTTTAAAATTAGTTTGTTTAAACAAAACAACACTTATAAAACAATAATAGATGCATAATAAAATAAAGTTTATTTATGTTATGTTCGATCGTTCATGTCCGTTTAGCGTTCGTTTAGTGTCTTAATGAACGAACATAAATGAACATGAACAACTTATTTTCTTAATAAACGAACATGAACGAGAAAATTCGTCCGTTTAAGCATTCGTGTTCGTTTATTTGTCCGGTTAAAATTAAATGAACGAACATTAACAAGGCTCCGTTCGTGTTCGTCCGGTTCGTTACTACCAAGTACCAACAATTGTATAAAGCTAAAGTAACAAAATAAAAAAGAGAAAAGATTAAGCAACTCACATGCCAATAATCATAATCAATAGTAAGCAACTTAGTAATCCCAAAAGTACCAGCAGCAAGAACAATACTAGCATTAATAACTCTATCCACCACCACTTGACCACCACCACCACCACCCTCACCCATCACCACCGGACCACCACCACCAAATCCACCTTCAAATGACAACCTCCCTTCACTACCACCAAAATCATTAATCAACTGAACCTCATTCTCACCACCCACTTCATTTTCAGTCACCAAGTTTCCAACTTGATAATCTGGGATCAAATCTTGCTCATTTCCGGTGGTTTTTACGGCAGCTTTCACGGCGCCGGAGATTTGTTTTCGTGTTTGAGTGAGTTTTAAGGGATTCTGAGATATGGGTATTGTTAAGGACTTGAAATCTTTAGTGGGTTTGTAAGGATTAGGGAAATAAGTGCTGAATGAAGCAGATGCCATAAGTGAAATTTGGCCGGAACTTGTGTTTTTCCGGTGGGATTTAGGATGTTGTGGTTGTGGTTGTGGTTGTGGTTGTGTTTTATAGGATGAGTAAACTGTTTTGACTATTTGTTTGTGTTTGGAGTGCAATGTGTTTTAGTATCTTATCGACCATAGATTGGTCCACGTACGTAGGTGGAAAAATGAAGGACACATGTTAATTGGTCCACGTACTTAGGTGGAAGAATGAAGGACACATGTGTAATGTGTACTATTATGTGTCGATTAAGTTAGAAAGATTGAGAACCACGAGGTGGTATACCCGCGCGTTGCCGCGGGGTGTTCTGCAAAAGAAGCATTTTCGGATGTATTTAGTAAATTTTGCAAAATGGAAATGGTAGGAACAATATGTAAAAGGCGTTTGGTTTTGATCATTTTGCTAATTGTTTAAAGTTTTTGTTTAAACGATGCTTCACAAAGGTGATTTGTTTCATAATTTATTTTAACCATAATGAGTACGCAAGTTAGTATTAAAAAAAAACGGGAATACAGTTATTGTACGATGGTCTTTTGCATAGATAAGGTTTCTATGCATTAGTATAGTCATACATGAGGGTAACATGTTTGCATACTTAAGGTATTTGCAATCAATACTTGGTAAAGACTACTCAAGCCTAAAGGCATATACATTACACCTTTATAAAAATTGTGGAAAAAAATAGAAAAAATGGACATTGGTTCATTTTCAACCTTTTTGATAGTAAAAAATTCTTCCCCACTTGGCATTCGAAGTTTGAACCACTCAATGCATTTCTTCAAATTCTCAACTGTGTCCACATGTTTATCTTCTGCTGGTTTCGGTTCACCAGTTTTCATATCTTTCACCAAAGACTTTCAGGTCCAAAGGGGGATTGCAAGTCGATCTTCTATGGAATGACATTTTTTACCATATCAACACCAACCTGTACATAAATATGCTGTTAGTCCTTTATAATACCACATATTAATTCAAACTATTCAATGAACAATTTCCATAAAGCCTAAAAAAAGATTTTACACTCTTTAAATTGGAAAATATCGCCAAATGTTTCTATTCCTTTCATTCACTTTGAGTTATTCAAACTGGTAAATCAAGTTAGGCGAGCAAATTGTTATGTGTCAAGTACGCTTACCATTCCACTTATCCCTATCCCTTCCTGAGTGCAGCAGATGCGACACAACTGAAAGCATCAGAAAAGCAAGCATCGTCAAACGCAAGGAAGCATCAGCCCTTTAGACCCATTACCCAACACGCTCTGTAAATAAGGTATTATATGTGCAAAATTTTTACCACACCTGATTAATCATACTAAAAAAAGTCGAGAAGGACACAACTTATTCACAGAAATTTTCACGGTAGACTAAACGCTTCACCCGCCAAAAATATAAAATAAATGTTACTTACCAATCTCTTCGCACCCGCCACTGCATAAACTATTCCATGTCCATATTCTGTGCTTTATAAAGCATGGAAAAACTCTACTGAAACTCAAATTACCTGTTAAGTCCAAAAAGTAAGCTTAAACAAACATTTTCGCACAAATGGCTTAATTTCGCAACATAAACCAAAATAATAAATCTTATACCTCGTGATGGTATTGCAACCCATAAAACTGCCTTCCAACGCACTCCACAGCTGCACTCACAGCCTACTTAGTTCTCGCGACAACTTCAAACCCAAAAAACAAAAATGTAACTGGTTATTATTAGTAAACAAATATACGTAACTGCATGCCAACACTCATAAAAATAGTGAAAAAAGGAGCGGTGGAGCAATTCGCAGCAGTGTGTGCATTAGCTTCACCTTGCTATGTGTATAGTTGTTTTAAACCGGTCGGTGCCATTTTTGTGCGTGCAGATACTACTACTCCAAAGAAGGCTATTAAATTATAAAATGAACATTAAACGTAGATTGTTGCTGACCCGATAACCCCACTTTTCTTGTTTTTGAAAAGCACTAACGAACACATTTAATGATAACTCAATTAATCTGTAATAAGGAATACTATTTGCATGACGCTGAAAGAATGCGCTGACCTTTGGACACACGTTCTTTTGAAGCTACCTTTGGACAGACATCAGCACTCAACCTGCGAAAATGCAGATAAATATATGATTTTTTTTTAAAGCCTAAAAACGTATGTAATATAAGTCCAATTTAAAACTTTACCGGTTATGAACAACAATCTTTAGATTAAGCGTTCCACCAAACGTGGTGAAGGTTTCTTCCCTGTCAAGATATAATTAGAAATTATTATAATGTTGTTGGGCCAGTTTTGTAGTCTAAAGGCCATGGAACAATTAACACCATCTGGTACAACCATCAATTTAGAATTGAAGTACGCATGTTTATCAAACGTTGATAGTATGTATTTCACAAATCTCAATGCACAAAGTACTTTTTCGGGTGTGATAAGGCCTTTCTCTTCGGCGTCATTCATCATGGAAAGCGCAGACCTAATACAAAATGTGGGAAAAAGTCAAATTCTGTCTTTGAAAAGTTAAAATTGCTGCTTCAAAAACAACAATTAACCATCAAAATGTGGCTAACAGTTGAAGAGATATACTGTTTTGATAAGCACTTAGGCCTGATGGGAGGTTATGAACTTTTTTAAGTTACGTTAAGTTCGTAAGCCAACAAATTGAGCTAATTCAAAGAGGCATGAAGAGTACATCGCCAACGGTTTATATAAAAAACTTTCAATTAATTTAACGTAACAACATACCTTTAATTCTCCTTTTAGGGACAACAAATCATTTCATCTTCTGAAGCCATGCACTAAGCTCATTATGCACATTCACAATCCTCAGATCCGCAACACAAACCTTCTGCTGACTCTCATCCTGCAAACGCTCCTTCCTAGAATCAATTAGAAACACGATAAAATTCACATTAAGCCTTGATAAGATGCGTATAGCCACTGTTCGGAAACTATTTACAGATAAAAATAATGTATTTAGCTTCTATTTATAGAAAGATAGAACCAAGTAATCATATAGACAGCTTCGGGTATCCCGCCTTTTATAGTTTATAACCTGAGTGATAATTAGATAATTTCTAGAGGTCGGTCATCAATGACATCATGTATTCTATTTTGTGATGCCTTGACAGCAACCACTCATGTTGTATTATGCACACGGGTAGCCGCAAACACGGCTTAGTTCACGCTCACATCCATGCCATAGTCCTGTGACTTCATAGTCGCAACTTTTTAAAAACTTACTTGTCCTCTAAAGCTAAAGTCCTAGAGGAAAATAGGCTGAACCATCACTATATTTGTGTCTTACGTAACATTCCTCTTTTCTTATTTTCATGTACAATAACCAAATTTGACAATGCCAAGCCAAGTTTAGGTGAAACATTGGATAACAATAACACATTAAGCTATATGACCCCCTAAGTGTTAGTTTGAAAACGAATCATTAAAATCAGTATATAAAAGCTTTAAATTACCGCAAAATAAAAAAGCATAACCTGGGAAATGATAATTAACTGCAAAGCCGCAACCGGCAGTCACAAATCCACAGCAACAACTGCCATTTCACTGAATCTGCGTAAGCAAAAATACATATTTAGCTTATAACATTTTTCAAAAAAAACCATTCTAAGAAATGCTATCTTAATACTCTCAAAAACTATAGTAAATTTTCAAAAAAAAATTCAACCTTAGGTCAAATATTATCAAGTGGGAATGCACAAATATTACCGTATTTTCACAGGCCTACATTATTATTACCCAAAGAAATCCTTGCCACTGTTCCTTTTCTTCGCATCATCCATCCTAACATAATTAATGATTTTCTGAAATGAGAAACCATTAGAGCACCATTATCAGTTGTGTTATACAAAATTACAACAGAAAAGCCAGCTCACCATTCCTTCTTTCTAATCTTCTCCTCTTTTCATGCTAGCCCTTTAAAAAGAATGTGTTCTGGCCTCTATCATAACCCCAAATCGTGACACACCCTTTCAATAACAAACAAATTCAATTAACCAACAGAACACAGAAGCAACAAAGTGGACAAAAAACACAATCTTTATCGCATATGCAAACCAAAAGCATAACCTTTATCGCACGTAGAAACGGTACCAAAATCCAGCCATGGTTGTAATAACTATTCGGGTCATGTTGCATTGGCCGTCACACATACATACATGCGTTCACATCTTCAAGAATACATTCATGTACCGAAAGTGGATGATCATCACGCAATGGCTCAGGCGTGTGAATATAGTACCAAAGGCGAACGACATGCATGGCTGCAACCACCACTCGGGTAAGGTTGCCCTGCCAAGATACCGACGCTGCCCAAGTAATCATGGTGAAATAAGCCAGGTTTGCAAGTATAGCAGCAAAACCGAGCACCGGCCATGGCTGCAACCACCAATCGGGTAAGGTTGCCCTGCTAAGATACCCGTGCTGTTAAATCACAGTCATAAAAGTTGTAAACACGTATAATTATCATCATTGCCTGTATGTATGTGTTGGGCATTAAATAGGCGAAACACCAACAGGCCAATATCAACCTAAAATAATATCCGAAACGCATACCACAGAATGTGAATATTTCTGCACCATATATCTACAGGCAGGTGATAATGACAATCAAAAAGAAGGCATCAAAAGGTTAAGCAGATTTTTGTTGAATAAAAGTTTACTAAGGCCTTTTAGAAAGTGAAAAAAATATAAACCACTTCAATTAACACCAAACATCAACCCCTACAAAGAATCGTAACCCATTTCAATTAACCATAAAAATCAGCTACTATCACCTTTAAAATTTATTAAAGAAGTCATGTCTATTTCGCCTTTCATCCAACCATATTAAATGACACCAATCTAACCATATTAAATGAGATCAACTAATCTTAACCTAGTTGCATACACAGAAACATTATAACAATTAAGGATGCATAAATCAGTAAAAACATAAAAAAAAAAAAAAAAAAAAAAAAAAAAAAAAACACCCATAAAAAAGATAATAAGCATATCACACCTAAGATCAATTGTTATACGCAATTTGTTGAACCAAGAAAGGGGAGTTGTCTATTTTAATCTAACTACCTAGGAACATTTGGCAACCACGAAAACAACAAATCACACCTAAAGTGAGCTTTCCAACCGGAATCTGGTGAACCAAGGAATGTGTGCTGTCTAGGGTGATCTATTTTTTTGGTCTGGAAACTTCTTTGATCTAAAAAGTAACCAAAAGCTAATATATGTGGCTAGAAGAGATGTTAGGACTGTAGCAATGGACATTTGGCAGAAACAACAACAGCCTGATTAAAATATTACCATCACTGTGCGTTTAACTGTGCATCCCCTCACAATCCACTGTAGCATAACAGTAGTAGGAACTTTGTCGGTTCGGAGCTGGGTTCATCGCCGGTGGATTCATGACCCAGTCGGACCCTCAATTAGAGAAGGAGATGTGAGTGAAGGAGCACAGTAGAAGTCGGGTAAAAAGTTACACTTTCACAAACTGGGCCTCCAATAACCCGACTCAAATGCATGTGGGCTTAAGAAAATGTGGGCAAAGCCCGCTTATTGTTATATTCTTATAATGTAGTTAGGCTGGCAGTGACTCAGGTCCGAGTAAGTGTCGATTAAGTTAGAAAAATTGAGAACCATGTAGTTAGGCCGGGAGTGACTGCGATTGCGACATTAGTTTTCTCTATCTATAACAATTTCATAACCAAAATACAATAATTAAGACATCAACTTTTTCTCTTTTTATTTTTTATAATAATATTAAAATTTCAATAATAAATAAAAACGTTACATTACTAAGTAGTTATTTATAAAAATTAAAAAAAAAAAAAAATCACTTAAAATATCACTTAATGTAACTTACTAGAGTTGTTTATAATCAAAATTTAAAGAAAACAAAACTCAACAACTTAAAATGTAAATTAGTTATTTATAAAATAAAACAACATAAAAAATACGTTATTCTTCTTCTTCATGTATAAATGTAACACCTAGTTGAAGATTTTTGTTATTTTTTTTTAAATATGTTAAAATGATTGTTGGAGATGTTTTTTGTGCCCAACGCCTCGGTCGTATACACGACCATCTTCTTACTTTTGGGGCTAAGATATGTCGAGAGGGACAGACTGTAATGATTGAGACGCGTCGCCAAGGTGGTCGACTGACTAGTTCGACCGATGCACTACAGGTAGTCTTAGTACTTAACATGCAAATCTAATTAGTTACACAGTTTTGTGTTTAGACAATGGTAGTTCAGAATGAAAAAAATTGAATCTGGAGAGGAGACTCAAAACCTAAACTTTTGGAGCCTTAATAGGGATATTTATCGGGTTTAGGGCGGGGGCAACAACTCCAACTCACCTTGTCACCCCCCGCACCGAAACATATATATACATATACATATAAATTGTCTTTGTATTTACGTACTAACCATAGAATTCTTTAATTTTTGTTAGTTTTTATTTTTGACTATTTGTTTGAGTTGGATAAGTTGGATGTGTTTGGAGTGTAATGTGTTTTAGTATCTTCATTGTGTGCCTCTTCAATGTGGTGAGTTATCAACCATGGATTGGTCCACGTACGTAGGTGGAAGAATGAAGGACACATGTGTATGTACTATATGTCGATTAAGTTAGAAAGATTGAGAACCTTGTAGTTAGGGTGACAGTGACTCAGGTTCGACTAAGTGTCGATTAAGTTAGAAAAATTGAGAACTATGTAGTTAGGCCGGGAGTGACTCAGGATTGCAACATCAGTTTTCTCTTTCTACAACAATTTCATCACCAAAATACAATAATTAAGACATCAATTTTTTCTCTTCTTTTTTATAATAATATTAAAATTTCAGTAATAAATAAAAATGTTACATTACTAAGTAGTTATTTAAAAAAAAAATTTAAAAATAATCACTTAAAATATCATTTAATGTAACTTACTATAGTTGTTTATAATCAAAATTCAAAGAAAACTAAACTAAACAACTTAAAATGTAAATTAGTTATTAAAAAAAATAATAATAATAAAAATAACCGTTATTCTTCTTCTTCATGTATAAATGTAACACATAGTTGAAGATTTTCATTATTTTTTTAAATATGCTAAAATGACTGTTGGAGGTGTTTTTTTTTTTTGCCCAACGCCTCGATCGTATACACGACCATCTTCTTACTTTTGGGGCTAGGATATGTCGAGAGGGACAGACCGTAATGTTGAGATGCGTCGCCAAGGTGGTCGACTGACTAGTTCGACCGATGCACTACAGGTAGTCTTAGTACTTAACATGCAAATCTAATGAGTTACACAGTTTTGTGTTTAGACGGTGGTAGTTTAGGATGAAAAAAATTGAATCTGGAGAGGAGACTCGAAACCTGAACTTTTGGGGCCTTAATAGGGATATTTATCGGGTTTAGGGCAGGGGCAGGGGGCAACAATTCCACCTCACCTTGTCCCGCCCCGCACCGAAACATATATATATATATATATATATATATATATATATATATATATATATATATATATATATATATATATATATATATATATATATATATATATATATATATATATATAAATTGTCTTTGTATTTACGTACTAACCATAGAATAGTGATTATAAAATCTTGTTTTGTGTCATAATATTTTAAAAAATTTGTAATTTATGATGCGAGTAGCATATTGTTATTTACCTTTAATACTATTTGCTGAAGTCTTCATAATGCCAATGTTGTATTTATATTAACACGTTCTCAATTTTTCAAGTTATTGCATAAAATCGTATTGTTAATCGTGTTGTGATTGAGTAAACTGTTTTGACTTTTGTTTGAGCTGGATCAGTTTCATTTGTTTGGAGTGAAATGTGCTTAATATCTTGATTGCGTGCCTCTTGAATGTGGTGAGTTTCGGCCATGGATTGGTCTACATACATAGGTGGAAGAATGAAGGACACATGGGTAATGGAGAAATGCTACATCTCCATAATATTTACAAAAGAAAATTCACATACATGTGGCAATGAAATCTTAATTGTGAAAATAAGAAAGAGAAACTATAGTACAACTTGATTGGTGCATCACATTTGCCACATCATTGTGTGAAAAAAATGTAAAAATTATGTGGAAGTATCATTCTGTGTGTAATGTACTATGTGTCGAATAAGTTAGAAAAATTAAGAACGATGTAGTTAGCACTTAATCTAATGAGTTACAAAGTTTTGTGTTTAAACGGTGGTAGTGGTGTTAAAATACCAGAACCTACCTTAATAACCTGATTCTACCTGAACCCGAATAAGCTTATGCGGTCCGATTATACAAGTTGAAAAACATTTCGGACCTGAATAACCTGAACTCTTATTAGGTTCGGGTTTCGGGTTGCATAAGAGGTTTTAATCTTTTTTCATATATTTCATTTGCTTTTTAGAGAGCTCGATGTGGACTTACCATTCGCTCGCCATCGACCCAACAACGGCCAAATGGCGCATTGTGATGCACCATGCAGCTCGTGGTTCGTGTTTTAGCCAAAGCAATCACTCGCACTATTTGGCTTTTTCTTTTTTTCTTTTTATTTTTTTTCTCCTTTGTGAGTGTGTGGGTATTTTTGGTAGGGTATTTTGTAAGACCTACAGGTACCAATAATATGTTATTTATTTTTTTGCTGGAAAATGTATTTTAGTTATTGATGTGTTATTGATACTCTAATGATGTGGCGCTGAGGTGACAGATAAATAACATGTTATTCGTCTCCACCACACCAAGCACTCTTATAAATATTTACCCAACTTTTTTTTTTTATGTCATAATGGCTTATTCTGGTTAACCTGTACCGGCATACCCGATTGACCCGAACCTGATTAACATGTACTTGAACAATCCGCATCTTATTAGGGTGGGGTACTTTCTTTTCCCCAAAACCCGATTAACCTAGCCTAATTAAGGCTTATTCAGGATGGGTTTACCCAAATAACAACATTGGTAGTGGTGACCAAACTCATTACCGTGTCTGTTACCTCGTTTTATATGAGCATTCACTCATTTATTAATTTAATCACAAAAAAACCATCAAACCAAACACAAAAATTCACTACATTTAAGCAGAACCCCGTGCTTTTTATACACATAATAATTAAAATTTGGTTGGTTCAAGCAGATAACCCAACCGCCTCCAAAATGGAGCTTCTACGCATGAATGGTGATGCACCGTAATGGTCATTGATGCCTTGTTGATGTCTTTATGCATGAAGAGGTGGTTTATTACTGCTTGTCTTAAATCTTCCTTGATTCTCACCAAAATTTTATTTTTCGCTCAACTACGTATCACTCTCACATTATTTTTTATTTTTATTTTTTCTTCTTGCTTAATCATCACTTACACTCTCATTCTCATAATCTTTACTTATCATTAAATACTAATATTAAATTCTCTAATCAATATGCACGTACACACAACACACCCCATCGATGGTGCCATAATGCTCGCACACACATAAATATACAACTCACAAGCAGCGTACCATTGTTTGGAAGAAAAGAAAGCACCTCGCTTGTGAAGGGCATATGACCTAGTCAATAGTGAAATGACTATGACGTTAGAGGGTGTTAGAGTTTGACAATCAATATAACACATTATGCGGAAGCTAGGATCAAGTATAACACGTATAAAGATTAACTAAAACATAAATAGTAACGTACCCGATGCACTTCAATAAACCTTGAACTTGTGTAAATTAGATCAATGATAAACCCCTTACCGTTTTGTTTATCGATCTCTTGATAATTACTATAGTGAGTAATTACCTCGTTCTTGTACACACAAACTACCAACGAATAAAGGTTTATGCAAGTAAACGAAAACACTTGTTTTGCTTTACAAAAAATCGACCCAAAACCCTTGTGGGGTTGTGTGCCGATCGGCCAAGAAAGAAAAAGAGGAAGAAAAACTTTTAGGGTTTTGTGTGTGTGCACAACAGATGTGAAAGCTTAACCCTTGGCCTTGTATATATACTAGAGAATTCTTGGAGGACAAGTTTGAGTGGGTTTGGGTTTCCCCTCCCCTTTGTCGACCGGCCTAGGAGTCCAAGAAGGATTCCAGAACCTTCTTGACTCCTAGTTACACTCTAGTCCTCATTCTTTCGTTACTAATGATAGTTAATACTTACAGTTAATATTTAACGATCATTAAGTCCCTCAAGTGTTTACATAAATATATATATACGATACATATAACATATATATATTTATTATACTTCATTCTTGTTTGTAATGTGTGCAATCCCGAGGTCTCGGGTTCGATACTAGTCATTTACTTATTAATATTTATACGTAACTTTTAACAGCTCCCACTCGTATATCTATTAATAGTAAAATGACATTGGTTGGCGTCTTGCAACACTCCAATGCCCCCAGTTCGACCCGAGCTAGGTTTCCTGGAAAACCTTTAATGATTCATCATTATAATTATCCTTTCGCTTCTAATACTACATTAATAAAGATGTGAGGTTCTTTATTAAATATTCTGATGAGGCGAAAAATGATCTGTTTTTAGGGGGTCATTTAAGCCCGAATCCGACTTTATTTGATCAAATATTGCCCTAAATCGTTCCTTTTGTGATTTTAGGTACTTGGAGAGTGAATTCTGGAAAAGAAGCCATTTCGGACGTTTTTGGAGCATAAAAGTGAAGAAAACGGCAAAGTCTCAAATTTCTATGCTGGGAATAGTGCATGAAGGCGTCAAGAATTGCTCTTGACGGCGTCAGAGTCCCAAGAATAAAATACCGTGGTTAGTGACGGCGTCACATAGGCCGTCATAAGTAGATCAAGGCCGTCCGAGGAAGTATTTGGCGGCGAGATGACGGCGTCACACCCTTGCTCTTGACGCCGTCACCCCAGTTTTCCTATATATAGTTTTCTAGTTTTTTCATTAAAAAAAGAGAAGTTTTGGTGAAACCCTAAAGACGAATTTAGTGCAACTTTTACAGGTTTTTCAAGGGTTCCAAACCCTTGATACCTTGCATTGTAATTGAGATAAGTGTTCTTCTAATTCAATCAATATGTCTATGTGTTGGTTGTCTATATCTTGTTCTTGTCTCAATTCCATTATGCTAGGCTAGATCTCTTTTGTGTTTACTTAGATCTAATGAAACCTAGATATTGATTATGTGTTGATTACTTGTTTATTCTTGTCTTGGATGAATGATTTTATATGTTAGGCTTAAGAAAACTGGCAGATCTCCAAATGGTAACATGCTTGAACGTCTTAAGAAATATGAACCGAGGCGTACTAGGTCTTTATTGGTTGTATTTAATGCATGAGCCACTGTTTACAATCCCTATAGTTGTGCTGGGTCATGGTGTAGGAGGAGATAAGAGCTCATAGAATTGGGGAGTTATGTATGCCACCCCATGAATGGTATTAAGGAATACAATCCGTCATCCATACAATTATAACAAGTAATTAACGTGTAAAAGATATCTAGGGAGTAGTGAAGTCTAAGTAAACACATTTTCTCCAATTACTGCTCACAACTTTAGTATAAATTAGTTTATTTTCATTTTTAGTATTTTATTTTGATTGCATCTTAGTTTTGGGTTAGTTGAATAGCAACTAATTCCGCCCACTCTTCCAAAACCCGAGATTTTACTTTGCTTTCATAAAAATATAAAAATACAAAAATAATCATCCCTCACCTTTAGAACTAGTAATTAGGTTTTCTAATCCTAGCGACACTATTCCTAAGCTGAACGATCAATCCCCCGGTACTTGTCACTATACTATACTACAACGATCAGGTACACTGCCTGGTGGGGGTTGTAAGCTTCTCGAGATCCCTCGAGAGGTAAAGCCTGTTGCGATTCCCACGCATCAAGTTTTTGGCGCCGCTGCCGGGGAATAGTTATTGTCTAGGTTAGGATTTCTTTTTATTAGGTCTACTTGCTAGATTCCTTTCTAGTAAGATTTTTATTTTTATTTTTTAGGTCTTCTTTAGTCTATCTTATTTCTTCGTGCCTTTGTTCGTAACTCTTTACCATCCGACATCATGGAAGGTGGTAACATCTTTGAACCCGTCATCCCACCACAACAAAACCCACCACTAGAACCCCTTAGGCCCCGAACCTTAGGAGAGTATTCCCGACCTAGCCACCAAGGCTACCGAAACACCATTGAGCTCACCGGAGACAATGTGACCCCCTTGCGATCCGACACCATCCGGTTGGTGCAAAGCGGATGTGCATTCCATGGACTTCGTTCCGAAGATCCAAACCAACACCTTAAGGACTTCCTCAAAATCGTAGATTCCATAGACCTAGGTGTTGAAACTAGAGAGACTACCCGTTTACGCCTATTCCAATTCTCTCTACGGGATCAAGCTAGTCAATAGCTTGAGCGTTTACCCGCGGGATCCATCACCACATGGGATGATCTCACCACTCGTTTCCTTGCTCAATTTTTCCCACCGGGGAGAACTACTAAGCTTAGGAATGACATCTTGATGTTTCAACAACGTCAAAATGAATCTCTTTATGAAGCATGGACTCGTTTCAAGGACTTACTCCAAAAAGTCCCTCATCATGGCATAGATCTTTGGCTCCAAGTCCAAATCTTCTATGACCATATCGACATCTCCACGAGGCGAACCATTGACCAATCGGCCGGTGGTAAGCTACGTGATCTTAGTGCGGAACAATCATGGGAACTCATAGAAGATCTTGCTCTCTATGACAACGAAAGTTGGAATGATCCCCGTGATTTGAACAAAACGGTCAAGGCAATATCTTTGCCTTCGAACAATTCTAGCACTCCCGACCGTAGGATCATGGAACTTGAGGACCAAGTCAAGTTTCTTATGAAATCTTACGAAGCTCCGAAGCCTTCAAGCCAAGTGAACAAAATCACTTCTTCATGCGAATTATGTAGTGGTCCCCATGACACTCGTGATTGTGTGGAACTCCCCGGAACAGCTTTTGCGGACTACGCATCTACGTGTACCGATGAAGCGGGAGATAAGTGGTACACTTTCAAGCCCGAGCCAAACACATACGGTGATTCATACAACCCCTCGTGGAAAAATCACCCAAACCTTAGGTGGAGACAAAATCAACCCAATTCCTCCAATCCGCCTAATCGTTATCAACCAAACGGTCCACCATCCAACCGTACTTTCAACAACAATCCTTCTAACAACTATGGTAGTACCAACAATCTTGAAGGATTGATGTCAAAGTTCATGGCATCTCAAGAAGCCCGCATAGCTAAGTTTGAAGCCGATTTCAAACAAAAGCAAAGCGAGATGACCACTAGAATTGATGCATTGTTGAAAGTTCTCAATGACCGAGAAATGGGAGCACTCCCGAGTGACACGGTCAAGAATCTGAAACTAACCGTTAATTCCATATCATCAGTTTCGTCACCCACTTCGTGTCCACAATATTACTCGGTTAAATCAACGAGCACGTGTTTCAAACAAAACCAAGTTCCCCAAAAGGACCAATCAAATAAAACACCCACTATAGAGCCGGTCAAAAGCATTGTTGAAACACCTCTTACGCAAGACCTTGACGATGAATTCAAAGAACTTCACCTTGAACGCCCCGTCATTGATGTCTTAGCGCGTGCTCCCTACTATAGTGCCCTCCTAGAAAAATATGAGAAGTGTAAGCTGGGTAAAAATGGGACCGCCTTCGTTCAAAACAAGTTGCCTAAAAAGCTTGATGACCCGGGTATATTTGTTTTGCCTTGTAAGATAGGAAGATCCGAAGCTTTCGACACACTAGCCGATTTAGGGTCAAGCCTCAACTTGATTCCCCTATCCTTATTCACCGCTCTTAAGCTAGGAAAGTTAGAGGAAACGGAGGTATTGATAGGGCTAGCGGATGGGAGTATTGCCCACCCGGTTGGAATGATTAAGGATGTAGTTGTTCACGTAGGAAAGTTAACTATATTAGCGGATTTTCACGTCCTAGACATGGTTAGTGACACTACATGCCCATTATTGGTAGGAAGAGGATTTTTAGCAACCGCTAGCGCTATGACAGATTGTAAGGAGTCTAAGATAGCGGTAGGTGAAGGTGATACTTGGTCGGTGTACGATGTAAAGAAGCATAGTTATGATTGTGATGATGAACCGACACCGCATTGGGTAGAGATGAATAGGAGACCGCCTAGATATGGACCTTGGATAGAAAGGAACTTTATAGGACCTCAATGCCCATTCTATCTAGAAAAAGACTTTGTTGAAAAGACACATTCGGTAGAACAACTCATAGCTAGAGATGAAGAGCTAGACCCCTTTGAGGACCCCTTAGTCTTTAGGAAGATGATTGAGTTATTAAGTGTAATGCCCATTAACATAGAAAGGAATAAATGGAAAAGAGAGGGAGATAAGTGTAAATGGAGGTGGGACAAGCCACCTAAAGAAGGTGACGGGTCATGGCATATTAGAATGACCGTGTATGATCCGGATGGAGAAAAGTTTGAACGGTCATACCATACTAAGGAAACCGATAGAAAGTTGAAACCTAAGTTCGATCCCAAAGATGTCCTCAACGAGGAACTCACCCGAATCACGTAGTAACCCATAGCCTTGAGTCTAGCTACAAGACTCGTAAATAAAGAAAAGCGCTTCTTGGGAGGCAACCCATGTTTTGTGTGATTTTATTTGTTTGATTGTTATTTGCTTCCGTATGCATGTTTTATTTTTATTGTTAGTTGATCATGTTTCTAAATTAAAATGTGGAAATACTTTACTATGTTGTTTGGCCTAGTCTTAACTCCAACCTAAAAGTATTTTTGCAAAAGATAAGTGTAAGGGGAAACCCCAAATATGTTTTTAAGAAACAAACCGATCATGATTCTCCACAATATTAAATGAACATGTATATTCGTATTTGTTAGAGTCAAATGCTTGTATTGAGTCATAATGAAGTTTTGCAGGATTTTCCAGGAAGTAGGACCAAGTTTTTCCAGAAATTTTCCGGAAACTTAATATAAGAATTTCTGCAGGTCCATTCTGACGGCTTCAGAGTATTACTCTTGACGGCGTCAGGAGTTAAAATCTGGAAATTTTACCGGTTTTGTTTTTCTAACGGAGTCTTATGGTTTTTGTGAATTATTAAGTTTTATAATCTCCAGGAAATCTGCAAACTTCATTCCACAAGCATTATATCTCACTTTGTTTTCTAGGATTTAGTAACTTATATAGGATGCCGCCGATTTTACGCGAGGTTGTCTTGTCTACTTTTTGTCAGGATTTACAGGTTATGTTCGACAAGGAGATGATTTATATTCTGGAAGGGAAGCTTTGATTGTTCATTTTCTTGGAGGAAGATTTAACCTGGCCAACCTATAATCCATACCGAGCGAATCAGGGGAGTATTTGATTTCATTCTCTTTACTTTTTCACTTTTACATTCTTTACTTGAACACTGGGGACAATGTTCATCTTAAGTGTAAGGGGAGGGTAAAAAGATGATACCTTACATATGCACTTTCGCTTGAGTTTGTTTTGTTTAATGGTAGATGTGTAATAAAACTATGAGAAATACTTGTTAGTGCAATTTTAGCGCCAAATTTAAATTTTTTTACAACATTTAGGAGTGAAACTTTAGCCATAGCAAGCGTCTCATGGATAGGAGGTTGTATGACTAGCACATAACCGTATATTCAGAAAAATTTTCCACCCAAAAATGTGAGGTTCGCCTTTAGATTTGATAGGAAAAGCATTCATTATTAGTGCTTATGAGTGTACCGGTAGCATTTAGATTCTAGAACTTGCGTTAGTGATGCATCCCGAGACCGCTAGTGAGACTACATTCGTGTGGTAGGATTTACTACATGATAAGAGGCATTAGGATTACCCTTGTGTTAAACCCGTATCATGATTACTTGACCATTTAAGTCATATTACTTGGCTAGTTAAGTCAACTAATTTTTCCCACACCCTTAGCGTTGTACTCATTTTTAGTACACGAAACCCCTAGTACACCCCTCCGAGCCTATCTTTTCGTTTCTAACTTTAAGCATCTTACTTAAAGGAAGAATTTGTTACACCCCACTTAAATGTACACCCAAATCGCCTTAGCCTTCCGTGTATGCGCTCATTTTTAGTGCATTATTGTTATTTGTTAAACCCTAAGTTAACTTTCTAATTGATTACATAGTTGCTAAGTCGAGTCATATCCTTGTACATATTGTTTTGGGACGATTGGGACTCATGGGTAAGTACTTATTTTATGGAGTAATGGGGAAGAACATAATATTATTACCCCCATATGTACGTTAATCTTAAAAGTGCTCCAAGTGTTTTGATTTTCTTAATTCGAGTCATTAGAATAGTTAAATGTAAAGTATGTAAAGATTCAAGTGTAAGGGGAACATTCATACCCCTATGATGTATTATTTTGGATGGTAGGGTAAGAGTGTATGAAAAAAAAAAATCGAAAAAAAAAATAAAAAAAAAAACAACATACGGACTACCATCCCGTTTCATTCTATGTTCATTTTATGTTTTTAGTTATTTTTCATTTGTTAGCTTAAGTCGAGTCTAGTCTTGGCTTAGCAACGCCATCTTGTACATGTAATTAACCAAGATTGTTAACTCGTCACCAGTAAAACTTCCTTTATCCAACAAAACCGTGTAATTCATATCCTTATACCTAACGTTACAACCCTTTAAAAGACCTCTTTGATAGTTTATCCTAGGTGCTTACGCCATGTGGTGGAGGTTTGATCCTTTCCCAAGCCTATGGTAATCTATTTTGCTATGACAGGTAGTGAGAGATATCTTCCATTTCCATAATGTTATATTACTTTATTACACCCGAGAGATGTGAGTATCTAAACACTATTTGTGAGGTGCTTGTATATGACCTCCGTGCTTGTCTATTGGTCTTTAGTGGAACGATTATTTGTTTTAATTACTTTTATATTAGTGTTAAATGACCCCTAACTTGTCTTTTGAGTAGAATAAAAGCACATTTGCTTGAGGACAAGCAAATCTCAAGTGTAAGGGTATATGATGAGGCGAAAAATGATCCGTTTTTATGGGGTCATTTAAGCCCGAATCCGACTTTATTTGATCAAATATTGCCCTAAATCGTTCCTTTTGTGATTTTAGGTACTTGGAGAGTGAATTCTGGAAAAGAAGCCATTTCGGACGTTTTTGGAGCATAAAAGTGAAGAAAACGGCAAAGTCTCAAATTTCTATGCTGTGAACAGTGCATGAAGGCGTCAAGAATTGCTCTTGACGGCGTCAGAGTCCCAAGAATAAAATACCGTGGTTGGTGACGGCGTCACATAGGCCGTCATAAGTAGATCAAGGCCGTCCGAGGAAGTATTTGGCGGCGAGATGACGGCGTCACACCCTTGCTCTTGACGCCGTCACCCCAGTTTTCCTATATATAGTTTTCTAGTTTTTTCATTAAAAAAAGAGAAGTTTTGGTGAAACCCTAAAGACGAATTTGGTGCAACTTTTACAGGTTTTTCAAGGGTTCCAAACCCTTGATACCTTGCATTGTAATTGAGATAAGTGTTCTTCTAATTCAATCAATATGTCTATGTGTTGGTTGTCTATATCTTGTTCTTGTCTCAATTCCATTATGCTAGGCTAGATCTCTTTTGTGTTTACTTAGATCTAATGAAACCTAGATATTGATTATGTGTTGATTACTTGTTTATTCTTGTCTTGGATGAATGATTTTATATGTTAGGCTTAAGAAAACTGGCAGATCTCCAAATGGTAACATGCTTGAACGTCTTAAGAAATATGAACCGAGGCGTACTAGGTCTTTATTGGTTGTATTTAATGCATGAGCCACTGTTTACAATCCCTATAGTTGTGCTGGGTAATGGTGTAGGAGGAGATAAGAGCTCATAGAATTGGGGAGTTATGTATGCCACCCCATGAATGGTATTAAGGAATACAATCCGTCATCCATACAATTATAACAAGTAATTAACGTGTAAAAGATATTTAGGGAGTAGTGAAGTCTAAGTAAACACATTTTCTCCAATTACTGCTCACAACTTTAGTATAAATTAGTTTATTTTTATTTTTAGTATTTTATTTTGATTGCATCTTAGTTTTGGGTTAGTTGAATAGCAACTAATTCCGCCTACTCTTCCAAAACCCGAGATTTTACTTTGCTTTCATAAAAATATAAAAATACAAAAATAATCATCCCTCACCTTTAGAACTAGTAATTAGGTTTTCTAATCCTAGCGACACTATTCCTAAGCTGAACGATCAATCCCCCGGTACTTGTCACTATACTATACTACAACGATCAGGTACACTGCCTGGTGGGGGTTGTAAGCTTCTCGAGATCCCTCGAGAGGTAAAGCCTGTTGCGATTCCCACGCATCATATTCTGTTTCTCGTTTCTTTATGATTGAACAAAATTACCAAAACATCTGAACGTATTCTAGATAGACTTTGGGCGTGGCCACGCAAACATTTTGTCAACCCTACGAGGGGCCCAGCAGTATTAAACTTCTGAACAAATCAGAAGGAACAAATTCTCTCTTAACTACAAGAATAACCCATGAACTTCGCAACACTTCTGAAAACAACCGTTATGACTTCCAATTACGGTAAGCGATAGATTGTTCCACAAAAATGCACTACATCCATGACACTTATCTGGTATCTCAAGTTTGAGGATAACTTTAAATACGATTCTCACAATAAATTTTAAATCATATTGTTGGGATAAGTCCAATACTCAATTCATTGAATATCATATGAAATTGGTATGACTACGCATCAATATACTTTCAAGTATATGCTTAACCAATACTCAAAATTGTCTTTGTTTAATGATATTCCCATATCATTAATCGACAACGGACAATTTAGAATAATAACTTATTCATGGATCTTAAACATGCAAATATAGGATATATTATTAAGACAATGAATAAATAAACATAAACAATATTTTATTTCATTAAAATAATAATTGTACATTACATCCCTTATCCAAATACTAATCACAAATAGGCATGAAACTTTCAGCTAATTTAAGTCCTATTCCTTCAGCATGCTTGTAAAGCTTGGTGCCAGGTAAAGGCTTCGTAAATTGATCTGCTAAGTTTTCATCTGTGTGAACTTTGAGCATTTCGATTTCACCTATTTCGACTTGTTCTCGAACATAGTGATGCTTAATCGGGAAATGTCTGGTGCCTTTCATGATTCCAGGTTCATTGGCAAATGTAATTGCAGCTGAGTTGTCACAATACATTTTTATAGGTCGCTGAATCGAAGGCATAACCCCAAGCCCTGAAAAAAAACTTCCTAATCCAAAAAGCTTCCATTGCAGCTCTCTGAAGCAGCTATATACTCACTTTCTGTAGCAGACATCGCTAGTACACTCTGCTTTCTGCTCCTCCAATCCCCAGCTCCTCCATTAATGACAAAGACATATCCCGTCTGAGACTTCGTATCATCTTTATCACCTTTCCAAGAAGCATCGCAGTAACCTGTAACATCAAGTTCTGCAGATGGAGTACCCCCATAAACTAAGAACATCTCTTTAGTAGCCCTAAGGTACTTAAGAATATTCTTAACAGCAGTCCAGTGTTTTTCACCCGGATTCTGCTGATATCGACTGGTTAAGTTCTGAGCAAATGCCACATCAGGCCTTGTGCTTTTCACCGCATACATAATAGATCCCACAGCCGAAGCATAAGGGACTCTTTTCATGCGTTGCACCTCTTCAGGTGTTGAAGCACAAACTTTCTCACTCAAGCCATGTTGTTCTTGCATCGGCAAATATCATTTCTTGGAATTTTGCATATTGAATCTCTTCAATATTTTATCGATGTAAGCACTTTGGCTTAATCCAATTAATCGCTGAGATCTATCTCTATATATCTTGATTCCCAGAATAAATGCAGCTTCCCCTAAATCTTTCATAGAAAAACAACTTCCAAGATATGCCTTAACCTTTTGCAAACTTGGAATATCATTTCCCATGATCAATATGTCATCGACATATAATATAAGGAAAATTACATTACTCCCACTAGCTTTGTGATATACACATGGCTCATCAAGATTTTGAGTGAATCCATACTTCTTAATTTCACTATCAAATCTCTTATTCCATTGTCGTGATGCTTGCTTCAATCCATAAATGGATATTTTAAGCTTGCATACACGATTTGGGAATTCTGGATTCACAAACCCCTCAGGCTACGCCATATAGATGTCTTCATCTAGGCGACCATTTAAGAAGGCGGTTTTGACATCCATTTGCCAAATCTCGTAGTCATAGTAAGCGGCTATGGCTATAAGAATCCTAATTGCCCTTATGTCAGCTACAGGAGAAAAGGTCTCCTCATAGTCAACACCAAAAGTTTGAGTATAGCCTTTAGCTACCAAACAGGCCTTATAGGTGTGTACAATGCCATCCATATCAGTCTTTTTCTTGTAGAGCCATTTACTCCCAACTAACTTGGCACCCGGAGGTAGGTCTACTTCTTCCCAGACTTCATTGTCTTTCATGGATTGCATTTCCCCATTCATAGCTCCCTGCCATTTTTCCTTTTCAGGACTATTCATGGCAGCTTTATAACTTGTAGGTTCATCAAGATCCCCTGTCAAGTTGTCATCACACTCCATGTTAAGACATAGACGTGTAGGAGCCTTCACATGTCTAGATGACCTACGAACGGGAATCACTTCAACTTCTGGTGGAGGACCTAAACTTTCAGGTTCTTCAGGAAGTTGGCTAGTGTTTTCAGAAGGTGCTACATCTTCATGATCGTCTTCCAGATTATATACTCTCCCACTGAATTCTTGAGATATGAGCTCCTTTTCTAAGAAGTCTCCATACCTTGCAACAAAAACTTTGTTTTCAGTTGGGTAATAAAAGTAGTAACCCTTAGTTTCCTTAAGGTATCCTACGAAGATGCACTTCACAGATCTTTGTTGGAGTTTGTCTGCTGAGTCACGTTTAACATACGCCTCACAACCCCAGACCTTTAGATAAAACAAGTTAGGAGCTTTCCCAGTCCATAACTCATATGGAGTCTTATCAACCTTCTTTGTTGGAACCATATTAAGAATGCGAACTGCAGATTCTAAGGCATAATCCCAAAACGAGTAAGGAAGAGTTGTTAGATTAAACATAGATCGTATCATGTCTTGCAATGTACGATTCCTTCTCTCAAATACACCATTTTGTTGTGGAGTATATGGAGAAGTAAGGTGCTGGCCAATTCCCTCCTTTGCTAAGTAATCTATAAACTCTTGACTCAGGTATTCACCACCTCTATCGGATCGAAGAGTTTTAATCTTCTTTCCAAGTTGCAACTCTACTTCTGCTTTAAACACTTTGAATGTTTCAAACACCTCATGTTTATGTTTAAGTAAATAAACATAACTATAACGGTTGTAATCATCCGTAAATGTTAAGAAGTAACTAGCACCTCTCCTTGTCACATGTCTAAGTGGTCCACACACATCTGTGTGAATTAGACCAAGTAGATCATTAGCCCTTTCAATCTTATTTTTAAAGGGTTTCTTTGTCATCTTCCCAGCAATGCAAGATTCGCACTTATCAAATGATTCATCATTAATCTTTTCTAAAAGCCCATCATGTTGCAGCTTTTTCATGCGATCTTTGCCAATGTGAGCAAGTCGACAATGCCAAAGATAAGACGAATCCAGACCTTTCTTGATTCTCTTATTATTGATGCTATACATTGAATTATTTTTAACAAAAGCATTATCATTATCATTCATATCAATTTCAAAGACACCATTCACAGCAATAGCATTAAAATAAAAAACACCATTTAAAGAAACTGAAATTCTATTGCTAGAAACAGTATGATGAAAACCAAGGTTCAACAAACATGAAAATGAAATTACACCTCTAACAATTGACGGTGCATAATGACAATTATTTAAAGATAGTACTAAGCCCGAAGGCAACACTAAATCATAAACTCCTATAGCTTCAACTCCTGCATGCGCTCCGTTACCCACGTGCAAGAATTGTTGTCCATAGGCCAGCTTTCTCTCAACTCTAAACCCCTGCAAGGTATTGCAAATATGAATGCCACATCCCGTATCATATACCCATGAATTCAATTTAGGAGTAATAGTGAATAATTCAATCATAAAGAACGCACCTGATGAACTGGGGTTACCAGCTTCATTCCCCTGCTTCTTGAGTCGCAAGTCATGAATGTAGAGAGGGCAATTGCGCTTCCAATGGCCCTTTTCATGACAATGGTGACAAGCCTGATCCTTCTTGTTTGGCGGATTCACCTTGTTCTGCTTAGGCTGATGCTTCTTCACCTTGGGTTGAGGTTGATAGGCCATGACCTGCTTGCCTTTATCACATTTCCCATTGCCTTTGTTCACATGCGATTTCTTCTGGATTCTCCCCCCATGAATTGCCAACACTTGCGGGGTAGGAGCCTTGACCTTGGCTGGTAGACTTTTCTCATAATCAACAAGCAGTGCGAGTAATTCTGAGACTGTCTTCCCCGAGCAGTGCATGTTGAAATTCTGCACAAAACCAGCAAAGTCCTTGTTAAGGGCCCTGTTGATCAAGTGCACTTGCACATTCTCGGGGTAACCAAATCCAATTCTGTGAAGCTGATCAAAGGATTCCTTCATCTCAGTCACATAATCTTCAACTGGTTTACCATCACCATGCTTGCAGTTGTGTAGCTTGTCAAGTTCATCATACAATTCAACTGCGGGAGGTTTCTCATAAGACTGCTGAAGTACTTCAAGCATATCTTTTGGGAAAAAGTACTCAAACTTCTTTTGTAATGGAGCACTCATGCTAGTGAGCATTAAACAAGCAACCTCATTAAACTTAGCATGTTTCTCCCTCCATGCCGCCTTAACTGCTTCTGGTTCAGTAACAGCAGGCTCAGCTGGGCATTCATCGGTCAAGTAATTGAGCTTACCGGCCGCCCTCAAGACAATTCTAAGCGAACGGTGCCAATCATTGAAATTCTTTCCAGTCAATTTTTCTCTCTCAAGATGGCTCTTGAAAGCAGAAATCACAGATGGGTTATCTGGTTGAGCCATATCTACAGATAAAAGTTCAAACATTAGTATTTTCGATAATTAATATCTTCAAGAAAATAAAATACCCATAGGCTATATTCATATAACCACCAAAATTTTCTTGAAAATCTAGAATCTAACTTTACATACTTCCACCACATCAGTTGATCTGCTAGTGGTGAAAGTACAAAAGATAGTAATCTGTCGAACAATAATTGGCAAACAAGATTTCCAATTCCTAGATCATTATGGGATTTACATCAAATTGATTCATCAATTTGCCTTGTAAGCATGTTTCATTCCATCTCATGCCTTAAGTTCTAGGTCTCACGCACAACTTAATTAAGTCGTCTACCTTAGAAACTGTATAATTACAATTATGGTCTCACGCGCTAAAAGAATTTTACCTTGTTATAGTAATTTAGCCTAGGTCTCACGTTTACTAAATTAAAATTCCAAGTGTTCCTTATAGATAGATGGCATGTAACTTAAATTATAAGGGTATTCAATTTTGATATGTAAATCAAAATATTTATAAAGATGCATGCACTCATCTTTATAGCATAAGTTTTCAAAAAAAACTTTTAATTACCAATTTGTGAAATTAATACAAAAAGTTTTACTTGAGGTTTAATAAACCCTAAGATGACTTTCTACAATTATGATTTTAAAAGTAATTCGTTTAAGACATATTCAAGATTGTGATAACCAAGACAGACTCTAAGGCTCTTTTCTAAGCCTTCATATCACGGTTGTGAATCAAGTCTTAAAAAAGTTAATTTTAAAAGCATATTTGTACAAAACATCAATCAAGCAAAAGTTTATGGATTCAATCTCAAAATCATGCAATAAAGTATGAATCTTGCTAGTCTCGCCTTGGAGCGAATTACCGTGCGAAGCGAACCGTTGTTGGCATCTAAGACTCCGCAAGATTCAATCTTTATCACTTTAGGGTTTCACCATTATTTGTCCGTATTATTTTCTTTATGAAAATCACCCTTTTTATTGCTTACAACTAGTCCAACAATTAAGAAACAATAAAAAGACAAGTAATTTAAAGGAAAACATAACTAATAATAATAATAATAGTGAAACAATTAGCCACATGCAAACCTTGTTAAAAAGATCCTAATAAAATCAATTCTAGGTATAATTATGCATGTAATCAACTAAGGCCTTCTCCTCTTAATGGAAGAGAGCCACATGCATTGACGAATCAATTACGTAGGCTAAAGCTAATATACACACCACATAGCATATAAATTGATTTTAATATATATAAATTGGAGTCTTCCCCAATTTTAGATCTATATAAAACATGTGACATAAAAAAAACATCAAGATCCATGACTAACATGCATGTTTCGTCATGGATTAAACCTAACAATTAGCACATAGGTCACAAAATACATTCACATAACCGGTTAAAGACCTAGGGTTTCTAGTGATTACAATTAATCAAGTTAAACCACAAACCCTAATTAGGGTTTTATGTGGAAATCGACCCCCCCCCCCCCCCCCCCAAAAAAAAAAAAAAATTAGGGTTAGCATTTAAATTTTATTAAAAAAATTTAAAGAAAAAACCCTAGATAAAAAACATGTATCTAAAACAATTAAAGATCCGATTTTTATTACGTTTTAGTAATCAATTACATGTTATACATGGTTCGTGATGCCACTGTTAGAGTTTGACAATCAATATAACACATTATGCGGAAGCTAGGATCAAGTATAACACGTATAAAGATTAACTAAAACATAAATAGTAACGTACCCGATGCACTTCAATAAACCTTGAACTTGTGTAAATTAGATCAATGATAAACCTCTTACCATTTTGTTTATCGATCTCTTGATAATTACTATAGTGAGTAATTACCTCGTTCTTGTACACACAAACTACCAACGAATAAAGGTTTATGCAAGTAAACGAAAACACTTGTTTTGCTTTACAAAAAATAGACCCAAAACCCTTGTGGGGTTGTGTGCCGATCGGCCAAGAAAGAAAAAGAGGAAGAAAAGCTTTTAGGGTTTTGTGTGTGTGCACAAAAGATGTGAAAGCTTAACCCTTGGCCTTGTATATATACTAGAGAATTCTTGGAGGACAAGTTTGAGTGGGTTTGGGTTTCCCCTCCCCTTTGTCGACCGGCCTAGGAGTCCAAGAAGGATTCCAGAACCTTCTTGACTCCTAGTTACACTCTAGTCCTCATTCTTTCGTTACTAATGATAGTTAATACTTACAGTTAATATTTAACGATCATTAAGTCCCTCAAGTATTTACATAAATATATATATATATATATATATATATATATATATATATATATATATATATATATATATATATATATATATATACGATACATATAACATATATATATATATATATATATATATATATATATATATATATATATATATATATACTTCATTCTTGTTTGTAATGTGTGCAATCCCGAGGTCTCAGGTTCGATACTAGTCATTTACTTATTAATATTTATACGTAACTTTTAACAGAGGGTACGAGGCTATGGAGGAATTCTTTGATCTGAAGGTATGAGAATATGCAAATATTATTTTCAACTCCAATACAATTGTTTGATTAACTGATTATCGAGTTTAAGTTTAAGAAATGTGTATTAAGTTTATTTAGGCACATTTTAAACCAATAGTACAATATATTTATAAATTCATTCTTTATCAAATACTTGATCAATCTTCTCTACAAAAAACTCACTCATAGTTTAGTACTTGTAATATGTTCATACACCCGTAAAAAATGGGTAAACTTAAGTTGCGAGTATGTTTGGCACGTTTTTTGAAGCGGTGAGCAATGAGCATTTTGGTTTTTAGTAGTCGTTTGGCAAAGGAGCGGTGAGCCTTGCTATTTTTAAGAATACTCATTTTTTCAATGCTTCCTTAAAAAACTGTGAGTAGTGAGCGGTGAGCTGTGTCCACTGCTCGCAGCTCACTGCTACTTTTAACAAACACACTCATTAGTGTGGTAAACAGGTAGATCTTAGTTTGGCAAGTTTGAAAAATAGCTTGACAACCTCGCAAGTGAAATATATTTGAGTGATTGTAATTTTTGTGTTTCGCGATATACATTTTTATTTGATCTAATACATGGCACTGCGTACAAGATAGCTCATGCAAGTTACATTTTCGTTGCATGTCGATATTTTTGGAACTATCTTTCCATAAAAGATAGTTTCATTTCATTATAAAATCCTTCAAAGAAGACACACCAATTGGGATGAATAAAAATTAAATGGTAAATTTAATAATTTATGAAATGAAAATTTGTCTCCATAAGAGAATGACAATGACACTGGGCCTTTATCATGGACAAGTTGTGTGAATGTGTAGCAAATAATTGAACTAGACCATAAATACTGGTCCACGCCCCACGGTATGTGATTGAGATAATGCAGTCAGAAAAATATCTAAAACATATTTTGTGGTATAAAAAAGGTTCACCACGAATGGAATTTATGCAAATAATTATATGGTTGTGAAAATTGCGTCCTTTGATGTCAGTTTTATGTTAAAGGAACTAGTATATATAATGGTCATATGTTCATTGGTCTTGGCAGGTGTTGTTTTTGTACCTTTCCTAGACTTTGTCTCAACCACATAAAGATCATTTCGTAATTGTTTGAAGGACAATGTAATATATATCGACTGTAAATATCATTTCGTAATCATTTTGTATAGTTTATACTAACTATTACTCCATCCGTCCCAAAATTTAAGTCCACTTTGACTTTTTAAATCAAACTTTTATTGTAAATATTATTGTTTATATTACATAATATTTGATGCAAAATATATAAATGAATTGAGTTTTAAATGAATTTTTCATTGTTATAATTTTCATCAAGTATTATATAATATAAACAGAAATATTTGAGGTCAAAGTTGAAATCAAAAAGTCAAAATGGACTTAAATTTTAGGACGGAAGTAGTACTACAAAATTCAACCTGCAATATCTCAGTATTTCAAAGCTTAACTTACTAAGTATTAAACATCCATGACATCTCTTATACAATAACAAAAGATACAAAATGCGAAAATAGATTTTTTTTTTTTTTTTTTTTTTTTTTTTTTTTTGACCTATAAGAGAGCTTAACTTTAAATTCGAGTCTTTTGATTAGCCAATAAAAATTAAAATTGGCTTTAATTTATTCAAACTCATCTAAATTTCAACTAGCAAAATAAATATGTATAAAAACACGTGTATCGATTTTATGGAAATTAAAAATAAAATAAAATAAAAAGATAACTAATAAAACTTTAGCTGTTAAATTTTAAATAAATTATAATGACTTAAGTAATTATGAATACCCATGTTTTTTTAAATAATGTTATAAATTTATTAAATACTCCCTAGACTTTATATTGCTATTTTTTTTTAATTAATGTGTACACACGGAATTATAAATATTAAAATGAAAACACGATTGATTGTAACATGTAAAACAAATACACAAGATTATACATATACAAACAACTAATTTTATTTATTTTTATGAGATTAAGTAAGGAGACCCCAAAGTATTTTTTCTACTAATGGCGTTTAATAACAACTCATGATATTCCTCTTTTAAATTTTAACTCGCGCGTACACGGATTTAAAGATTAAATATGGCTAAAATTTTACTAAAAGGAATATAAATATCAAAAATAAGGCACGGCCTCATATGTTACTGTGAGATGAAAATAGATACACCATATGATACATATAGCACGTGTAATTCCTTTTAAAAGTTTAAATAAAGATATATGGAAAAACAACTTTTTAATGGTCATTGCATGCTATTAAACATGCATAGTGTTTAAAACTTGATATAAATTGTTGTATTAAAACAACATCAACCTCAACATCATGCCAATTAATAGGGTCATCTTTAGGAATTACAAGATGTGCCATTACACAGTGCCATAAAATTTCGTGCACTTATACACAACAGGAGACTTGAGTTTAATTAGTTCACGCACTACTGATACATGTGTGTTTTGTGTGTATGTTTAACGGCCTCTTTGTGGTGATGACACGGGGCTACCGAAATTCGTGTGACGGCCTTGCCATTAAACAAAGACAAATCCTTCGTCTAACAAAAATGGATACAAAATATTAATTGATATTGCTCACGCGTGCATACGTATTATAACTATATAAGTATATAAGAGTTTACATAATGTTATAAATAAATCTTACTGAACAACCTCGTGAATGTAACAGACATGCTTTAGCATGCCAGAAATTTACATTCTTAACAAATTGTATTATTAAAATTAGATAATATATGCAAATTTTTATCACAAATAATTAAAATTTAAATATATTGTAACTTATGTTAAAAGACATTATGAATTTATGTCAAAACCGAGGAATGTGAACATTTTTCGTGAAACAAGTTAGAAAATGAGCAAAACAAAAATAGTTTCACAGGCCAACTTCAATAGTGCTCATTTGGGCTATAAACAATAACATCGGCCCAACTAACAACAGATGCAAAAAGAAAAAGAAAAAGTTAAAAAATAAGGTCCTACCGAGATTTGAACTCGGGTTACTGGATTCAGAGTCCAATGTCCTAACCACTAGACCATAGGACCATTTTGTTCTTTTTTTCGTTAAACAGATATAAGTAGTGCTTAAGACTCACGCATCAAGACTATTTTTTTTAACGAAAATCGAGTGTATTTGCGGAAGGAAAAAAATAATAATAAAAATAAAAAACCTTCTTGTATTAGTCACTATGAAATAAGGTCGACATGATATGACATAATATTATTATTCACAAAATTAGTTATTACCTATAAGATTAGAAAGCAAACAAATTAAAGTATAGAATATAAAAATAAGTGAACGTAAATTATACAAGACAAAAAAATCGTAATTTTACTTTTTCCTTCATATACCATAACTATTGATGACTTTTTAAGTTATATGATGTTGTCATTTGATATTATGAGTTTAACGCCTTCTCAGTTTTCACTATTATTTTTTAAATAATCTTCAAAATATTGAATATCTTCATGTCCGACTAAAATGACGAATCACTTTTGTTTCTTACTTTTTAATTTCTTGTCTAATCAAATCGATACAAAGTAATATAAGGGCGCAAGTCTACATCAGTATACGAGCAATAAATGAGCTTTTTGTTAAGTAAAATGATAAGTAGACACAATATGCAGGCTAGTGTATCATTTTTCATCATATACTTGCACGGTAATAAATATAACATATTTACTCAATCTCGCCGCAATGTGCTAAGATGTTTTTTCTCTTTTAATACAAAGATAACTATCTATAAATCATTTATGCCTACTAAATATAGAAATACTTAAAATTAAACATTACATATTTTAATACTAAAAGTACAGGTAATATCAATACAATTAAACATTTAATACATTAAAATCAAAACAATTAAACATTTACAAGTTTAATAGCTACATATACATGCATGTTCGGCCATTAATGGCTTAAAAATTAATACAAACATTAAAATTCAACATTACACCTTTTAATGCTAAAGGTACAAGTAATATCAACACAATTATACATTTAATGCTTTAAAAAATTCAGCATTAGAACATTAAATTAAAACATAAGTAATACTCCTATTAAAACACCACATTACTTAAAAATACAATGAGTTATTCATATTGTACAACTAGTTAAAAGCTTAGCTATCAAATTAAATACAACCAATTAAAACACCCCTTAGTAAAAAGTACAATAGAATTTTCATAATGTGCAATCTAAACAAGCTACAATATAATCCAAAATATATAATAATCAAATATACTAATTAATGTTATTTTAAAACACCCCTAAAATGAAAAGTACATGTTATTATATATATATATATATATATATATATATATATATATATATATATTGTACAAATTAAAACACACAAAAGTTTATACAATCTAACATGTTGATGGTACATATAGTTTTGAAAACCAGACCGGACCACGGGTTCAACCGGGAATCGGTGTCACCACTGGTTCGGCTAGCCAGCAAAAGCCATCCGAAAATGAACCCAAAAAGACCCGTTAGAACCGATACAAACTTGTGAGCCATGCCTTATCAGGATCTATTACTCCAGTTAATTAGAGTACCCGCCGTGCAATGCGCGGGTACCCTACTAGAATATAATAATTAGATTTAACAGATTATTAGTTTGTTAGGGTGAAGGGCGTAGTTGAGGGATTTCCTTCAATACTCTTGGGATGGTGGCCTTGATGTTTGTGTTGATCTTACAGGATCGTCACCTTTGACGCGTTCGTGTACGGTTGATTTTATGCCCGGTCGGGCGGTTATTGAAGCCGCACAACGTAAACGTGTCAAGTATGCAGCTAAATGCGCTGATATCGGGTACGGGTTCCTCCCCATTTTATTCTCTTCTTTTGGAGAACTTGAAAAGGATGCAGTAACCTTATTAAAGCGCATTAGACGATTCTCTATGGCCCAAGACATTGGAGCACGTGTTGCTCCGCATATTTTTAGTAGGATTGGTTTTGCTGTAGCTAGAGGTGTGGGGGGTCAGTTAGTATCTCGGCTCCCTACTAATTTCTTGTAAAATCCTATTTGTTTTTCAATAAAGTGATGGTTATAATAATAATAATAATAATAATAATAATAATAATAATAATAATAATAATAATAATAATAATAATAATAATAATAATAATAATAATAATAATAATAATAATATGGAAACTGATCTTTTGAGTAACCCTAGTGAGATCGCTGCCCCAAACTTATGAAGAAATTGGCAGATATAAATTTCACACGTGTTGCCCAAAAAGTTGAATCCACCTTCCATTTAACCCCTAGACAGATGGTGTTATGGAGCTCACTAAAAGAGGATTACACGTCAGATTGGCTTAGGGTGGCACCGATATCGGGATTGGGACAAACTATGAATGCCAGGACTTACCAATGTGTGTTGTGTTATCGGTTGGGTGTTCCTCTTTTTACTGTCCAGATGCCGTATTCAGCTTGTTCTAAGGTTTTTTTTGGAGATATTTTTGGGGATCATGCTGTTTCGTGCGCAGGTATAGTTGGCATTAAACATCGGCATAATATTGTGCGTGATGTTCTTGTTGATATATGTTCTCGGTCTGGAATTTCAGCTCGTAAGGAGGTTGATATTGGGCTTCATGGAGAAAGGGACAAAAACTTAAGGCCAGCTGATATGTTACTTTACTCTTGGGATGGTGGGTTTGATGTTTGTGTTGATCTTACAGGATCGTCACATTTGACGCGTTCGAGTATGGTTGATTTTATGCCTGGTCGGGCGGTTATTGAAGCCGCACAACGTAAACGTATCAAGTACGAGGCTAAATGCGCTGATATCGGATATGGGTTCCTCCCCTTTTCATTCTCTTCTTTTGGAGAACTTGAAAAAGATGCGGTGACCTTATTAAAGCGTATTCGACGATTCTCTATGACTCAGGACATTGGAGCACATGCTGCTTCATATATTTTTAGTAGGATTGGTTTTACTATAGCTAGAGGTGTGGGGGCCCAGTTAATCTCTCAGCTCCCCACTAATTTCTTGTAAATCCTATTAGTTTTTTTTTTTTTTTTTTAAATAATAATAAAATAATAAAATAAGAACTCTTGGGATGGTGTTGTTCGGTTCGTGTTGCATGATCTCACCAAACCACAGGCTCCTTCTCATGTTGCTCTTGTTGAGGATTTGGTTTCTGATGGGTTTGGTGGTTTTGATTTACATCTTCTTGATACTCTACTTTCTAAGGGGTTGCGTACTGTCAAATCCATCTCTTCTAAATGTCGTTTGGGGTTTTCTCGGGTTTTGAAAGGAGCCCTTGATAAGGTGGTTTGTTCGCCTGATGACATTTCTTGCTGGGTTGGTTTGTTAGTCTTGCCTCTTTGTCTGCTTAAAACCTTTTGCCCGAGGAGTAACCAAGAGTGTAGGTCTGCTACTAAACGTCAACGACAAGAGGAATATATTGTTAATGTCATTTCATCTTGGAGCGCACCTGGTGGTAGTTTACAAGTTGTGCGTGAAGTTTTAGCCGAACCCCCTCCCTTATGGTCTAATATTGATGAGGATAACTTGGACTTGGGTGACCGTAATATCAAACAGTGTAAGAGGAAGATTTGTGATGGCCATTATACCGCTGCTGTCAGAGTTCTTTCTTCTTCGGGTATTGCGGCTTATGATGATACTACTCTTGCGGATTTAAAAACTAAGCACCCTTTTCAATCTGCTCCCCTTTTACCAGATATACCTATTGATCATCATCACCTTTCGGCATCTCCTGCTATGGTTCTTGATATGATTAAGAGTTTGCGTGCCCAACACCTTTTGGATTGTTTAAATGGTGCTGCTGTTGCCATCTCTGATGAGTTAGTCGCTTCTATCACCCAGTTGTTGAACCTTTTTCTTGAGGGTAAATGCCCAAGGGTGTTGGGCGAGTATGTTGCTAGTGCTCCGCTCACGCCTTTAGTTAAACCAGGAGGAGGGATCCGTCCTATTGCTGTTGGGACTGTTTGGAGGCGTTTGGTCTCCAAGGTTTGTGCTTCTATGATTGGCCATTCTTTGGATGGATATTTTGACTATTTGCAATTTGGCGTGGGTGTTTCGGGGGGTGGGGAGGCTATTCTTCATGCTGTGAATCGGTTGATTGAAGACCGTGGTGGTGATGTGGGTTTATCGATGTTGTTGTGGACTTTAAAAACGCCTTCAATATGGTAGATCGTGCGGTTATGTTACGAGAAGTTCGCCTTCGTGTTCCGGCTATTTCACGTTGGGTGGAATTCTGTTACTCCAGTCCTGCTAGATTATATTATGGTGAACATACTTTATGGTCGCACCAAGGGGTGCAACAGGGTGATCCGCTTAGGCCTCTTCTTTTTGCTTTAGTGTTACATCCCTTGGCATGTAAGATTAGAGACTCCTTTACTCTTTCTCTTCAAGCTTGGTATCTTGATGATGGTACTATTATTGGGGATACCTTGGTTGTGGGGAAGGTTTTAGAGTTGATTATGATGGATGGACCTAGTTGTGGTTTACACCTTAACGTTGATAAAACTGAGGTTTTTTGGCCAAAGGAAGACCCCAGGAGCAGGTATGTTGGTGTTTTTCCCCCTAATATTTCTCGACCTTCGTATGGTGTTAAATTATTAGGGGGGCCCGCCAGTGTGGATTTTGAGTTTAGTAGTAAGCTTGTTATGAAAAGGGTTGCTAAAACTATTGAACTTATGGATGCTGTTGCTAAGCTTAATGATCCCCAGTGTGAGTTGTTGCTACTGCGTGCATGTGCTGGTATTTCCAAGTTGTATTTTTCTATGCGCACATGTCCTCCTCGGGTCTTTGAGGGTGCTCAGGTTTCTTTTGATGCAGCACTTCGCTCTTCCTTGGAACGTATTGTCACTGCTTCTGGACCTGGGTTTGGTGATTGGCAATGGAGACTCACCACCCTACCCTTTGCTTTCGGGGGACTTGGTGTGTATTCTGCAGGTGATGTCTTGAACTATGCCTTCCTTGCTTCTAGACTTCAATCTGCCAGCTTACAGACTAAGCTTCTCCGTAGTTCTGGTATTGTAACTACTGGTCTCTCTTTTGATGATGCTTTGTGTACTTTTAATGTGAATATGGATATTGACCTTTTGAGTAACCCTAGTGAGATCGCTGCCCCCAAAATTATGAAGAAATTGGCAGACATACATTTCACACGTGTTGCCCAAACGGTTGAATCCACCTTCCATTTATCCCCTAGACAGATGGCTTTATGGAACTCATTAAAAGAGGATTACACGTCAGATTGGCTTAGGGTGGCACCGATATCCGGATTGGGACAAACTATGAATGCCAGGACTTACCGATGTGTGTTGTGTTATCGGTTGGGTGTTCCTCTTTTTACTGTCCAGATGCCATGTTCAGCTTGTTCTAAGGTTTTTTCTGGTGATATTTTCGGGGATCATGCTGTATCGTGCGCAGGTATAGTTGGTATTAAACATCGGCATAATGTTGTGCGTGATGTTCTCGTTGATATATGTTCTCGGTCTGGAGTTTCAGTTCGTAAGGAGGTGGATATTGGGCTTCATGGAGAGAGGGACAAAACCTTGCGTCCAGCCGATATGTTACTTTACTCGTGGGATGGTGGCCTTGATGTTTGTGTTGATCTTACAGGATCGTCACCTTTGACGCGTTCGTGTATGGTTGATTTTATGCCCGGTCGGGCGGTTATTGAAGCTGCACAACGTAAACGTGTCAAGTTAGCGGCTAAATGCGCTGATATCGGATATGGGTTCCTCCCCTTTTCATTCTCTTATTTTGGAGAACTTGAAAAGGATGCAGTGACCTTATTAAAGCATATTCGACGATTCTCTATGACCCAAGATATTGGAGCACGTGCTGCTCCACATACTTTTAGTAAGATTGGTTTTGCTATATCTAGAGGTGTGGGGGCTCAGTTAGTCTCTCGGCTCATCCTATTGGTTTTTCAATAAAGTGATGTTTATAATAAAAAAAATAAAAAAATATATAATAATAATAATAATAATAATAATAATAATAATAATAATAATAATAATAATAATAATAATAATAATAATAATAATAATAATAATAATAATAATAATAATAAAACTGAGGTCTTTTGGACAAAGGAAGACCCTAGAAGCAGATATGCGGGTGTGTTCCCTCCCAATATTTCTCGCCCCTTACATGGTGTTAAATTATTGGGTGGGCCTGTTAGTGTTGATTTTGAGTTTGGTAGTAGGCTGGTTTTGAAAAGCGTGGCTAAAACCATTGATCTTATGGATGCTGTTTCTAAACTTAACGACCCTCAATGTGAGTTGTTGCTACTCCGTGCATGTGCAGGTATTTCCAAGTTGTATTTTTCTATGCGCACATGTTCCCCTAGGGTCTTTGAGTGTGCTCAGGTTTCTTTTGATGCGGCACTTCGTTCTTCATTGGAACGTATTGTCACTGCTTCTGGGCCTGGTTTTGGTGATTGGAAGTGGAGACTTGCCACCCTTCCCTTTGGCTTTGGGGGGCTTGGTGTTTATTCTGCAGGAGATGTCTTGAAATATGCTTTTCTTGCGTCTAGACTTCAATCTGCTAGCTTACAGACTAAGCTTCTCCATAGTTCTGGTATTGTAACTGCTGGTCCCTCCTTTGATGATGCTTTATGTACTTTTAATATGGATATGGATATTGACCTTTTGAGTAACCTAAGCGAGGTCGCTGCCCCCAAACTCATGAAGAAATTGGCAGATATATATTTCGATCGGGTTACCCAAACTGTTGAATCTACATTCCATCTTTCTCCTCGACAAATGGCGTTATGGAGCTCTCTAAAGGAGGATCATACTTCAGATTGGCTCAGGGTGGCTCCTATATCTGGATTGGGTCAAACTATGAATGCCCGGACATACCGTTGTGTGTTGTGTTATCGGCTGGGTGTTCCTCTTTTCACTGTTCAGGTACCGTGTTCAGCTTGTTCTCGCGTTTTTACTGGAGATATTTATGGGGATCACGCGGTTTCTTGTGCGGGTATTGTTGGCATTAAACATCGGCATAATATTGTGCGTGATGTTCTTGTTGATATATGCTCTCGGTCCGGAATTTCAGCTCGTAAGGAGGTGGATATTGGGCTCTATGGTGATAGGGATAGATCTTTGCGCCCAGCTGATATATTACTTTACTCTTGGGATAGTGGGCTTGATGTTTGTGTTGATCTTATGGGGTCGTCACCTTTGACGCAATCTGGTATGATTGATTTTATGCCAGGTCGTGCGGTTATTGAAGCTGCACAACGTAAACGTGTCAAGTATGAGGCCAAATGTGTGGATATCGGATATGGGTTCCTCCCCTTCTCTTTCTCCTCTTTTGGAGAACTTGAGAAAGATGCAGTAACTCTTCTAAAGCGTATTCGACGTTTCTCTACGACTCAAGACATTGGAGCGCGGGCTGCCGTTCATATTTTTAATAGGATTGGTTTCGCTATTGCTAGAGGTGTGGGGGCCCAGTTGGTTTCTCGGCTCCCCACCAATTTCTTGTAAAATCCTATTTTTTGTTAATAAAAGTGATGGTTTATAATAAATAATAATAATAATAATAATAATAATAATAATAATAATAATAATAATAATAATGATGATGATGATTACTTGCTTTCAAATTTCTCTCGATCATTGCAACATCTTCTCTATCTTTCTTAAATCCTTTATCATTTAAGAATACTCTCAAAACACAAATATACATATTTGTGTTTTGAGAGTATTCTTAAATGATAAAAGATTTAAGAAAGATAGATAAGATGTTGCAATGATCGAGAGAAATTTAAAAGCAAGTAATCATAGTTTTTTTTTTCCTCACACACAACACCTACAACTTGTCTTTCTAAAGAGAACTACATGATATCCCTATGGCTGCATTTACAGCCGATGGATTAAGTGTCATTGCAACTAAAATGGGTACACCTATTATGATGGATTCATACACTAGCTCAATGTGTAATGAATCGTGGGGATGGAATAGTTATGCTCGTGTTATGGTCGAGATCCAATCGGATAGAGAAAGGAAAGAATCCATGGTCATTGCTATTCCAAATTTGGAAGATGATGGATTTACAAGAGAAACGGTTACATTTCAATACGAGTGGTACCCTCCAAGATGTTCAAAGTGCAAAATCTTTGGCCATTTGTTTGAAGGTTTTCCACTAAATGTGAAAGAAATGAGCCAGAAGAATGCGGAAGTTCAATATGATGGCTTTCAGGTGGTTCTAAATAAAAACAAAAACTGGAAGCAAAATGGTGAGTGCTTATTCACTCACCTTTTCTTTACCAAATTAAGGCCAAATAATTCAAAAACTAACTCAAAATGCCAAAGAATATGTGTTTTTGTGATTGTGAATGTGCAGGAACGGATATCTCGTAAAATGACAAAAAAACAAACAAAATCCGGCAAAAACGAGCACGAGAGTGGAACGAGTCAAAAAAAAAGTCAAAGCTGGCAATCCAATAAAGTTATAAGAGATCCTCAGAGTTTGAAGATTTGCAAGAATGACCCTTATTGTGAAAGATTGAAGAATTGACAAGATTGGTCCTTGAAGTTTCAGTTGTGACACATTTAGTCCCTCAGAGATTTATTTGGAAAAAAGTCAACTCAACCCTTCAAGTATTCAAGCAAGTAAGTACAAATTAGTCCAATCATTGGCATTCTAGAAGATCAAGGGGATGTCAGGAGCGTGTCAGTGTGAAGAAACACACAAATAGGCAACGTGGCAGCTTTTGATTAGACGCAACACGTCACAATTGAGTGATCCAAGGGTGTATATGAGATGGAATAGATTGGATACTGATCAGAGGGCTGATATTCATTGAGAGAAAGAACAAACGCACTCGGATCGCCAACATGGCATTTGATACCCCAACTCTCTCTCACGGTTATAAATAGGAGCTCATTTCTCTTTCATTGGATGGAGATTAGTGTGTAGCGAAGCTCTGCTGGATTTAATTCAGAATGTACTTAGTCTAGCTTATTGTAATTGTACTTTAAATTAGCTTTTAATAAAATTCAGTTTTCTCTTATTATTATTAGCTTATTGATCATCTTCTGTTATTTTAAGCTTTTATATCTGTTATTCTCATTCAACTTTTAGTTTCTTAAATAGCTTAAACATTTTCATCTTTCAAATCAGTTTATATTCTTATTCAAAAACAATAAAAATCAGAAAATATAAAATTAAAAAAATATGTTAACATTTTTCTTAGAAAAGCTTACAGTTAAGCTTGTTTAGTTTGTATACATTCCATTTAAGCTTACTAGCAGTGGAACTGTTTTAGATCAAAATTCTCAATCAAACATAATTGGTCAACAAAAGTCAACAGTCATGATTCCATTGATCTTTTGGTGATATTTGATAAGCTGAGACAGAAAGGGAAGGTCTCTGCCTATCCTAAAGATAGGCAAGCTCAGTGAGCTCCCTCTGTTTTAGCTGAGGGAGAATAACTTGGTAATTTTCTAAGATTTAGTACTAATTAATTGCATATGTTTAGATTCTAGTGTAGTATTGTTGTAGCTGTTTAGTTGATTGAGTTTACTGTTATAGTGGTAGACATTGTTGAGATTGAGCTTGATTTTTCCTTTGATTCATCTGTCTGATTTGTATCTGTGTTGCATAGCTTAATTAGAACATCTGTCATACTATTGATCTGTGATATTTCATTGTTGTTGGATCTAGTTGTTATTTGTTGTGGATTTGCTGATCTTAATTGTTTTAGGACTGTATGTGATTGAATTGGTGGTGTTTAGTGGACTAAAAATAGGTGTTGTAGTGTAGATTAGTAGTGTAAGGAGTGTTTGGATCTGAGAATTGTTGAGCTCAGATGTTGTTAGATAGTTAATTTGTTTGCACACTTAGGCTGCATAAGTGTAATAATAGAGATATAAATCATAAAAACAGTTAGTCAAATACATAAATAGTCATAGTTAGATTTTTATTTAGTTAACTGATAGGAATAGTTAAACCAGTTAGTTTAATTGATTATATAGTAGCATATTAGTTAATATTAGCTTAATTTAGATAAATAATAGCTTAATATTACAATTTAGGAGTAGAATTCAGCTGTTCAAATTGCATTAAGTCAAACTAGTGTAAGACTCATATAGTCAATTGTCATCAGCTTTAGTAGTTCCACAGGCTGCTGAACTTTGGTCAATTGGGTGTAGTAAATGATTGAAAATGTTAGGGAATTTGTTGATCTTAGACATTCAGTAGTTCAATAGAGCTTTTGCCACCATTAGGTTGCAAATCAGTTCTTATTTGAAGTGCTTATAGCTTCTGCAATTAAGAAGCTTGGAACTAGTTAACTGTTTTTAGATATGGCCTGCTAAGGAATCATTTGAGCTTGAATCTCATTGTATTTGTGGTTTCTGAGTTTCTTTAAGTATATTGAAGTTGTTATAAGTGATTTTAAGCTTTTGGCTCATTCTTTGGTATTCTGCTTTAAGATTGAGCTTATTCATACTGCTTATTGCACCATTTTGTTGCATTCTGAGTTACTCTTGATCATATTTGAGCATATTTGAGCATATTTGAGTATATTTGAGCATTATACATCTGTGTTGAAAGTTTCATAAAGATTGGACACAAGTGCTTATTAATAAGCACTTGTGATAAGCTGAATTGGCCTCAATAAGCACTTCTACTGCTTATTTTCTTTTCAAATTTTTTCTCCAAGTTCATTTTATTATTTTTGATTTTCTGTGAAATTTTCTGATTTTTCTGAGTTGATTTACTATTTTTCTTAATTGTTCTTAGTTTAAATTCAATTTTTAATACCTTTTAATAAATAAAAATTAGAAAAAAACTTAAAAAAATCCAAAATATTTTAGGAAATTCTTTTATGATATTTTAGATTTTTCAAAATTTATTTTGAATTTTTCACTTTTATTTTACATTTTCTTTTATTTTTAATTCAATTAAAAATACAAAAACATAAATAAATTCATAGAAAATAAATAAAAAGTCAAAAAAAATATTTTTCTTTTTCTGGAAATTCTTTTTATTAGTTTAAGATTTTTAGAAAATTGTTTCACATTTGTAGGATCATTTTTCATTAAAAGTTACGTTTTAATTTGTACGTTACGTTTTTAAAATCGCGATTGATTTTCCGTTTTTAGATTTTAATCAATAGTGCATGGATAGCTTGTACATTCTGCATAATTAGTAATTACTTGTCATTAATAGAGTTTATCATTTACATTTTTCACATTTACCACTTTTCACGACACGGTTTTCACGAATCGAATTTCTTTGATTCCATTCACACCTTCGTTGGGATACGACTCGGGTGATTCGTATTTCTTGCGGATCTTCTCGATACTAATACATATATACTATAATTGATTTTTGAGCAATCACAAAACGAGAAAATTGTGGGGTTCAAACCAAAGAACTTTGTGTTTAGACCTGTATCAAATCAAAATGGAGCTGGAAACTCAAAGAAAATTGTGAACAACAGCCAAACAAAGATAAATACAGGTGTGAATGGGGAAAGCACATCCAAGAGTCATGGGAAGCAGGTATGCACCTCGAATGTTATTTCTGTTCTTAGCAATGATAGTTTTGGTGATGTGGAAGAAGCTACTGTTTGTAAGGATACAATAAAAGTTGGGACGGAAAAAGCAAATGTTGATTCTGATGAGGATGAAATAAAGAATGTCTATGATGAAACGGGTACCTTTATGGAATCGGATGGCAATAACACAAAGGGAGCAAGCACTCCCGTTATAGAGGTTCCCAATGTTTAGTGTCGCCTCATGGAATATTAGGGGCTTGAACCGTGCCCCTAAACAAAAGGAGGTTCGACAAGTGATCAATGATAATAACTTGCATGTTTGTGCTATATTAGAATCGCATGTGGATATTGACAAACTGGAAAAAGTATGTGCAAAAGTGTGTGTCAATTGGAAGTGGATGTCTAATTGGAGCCTTTGTTCTAAAGGTTCCTGTATCATTCTAGGATGGAATGCGAATATGGTGGATATTATGGTTGTCACTCAATCGGACCAAGTGCTACATGCTCTTATCATTATGAAAACTAACCAAAAAGCATTTTTTCTGTTCATTTATTTATGCAGTGAACTTCTACATTCATAGGCGTGAGTTGTGGCAAAACTTGTGTCTTCATAAACATTTTGTGAAAGACAAACCATGGGTGCTTATGGGTGATTTCAATGCGGCGCTAAACATTGAAGATACGTTCTGTGGATCTTCAGATATTAATATTGCCATGCGAGAATTCTGTGAATGTGTTGAAAATATGAAGTAGTTGATGTAAGTAGCTTAGGGCTGCATTTTACGTGGAACCAAAAGCCGAATGTTGAAATGGGAATGCTAAAAAAGATTGATCGTGTTATGAGTAACCTTTCTTTCACTACTGACTTTCCTGGTTCTTATGTGCTCTTTCAGCCATATAGGATATCGGACCATGCTCCTGCGGTGCTCAAAATTCAGCAAGCTATAAAATCAAAAACCAAACCGTTTAAGTTCTCAAACTTTATTGTGTATAAACCGGAATTTAAATCAGTGATTGTGGAAAGATGGCAGCAAGAGATTAGTGGCTATAAGATGTTTAAAGTGGTTAAGAAGTTAAGATTTTTAAAGAAGCCTATTCGCAAGATTGTAATGAGACAAGGAAACCTTCATGATCGTGTTGCTTCTCTTCGTCATGAGTTAGATGAAGTTCAAATTGCTCTTGATAAAGATTTTTCATCCAATATTCTTCGTGAGGAGCAAGCTAGGTACCTTAAGGTGTTTAATGAAGCTGTAATTGACGAAGAAAGATTTTTGAAACAAAAGGCGAAAGTTGAGTGGCTTAAAGTGGGAGATTCGAACTCCGCTTATTTCCATAAGACGGTAAAGTCGAAAGTTAATAGGTGTCGCATTGAAGCTGTTATTGATTTGACTAATGTTTTACATGAGAGTCATAATGTTGCTAAGTCATTTGTTACCTACTATTCTGATTTTCTTGGGAAAGAGGGGAGTACTGTTGCTCTTGACACAACAAACCTTTTCACCCAAAAACTAGACCCTAACAAGGCATTAGGTATGTGTCACGACGTGTCGAAAAAGGAAATCAAGGATGCCATGTTCTCTACTGGAAACGACAAAGCGCCTGGACCGGATGGCTATACTTCTCTTTTCTTTAAGAAGGCATGGGATATAGTGGGCGAGGAAGTGTGCAATGCTATTCGGGATTTTTTTGATAATGGAAAACTTCTTCAGGAGCTTAATCATACCATTATTGCTCTTATTCCAAAGGTATTCACACCTTCTTACATTAATGATTACCGTCCTATTTCATGTTGTAATGTTCTATACAAATTGTTAATACAAATATCGCCTAAAAACGTTATTTATATTTTACGATCTTCGCTAAGTTTTGTTAATGACAAATGTAAACTTTAGTTTCTAAGTAAAACATAATCTTAGTTTTAAAGACTTGCATAAACTAGACTTTTGCTACATTTTACATTTCATAAAACACAACACTTCTTATTTTCTAAAAATAGAATTGTCACATCACATTTATGGCAAGTTTTGTCATTATACATTTATGGAAAGAAATGTGTTTGACTTACTTAGATGTTGCTGGCAAGTTTAGTGTTTGACTTGATATTATGTGATGTGACATTGTTTGGTTTGCAAGAGTAATGAGATGTGACTTTGTTTGGTTTGCAAGATTTATTGCAAAACCATCTGCAAGCCCGGCGGTACCCTGGAGGTACATGGGCGGAACCCTTTTGAGGGGTCCGCCTGATCCGCCAGACCTGCAGAAGGTTTGGCTATAAATATTGAGCCACAAGTTGAATTTTGGCTCATCACTTGACAATATATTTTACACACACATTCATTCTTTCATCTAACCTCTTAACATTTCATATGTGAAGTTTCTTTTTGTAGCAAAGAGATTCACGAGCTTACTAAATGTAACAAGTATTCAACACAACGTTGCAAGACTAGTTAGCTTTGCATTGTGTAGACTTGAGTAGTTTACACTTCATTTGATTGTGTATTTTCAGTAGTGATCAGTTAGTATTTTAGTCCTCAAAATACAAAGTGTATCGGGAGTTGATTGATTGGTTATGAACCAACCAATGGGGAGAGAAGTTCAAGAATATCGGACAAGATTACCTCGAGGGTAATGAGTCGTGAGAATCACGAATCAACCTTTCGTTTAAAAAAGTTAACGCGTAAAACCTACGAAAACGATATTTTAAAGAGTACCGGGTAAGTGATTTCCCGGGTCGTTTCCCGACGAGACGTGAATTGAGGATATCGATTAGGGTTTGGAATTAAAGTGCTTGATTGACGGGTTTTTGATTTTGGAATTTAAACTATGGAAATATGAATAACGAACGAGAAATAAAATAAACGTAACCAAAACACAAACGTAAACAAGTAATAACAAATAAAACCTAAAAACTACTTAAAAGTCTACGGAGATGATAATCGGGAACAAGGGAAACCTAAAATGTAAACTAAGTTTTAAAAACGTAAAAGTAATTTAAATAAAACGTAAGTACGCAAAATAAAAAGTAAATTTTAAGCTACGCTAATCCTACGGGGGTAAAAATAATTTTTCTACGATTCTAATGTTAAAAAAGAAATATATATATATATATATATATATATATATATATATATATATATATATATATATATATATATATATATATATATATATATATATATTACATTTTTTTTTATTTTAACACTAATTAAAAAAAATTATAAAAAAAATACTAAACTGATTTTTATAAATCTGAAAATTTTTTGGGTAATAAAATAACACTAAAACTATCCTAAAAAAATATATAACTAGGAGGGGGAAGGATCTAATAAGCAGTTAATAAGGCAAACATAATCTGAAATGGTTAATATAAGCAATTAAAACTAAACTACTATAAAAGAATTTAAAGGGACATGTATTACAAGAAAGTAACTTAGAGCAGATGTTAAAGTGGTATCTATTTGTGTGCTGCGTGAAGGCTGAGACCAGGGTTCGAGTCCCACTGGTCACGTTTTTTCAAAACTATTTTTTTTTCAAAATTTTTTTAAACAAACTTATCAAACTACTGAAGATAAGCATTTTTTTGTAACTAACATTTTTTCTAAAAAGCAATAAATATGCAGATAAAAAGGGAAAAAGGCAACAGTTTACATAAAAACTAAACTAAAGAAATTGAAACTAAAAAAAAAAAAAAACTACATATAAGCTAATATAAGCTGACCAAGGGGAATAAAAGCTAAGGGCAATAAGGAGTATCCTAAATAAGCACTAGAGGGATGTAAATAAGCAGTTGAGGGAACCTAAATAGCAATAACTCACCAAATCTATCCTACGGTTGAAGTAAAAAAAATGGCTAAGGGGCCTACTTTGAGCTTATGAAAGGCTGTCACAAAAAATTTGCAAAAATGAAGTAAAAATACTAGTATGTTAACAAGCAACTAGATAAGCTATAAACAAATTTTTAGAGCTTAATATCTAATAATAAGAAAACTAAAAATGCACTACTAGGGTCTGTTGGACTTATATCAAACTAATGCATAGTAAACCAAAATGGGTAAAAGAAAGCAAGTTTGACTAAGAAAAGCTTGGTACCAGATTTAGTGCTAGCCAATACCAACCTAAATAGGACTACTAGAATCAAAAACTACAACTAAAAGACTAAAACAAAGATCCTACCCTAACTGCTAGACTACAACAGTTAAAATAAATTTTTTTTTTGAGACACAAGGTAAACTGCTCTAAACTTTTTGAAAGTGAAAAATTTTAATAAAAAACTACTAAACTCAGTAAACTAAAGATGTTTCAAATTAGACTTTTGGTAATAAACTAGAACTTGAGGTAAAAATTTGTTGTGCCAAACACCCCTTTATGGGGGTGACCGTTGAAAATTTCAAAGTAAAAGAGTACTTTTGGACTGAAACTTAAAGTAAAAGCATATATTAAGCTAACTTAAGAGTAAATAAGCAGATTTTGACTGAAAATAAGCAGTTCAAATAAGCATTCTAACTGCTTATTGCTACAGTAAAGTTTTTTTTTTTTTTTTTTTTTTTAATTTATTATTTTTTTTTTTGAAAACTTAAAGTGAAAGATATGAAATTCCAGTTAAATGAACACTAAAGCTGACAATAAGCTTAATGAGCTTATGTGGGCTTAATGGAACAGTAAAAAGAAGCTTTTAGGTATAAATCAAAGAAAAGAAAATAATAAGCAGTAAATGAGAAAAGCATTTGACAGAAAAATAAAACTGAATTTTAGATTAAGACTTGAGAGAGTACAATATTTAAAATTGAAATACAATTAAAAGCAGTAAACAAACTTGGCCAAAACTTTTCCAAAACATGAAAAGTTGGACAGCCACAACAATGAGAAAATACTACATTATATACTAGTGAATTAGGGTTGTCCATGTTTGTCCTCTTCTGGCGTGTTTGTTCTGTGAGAGAATGGAGTGAGTCTTGAGTCCAATTTGTGTTTCCTTTTATCACTTCACAGCCACAATATCTTTCTTGCTCACTACTCACTTAATCTTGGCCGTAGGATGCAATAAGGGGGTTGTAGGGTTGCTGACTTGGCACAAGATGGTGATAAGACATCATGTGAACACCTTGGACTGTTGTGGAGGTGAGCTGGAAAGCAGGTGTTGTCCTGTGCTTCTTTGAGATCCATCACAGCCCTCCATCTAAACTTGGAGCCAAAGGCTTGCTTTCTCAGCCGCAGATGAGATTTTTGGACCTTTGTATCACTTGGATTGGTGACTTGGCACAAGATGAGGGGGAAAGCATGTGACTAAGGCTTGGACTGATATGGGAGCTGAGTTGGAGTGATAGGGACAGGGATGGTTGTGTTTTGGAGGGAAATAGCAACAGGTGGTTGTTTTGACTTTGGGGAGTCAAAGAAAAAAAAACGGGTAGTGTAGGGTTTTTATCAGTGTGTGTAATTGGGTGTGTTGTGGATCGGGTCAGGATTTGTGTGGAGTGAGTGTGGGCTGAGAGTGGTGGGCTGGTCTTGGTGGTGGGTTTAGGTAAGGTTTTCCATACCTCCCCCCATGTCATACTCCCGGGATTGCCTTCGACTCTTTAATTCTTCAATAAATGCTTCCAATTGTGTCGAATAGATCCGGTAATGCTCCATATTGCTCCGGTTTCCCATCCATGCTCCATTTTGCTCACATTTGCCTTGTTTTCAACCCATTTGTACCTGAAATACACAAAAACACTCTCCAAGGATATTTATAACATTATATGGTCGTTTTTGGGTGTTTTTGGTCATTTTGGTGGGTTTTTCGGGCCTAAAATGATGAGTAAAAGGCCACTCATCAATCCCCCACACTAAGCAATTGCTAGTCCCTAGCAATCCGATCATATAAAGTAATGACGGGATTACAAGATTTATTAAGTTACCAAGTATACCCCGTTTTGACTTCTTATTCCATTCAAATACTTTGGTTAAACGATAATAAACGTAAATATATGCTTGATTTTCAAAATATGGCATCATGGAACGGGATTCACGCAAACTGGGTGTCTCCGGGGAATTGTAATCGTCATCCTCTTTTTATACTTCCCAAACCAAGTCTAAAACCCTTGTGCAAACGTTTTTGTAAAATGCTAACGCTACTTATATTAGTAATCTGTGTAAGTCGAGACTAACTTTTCTCTCCCACAATTATTATTAGGTTAGGTATGTGTACTTGTTTTCAAAATTTTGACCGGAAAAATCAACATATATTATTAGGGTTGTTATTTATTTAAGTTAATATTAGTTCACCGAGAACAGCGAAATCTAAGGTTCGAAAGGGCCTTTTCCATGTAGCGGATTTCTTCTCAGCTTGTCCTTAGTAAACTTAGGAGGCTAGGTTTTCACCCTCGAGAATAGTACCGGAATCAGCGGGAATTCGATTCCAAAGATTTACTAAGCTACCGCTAAAGTAATATTAAGCTTAAATAGATAGCAACCTACGAAGATTTAGAAATTAGAGATTCAAAGATGAGATCACTCCATGTGGCGACTTTCTTCTCAGCTTGTCCTTAGTAAACTTAGGAGGCTAGGTTTTCACCCTCAAGAATAGTATCGGAGCTCACGGGGTCTTTAAAATAAAAAACTTCCAAATATTCGTAAAATCTTCACAAGGTTTTGACAAATACTAATTAAAAGGTTTATTTAAATTTTACAACAAGCAAGTTTTGAACATTATTTAATAATCAACATACATATATATTTTCATTTTTCATTCATTCTCTCTCTCTCTCTCTCTCTCTCTCTCTCTCTCTCTCTCTCTCTCTCTCTCTCTCTCTCTCTTTCATTACTTTTCATTTTTCATTTCATGGCTTTTTACTAACGGAGCTTCACGGGGTAATTCCAAGACCTTAACGCCTTTCAGAATTAAGGATCCTATGACCGACCTCGAACCGTAGTTTATAGCACTTATTCATACTCAAAGCTTTAACTTTTGCAACTTTCAAGCAATTTCTCACTTTCATTTTGCATTCTTATTGCATTTTCATTAAAGTATGCTTGTTCCAAAATTTAAATAAAACTTTGAATTAGTACGTGTCAAAACCGTTTAAAAACTTTGTTTTTACTAACAAAATGATTTTTGTGTTCAAACTTTTGAAAAGAAGCACGTTATTAAGTCATTTTAGGAGCTCCTGGGAGAGAAAAGCAATAGATTACTTACATAAGCTCTAAAGAAAACCGCTATTCCACGCTTAGCATTTTCATTTGCACAATTCGTAAAGATTTAGCCTGAAACGTTAAGGAAAGCAGCTAGATCAACACTCTAGGAGAGTCGGGATTCCCCTTATTCTAGCCTAATCAAGTCTAAACTTTCCACAAATACCGAGGTATTTGTGTATAGCAAATTATTATTTATTGTGCAAAGCACTTCTTTTTCACGCAATCTTTAACTTAAATACGATAAAAATTTAAAATTTTGGTCAAAATGGGGGTACTAGGGACTAGAAAGGTACAATATGTGAAATTTTTTGAAAATGGGTCAAATTCGCAAGAATTCCCCCCCCCCCCCCCCCCCACACACACACTTAGAATTGAATATTGCCCTCAATATTCAACGTACCGGCACTTGGCCGACACAATTGAACGGAAAAAGGTAATACCACCATCCAAGTGTGGAAACGAATATCTTGATCACACAATGGATTATAAAGAATATCCCTGGATTAGTAAAAAGAAAAGATCGGATATTGGGTGGTTGGATTGAAAACAAGCGCATCAATCATCACGATCTACGGGATTTCCTGAAAACAAGGTCAAATACACAACACAAGAAGGCAAAAAAGTGGGGGAAACTCCCCCACACTTAGGTGTTAGAAATAAGAAAGTAAGAAGATGAAATGGATAAGCATGGGTTGCCACCCACGAAGCGCTTTGTTTTTGTTAACCGAGTCACGTAGCTTGACTCGACCCCGAGTTCATTGGTCCATGGGGAAGCAACATGTGGAAAAGACAATCTCCATCGGACTTTCATTCAAGATGTTTGGATAAACATTGAAGCACGTGAAAGTTCCACTCCAATAAGATATACCCGATATTCTAATAGTGAAAAATATTAGAAACAATACCGGGGTCAAAGATAGTGTCCTCACTCCCGAAGGAGTTAAAGGAAGGAGAAGTCACCGGATAGGTGAAGAAAGGAAAGAAAGTCATGATAACAATCATAACTAGATCATCATCATCAAAAGGAGACTTCATAATTTCCATATTATGAATCTCATCATTAAGGCTCATTTTGTCAAGAAATGTCCCGGGTGGGAGGGTTGGGATTTTGTCATCAAGCAAATTCTCATGATTGAGAACATCTCCCCCTAGGTCACAAAGATCATCTTTGTTTAGATCAAAGTAGAAGTGATCATATTCCGGCGGAAATATGATATGAGTAAGTTCATCGGAGAACTCATCAAGATCTAGATCAAAGGTAAACGAATCATATTCCGGAAGAGAGATATAAGCATGAGAAGTGGTACTGCCACTACTCGTCTCTTCCGTGAAATCAAAACTAAATGATTCGTAAGCCGGGAGAGTATACTCGGGAAGAGAAGTGGGATTGCCACCACTTTCCTCAAAGCTAAAACTCTCATATTCAGGTAGAGACTACTCGAGCTCGGGCTCCAGAGGATCCAACGGTTTATCATTAACATCCATCGGGGGGAGAGAAATAGACGATTCATCATAAAACATCTTTACTAATAAGGGAAGATCTCCCCCCGGATCAATTTCCGACGAGATTGAATCATCGAACTCTTCCATAACAAAATAACTTTCCTCAACCGGTGTGAGAGAAGGAGAAGAGTCGGAAAATGTAGTGGGACTGCCACTACTTTGCTTTTTGGATTTAGAGATATTGGAAGAATGACCATCGGATGAGAAATCAATAACATCGACGCTCTTAACGTGGTGTTTCTTATGCTTAGACGCATCGGCATGAAAAATCATTCTTTCATCGTTAATCCTCAAGGTCAAGGTATCCTCGTAATGATCAACTAAGGCTTTTGCGGTACGCAAAAATGGTCTCCCTAGGATAAGAGGGACTCTCGGGTCAGCTTCATAATTAACTACCACGAAGTCGGCTCAGAAGATAAACGTATTCACATGAACAAATACATCTTCGGCTATACCGACTGGGTGAGTAATTGATCGATTAGCTAACTCTAAGGTCATACGAGTCGGTTTGAGTTCTCCCATTCCAAGTTGTTCATAAATCGATAAAGGCATGAGGTTTATGCTTGCTCCTGAATCAGCTACGGCATTGCAAACCTCTTGATCTTTTAAAGAACAAGGAATGAGAAATTTTCCAGAATCTCCAAGCTTCTCGGGAAGCTTTTTGAGAAGGACGGCTGAGCATTGAGCATTAATCGGTGTTTCAGCCAATTCAAGCAATTTTTCCTTATTGCTAAGAAGATTCTTGAATGTAGAAGCAAATTTCGGCATATAAACGAGAGCATCCATGAAACTAATGTCGAAGTGTAGTTTCTGAAAGATATCAAGAAACTTCTCCATTTGTCTATTAGTTTTATCATGGCGTTTTTGCTCATTAAGCCTTGAAGGATATGGAAGTAAAGGCTTATAATTTTTCTTCGGAACATCGGGTTCCGGGATTGGAATTTGGACAACCGGAGGTTGGACGTGTGCGGTACTTTGTGGGATTGAAGAATGCACCTTGTCCTTGGTCACCTCGGTCTCTCGAATCACTTCCTTCACCGGAGAAGGAGTAGGAATCGAGGGTCCATCATAAGAAACACCACTTCGGGTTGGTTCATAACCAATCAATCATTTTGGCGCCGCTGCCGGGGAGAGAAGTTCAAGAATATCGGACAAGATTACCTCGAGGGTAATGAGTCGTGAGAATCACGAATCAACCTTTCGTTTAAAAAAGTTAACGCGTAAAACCTACGAAAACGATATTTTGAAGAGTACCGGGTAAGTGATTTCCCGGGTCGTTTCCCGACGAGACGTGAATTGAGGATATCGATTAGGGTTTGGAATTAAAGTGCTTGATTGACGGGTTTTTGATTTTGGAATTTAAACTACAGAAATATGAATAACGAATGAGAAATAAAATAAACGTAACCAAAACACAAACGTAAACAAGTAATAACAAATAAAACCTAAAAACTACTTAAAAGTCTACGGGGATGATAATCGGGAACAAGGGAAACCTAAAACGTAAACTAAGTTTTAAAAACGTAAAAGTAATTTAAATAAAACGTAAGTAAGCAAAATAAAAAGTAAATTTTAAGCTACGCTAATCCTACGGGGGTAAAAATAATTTTTCTACGATTCTAATGTTAAAAAAAAAAGAAATATATATATATTTTTTTACATTTTTTTTTATTTAAACAAAAATTAAAAAAAATTATAAAAAAATACTAAACTAATTTTTATAAATCTGAAAATTTTTTGGGTAATAAAATAACACTAAAACTTTCCTAAAAAAATATATAACTAGGAGGGGGAAGGATCTAATAAGCAGTTAATAAGGCAAACATAAGCTGAAATGGTTAATATAAGCAATTAAAACTAAACTACTGAAGATAAGCATTTTTTGTAACTAACATTTTTTCTAAAAAGCAATAAATATGCAGATAAAAAGGGAAAAAGGCAACAGTTTACATAAAAACTAAACTAAAGAAATTGAAACTAAAAAAAACTACATATAAGCTAATATAAGCTGACCAAGGGGAATAAAAGCTAAGGGCAATAAGGAGTATCCTAAATAAGCACTAGAGGGATGTAAATAAGCAGTTGAGGGAACCTAAATAGCACTAACTCACCAAATCTATCCTACGGTTGAAGTAAAAAAAATGGCTAAGGGGCCTACTTTGAGCTTATGAAAGGCTGTCACAAAAATTTTGCAAAAATGAAGTAAAAATACTAGTATGTTAACAAGCAACTAGATAAGCTATAAACAAATTTTTAGAGCTTAATACCTAATAATAAGAAAACTAAAAATGCACTACTAGGGGCTGTTGGACTTATATCAAACTAATGCATAGTAAACCAAAATGGGTAAAAGAAAGCAAGTTTGACTAAGAAAAGCTTGGTACCAGATTTAGTGCTAGCCAATACCAACCTAAATAGGACTACTAGAATCAAAAACTACAACTAAAAGACTAAAACAAAGATCCTACCCTAACTGCTAGACTACAACAGTTAAAATAAATTTTTTTTTTGAGACACAAGGTAAACTGCTCTAAATTTTTTGAAAGTGAAAAATTTTAATAAAAAACTACTAAACTCAGTAAACTAAAGATGTTTCAAATTAGACTTTTGGTAATAAACTAGAATTTGATGTAAAAATTTGTTGTGCCAAACACCCCTTAATGGGGGTGACCGTTGAAAATTTCAAAGTAAAAGAGTACTTTTGGACTGAAACTTAAAGTAAAAGCATATATTAAGCTAACTTAAGAGTAAATAAGCAGATTTTGACTGAAAATAAGCAGTTCAAATAAGCATTCTAACTGCTTATTGCTACAGTAAAGTTTTTTTTTTTAATAAAAAACTACTAAACTCAGTAAACTTGTAGGATTGCTGACTTGGCACAAGATGGTGATAAGACATCATGTGAACACCTTGGACTGTTGTGGAGGTGAGCTGGAAAGCAGGTGTTGTCCTGTGCTTCTTTGAGATCCATCACAGCCCTCCATCTAAACTTGGAGCCAAAGGCTTGCTTTCTCAGCCGTAGATGAGATTTTTGGACCTTTGTATCACTTGGATTGGTGACTTGGCACAAGATGAGGGGGAAAGCATGTGACTAAGGCTTGGACTGATATAGGAGCTGAGTTGGAGTGATAGGGACAGGGATGGTTGTGTTTTGGAGGGAAATAGCAACAGGTGGTTGTTTTGACTTTGGGGAGTCAAAGAAAAAAAAACGGGTAGTGTAGGGTTTTTATCAGTGTGTGTAATTGGGTGTGTTGTGGATCGGGTCAGGATTTGTGTGGAGTGAGTGTGGGCTGAGAGTGGTGGGCTGGTCTTGGTGGTGGGTTTAGGTAAGGTTTTCCATACCTCCCCCCATGTCATACTCCCGGGATTGCCTTTGACTCTTTAATTCTTCAATAAATGCTTCCAATTGTGTCGAATAGATCCGGTAATGCTCCATATTGCTCCGGTTTCCCATCCATGCTCCATTTTGCTCACATTTGCCTTGTTTTCAACCCATTTGTACCTGAAATACACAAAAACACTCTCCAAGGATATTTATAACATTATATGGTCGTTTTTGGGTGTTTTTGGTCATTTTGGTGGGTTTTTCGGGCCTAAAATGATGAGTAAAGGGCCACTCATCAGGAGTAGTTGTACCCTTGTAAAGAACTAACGGGAGTGGTTGTACCCTTGGTAAAGAACTTGACATCTAGCTTTGTGTCGGTAAAAGTATAAGTGACGTGTAAGGTTTTATCCGCCGGTGAAAGGAGCTTGTTGACTAGTGAAAGTAACTCTCGAGTTGGATACTCGGGGCGTGGACGTAGGGCAAGGAAAAAGAGTCCTTGTAGCCGAACCACGATAAATACTCGTGTTGTGGTTTGATCGTTTCTTTCATTTACTTGCATGTTATATATTGTATTTATGTATATATCTTTGATCAAACGAAAAGTTTCAAAGCTAACTTAACAAGTTAAAAAGATTTTAATCGGTAAACTATTCAACCCCCCTTCTAGTTTTCCACAATTGGTATCAGAGCTACGTTACTCAAGCTTTTAAAATATATTGTGCTTTAAAACTTGAAACGATCCATGGATTTTGAAAATTACAAAGAAGGGCAATCTATGCAAAGTCCACCACTCTTTGAAGCAAATGGTTTTATATATTAGAAAAACCGTTTTGAAACTTACGTGAAATCTAAAGATATAGATTTGTGGTATATAATTATTGATGGTGATAACGTATTTACTAACATCAAAGATGATGATCAAAAGAAATTAATTGGTAAAAATAATGAAGCTAAAATGATGCTTTACAACGCTTTGCCTAAGAAAGAATATGAAAGAGTCTTTTTGTGTAAAACCGCCAAAGATATTTGGCAATCTTTAATTGTCACTCATCAAGGAAACTCACAAGTTAAAGATAACAAAATTTATCTTCTTGTTCAACAATATGAACAATTTGTTATTTCCGAAGATGAAATTATTGATAATGCTTTTGCTAGGTTTAATACTATTATTACTTCACTTAAAGCACTTGACGAATCTTATTGTAGTAAGAACTTTGTCAGGAAATTTCTTAGAGCACTCCATCCGAAGTGGAGAGCAAAAGTGACGGCAATTGAAGAATCCAAAGATCTTTCAAGCATGTCACTTGATGAGCTAATTGGAAACCTCAAAGTTCACGAAATGGTAATGGAAAAATATTCGGAACTAGTTAGAGGCAAGAAAGAAAAAGTTAAATCTATTGCCTTGAAAGCTAGAGTCCAATCAAGTGATGATGAAGAATCTACTTCGGATAGTGATGATGAGGAATATGCTATGGCCATTAGAGACTTCAAGAAGTTCTTTCGTAGAAGAGGAAAGTTTGTAAGGCAACCTAAAGATGACAAGAAAACTTTCCGAAAAGATCGTGATGATAGGAAAGGAAAGGTTGAAAGAAAATGCTATAGGTGTGGAGACACAAGTCATCTTGTAGGAGAATGTCCAAAACCACCCAAGAGCAAACCTCAACAAGCTTTTGTGGGTGGTGCTTGGAGTGACTATGAAGGAGATGATGATGAGCCAAAGAATGACGATATCGCTCTCATGGCTCACAACTCAAATGAGGTATTAACCGACTCATCTTACTCCTCTATTGATGATGACACTTTACAAAAAGAATATAACAAACTTTGTGAATTGAGCTTAAAAATCATAAACAAAAATAAATTTTTGAAAACTAAAAAGGAGTTTTTAGAAAATGAAGTTTACGAGTTAAAAGAAAAGGCTAAGAGATTAGAAAAGAGTAAAGGTATTGACACACCTTGCAAATCATGTGAAGAGCTTAAACTAGAAGTTGAGAAACTCAAAATTACTCAAAATGATCTAATAAAACAAACCACAAAGTTTAAGAAGTTCGATAAGAGCATTTCTTGTGCGGATGAAATTGTGAAACTTCAAAAGTCACCCTTTGATAAAACAGGACTAGGATTTACGAAAATAGAAACTTCAAAGGGTCAAATGAAACAAGAAAAGATTGCTCAAGAAACAAATAAAATTGCTACAGCAGCCTGCGGATCAGGCGGAACCCAATTTAGGGTTCCGCCCGTTGGTCCCGAAGGTTCCGCCAGGTCTGCTGCAGCAGTAACTCCATCCACTTCAATTCGTTCAAAATTTGTTAAAGTTACATACAAAAATGGAACAAAACCTGTGTTTAAAACTGGAGTAGGATTTAGTAAAAATGAATTTAGAGCTAAAACTACTCAACCAAGACCTAAGTCTCCAATTCCCAAACGCCCCTTTCCAAAGAGCAACTTCAACGCTCGACCAAACTACCAACATGTTTGGAACCAAAACACTCCTAGACATTACCAAACTCCAAACCACATGCCATGGAACCCTTATGCTCTATTTTCATACTTGGAACAAATTAATGGCATGCTTAACCAAAATGGACCCATGAGAAATTGGGGACCAAATGTTTGAGTGTTTTTCATAAAATAGGTGTGTCTCAAAGTTTGTTTGGAACCGGATGAATGGATTAAAGATAGCGGTTGTTCAAGGCACATGACGGGTAACAAAAGCCTCTTCACGTCTTATCACAAATGTGACGGAGGTAATGTTACGTTTGGTAGTAATGCTAAGAGCAAAATCATCGGAAAAGGTACAATCTCTCATGACTCCCTTTTTATTGATGATGTAGCTCATGTTGATAACTTAGGTTTTAATCTCCTTAGTATTAGTCAACTTTGTCGTAATAAGTATAATGTTCTTTTTAGTGAAAACGGAAGTAAAATACTTAAAGATGGTATAACCATAGCCAAAGGTGTCCTTAAGAATAACGTATATGTCATGAAGATGGATCCAACATCTAGAGACAAACTTTGTCTTACCTCATTAGATGAATCTTCAACTTTATGGCATAGACGTTTAGGACATGCTAACATGAGACTAATCCAAAACCTCTCCTCCAAAGACTTAGTTCGAAACCTACCTAAGTTGAAATATGACCAACACTTTTGTGATGCTTGCAAAGTCGGTAAACAAGTCCATAATACAAATAAGGCTAAAAACTTGGTTTCTACATCTAGGTGTCTAGAACTTTTGCATATGGATTTATTTGGTCCATCCGCTATACAAAGTTATGGAGGCAACTTCTACACTTGTTCATAGTTGATGATTACTCAAGATATACTTGGACAAAATTTTTGAAAAGTAAAAATGAAGCTTTTGATAAATTTGAGATTCTAAGTAAGAAAATTCAAAATCAAGTAGGGTCTAATATTGTGTCTATTAGAACGGATCACGGTCGTGAATTTGATAATGAATTTCAATTGGGAAACTTTTGTGATAATAATGGTATAACTCATAACTTTTCGGCTCCACGTACTCCTCAATCTAATGGTGTAGTAGAACGTAAAAACCGGACATTGCAAGAGATGAGTAGAACAATGCTTAATGAACAAAATATTCCACAAAAGTTTTGGTGTAATGCCGTTGACACATCAACATACATTTTAAATCGAGTCTTAATTAGACCATTTTTTAATTAAACTCCTTATGAACTATATAAAGGTAAAAAGCCTACATTAGGATACTTTAGAGTGTTTGGGAGTAAATGTTTCATTCTTAACACCAAGGATTATCTCACCAAATTTGACCCAAAGTCTTATGAAGGTGTATTTCTTGGATATTCACAAAATAGTAAAGCATACATTGTTTTGAACAAAGAAACCTTAAGAGTCGAGGAATCGTTGAACGTAACATTTGATGAGAGTCCACCTCCCTCTAAGACATCACCTTTGGTAGATGATGACTTAGTTGAAAGCCAAGTGATGAGTGCTCAAACACTCATCATTTTTGGTCTAATCTGAACTGCAAAACATACAAAAACACTCAGAAATGCATCAAATTACTAAAAATATTTCAAAATTGTGTTTTATATGTTTTAGATGCAAAACGAGTAAAAACAAATGAAAAACGTACAAAGTTTGCAAAATTGGTAGTTTCAGTCCCCCAACTTTCATAAAATTACAAAACTAGTCCCTGGATATTATATAGAAAATTATCACCAAAGGTCCTTTTACAATCATAAATTGTCATATTTTGTCCTTTGGTGAAAAATCTAAAAAGTTTTGAGAATTTACACTTTTGGTCCCCAGAGTTTGGAAATTTGCAAAATTGGTCCCGGGTGTATTATTTTGGAAAAATATTATTTTTTGTCCTTGTAATATAAAAGTGTTGTCAATTTTGGCCCTTGTAGCAACTTTGGACATTTGGCAAAAATCAGCCCTCACTTTCATTAAATACATAATTGGTCCTTGTGTATTATTATTACCAAACGGACCCTTTTAAACCAAAACCAAAACAATACCCAATCCTTTACCCTTTTTTTTTGGCCTGGTCCATCAAACACCCTCAGCCCATTCACCACCACAGCCCATCTCCCCTTTAATAAAACCCCCTGGTCATTTGACCAGGTCAAACCCACACCTTCACCCCTAACCTTCGTCCCTTTCCCACCATTAACACTCCCTAATCCCAGTAATCATGTCTCCCCCCTCCTCTCCAATCCCACAAAACACTCACCAACCCAACCAACCCTCCCCTCTCCTCATTAAATGTTTCACCAAACACTCAATCTGCCAATTTTAACTTTTCCCGCCAATAACAATTTGAAGGGCCACGATCAAAACTAGATATCTAAGGGTCAAAAACAGAAGTGGGAAATGATGAGTGGGGCCTACTAAGTCCAACAAATCATCTATAAAGAAGAAGGATGCTGCAGAGACAAAGAAGGAGATAGAGAGGAGAGTAGAAATTAGTAGTAGTTTAATTTAAGTTAAAAATGTAATTTTATTTCTCAAGCTCAGTTAATTTTAAGCTTTCAAGTTAATTTAAGGTTTTATGTACTCAGATTATTGAATTGTAATCAAGTTTTTGAGGTTAATGAAAAGTTGATGTTTAATGATAAAATCTAGTTTATGCTCAGTGTTCCATTCAAAAGTAGCTTAGAAAATTTCAAAAGCTCATATAAGCTTTCTCATAGTTCCTGTGAGTGTTTCTAGTTATCTGTTCTGAGATTAAGGTGTTAAGTTATAAGCTCCAAAAGTCAATAAAAGTCAACAAGGATTCATGATGGTTTAGCTGATTCAGAGTGGTTGTTTGTGGTTTGAATGAGTTGTAGTTGGTTGTTACTAAGTTCAAATAACCTGTATGCCATTGTCCTAAGGTCAGAAGTCCTTGTTCTCAATTTTATTTCAAATTCAGTATATATTATGTCTTATACTTATTGCTTATGCTAGCCCTGTTATAAGTTCTTGTTTCTAGTTTCTTAGTACTATTGTTTTCTTAGTTTAGCTTAGTAATGATTTATGTATGCTTGGATTGTCTGAATCTACTATAATCTATTGAAATCATGAATTTCAGTGCTTATAGGGGGTGTTTGGATTAGTATGAGTCACACCTGTTGACTGTGTTTCAGTTGATGAATTTAGCTCATGCAGTTCTCATTTGGTTTTAAAAGATTATTTTAAACATTGAAACTCAGTGGTCTTTGTGAATTAGTCAAAGTCTCACCTTATGCTTAATTGTTGTCCACTGTGTGAATTTTCATGTACCAAATCCACACCATTACCTTATATTGTGTGTAATATTGCTAACTTTGAGTTCATTACAACTTAATACATGCATATCAGTTAATTAGAAGCAAACAAAACTCACCAAAGTCAACCTAGTTCATTTTCTTAAAAAGTCAAATTTTGCCTTAGGCAGAATTCCCATTTTTTGTGGAAATTGTTTGGAATTTTGTATTGTGATTCAAGCTTTGCACTTTTTAGGAGTAGTAGTATCCCACCTCAACTTTGTGATCCTATCATAAGTTTATTTTTGCAATTTTTACTGTGGGGTCCACCCCTGCTCAAAGTGACCTGCAGGGGAGGTGAACCCCCTGCTGCACAGACCACAGCCCACCACCACCACTTGGTGGTGGTTTTCTGACCACCTCAGTGGGTTTCAAAGTCCAAATCTTGTTCCTCTCAACTCCCCCCCTGGTTGGCTTGTAAGTTTGACCAGCCATTTGACCTAGAACTCCCTGGGCCCCACCTGAAACCACACCTCAAGTTTGTCCCAGTTTCTGGTTTGAGTTAAGTGGCAAAGTGTTTATTGTTAGCTTAATTGCTTAATCTGTGGTCCCATTTGGCTTTTTCTAGCTTATGCCTGTCCAAATAAGCTGAGTGAATCAAGTTCCACCATAGTGGGTCCCACTTGTGCCCATTTCAGCTTATTTTCTCTTCTAGTCAACAAAAGTCAACTGTCACCCATAATAGCTTATAATTTGCTTATTTTTGATTTCTAAAAAACTTGTTTTCACAAAAGTTTGTTGTTTTTAGTTGTAAAATAGATTGGTAAAAGAAAAATCAAGAAAAATTAATTTAATATTAAGTGATAGTTTCTATTTAATGTAATTTAATTTTATTTTTCATTTTTAAATTTTTATTAAGTACTTAGCTATTTTATATTTTTATTAAATTCCTCTTATATTAAAGTATTTATAATAATTTTTTCAGATTTTTATTTTATCATTTAGTATTTATTAGAATTAATCTTAGTTTTATTAGTTATTAATTAATATTAAGCTTTAAATAGCATAATTAGTTTTTATTAGGTAAAACCTAGTTTTTATATTTTTTATAGCTTTTATATGTTATAAAATATTTTTTGAAATTTTATTATAATTTTACTGTTCATTTTCTATTTTTCTTAATTTAAAATAGTTTAATTAGGTAATTAATGTTTAATTAGTAATTAATTAATAAAAAATTCACAAAAAGACAAAAAGACTTATTTTTAATTTTAAAAGTTGTTTTTAGCTATTTTATAATTTTAGGAATTTTATTTTCACCTTTTTAGTATTTAATTAATATTATATTGTATTTAAGTGTTTTAAATCTTAATAATTAGTATTCAATAGTTTTTAATTAATAATAAATAATTAATTAGTGTAAAAATTAATTTTCTTTTTCTAAAAATTTTCTTTTAACTTTTAGTTTGTAAAAAAGTCATTTTCACCCCCTGGGGGTTTTCAGATTTTCGTTTTCACTTTTTATTTTCTACGTTTACGTTTATTTAAACGTAACGCACGCGTTTTTAGGTTTTAAACGTTTCTGGTTTTTCTAGCTTTCTCGTCTTATTCATATAGCTTATTTAAGCTATTCTCTTGTAGATTCCTTAGCTTAACCAATCTCAAACCCCTTTTCCTGTCCAAATTCACCCGATCACGAAACCGTTTGATTACAATCCACACCTCGTCGGGACTTAACGACCCGGGGAAACACTATATTCCGCGGAGCATTGAGCCTTAGGAGTTTGACTTGTTTGACCACATCCGTGGTTGAATTTATTTGACTGCTTTTGCCTCAATCAAATTTTGGCGCCGCTGCCGGGGATGTTGTGTGCGTATCTAAACGGTTTTTCTGATTAGTGTCTTTGGAATTCGTTCCATTGTACATTTATCCATCCTTTGTTCATATTGTCTATTTATCAAAACAAAAACGTTCCCGAAAAATTTTTAAACTCAGTTTTCAGCGAACACAAAAAAAACACAAAAACATTTTCTTTATCATTTGTACAAAATATTTATCCAAAAACTCAAAAATAATCACATTTACCCTCTCACATCTTTGATTCTTCATCCCTACCCCTCTATACACATTTGATTCTTTTTATGTCTCATCCACACTTTCTGATTTGCCAGTGGTGTGGTAATCCTCATAATGGTGGCAATTGCCCCAGCTGTGGCATGGTAGAGTCGGGAAACAGGTCTGTCTATAACCAGAATCCATATTCCTACCATGACACGACTGATTCATTCCATCAGTTACCACACCATCAGTCTCAGCAGTTTTACTGTTGTGAGTACTGTGGTGGTTCACACTACAGTTATGATTGTCAATCGGGAAACACGCTTGTCTATGAGCAGTCTCCTGATAGCAATTGTAATTCTAGCACATACAACCCACAGCAACATTAGTTTTACTATTGTGATTACTGTGGAGGTCCACACTCTAGCTCGGATTGTCAAACAAGGAATCCATTTCCTTGTAACAATTACGACTATTCGTTTTCAGACCCACCTCCACAGTACGATATGATTCACACAACTCCTCAAGAAACTGAGCAAGACCTTTTACTAAAGGCTCTTGATATTTTAAAAGAACTTAAGGAGGAGTTGGTTACTACATTGTTTCAAGACTCTCGTGAGAAATATATGGCAGAATTACTTGCTGAAGAACGAGAGGCTAGAAACGAATTGAGTAGGGAAGAATTACTTGTCTTAGAACAAGCAGCTATAACACGTGCGAAATTTCGTCAAGCTGCTCTTCTAGACTGTGATAATGATAGTGATAATGAGGACACCCTTGATATCCTTCAATTTTATAAGGGTTCATCAGATTCATCATTTGTGATTCCTCCCACGGAAAATCAGGGAGAAAATAATGAGACGGAGAAATTACTAGCCGTTGAACAAATGGAACTTGAAAATTCCATGAATGCTAGCTCCACTCATCTCCCTCAGTCTGTTGTTATCACACCCGAAGTTCACACTCACTCTCTAAACATGGGGGATGAGCATCTTAGCATTGTTCCTAATAAGGAATCGGACGAATTAATAAAGTATAGTGTTGAGATCCTTGTCCCAATCCCGAGAGAGTCACAGGGGACTTTTGACCAAGTGTGTGATATTCCTTCATCCCCTAATAATCCAAATGATCAAATTGAGATTGTCTCTGATTCTAGTGATGATTGTTTATCTTATGGAGACATTGAGTATGTTGATGCATTCCTTCCCCACTCTAATGTTGACTTTCTTCTCGAGGAGTTCGCCGATGAACTCATTCACTCCAATCCACTTCCATCGGGAAGTGATGATGATCTCTTTGATTTCAAAGATGATATGGAAGAAGTCGAAGCATTCCTTGCTCTAGATAGTTCAACTTCGTATGAAGTTGATGATAACTATCTTGATTCTGAGGGGGATATTCTGTTCCTTGAAAGTTTATTGAATGATGATGATCCATCACTCAATTCCTATCTCAATACCGGGCTTAATGATTCACCCACTGATGAAAATTCTTTATCTTATGGAGACATCAGTGATGTTGATGAAATATCTTCTGAGCCCATCATTGATCACCTTATCATGACTCCTCCAGAGTATGATAGCCCGGGAGGAGATATCCTTAATCATGAGGATTTGCAAATTCCCACCCACCCTCCCGGGTTGTTTACGAGCTTAACCTTTGAAATCCAAACTCAGGCTAATGAGCCTGTTCTCGAGGTTCCTTCCTCTCTTCTTCACTCCTTCGGGAATGAAGACACTATATTTGATCCCGGCATTTTTATGTATCATTATCTTGAGCCGGGATTATATCTCATCGGTGTGGAACTTTCACGTGCTTCAAATGTTTGTCCAAACATCTTGAATGAAAGTCCGATTGAGATTGTTTCTTCCACATCATGCTTCCCCAAGGACAAATGAATTCGGGGTCAAGTCAAGCTAGTGACTCGGTAAACAAAAACAGTAGCATGCTTATAGGTTTTTCACCCTAAGTGTGGGGGAGTCCCCCATGCTATGATTACAGAAGTGAAAATACAAAATGGTGTTTTCCACGCTTAGCTTGTAATGTTGCCCTTTTACGTTCAAAATGTCGGCATAATAGCCGGGACTTTGAATATTGAGGACAATATTCATGCTAAGTGTGGGGGGTATTCGCTATTCTAGCGAATTTTATCACATTTTACTATATAATACCCCCGTTTTTAGCCAAAATTTCAAAAAATTTTAAAAAAAATTTCACTGGTGCTTCAAAATTTTTGTGGTAATCAGTCCGCCTTGTCTAACCGACAAAAGGGATTGGCTAGTCCAGGAGCAAACGGCTCTTGGTAAAGACATCTCAAATCCGTTTATGGCTTGCAATTTGCCCAAAATTGTATGGTTCCTCAACTCCCCAAAAACAAATTAGTTGGCTAGCCCGCAAGATTATGGCTTGTGGTGAAGGCCGTGGAAAATCCATAATTGGTAATCAGCTCACCAAGATGTTGACTAGGTCCATCAAGATGCTGGCTAGTCCAGAAGCAAACGGCTTCTGGTAAAGACTAATCAAATCCATTGACAGCTGGTGGTTTGCTAAAAATCACACGGTTATCAGGTGTGCCACAGTTCTTACACCTGGCTACTCCAGAAGTGATGGCTTTTGGTAAAGAATTTAAAATCCATAAAGTTTTCAAAACAGTATTGCTAGGGACTAGCAATAGTTTAGTGTGGGGGATTGATGAGTGCTCAAACACTCATCATTTTTGGTCTAATCTGAACTGCAAAACATACAAAAACACTCAGAAATGCATCAAATTACTAAAAATATTTCAAAATTGTGTTTTATATGTTTTAGATGCAAAACGAGTAAAAACAAATGAAAAACGTACAAAGTTTGCAAAATTGGCAGTTTCAGTCCCCCAACTTTCATAAAATTACAAAACTAGTCCCTGGATATTCAAAATATAGAAAATTATCACCAAAGGTCCTTTTACAATCATAAGTTGTCATATTTTGTCCTTTGGTGAAAAATCTAAAAAGTTTTGAGAATTTACACTTTTGGTCCCCGGAGTTTGGAAATTTGCAAAATTGGTCCCGGGTGTATTATTTTGGAAAAATATTATTTTTTGTCCTTGTAATATTAAAGTGTTGTCAATTTTGGCCCTTGTAGCAACTTTGGACATTTGGCAAAAATCAGCCCTCACTTTCATTAATACATAATTGGTTCTTGTGTATTATTATTACCAAACGGACCCTTTTAAACCAAAACCAAAACAATACCCAATCCTTTACCCCTTTTTTTTGGCCTGGTCCATCAAACACCCTCAGCCCATTCACCACCACAGCCCATCTCCCCTTTAATAAAACCCCCTGGTCATTTGACCAGGTCAAACCCACACCTTCACCCCTAACCTTCGTCTCTTTCCCACCATTAACACCCCCTAATCCTAGTAATCATGTCTCCCCCCTCCTCTCCAATCCCACAAAACACTCACCAACCCAACCAACCCTCCCCTCTCCTCATTAAATGTTTCACCAAACACTCAATCTGCCAATTTTAACTTTTCCCGCCAATAACAATTCGAAGGGCCACGATCAAAACTAGATATCTAAGGGTCAAAAACAGATGTGGGAAATGATGAGTGGGGCCCACTAAGTCCAACAGATCATTTATAAAGAAGAAGGATGCTGCAGAGACAAAGAAGGAGTAGAGAGGAGAGTAGAAATTAGTAGTAGTTTAATTTAAGTTAAAAATGTAATTTTATTTCTCAAGCTCAGTTAATTTCAAGCTTTCAAGTTAATTTAAGGTTTTATGTACTCAGATTATTGAATTGTAATCAAGTTTTTGTGGTTAATGAAAAGTTGATGTTTAATGATAGAATCTAGTTTATGCTCAGTGTTCCATTCAAAAGTAGCTTAGAAAATTTCAAAAGCTCATATAAGCTTTCTCATAGTTCCTGTGAGTGTTTCTAGTTATCTGTTCTGAGATTAAGGTGTTAAGTTCATAAGCTCCAAAAGTCAATAAAAGTCAACAAGGATTCATGATGGTTTAGCTGATTCAGAGTGGTTGTTTGTGGTTTAAATGAGTTGTAGTTGGTTGTTACTAAGTTCAAATAACCTGTATGCCATTGTCCTAAGGTCAGAAGTCCTTGTTCTCAATTTTATTTCAAATTCAGTGTATATTATGTCTTATACTTATTGCTTATGCTAGCCCTGTTATAAGTTCTTGTTTCTAGTTTCTTAGTACTATTGTTATCTTAGTTTAGCTTAGTAATGGTTTATGTATGCTTGGATTGTCTGAATCTGCTATAATCTATTGAAATCATGAATTTCAGTGCTTATTGGGGGTGTTTGGATTAGTATGAGTCACACCTGTTGACTGTGTTTCAGTTGATGAATTTAGCTCATGCAGTTCTCATTTGGTTTTAAAAGAGTATTTTAAACATTGAAACTCAGTGGTCTTTGTGAATTAGTCAAAGTCTCACCTTATGCTTAATTGTTGTCCATTGTGTGGATTTTCATGTACCAAATCCACACCATTACCTTATATTGTGTGTAATATTGCTAACTTTGAGTTCATTACAACTTAATACATGCATATCAGTTAATTAGAAGCAAACAAAACTCACCAAAGTCAACCTAGTTCATTTTCTTAAAAAGTCTAATTTTGCCTTAGGCAGAATTCCCATTTTTTGTGGAAATTGTTTGGAATTTTGTATTGTGATTCAAGCTTTGCACTTTTTAGGAGTAGTAGTATCCCACCTCAACTTTGTGATCCTATCATTAGTTTATTTTTGAAATTTTTACTGTGGGGTCCACCCCTGCTCAAAGTGACCTGCAGGGGAGGTGAACCCCCTGCTGCACAGACCACAGCCCACCACCACCACTTGGTGGTGGTTTTCTGACCACCTCAGTGGGTTTCAAAGTCCAAATCTTGTTCCTCTCAACTCCCCCCCTGGTTGGCTTATAAGTTTGACCAGCCATTTGACCTAGAACTCCCTGGGCCCCACCTGAAACCACACCTCAAGTTTGTCCCAGTTTCTGGTTTGAGTTAAGTGGCAAAGTGTTTATTGTTAGTTTAATTGCTTAATCTGTGGTCCCATTTGGCTTTTTCTAGCTTATGCATGTCCAAATAAGCTGAGTGAATCAAGTTCCACCATAGTGGGTCCCACTTGTGCCCATTTCAGCTTATTTTCTCTTCTAGTCAACAAAAGTCAACTGTCACCCATAATAGCTTATAATTTGCTTATTTTTTATTTGTAAAAAACTTGTTTTCACAAAAGTTTGTTGTTTTTAGTTGTAAAATAGATTGGTAAAATAAAAATAAAGAAAAATCAATTTAATATTAAGTGATAGTTTCTATTTAATGTAATTTAATTTTATTTTTCATTTTTAAATTTTTATTAAGTACTTAGCTATTTTATATTTTTATTAAATTCCTCTTATATTAAAGTATTTATAATAATTTTTTCAGATTTTTATTTTATAATTTAGTATTTATTAGAATTAATCTTAGTTTTATTAGTTATTAATTAATATTAAGCTTTAAATAGCATAATTAGTTTTTATTAGGTAAAACCTAGTTTTTATATTTTTTATAGCTTTTATATGTTATAAAATATTTTTAGAAATTTTATTATAATTTTTACTGTTCATTTTCTATTTTTCTTAATTTAAAATAGTTTAATTAGGTAATTAATGTTTAATTAGTAATTAATTAATAAAAAATTCACAAAAAGACAAAAAGACTTATTTTTAATTTTAAAAGTTGTTTTTAGCTATTTTATAATTTTAGGAATTTTATTTTCACCTTTTTAGTATTTAATTAATATTATATTGTATTTAAGTGTTTTAAATCTTAATAATTAGTATTAAATAGTTTTTAATTAATAATAAATAATTAATTAGTGTAAAAATTAATTTTCTTTTTCTAATTTTTTTTTAACTTTTAGTTTGTAAAAAAGTCATTTTCACCCCCTGGGGGTTTTTAGATTTCCGTTTTCACTTTTTATTTTGTACGTTTACATTTATTTAAACGTAACGTACGCGTTTTTAGGTTTTAAACGTTTCTGGTTTTTCTAGCTTTCTCCTCTTATTCATATAGCTTATTTAAGCTATTCTCTTTTAGATTCCTTAGCTTAACCAATCTCAAACCCCTTTTCCTGTCCAAATTCACCCGATCACGAAACCGTTTGATTACAATCCACACCTCGTTGGGACTTAACGACCCGGGGAAACACTATATTCCGCGGAGCATTGAGCCTTAGGAGTTTGACTTGTTTGACCACATCCGTGGTTGAATTTAGTTGACTGCTTTTGCCTCAATCACCAAGCAATAGAAAATCAAGAAATTTTAAGTGATGACAAAGAAGATGAACTATTTAACAAAGAACTTGTCAATGTCAAAGAATCTAAAAGTCATTCATTAGATGGTGTCATTGGCAACATTAACGAAAGAACACTAAGGTCAAAAGTTCAAAATGAAAGCAACTATTTTTGTTTCGTGTCAACCATTGAACCTAAAAATATTAATGAAGCCATTAAAGATGAGTCTTGGGTAATTGCAATACAAGAAGAGTTAAACCAATTTGTTAGGAATGATGTATGGACATTAGTTCCTCAACCAAATAGTCAAACTATAATTGGAACAAATAGTCAAACCAAGGATGAGGAAAGTGAATCCATAGATAGCACTAAATATAGGGGTATGATTGGTAGTCTACTTTACCTAATGGCTAGTAGACCCGACATTATGTTTAGTGTTTATCTATGTGCTCGTTTTCAAGAAGATCCTAAAACTACCCATCTTAAAGCCGTTAAAAGGATTTTTAGGTATATTAAGGGCACTACACATTTAGGTTTATGGTATCCCAAAGGAACGGGAATAGACACCATAGTGTATGCGGACTCGGATCATGCCGGTGACTATGTCGATAGAAAAAGCACAAGTGGTATTTGTACTTTTGTTGGACATTGTCTCACCTCATGGTTCTCTAAGAAGCAAACGGCTCTTGCTATCTCAACAACGAAAGCCGAGTACGTTTCGACCGGAAAGGCATGTCAACAAGCTCTTTGGATGAAGCAAGCTCTTGTCGACTATAGAATTCAACTCAACGACATCACAATTCTTTGTGACAACAAAGGTGCCATTGATCTTAGCAAAAACCCGGTTCAACATGCTCGTACCAAACATATTGAAATCCGTCATCATTTCCTTCGTGACAACGTTCAAAAAGGAAATATCTCAATTGAGAAAGTTTCTTCCGAAGACAACATAGCCGACATAATCACAAAACCCTTAAACGTGAACCTTTTAACCTTCTTAGGCTAGGATTAGGACTCATGGAACCTACATTGTAGTTCTGGACATTAGACAAAAATCACAAAAATCAAAACAAATCCATAACTATTTTTCTCAGCAGGGTCGGCGGAACCCTCAGACATAACGGGCGGAACCCATTCCAAGGGTCCGCCGTATCCGCCGACCTGCAGAACCAAAATCTTTGTTTATATTAAACCAAACACCCATTATCTCATACCACCACTTCCAAACTGCTACTATTCACTTTACCATCCATCCATACCTACGAATTCTTGGTCTTCCATCCATTTACATTGCAATTCAATCATCATTGTAAGTATTCTAAACATGATTACAATCCTGATCTGAGTCTAGGAATTATATTTCTTGCACAAAAACAAAAACTTGGGGTTATGCATTCACTTGAAAAACTCATGCATAATAATTAGGTGTTTAATAAAACTAATCATGTTTCCCATAGTTAGGAATTGCATCTTTAATTAGTATAAACATGTTTGCTAAAACAACCCATGTCAAATCCTTCTAAAAATTTCTCACAAGTAGGACAAATATTTTTTTTTCGTCTCACATTGAGAATACAAAATCAAAACGTTATGTTTAAAACATCACTTGCATAATGTCTCTTGAATGCTAAATGGAATACATAACCAATATGTATTCTCGGGTACATTCAAACGAAGCTACATTGAACTAGGAGCGTTTGGGTTATCTTTTGTTTTATAACAAAACTTGCATAAAACGATTTTGAAGCATCAAAATGAGTCAAGATAACTGCACCTCCACATTGTTTCCATATAGGCACACACTAGAACATCCACATTATAATAATGATTTACATAAACTAAAATGTGAAATTTTGTTGTTCTAGGAATCATCATGCCTCCTCTAACCCACTACGACCACAAGGACACCATTAAGTACCTACCAAAACACCACAAAACCAAAGGCCTTACCCCAAACCAAGTAAACGTTTTCAAAGCCCTAGAAAAACACTATGTCCATGAGGGTAGAACCATTGACCCGTCTTTCCTAGAAGGCACAAACCTTTACGCTGATTTTGCCACAATCAACTTTGAGTGTCTTTTGAATATCGACGAGCCTATTTGTCCTAGGTTCATTCTAGAGTTCTATGCATCCTCCGTCCTCTCCACGGATGACTATGGTCATATGTCTATCAACTTTAGGGTGAGCGGTCATCAATACTCCTTCACTCTTGAGGAGTTTGCTCAAATCCTAGGTGTCCCAAACCGTGGTACTTGCCTCTATTCCGACTTGCACTCCCTCTCAACTCTTGACAACCTCCAAGACCGTATCCACCCTTATGACACACCCCTTGTCTCAAAAGACGTACTCCGTGACCACCTCTTTGTTAGGACCACCACCACTAGGAGAACCCGTTCGGGGAATGCGGTCGATAAGGACCCATATGGAATGGAAATGAACGAACTCAAGCCCCAATTCAAGAAATGGGAGGAAGTCCTTAGAGCCAATGTCATTAGCACAATAGGGAACCGTGATCATATCAACCTTTGCCTTTGCTACATGCTCTACTCCTTGTCCATTAGGCAACCCTTCAACCTTGCCCACTACATGGCCAAGAGAATGGCCGACATTCCCGTGCATGGCACAACGGCTATGCCATATGGAATGCTCTTGACCCGTCTCTTTAGGTTCATCTCACCCATTCCATCAACTCCAAATGGTCTTCGTTTTGACTACACTCTCATTCCACACACCTTTGTTCCACTTAGTGATAAGAGAGTCTACAAGGCCCAAGGAAAACGTCCTCATCCTCCTACCTCATCTTCATCTTCCTCAATGAGTGAAGATGACAATTTGCCAAACTCTAGGCTCCCACCTCTCGAATACCTATCCCAACTTCCGGATATTCCTAATGAGTCGGAAGAGTTCAAGCAAACAAAGGGGATGTTCAAGAATCTTGGAAGATTCCTTGGAAAGCTCAAGAACAAGATTGATCGTCAATGAGTGCGGGTGTGTAGGAGTGTTTGGCATTAGGTGGTATTTGAACAAATTTGGTCGTTTAAACAATATTTGTGATGTATTTGTGTGTTAGTACAATGTTTGATACAATTTGGAACATGTAATATCTAACTTTGATGCAGGTAGACAACTCTTAGCAAGTTGTCAAAATTTTCAAGTTTATGATATTTTCACTAACTATAGTGAAATTCTCGACCTCAAGGTCAAAGTCCTATGAAATGTGTGTTTACGTGTCTAATTTTTGCATTGCCCAACCAGAAATGCCTTATCTATTGAATTTTAGGAGTTTTCGAAAATTTTGAAAATCGTCTCGCGGGTCAAAAACGTGGACTGCCACTTTCTGAGGCTCTGGCGGTACCCAAAATTGGGTTCCGCCAGTGCAATTTCTGGGAATTCCAGAAATGGCCCAACGGACCAGGCGGCACCCTCAGATGGGTTCCGCCTGTGTATTCTGAGGGTGCCGCCAGCAACCTGCAGATTTTTTGTTTTCATTTTCACAATTCAACATCCAAACACCAAAATCCAATCCTTTTAGGTAGAAACCCATTTCTTGCAATGTGTTTAGCATAATAGGGTACTCCTTCTTCCATAAACTTAACCCAAACCAATTCCCGCCAAAATTCAAAATTTGCCATAACAACCTCAAGGACCCCTCACACATAAAGGAAGGAACCCTTTTAAGGGATCCTTGAAATCCCTGAGATTTATACTACCACAAATCCACCAAAACCACTAAGCATTTAGTGCAAAACTTGTCTTCTCACTTCACCATTTTCATTGGATTGATTTCCATGATTTGACAACCACAATTAGTTTTCGAAATCATTAGAAACCTCCATTTTTGTATGGACTAACATCAAATCCAAACACTCCTTTCCATAATCCTTCAACACTATAAATTAAGCCATCCTAAACACTATCAAATCACACCTTCTTCACCACAATTTCTGAAACTTCTAAACCATTTTTCACCATGACTAAGTCAACAATCACCTCTCAACCATCAAGACCCATCCGGAAAACCGCCCGGATAAGTGTTAAACCAAGATGGTCTAATTAACCCATTAACCTAAGCTCCTCATCTTCGGATGAATTCACATCACCTATAAAAAATGAACACTTTTTGAACCTTGCATCTCCATCACCATCACTAAATGAACCCAATGAGCCCACTCCACCACCTACTAAATCACCCATTGACCCAAGTCCACCAAGTGCTCCAACCCAACCATCCAAAACTTTATCACCATCACCATTACCCAAAATGGAACCTATGGAGTTATTTGGGTCTCCTCCCACATTACCACACCCTTTTGTCCAAGATCTTAATGATCTCCCACCAAGACCTTCACAACTACCACCTTTTTCACCAAAGTCAATTCTTGACCAAAATGAGCATTTTAACCACACCCAACAACCACAACAAATATACCATCAACCCAAACCATTGTTGTTTCACCCCATCTACAATGACATCCATGGTCCTCTTTATGGAGAACCAAACTTTGAAAACCATGATCACCCAACTCCACCACACTCTCAAGCTCAAAACTTTGAGTCTTTCTTTCCCTTATATGAGGATATACAAAACATGGTTGAAAACCACCTTCATCAAGCAATGGAATTTCAAACCACATTGCTTGATTCAATACCAAACCCATCATCCACCCAAGAACCAAAAACCAATCAACCCTCAAACCAAGAAACCAAAACCAACCCATTTCCACCCACTCATCCCCATGTTTGCTCCAATTGTGAGCAAATGGGTGCAAGCATCAAAACGTTGCTTCACCAACTCCAAGATGAAACACGGTTTGCATTCCAACACGTCATAGAACGTTTGGATGCTCTTTCCCACCCAAACAAATCCTAGACAACCGTTTGGCGGCCGTTTGCCCCAATATAGGAAACTAGGCTTTTATTTTTCTTTCTTGGTTAATTTTTAAGCTTTTAGAAGTAGAAGAATATTACTATTTCATGTCCTCTGACTTTTATAAGTCAAAATTTTACTTGGAATGATATTTCTTTCTACTTACTTTCGTGCATTGTTGGTTGATCATTTGAATTGTGGTTGCAATGTGTGTGGTAACTACAAACTTGGCTATATATATATCACTAACTAACCATTTTTTTTGTAGGATCCAAAATCCATGTTTCCCACCTTGGCACTCCTTTTAGGGGGAGTAACAAGCAAGGGGGAGCAAGTGCATTTTTCCGCTTCGCTACTCTACTTTTTGTTTCGACAAAAAGGGGGAGAAATATATTAAACTTTCAAAACTTAAATATGATTTTCAAAACTTAAGTAAAACAAGTTTAATATTAATTTTTTTTAAGTCTTAAAACCAAGATTTTGTGAGTTACTTAAAAACAAAGTTTATGTTTTGTCATCAACAAAAAGGGGGAGATTGTTAATACAAATATCGCCTAAAAACGTTATTTATATTTTACGATCTTCGCTAAGTTTTGTTAATGACAAATGTAAACTTTAGTTTTTAAGTAAAACATAATCTTAGTTTTAAAGACTTGCATAAACTAGACTTTTGCTATATTTTACATTTCATAAAACACAACACTTCTTATTTTCTAAAAATAGAATTGTCACATCACATTTATGGCAAGTTTTGTCATTATACATTTATAGAAAGAAATGTGTTTGACTTACTTAGATGTTGCTTGCAAGTTTAGTGTTTGACTTGATATTATGTGATGTGACATTGTTTGGTTTGCAAGAGTAATGAGATGTGACTTTGTTTGATTTGCAAGATTTATTGCAAAACCAACTGCAAGCCCGGCGGTACCCTGGAGGTACACGGGCGGAACCCTTTTGAGGGGTCCGCCTGATCCGCCAGACCTGCAGAAGGTTTGGCTATAAATATTGAGCCACAAGTTGAATTTTGGCTCATCACTTGACAATATATTTTACACACACATTCATTCTTTCATCTAACCTCTTAACATTTCATATGTAAAGTTTCTTTTTGTAGCAAAGAGATTCACGAGCTTACTAAAAGTAACAAGTATTCAACACAACGTTGCAAGACTTGTTAGCTTTGCATTGTGTAGACTTGAGTAGTTTACACTTCATTTGATTGTGTATTTTCAGTAGTGATCGGTTAGTATTTTAGTCCTCAAAATACAAAGTGTATAGGGAGTAGTTGTACCCTTGTAAAGAACTAACGGGAGTGGTTGTACCCTTGGTAAAGAACTCGACATCTAGCTTTGTGTCGGTAAAAGTATAAGCGACGTGTAAGGTTTTCTCCGCCGGTGAAAGGAGCTTGTTGACTAGTGAAAGTAACTCTCGAGTTGGATACTCGGGGCGTGGACGTAAGGCAAGGAAAAAGAGTCCTTGTAGCCGAACCACGATAAATACTCGTGTTGTGGTTTGACAGTTTCTTTCATTTACTTGCATGTTATATATTGTGTTTATGTATATATCTTTGATCAAACGAAAAGTTTCAAAGCTAACTTAACAAGTTAAAAAGATTTTAATCGGTAAACTATTCAACCCCCTTCTAGTTTTCCACACAAATGTATTAGTAAAATTATTACTAATCGTTTAAAGGAAGGTCTTCATGATGTTGTTAGTGATAACCAATCGGCATGCGTTCCGGGTAGGAGTATATCCAATAATATTCTTCTTACTCAGGAACTTATGCATAACTATCACTTAAATAAAGGCCCCCTGAGATGTGTTTTTAAAGTTGATATCCAAAAAGCTTATGATATGGTCGATTGGAATTTTCTTCGAGTTATTCTTCTTGAATTTGGTTTTCATCCGAAGTTGATTACTTGGGTTATGGCTTGTGTGCCCTCAGCTTCATTCTCATTGTGCATTAATGGTGAGCTCCATGGATACTTTAAGGGCAAGAGAGGTCTTAGGCAAGGAGACCCAATGTCCCCGTATCTTTTCACATTGGTTATGGAAGTCTTGACGCTTATACTCAAACGTAGAGTTATGGCCAACGACTAATTTCAATACCATAAGTATTGCCACAAGCACGAAATCATTAATGTGTGTTTTGCAGATGACTTAATCTTATTTTCTCGTGGTGATGTAACTTCTGCTCGAACAATTATGGAGGCCTCGGATGAGTTTAAATCTGTTTCAGGCTTGGTTCCAAGTGTTCCAAAGAGTACCGCTTTCTTTTGTAATGTGCTTAACCATGTAAAAATATCTATTCTCCACATTATGCCTTTTGAAGCAGGAACTCTTCCGATTAAGTACCTTGGAGTACCTCTTATTGTATCTCGGCTTCTATATAAGGATTGCAAAATTCTTGTAGAAAGGGTACAAAATCGGATTGGTGATTGGAAGAACAAAAGTCTATCGTTTGCGGGTAGACTCCAACTTGTGGTTTCGGTTATCTCTTCTATGCAAGGATATTGGGCCTCGGTCTTTATTTTGCCTATCTGTATTATTCAAGACATTGAACAATTAATGCGTGGTTTTCTTTGGTGTCATGGGGATATGAAACGAGGCAATGCAAAAGTTGCATGGGACACGTTATGCCTTCCTAAATATGAAGGTGGGCTTGGTATTCGTAATTTACAGATGTTTAATATCGCCATGATGCCTAAGCATATTTGGAATATTATATCGCATAAGGAGTCTATGTGGGTTCGATGGATTCATGCATATAAGTTAATGGGTCGGAGCTTTTGGGACATGCCCCCTAGAGCTAATGTAAGTTGGGGTTGGCGCAAAATTATTCAAATTAGAGATATAGTTCGTCCATACTTTTGGCATTCCATAGGTAATGGTATGAAGACGTCTTTTTGGTTTGATAAGTGGTGTGATTAGTCCCCGTTATGTAGCCACTTTACTGTTAGAAATATTACTAGAGAGGGTTATACACTTATTGATTCAGTAGCATCTATGGGGTCGAATGGATCATGGAACTTTCCTTTGGCATGGTATGACTTGTATCCTGTCCTTAATTTACTTCCTCTTCCTTTGCTTGATGAAAATAAAGAGGATATTATAGTTTGGAAGAAGAGTAATGGTCAAATATGTGAGTTTGCTGTAACGGCTGTGTGGGATACAATTCGTTCAAGAGGCCATGAGGTTGCATGGTTTCGTATGGTATGGTTTTCATTTTGCATCTCTCGACATGCATTCAATCTATGGCTTATCATGTCTCGCAAACTTAAGACACAAGACAAGCTGAAGCAATGGGATGTTGGCGAAAATGTCGACTTAAACATGCTTCATTGTACTTTGTGTAAGACGGTACAGGATTCGCATGAGCATTTGTTTTTTGAGTGCCCTTATTCTTCGAAGATTTGGATGCTTATAACTCATAGGGCTGGTTTGTATGATATACCTTCAAGACTGGAAGACATCACGACACAACTTACCCTTATCTCCTCCAAACGTTCTTTGGTTAGTGTGGTGTCTCGGCTTGTGTTTGCAGCATCGTGTTATTTTATTTGGCAAGAGAGAAACAATCGTAAATACTCTAATGACACGAGGAAGGAGGAGCAAGTGTTTGAAGCTATCTTTGAAACCGTTAGGCTTAAACTTGTTTCGTTACGCTTCAAGAGAACCACAAGTGTGATGAAGAGCTTGCAAGTATGGAAGATCCCTATTGACATCACGTAACAGCTTGGGTTTAGATCACTTGGTGGAGGTGTAAATGTATTTATTTGTTTTAGTCCACGTGGTCTAGTCTGTTAAGTCTTGTTTAGCTGGTTGTTTGTTTCGAGTATGTTCGAAACATTGAGGGTTTCTTAGGCAAGTGGTCTAGAGTGGTGTTTCATCACTCAATCTTATAACAGTTATTATTAATTTCTTCATTTCACCGGGTATAAAAACACTTTACCCAAAAAAAAAATATACACACAACAACCAATAAATAATACAACCTTTTATTTTTATTTCGAGTCTCAAATGCCGCTCGAGTGTTTTTTTTATCCCCGCAACTGAGGGTGTTTCCTGCAGGAAAAGCCTTTCCCGCTCTCACAACCCGCACACTGATACAGGACAAAATGAACCTACGTAAATTATTGTGCTACTTAAATTATAAAATAATTACTAGTGCAAATCCTATAGTTTAGTAAGATTTTGAGTAATTTGATGCAAAACATAGGAAAAGTTGAGTGCATCGGTGAGAGTTCATTAAATTCTAGTCATGTGAAAGTACAAATCTCACATGATCGAGTGACACATGCCTCAATTCCAACACGTCAATTCTTAGCCTGACACACTTCCATTTCATTTGATTCCATCTTTTGATCTTATTTAATGCTGATTGTTGTGTCATCAAACTTAAATCATAAACTATTGCCAATGTAGTTCGAGCACGATGTTTGAGATCATCAATTGATATTAGAGTCATTGGTTGAATACAAAGAATATTGGAATACAATACAAAGTAAACAAGTATTGTAAAAACTGTTAGATTGTTGAATATGTTTACCAACTGGAGGGGAGTTTGCAAGGTTGAGTCTCACCCAAAACTTTTACTTTTTTAGACAGAATAGAAGAAAGTATACGGGGAGTTCAAGGTGAGCATACTATCTGATTGAATGTCACTGCTATCTAAACCACTAACAACTAACAAGCCGTTAAAAAAAAAAAAAAAAAAAAAAAAGAAAAAAAACTGGGATAGCTAGGCAGGTTAATAATGCTAGGTAAAAGTAACGAAGCAAAGAAACATATACATTATACTATTGCCGGTAATAAGCATTTGCGAGTAGTGTTGACGTACCGGTTCATAAATTTTGAAGGTCCTCCATTATATATGTAGTCCATTATATACATACGGAGGATGTGATATTTACATGCAAAGATTTTTGTTACTGATACATATAACACTTGACACATAATCAACGAACTTTATTTTACATATGTTCGATCTAGGCTGTTTTTTTAATGGTGTTAAATGAGGCTCACTTTTAGTTACAACATCTATTTATGGATTTCGCTTTTACTTAATTGTATTCGTATTGTCGTTGATACATGATCGGACAATAATTCCATTCGAGTCAATATAATTAGTCGCGTTTTCAATTCATTGATATTATAAATAAATGGATTTGATCATGTAAACCCTACCAAGATCCAATTAGTACCTGGTCCTTAATGAAGTGGTCCTAGGACAGGAATTGACTTCACATACTACAATAACTATTCACCTAACATTACTTGCATTTCAAAAAACTTAATTACTTCTTCTAAGAAAATATTATATTGTTATAGGTGGTTGGAATTGGTTTTTTCAATCTCCATCATTTATTTATTAGTTGTGCACCTTTAAGAAAAGATTGTGTTTCGATTAAACTCTAATGTAGTTTCATGTTTACGTTTTCTATTCTGAGAAAAAGCCGTTAAATGATTAATTAGTCAATTAATATAGAAACAGAACATGCTTGATTTGTGGGTCTTTTTAGCTTGTGTGTTAGTATATACTGTTAGCGCAAAAATTTATATACTATTTTAGATTAAGTTCAAAAGCAATCATAGTGTACACAACAGGTTAAAAATAGACATATTATTCATGTCTAAATGTAATTTATTATAGCACCATGCTTCATGATCATGTAAACATGCATGTGGACTGAATATAGATATGTATTATGCTTCTAGATTTATTTTGTCACATTATTCCATCCCATTGTGTAAAGTCAAAATTTAAAGTTCCCTACTATAATTAGGTACTGTATGCGGTTGTTAATTATACACCTCACATTACATTACAGCTAAAATGTGAATTTATGTAGTAATTTGAGTCTAACATGACTAAATCTTACATGGGTTAAGTTAAACTCGAAACATACAATGAGCTAACTCAAGCTTACGAGCTTGAAAGACACAAGCTTACGTACTAAATGGCTTTAAAAACCGTACCTAATGAGATTTTTGTGTAGTAGTGCTAGTCGATAGTCGTGACTAAAAATTTGCTTAATTATAATAAACACAATCAAAACAGAAAAATTAAAAGCTTTAAATGCAATATATCTCGTTTCAATTTAAACATGATCTCATTTATAAACAATTAAAGAGTTACATTTCAACTCATTATTACGAGATCCGTTCTTCATTTTATAATAACATCATATCCTTACCAAAAATTCCATATTTTTTTTTTTATAAAAAAATTCAACAAATATTATTGAATCTCCAATCTAATCTAACTTCACTGGGACCCACAACGTGCTGACATGGCTTCCTAAATGACACAATGTGACTACTTACCATGAAAGCAGTCACTCTTTCACTAACCCTAATATCTTCCATTTTTAACTCATGTAACCTTTTTACATATTCAGGCACATGCACTAGGTCCCAAATAACTCCAACACCACCCGATTTCAACACCCGAACGACCTCTCCCACTGCCCGCATCCTTTCGGCACCCGCTGCGGCTGTTTTCGTCCCAAACTCTTTCCCAACCGAGTGTAAAACCCCTGCGGATACTACCACGTCGAAATAGTTATCCGTAAAGGGTAACATCCTTGCGTCGCCTTCACGACACGTGACGTACTCTTGTACACCTTCTATTTTGGCTGTTCTAAGTGTTGACACTGTTGTATTCTTTTTATCGAGTCCAACAACACGTCCCGAGCTTCCGGATTTTTTTAACTGTAATGCAACTGCGTTTAAAAGAATGCCATGGCCACAACCTACGTCTAACGCGGTCTTGACCGATGACCAGTCATGTACCGCGTTAACCATACGTTGGGCTAGCTCCCAACGTAAGGCAACTGATGAGTAGAATATATTTCCTGCTGCGTAGAATAGGCAGACTCCCGAGAGAGCTGTTACTGACCCTGTGAAACCGGCGGCGAATCTGGCAAAACTCGTTGAGAACACATTCGGAAGTAGATGTTCAAAAGAGCTATGGATTGAATCGAAGTATATTAGAAATAAGAGAGACGATATCGAGAAAATGATCGCGTGGATTAGTAAGAACATCGGTGTTTGCCAATCGTCCATTCCGTATATCGCGTAGATCTGAGTCCAATCTCTTCCTGTTTTTCCCATATCAAATACGTTGATTCTTGTTCGATTCTGTATTTCAAACAAATAATCAGCGTTAGTAAGATCTACTAACGATTATTTTGATCGGACACTCAACTGTACAAGTAGTCAGATCATACATTTGTTTGTGAGAATATATAGGATAAAACTTACGATTTGTTGATCCCGAAAGATGGCTTAGAGCAAGTGGAACATGAAACCTTGGATGATTGTAGTTGTTGTTTATAGCAAGTTGAGATTCAATGTGGAATGATATGGATATCTTGATATGACTATGAGGAAAATGATAAAGATCTTTTTTTAAACCAATTGGTACGCGTTTTCCTTTTGATATGGGTACTTTTGTTTGTTTATTGGTGCATAGCTTTTTGAAATGTTAAAAGAGAGAAAGGGGAAAAAAAAGAGAGAATGATTGAAGAGAGTGAGACGGTGCTCGAGGTGCTTAAATAGACAAATGTTTTAAGTTACATAATTAGTCTCTTAACTATTGCTTATTTGCATCTATTGGCTGTTTCACAAAAGAATTGAACCTACTTTAATTCTATTCACTTTTGTGGTAACGCATTGTGTAGTGCTCATAATGGAAGTTTTTTCTATTGGAATTGATGTGAACGTTACACCATGAATCACTTTTCTAATAAAGCTTAAACCATGTCGTATGTCATGATTTTAACCAATGTATATATGTAGGAACAAGTGACGTAAAGGCCAAATTATGTAACTTCTGCATTGTTATTTTTCAGTGATAAAAGTTGATTTTGAATTCCCTTCGGGCTCCTTATTCCGAGAGTTTATACCAAAGTTGTAAAAATCGTTAGACGATAGCCAGGCAGCCTTGTACCACCTAACAATTAATCGGAGATTAATTGGATTTGATTTTTCTATATATAAAATTAAAAGTTTTTGAAATTATATATATAAGATAAACGAAATGCTTCAAAATACTTTAAGTTTCAAAGCTCATATAAATCAATAAATTTTTAGAAATCATTTTTCAAATTCAATTAGTTTCATTAACATTCATTTAAAATAAGAAAAACAAGCATACTTTCACATTATGTGTTAAATCACGGCTCGAGGTGCGTTTGAATGGCTGTGTCAACTGATTTTGTTAAAAACGGGACATATATTGAAATAAAAACCTCAATTTAAATTTTTGAAAAAAGTTGACATGCGTTAACCGAGTTGGTTGATTTAGCTGATTTATGCCCTATTTGTATCGAATTAATCAATACATTGACCGATTTTGACTAATCCGGAAGGCTGATTAGTATAAATCCGGACTTTTAGTCCCCACTTAAAAACGTCAATTTAAATTCTTCTATGTTTATTGTTTTCAGCTTTAAATATATAATTGGGTTTGTTTATCCATACCCTCTGTAAATGTTACTGTTATCATCTTTTTATTGATTTATTTTAAATTTTTGTTTGTGAAAGTGTAATTTAAAATTAGCATGAGACATTGTTAAGAACTTCAGATGTTTCTGCTAATAGCGCTTTGACTTGATTAATGTTTAAAGGTTGTAACAAAATACGAAATTTAAAATAAAAAATCATTTATGCCACATCGTGAAAGATAAATCTATCACAAGGTGTGTATAACAATACCCGATAATTATAAATTGAGTACGTATATTCATAACATGGAAATCTAAGATATATTGGTCTATAAAAGTTAAGACAAATTCCATTGTGAAGAAAAAGCAAGCTAAAAAAGGTGGGTATTTTTTATTTGTTTCAAAATTCAACCCACGCCAAATTTTAGTTCATATTTCACAAAGTGGGGTTCCTTACATACCTTTTCTAGATTAGTTTGGTAAGAGTGGATTATTAGCTAGTGAATTAATGTAAGATGTATTCATGTATATATGAGATTCCATTTTCATTGCTACTGCTTTATGTGTGTGTATTATCCAACCTTTTGTATGAAACTTAAAGTAGATCGAAATTCATTACAAGAAATTTCAATGTTAACAAAAACGTGAAAGCACTAACTACATATGGCAAATCACATAGAAAAAAATATCATATTTAAGTCGATTTAAATTTTAGCTACTCAACTTCAATTTTCTCAATATATGTTATACAAGCTTTTTTATTTTTTTCTTTTATTTATTTTTTTAGTTTTTTTGAACAAGCTAAATTGGTTAACTAATGTGATATATCATTATAACTAAGCATTTAAAACTCATTTCATTTAAAATTATGACCGATAATCACTTTTAGAAAATCAAAAAACTTTGCATTACACAAAAAGTAACTTTGATGGCCTTGTAACTTGGAAATCAATAAACTGATCTCTATTAAGCCTAAGTGACAGTCTTCTAATAGGCCTTGTTGGTAATTGGAAACTGTATTGCCAAACTTAATAGACAACAGTTTGCTGAAATCCATAAAGTAGGTTCCCAATGTGAGTAGGGTAAGTGAACCTGGTGGGCAGTGTATGAAGATAGGAATAGTGAGGAGTGAAAGATGAACCTACTTGGTCCTATCTATACACTGCCAAGGAGGAAATGGTTGGTACTCACTGAAAGGTGTGTGTTCCCAATTGCGTGAAGCCATTGTAATAGATGGAAATGTAGCACAATTGGTATAGCCCTTTCTGTGGAGAGGTTATAGGTGCCTAGTGATGCCAATATCATATTCTACTTTGGTCATTGTGGTGGCAGGTTGAATGATCAAGGTGGAAGGATTATTGGAAATGTAGCTAGATGGTGTGATGCAATATTGGTGAATCAATAGTATGTTCTGAATTTGTGCTTACATCAGACTTTAGTTGTGTTTTTGAGTTCATTTTCTGATGTATAAAAGCATAGTTGAATCCTCTGTTATTGGGTGATGTCCAAAACAGAGATGAATGCTGGTTAAAGTATTATGTACAATATTTTGGAGATTAATAATATATTTCACCTTTGCAAAAAAAAAAAAAAAAAATATATATATATATATATATATATATATATATATATATATATATATATATATATATATATATATATATATATATATATATATATATATATATAACTTTGATACCTTGAATTGATGTAAAAAAAAAAAAATAGTACTACAAATTTTAACCTTTAATAAAAATTTATTTTATTTATTTATTTATTTATTTATTTATTATTATTATTTATTTATTTTTGTGTGATTTGCCCAAATACATACTTTGTTTTCATTCGTTAAAAACTTACTCTGTATCCATATGACTTTTTTCTTTCTAATAGTTATTACAATAACGTAAAAACCTATAAGTTAGAAAGTCATTACATACGATGTTTTTTCAAGACAAAGTGTATGATGACCAAGAAGGACAAAATTAATACAATGTGGTTACTTTACAGAAATACGAAGCAATATACAAATGATGACTTAAAAGCAAAATAATTCAACATTATTCCAATTGTATTAATTTTCATCGCTTTGTATATTTTTATTTAGTTGCATAATAGAAAAGAAGTACTTCGCAATACATATGTTATATAATAAAACAAAACCCCTATTGAGAATTTTCCATTTCAAAAAAAATGAATTTATACCTTATTTAATAATAATTTTATTTAAAAAAAATATTATTTTTCTTATTAGGTAACATTTTATATTTATCCATAACACAAGTAGAAGATAAATACAAAACATATAGATAAGATGCAATTAATAATATGATTAAAATTTTCAAATAATTATCTTTAATAATAAAAAACTATAATTAAACATCATAAATCAAACAAAACAAATATTAAATTATTTTTTTTAATAAATAAAAATATATGATTTAAAAAATTTTAAAAAACCCGCGCGTGCGCGGACATTATAACTAGTAAAAGGAATAACAATCACTACTATTCTAACATTTGAAGCAAGAAAATAGACAGGGCAATAGAATTATCAACCGAAGCATATTTGGTGTGTATATTTCCTATTTTTGTAACAGTTTAGATGTGGGAGGCTTTGGTGCGTATATTTCCTGTTTTTGTAACGGTTTAGATGTGGGACCATCCACATCTTTTGTACTTCAATATTTTTTTTGAAGTAATAAAATTTATCAGGGGTATCCCCTTTATCGAAAGAAAAAAACCCGGAGAGTCCTTAAAGGGGATGGTGCTTTGTGGAGAAGAGTCATTACTCATTAGCGAGATCTAAGGCTCGTATGGCGGTATGGTGGTTTTGACTCGAGTACGGGGTTTGGGAAAAAAATCAGGTGTATGGTCTAATATTATTCGTTGTGACACGACCATTATTAATTTGGGCATTCAACTTAATAACCCGATGGCTAGAAAAATTTTAAGCAGTAACCAAAAAATGTTCTGGCACGACAATTGCTACAAGGATTATGGCCCGTTAAAGAATTGTTTCCCAAGTTTATTTGCTCTCAAAGAAAAGAAAAAAAAAAAAAAAAAAAAAAAAAAAAAAAAAAAAAAAAAAAAACGTTGCAGACAAATGGTTGTTTGAGGATGGAGTTCGGAAAGAAAAATGGGCGTGACGTCGATATCCGAGTGGGCGTAAAGAAGGTGATCTTTTAAATCTAATCAATTATTTTGACCGGCTCGTCTTAGATGCATCCAAAGCAGTAAGTGATGTTGCCCTTAGACGATTCTGACAATTTTTAGTTATATCATTGAGCGAATTTATTCAACGTAAACTCTTATATAATGATGATGCAATGCCCTATTTATTATGTAGTTGTAGGGTTCCTCTACGGATGATCGCCACGCATTCACTTTACGGATGATCGATCGCAAAACAAACAATTAAACTTTATTGCTAATTTACGTCATAAAAAATAAGTTAAAATGAGTAAAAAAAAAAGTTTATGTCTATAAAGTCTAAAAATGTTGATTAAACAAAAAAGAAAACTAACAAAAAATAAAACATAAACTATAAAGGAGAAAAAAAAAAGGAAAAAATTATGATGTTATCGCACAAGTGAACTAGCTGGAGTCTACCGCTCATTAAACACGCTTTTAATAAAGCTACTACTCCCTCCGTCCTAAAATTATAGTCCATGTTTGACTTTTCCGGTTTTTTTTTCAACTTTGACTTTAAATATTTTTGTTTGTGTTATACTATACTTGATGAAAATTATACTATTGAAAATACATTTAAAATTTAATCAATTCATATATTTTGCATCAAGTATTATATAATATAAACAAAAATAATTAAGGTTAAAATTAAAATATAAAGACTGAAAAAATCAAATGAAGACTATAATTTTGAGACGAAAGCAGTATTATTTTTGCCCAGTTAGACCCGTTAAGAATGTCCATGCTGCGCAAAAGAAACCCTTACTTTAAAAAAATTGCCTATAGCAGTCCAACTTTTTGCATATTGACATATTTTGCCACCTCTAAATCGGAGGAATAAAATTCTTCACCCGACGATGGGTAATGGTGTATCTTCAATCCATCACAAGGATATTTTTCCTTCGGTTCAAAGGATTTCTCTTGGTTGGGCTTCAAATCATGTCTCGAATGTCGTTTGTCAGGAACCATTGGATTGTTACCCCTTATGATTTGCCTTCTTCCTAGTATTTTTATTCCTTTGATGTTGTGATGTAGATATTTGAGTGCGTTCTGTCTCAGAGCCTTGATTTTATTTGTATGTTGGGGTTGCCTTTGTGGCTTTATGAAATTCTTTGCTTTCCAAAAAAAATTAGTTATGCAACGTTGCAGCACACAATACACATTCTAATTCACTTTTCACATCTAAAAACATTTGGTGCCAAACTTTGTACTCCGTATTTCAATTAATGAAAAGAACGAATTGCTTGTCCATGTGGAAGAATACACATTTATCTAGTTAGAGTTTGCAAGAAACAAATGAGAGAAATCGGATTTGAATGTACATACAACATTTCTATTACTGTTTGTCGATAGATCATTATCCCGGTCTCATTTGTAACAAGCTTATATGGAGGCAACGTGCCTATGCACTAGTGAAAGAACGAGCCATATTCCTGAAAGAGCTGATTTGCTGATGTATCATGTCTAAATTATTCAACTTCTTTTTAATTCGACACACACAAACATGAATAACTTGTAAGTTTCACCCAAGTAAAATTCAAAATCTATAAAATGTGTTGTATGATTATTTTGAAAAGTTTATTTATGAGTTGTATATATTCTGTTACTTAACCATTGAAGCGTCTCTAATATAATATTTTGTACATCTAAACTATCCTAACCAAGTCACAAAACAACAAAAGCTTCAAATCCTAGTCAAAGGATTATATGTGATTTGAGACTTGGTACAAAATAACATTAATTAACAGCAATTTATTAACGTAGTGTTTGAATTGTGGTAGGTCAATTATCAAATATTTATGGATATAATATGCTGCGTGGGTAGCCATTTGCCATTTGACAAATAATAGAGGTTTGACAAAGTAGGCAACATAAATTCGGCAGGCTCCTAAATAGTGCATCTATGGCTACAATTACACAGACAAGGTTTTAGGACTTCTTCTCATTGTTTATAAAATAATATGGGTATTAATCCGTGAACGGGCCAAACTACTAGCTCTATCATTGCATAATGTTCAACCATACGACTTTATACTCCGTAGTTTGCATGGGTCGAAATGTTCGATGTCTGTAATTCCTCGATAAGCAATTGTTTAAAAATGAGAAAAAAACTTGAAATGAGAATAATAAGAAATAAATATAACTGATTATTTGTGAAGAATCAACTTGATTATTTGTGAAGAATCAACTTGAATTAGATGTGTTCATATTCTTTTAGATGCATCTTAATATATTTTTTAGCTCAAAATTATATGCATATACATATACTAGATGCATAATGCATTTCATCAAATTAGGCGAATCCTTCTGTATATGTTTCATCTTCTGCGCGTCAAATGTGTTGCTAGTATTACTTTGCATCGTTTTCATTTTAAAATCATTTTCAAAACTAATTGAGATGTAAATGAATATAAATTCATCTAAATCAAGTTGATTAATCTCAAATGTGTTGTTATAAATATTTCTCGTCATTTTATTTTTATTTTATTTATTTATTTATTTATTTTTTCATCAAATTTCTACCATTAACTCTAACCAATTTGGTGTTTATTCCATATTTTTCTATTTACTAGTTTGAACTTGCTCGTAGTTTCATTTTCCAGAGAGTTATGACTGTAATGCCGACTACAAAAAATTGAATATATCATATCATATCACATTGGTTAGATGTGTATACTTGTCTCCGAGTTAATTTTTTTATTTCATCTTATTTAGTTACTGGCTCTAGCTACCTACTTGTAAATTGTAATAATGTGTATTTTCTGGTAAAGAAAATGTAAAATTTGTACCTAATGCTATTATTCTTATATGATAAGTAATCATTAGTAAATCATATTTATTTTTGTTAAAAGTAGATAAATATAAAGTACTAGTTCAACCGTACTGAATTTAAATATAATTTGAATATGCATGGTAGTCTGGTACCAACTAATGCCGTCGAACGCGGCAATGACGGCATCCCTTAAAACAATGCTTGGATAAAGAAACAAAAGGCTTTGACGGTGTTATCCACAACTAGGATTGAATTTTATCAAAAAAATATTATTACTATTTTTGTTTGTTTGAATTTGAAAAAGAAAATTGATGTATGACTACTTAGTGGAGAATGAAGAAAATCCTTGTCATTGATTGATACATATAAAATTTCTTCTTTATTTCAGGCCGGTCTTATTCGCAACATGTATTACTATAAGTTATATAAACCAAATATATCGTACTTTTTGATGATGGCAATTAACATACTTTCTTGTATTTTTGGACGTAACATACTATTTTATTGGGTAAAGTGCAAAAATGGTCCTTAACGTTTCACAAATTTGCAAAAACGGGACCGAGACAAAAAGTAGCGCAAAAAAGCCACCCACGTTCCAGATTTTCGCAAAATCGCCACTGAGAGCCCTTTTCCGTTAACTCCCGTTAGTTTTCCTGTCATTCAAGGGTATAATCGCCATTTCACTCGCTTCCCGCCTTTGACTACCCCAACTTTATTTGAATGACCAAATTTGCAAAGTTACGAAACTTAATTTTGGAGGCACACTTGGCATCCGAAGCGATTAACCTTTCCCTCTTTTTTTGTGCAACTCGGCAACCCAATCGATTGCATAGGGCTATAAAGTCCACGTTTATCCCGCTTATTCAACCATAACACACAATCCCAACGATCAAAACAACCGACGATGGCAAACAATGGAAAAGGGAAGAGTATCTACATTGGTACAGAGGAAGAGGAATTTGATAAGGTTTTAAGAACCTATTATCTAAACGATTTACTTCTTGATGCATTTGGCGGAGAACCAACTGATGAGTATGGTTCTTATAGGAAGATACCTAAGGAGTTAAGAACTAAGATTCTGGCCCATCTGAGGAAACAAGATGGCTACTATGAAGCGCTTTTGAGTGATGAGGAGGAGGAGGAGAAGGAGAAGCAAGAGCAAGAGCATGTGGATACCGTTTTACCCAAGTTTGATGTAACACCCCCAAAATACCGCAGCGGAAGACTGTGTCATAGGGGTGCTACTTCATAATACAAAGTACAAGTTATAGAAAACGAACTCTAAATGAGACGTTTTGAAAAGTTACCATTCGATTAATGAATTCAAAGTTACAAACATGAGATTCCAAAGTATGATACATAAATGTATACAAAGTTTTGAATGGTAAATGATAAAAGCGTAAGTCTTCAGAATATGCAGCTTGACTCTAAGTTCCACGCACTAGCTATCGCCTTACTAACCAGAGATAAACATGCTAAAGTGTCAACACAATGGTTGGTGAGTTCATAGAGTTTGTCTTAAAACAGTTGAAAAGCCTTAAAGAATGTTCACACAGCAAAGGCATTGTGAATCCACTCAGTTACAAGTCCCGCCATAAGAGACTTGTAACCTGTGTGTTCACAACCCACTGCTAATATATAGTTTCTCAGGATTATATTCACCCATGGTCACGTCATTTTGGACCCATAGGCGGGGAACCACTATCCCAAATAGTACATGTCACCCAACGTCTCGAATCTTGGACTTGGGTGGGGGGTGTAGGCCCATACTAGTACTATTAATACCTCTCCTTTGACAGCATAGAGTATTGTGTATATACGTAAATACAAATCTTGTATTTAAATTAAGCAAGTATAGTGTAACAAGTAAGTATAACGCAATCAAGTATAATTATCATGTATAACGCATTCAAGTATAATGCCAATCAAGTATAACACAATCAAGTATAAATGTTTTGAGTATTTGTACAAGTAAGCAAGTAGTTGAGCATGTATCCCCCCCAAGAGTTAAAACAAGTATGAAAAGAGTAGGGGCTATGACTCACCTTAAGCTTAAGTGATGAGAAATGAAAGTGATAGTCGAATCGCGAAAGTCTCTAAGAGCAGCCTATAATAGAACGTTGCGACTTAGGTTTGGAGTAACGTCTAAGAATACGACGAATTGCCAATATATGTCTTGCATAATGTTCATGATGTAGTACTTAGTATATAGTGTAAGTCTTTGAATATAAATTGTTTATGAAACATGTGTAGGATGTATATCTCTTACTACCGTTCGGGCCGACATAATTCAGAAGTCATGAAGTAAACGTTCGAGGAGCCAGGACACTTTAATTCGTAAATCCACAACTCATCTCGACGGCTTACTTAATGAACTCCTCACATGAGGCTCCCTACTATTGTAGTATTTGATAACAAATGTATAAGTTTTGATCCGAAAAGTTACATGTCCGATATTTGAATAAACTTAGGAAAGTCTATTTGTACATGAAGATTGTTATTAGGGTAAGTTTATTATAACTTGTATCTCATGGTTCTTTAGGTGGAGTAGATCCAAATTGTTTGTTCAAGTTATCGTCAACTCCTTGTTTCATGTTTTCGCCTAAGTAAGTTTATATGGTCATTTAGTCATGGCTTCGCCGTGACCTTGGTCATTTTTCCATAGTCTTGAGACTCAACCTTGGCTTTAGCCATGGTTGTGGTCTCGGCTTTAGGTCATTAGACCTCTTGGTCTTAGTAATTCATGACTATAATATAGTGACTTTGGTCTAAAATGGGCTGTTAAGATTTTGAAGAAACTTATCACTCGGAAAGCGTTTTCAGGGCTCGAGCTTCTTTGCTCCTAAACGAAAACGTCGTTCCGGACAACTTTCGTGTTTTAACTTTTTGATGAATCGGACCAGAAGTGGGACTTTCAAAATCAAAATTTGATCAGAATGCTATTTAGGCAGTTTTGCCGTTTTGGTTTCGCTAACTTCAAATGGTCATAACTTTTGACTCGTGTACTCGTTTTGGGTGATTCAAATTGCTATGTTTTCCTTGTTAAGTCCTCTTTAATAGTAAGTAAGTGTCAAATATCAAAGTTATACTATTGTGGTCGTGGTTTTTCATAAAAATCACTAGTTTGCTTGTTTGCTTGTCATAAGTTAACATATGTATACCAATACTCGTTTTATCCATTTTTAAACATCATGAACACAATAACAAGAACATATATAGCATGAAAGAACCATAATAAGCATGAAAATGATATTGAGCAAGAAAGTGTATAAGGGTTTGCTTACAACTTTTGGCTTTCTAAAGAAAGGAAGTCAAGTATAGAACTAGGACACTAAACCTAAGCTTGTAAACCCTTCACCATAACTCTTGTAACCCTTGCTAGCCTTGATCTAACCCTTGTGAAAACCATTTAACTTCAGCCCTAGTAACCTTGTGTAGCTCCTAATTCAACCATGGAATCACCAAACAAACTTAAGAACTAGGTAGAGAATACTAAGACCTTGAACTTTGTAGTGTAACTTGTATATTGAAGATCAAAGGATCATGGAGCTAGGTATTGATGTTGTGGCATTTTTGGTGATGAAGAAAGGAAGAGATTAGCTTGCTATTTATACTATGAATGAGGAGGTTAGGAAGCTTACTAGGAAATTACATAAACTTGGTGACAAAGTTGTAATTAAGTAATGATCTAAAGAATCAATGGTCAAGATTTAACCACAAGTGTGAATGCCCCCCCTAGTGGCGGTTCAAGAACTTGGAGAACAAGGTGTGGACTTTTGATGGTATTATCCTAAGTATGTAGCTAGTTTTGACTCCGTAAGTTGCTAACCGTAAATGATTTAGCCTCAAAACGTAAAACCGGGTATCGTAAAAATATGAAACTTGAAAGTATTGTTAAACATGTCAATATAGTCCATAATAAAATATAAAATGAGTGGTAGGTTCTATCGGGTGCTAAAACCCTGCTAAAAACTGGAAACACGGGTCTAAAACGCGCAATTCGCGTAAAACGCTGAACTGGAAAACGTAAAATTCCGAAACTTTTGGAATTGTCCTAAAATGAGAGAAAATCATATTTCTATTATTTATAATGTTTTATGGACATATCGGGATGCTGGAATGACGTTTAAACCTAAAAGTAAATCTCGGACACGGCTTTGTAATTTTTGCAGAAATGATCCGACGAGCGTCAAACTCTCGGATTATCGTTAAAATAGTTTAACTTACGAGAATATGAAATAAAAATTTCTGAGATGAATAGTGAAAAGTGAATAGTAAAAGTGAATAGTGAAAAGTGAATAGTGAAATTTTCGGGAATAAAAGTTAACCTGAAATTGCGAATTGTTACAGTCTCTACCTCTTAAGGAGAACTTCGCCCCGAAGTTCAGTTGATGTTAACTACTTACGGTATGTCTAAGAGAATTCGGGATTTCAGGATCTCTAAAATAGTGGTGTTCACTCTGATTCGTCTAAGGTTGTGGTTAAGGAGTTGTATCGGCTACAATTAAGCCCACTTATTTATAACACATTACTTACATAAAGAAGCGTCCAAATTTATGTAAGTAAGGTCTCATAAACTTATGGTTCGGTGATTTACAATTTCTTTATTTAAATGAAAAGGCGTCCCAATCCATTTAAATAAGGAGATTCTAAAACATCCTACTTAAGAATTTTCGACACAAAATCCACCTTCTGAGGCCGATAGTAAGATAATCAAGTCATCAAATCCCTAAAGCTAAGCAATAATATTATTTAACTCAAATCTTGTGTCTCATCAAACAAGAACTGTCACAAGATCAAGTTAAATAATTAGTTATTACTGAGCTCCATGTTTTTAATGACTCAACTAATCTCTGGGGCTCCTTATAATACTAAAGTCACATCATCTAACAGCGTGGAACTAAGCAAACATCTAACAAAAAAGCATATGTGTATGTATTGTGTGTAAGGCAAATAAAGAGGAAGGTCCCAACGTATATAGCAGTTATAGTCTAGGCACTAAATGCAACCTAGTTCTCTATAACCAAGGCTCTGGTACCAATCTGTAACACCCCCAAAATACCGCAGCGGAAGACTGTGTCATAGGGGTGCTACTTCATAATACAAAGTACAAGTTATAGAAAACGAACTCTAAATGAGACGTTTTGAAAAGTTACCATTCGATTAATGAATTCAAAGTTACAAACATGAGATTCCAAAGTATGATACATAAATGTATACAAAGTTTTGAATGGTAAATGATAAAAGCGTAAGTCTTCAGAATATGCAGCTTGACTCTAAGTTCCACGCACTAGCTATCGCCTTACTAACCAGAGATAAACATGCTAAAGTGTCAACACAATGGTTGGTGAGTTCATAGAGTTTGTCTTAAAACAGTTGAAAAGCCTTAAAGAATGTTCACACAGCAAAGGCATTGTGAATCCACTCAGTTACAAGTCCCGCCATAAGAGACTTGTAACCTGTGTGTTCACAACCCACTGCTAATATATAGTTTCTCAGGATTATATTCACCCATGGTCACGTCATTTTGGACCCATAGGCGGGGAACCACTATCCCAAATAGTACATGTCACCCAACGTCTCGAATCTTGGACTTGGGTGGGGGGTGTAGGCCCATACTAGTACTATTAATACCTCTCCTTTGACAGCATAGAGTATTGTGTATGTACGTAAATACAAATCTTGTATTTAAATTAAGCAAGTATAGTGTAACAAGTAAGTATAACGCAATCAAGTATAATTATCATGTATAACGCATTCAAGTATAATGCCAATCAAGTATAACACAATCAAGTATAAATGTTTTGAGTATTTGTACAAGTAAGCAAGTAGTTGAGCATGTATCCCCCCCAAGAGTTAAAACAAGTATGAAAAGAGTAGGGGCTATGACTCACCTTAAGCTTAAGTGATGAGAAATGAAAGTGATAGTCGAATCGCGAAAGTCTCTAAGAGCAGCCTATAATAGAACGTTGCGACTTAGGTTTGGAGTAACGTCTAAGAATACGACGAATTGCCAATATATGTCTTGCATAATGTTCATGATGTAGTACTTAGTATATAGTGTAAGTCTTTGAATATAAATTGTTTATGAAACATGTGTAGGATGTATATCTCTTACTACCGTTCGGGCCGACATAATTCAGAAGTCATGAAGTAAACGTTCGAGGAGCCAGGACACTTTAATTCGTAAATCCACAACTCATCTCGACGGCTTACTTAATGAACTCCTCACATGAGGCTCCCTACTATTGTAGTATTTGATAACAAATGTATAAGTTTTGATCCGAAAAGTTACATGTCCGATATTTGAATAAACTTAGGAAAGTCTATTTGTACATGAAGATTGTTATTAGGGTAAGTTTATTATAACTTGTATCTCATGGTTCTTTAGGTGGAGTAGATCCAAATTGTTTGTTCAAGTTATCGTCAACTCCTTGTTTCATGTTTTCGCCTAAGTAAGTTTATATGGTCATTTAGTCATGGCTTCGCCGTGACCTTGGTCATTTTTCCATGGTCTTGAGACTCAACCTTGGCTTTAGCCATGGTTGTGGTCTCGGCTTTAGGTCATTAGACCTCTTGGTCTTAGTAATTCATGACTATAATATAGTGACTTTGGTCTAAAATGGGCTGTTAAGATTTTGAAGAAACTTATCACTCGGAAAGCGTTTTCAGGGCTCGAGCTTCTTTGCTCCTAAACGAAAACGTCGTTCCGGACAACTTTCGTGTTTTAACTTTTTGATGAATCGGACCAGAAGTGGGACTTTCAAAATCAAAATTTGATCAGAATGCTATTTAGGCAGTTTTGCCGTTTTGGTTTCGCTAACTTCAAATGGTCATAACTTTTGACTCGTGTACTCGTTTTGGGTGATTCAAATTGCTATGTTTTCCTTGTTAAGTCCTCTTTAATAGTAAGTAAGTGTCAAATATCAAAGTTATACTATTGTGGTCGTGGTTTTTCATAAAAATCACTAGTTTGCTTGTTTGCTTGTCATAAGTTAACATATGTATACCAATACTCGTTTTATCCATTTTTAAACATCATGAACACAATAACAAGAACATATATAGCATGAAAGAACCATAATAAGCATGAAAATGATATTGAGCAAGAAAGTGTATAAGGGTTTGCTTACAACTTTTGGCTTTCTAAAGAAAGGAAGTCAAGTATAGAACTAGGACACTAAACCTAAGCTTGTAAACCCTTCACCATAACTCTTGTAACCCTTGCTAGCCTTGATCTAACCCTTGTGAAAACCATTTAACTTCAGCCCTAGTAACCTTGTGTAGCTCCTAATTCAACCATGGAATCACCAAACAAACTTAAGAACTAGGTAGAGAATACTAAGACCTTGAACTTTGTAGTGTAACTTGTATATTGAAGATCAAAGGATCATGGAGCTAGGTATTGATGTTGTGGCATTTTTGGTGATGAAGAAAGGAAGAGATCAGCTTGCTATTTATACTATGAATGAGGAGGTTAGGAAGCTTACTAGGAAATTACATAAACTTTGTGACAAAGTTGTAATTAAGTAATGATCTAAAGAATCAATGGTCAAGATTTAACCACAAGTGTGAATGCCCCCCCTAGTGGCGGTTCAAGAACTTGGAGAACAAGGTGTGGACTTTTGATGGTATTATCCTAAGTATGTAGCTAGTTTTGACTCCGTAAGTTGCTAACCGTAAATGATTTAGCCTCAAAACGTAAAACCGGGTATCGTAAAAATATGAAACTTGAAATTATTGTTAAACATGTCAATATAGTCCATAATAAAATATAAAATGAGTGGTAGGTTCTATCGGGTGCTAAAACCCTGCTAAAAACTGGAAACACGGGTCTAAAACGCGCAATTCGCGTAAAACGCTGAACTGGAAAACGTAAAATTCCGAAACTTTTGGAATTGTCCTAAAATGAGAGAAAATCATATTTCTATTGTTTATAATGTTTTATGGACATATCGGGATGCTGGAATGACGTTTAAACCTAAAAGTAAATCTCGGACACGGCTTTGTAATTTTTGCAGAAATGATCCGACGAGCGTCAAACTCTCGGATTATCATTAAAATAGTTTAATTTACGAGAATATGAAATAAAAATTTCTGAGATGAATAGTGAAAAGTGAATAGTAAAAAGTGAATAGTGAATAGTGAAATTTTCGGGAATAAAAGTTAACCTGAAATTGCGAATTGTTACATTTGATGAGTTGGAACAGAAGATTTCCAATCTTGAAAAGGTGTTCAAGTACCTAAAGGAGAAGAAGGACAAGGAAGAAAAAGAATTGAAGAAAAAGAAGAAAAGGGGTAATGCGGAGGGCAGCGGTTCAAACTTCTAAACAAGTGTTTGTTTAGATATCTGTTGGAAATTTGTAATGGTTGTGAATTCCTATGATGAATGAAAGTTTTTATGTTTATGTTACTGATATGTTTGTGTTTCGATTTTCATTTCTTTATGTTTCTGTTTCATTTTTTAAATATATGGGTACTTCCTATGCAGCTTATGCAGAAAGCATTAGATAGTCAAACAGGTGAAAGTCAAACGGGTGAAATTCACTTGGTTTATTGAATAGCACTAGTAAGAAGTTAATACTCCTTGACTTACCACACAAAAATGCAGTAAATTATCCAACCAACTAGTATAGTAAATTATCCTGCTGCAAGTCTTGAAGAATCTCGGTGTGGTAAGGGCCAAGCATTACTTCAGTTAGCACATACGAGTTACAGACAAGCCTTAGATTAATATCACATTCAGAGTTGTTCATGGTTAAGGAAATAGGGAGTTGCCTATAAAAGGGCTTATAAAAGATTGCCAAGTACTGTGTAGTCTTCATGTGTGGACCAAAGTTGACTTTATGCAATTCAACATTTGCAGTTTGACTTTTGAAAGTCTAAATGCAATGGGTGGAAACATAATGCAAACAAACATAGAATATAGAATCCATTACATTCAGAAACATAAACATTTTTTGCAAGTTTGACTTTTGAAAGTCCAACTGCAATGGGTTCAAACATATTGTTCTAAAGACAATCAAGTTAAACAAAGATTACAAATATAGAATCCAACAGACAATAACGTTTAACATATTGTTCAAAGATCAGTGGGTAACACATGAAGAAGTTGGAAGTGCATGCTCATCATTTGACTTCATCTTTTTAGTTGGCCTGTCAACCTGAGGTCTGTGATTGGGTGATACTATGACTGTTGTAGACTCAATTCTTGGCCAGTATATGCGGCTTGAACACCCATTGATCTTGAATGAGTACGTACGCGCCCATGTTTCTAGGCTGTAAGCAGCATGAACCCACTCTTCAGGCACAGCAACTCCTTTTCCATCCTCATTCATATAGTTTATTGTAGCCACAGCATGTTTACATGGTATTCCAGTCAGCTCCCACATCCTACAACCACACTCCTTCCTATCCAAGTTAGCAACACAATGATCCTCGTTAGGCACAGATACTTTATATAATGAAGCTGCAATCCATTCAACAACACAATCAGTAGCTTCTTTTTTGTTTCTATCAACCATGGCTTGCACAGTAGGAGTAAGTTGTCCAACACTCCTTTCTATTATTTGCTGAACTACCACAATCCTCTTCACCAAGTACTCCCTTATATATTCAAGACAAACGATGATGGATTTATCTCTCACATCATTTAGCTGGCTACAGAACACCTCACATATGTTGTTTAAGAGTAGTCCACATAGGGCTTTGCCTGTTGAACAAATCACACATTATGTATTAATATATGATCAATTATCAGTATGCTTTTTTCCACTGCCACTTAATGAATTACCTGAAAAATATGATCAGCTCCATTGTTCAGCTGGAATCTTCAGCAACCAATCATAAGCTGCAGCATTGTTATTCTTCAGATGATCCATCTCTTTGTTGAATTCAACAACAGTTGTGGCTCTTGCAGCCTTCCAAAGCATGTCCTTGTAAACACCTCCTTTCAAATGTGACTTCATTTCCTCATGAATATGCTTAACACAAAACCTGTGTGCAGCATTTGGAAACACACTAGCAACAGCTTGTATCAATCTCTGTGAACAGGTAAGGTTATGGATGGTGTTAAAACTTTACATATTCTCATTGTGCATAAAACACATGATTAATTATACAATAGAAATGTGCACCTTTTGCCTATCAGATATGAAAGTGAACTTGCAGTTGGTTTCTATCCCAAGATCCTCTCCTAGTAGTTTCAAAAACCAACACCAAGTTGCCTTATTTAGTGCATCAACTACAGCATATGCTACTGGATAAATCCCATTGTTTGCATCAATCCTAACTGCTGTTAGTAATTGACCTGGAAAAGGACCTGACATGGAGAATCCATCTAATCCTAAGAATTCTCTGCCACAAGCTTTGAAACCTTGTTTCATAGCTCCCAAACACACATACACCCTTTTAAAAGTTCTTGTTGAACTAGCTGGATTTGGTTCTAGCTGTACATCAATCCTAACAGTAGTGCCTGGATTTTGATTAACCAACTCTTTGGCATACTCTCTAATGAGTGCATAATGTTTGGTAAAAACAGGTATACCTGATTGAATTTCACAAGCTTTATGGCACAACAAATCAGACTTACTTACGGGAACATCTTCATTTACCTGATCATCGTCATCAAACACTTCATCATCATTTCGATTATAGTCCAAATCCTCTGAATCACTCCCGCCACTCTGTTCCTCTGTTTCATTATCTACCTCTATTACTTTCACATTTCCCATCTGACCACCTACAATTGTAAGTCCATAACATTAACAACAAATACTCCTTTAACAAATAAAAAGAAAAATGGGTGTTCAAGCCGCGTACGTACTCACAAAACAGGAGGGAAATTAAAGCGGAAATTGCACTGGTAAAGATTTGGCGGCAAGAGGTAGGGTTGTATCTGAAGTTAAAGGGATATATTTATCATTTCATGCGATTATACCCTTGACTGACGGCAAAACTAACGGGAGTTAACGGAAAAGGGCTCTCAGTGGCGATTTTGCGAAAATCTGGAACGTGGGTGGCTTTTTTGCGCTACTTTTTGTCTCGGTCCCGTTTTTGCAATTTTGTGGAACGTTAGGGACCATTTTTGCACTTTACCCTATTTTATTTTGAATGTACGATTGTTGATTTGTTTAATATGTTTGTCTGAATATAATTTCGAATGTATAGTTTTAAATGGTGTAAAATTCGTTAAAATAATTGGAATTCACTTCTTCAACGTAATTTTAAATTGTTGACACACATTGTATAGCATATCGATAATAGTTTGTCACTTTGTCCCATAGGAAAGAAACAAAAAAAAAAATACGAAGTGGTGATAATAATTTACTCATATTCTTAATTTTGCATCTAGAATACTTTAACATCATTATGTATTATAAGATTCCATGACTTAAACAATTAACAATAAATATTCATTTTTCCAAGAAAAATTTATAAGAGAATGTGAACAACAACGTAAATATGGACAGGGGCGCAGCTTCTAAGGGGCCGGGGGGCGGCCGACCCTCCGAATTTTTTTTTTTGCGATGTAGGGGTATATAGTTTTCGTGTAGAAAAATTTCGGTATTTTCGGTTTCGCTCCCCCAATTTAATTCGATTTCGACCCCCCATAGTGTTAGGAAAAAAAAAAATTTAGATCCCGACCCCCCACTCGAAATTTCCAAGCTTCGCCCCTGAATATGGTATAGCACTACTAACAAGAGAAAATGAATATTATCTAAACTTGTATATGGTTTCGGAGCTCAAGTCTCGACACTGTTGTTTCAGGATCGTTAATGCATAAACATGTAACTTGCTAGGTTTTGTTTCCGAGTATAAAAATGAGAGAATAGAAATGGAGAGTGTTAAAAACAAATAATTGTGTTATAAGTCAAAAAGAATAAAAAAGAGTATTATATAGCTTTAAAATCACCGATGCTTCAAATCTTTCCAGATTTAAAAAAAAAATTATGAGCGAAACTTTGACAAAATTTTCTTCTATCTTTTATTTTCTTCTCTCAATAAAAAAGCTTAATAACATTATTTTTATTCTTTCCCTAAAGTTTTTATTTATTTAGTTATTTTTTTTATTTTTTATTTATTTATTTTATTCAAATAAAAACTCACGAAGAGATATTGGGTGACATATTCCCTTTAATTTATTCCATTTGTGAGGAATGTTGTCGTAAATATTATTTTCCGAACTCTAAGTCAAAGGGTGGCACATGACGCAACCCCTTACGCGTTATTCTATTTTTATCCAAATTCATTTATCTAATTTCTTTTCTCAAACTCAAACATAGAAGAGACAACTTCGTTCTGTATGTAGAAAAATAGGTTGTCATTTTTTATATATAACAGATTTATCTCTTAATATGCCAATTTGTCACTGGAAGTCTAGAAGAGAACCTTCCTGAATCGCATACATGTATATCCGATCACTGGAAACAACCATTTTAGAAAATTGTTGGTACTTGAAATGCAACTAGCATGCCTTAATTTTGTACGTACTCTGAAAATAGTTTAAACTGTATATTTACAAGTAAATATATTATTTGATGACCATGTTCAATAATGAACTCCTTTTTAGTATTTTAGCTAAATTTTTAATAAGATTAAATTGATCGTATTAATCGGAAGCACATCTTCATAGTTTATCGACTCACCGTGACTTTTCTGAAAACGGTACAAGAGGGATCCGACATGAACACATCATTTGACATAGATGCAAATGTTTATCTGTTATGATATTCTTTCTATATAACATTTCTCGATGGATCGAATTCCTAGACGTTTAAAATAATATTTTCTTACAGCCCAAATAGTAATGTCCATCAAGGCCTAACTTTAACCTTTTTGGGGTTGAACTTATCCAAGTAGCCTACAATAGATAGATATGAACTGGTCGGGCGGTTCCTTATCCACCATCTTCTAGAACGATATAGAACCCAAGAACACACACCCTAAATACCAAATCAAAATTTCTTCAATCTTCAATCTTCAATCTTCAATCATATTCAAATTCCCTTTCATTCCAGAAACAATCAAAACCCCCTATTAATTGAACATCCGCATAACTCGCAAGTGCTAACTATGCACCATCCGTTTTTTAGGAGCAGTAGAGAAGGTTCAGTTACAGGTTCTAACAATTGAGGGTGCGCTATGTAGCAGTTATTGGTGATAGGTTTCGCGGTTTTGGCAAGCGTTCGTGGCGCTGAAAATCTCGGCTCTTCAGGTTCAAAAATTGGAATTTTTTAAATGATTTTTTTTTTTTTTTTTTTTTTTTTTTTTTTTTTGGCGCTAAAAGTGTTACTCCACCCGTCCCACATTAAGTGTCTATTATGATTTTTTTAAGTTTTTTCTTTAACTTTGACTTAAAATTTCTTTGTCCGTGATATATAATACTTGATGCAAGATATAAGAATAGATTAAGTTTTTAGTTGTGTTTTCATTTGTATAATTTTCATTAAGTATTATATAACACAAATAAATATGTTTGATGTTAAAGTTGGTGAAAAAAACTTAGAAAAGTCATAGTGGACACTTAATGTAGGACGAATGTAGTATCTTTATTGCCTTTTTTTATGTTATTCGTGTTGAAGTTGGTCACTTTGGTGTGCGAGATTTCTACAATTTTCTAGAACGGGAGTTCCTTCTTCAATAGGCTTCAGGTCGGCATATGTTCCAGATACTTTGTTGTGACTTATAGAATAGCTTTCTGATGAGGCGAAAAATGTACCGCTTTTAAGGGGTCATTTAAGCCCGAATTCGTGATTATTTGATCAATTACTGCCCTAAATCGTTCCTTTTGTCATTTTAGGTACTTTTGAGGAGAAATCTGGAAAAGGAAGCATTTTGGACGTTTTTGGAGCATAAAAGTGAAGAAAACGGCAAAGTCTCAAAATCCTTGCTGGGAACAGTACCTGACGACGTCAAGACTTCATACATGACGGCGTCAAGCTTGGCAAAAGAGGTGGAAGTGGAAAATACACGTGACGGCCCAGAACATTTTTAGTGTAATTGGCCTGACGGCGTCACCAAGGCCATCAGGATTGATTTACAAGTGACGTCACCAAGGCCATCAGGATTGATTTACAAGTGACGGCCCAGAGTATATTTTCACATAAAGGCGTCAAGACTGTATTTAGGCAATACGAATTTTATATTGGCGGCGAGTTGACGGCGTCAGATGCTACAACGTGACGCCGTCAGGATGTATTCTCTATATATATTTTTCCAATTTTTCATTGTAAGTGTGTGGAACATTAGGAGGAACTTTACCACAAACCCTAGGTCGAATTTTCATCATATTGCAGGGGTTTCAAACCCTTCTTTTATCCATGTTTGAATAAAGATAAGTCTTCCAATAATCATTCAATATGTCTATATGTTGTTTGATTCTATCTTATGCTTGTCTTTCTTTTAACATGCTAGGCTAGGTATTTATTGTGCTTGCTTAGATGTAGTGAAACCTAGATGTTGATCATTGGTTGATTGTTTGCTTATAATTGTTGTGGATGATTGTATTCGATGTTAGGCTTAAGAAAACTGGCAGACTTCCATTGGTAACTTGCTTGAACGTCTTAAGAAACATGATCGGAGGTGTACTACGATTTTTGGTTGTATTTAATGCATAAGTGAATTATAATGATCCCATGTTAGGAGCTTTTAGTCGGCTCGACATAGGAGTGAAGTAGGAGCTTATAGAGTTAGGGAATATTGTACACGGACCTACAACTAGTATTAAGGAATATAACCCGTCATCCATGCAATTGTAACAAGCTAATCAACCGGTAAGAGATATCTAGGGAGTAATGAAATCTAAGTAAACACATTTTCTCTTATTATTGTTTCCACCACATTAGTTTAATTTCGTTTATTTTTATTTCATTTTGATTGCATTTGTAGTTAATTAGGTTAGTTGACTAGCAACTAATTCCGCCCACTCCTTCAAAACCCGAGATTTTATTTGCTTTCATAAAATATAAAAAATCATCCCTCACCTCTAGACCTAGTTTAGTAGGCTTTCTAATTCTAGCGATACTATTCCTGAGTTGAACGATCAATCCCCCGGTACTTGTCACTATACTATACTACAACGATCAGGTACACTGCCTGGCGGGGATTGCAAGCTTCTCAAGATCCCTTGAGAGGTAAAACCTGTTGCGAGGGCGCAATCCCGCGTATCACTTTCTTTGGTAGAATAGCTTTCTTTGGTAAACTTTCCATTCATACTGTTTATTTGTTAATAGCTTCTCAAAGATCAAGAGTGAAGTTTTGTTTGATGTATAAGAAGTATTTAACTCAAGCGAGTTATGGCAGGTTTAAAAGTAATATTTCTAGAAATGTGGGAATCTTGAAATTATAATTACAAAATGTTTGTGTGGCCAAGGTGTAGAACAAAGATATCTCCAACTGAGGTCTCTTGAAGGATGGGAAGTTGTATCGAATAACCCATTCAGCTACAGTGGTCCATCGAGCTTACGGTAATGAAATGGTTCCAGATGAAGAAGATGATGATTGGACAGATATTTTGAATAATAACTGGAGCAAATGCATTGTAACAGACGAAATCAGCAAGTTTCATGAGCTCGATCTACAGGCGAACCACGAATGACGCCATAACGGAAGTTCCACCGGCCTCCAATGATGTAAAAGTAAACCCCTCTATGTAATGTGTGTGACGTTCGTAGGTAATCCAATATGTAGTATGTGCAGTAGCATGCAACCTTTAAGTCAGTTTTTCCCAGCAGACTTATGTAAAAGCCTGCTATTTTTGCGGTTCAGCGGCACCTCTAATATAAATACCAGGTTCTCTAAAAAAATTTCGCTTGCAAATGTTAGTTTTACAATCGCAAACAACAAATAATAGAGCGAACGCCCCGGCCAAAATGCGGCTGGTTCTTACACCTTGTTCTAGTCATCAAATACTTAAGTAGCATCATGAATAATAAATTCTTAAAATAATTTTATGGTAAATTACAAATTTTGTCCTTGTGGTTTTCAATTTTCACACTTCATGTCCACTCTCAAAAATTAATTACGCTAGATGTTATTGTTGTTCACACTTTGTAACACCCTATGTCCTTTTCGCTAACGACCGTCAAATATTGCCGTCAGCAACCCTCACGTGCATTTCACGTGAGGGTATTTTCTTCATTACACTGTTCTCGCCTTTCCACTTGCATTTAGATTCCCGAGAAATCTTGATTCATAGGGATGAAATTTGCAATCAAATTTTAGGTTATAAATTCACATCAACTCATTTAGTCAAACACAAAAACGCACACATTCAAAAACATACCATCAAGAACACACACTCAACTCTCAAAGATGGTGATATGAAGCTATCATCCGCACTTCATGGACCGATCACAACCTCTGTCCTAGGTTTTACTATTGCCCCACAATGTTAATTCTCTTTTGTATTTCGTGGTTAGTTGATGATTATGTTCACACTCATTTTTTCTTGTAATTATGATATAGGGTTCTAACTGTGGATTTATCGGATGGATTGACCCATCCATGTGCCACCTTGCATTAGATTTTATACATGGGTTGTGAGGGCTAAGGATGAGCTGGAAGAAGATCTTGGCGAAAACTGTATGTTTGTTCGGAAGCTGAAGAAGTACCTTGCCATCTACATATCATAATCTCTAAGCATGTCATATTGTTGATGATAATCACACCTTATCTTCTTTATGGCTATTTCCTTCGCATTGTATGCTTTCATCTTTGAGATGCAAATTTGATACTTCATTTGCAAGACACCAACCATTCAGTATAGCACACTAGAATAGATTAATAAGGTTAATTAAGAGTTTAGTAAGTATCAGTATAGCATTACAGTATAGTCAATAGGAAAACTCATCAATATGTCTTTAAATTATAGACAGCTTACGGATAGATAGACATACTTAGTACAACAGATAATAGCCTCGTACTACCTCTATTTAGGCATGTGACATGTAGTAAATATCAGAAGTTTCAGAATTCAGACCCCGAATAAGTATATTGTGTAAACTTAGAAAATATTGAGACAAGCTTTATGACCAGATAGAATTTAGAACTATTAGAAATGAAATAAGCTCAGGTATTAGAATAAGCTCAGTAGGGGGGACTTTGTAGATAGACATAAATTAAGCAGAATAGCTTCAACAGGATGTTCGTAAGGACACGAACAGTTCCAGTATGGGAGAGTTGCAACACACCGATTTTTATAAGTTTCGAAAATAGAATTGTTTACGCTATTAGAAAAGTAGGAAAGTCTTCATGTTAGTATTTTATAGACACGAGGATTTAGAATGCAAAATAGTTAGCAAAAAGGACTTAACAATAGGGACTAACCTTGCCAAATTTTGAAACTTACATGATAAGGTCAAGTATCTTTCTTTTAGATGAAGAAAACACAGATTTTTACAAAATTATACACGTATGTATGTGTGGAGATGGAACGTGGCTTCACAGGAATAAAAAGGAGGGAAACTAGTTAGTTATTTCATTAAGCTAAAATTAATACAAGGGTTTCAAGAACTATTGTGCTAGTGTTCATGATCATGGAAAGGTGTTAGAAATATTCAAGTTTTAATTATCATATCATTTTCAAGGTAAGATTATGTTATAAATCATGTTAAGTTTTATATTAGTGCCTTTTTAAGAGTTTTATGCTTAATTAAAGACTTATGAAAACCTAGTTTTAAATTATGATCAATTATGATGAAATTGATGTTAGAAGTATTATTGTTATGATGTAAATATGTTAGGAATCATGTACCCAAGTTATGGTTAATGATATAGAAAGATTCATGATGATAGTTGTTGTTGATGATTATGTCAAGATTAAGGAGTGTTTGGAACAAGTTTATTAAGGGCTTAAATTAATAAAATAGCTTGTGGTCCTGATGAAAAATGATCTTGACATGTTATATAAGCTGTAAAATAAGTTTGGTGAAGAGTAGAATAGCTTATCATGGGTTTTGGGTCGTTTTAGACACGTTTTAAAGTTATAACAGTATGCTGAATCGACTCTTGCGCAGACTTCGTAGGGCCGCTGAGAATAAACCGTTCGTCGGATTAAGATGAGGTCTAAATGAAAGTTGTAGCTCTCTGAGTGTACTTTAATTGTTCTTCTTTAAGTTTTGGCTCGTTTGGAAGTTAAATTGGTCTTAAGTTAGAAATACAGCAGCAACCCAGAAAATCTGCACAAAATGTAATTTTGTGTAAATGTCTTAAATGATGAAATAGCACCTTAAGCGATCATGTTTAAGTTGTTCAGTGATGCGTGGGAATTGCAACAGGCTTTACCTCTCGAGGGATCTCGAGAAGCTTACAACCCCCACCAGGCAGTGTACCTGATCGTTGTAGTATAGTATAGTGACAAGTACCAGGGGATTGATCGTTCAACTCAGGAATAGTGTCGCTAGGATTAGAAAGCCTAAAAACTAGGTCTAGAGATGAGGGATGATTCTTTTTATATTTTTATAAAAGCAATTAAAATCACGGGTTATTGGAAGAGTGGGCGGAATTAGTTGCTAATCAACTAACCCAATACTAAGATGCAATAAAAATAAAATGACAAAAATGAAAATAAATCTAATTAAACTAGTGATGTGAACAATAATGGGGAGAATTGTGTTTACTTAGATTTCATTACCCCCTAGATATCTTTTACAGGTTGATAGTTTTTTACAATTGCGTGGATGACGGGTTATATTCCTTAATACCATTCGTGGGGTGGCGTACGTACTTCCCCAACTCTATAAGCTCCTACTTCACTCCTATGTCGAGCTTGCAAGAAGCTCCTAACATGGGATCATTAGAATTCGATCATGCATTAAATACAACCATAAAAACCTAGTACGCATTGGTTCATGTTTCTTAAGACGTTCAAGCATGTTAATCTATGGAAGTCTGCCACTTTTCTTAAGCCTAACATCGAAATCATTCATCCGTAACAACTATAAACAAACAATCAACCCATAATCAACATCTAGGTTTCACTACATCTAAGCAAACACACAAGAGATCTAGTCTAGCATGTTAAATTCAAGACAAGCATAAGATATATTCAAACAACACATAGACATATTGAATGAATTGAAAGGATACTTATCTTAATTGAACATGAAAGGTTTCAAAGGTAAAATCACTTGAAAGAACAGTAAAATTCGTGCTAGGGTTTCTCCAAGTTATCCCTCTAAAGTTACATATTAATGAATGAAAATTGCAAAACTATATATAGATTTTCCATCGTGACGGCATCAAGAAGAAATGTCTCACGCCGTCAACTCGCCACCCATAGTAACATCGGATTGCCTATATCCAGATTTGACGCCGTCATGTGCAAAGTTACTCTGGGCCGTCACATGCAATTGGACCATGACGGCGTATGGTGACGCCGTCATGCCCTTAGTGTAAAACTCTCTGGACTGTCACGGGCTTTATCCACTTCACCTCTTGTTTTACTCTTGACGTCGTCATGTATATCCTTGTGACGCCGTCAGGTACTGTTCCCAGCAAGAAAAATTAAGACTTTGCCGTTTTCTTCACTTTTATGCTCCAAAAACGTCCAAAATGTTTCCTTTTCCAGAATTCACTCCAAAAGTACCTAAAATCACAAAAGGAACGATTTAGGGCAATATTTGATCAAATAAATTCAATTCCGGGCTTAAATGACCCCCTAAAAACGACTCATTTTTCGCCTCATCATTTAGACTCAATACACGTTAGATAAATGTGTTAGCAAGTTCTAATAGCATTAGAATTGTTATCATATGAGTAGGTGCTCGTGGAAAGCTTACGGAAGGCTAAACAAGACCTAAAGGTGAGTAACGGTTCATTAGCTTTATATTACTAGATTGAATATGATGATGGAATTTGTGCAATGGTTCGGACATAGCCGAAACAAACCATGAATAGTATGCTCACAAGGAGCATGATTTGACAAGTTTAGAGTGCCCAAGAAACGCAAGAAAAGTTAAGTAACGTGCCTAAGAAGTGCACGATGTAGAACTCCCTTAGTAGCATCCTTTGTGGATGACCCGTGCTTATATTAGTATTCACATCCTTTGTGGATGACCCAAATATAGTATTGGCATGTCAAGTAGATACGAACAAACATCCTTAGTGGATGACCCTAGTTCAGAAAAGCACGATGACAAGTTAGAACCCCAAGAAGAGTACTCGTTGGTTAGGGAAGTTCTTACTCATAGCAGGACGACTAAGCATCGTCTAGTCAGAATGCACGTGCTTAGATATCATGTCATGATTAAGAATTCAGAACAAGTCTCAGACTCGTGTACAAGTAGTAAGACGACTATAAGTCGTACCATTTATAGCATTTGAAATACGTTTATGTTCAGAATTGCAAGTGTTAATTTAGATATAGCTAGAACTATCATGTTTTAGATTCAGATTTAGATATAGACTCACATCCGTGTACTCACTAAGTCATCAGGACTTACCGTTCTCAGTTTCCATATTTTGCAGGTTAAGTCTTAAGGACGCTGGGACATGTAGATTAAGAAGACGAGTTAGGAGATCGACAATGCTCGTGTATATAGGTGACGAGCATCTCAACCATACTTTGTTATTTAGCTTGTTAACGCCCCAAAACTTTATGATTAAGTGTCAGAATCATATAAGTCATGTTTTGATATTAATGTGTAAATATATATATAACATGTATTTGAAAATGGGTCAAAATAGGGGTGTTTGAGTTAACACCCACACTTGTAGTTTTACGCTTCCGCTATCACAATTTAAGTACCATGTTTATGTATTATATTCAGATTTTTAGTTTAGTAATTTTCACAAGTACAGATCGATACGGCGTATAGGACAGAACCTATACGGCGTATTCAATGTTAAAATATATATTTAGAGTCGGGCGTTACACATATGTCATGAGGCTAGATTTATATACTTTTATGAGGTGAGACACTTATATAAATTATATATACATGAAATACATCACGAAAAACAAAAGAAAAATATGAAAAATATTTCTCAACCTTATGCACATGAAATGCATTAAACAGAGGCACCAACAAAGAGAAGAAAGCATGGCATGATGGATGATATTCGGTAACAACGTACTTCCACAATGACATGGCGAAAACAGAAAAGTGTATCCCTCGTTCTACTTTGACAATAACATGGCGGAAATAGAAAAGTGTATCCCTCGTTTAGTCGTTTTGTCATCTCGTAGATGTAGAGCGGATTGGTTAACATGTAACAATCGTTCTCTCAACACTTGAGACTTTCGTTGTAAAGAGTTCTTAATAATGAATTAAGAAGGAAGGATGTAGTCGACTAATGAGGCAAAAACTAAACGTGGTACGCTTTTCGAACTAAAAAGACATGAATATTTTAGAACCATATTCTATCTTTGATATAATCAAGTTGATAAGACAAATTAGTTTGTGTGAAACCATATCCAAACCTACAAATAATGAGATACAAAATCGTTTCAGATCTTTTGTCATGAGACATGACATAAATTAAATGGTAGCTCATTCTCTATATAGTCCTCAAAGATACAATGTGAGTTTTATATTAACAAATTTTCGGATATTTAGAGATAAGTAACGAAACTAAAATTTGTTGACTCTTTCAAACCTACACTTGATATTAGAAAACGTGTGTTAATTCAAAGAGCATCTAGCTGAAAAGTAGGAAATAAGTTGAGATAAGAATAACCTTGATTTTAAATGGTCAAGATTTATTGTTGCTTCAATCCGACAGTAAGAAAGCATTGTCATGTTATCATTTTTTCTCTATGCTCCGTCGACAATATATATTATAATTTCTGATTGTATCACAGTTAACATTTTTAACTAAGTTTGAAAGGTCATGGCTTTAAACGTAAAACATAAATCAGAACCAATACCGTGTATCAATTTTAGCGCTGCAAATGAGTCGAAACTACCATCGTCACATTTTGTATAAAAAGAGTATAAAACGATGAATGATCAGATAAATTTTCTTACTTCATTATCATTAAAGGTAGGCCCACTTCGGCAATCCATATATAATCTACATCATAATCGTATTAGATGCTCGTAACCAACATGTTGCCGTATACTACCCAAACCTTATTAACAAAGCTCGATTTCTATTTCATGGTCCCCATGATTTGACTTATTTTCGTTGAAATTAACATTTCCTTTAAATATTAGTTTAAGTATCTTTAAACTAATATTATCCTCTAAATATATAAATAATATTTTTTTTTTCGTTTTTTTTGTTTTTTTTAATAGAAAGGTAACGATATATTAAAAACTGAACAATACAAAGATGTTTATAAGATTTTTTTTTTTTTTTTTTTTTTTTTTTTTTTTTTTTTTTTTTTAGAAAGGCAGCACTATCATAGAACCAAAAAGAAACAAAATACAAAAAGAAGGCATCCTTTCCCAATTAATCAAGCAAATTAAAAAGAAAAAAAGATCCAAGAGAATAACATACAAAGACCAAACTAAAACTAATCCTAAAAAATGACACGTACCATAAACTAAACAATATATCAAACAATCACATTGCTATCTCTACCTGATCCACATTCACTTTTCCTTTTGATGACTTTTGCTGGGCCACTGAGACTTGATAACCATTAAAAAGCAATAGACTTGCACTGATCCACTAACATAGACAATAAAAGCACCAACACCACGAAGACTAAATCCCATATCTAAAGATGTTTATAAGATGTTTGAAGGTGCCGTGACTGTTTATAAGTATAATCGCTATTGCGAGTTGTAACGTGACTTAACTATATCAACCAATTTATTTAAAATTAAGACTAACAATGATATCAAGTAAGGGAGCCGTTACGGTTCAATGGTTTTTATAGATTCACAAGCAATGTTATATCCTTCTAATTTATCTTCCTAATTTATTCTCTTAACCACAACACACTTGTCACTTGGATTACATTATCTATCACTCATGGTGTAGATGCTAAGCGATTGATTGTTTAAAGATCAACGGCTAATAAATGCATGTCAAGGAGCTTAATATGTTGTTGTGTAATACTTCATCCGTCTCAAAATAACTATTTACCGACAAAAAGTACACAATTTAAAAAAAGTGCATTTATTACAGCTTTCTTGTTCTTACTTTTTAACATAATGACAATTTTACTCTTAACTAATTAATTAAGGTCTTTTTTGAAATTTGTAAATAATTTCAAGCAAAAGAAATATATATGGTAAACTTAATCAAAATTTCTTACATATATTTAGTAGTGTACAATTAAATTAATACATCTAAAAGAGAAATGTTGACAATTAATTTAGGACGGATCGAGTAGTTTGGTACTAAAATAGAAATGGTACCCAAGTAGATACATTTCGAGGTCACACCTTCTATATTCAATGGACAATGGTTTTTGGTTTGGTTTTAAAGCTCTTAAGCATCCGTTCGTATTATTTAATCTGTTTTTGTGTGTGTGTTTTTCTTTATGATTCGAGAATAAAAAGGTGCAAACATGTTCATTGTGGAAAAAGAAGAATTGGTTGACAAAATTTTATACTCCATACTTTGTAATCAAGGTTATAAATGATATTGATATGTGTTATCTTTTTCTTAAACAAAATCATGCACAAATACAAGTAGAGCTCAGAACATGGTTGCGTAAGTTGGGTTCAAATTCATTGGGTTGTAGCTAAATGAAAAGACACCCGAACCCGAACATGATTATGCTATGCGGCCGAGTTCATCAGGTTCAGGTCTAATTGGGTTCGAGTCTACCCGAATACAAGCAATATGATCAAAATAAGTTGACTTAACACTAATTTTACATTCATAGGTTATAAAATTACTTAAAAAATTTATTATAAAAAAGCCTTTGATAGGTTAATCAGTTGACCCAAATCCGAATTAACCAAACATATTTAACGCCAACAACCTACCTTATTTAACATTCGGGTTAATCGAGTTAACCATAACAACCAAATAAGATTTGTAACCCGACTAGAATATGCTTAATTAAGTTTGGGTTGGATTGACTTCATCAGGTGGCTCTTTTGAGCAAAATTACAAGATGTTTTTTCTCGGCTTGTAGCAATGTTTTAGAGCCCCGACCGATTTAACAAGTTTTTGTTAATAAATTGTGCTAATAAAAAAAAAGTTTTTTGTGATTTCGAAACTCATCGACCCCCGGTTTTAAGGCATCCTGGTTGAACTAATGACCTACCGATCAAATCAGTTGAACCGGTAACTTGATAACTTAATCGGATAGATTAAAAACTCGGTTTTTAAAACATTGTTACTTTTACTTTTTTAGCCAAACTACTGCTCGGAGACAAGGGTGGCACATGACTAGTCCTCATCAAAAGTGGATCATTTCATTTTATGAATTTATCCACCTATAATTGGCGTACAAATTCCCACGTGGCCTCTCAACACCATCAAATAGACTCTCCCTCCACCTTTCAATCCTTTACTAGATAAAACCAACACCACCACCATGATGGCAACAGCCACCATTGCCCGCCCTACAACCACCCTTACACCTTCCTTCACAAAACCCTTCTTAAATAATAACAGTGCATGCACGTACATACCTTCTGTCTCAAGTATTTCAGCCTCTGGTAGACTAGCTACCAGACTCCAAGTTTCTTCCAAACCCATCTCCACCACAACCAAGCCCACCCAAGAAACGGTATATTTCGATGGTGGAGCACACTATGGAGACCTAGTAGCAAATCTAGTCCTTGGTTTCACACTTGTATGGCTGCCACTGAGCCTAGCAGCAGTTCTCAGAGGCTTTTTCTTACGTTATAGGTTCACCAACTTAAGGGTTACTGTTATATCAGGGTTAACAGGTCAAGACAGGAGTGATTTTTCATATAAAGTTATCAAAGATGTTCAAGTTGTGCCAAGGTTTATTGGTGAATGGGGTGATGTTATCATTACTTTAAAAGATGGAACTAAAGTTGATTTGAGAAGTGTTCCTAAGTTTAGAGAGATTGCTAAATATTGTTTGTCTATGGTTAATGGTTCTTCTTCTGATAATGATGATCAAGTGGAAGAGACTCAGGCGCCTAAAGGCTTTTGATTCTTATATAATGTACATCTTTATACTACTTTTTATGTTTAACAAGTTACTTGATGTCAAATTTGAGCTTTTGATTTTGTGTATATTTGAGTCATTGAAGATTATCAAAGTTTTTGTATACAGGGTTAATTTTTGAGTTTATTATGGCGTTTGTTGATACCGATTTAGAAAAACTGAAAAATGTAGACTTAAAACAATATGATATGAACCTTTTGTGGATTCAAATGTGCTAACAATTTCCCTATTTTATCTGATAAGAAATGCAAATCACACTAATGGACTATATATGCGGATTTGTATAATGAAATTTGATTAACAGTTTGCTTCCCCAATGTTTAATGGTCGGAGGGTTGGGCGGGTCGTGTAATGGGTCAAAACGGATTGGCCTCTTAACACTTTCTTGGTTCATCGTATATATTTCGTAATAATATACGTTCACTAATTTTCGAACAAAGCAATTTTGGCCATTGTAATTTGTAAATGTAAACAGTATCTCGCCGATATATAACATTCATATATGTGTATTTTTGTACTCCCATATGACATAATTTAGTGTAAAAATAGGTAATCACAGTTGCATGAAAATCAACTAATAAACGAACAATACTAGCGCGACATGTGTGACTATGTAGGTAAATTTGGGAGATCTGTATGGAAGGTGCATTTGTGTTGCAGAAAGTGTGATTTCATTTGTCCATGTTTTGTTCCAAGTGTTGGAGACTATGCAAGACTTCTGTGATTGTTGGACGTATTCTAGGATCTTTGTTGAGGCATTGTAGAATAATGATAGCAAACTCGTAAGCTTCTGCCATTTCAACCTCCTTTACAATCCTTTTGTCGATTACATAATGTAGTTGTTTCTTGTCATTTAGATATGGCATGGACCAACATGAAAGTTCTGTTAGCTTTCCATTTGGATACCTCTTAACCGCCGGTAAACCTGAGAGAATCTCCAACAATACTACTCCTAAGCTATACACATCCGTTTTTAGTGTCAAATGACCTGTTTAGATAACACAAAGTTATCATGTTCGGCATACCTACCCGTATTCTGTATATAAATTTATTAATGAAGTTATATAAACAAAATGCAGATGAGACCTGTGCCAATGTACTCAGGAGCAAAGTAACCTTGACTCCCAAGAACACGAGTGGAGAGATGTGTTCTGTCACCCTGTGGACCATATCTCGATAGTCCAAAATCTGCAATCTTCGGAGTGAAGTCCTGTAAGTAGAAGGGAGTAGAAATGACCAAAACTAAGAGTATCATTATCAACATTAAATTAGATTAGATAATTGATTGTTCAAGGTAATATTAAGTAAGCTAAACTGACATGATCAAGCAGAATGTTGGCCGACTTAATGTCACGATGGATGATTGGCCTGGTCATTGTGTGAAGGTACTCTAAACCCCTTGCTAATCCCGTTGCTATCTTCATTCTGTTTCTCCAGTTTACGTGTCTACTACAGTCTACTTCATTTTCAATCTTCAATTTATAAAACAAGTTTCTTGAGCTGAATTAATTACCTACCTCTTGAGAGATTCTCCTCCAAGCTTCCAAATGGTATGAATTCAAACACAAGCATCCTGTGCACACCTTCTGTGCAATATCCCAACATCTTGACCACATTTGGATGATGAAAATTGCTTAAAATCATCAGTTCGTTCTACATGTTAAAATAAACAAGCATTTAAAAGAAAAACAAAACAGCGTCGTTCTTCAAAATAATAATAGTAAATCATATTAATCAATCTGAACCACCTTCCATTCGTCTAAACCCTGGGCTCCGTGTTTCTTGATCCTTTTGATAGCAACTGGTAATCCTTGCCCTGGTTTTGCAGAATCTTTTGTTCGAGAATCTATCCAGCCTTTATACACATCACCACACCCTCCCTGCCCGGCTAAATTTTTTATGCTGAACTTGTCGGTTGCTGCTTTCAGTACATTGTAGCAAAACCTATGAAGTATGTGAGAATGAAAGACGTAGAAATGTTCTTCTCCTTGTGATTTCTCTACATAAAACATAGACATATACATTTTATATGAAGCAATGTACATCATAAGGCATAACAATTATTTGTTTTAACAAAAAAATTTAACCTGTGCGAGGTTTGACATGCGACAGTAGATTGAGTTTGCTTATGCCGGTGCCCATCCCGTAAGATTCTTGATTTTGGGAAGAAGAGGGAGAGGGATATGTTGTAGAGTCATAGAATACATAGAGTGAATTTGGCTGAAATATCTAGGTGTTGGTGTTAGGCAGGTACGCGTGAAATGAACTAAGCAGATATTGCTTGTCTTGTAGACAATAACAATGCCTAATGCTTAATGCATTTATATATGTCTTGCTCATCCTGCTAATTCTATGAAAACTTAACTTTATCATATTTCTTAGAGAGTGGTTGATTGTAGAAAAAATATATTATATTATTGTGTGTATAGGAGGATATAGCAAAACTCTATTTCTTATTAGTTGAAGTAATACTAGTAATGATCTGTAACATGTTGCGATGTTGGTTGGTTGCTGTTGAAGAGCTAGCAATGGCTTCATTGAAGTATTACTAGTATAAAGCTTGATTTCTAGTCACTGGCTATTGGCCAGGAATGAGTATGCAAATTAAATATGTTTGGAATTGAAGTTAATGGTTAGAGCGCACCATGCACCAACAACATGTTATTGGGTTTTTTGAGACCTAATGGCGGCGTCATGTTGCACCGCTGCACACATCGTATCGGTGCCGCTCATCCCCTCGTGGGTCTATTGGCGACCGTTTGTTAGTATTTTTTATTTTTTATTTTTGTTTTGTGAGTGAGTGGGGCGTTTTTTTATGGTGTGTTATGGATCCACATGCACAAACAACAGTTATAGTTGGGATGGTATTTTAGCTAGGGAAAAATATTTAATAAAGTACCATACTTGTCAAAAAAACTACTTTCGTGTAGCGTACAAAAAAAATAGCATTTTGATGTACTGAACTTTCATTTTTGTCCGTTTTGATGTATTTTCGTGACTTTTTTGCCCCTGGATTTTTAATATTTTGAGGGGCAAAAATGTCAATAGTACATAAAAAAGGCTAAAAAAATAAAGTTCAGTACATCAAAAAGCTATTTTTTTTGTTCGCTACACGAAAGTAATTTTTGTGACAAGTATAGTACATTTTTAAAGATTTTTCCCTTTTAGCTATTATGATGTTATTGGGTAGATACCGAGGTGACATGATACGCCCCGGCTCTATGTCATTTTATATTTATTTAGGATATATGTCTTTGTGTCGTATTAGGAAAGTGTCATGTTTAGATATATCTTTATGTTTGGCTTGTTTTACAAGCTAGGGTTATTCGGTTATATATACCGAATCATTATTATGAATGAATTAATCAAAGTTTAAGATAAATAATTCTCTAGTTCTTCTTTATATTTTCTGACAGAGCCAGCACACGCTTGAAGTGGTGCCTTATCCCGATACAACCCCTAACCGGGTCGTATCAATTGGTGCTTTCATTGAGAGCTCTCGTTGAGAGGGCTTACGATTAGGGTTCCAATCAAAAAAAAAAAGTTACTGTTCATCGCACTGTCCATCAGATCACTGTTCATCAAAAGTACTGTTCATCAAAGTTGTACTGTTTGGTACTGTTCATCGGATTTTTTTTTTTTTTTTTTTTTTTTTTTTAATCGCTTGAATTTTATTCATGGCATCAGTCGGCAAAGATCAGGACGCGGAATACACACTCTCTAAGCTCTTGCAAATGGGTACGGTGGCTGAATATGAGAGTGAGTTTGTGGTACTTGCAAATCGAGTAACAGGGATTTCTGAATCTTTACTAACATCGTTTTATATCTCCGGACTTAAACTGGATCTACAATGTTTACTCTTGCGGTCAAATCCCAAAACTCTAGACGAAGCTTTTTCATTGACCCGTGCGGCGGAAACACGCTTCGCGAACCTAGATATTTGGGAATTTTTGAGGTCCAATCCTTTAACTTTGGGAGAAGACTTCTTCAAAGCTCGTATCACCGAGGTTTGTTTTGAGACAATTGCAAAGGAAGAGAAAGAGCACATCGTAGAAAAGAAAATAGATGTCATCTTACCATTAGAGGGTGAATTTGCTTCACCTAAGGCTGAAGGGTCAGTGAATGTTGATGAGTATATTGAAGTTGAAGAGGTTATGGGTGGTGGCGAAGCGCTTAAGGTTGGCGAGGATGAGTTGAGTAGAGTGATATCGACACTTAAGGATGGAGGCGGTGAATTTGATAGTCGTTTGGATGAAATAAATTTGAATTTAAGCGAGGAATTAGCAGACTCTCAATCTGCATATTCTTCGTATCACCTTGAGGGCAATGTGATTTTTGAAGGAGTACGGAGTGTTATGACATTGGTAGCGGAATGCGGAAGAATGATATTGTGTTATGTCCAAGGTAGTAGAAGACGGAAGAGGAAAAAGGTATTAGTTGCGGTAGCGGAAGGAAGGAGAACTACGGGAGTGGAGGATAGGAGTAAGATTGGGATTAGGATATGGGATCCCGGAATCAAGAGAAATTTTTCAAGACCACATCTTGAGGACAAGGTGATTTCGAAGGAGTGGGGAATGATACGCCCCGGCTCTATGTCATTTTATATTTATTTAGGGTATATATCTTTGTGTCGTATTAGGAAAGTGTCATGTTTAGATATATCTTTATGTTTGGCTTGTTTTACAAGCTATGGTTATTCGGTTATATATATCGAATCATTATTATGAATGAATCAATCAAAGTTTAAGATAAATAATTCTCTAGTTCTTCTTTCTATTTTCTGACGGAGCCAGCACACGCTTGAAGTGGTGCCTTATCCCGATACAACCACTAACCGGGTCGTATCAATTGGTGCTTTCATTGAGAGCTCTCGTTGAGATGGCTTACGATTAGGGTTCCAATAAAAAAAAAAAAAAAAAAAAAAAAAAAAAAAAAAAAAAGTTACCGTTCATCGCACTGTCCATCAGATCATTGTTCATCGAAAGTACTGTTCATCATAGTCGAACTGTTTTGGTACTGTTCATCGTGGGTACTATTCATCGGGATTTTTTTTTTTTTTTTTTTAATCGCTTGAATTTTATTTATGGCATCAGTCGGCAAAGATCAGGACGCGGAATACACACTCTCTAAGCTCTTGCAAATGGGTACGGTGGCTGAATATGAGAGTGAGTTTGTGGTACTTGCAAATCGAGTAACAGGGATTTTTGAATCTTTACTAACATCGTTTTATATCTCCGGACTTAAACTGGATCTACAATGTTTACTCTTGTGGTCAAATCCCAAAACTCTAGACGAAGCTTTTTCATTGACCCGTGCGGCGGAAACACGCTTCGCGAACCTAGATATTTGGGAATTTTTGAGGTCCAATCCTTTAACTTTGGGAGAAGACTTCTTCAAAGCTCGTATCACCGAGGTTTTTTTTGAGACAATTGCAAAGGAAGAGAAAGAGCACATCGTAGAAAAGAAAATAGATGTCATCTTACCATTAGAGGGTGAATTTGCTTCACCTAAGGCTGAAGGGTCAGTGAATGTTGATGAGTATATTGAAGTTGAAGAGGTTATGGGTGGTGGCGAAACGCTTAAGGTTGGCGAGGATGAGTTGAGTAGAGTGATATCGACACTTAAGGATGGAGGTGGTGAATTTGATAGTCGTTTGGATGAAATAAATATGAATTTAAGCGAGGAATTAGCAGACTCTCAATCTGCATATTCTTCGTATCACCTTGAGGGCAAGGTGATTTTTGAAGGAGTGGGGAGTGTTATGGCATTGGTAGCGGAATGCGGAAGAATGATATTGTGTTATGTCCAAGGTAGTAGAAGACGGAAGAGGAAAAAGGTATTGGTTGCGGTAGCAGAAGGAAGGAGAACTACGGGAGTGGAGGATAGGAGTAGGATTGGGATTAGGAAATGGGATCCCGGAATCAAGAGAAATTTTTCAAGACCACATCTTGAGGACAAGGTGATTTCGAAGGAGTAGGGAACGATACGCCCTGGCTCTATGTCATTTTATATTTATTTAGGATATATGTCTTTGTGTCGTATTAGGAAAGTGTCATGTTTAGATATATCTTTATGTTTGGCTTGTTTTACAAGCTAGGGTTATTCGGTTATATATACCGAATCATTATTATGAATGAATCAATCAAAGTTTAAGATAAATAATTCTCTAGTTCTTCTTTCTATTTTCTGACAGAGCCAGCACACGCTTGAAGTGGTGCCTTATCCCGATACAACCCCTAACCGGGTCGTATCATGACACACCAATAACGGTTATTGGTGTAAACTGCACCTACCACTCTTAGGGCATGGGGCGTTATAGCCATGTTTTTGCACCTACACCTCAAGATCCTCAAACAATCCAACATATATAGTAAAAGCAATCGAAATTTCTTGGTAAAAGGGGATCGAGTTGGTCGATATATAGATGAACATCCAACTTTTGAGTTATTCTAATTATCTTTTGTTAGAAAAGATAAGACACAAAGTTGATTTTGGTTATTCCTAATAGGATTTAGCTGATATGTATAATGAGTGGCGGATCTAGAAATTTTTTTGTGAAAGAGCCGAAACACATTTTTTCTCAGAAAAACATTAGATGAGAGGGCCAAGTTGACAACAAAAAATTTAACATATAAAATCGCTTATAACTACACTAACGGGCTTAGGCATAAGGGACGAGACCCTTCCCAGTCCTCATGTAGCTCCGCACTTGTGTATAATAGCACGGTACTTAATTTACTCAATGAGTCATTGTGATTTGATCAAATATTAACCTTTTAACTGAGTTTGAGAGCTTACATATTCGAACGTTAATCATAATTCATAACCCATATTGCTTATATAGTTGCAAATGAGACGAAATTTTACATCTTCACATGAAACCTACATCATATACAATAGAACCATGAATAATCAGATATTTTTGGCTATACAATAAATATTGTTAGGTACGCAATCCATATATCATCGTATTAAATGCTCGTAACCAACATGTTGCCATATATCCCTTTTAATATGGAAAATGATTCATACATCTAACTCTTGTGCTAAAAAACATAAATAATTGAGACAAGCGACAAAATAAAGAGTGAAGATGAGGAAAGATAAAATGTGAAAAAATGAGTTTTCTGTTTGTTTTTAAGCATGCCAATTAGACATGCTAATCCGAACTCTTTTAACAATACTTGATTTGTATTTCATGATCTCCATGAACAACTAAATTTCATTAAAAGTAACATCTTTACTTACATAAATTTTCAAATCAAATACCTTAATTGTGTAGGAAACTTAGGAAATTGTTAAATGTCAATCATCATTTTATAGTGTCTACATATATCAGTACAATACCGCAACTTGCCTTTGCAAATCCATGTCGATCAATAGGTTTGAAGATATCCGGCATCGTTTTCTTTTACGTATTCAACGATGTTCTAAAGCTGGTCGTGACAGCTTTTAGGTATGTTACTCACAGTTGTGACTTGTGAGTTGTAGCGTTTGACTCAATCTCTTGACATAGTGAAATTAAGATGAATAGTGTATCTGCTTTCGTGATTAGATTTCTCGGTTTTGTTCTACCCATTTATGTCGAGACAAAATGCGGTATCGAGGTTTTTGAAGGCCTAAAAGACAAATTAAATATTGATATTCATGTTATTCACGTTGTAGATGTCCAAGTAATTGATTTTTGAAGGTCAATGGTGAAGTAATATGCAAGTCAAGGGGCTCCAAAACGTGGATTAGTGTCTAATAGCTTGGTCTCATGATGGAAATTGTACTGAATAATTACGGATAACATAAAAAGATACATTTATTCTAAAATACATAACAATATGAAAATGAGGTAAGATATATTTTGATTAATCATTTCAAGCTTACACCTTCGATAGACATTCTTGTAAGTGTGATTTGAATAATAGTCGTATTTATTAGTGTATTTTTGTAAAAATATATTTAGATCGTATTTGAGATTTTCACCATTTTATTGTGCACCCAATATTTTTTACGCACCAAATTTTAAATAAAAAAATTGATTATCATAGAATACCATAATTAATTTATATGGACATGTCATATTTAATGAGCAAAATGGATGTATTGCGCACCAAAATTAATGAGAGTTGTTGAGGGATTTTAGAGCACCATAATTAATTTCTAAACTAATGAGAGTTGGGCACGTCATATTTGGTCCGCAAGTGTTAGATTTTGCGCACCAAAGACCTTATTCGCATATTAAACAACGAAAAAAATGCACATGTTTTCGTATACTGTTTTCTTATCTATTTGAGAATTTTTTTTATATATTTTCTTGTCTTTTCTTATCCGAATGTTAGATTTTTTCTCATAAATTAACAAACATAATCAGTTAGTCATCAATATTTGTGACACATACTAAATTCAATATGAGTTAGTCAAGGGAAATTTTCATTATGTCTCGCTAAAGATAATATTTGGGTATAACCAGTAGTGTATTTGAATCGTATTGGTATTTTTTTTTCTTTTTATTTTATTATAATTAAAAATGATAAAGATGAATTGATAATTGAGTTTGATGATAAAAAAAGAAAAGAAAAGATGATGATTGAGTATGATAGGTTATGATTACAAGACTTTGAGGGTTGAATAATCTTTGTGAAGAATATGAAGAATAGAAAGAAAAGATGGAACTTGACACCTAACATATCAATGTCACTGACTCTATATTCTTTAGGCGTTTTAACCTATATTTCGGGCAATAGATCGTGACACGTAAGCAAAAGTATAATATCATACTCCCTCCGTTCCTTATTAAATGTCCAGTTTTGACTTTTTTAGTTTTTTTTTTTTTTTAATTTTAACTTTAAATATTTTTGTTTGTACCATATGATACATGATAAAAATTATGTCAATGAAAAGTACATTTAAAACCCAATTCATTCATATATTTTGCATCATGTATTATATATCATATATAAAAATATTTATGGTCAAAGTTGATAAAACAAGACTTTGAAAATTCAAAGTGGACATTTAATATGGGACGGAGGTAGTAATAAAATTTGAAAGTTTATAAAATGTATTGTGGTATTTTTTTAAAAGTTTATTTATGATATTTGAACATTTAAGAAAGTACATTATTATTAAATAGATGTAAACTCTTTTTATTTGTGTTTTTGAAAAGTCAATTTAAATACTCCGTTTTTGATTATTGGTCTTTGAAATTGTTGAGTTTGGCCTACTCTTTTTAAAGCATTTGTCATTCTCATCAACCCCACCAATTTGGGATTGACAATCTAAATGCACCTATGTTCATATGGATTGCATTTTATTTGTAACTTGACAAATCAAGCTCAAGAAATGACCGAATTTGATCGTTGTTCAATTCTTACGATTGGGATCTCGAGTTACGATAGGGTCCATAGGGATCTCGAGTGGATAGTTGTTCAGGTGTTCTCCATCGTCTTATTTCTTTGAACGGCATACTTTCATTCAAGGTTGCAAAAATAGCGAATCGATAGTCGGGCAATCGAACCCTTTGTAGTTTGTAACCGGTTTAGGCGGGATTAATCGGATTGGCATTTTCGGCAAGTTTTGGGTATTTTCGGCAAGTATTAGGTATTTTCGGAGAGTTTCGTGTATTCCCGGCAAGATTTTCCTTTAAAAACATCTTGTAATAGATATAAATAGTGATTGTAAGTGATTAAAACTAGTTTACGGTGAGTTTTGGGTAATTCCAGCAAGATTTGCAATATTCCGGCAAGTTTGACCACCGTTGATAGTCGTGGATCATGGTTGACCGATTAGTATGGTCGATTTACAATATCGGAAAGATTGATGGCCCATTAGCGCCTAGGCTGTGAATAATCAGCCTTGAATACCTTGTTTTGCAACACTGGAGTTTCATTAAAGATAGCGAAATGCTATGGTCTAAAATGCACTCTGATGATGTTTCTAAGTTAACATACAAACATGCAACTTTTTGTTGATTACCTACATGTAAAAAAGTATCATATTTGGATGATCAGATACATGTTACTATTTATAGATGGAACATGCGTTCAAAGAACTCTAAATAAGCATTCGAGCGTCACAACTAACTTGCACATTTGTAAGGTTGGACCACGTAAACGTACACCCATTTTGAAATGGTATGGCACGACACGTGAGCGGCGAAATTTTAAAACGAAAGGATGTCACATTTTTCTATTCTTAAATAATTCATGTTCGAAACTAAAGTCACTTGCCATGTTTGTTGCCCATTCTCATTTAATTGTTTGAAATATACACCAACAATGAACAACATTTAATTATGACTATGGATTTTGAACGTCATCGGCTGCTTCTTTGCGGTCAATATCAAGAATGAAGGTTATACATGACAAACGCGTAGCACTTTAATATGAATGTGTCTTAGGTTGCGCTAATTTTGCTTGTCAAGTATAAACTTATTGATATGGCTATAGATTTCAAAAAATTAGAAGGGTTTGTCTTATAAGTGCCTTCGAGACAAACCACTCCAAAATCGGTTAGGGTTTTGCCCCCGAGCATTGCACACGAATCATGCAAACAATGTGAAAATATGTATAGTTTTTAGGGTGCACACGAATCATGCTTGTGACGCCGTCAACTCACCATCGTCGATTAGGGTATTTTTCTACTGCCTTGATGTGACATCGTCGGGCTGTAAGTTGTGACGGTGCCACCTTTGGGTTGTGACGTCGTCGCCTTGGTCGTCTTCACACACCGAGCTGTCACAAAGTGGTTTTATCTTTCACTTTCTTGGCACTTTTGGTGATCACGTCAGAGTTGCCGGTCATGGATTTGAGACTTTGCCTTTTTCATCCATTCTTCATCCAAATGAGCCCAAAACTTGTAAGTTTTCAGAAAGCACATTCCAAGACACCTAAGACTCAAAAAAAAAGTATGTAGAGAAACAAATGTGCATTAAATTAAGAGCCAAATGAGCCATAAAAACCGTACAATTTTGCACCTCATCAAGTATCCCTTCATTTGGGATTTACTTGTCCTCAAGCAAATGAGCTTTTAACTTAGACAATTTATAGGGCATTTGGCATTAGCATAAAGATAAATCTTGGCAAAACTCATTTGACAATACACTTTGACAGTTTCAAGCACGAAAATATAAGACTAACACATCACATAATAAGTGTTTAGATATTGAAATCTCATGAGTGTATATAAATGATATAACAATAAGGAAATGAGAAAATCAGTCAACTTACTATGTCATAGGTGCACAAATTATAATACGATTGATAAAAGCGCAAACATCTAAGCACCTAGAAAATACTATTAAAGGGGTCTTTTCAAGGGTTGTGACGTAAGACTTCGGATAAGAAATAAAGAGTTAGGGGATATATGAATTTTTTCTAATGAAAAGTTAATTACCTAAACAATTACATTTACGTTATCAGGTCAAAAACTCTAAACGATACTAACTAAATAATGACTTTTTTTTTCTTGACTTAACAATAGCAGGATGGCAGTCTATACGTTCTTTTCTCATTTCTTTTTTCTTCTTATTTCTCTTTTTTATTCTTTATATTTTACATACACTTTTACACTGATATCTTTGATCTGCTAGAAACTTAAACATGATAACATAACTTGACGATATAAATAAGAGTGCGTTTGATGTGCCACTTAGGAGTCGGTTTTGATTTGATTTGACACTTATTATTTGTTTGGTATGTGGGGTTTGGTTTCTAAACGGTATTTGATACACTTGAACAAGGGTTTGAACGAAACCATGGGGTACCAGTGGGTTTTGACCCATAAGAGTAGGTCACTCTTATCAGTCACTTATCTTTTATATAATAAAAGAATTACATCATTTCGGGCTGTTTTTTCAAAACCTTTCTCATCAAAAAAGAATTAGACCAATAGGAGAGCTCGATTTTGCTATGTAGGCATAATCAAGCAACATAATTAGTCAATAGAAAGTCAAAATTGAATTGATTTTGGTCAAACTTTAATAAATTTGGTTAAAAAAAACACATAAAAATATTTGTGTCAAATTTGTGAAAACAAAAACTTAAAAAAAGAGGAAGTAATTAATAAAACTTTAGTGGTTGACTTTTACAAAAACTATATAGAGTTAAGTGTAAAATTACAAGTTTCCATATTTTTTGATAATGTTAGAAAAATAACAAATAACCCTTACACTTTATACCCTTATACTTTATAAGATTAACTTTGTTTAAAATTACAAAAGTATTAGTATTATTTTCAAACTTTCATCGATTAAAATTATAAAATTTTGCAAAATATACAAATTAGTTTTAATATATGTTAAATATTTTTTAAAACTAATATTCATTTTAGACTTTCATCCACTAAAATATTTTTTGTACTATATTACATACACTACAAGAATCAGAAGAACAGGCGACGAGCACAATGCCGACGACTCAATGTCGTCGGCACCATACGCTAAACGACAAAAAATTGGCTTGACCCAGACAAGGCTCCGTTGAATTTTTAATCTAGAATATTACCGACGTCATGTCGTCGGTATAATAACAACATGTTTGACTATTGATAAACCTGGTGAAAAAATAGGCGGGAATTTGACCGCCAAAACACGTGCCGACGTCATGTCGTCGGTGATATATAAATACACAAAAAATTGTGGTTAGCGTGGGATTAACCAATGATTAATAATTAATAGCTCCTAGTTTAACGACGCCGACGACATGACGTCGGTAACAATTTGAGTCAAAATTTTGGTTTTTCCCTTTTGTGAATTATAGCGAATAATTGGGCGGGGTTTTTTCCCGCCTTAACGACGCCGACGACATGACGTCGGCACTTATTTTAACCACGTGTACATTATAGCTAATAATTGGGCGGGAATTTTCCCGCGTTTTGTTCCTGTCGACATGTCGACGGGAATATCTCTCCAAAAATTCAGCCTATATATCACCTAACAAATATATTCCCGTCTCATTTTTTACCTATATACATTCTCACAAAATCATTTCCGTCTCATTTTACACATCTACATATACATTTTCACAAAATTATTTCCGTCTCATTTTACACATCTCACAAATAATTCAATCGTCAATTCTTACAAGACACACATGACTTGGCGTGGTTGCACAGTTGAAGAGGAGTACTCAAAAATCTTGTCACACGAGCTCCTCTTTAATGAAGTTATGTTAACTTTTGGTCATTCAGTTTATGAGGAATATGGTGATTTTAAGGATGCTGAACCGTGGATGAGAGACAAGATTATCGAATGGTGTAGGAAAAAGCCGTACTACAAAGAGTACATGGACGAGCTAGATGCTGCTGAAGCTCAAGTTGTTGCTGTTGGAGGTGACGACGAAGCTGAAAGTACGTTGGAAACAAAACTTGATAATCTGGGAAATAGGATCACAAATCTTGAAGCTACGTTTGCACATATCAAGGAAATGAGAGCAAGGAAGGGAAAAGATGGTGCGAGTTCGAGTAAAGCGGGAAGTAGCCGCAAAAAAAAAATAAACGGGTTGTTTCGTTTGATCTGTTGTTTTAGTTGTCGAGTTGTTTAGTTTGAGTTGTTTCGTTTGGTTGTCGAGTTGTTTAGTTTGAGTTGTTTTAGTTGAAGAGGCCACGGGTAGACTTGCCGCCTCCAGCTCCACCAGGTATTTAAAGTTGGATAATCTTATGTATTGAAATGACCGTTTTTAAATTTTGATTATTTCGTTTATAGGTATTTAAAGTTGGATAATCTTATGTATTGAAATGACCGTTTTTAAATTTTGATTATTTCGTTTATAGGTACGTCCGAGCTTGACAGGAAGCTTGCTGAAGCTCAGGAGAAGATTGATGAATTTAAAACGATAGTGGATGAAGCTAAGAAAGAGAAGGAGAAAGAAAGAAAGAAAGCCAAGAAAACTGAGAAGCAGCTTGAGTTGTTGACACGTTTTGTCTCGACAAACCCAACATGGGAGGCGTTTATTAGCCAGAGTGGTTCTCGTCATGCAGCTGGAGGCGGCGAAGGTGCTCCCGCGAAGGGCTCAGGCGGCGAGAGTGGCTCTGGCAGCGGGAGTGGCTCTGGCAGCGGGAGTGGCTCTCGCAGCGAGAGTTCTGATGATGATCAGGATGACGACGAGGGGCTGTATGACGACAATGGGCTGTAGAGGTATTATTTTGTGTTGTTTTGTCTTTGGAACTATGTCCGGACGACCCCAATCTTATTATCTTTGAACACTTAGGATATTGCAACATTTGTAGATATAGTAGCTACGTTTAGCGATTATACCACCCGTTTTGTAAACTTTATGATGTATTTTGAGGGTGTTATAAAGTTTATGGCCGTTTTGTAAAGTTTATTAATTGTTTAGTGGTTATATATAACCGTTTTAGCCGTTATAAACTTTATAGTCGTTTTAGCCATTGTTTTGTGTTGGAATGTGTTGTTATGAGAGCAGGACATGAAACTGGAATTGGTAGATTTTTGCTGCACAATTTTGCGGCAAAAATCTGGGCAGGGCAGCTGCGCAGGCTGCTGTGCAGCTGCAGTATAACTTCTTGCCGACTACATGTCGTCGGAAATATAATACACATATTAACTATTTTCAAACGGTGCCGACTACAGGTCGTCGGCATAATAACGCACATGGTGACTAATTTCAAACGGTACCGACTATATGTCGTCGGAAATATAATACAAATATTAACTATTTTCAAACAGTGTCGACTACCAGTCGTCGGCATAATAACGCACATGGTGACTAATTTCAAACGGTACCGACTATATGTCGTCGGCACCATTTACAAAAAAAGTTGACTTTCGTTGACTAAATTAAGTTAATCTAATTAATGCGTTAAATAATTATTACATTACCGACGACCTGACGTCGGTAACAAAATGTCGGATACCCCCATTCGTTTGACCAAAAATCATGTGGGTCCCACACTGTCGTCGGCGTTATTCGTCGGTAGGGACGTTGCCGACGCGGCTCTGTCGACTAGTTTCTGCCGACGACATGACGTCGAGAAGGTATGTTGCCGACGTCATGACGTCGGCACGGTTAAAAAAAAGTCGACGCCGGAGGTTGTCTTTGTACTAGTGATAAATAAGAACTCATGTTATTTTATTTGAAAAGTTTAATTTATGCGTACATTGGATTGAATATTAAATACGGCTAAACTATTATTAACGAGAATATGAATATCAAATGTAAGCATAGATTAGTGTGATATGAAAATAAATATACACTAGTGTACTTATAACAACGACTCATTTAATTCTTATTTAAAGTTTATATATGGATATGAAGAAAAACATTTTTAAAATTTTTTACGGAGCATATTTTAACTTCATCAAGAGGACTTACTACGAAATGTGTTTCATGGATGGCATACTGATATATCTTATATTCGTGCTAATTATTTACCACTAAACTCGCACATTTTGTACAACACGATATAAATTATTAAAGTTAAACAACAATATTGGCCTTAATCTTAACATATATGTCAGTTAAACAAAGTTAAATTTTCAACCAACAAATTTTTTTACAAAATATTATTATAATAGATATTAATACATTATAAAAAATTCTAGACAAATATTAGTTATACTTATATCACAATTTTCACGGGTAAATTCTTATATGCCCATATATTAAACTAAAATTTTAAAATAAATTTGATTTATGTGTAAACATTTTACGTGCAGGGGACTTATAGCTAGTATTTTACCATATTTTTCTTCTTCTTAAAGGTATGGGGCTCAATATTTTCATAATATTTAATTGATAATTAAAAAAATACATTTCAAATACTTTATAAATTCTATATTATAAAGCAAACAAAACTTTATACAATTTTTTTTCTTTCCTACTTTTTTTTCAAACCAAATCTAAATTTAAATCTGATTCTAATATGGCCTTTTGCATAACCAAACGCACCATAAAACTTAAATATTAGATAATAAAACGGATGCGGTTCTTGAATTTGATGGGGGTTTTGATTCTAGTCACACTAATCTTGCTTTAGCGTGGTAAGGTTGCCAATTGCGTATGGTCTTATAATTAAATGCATTCATTAGAAGGCAGTTGGGGAATTAAGGTTGCCGAATTTGACATCCCTATCACCTTCGTGTTCATGTCAAATTCACTTGCCCCTTATGTTTAGGAAATTAAGGTATCAAAGTCAGACACATACATCATGATGTTTCCATTTTATGCAAGCAAAGTTGCTAGACAATTTTGTAATTCCAATTTAATTAAGGTATCAAATTCAAACACTATATCAAAAAAATTTATGGGTGCCTCGAGACTCCGCGAGAACGCCCTGGTTCCGTCCCTATCGGTCAATAGTTAACGTGGATGACTTGTCACAAATATATCGACTTAAATCCTAAGATTCTGTTCAAGCTAGCTTACAATGCATGGTGTAACAGCAAGCAACGAAACTAATATCTTAAGGTTCCAAGGTCCAAGCACACAAAATGGATCATGAGTTCAAATCTACTTAATAGAACTTGTAAAGGCTCAAGCACAAAGTTTCGATAATATGAAAGTTATAATTGACCTAGTATTTAAAACCTATAAGCAGCTAACAAAAATAATTGAAATCCAACATAATTAAGGGGGCTGCAACACATCTTTTTTAAACATACATACACATGCAAATAAAATCGATTTAAAAAGAATTTAATTTGTTCAAGCTAGACTTGAATTGAAACATCATTATAATGGTTAATCGTCCATTTTTTAAAAATGAATTAAACTTTTTAAAAAGTCATTCAAAAACCTATTTAACACAACCTAAATTCATTTATTATTCGGTGCAACTCATTTAAAACCTATGACTTATGAAAATCACAAACCCCCCCAAAAAAAATGAAAACTCTATAGTATTTGGTCGGTAGACAAAAACCTAAATAATATAAATTGGTTTTTTATCCGGTGCTATGCAAAACCCATGATTTATACTGTAAATATCTAGACACGTGGCAGTAAACAACTAACTGAAGTACCTTCATGTTAATTACCATAATAGCTCTTCGATCTCACGTGGCAATCATCCAACGGTTACAAATAAACTCCCACATACATGTTCGTACGTACTTTTGTCTTATAAAACCTTAAAACCATGTTCAAACTCACACCACATCTTTGTCCCATGATTTATAAATCACAACCCCATGCCAGAAGGCCAAAAACACATGATCATAGTCTTGTCAAATAGAACGTAAATCATAGGTTATAAAAACGTTGATAATTAACCGGTAACACGTACGTACTACTTAACGTACGAGGAAGCGTAATTCTTATGGTGGTCTTTTGCTTTTTGGTGGATCAGAAAAAAAGGATGCTGCGGACAAAACCGGTTGCAGGATCATGTTCGAGGTGCAGCAAAGGAGCTATGGTTGCCGATATGTTAACCGCAACAAGATTTTGTTACATCCCAATTTATTGGAGATATTGGAAAGCTATTGTGTGTACGTTTTGTGGTGCCACTCTTAAAACCTATCGATAAATTTTATATACAAACGTAGTGATCTTTGATATTCAAGTAGTAGCAAATATATAAGCAACAGTGCCCAATCTCGTCTTCCACGGGGTACGTAGGAGGTGAGACGTAGACGGCCATACACTTACCTGATACAGGCTGCTTTCAGAAAACCTCCGGTATTTTTGAAGGGAGTAAGGATCGAAACCTCACCTATGTTTCCAAAGGAAATATGTGCAATTTAAATTTTTTTATATTATTATTTCCTGTTTAGTTGTAAAGTTTTAAGACAACATATTAACGTGTTGATTTCATGAGTTTGGATCCTATATATAGATATTACACTTGCTGTTTTAAGAGAAAGAAGTGATTGTTAGGATCTCTATATTAGAACTTTGATATTTAGTAAACTTGCAGATTTTTAATTAGTTTGAATTTTTCTTCTAGTCGTTTTATAAGTTTGGTGGCTTTCTTTTCATTGTAATTAATAACATGATAATTCAACTACAGTATTATTTTTTGGTTAGATTCAGTTCTTGTCTATTGAATGAAGAACAACAATCAGCACAAAACAATTAAGCAAAACTAACAAATATCTCTTAATTAGGTGCCTTAGGGATGATCGGTCTTGAAATATTTGAATCATTCTTGGAATATTCTATGTCCTTGGGTTATCTCTTATGCTTGATCATGTAAGTGTATCATACTATCATATTACCTACAGTTGGATGCTTACTCGTTTCGTAATTAAGTATATGTTATGTTTTACTAGAACGGTACCCGCGTAATGCGGCGGTGGGTACCGTGTGATTATATTTTGCGTTATTTGGTTACATGTTTAGTTGTCTTCATGCTTTATAAGTAGAGATATTAGAGATTGTTAAGTCGAATAATTTTAGTTTAAACAACCAACCGTTTCCTAACAAACTTACTAACCAACTTGCTTTTTAACAAATTAATTTTGAAATCTTTTCATAATAAGTAAGAAAGAAGTCTGAACTTTAAACATTTTTAATTATAAAATAATTATAAATGCATTATAATGTAGTATAGATACATTACGTGGCGGCCATGACGTAAGGAAAATAGTTCATGTACACTTTTAGTTTATTTACTTTTTTGAGTTATTTTTTAACTTTTTGTACAACCTGATATTTGATCCATGCACTTGGTCCATTACTAGAGTTTTGTCAATTGTTTTTAATGCGCATTCATTTTCAGAACCATTATTGCCAAATTATCTAAGCTAGCTTATATGCATTTTCTTTCTAACCTTTTTCGTTACAAATAATAGATAATTTAATGATAATGTGTCATCATCTTACCGTAGACTGGCTTCGTGACGGATTTCTATGAGTTAGGATATCAAATAAGTGAACTGGATTTTATTTTGGAAAGCAGTTCTTTTAAGCTAAATTAAGAGTGTTACTATCTATATCATACCAATCTATACCACGTTGCAATATTATTGGGTCGCTGTAATAGATATAAAATAAACTTAACATGGAAGAAAGAAATAAGAACGCAGAGATACAATGCAAATAGAGCATTTAAGTATATGACGTTGAATTAATATTAGGTTTTAATACTTAACCTACCGTTCTCCACTTATCAATATATAAGGCCCCTCGCCAATAGTATGTGATGTCACTATTGCATACGTACCTACTGATTCATCAAACAAGAACAAATGATTAAACAAGAACAAATGATGTGGATTTATCGTTGAACTTTATAAGTGACCAACAAGTTGTTAGAATTAAATTAGCAGGACAATCATATAAATCAAAGTACACGTTTGCGAAAGCTAAGAACAAGTATAACACGTAAAGAATTAATCAAAACATAAATAGGAACGTACCTTTTAGCACTTCAACAAATCTTGAACTTGTGTAATATTAGATAAATGATAAACCATTGCCGTTTTGTTTATCGATCTCTTGATAACAACTATACTGAGTTGTTACCTCGTTCTTGTACACACAAATTACTAACGAATTAACTTGATTGCAAGATCAAAACACAGGTATTATTTAGGTTGAAAAAAATCGACCCAAAACCCTAGGGTGTTTGGTTCGATCGGTTTGAAACAAAAAGAATGGAAGAAAACTTTAGAGTTTGTGTGTGCACAAAAGATGTGAATGACAAGCCCTAGGTTTTGTATATATAGTGAATGACAACTTGAGGAGCAAGTTAGGGTAAAGGGTTGCCCCCTTTTGCTTGTGTTCGACCAACCAAGGTACCCACAAGGGTCCTTCTGGATCCTTCTTGCCTCCTTGTTTCATTCTAGTCCCTTTCTTTTCCAATTAACGATAGTTAGTCCATACGAATAATAACTAACGATCATTAGTCCTTATACTTGTATTAATTAATAAATATACATAACTTTTAATATTTATTAATCTTTAATTCTCATTTGCGATGTGTATAATCCCGATGTCTCGGGTTCGATACTAGACATTTAACGTATTAATATTTATCCATATTTAACAGCTCCCACTTAAATATCTATTAATAGTAAAATGACATTGGTTGACGTCTTGCAACACTCCAATGCCCCTAGTACAACCTGAGCTAGGTTTCCTGGAAAAAACCCTTAATGATTCATCATTATAATTATCCTTTTATTTCTAATACTACATTAATAAGAATGATTTCTCTTTATTAACTTTCTGTTTCTCGTTTCTTAATGATTGAACAAATTTACCAAAACATCTGAACGTATTCCAGATAGACTTTGGGCGTGGCCACGCAAACATTTTGTCAACTGATACGTGGGAATCGCACCAGGTTTTACCTCTCGAGGGATCTCTAGAAGCTTACAACCCCCACCAGGCAGCGTATCTGATCGTTGTAGTATAGTATAGTGACAAGTACCGGGAGATTGATCGTTCAACTCAGGAATAGTGTCACTAGGATTAGAAAGCCTCCTAAACTAGGTCTAGAGGTGAGGGATGATTCTTTTTGTATTCTTATATTTTTATGAAAGCAAGTAAAATCTCGGGTTTTGAAAGAGTGGGCGGAATTAGTTGCTAGCCAACTAACCCAATTAACTACTAATGTAATTAAAGAAAAATAAAAGAAATGAAAATAAAACTATTATACTAATGTGGTGGTGACAATAATGAGAAAAGCTGTGTTTACTTAGGTTTCATTACTCTCTAGATATCTTTTACAGGTTGATAGCTTGTTACAATTGCATGGATGACGGGTCATATTCCTTAGTATTAGTCCTAGGGTCGTGTACAATATTCCCTAACTCTATAGGATCCTACTTCACTCCTATGTCGAGCCGTTAGAAGCTCCTAACATGGGATCATTAGAATTCTCCTACGCATTAAAAACAACCAAATATCGTAGTACACCTCCGATCATGTTTCTTAAGACGTTCAAGCAAGTTACCAATGGAAGTCTGCCAGTTTTCTTAAGCCTAACATCGAATACAATCATCCGTAACAACTATAAACAAACAATCAACCCATAATTAACATCTAGGTTTCACTACATCTAAGCAAACACAAAAGAAATCTAGCCTAGCATGTTAAATAGAAGACAAGTGTATGATATAATCAAACAACACATAGACATATTGATTGGTTTGAAAGAGTACTTATCTCTAATTGAACATGAAAGATTCAAAGGGTTGAAACCCTTGAAAAAGCTGGAAAATTCGGCCTAGGCTTTTTCCCTCAAAGTTGCACACTAATGAATGAAATTTGGAAAAATATATATAGATTTTACAGGGTGACGGCGTCATGTGTTGAGTTGTGATGCCGTCAACTCGCCGCCATGATAGAAATCGTATTCCCTAGATCTGATTTTGACGCCGTCATGTGTAGAATTCCTCTAGGCCGTCACTTGTGTTTTGACCCTGACGGCCTTGGTAACGCCGTCAGGTCCTATAGTTAAAAATCCTCTGGACCGTCACGTGTATTTTTCACATCCACCTCTTTTGTAACTCTTGACGCCGTCAAATAATTAATCAAATTAAGGAACGATTTAGGGCAATAATTGATCAAATAATCTCGAATTCGGGATTAAATGACCCCTTAAAAGTGGTTCACTTTTCGCCTCATCAAATACCCTTACACTTGAGATTTGCTTGTCCTCAAGCAAATGCGCTTTTATTCTAATCAAAATACAAGTTAGGGGTCATTTAACACTAATATAAAAGTAATTACAACAAATAATCGTTCCTCTAAAGACCGAAGACAAGCACGGAGGTCATACACTAGCACCTCACAAATAGTGTTTAGATACTCACATTTCTCGGGTGTAATAAAGTATATTTCACAATATGAAAATGGAAAACATCTCTCACTACCTGTCATAGCAAAATAGATTACCATAGGCTTAGGAAAGGATCAAACCTCCACCACTTGGCGTAAGCACCTAGGATAAACTATCAAAGAGTTCTTTCAAAGGGTTATAACGTTAGGTGTAGGGATATGGAATACACGGTTTTGTTGGATAAAGGCTATATTTACTGGTGGCAAGTTAATAATCTTGGGTAATTACATGTACAATATGGCGTTGCTAAGCCAAGACTAGACTCGACTTAAGCTAATGAATAAAAAATAACAAAAACTTAAAACAAACATAAAATAAAACGGGATGGTAGTCCGTATGTTTTTCTCTTTTCTTTTTCTATTTTTTTTCTTCTTTCTTGATTTTTTTTTTTTTTTTTTTTTTTTTTTTTTTTTTTTTTTTTTTTTTGCATACACTCTTATCTTATTATTCAAAATAATACATCATAGGGTATGTACATTCCCCTTACACTTGAATTTTTACATACTTTACAATAAACTAATCTAATGACTCGAATTAAGATAATCAAAACACTTGGAGTACTTTTAAGATTAACGCACATATGGGGATAATATATGATGTTCTTCCCCATTACTTCAAAACACAAGTACTTTACCCATGAGTCCTAATCGTCCCAAAACAATATGTACAAGATATGACTCGACTTAGCAACCATGTAATCAATTAGATAATTAACTAAGGGTTTAAACATGTAACAATAATGCACTAAAGATGAGTGCATACACGGAAGGCTAAGGCCATTTGGTTGCACATTTGGGTGGGTTGTAACAAATTCTTCCTTTAAATGAGATGCTTAAAGTTAGAAACGAAAAGATAGGCTCGGAGGGGTGTACTAGGGGTTTCGTGTACTAAAAATGAGTACAATGCTAAGGTGTGGGAAAAATTAATTGACTTTACTAGCCAAGTAATATGATTTAAATGGTCAAGTAATTGTGATACGGGTTTAAACACAAGGGTGATCCTAATGCCTCTTATCATGTAGTAAATTCTACCACACGAATGTAGTCTCACTAGCGGTCTCGGGATGCATCACTAACGCAAGTTCTAGAATCTAAATGCTACCGGTACACTCATAAGCACTAATAATGAATGCTTTTCCTATCAAATCTAAAGGCGAACCTCACATATTTGGGTGGAAAATTTTTCTGAATGGTATGGTTTTGTACTAGTCATACAACTCCTATCCATGAGACACTCGTTAAGGCTAAAGTTTCACTCCTAAATGTTGTAAAAAATTTTAAATTTGGCGCTAAAATTACACTAACAAGTATTTCTCTTAGTTTTATTACACACCTACCATCAAACAAACAAACTCAAGTGCAATAGTATCCTATAAGGTATCATCATTTACCCTCCCCTTACACTTAGGATGAACATTGTCCCCAATGTTCAATTAAAGAATGTAAAAGTGAAATAGGTAAAAGAACGAAAGCAAATGCTCCCATGATTCGTTTGGTGTGGATAGTGTGTCAACAAGGTTAGATCTTCCTCCAAGAAAATGAACATTCAAAGCTCCCCTGATTCAAGGTCCTTGTACTATTCAACTTTGACAAAATTGGTCCTTGAATAAAACTTTTCAACAAATGGCAAGTTTGGTCCCTCAACTCTGAAAAATGACAATTTTGGTCCCTGGGGTTTTAAATATTGGAAAATTACATAAATGGTCCTTGTACTATTCACACTTGGCAAGATAGGCCCTTTTGATAACCTTGGAAAAATTACAAAAACAGCTCCTCAAATTTCAGAATGTTACAACTTTGGTCCTTGTGATATTTCCTAACCAATTGGACCCTTTTTATTATTTGTGACCAAATCCAAAATCCAAAATGTAACAACCCCGTAGTTTTCCACGTCTACATTATTTCCAAACTTCGACAAGTTACTATTCATCATTTACTATTCACCGATCACCATTCATCATTTCATTATTCATCGTTTTTGGAGTCGGTTTGAGATTTCGAGAAGCGTTCAAAATTTTTACTATTCACAAAACACTATTCATGATTATCGTTCATCCGTATATTAGGTCATGCACGGATACGCATTATTTTAATTTACGTATGTTCAGATATTTAATAAACATTACCACTCAGTTTTTATTACTAACGTATACCCAATACTCCCGACTATGATCCTAACACATTTTTGTACTCATTATAATAATATAAAAATTATATTATTAATTTACACGGTGTTTTCAAGTCAACTGCTACATTTTACGTTAGGAGCTTATTACTCCGTCGGTTTGCGTTATTTCAACCCGATAATTATTTTAACACCTGATTCTCATCAGGAATGTAATTTCATAATTTTTACAACTTCGTCATATTTTATTTCAACTCGACACGATTTATTTTTAGTTAACACGGTACCCGATAACACCCAATGTACAAGACTTCTACACAAGAAAAATGCATTTTTTCTTCTCAAAATACATGTGCAAGAGTTTTACTTCTACTTGACCTCTTATTTACCATAATACCCTAAACTAGATATTTGTAGCAAATAAACTTCATTTTTCACATAAATATTCATTTTACAAATCATAAAACTAGGTTTTCTCTCATCTCTTCATCTCTTCTCCATATGATCAACCAAGAACAAGATCCAAGAAGAAACCATTGATTTTTCAAGAACCAAGTATTTATCAAATCCTAGTAGTGATCTAGTTTGGGTTTTGAAATAAAAACCACAAAGATTAAATGGGTTTTCATCACCATCTTTCAATAATCATCAAAAGTAAGTTACTAATAATTTCCCTACTCTTTTAAACATTTACTTGATGTATTTTCATGATCTAATAACAAAAACATGCAAATATACTATGATCCACACCACTTTTAATTTGTTTTACTACATATAATGAGTTTTTGATTATCCCATGATTATTCCCATGAAACCCACTAAGGTTAGTGATGTTTAAGACCCCATGACACCCTAAGAAGGTGTATGGTAGGATTTAGTACTTGTGGAGTTGATTTGAAGTAGTTTGGTTAAGTTTTGTACAAGTTATTAACTAAGAAAACCAAGTTTTGATAATATAAATAGTTGCTGTCCCATTTTGTAAAACGTGAGAAACTCAGGGGCTAGGGTGTAATTTTGGACCAAAGTTTTGGAAACTACTTTAAAAAATGAAGCTATGGGCGAAAGAACGGATTAAAACGAGCTTATAACGAAAGAGATATGATTTTTATAAGTTTAACGACGAAAATTATTTTCTGAAAATTGTACTTGCTGTCCCACGATTTTCAAGGGCAAACCTGAGGTGTAAAACTTGATCTAGCCATCCCGACTTATTCCGACTTATCAAAAATATATTAATACGTTGTCCCACGATTTCGGGGATATAAAGAACATAGAAAACGAGCTTATAACGAAAAAGATACAAGCTTTCGAACATTAGACGATTTTAATATTTTGCTTCAGCACAACACTTAGAAAATTTTCCAAGTATTAACCATTTCGCCAAGTGATCATGTTGAGAGCCATTTTTCTCATTGATAAACCCACTTCTGGAAAATTTGTATCTATGACAAAAAGTTAGAACACCCAGCCTAGTTTTCAAAACATCCAACCGTTTGTCAAAAGGATTAATAACGAATAACATATGGCCTTCCAAACTTTCCTGAAAACTGCCCAGAAACTGCAGAAACAGCCCAAACACCTCACTTCGCGGTTATTTTTCTTTATAATCGAGACCCATATAGACAAACTTCAGTTCTATGACTTTTTATATAAGGTGAAAATCTTCTCAAAACTACTGAGGTTCTTTCCTAACTCTTAATATTCACCATTTTACGACTAGTTTTGCGAGGCCAATTTGGACATATTTTCAAGCAATGAAAATGTTATATTTTGCGACAAAAACCTTATATTTGTCGATAGAACACCAAACAAAGATCGTGGAGTACTGTTTCAACATATTTACATGAAAAATGTTTATTAACTTAACGAGACGTCAAAAATATATTTTTCGACTATAAACGTTATTTTCAAATTTCACGAGTGGTATCGATAACATACGTATTTGCATGTATAGCATTGTATCATTGCTTAACTTAGATCATAACATTCATATTAGGTTGCGGCTAGAGTACGCGCCTTGTTTCAGTTCATACATTTTGTCATCATATCACTTGTAATAGGTGAGTATTCACGAACCCCTTTTTCTAACTATTTTAATCGTTTTGGGGTGGATGCATGAATTATTAATTGAACTCTTTGAACTTTGCATAATTGAACTCTTTTTCTAACTTTTTCTAACTATTCTCTCCAAGGTCCTGGGCCGATTACCGATTAATCGGCTGATTCGGCCGATTTTTGCAACACTGGTTTTGACCTTATAACTTGTTTGAACTCTTGAACTTTATTGCAAACTTATGACTTGTTTTGAACTTAATGAACTGTATGTGCTATGACCTAAAGTCTCGCCATTTTGGTGGAGCATTCTTAACCCTAAAGTCTCGCCATTTTTGGTGGAGCGTGCAAAGTCTCGCCTTATTGGTGGAGTGTTCTTGACCTAAAGTCTCGCCTTATTGGTGGAGCGTACGAGGTCTCCCATGTTCGGAGCGTTCTTAATCGTATATAATAGTTGTATGATGTACTGTTTGTACATTCGCATTGTTCGTCACCTATTAGTAGTATGGATAGCGCTATTAGAGGTTAGACAATCTCTCGTTCACTATGTTACGGGACGCATATTATTTAATTAGGGGCTTTACCTGGCATACATTATTATATACGTGGTGCTTATATTGTGACCTATTATGACCACGTGTGCTTGACTTCAAGACATAATACTTTACATGCAAGGGGTTGTGAACACACATGTTGCGAATTTTGTATGGGCGGGATTTGCAACTGAGTGGATTTACAATGCCTTTGCTTTGCGAACTTTCTCAAATGGTTTTTCATATTATATTAAACGTGTGTGCTCACCAACTATTTTCATAGTTGACCCGTTTTCTCTCATGCATTTCAGGTGATCGTCAGTAAGCTTTTCTTCAAGGTCTTGCATAATGAAGTTTTCACATGTCACTACTGACCATTATGTACTAAAATGCTATCTTTTGGGAACCAAACTTTATATTTTAAGTTGCCAATGTCGGCTATAACAATGTTGTAATGATATACTTTTCCTTTAATGTAAATTATGGTATTGTTCTATTTCTCTTTGGCAATGTATATTGATTTCGTTGCACCTCGCGTTTCCGCCTTCGGCGGGGTGTGACACAAAACCCTGATCCATCCTATTCCCTTGGCCCAATCCTCAAGCCCACTCCCTTTTGAAATATTAGAAACCGGTCAAACCAATGTTTGACCCTGCCAAAACCACTTCCCTCCTTCTCCCTCACACAGCCAAAACCACTTCACCACCTCCCTGGTATTCCACCCCAACTCTCCCCACTTGGCCACCAGCTATCTTACCCTGTCCCCTCCACCTCCACAACAAACCAAACCCAATTAATGCCCTGGAAATACTCTAAGTAACCTACAACTGGCCAAAAGATATTTTCGCGCCAAAAGTGCAATTCAGTGGCTAGGATGAATGCAGAGGATCCAATGGCTAGAAAGTGGTGGGATTGCTTCAGAGAGTCAAAAGGAACCCTAATATGCATCTATAAATGAAGAAAGAAGCACAGAGGGAAAGGCAGTAGTTAATTAATGTAGGAGTAGTGTCGTCTTAGTGTAATCTTAGATTTTAGTTGTAATTCTTAGTCTAAATCAGTTGTAATCATCAATTCTAGTGTAATCCAATCTTTACTTAATCATAATTTCAAGTTTTATCAAGTGAATTCAGTTTTGGCATTTTTGAGTGAAATTGACAATTTCACTTAATAGTGTTTAATGTTGTTTATTGTTGCTGTATTGGACTCTTTAGCTCACTTAAGCTCCTGACAAAGCTTAGATAATCTTTTAGAAACCTTAATTATCAGTATCACTTAAAAAAGAAAAATACTAAAAAAAAATCAAGAAAATCAATGAAAAATCAAAAATCAGTGGAAATCATGAATCAAGCATGGAGCAGAGTAAATTTTAGATTGCTCTTGGTTGTAGAGCTTATTGGGAAGCTATAGGGTGTGACATTGGCTCTTGGTTCTCAATTTTCAGCTTGAAATCAATTGTAAGCAAAAAAATTCTCATTTTCCATTTTACTATAGCTTTGCTTATTACTGCTTATCTTTGTGTTTTTATTGCTTATTTAGTATCACTTAGTTATAATATTTCTTTTTAGGGTTATGTCTTATAAAAGTGTGTTTAATAACTTCAAATTAGGGTAGGGTAATTGGATTGGGCTTGTAGTTCTTAGGTCCGAATTTTTAGCTTATGAGCTTATCTAATTGTTCGGAATTTTATGAAAGCTGTGATTTATTGTTCGGTTTATAGCCGAAAGAAAACCATGAAATTGTCTTATTGTGTTTGTGATTCTTGTTGCAAAAGACAAAAGAAGAAAAGGCATTTGATAAGTGGCTGCAAATTTTGTGAGAAGATTAGGGTTAGTTGTGTTGAGAAATTTAGGGTTATGTGTTATAAAAGTGTGTTTAATAACTTCAAATTAGGGTAGGGTAATTGGATTTGGCTTGTAGTTCTTAGGTCCGAATTTTTAGCTTATGAGCATATCTAATTGTTTGGAATTTTATGTGGGCTACCAAGTAAAAGAATATATCTTAAAAGTGTAAGAATAAAACAATCGAATAAAAGAGAGAGGATTGTGACATTGATATTTGAACTATGATTAGACGATGAAAGAAACAATTGCATAAAAGAAAATTTGTTAAATTGTTATCACCACTTTAGAGAGGGGTTACCTAATTACTTGGATTCGTTAGCCTAATTGCAAGATATTCGTTCGCTTAAACACATAATTGAAAAACATTTGCTCGCCATAAAATTTAGTCACGTGGTACCCACCGTTGCATTGCACAGATACCCTGCTATCAATACTATTTTATACAAATGTTTCGCCGCAAAACGCGGGTTAAAATCCATTATATGAAAAATCCCAAAATAAGAAATATTAAGAATTAAATATTAACATTATCATGGATAATTGCCACAAAAATCTATAGGCAACAATCGACTGAGACACCGCATGTGTCGAACCACCAAACCATGAGATTTAGGCAAATATTTGTTTGTGGGTCCCACCTTAATTCCGTGTAAAATGTAAATCAACCAGCCTGTTCAAAGCTGTGTCTTTTGTATGTGGGGTTTCACTTCACTTCAAAAAGCTTCAACCTTTGTTCATATTTCATATGAGGTAATAACAGATACTTCAAAGCCTATAACATTTTCCCTCATATTTTCATTTCTTTAACATTTTATTAGATATATAGAGCACCCCATTGCTTGTTTTGCTCATTAGTTTGGGGGTTTGTAGTTTATAATGTCTAATAGTATTAGTTTCTTGAGGTGGGTAGCTACAAATTATAGTCAATTTAGGGTTTAAGGTATTTAAGTGTTCAATTAAGCAGTTTCAAGAAGTGGGTTGCTTGAGTTCTTGCTGTTAAACCCTTTTAATAGCTATTCTTTAGGGTGCTTAATTTCTTTGCTGTTAGATTCATTAAGTTCGACTTGCTATCGCTTTAGGGAATTGAGTTCTTGCTGTTAAACCCTTTTGATAGCTGCTTGACCACTAAAGAAAATGAGTTTACTGAAGTGGGTTGCTTTAGTTCTTGCTTTTGTTTTATCCACACATGTTCCTCAGGCATTATCTTCATTCACTCCTGTCGATAAGTACTTAATTGCTTGTGGTTCTGCCCAAAATGTCACATACCTTGGTCAAACATATGTCCCTGATTCGTCCCGATCATCAACGGTTTCTGTAGACAAACAACAGAATTCAAACGTAGTCGTTTCCAACTCATCTGTCCCATTACCCGTCCACCAATCAGCCCGAGTTTTCACCACAACAACCTCTTACAAATTCGACATCAAGAAACAAGGTCGACATTGGGTTCGTCTCTACTTTTACCCCATCCCAGGCCACAACCTCACTTCAGCTTCATTAACTGTAGTCACTGAAAACTTTGTTCTCCTAAGCAACTACACTTTCAAAAGCTATAACGGATCGAGTCATCTTTTTAAAGAATACTCAGTCAATGTAACTTCCGATAAATTGTTTCTAAAGTTTGTGCCGTCCAACAATTCAGTCGCATTTATTAATGCAATTGAAGTTGTGTCAGTCCCTGATGAACTGATCCCTGATGAAGCACCGTCCATATTCCCATCCACCACAGTTAACGGTCTTTCTGATCATGCTTTTGAAACTGTGTACCGGTTAAATATGGGTGGCCCGAAACTAACTCCTGAAAATGATACGTTGGGGAGAATATGGGAAAATGATAAGGAATATCTTCATGTAAACGGGTCTGCTGCTAATGTCTCGATCAGCCCGTCAATGGTAAAGTATCCCCAAAGTGTTACACCGGAAATAGCGCCAAATTGGGTGTATGCAACTGCTCAAACGATGGGTGATGCTAATGTTGCTGATTTGGATTTTAATATCACTTGGGTTCTTCCTGTTGATCCGGATTTCACTTACTTCATACGTATCCATTTTTGTGATATCGTAAGCACGTCATTGAATACACTCGTCTTTAATTTGTACATAAATGCTGAAGAGGCTTTAATGGATATTGATTTATCAACCTTAACAGGTAGTCTAGATGTACCTGTTTACAAAGATTTCGTATGTAACATGTCTAATAGTTTAAATACTTTGAGTGTTAGTGTGGGTCCTGATAAGGTTGCGGAAGATGAAAATGTACTTTTGAATGGTCTTGAAATATTGAAAATTAGTAACGATGCTAAGAGCTTAGACGGGGTTATTTCTGTGGAGAATTTTGTTGTAAGGCATGAGAAGAAGAATAGGAAAACAGGTTTCGTTATAGCGTCGGTTTTAGGCGGTATGGTATTTATAGTTCTTTTGGGTTTATGTTATTGTTGTTGTGTGGTGAGCAAAAGGTCAAAAACGAGTCATCAAAAACCTTCATGGTTACCACTTCCTTTATATGGAAACTCACTCACGATGACAAAAATGTCGGCCGCAAGTGGGACTGCAAGTTGCCTCTCGTTAGCTTCGTGTAATCTTGGAAGAAACTTTACTTTTCAAGAAATCATGGATGCAACAAACAAGTTTGATGAAAATCTTCTTCTTGGGGTTGGTGGCTTTGGGAGGGTTTATAAGGGAACAATGGAAGATGGGACATATGTAGCGGTCAAAAGAGGAAATCCAAGATCAGAACAAGGTCTCGCAGAATTCCGAACCGAGATTGAGATGTTATCGAAGCTTCGACACCGGCATCTTGTTTCGTTAATCGGGTATTGTGATGAAAGGTCAGAAATGATCCTTGTTTATGAATACATGGCAAACGGACCTTTAAGAAGTCATCTTTATGGTACTGATCTCCCGTCATTATCATGGAAGCAACGCCTCGAGATTTGTATTGGGGCTGCTAGAGGTCTGCATTATCTTCATACTGGTGCAGCACAGAGTATAATTCACCGTGACGTGAAAACTACCAACATTTTATTAGATGAAAATTTTGTAGCTAAAGTCGCAGATTTCGGGCTCTCGAAAGCAGGACCCTCTCTTGATCAAACCCATGTCAGTACGGCTGTAAAGGGTAGTTTCGGATATCTTGATCCCGAATATTTTAGAAGACAACAGTTGACCGAAAAGTCAGATGTTTATTCATTCGGTGTTGTTTTGATGGAAGTTATATGTACAAGACCAGCTTTGAATCCGGTTCTTCCAAGGGATCAAGTCAACATTGCTGAGTGGGCATTGACGTGGCAAAAGAAGGGAATGTTGGATCAGATTATGGACAAGAATCTTGTCGGGAAAGTGAATCAGGCGTCACTAAAGAAGTTTGGTGAGACTGCGGAGAAGTGTTTGGCTGAATATGGTGTTGACCGTCCTTCAATGGGAGACGTTCTATGGAACTTGGAATATGCTTTGCAGCTTGAGGAAACGTCATCAGCTTTAACAGAGCCTGATGACAATAGTACTAACCATATTCAAGGGGTCCCTTTAACTCCTCTTGAGCCGTTTGAGAACAGTACGACTGTTGTCAATGGTGCCCCCTCGTGCACGGATGAAGATGCAACAAGTGCAGTGTTTTCTCAACTTGTGAATCCACGTGGGAGATGATTAAGGAAAAAAAAAAAAGCCGCTCGCTTGAGGGTCATTTTTTGAATTATCCAGTTGGTTTATTTTCTTTTTGTTTCGTGTTTGCTTACATTTGTTACCATTCATTTAGTTATCAATATATATAATATAGGACAATGGGTTCACTATCAACGTTAAGTTATATCAAATAATGCTTCGATCAGTGAAACTTGTCTATTTTTGAGCCGTTACCATGAAAATAGGGACTAGGTTGGCTCGAAAATTACGGATGATAGTTTTCATTATTCATCCATGGCTTGTTTATTCATTTCATAAGCCAGTGTGCGCGTAAAAACTCTCATTCATAGGGTTTTAACTTTTAAGCTCGTGAACTGTTCAGATCAAATTATCATAGCAACCAATCATATAATGTATCAGTATACAAATACTGTAATAGGACAATTATTGTACAATTGCTTCACTGTCAAAATTAAGTCCTTATATTCATATAAATCGAAGCAGCTAACACGCTATAATAGTCTACCTCGCGACGCCCACGCCAAAGAAACAGTACAGTATTTACATCCAACACAAAGGTCTGTTTAAGTTGGTGAAATATGAAGGAAGAAATAGCCCAAGTGAAAGTTGTCGTGCCAATCAGAGTAATTGGAATGCGCTGTCAGGTGACTTGAGGCTCATAGTGCCCAGATGTTTACCAAATATAGTGGCGGAAGTTGAGTTACTTGAAGGAGATTGCTGCGTTGGAAGCATATTATACCTCATAAAAATGTGTCCATTTTTTCTTGGATATTTTGTATTAGATGCTAGATATGACCCAAGCCCGATTGTAGGTTTGGGTCAATGATGATAGATATTCGCGCAGGGAGCTCAAAAGTTAAAGTCAACGTTACGTTACATTAAATGTCTAAAAAACCATTGAACCTTTTGTCTTAAGTGAATTTTTGTCAAATTTTCTTGTACATGTTTGGTTGTGTTCTTGTTAATGAATCTATATGAAATAGATAATGAAATAGACACGATTTTTAAATCGAGTTTATTTAGGGGCTGGGTGAAGTCCAAAATAACATATTGGGCTGGGCTAGAGAAGGGGATCACCATCACCTTAAGAAGTTATGGGTCCTCATGCTGAATCGGAGAAGAGGGCTTATTGACATGGACTAATGGTTACTCTAATTAGTTTTTGTCCAAGTGGTTTATTATTTGGGATTTCATTGTATTAATTACTCTTATTCCATCTCAAAATAAATTTCCATATTTCTATTTTTTGACACCCAAAATAAATAGCCACTTCACATTTCAACTAAACAAAAGAGCGTTTAATTGGTGGAGATGATATTTAATTGCTGAAGAAGGTAGTTACTAGTTAGTGGTATTTCGGAACTTGTGCATTTATAAAGTGGTCATGCATTTTTGGACGGGAGAAATATCTAAAAGAACAAGGTAATTTTTGACAACTAAAGTTAAATTAGTTTTATTTTTTCTTCTAGAAATTACATACTACCTGAACTTTATAAAAAGTTTTGTTATCACCCAAAAAATCCAAAAGTTGTGATTTTAACCTAGAGGACAGAGGTGCACAAAAAACCGGTTCATGAATCGAACCCCAAAAAAAAACCAAAACCGGTTTTCCCAAAAACAGGTTTAGGAAAACCGGTTTCCCTTCAATCGAACCAGCGGTTTTATAACCGGTTTCCATAGTTTGTTGTCAACCGGTTTAACCTGAACCAATTCTTGGTCTAAACCGAACAATTCATCACCCAAAACCGGTTTCAAACAGGTCCGGTTTGAGTCAAAACCGGTTGTTGACCAGTTGACTCAAAACGAAACCGGTTTTGAATTTAACCCGATTTGTGCACCTCTATTTTAACTCATATTACTTCGAGCGAGTACTAAGTAATTTAATGAAATTTACATTAACTTTGACCTAGTGGTATGTGATTGTGTCTAGTAACCAAGAGACTATGCATACAAGTCTCGTCAGAGACATTTGTAAGATAGGTGGTTATACGTGTGTGGAAATTTGTCGTCCAATTACTGCTCGCTTCAAGAACTGACGGTTTTGATCACTGCTTGAGAATTATATGACATCTTGACTAATATTTTCATACTAGCCTAAACCTGATGAGATTTCATGAATTTGAGAATGATCCCTTGAATAGTTGAATGTATGCTATGAAAACTGATATGAAAGAAGTAACAATCAAGAATTGGACATTTGACATGTCACATGTGATAAGGAATACAAAGCATTATTCAACTCATGATAGTTACTTCTTCCATATTAGTACATGTGATCAAACATTCATTCAATGTATGTGTGTAAATTCACAACATATAGATCAAGAATCAAGTGTTCAGCATACATTAAATTATTCAAAAGATGCTGTACATCTTTGTCTTGTACTAGTACAAGAAAAGATGCTACAATTTAAACTTTATAATATCTTCTACAACAACTACCTCATTTTATATTCATGTAACTTGACTTCATATTAAAGAAAAATTTTGGCAGTTAATTAACACACAATATAAGTTTATCTTGCTCAAACTGAAAGTAGGAACTAATCACTAAAATCTAGCCAAAGGTGAAATATGAAGGAAGATACAGCACAACTAAAAGTTGCTATTCCCATCAAAGTCCTATGGAAGGCGATGTCGATTGACATAAGGCATATAACGCCTAAAATTCTACCAAATATTGTCTCTGAAGTTGAGTTACTCGAAGGAGATGGAGGTTATGGAAGCATGTTGCTCTTCAAATTTTGCCCTGGTAAGTCTTTTTGTTTTTGTTTATGGAAGTTATCGTACTTATTATAACTATTGTCATATCAGTCACTATTATGTCTTGTGTGTTAGATGTACCGAAAGTGACCTTCCAGAGGGAGAAGATTGTGGAGTTTGATGAATCAGTGCATTATATAGCTCTTGAAATACTTGAAGGAGGGCACTTGGATCATGGGTTTTTGAAGTACACGACTGCTTTTAAGTTAACTGAAGTAGGAGAAGCAGAGACACTTATTGATATGAAGGTTTTGTACGAGACCAAGCCAGAACATAATCATGTTCCTGGAGATACCTTAAAAGCAACATTTCTTTACCTTAGATCACTAGAAAATTATTTGTTGAAAACTCTACCTTAATTTTTAAGTGTTTTTGTTGAATTGTCCTTCTGCATCTTTGGTTGTCTTTTGTATCAGATTCTAAGTTATGATCAATAAAACATATATTGAAAAAGTTGCTATATGTGTGGGTTTAACACATGTCTAATGAAACACAAACTCTTGATTAGTTAAATTTACTCCTTAACAAATTTGTTAGTCGTAGCCATGTAGGATATGATGTGTTAATGTGTTATGCCGTTTGCTTTAAACCTGTTATATGGAACACTGCGTGTGCATTTACATTTTCAACTTTTCAAACCGAGTGGCAGACATGGCAACAAGCAGTACACTGTCTCATCAACCAAACATTTTGGGACGTGCGTAAATAAAATAAATAAATAAATAAATAAAATAAAAAATAAAAAGCTAAATATTTTGGGTTCAAATTGATCATCAGAGGCGTGTAGGTAAATTTCTTGTCATAAAAAAAGAGAAAATTGCAAGAATCGTCCTTGTGGTTTGATCAAATTGCAGGCGCAATTCTTACCTTTTCGAAAATGCATGCACTGTACGTGTGGGGAACCTTGGCTGCAAATTTCGTTCTTGGTTAAAGTGAAATGACTAAAATACCCTTGTCTTCTTCCCTTTGGCCAAAGGGTATTTTAATCATTTAAATTTGACCAACGACTAAAGATGCAACCCAAAATTCTCTACAGTGACGATCGCTGTACTTTCAAAAAGGCTAAGCAAAGAGTCAAAGGATGTAATGTGCCAGACAGGGGCGGACCTACTCTTTAGCTTTGGGGGGGCGGTGCCCTCCACGACTCGCCGAAAAAGTTCATATTTTAGTGTAAAAAATTTTTTTTTAGGACCATTTTATTAAAGTGCACCCCTCCAAAAAATCAAATTGCCCCCCACCTTGAAGCCAAAAATGTAAAAACCTTAGTTTTTAGTGTTAAAAAAAAATTATGACCTTTTTATTAAAGTTTATCACGAATTTTATCAAAAAAAAAATTTTTTTGCCCCCCGCCTTAGAAATTCCTGGGTCCGCCACTGGTGCCAGACATTTGTCCTCATTCAAATATTAAAGATTTTGGACTGTTTGGAAATTTAAATAAGGGTAAAATGGTAATTTAAGATGAAAAAGGATGTAATGTGCCAGACATTTGTCCTCTTAGGGATGATATTTGCAAATAATATCAGCAAAGAATGACTAGTGCCAACTTTAACAAACCACATGGATGATTTTTGCAGTTTACTCTAAACTTAATTATCGGATATGACTAATGATAAATTGACCTTGAAAGTGAGTATAAAAAGTTAAAAACATGAAATGTGTATTTTTTAAAGCACAGAAGATGTGTATGTGTGGCTTCCTTTCCCATGTAATCGACGTTATAACACGTTAGAAGTATGACAATGTCGTTGACGACGATACCACATATAAGCATATACAATATTATAATGTATTTAGGACATCTATAATTAGAAAGATTTCAAATATTTGATTGAAGAAGATTTCAAACATTAATTGCAAAAAACAAAAAACAGAAAAACAGAAAATTTGAAAACCGGAAACTAGAAAACTGAAAACTAGAAAAACAAAAAAACTGAAAACCTGAAACCAAAAAATAAAAAAGTACAAGCAGAAAATCAGAAAATCTCTACTTATAAAGCATAAAGACAATTAAACGTGTAACCGACTGCAAAATATAGTCACAGGGTACCTGGTGCCGCATTTGGCAGGTACCGTTCTAGTATATTACAAACGAAGCATTAGTGTTTAGTTCCACAGCATATGACATATAGGGTATGTTTGGCGAAAGTAACTGTTGCTGGAACTGGTGCTGGAGATTATAAAAAGAGATTATTTTTATAAGCTACATGAAGTAACCTTTGGTTTTAAGAGATTATGAAAGATTATTTTTTTTAGAATCTCTTATAAGTTATGTCTGCCAAACAAAAATTATTTTTTAAGTAGCTTATTTTTTGAAAAAATAAGCACAATCTCCCAACAATTTTGTATGCCAAACATAGCCATAAGCATATATTATAAACGAAGCATTAGAGTTTGTTCCACACCATATGCAAGTTAAAACAACAACAAAACTGCAAATTGCTACAATCTAATCTACCGATACCTGTAAACATATATGTATTTTACAATCCCAAATCAAGCTCCTTTTTCATAAGCGTGACCGTATAAAAACCTTCTTGACATCAGTTTTCTCAGGAGCAGCTTTTTCATTGGATTCACTTGGATCCTCTTTACGAGGATCCAAATCCTTTGCACATAAAATAGAATCTTCATCATCCAGCCTTATGATATGCAAATCTTCTTCCATTTTCACCATCCGAGCCTGCATTTCCTCCATCATTAATGTATGTCGTGGCTTACTATTCAGATTTGTAGGTTCTAGAGGAGAATGATCCTTCAATCCTTCCTTCACCATCTTGTATACTTGCATCCCACCTTTACATAAAACAAAAGGATCAATTATGCAGTTCGAGTTTGAGTAAAGTGTACCGCTAACGTTTATTACAGTCTCTAAGGGGAATGTTTGGCATTGTGTTCTAAAAATGATTACCTGATTGTTGTTTCATTCAAGTATCTATTAATTGATTTCTAGTGTTTAGTTATATTATAAATGATTCTCATGATCTGATTATAGATGGTCAATAATCAGTTTATAAGTAGCTGCAACCATACTGATTCTAATTATCTACTTTTTCAAGGGAGAAATAAGCTTTTTCAGATAGGCAGCTTGAGAGCGTCTTATAACTTTATCACTCACATCCTTGGAGTAGCTCAAATAGTTGCGTATCTTCTTATCATGTTTCGCTACAACAGTAAAAAATCTAAACACCAACACTTGTAATAACCATTTTCTAAGTAGCTGCATCCAAACTGATTCTCATTATCTGCTTATTTGATGGTGAAATAGGTATTTGACTATTTTCATATAAGCAATTTGGGCTTATTCTTGAATTATTTACCTATTAACTTATTACTAAGCAGAATTTCCAAAATTTAAATTCTCCTTGCTATTTAAACTGCTTATCAAATTCTTATAATGCCAAACACTCAAATAGTTGCTCATCCTTTTATTACGTTTCGCAACAACAGTAGAAAACCCAAATACCAGCTAATAGTCAGTTTCTAAATAGTTGCATCTAAACTGATTCTCATTATTTGCGTACTTGATGGTGAAATAAGCATTTTAATATAAGTAATTTGGTAGTTGCATATTCTCGGATTATTTACCTCTTAACTTATTAACTAACCAGAATTTCTAAAAACTTAAACTCTGTTTGCTTATCTAAATACCACGTTTCGCTAAAACTAAAAAAACAGTCCAAACATTCTCTCTTGCATTGTGTTTTGTTACAACTAACTCTCTACTTATACTTATGGGAAAATCGCTAAAATGTTTTAACTAAAGTGGTGTATCATTCAAGTTGCGCATTAAAAAGAGATTTCAGCTAAAATTATGACATGTAACCTCTTTCGGAAAGTCAAAAAAACTTACATTGCACAAAATATTAGTGCGATTTTCCCTGTACTAATTAATTAGCAGAACCATAAGCAGTTCTAATAAGCAATCCTAAACATAATCACTTGATAAGCATCTAAATAAAAAATTATAAAAACAGTGATATATGTAAACCCTAGCAATAAAAGTAAAAAATGAACCTTTAAGAGAGTCATTAACGGCGGAATCAACGGCGAATTTGCCGAACCCGGTGAGGACACGAGTGATTGTTTCACGGTGATCGGGTTCGGGTATGACCGGTTTGCGTGAATCGGAATTGGTGAATCGAGATCGGAGGTTGTTCCAGAAACCCATTTAGAATGGATTAGTTTGGTTTTGGTGAGAGGTGTTTGATATCTGATGTTAGTGGTTGAGAGTATTTTAAGCCACACACTATGTTTTCCTTTCTTGTTTTACACCGCCAAATACTCGGCTCATGTGAAAATGATGTTAGCTTTTTATCTACTTTGCTATATAATTTGTTAGAGCACCGGTACGGTTGCGTTATAGCTTAAGTTATGGGTTTACGGCACCCGCTATTGTGTCGAAAATGGAGTTGTAGACGTTTGCGCCATCCTCATGGCGCCCGTTAAAGCCTTCGGTATCATGACTTTGTTCATGCGTTAATGCTTATGTGACATGGCTTTAACGTAAGTTATGCTTGAGTTATGATACTGTGTGTCTGAGTTATGGTTGAGTTATAATTTTGCGTTACCATGGTAACGTTGAGTTATGGTTGCTAGTGGACAAGAAAATGATGTTTATGTGCGTGTAGTTTGTAAATATTTAAATAAAAGTAGGTCTCAAAAAGTAGTGTTATGATTGTGTTATGATAATGGTGTTTTTTTTTTTTTTTTTTTTTTTTTTTTTTTTTTTTTTTTTTAAGATTAAAATGTTAAAACTGATGAGGCACTGACATGACGCTAAATTATGGCATAACTCAAGTCATCATACCAAGAGCTCTTATAACAGTGTTCTTTTTCTTTTCTGTTTTAAGATTTTTATGTATGTAATGTTAGCAAGGGAAAAATATGGGAGAAAATACCATTTTTTAACTTTTAGTCTTTAAAATTCTTATAAATATCTTTAAAGCACTAATTTTTAACGCACAATTCCACCTTCATATCTCAACAATACTTCGCTATCAAAAAGTCCAACTCACAAAATCAAATACCAAATTCTTCATCTTCGTCTAATCCACACACACCATCCGCAAAACTGACCATTGCCTCAAATCCTAACTAACTTCCTTTATTTGGTACATTATACCAAATCCCAAACCAATATAGCACCTTTTCACCATTTAATACACTTGAGTTCAAGTTTTCGATCAATTTCAACTTTAACAACAATTCCAACAAACATGACAAACAAAGAAGTCGATCCTTCGTCACACAACAAAACGAAAAAAAAAAAAAAAAAAAAAAAAAAAAAAAAAAAAAAAAAAAACTTAAAAGAAAAACCATGGAGCCTAAGGATCTTATAACTTGAGTGATGAGGGTGTCTCTTTTCTGTCAAGTTATAGGTTGAATAGTTGATCTGGCAACCATAACTAGAACTATAACTCACAACTTCACCTTGTGCTCTTAGAATAGTTGTGTGACTTGTGACTAGTAGGTGTTTGGTTGAGCTTATTTTATTGGATGTTTGTTTTTGCTTAATTTTTCTTGCTTATGAGATTAATGATGAAGTGTTTTCGTTTTATGTTTTTACAAGTTTATTTTTTCGATTTATTTTGAACTTATTAGTTTGTAGAAGTTTATTATGTTAATAAGCTAATTTAAACTCATAAGTTTCATAATAAGCTTAAAAATTGGCTTATATAAATCAAAAGTCGAACCTACGTAAGCTTATAAGCCTAAAAATTAGCTTAAAGAAACCCTCTTGAACCATTTTGAGTAGTCTTGACAATTGAAACATTTTATGAGTAAATAGTTTTTTCAGAGTCGTCACATATAAATAATTGACAACAATGATTGATGCAAACACTGCAAGGACAACTTGTAGAATTAGACAACTAATCAAAAGACTAATAATAATAATAATAATAATAATAATAATAATAATAATAATAATAGCTTATGTTGGCAAATTCTTCTTCGTCGGACCTTTATAACAAAGGTTGATCTTAAAGTCATAGCGTTTGTTAGGCAAAAGTAGCAGTTGTAATCAGTAGCTATTTTTCCTATAAAAACGTTTGCTAATGTAGTTGTATGTGTAATTATAATGCTCAACGTTCACCACTCCTAAATGCTCTGGGTAAACACCTATCTAAAAGTGAAAGTTCGCAACACATGTATCTCATGCATAACAGGATAAGCATGGTTAGTAGTTTGCTTTTTAGGCAATACAATGATAGAGACAGTCGCATCTTTAGTCGATGATAAAGAACATCGTTTTTTTTTTTTTTTTCTTTAACGGCATAAAGAACATAGTATTTAGTTTTTCCCTCGATATCAAAAATCTAAACATCAAATGATCTTAAGTTAATATGACGATAGTACTCGATACTTGTAACCCACAAGACTTTACTATAAGGGTTTTTTAACTTGTGCCCTAGGGGTACATGTTAAGTACACCAAAAGTACATTAAAAGTATACAAGGACTTACATGAAAGTACACCTGTACTTTTATGTGAATCCTTGTGCACTTTTTCATGGGCCCTTGTGTATTTTTTGGTATGCTTAACTTGTGCCCCTAGAGCACAAGTTTGAAAAAACCCTTAGCTTCACTGCTTCTCGAGTATTTGCTGCTTTGAAGTTTGAAACAATTTTATATTCTGAGTTCATCACTCTATAAAAGACCTAAAACACAAAACGCTACGATTAAAATCAATTAAAATTACATACATCAGTTGAACTCAGAGAGTCATACGAGCCGTTCATCAAATACCCTCTGTTGCTCTTCAATTAACAAGTTTCAATCAACCTCAACTGTTATAAGAATTTTAAAGTTCTACCTTCATTTCAATCGAATTTTTAGACGGGACATAAAACGCAATCAAACAAATCATGGAAGTGTTAGGGAAAACACAATTACAGGAGAGCAAGAAACTCTTTGACCATGAACGCTAACCACACAGCATTGCAAATTCTTACCATATAACATTATTAGAAAACCAGGAGTACTTGTTAGAAATATTATACATTGTCCTACTCACTTCACAAACTAATCTCCCACAATGTATTTATATTTTCATCAAACAGAGGAAAAGCCAAACAGAATATCACCACAGAAATGTTGTAGAAAACATGTTTTTTTAATGAGCTACATGACTACATCATACTTTCACCAGCTATCATTGCCATATGCGTCGCTTTCAGCCCTCCATGTACAATTCCACAAGATTGTTAAGTGTATACAAGAGCTTCAATAGAAAGACTCGAGATGAAATGATAGTGGCAAACATAACATAGCTTAATACAATTTAATTTAAGGAAATAAAACTGACCACTACTCATTAATCAGCAAATAGGTTCAGATCGAAAGCCCTGCGAAAAGCAACTCTAGCTCCTCATCTTGTGATATAGACCTCTGAGTTTAAAGGAAAATACAGTATTAGTTTCATGTATCATAATACTAAGAAGAAAACCTTGCAGCAGTCGAAATTTATTAAGTTTTTGAAAAGATGATGTTCCAAACATGGCCGGAGAGACCGGCTCTAATAAGTTATATTGCCCATATTTTTAGTTAATTGAGTATGGAGGCCAAAATCATTCTATAATATGAAGAAACATACATGTGGCAAAGTATGCAGGTCAAGTAGGTTGGGTGATGAACCAAAACAATTAAGTTTTAAGTTCATTTCAGAAGGTCGAATAGGTCGAGTCGGAACACAGTTTTTTTTTTCCATTTGTTTTTTGTTTTTTGTTTTTTTTTTTTTTTTCCCATTTGTTTCAATATTCATGAGAAGCGTAAACATTCCCAAAACATTCCACAAGATAGAGGATGTTGGTGGATTAAAAAATTGGGAAGAAAGTTTTTCTAAAATTGTATAGTTTTGATGCAAAAAAAAAAAAAAAAAAAAAAAAAAAAAAAAAAAAAAAAAAAAAAATTGCGCATTAAAATTTTGTAAATCGACATTTTGTGCATCAAAAATTCTTTTTTGCATTAACTTCTTTTTAGTATATGTATCAAAAGTTTATTGTGCATCGTTGAAAATTTTGTGCATCAAAACTTTTTTTGTGCATTAAAATTTCTTTTTTTGTGCATTAAAAAAACATATAAAAACTCAAAATTAGAAAAACTTCTTTCACAACCTTTTATGCACCGACATTCTCTATCTCGGGGAAATTTTCGAGAAGTTTTTATTTTTCTCAAGTTTTTAACACTTCTCAGGGATATTCATCTTTTTATTTGATCTCTTTCGTATAGAAGCTATTGTATCAAATTCGATTACAAATAATAACGTTCTTTGCTTAAGATTTAGGAGCTTGTTAGCATTTGATACATGAGCAATGATAGAGACCTACAATACATGCCTAAACTCATGCCTAATCCATTAACAATTTGACACATCACTCATCCATTTTCTCACTCTAAATCTTTTCTTTTGATTTTTCCAATTGTCATCATCCTGTTTTTAGGCATGTTTTTAGTCATGCATTTTAGGCATGACAATCATTTTCCCGGATACATTTTATGTAACTTTGGCCTCGTTTGACAAGTTGACAATCAAACACTACGTCAAGCTAGTAGTTTATAGAACACGCATCTGGGAATTACCAAGGATGACATGTGGACATCCAACTTCTTTTCGGTTGAAAACTGTCAACAAAGAGATACGTCAATGTGGTAAAAAAGATTTGAGCTCACAAACAAATGGTTGAAGAGATCCATGGATGCAATCAGGCTACAGGCCACAGCTCACTTGGTTTGGATATCTGAACTACTACACAACACTATCAGGAGTGATCGACCTTACAAACTACCGTCCCTTGACTTTGCATCATATACAATTCTTACTCTTGTCACAAGGCAAGAAAGTACAATTTAGGAGTAAAAGAAGTCCACGAATGTTCCTATTTTATCACCATTTTAACAGGCAGGGTATGTTTGGCATATTAGCATGAATAATGTCTAGTGTGCATTTAGAAAGCCAGGCACAATGGTCAATGAGTCAACACTCCTATCAGAATCTGTCCTTAATATTCTTACAAACTATACTAACTTTTTGGCTTTTTTTTGGGTAGCCATGGTTCCCGACCATTTGGCCAACTAATCCACGGGATTTGAACCCACCGCCAAACAGAATCAAACCGGGTAAAGCCCTCCGTTTTCAGGAGGTTGGTGTGACCACTTCAAGGTTGTTTGCACCTAGAAGGAATTGAACTTGAGACCTCACACACTTTAGTGATGATAGGCACAAGCCTTTTGCCACTAGGCCACCCCTGAGTGGTTATCTTTTTGGCATTTTTACAATAGTGAAGGATGGTTTGCATCAAAATTCAAAACTCAAGTCCATTTGTTCGATTAGTCGGTGATTATAAAAGAAATCACTCCTATGACTTTATGAGAGAGAGCACGAAAAGAACAAACCAACGGTCAAACATCTTGAAGTATTTGTTTGACTAATTAGTTACAATCTACCTTGAAGCCACATTATAACTGAAAAACTTCAACTATAACAGGCGACTCAGGCCTATCAATGTATGTGAATTTGCTGATCTACAGATTATAATCTAATATCAAAACCAGTATTCGTGATGCATCCTCTCCCATGTTCCCTAAATTATGATACACTCGGAAATATGTTGCAACAAAATTATGGGGTGGACAATGGCTGGTGCCAAAAGGCACCCGGGGTCAGGGTGTTCCCGCCAATCTACACCTTTTTGTGGAATGTTGCAACAAAATTATGGGTTTAATCAATTACGCCATGCTTACAGTGAAGGAATACAAGATACAAACTTAGGAAAGGTGATTGTCCTAATGTTCATAAGTTCATGTATTTGATGTTAAACGAGATGAAGTAATGCTCTGGGATATTCAATGAATAAATAATACTCGTTGTTTAATGACTTAACCGATACCTGAACAGATAAAAGCTGCAGAATTTTGTTGAGAACCCGCATCCGATGAGTCGCGTAAGTGCTATGCGCAGGAAGCATGTTCACTTTCTTAATCTCTTCATGAACTGCAGCCTTCTTCTCCTCGTTTCCCAATTGTTTTCCACCTTTATTCACTGCCTGAGTCATATGAACATCATCACTCTGCATAGTATGGTCATCATTGAATGAACCATTGCCTTCCAGAAGATTAAACTGTTCCATTGCTGAATCAACTGCTAAGCTGCATACATAAAACAGTAGTACCATTAGGTTTGATGTTACGGGGCGTTTGGGATTGCTTATTTCAAAGAGTTTATCTATTTAAAGAATAAGCAGATACCAACTTGCTTATTTTTAACCACTCAGGGGCGGCCTAGCGGTAAAAGGCTAGTGACTATCATCACTAAAATGTGAAAGATCTCATGTGTATATTTTATTTATTTATTTTTTTAATTCATGCTAGGTGCAAACAACCAACCTCGTGAAAAGAGGCGGTTTGAGTTTGTGACGGGAATCAGCCAAAAGGTCGGAAACTATGGGGGTATTTGTTTAAGCTTATATGTGGGCTTACGAGCTTATTTCATTTCGGCTTATACTTCATAATAATCCCAAATTTTCTGGCTTATTTTGGGACTTATGGGCTTATATAAGTTTATCATATCATAATAAACTTATATAAGCGCACAACTTTCAAAATAAGCCGGGAAATTGGGGCTTATAAAATATAAGCCGAAAAACAAATAAGCTCATAAGCCACCTATAAAACAAACACCCAATATGGTTATATGGTTACCCGAAAAACTTGCTTATTTTTAAGCACAACAAGAGGGAGTATAGGATTATTTGTCTACTTAAGAAAAAACAAATCTAGCAGATAAGCAAGTTAATTAAGCAACATCCAAAACACTCCCTTAAACATCTTTATATGTTTTATACACTTTTCAAATGATTGATTTATGGATTGGAAATTACAGGTTTACTGTTAAAATGAATTAAATTAGGGTTTGAAGTGTAAATAAAAATATTGGATTTTAAAGAGAGGATCATACATATTGATTGGGTATGTGCAACTTACGGCTGTTTGTGTCCTGTTTTGGAATAAGAACTCGGGTTCGAAAGTAGAGTCTCGGTTTGGCTATAGAGAAGTCTGGTTTTGCTGTATTCTGATAGCAGAGTTTCACGGAAATTTACTGGCTGCACTCTTTACTCCCAAATACAGAGTTGTAAGAGGCTAGAAGTCTAGAACATTCTTACTTTTATTTGTTTTAAGCTGATTTTCAACTTTCACCAGAATAGTCGCACTCTCCTGTGATAGCTAGACGCGAACCCGTGCATAGCAACAAGATTTTGTAGCGTCAGATAGTTGTAGCAATAAAAAAAGTTTATGATTTATAAACGAAAAATAATAAAAGGTTGAGAATTTTGGGATTAAAAACAATATTTTGAAACTCGATTAGACCCGGCCGGTTCCACCGGTTGAACTGATTCTGATCGAAAAAAATGGTCAAATAAAACCGGTTTTTATATTTTCAAAACCCAGTTAAACCTGAAAATTGGTTTTCTATATTTTCCAGAAAATTAATAAAATATATTTTTCCCAAAAATTTGTTTTTATATTATCAATTCAAAATTTTGAAAAAATTTAATATTTCATATATTGCATTAATTACTTTAAACATTCAATACTTTCTTTAACCATTTTTCAACAATTCAACAAGTCAAGAATTCAAGTTTGATCATTTTTCCTTTTTATGTAATAAAGATAGTCTTCACTCTCTTATCTTTCATTAAAACCTAATTACGTATCTAGACAAAAAAAAAAAAAAAAAAAAAAAAACTGTTTTGTTGATTTAAACAATTTTTCTATCATTTACCAAAATGAACATATAGTGAAAATGACTATTCATTCCATATTCATATGTATGTTTATTATTTGTGTGAGAAAAAGAGTCTAGCTAGCTGACGATATATTGTTTCTCTTTCTACAAAACAGTTTTCTTGATAACATGCTCCATGCTAACACACAATCTTTGATAAATTCAAACCCAAATACTCAGACTTAAATCCATTGATGAAAGAAAGATCCATGATGCAAGCTCCTCGATAACTCAAATAGATCAACCTTGATATGTTTGCAGAGATTGAGTCGTGGGGCTGAACACATGTAAGTCTTCAAATTAAACCACAATAATTCAGATTTCAACTTTGTTGCGACACTTGGATTCTAATCCGTATTACGTTTCGTTTAACCCAAACTCGCCTAGCACTCACTCACCTACATCTCACCTAGCACTCGCCCGAGACTCGCCCAAGACTTGTCATTCTCCCAGGACTCGCCCAATTCGCCCAAGAAGTGCTTTAATCGCCCTACTCCTCGCCCCACTGATCGCCCAAAATTTTAGTCACTTTTTAATCGCCTAGAAGAACAACAGACAAGTGTAGGGTTCAAAAGTTGTCCCGGATTGAATATGACAGATGATATGTAAAAGTTCATTTTTGTAAAAAACATAGGCGAAGTTTGTTTTTGTAAACATGTACTTGTTTTGGTCCATTTAGAAAATTTTCTCTTTCATTAAAATACTTACTTTTATACAAACATACCACACAAAATACCCCCACACACTTATAAATCAAATAATTAATAATAAAAACACTCCATGACAAGCGAGCCCACAATATTTGAATGGTTAGACAATCACCATTTGTCCCTTGGTTTTGCCTACCTCACGCATGATAAGTGAGTCTCACAATAGGGCTCACGCGTGACGCACCCACTCAAATCCCCTCACACACTACCATTGTGCTTAGCCTAACAATTTCAAGGTTGTTACGGGGTCATCAATTATGGGCTATCGAGTCTCGTTTATTTTGACGTCTTCACGTTAGTGGGTTGGTACCTCAACAAAAACACAAACGCTTATTAGTTAAAAAAAAACACAACACTAACCCTTATATACATAACATGTTTAACTTATTTATAACATTCATAGGCTAAAAATTAACAAGTTTCGGTCATAAGTTATATACCAATTAAATGATTGGTGAAAGATATATACAACTGCATATAAACATCAAAAAAGTCGATATCAAAACACAAATCAAATTAATTCTTCACAATCTAACTATGCATTTAAAATTCTTGCTCATCATTTTCACTTTTCATTATGTATGTTTGTATTTTTAAAGGTTTATGTAGCTAAATGGTTTCACTGGTTAACTTGTTTAATACCTACTCAACTCGTATCACATTTGTTTATTCCTAACTCTAACCTATTTATTTTCATATCAATTTTGGGTCGTGTTTCATGTTGTGTCTTATCAATGTAATCGTTAAACATCATTGCAAATTTAGCTATGAGTAAAGTAAAAAATATATACTTACTGTTTTCAACTTTTCACATTTTACATTTCTATAAAAATACGGAGTAATGTTTTGCTATCAACCCTCTCTTAGTAGAGGTCAAATGATTTACATCCTTAGTGACTAACAATACAAATTCTTTTTCGCCAGCGTAGGTCTCACATGACGGGTTTTTTCGTCACTTTGTTTGTATTTTTTTATCCAAACTTAAAATAATTTACTCTTTTAAACTAAAACCCAAATTAATCTCATATGGGCAAAATCAATTAAATCGATAATTAGAACTTAAAATAAATATTTGTAATCGACCTAACACATATCTGTCACCTGTACCTATCACCTGTACCTATCACCTGCAACCACCATTGGGACAAACAAAATAACGGAAAAAACCCTCACGTGAGACTCAAGTTAGCAAATAACTAAAAAATAATTGATCATCAATCTTTAAAAATGTAAATTGTGTGACTTTTCTTAAAAAGAGATAACTATAGCCTAATGTTTATTACAAAAAATGCAAACCGAAAATTTTGCAAACCAAAACCTATTTTGCATATTACTCTTGGGTTATTAGTTAAAAAATAAAAAAATAATAATAAAAATAAAATAAAAGGAAAGGGTTAGAGAGCATGAGCAATGCATCAAGTTATAGAAGACTTGATGCATTTAAGGCAATAAATGTTAAAGTTGTAATGACGTTTTTTCTATTAACAAAGCTTTAGCAACTGCTTTTCCATAAGAAAATAGGATTTAGAAACTAGAATCAATAGCTACTCGTGAAAAAACAATACTATTAAGGAGAAAAAAGTTATTCTTCCAATCTATTGACATCAACAAAGTCATTTTTTTTTTCTTTTTTTAACATTTGAGAAAGTACAAAGCTTTTAAAAAAACTTCTTTTAAATAGTAAAAAGCTTTTGATCAGAGGAAAAAATAAAAATAAAAATAAATAAAAGCAAATTGAATATCTGACCCTCGGCAACATACGTATCTCATTACGTCAAAAGATTCAAACTGGAGAACACGCGTGAATTCCATTAATGAATCCCACCCTCGGCAACAACCATATCCGACCCGACCCGCAAATCCCTTTGCACAACTAAACACATTTCGAAAAGTAACGTAACAGAATATTTCCCGAAAACCACCAAATTCCGATCATAATTTCCGAGATAGTAATGAATCAGAAGGCTAACGTATCAAAAGAGCTAAATGCTAAACACCGTCAAGTATATATATATATTCTTCATTTTCATAATCTTTTTTATCAATCATCATTATTTGCGTATTTTATTTTTGTATCATTAGCTTAATCAAATTGTGGCTTGATTTCATAAGTGAATATGCAAACTAATTAGCTAAACTGGTAAGGCAAGGTCTAGTTATCTGGAAACTCGCTAACTGTATCGCATCATTTCGTGACTCAATAAGAAAATCACACATAGGGGGTGTTTGTTTATTTGTTTTTTCGGCTTATATTTCATAAGCCTCATTTTCCGGCTTATTTTGTGACTTGTCGGCTTTATAAGTTTACTAGAACGGTACCCGCGCAATGCGGCGGCGGGTACTGTGTGATTATATTTTGCGTTATTTGGTTACACGTTTTGTTGTCTTCATGCTTTATAACAAACTTCCTAACCAACTTGCTTCTTAACAAATTAATTTTGAAATCTTTCCATAATAAGCAAGAAAATAGTCTGAATTTTAAGCCTTTCTAATTATAGAATAGTCCCACATGCATTATAATGTAGTATAGAAGTATAGATATAGATTACGACGTGATAAACTTTTATAAGCCCATAAGTCTCAAAATAAGCCGGGAAATTGGGGATTATGAAATTTAAGCCAAAATCAAATAAGCTCATAAGCCCACATTAAGCTTAAACAAACACCCCCATAATATCATTTTCTTGTTTTATACTTCCCATATCATTTTCATCACATAATATCGGTCAAGTAATTTTTATGCTTTACAGCAATTGATATTTGTGCAATGCATGTTCACAGATCCTCGAAGGGCTTCTTAAACTTCCAGAGAATAGGGAATGTGCTGATTGCAAATCCAAGTATGTGTTCCTTTCATGATGTATCAGAGTGGTTTATTGAGAAATTATTTATGTATGTCAACTGCTAATGCTGGCCTTTTCAATTTGCAGAGGTCCTAGATGGGCTAGTGTGAATCTTGGCATCTTTATATGCATGCAATGTTCCGGAATCCACAGAAGCCTTGGAGTCCACATATCGAAGGTGATAATCGGATTGATTGTCAATCTTATTTAACCTATATTTTGCATAGGTCATTGATGCGGTTGCATATTAATTGCTAGTATGGTAATTTATAACTTCTGTTTGAAATAACACATTACATGCATTTTAATTTTATGCTGGTTTGTAGCCTTCCACTGTTCAATGTTTTGCACGGTTGTCAATTAGGGGTCAAAGCTGTAAGTGTCGAGTAATGCCTAATTGGATTCTCATCTGAATTTATTTTGCCATGGTATGTCTCGATATGTATATAATTGTGTAAACAGTTTCTGGTAGCTTGGTGATAATGGTAAGGGTCGAATAATGACTAATTGGATACAAGGTTCTACCCCTGTCACCCTGTGTGACTCATGTTTGGATGGATATATGCTATAATGTGTAGTATTGCACTTTAGTTTATATCATGTATATTGTAACCTTATTAGACATGACTTAGTTAGTTATGCAGTATCTTTGTTGTGGGTTTTACTCATCTCGAGTTACAATACTCACTTTATTAAGGATACTGGAAATATATGTTTATAACAAGTAATATCCTGTTAATAAACATAGAATCCCGACAATGATACCTGTGCTGCGGCACCAGACAGCTAGGGGTATGTTTGGCAAAATGGGCTGGGGCTTGGCTGAGCTGGGGCTGGAGCCGGGGCTGGGACTTATATTATAAGCCGAAATTAAAATTTTTGTTTTTATAAACTTGTTTGGCAAATGGGCTGGGGCTGGGGATTATTATTGCAAAATTACTAAAAAGGACATAATTAAATGAGTTTTTGTATATGTTAGATATTTTTGTGGGTAAATAAGTAATTTATTATTCAAAAGCCCCGGGCTAAAGTTTTTAGCCCCTTTTATGGGGCTAAAGTTTCTAGCCGACTTATTTTATAAGCCTTTCCATAAGCCCCATGAAAAACGAGACTTATTTTATTAGCCGATTTATTTTATTAGCCGACTTATTTTAAAAGCCCAAGCCCCTATAAGCCCCTTATAAGCCCTTGCCAAACACAGCCATGGGTTTTAAGCCTTAGTTCTGCCTTTACATCTTCCTTTGACTATATATGTATCATGCCGTTTAGGCAATTCATTCATTCTTGATAGAAACAAAAGTCTGTACCTTATTTACCGATAAATCCCAATGCAGGTGAGATCAGCTACCCTAGACACATGGCTTCCCGAACAGGTTGCATTTATCCAGTGTAAGACCGTTTAGTTTCTTGAGTTTAAGAATGCCTGTTGAATAAGTTGAAGAAGAGTAAAATTGTCTCATGGTTTGCATTCATTCTGTATTCAGCAATGGGAAATGCGAAAGCAAATAGTTACTGGGAAGCAGAACTTCCATCAAACTACGACAGAGTTGGCATCGAGAATTTTATTCGGGCTAAGTACGCATCGTCTCCTTCCTGCCAAGAACATATCCCCTTTTATGTAATTTGATGCACCAGTATATTCATTCTCTTAACTGTCTATATCTGCTGCTTTTTTCTATAAGGTATGAAGACAAGAGATGGGCTGCTAAAGATGGAGTGCCAAGTTCACCTTCTAGGTATCAAGAAAACAATGCCTCTAGAGAGTTTCAGCGACCTGCTGAAAGACCGGATGAAAACAAGAGATTTCAGACATATAGTACAAAGAGCAACACCCCTGCTACAAAAGTCAGTCTTCCTGTGCCTCCAAAAGCATTTGAACCTGTATGTCGACTTTCCATTACTGTCCTGTTTCCTTTTTTTTTTTTTTTTTTTTTTACACCAAACTTTACGTTGTGGTTTCATGGGGGGTGGGGTGTACAATCTCGGGAAGTTTGAATAGGTAATCGAAATTGTATGGTGGACTAATATTTGAATTCTTCCACAAGAATACAATTCAAGCATATGATTAAACAAGCGGTCATAAACTGATAACCTAAAAGATCTCGTTAGATCAATGTTTCAAGATTACTATTCTAAGCATAATAATTACCATGAGACAGTAACCCCGAAAGATCTCTTTAGTTAATAACTTGCGAATTGTGATATCCATTAGGTTTCCGAGATGTGGTTACATTCTGTATAATAGACTGTTGAACAAGGTTAACCCGTGATACTTTTTTTTTTTTTTTTTTTTTTTTTTTTTTTTTGCTGATCTGGACTGCTGGGTGTGTTATTATGTGGACATAATGTGGTGTGAACACATTATGCAGTGTGGCTGGCCACTGTTGCGGGGATGTAAGGTTATGGGTTTTAACATGAAATTGCAGACAGACAATAGTTCATAGTAACTTTAGTAAGTTGGATTGATTGATGTGTAATTTTATCAACCATACTAACCCGTGCAGCCTCTGTCTTGTGGACTTAACTGTAACACCCCAATCTTTTCAGGTACCAAACTTATAACAATTTCCTATTACAGGGGTTAAAGTTGCCAAAAGGTGAAACTTATAATGATAACTATGAATTTACATCATTCTCAGGAATGAATTTCCAGAGAACTCTCCCTCCTTCACCAAAACTCACGACTAAAATACTCACATCACTCTTCTGATCTAGGGTTTGATTCCAAGTCAATTTGGTGCAAGTTTGGAACAAGATATTACTATACATAAGCTTATAAACGAATAAGCTAGGGTTTCCATCATCTAATTTAAGGTATAAACCATGTTTTGATCCTTATTTCATGTTTTAGAGCTACCTTTTTATGGGTAATGCTTAAAGATGAAGTCTTTATGCTATTTATGGGTTATTGTAGAATTTCACATGATTATGTGAAATTATGATTTTTGAGAAATCACCAAGAACCCTAGTTATCATGTATAAATGATTAGAAAAGTGATGGGTACCTTATTAAGGTGCTATAACACCATTTTGTGGTGTTAATTTTCAGAAATTATGTTGGTGTGGTTATATAAGCCATGAACCAAACACCCCCTTATGACTTATCTATCCTTTTAGTGCTTATTATAATAAGCTTAGTTATGTTCTAAATAAGCTCCATGTCATTTATGTGTTCCTAGGTTATAAGAGTTAGCCGGGGACGTGTTTAAGGGAGCTCGTGTTCTATTCAAGCGTTACAAGGTGAGTAACATATTTAAGCATAGAAACGGGTCCTTGGTAACCCGTTAGTGTGCCACTTTAATTGTGGTATTTATGGTAAGGTTCATGTATTATATTTGAGTTACAAGTTCATGGTGTTACAATTATACGTTATGTGCCTAAATGAGTTACTTGTAGTATGTTTATACATGAATTATGCTAGACGGGTCAAAACAGCCCCGAATGACCCGTTTGGGTTTAGTTATGTGATTTTAACTCTATTTCCACAATACTACTTGTATAGCGTCCTAAGTGGACGACACATGTTATTATGTCATGACATGCTCCGAAATGGAGCCTAGACATCCTTAGTGGATGACCGAGCCTTTATTAGTGTCTCATCTCGTTAAATGGGACTTAGACATCCTTTGTGGATGATCAGTGTGTATAAGCGGCTCAAAGTCATGGAATATATGACTTAGACGTCCTAAGTGGACGACTAGAACATTTCCAGTTATATTGAACCAATATGGGTTCACAACGTCCTTAGTGGGCGACTAGTATATAATAACAACACGAAGCAACCATAGTATTATGCCATGTTATGATTAGTATCTTTTATATGTTATCTCACTAAGCTATTGCTTACGTTGCTTCGTTATGTTTATTATAGGTGAAGCTAGTGGTAGTGCAATCAAGGGTACGAAGACCGAGAACTAGACCCGGTGAAATACTTGGGTATGGAGCCTTTTTCCCTACACGCTCTCTTACCAAGAAACGCCCTAGGTTGTATGCTTTTGTGTATGAACATATAAACTCATGGTTATGTAATGATCAAGTAGTTAAGTAGTTTCTTTATAGTTTAAAAAGGGGTGTTTGGCATAGTGCCATTCTTGCCCATATTGACCCATTTTGACCATGTACGGGTCAAGGCGAATGATATATGTTATGCACAATTTCATATGTTAATATAAGTGTTGGTGTTATATTAAGTTGGTCAAAAAAAAAAAAAATTTACCTGGGCGTTTCAAGTTGGCATCAGAGCTGTGGTTTAAGGGATTTAGGTATCCACTGTAGATGGGTACTTAGACTTAAACCTAGGCTCTATGGGACCTATAGTATTAGATACGTTTCCGCATTATTATGTAGCATCAGTATTAGTATTAGCATACGTTTCCGCATTATTAGTGTAATATGGTAACGGTAAGAACTTGGTTATCTGATGGAATTATTACGACGTCTGGCCAACGTAGTAATAATCGCATCACATAACGGGAACTTACTGGTGGTATGTTACACTAAAGGAATGAATTATGAATCTTACAGTGAGTCTTATTATTCCCTTATCGTGCAATATGTTTAACTTTCAGCGTAGATATGGCTGAAAGACCTCCTGAAAGCTCTGAGTGGCCGACTCATGTAGACATACCAGAACAGGATGATCGGGAGCCAACCCCCGATCCACCAGAAACAGATGAGCATGATAATGCTCCTATTTCTGATGCTATGGCTAGACAGATTAGAGATATGATATCTCAAGAAGTAGCCAAGGCACAGGAAGCAGCTATACCATATTATACAGAACGTCTCAGTAAGATCATAGCTCAGGCTATCACAACAGAACTTGATCAGAAGATGGCTGCACGAGTCGGTCTAACTAAGGAAGTTACTTATACTGACTTTTCAGCTTGTAAGCCCCCGACTTACTCGGGAGAACAGGATCCTTTTAAATGCCACAGATGGATCCAGGATGTTGAAGGGGCGTTTGCCACCAGCAAGGTCCCTGAGGATCGTTGGGTTAATTTTGTTATTAATCTCCTTCGCGATCGGGCTAAATCATGGTGGAATTGGACCCTTTCATCAAAAACACCAGAAATTGCTAGGAGTATGACTTGGAAGCAGTTCAAGGAATTACTCTTTCAGAACTTTGCTCCAGAGGCGGAACTTAATAAGATTCGCCGAGACTTCTTGGGTACTCACCAGACCACGGAGTCAGTACATGATTTCTCCATGACCTTCCTGGACAGAGCACATTTTCTGCCTGAATATGCTAATGATGAAAGGTTGCTTATGAAACATTATGTGGATATGCTTCGAAAGGATATCCGTCAGTTTATTTCAGCCAGGGATTGGAAAAACATGGATCAGCTCATGAATGCAGCTTTAGAGCGAGAACAGGAAACAAAGAAAGAGGAAGAGATTCCTCCTAAGAGAAAGATGGAGCAGGCTAGTTCGTCTCGAAAGAAAGTTAAGCCAAGTGAGGCTTATCCTAGCACGGGGGGTAGGAGTTTTCCACTGTGTGCGAATTGTAAAAGGTATCACCCGGGGGAATGCCGTGCAGGTAGCCGGACCTGCTACAGTTGCGGTGAACCTGGTCACATCAGTAAAGATTGTCCAAAACTAGCTCAGGTTTGCAGGAAATGCTATGATCCGAATCACACGACTGAGTCTTGTCCAAATGTCAGACCTCCTCCTCCACGTCAACAAGAACCTAGGAGGAATACAGACAGGCGAGGGGCGCCATCTACTTCTAGACCTTCAGGAGCCCCTGGCTTTCCTACTACCCAAAGACCACATAGACCCCCAGCTCGTGTTCATCAGATGACTGTGGATGAAGCTAAGGAAACATACGACGTTGTGACAGGTACCTTCTTTGTGAATCTATTACCTGCTCGTGTGTTATTTGATTCTGGTGCAGATAGATCTTTTGTATCCGAAAGGTTCAGTCGGAGATTTTCTATTTCAATTAGCCAGCTTAAGCCACCACTAGATGTGGAAGTAGCTAATAACAAAGTGATACGTGTAGTTGATGTCTTTCAGAACTGTGAAATAGAAATTGATAATGAAAAGTATCCGATCGACCTAATTCCTATCCCTATGGGAGAGCTTGATGTAGTTATCGGTATGGACTGGCTTGGCACAAATGAAGCCATCATTTTGTGTCATCATAAGCTAGTCCGACTCAGAACCCCAAGTGGGGGAGAAACAGTTATCTATGGTGAGCATAAAAAGGCTAACCTTGCTATTTGTACTTATGCTAGAACCAAGAAACACTTGGCACGTGGCTGTCAAGCCTATTTAGCTCATGTTGTCGATATTCAGAAACCCGTTCCAAACTTTAATAAAATCCCAGTTGTTCAGGAATTTCCTGATGTCTTTCCAGAGGAACTCCCAGGTCTACCGCCTGATAGACCAGTAGAGTTCCGCATTGATCTTATTCCAGGGAGTACCCCTATTGCTAAAACTCCCTACAGACTCGCTCCATCAGAAATGCAGGAACTCATGAAGCAGTTACAAGAACTGCTAGACAAGGGCTTCATTCGCCCTAGTAGTTCCCCGTGGGGGGCACCAGTTCTTTTTGTCAAAAAGAAAGACGGTAGTATGCGAATGTGCATCGACTACCGAGAGCTTAATAAAGTTACCATCAAAAATCGTTATCCTCTTCCTAGGATTGATGATTTATTTGATCAGCTTCAGGGCGCAAGCTTCTTTTCAAAAATAGATCTTAGATCAGGATATCACCAGTTAAAGGTTCGGGAAGAGGACATCCCGAAAACAGCTTTCCGGACTAGGTATGGGCATTACGAGTTTACAGTTATGCCATTTGGCTTGACGAATGCCCCAGCAGCATTTATGGACTTGATGAATCGGGTCTGTCGTCCGATGTTAGATCAGTCAGTTATTGTTTTCATTGACGATATCCTGGTTTATTCCAAATCAGCTAGTGATCATGAAACTCACTTGCGCCAAGTCCTCAGTATGTTAAGACGAGAAAAGCTTTATGCTAAGTTCTCGAAGTGTGAGTTCTGGCTCCGAGAAGTTCAATTTCTCGGGCATGTTGTAAACAGCGAAGGCATTAAAGTAGACCCAGCTAAAATTAGTGCCATCATGAATTGGGAGCGACCAAAAAACTCCCACAGAAATTAGATCTTTCCTTGGACTTGCGGGTTACTACCGCCGTTTTATCCAAGATTTTGCAAAGATTGCTTCTTCGCTCACTGAGCTCACCCGCAAGAATGTAAAATTCGAGTGGGATGAAGATCAGGAACTCGCCTTTCAGACTCTTAAACAGAAGTTAAGTCAGGCTCCAGTCTTAGTATTGCCAGAAGGCAATGATGACCTGGAAGTTTATTGTGATGCATCGGCCAATGGCCTCGGCTGTGTTCTCATGCAGAGAGGCCGAGTCATAGCTTATGCTTCAAGGCAGCTCAAGAAACATGAGGAAGATTACCCCACTCATGATTTAGAGCTAGCAGCAGTAGTTTTTGCCTTAAAATTATGGAGGCATTATCTTTATGGAGTAAAGATCAAGATCTTTACCGACCATAAAAGTCTCAAATACTTCTTTGATCAGCGTGACCTCAATATGAGGCAACGACGTTGGTTGGATCTAGTCAAGGATTATGATTGTGAAATTCTTTACCACCCGGGTAAGGCCAACGTTGTGGCAGATGCCTTAAGTCGAAAGACAAGGCATGATTCTCTACTAGTAAAATCACTTCAGATGGTGATTACTCCAGACTTTTATGAGAACATCAAAACAGTTCAGTTAGAAGCATGGGAGAACGGTGATGTAAACTCAAAACGACTCGTGGGTCAGGTGCACAACTTAGTTGTGGACTCACGAGGACTCAGAACACGTTTCGGTAGAATATGGATACCGAATAATAAAGAGCTCAAAAAGTTGTTGCTCGACGAGGCTCATAAGTCGAAATATTCCATTCACCCAGGTGCCACCAAGATGTATTATGATCTTAAACCAGATTATTGGTGGCCAGGTATGAAAAGAGATATTGTAAAATATGTCGAGCAGTGTCTTACTTGCCTTCAAGTTAAGACAGAACATCAGAAACCTTATGGTAAGCTACAACCTCTCGAGATTCCTGTCTCTAAATGGGAAAGGATCACTATGGATCTTATCACGAAATTACCCAAGACACCGCGTCAGCATGATGCAATATGGGTAATTGTAGATCGTTTAACAAAGAGTGCGATTTTCCTTCCTATTAAGGAATCAATGTCCTCAGAAGCTCTCGCGGAGTTGTATCTTCGTGAGGTAGTAGCTAGACATGGAGTACCAGTCTCTATAGTATCGGATAGAGATATCAGATTTACCTCTAGATTCTGGCGGAAATTCCAAGAGAATCTAGGTACTCGTGTCCATTTTAGCACAGCTTATCATCCACAGACAAATGGTCAGAGTGAAAGGACCATTCAGACACTCGAAGATATGCTTCGAGCCTGTGCTATCGACTTCGGTGGTAGCTGGGATAAGTACTTAGCACTAGCAGAATTCTCTTATAATAACAGTTATCATTCCAGCATTGAAATGCCTCCATATGAGATGTTGTATGGAAGGAAGTGCCGAACTCCTATATGTTGGGGTGAAATCGGACAAAGAGAATTAGCTAGTTCAGATGTTGTTCAACAAACGAATGATAAGATTGATCAAATCAGAGAAAGGCTTAAGATGGCCCAAGATCGACAGAAGTCTTATGCAGACAAAAGGAGACGACCTATAGAATTTCAAGTTGGTGATCGTGTCATGCTGAAAGTTTCTCCCTGGAAAGGTGTTATCCGATTCAGGAAGCGTGGAAAGCTAGGACCACGTTACATTGGTCCATTCAGAATAATCGATAGGGTTGGAAAAGTAGCATACAGACTTGAGCTACCAGAAGAGTTGAACAGTATTCACAATACTTTCCATGTGTCTCAGTTACGAAAATGTCTTGCAGATGAGGCGCAGTATATCCCTCTAGCGGATATAACAGTTGATGAGAAACTTGGCTACGTTGAAGAACCAGTAGAGATTCTTGACACCATGGTCAAGAAACTCAGAAAAAGAGAGGTCCTCCTTCTTAAGGTGAGATGGAAGCACAGAAAGGGGTCAGAGTGCACATGGGAGCCCGAAGAGGATCTCATCAAATACTACCCCGCTTTTTATCAGGAATGGTTTGTGAGGACCCAAACCGAATAAGTGGGGGAGAGTTGTAACACCCCAATCTTTTCAGGTACCAAACTTATAACAATTTCCTATTACAGGGGTTAAAGTTGCCAAAAGGTGAAACTTATAATGATAACTATGAATTTACATCATTCTCAGGAATGAATTTCCAGAGAACTCTCCCTCCTTCACCAAAACTCACGACTAAAATACTCACATCACTCTTCTGATCTAGGGTTTGATTCCAAGTCAATTTGGTGCAAGTTTGGAACAAGATATTACTATACATAAGCTTATAAACGAATAAGCTAGGGTTTCCATCATCTAATTTAAGGTATAAACCATGTTTTGATCCTTATTTCATGTTTTAGAGCTACCTTTTTATGGGTAATGCTTAAAGATGAAGTCTTTATGCTATTTATGGGTTATTGTAGAATTTCACATGATTATGTGAAATTATGATTTTTGAGAAATCACCAAGAACCCTAGTTATCATGTATAAATGATTAGAAAAGTGATGGGTACCTTATTAAGGTGCTATAACACCATTTTGTGGTGTTAATTTTCAGAAATTATGTTGGTGTGGTTATATAAGCCATGAACCAAACACCCCCTTATGACTTATCTATCCTTTTAGTGCTTATTATAATAAGCTTAGTTATGTTCTAAATAAGCTCCATGTCATTTATGTGTTCCTAGGTTATAAGAGTTAGCCGGGGACGTGTTTAAGGGAGCTCGTGTTCTATTCAAGCGTTACAAGGTGAGTAACATATTTAAGCATAGAAACGGGTCCTTGGTAACCCGTTAGTGTGCCACTTTAATTGTGGTATTTATGGTAAGGTTCATGTATTATATTTGAGTTACAAGTTCATGGTGTTACAATTATACGTTATGTGCCTAAATGAGTTACTTGTAGTATGTTTATACATGAATTATGCTAGACGGGTCAAAACAGCCCCGAATGACCCGTTTGGGTTTAGTTATGTGATTTTAACTCTATTTCCACAATACTACTTGTATAGCGTCCTAAGTGGACGACACATGTTATTATGTCATGACATGCTCCGAAATGGAGCCTAGACATCCTTAGTGGATGACCGAGCCTTTATTAGTGTCTCATCTCGTTAAATGGGACTTAGACATCCTTTGTGGATGATCAGTGTGTATAAGCGGCTCAAAGTCATGGAATATATGACTTAGACGTCCTAAGTGGACGACTAGAACATTTCCAGTTATATTGAACCAATATGGGTTCACAACGTCCTTAGTGGGCGACTAGTATATAATAACAACACGAAGCAACCATAGTATTATGCCATGTTATGATTAGTATCTTTTATATGTTATCTCACTAAGCTATTGCTTACGTTGCTTCGTTATGTTTATTATAGGTGAAGCTAGTGGTAGTGCAATCAAGGGTACGAAGACCGAGAACTAGACCCGGTGAAATACTTGGGTATGGAGCCTTTTTCCCTACACGCTCTCTTACCAAGAAACGCCCTAGGTTGTATGCTTTTGTGTATGAACATATAAACTCATGGTTATGTAATGATCAAGTAGTTAAGTAGTTTCTTTATAGTTTAAAAAGGGGTGTTTGGCATAGTGCCATTCTTGCCCATATTGACCCATTTTGACCATGTACGGGTCAAGGCGAATGATATATGTTATGCACAATTTCATATGTTAATATAAGTGTTGGTGTTATATTAAGTTGGTCAAAAAAAAAAAAAATTTACCTGGGCGTTTCATTAACCTTTCATTATACGGATTTGTGTGGAGGAGCAAACAAAACATGTTTTTGTCAATTGTTAGATGTGAGATCTACCCTCTTAAGTTTTCTGCATGTAGGAAACGAACATAATAACAGATTAACAGTAGTGTTTTTAAGAGTTGCTTTCATGATATCTTCTGTTCGAAATATGACCTTAATGTAATGCTTAGATAACATCACTATACCTGCAATCTGGTTTTGCATTGTGTTTTTTGGGATTTGTTTATATGAAGGGTATTTTTTTGTATGATCCTATTTGAAACACATGTGTGTGACAAGGCTCTTGTCCCTTCTCGTAGGCATTTTATGGCCGAGGGTCCTATATACCAACTGACAGTCTAACACTGAAAGCATTGACAGGTGACAAGGAAATCCGAGCCAGCAGTCTCGGCCACTGAGACGGCAAAGGAGACTGCCAGAGTTTCCATTCCTCCTCAAGTTGAGGTTGCTACTGATCTTTTCGACATGCTTTCTATGGAAGATGGTCCAGCTGATAGTGGTTCAGAAGCAACTTCTTCAGATGATTTATGGGCAGGATTTCAATGTATGTCCTCCGTTTCCCTAAGACATAAGATGTTATTAATCGAGTCATCCCAAGTAAATGTGCTGTTCTTTTTTCATCGTTATTACTCCATTTGTCCCACATTATCTTCTTTAAAAACGTCATTGAAAATAGGATATCTTGCACTTTAATGTGACTTTGCCAATCTACCTTTGTGTTCTTTATGAATCGTAATTGGCATCAGAGGTTTGTGCTTTTCATCTTTTTAACTTGTGGAGTAATCAATATGTTGGCATTATGATTTTCTAAAGACACAAGTCTACTCAACCTGAATAAATGGTAATGAAGACAGCTAAGGTAGGATAGAGGTCAGCCACAACCTTAGCTTAGACGTTTTGACTTGCATATGATTATAACTTATCATGTTGCAATGCAGTATACTAGACGTGCAAGTTTGACCGAATCAGGTTCTTTTTATGATTGTGGACCAAACGTGTAAAATAAATTAAAACAAAAAGCTTAATTAGAAACAGGTCAAAGTCACCGAAAGTGGATTATTATATATAAAACCTCCCAAAACATTTGTTCAATAAGTTAGATTGTTATTGATGTAAATAGAGTAAATGTAATCATAAAGTGTCCTGGGTCAACCCGACCCATACAAAAGGTTACATGTTTTGACCCCTTTCCTAACCAACTCATTTGCTACCTCCACATTTTAACATTGAAATCTCATTTTATCATCTTACAGCTGGTGGTGAAACCTCGGCAACAGGAACAACAAACCCTCCAAAACCTGCAGATAACAAGGCCAAGTCCCCATCTGAAATAGAGGATTTATTTAAAGAGCCACCTCCAATCTCACAACAGAATGGATCAGGAAAGCCACAGAAGGATGTTAAAAGTAATATTATGAGCCTTTTTGAGAAGGTATAGTTGATTGCTATCGGGTTTTTGTTTTTCTTGTGATCGACTTTTTTTTGGATGTTCTTAGCGTGTGATTTATATATGCATGAAGTATTTGTATTGAACTCATAGAACATATAGAATTGAATGTGTTGCCCATTTTCTTTTTTATGTGTGAATATTTTGTTTATTCTAATGTGGCCACTAGTGTGATGTACGCGGATCTGATCTCTGTGTATGCTAGCAGGGTAATACAACCACACCATACTCTCTTCATCAGCAGCAACTTGTCATGCTTGCACAACAGCAATCTCTACTCATGGCAGCTGCTGCTAAATCAGGTGGGTTGCCTAATGTTCCTGGAAATGGGCAACAGCCAGTGTCCAGTGGTATAAACTTGCCCAACCAAAACTGGCCGAATGCTGGTTACCAAGTTCCTGGAATGATGATGCCAGCTGGTGGAAAAGATGAAGTAGAAAAATATTTACAGCAGGTAAAATTCATGAATTTTTAGCATTGATTATTGCGTTCTGAATAAACAGTATTGGATAGACAGCCTCTGCTTCTAAGTATTTGGCAAATAATCAGTTACCACCTGCAAAATAACTGATTTGAGAGACTTTTACTCTTGGCCTGTGAACCATTTCTTTATTTAAACATGATTGTCCTTTTCCGTAAATTTTATGCATCTATTTGTTAAATAGTCAGAAATTTAGAATTTATCAAACACTTTCAATTGATTATTACAAGCTGCTGAACGCCCGATGCCATGCAATTTGTGCTGTGTATGCCATGAATGATTCTAGCCCATTGTTGCAGCTCACTAATGTTGACACATAAGTTTAGCCAGTTGACCATTTTCTTGCTATTTCCTGTGTTTTTTTTTTTTTTTTTTTTTTTTTTTTTTTTTTTTTTTTTTTTTTTTTTTTGAGAATCTTCAGTTTCCAGAATAGAGAATACAGGATAAAATTGCATGGCAGTAGCCAAAACAGCTCGGAATCATAAGCCCTTACTAAATTTATGAACAGTAAAAGCACATTCGGTCACTATTGCACTTCTAAACACCCCCTAATCTTATTCTGATTATTCAGTATCAGTCATCTTCTAATGCGCACTTTCAAACACTGCGTAATCTTATTATAAATCGTGACTAATCAAAGAAGTAGAGTTTGATTGCAACGTCATTTCTGATTTTTTTTTTTTTTTTTTTTTTTTTTTTTTTTTTTTGGTGCTAGTTGAGAAACATGGCAGCAGCGAATTCAGGTGGGAACGCAGTTCAGGCTCCAACATCCAGGTATCTTCATAAATTTGTTTTGGCTTATAATATTAATTTGCCGCATATGTTACGAATAGGCTTTTCCGTGTTGGAAGAAAACATTTTTAGGATGCATATGCGGATTGTTGGTCAACGCTGAACCTCACAAGCATTGCTTGAATGCAATGCCACTTACCAACAAAGTAGCATTTGCATCCTAGTTAAAAGGATTTATGTGGCAGTTTTAACCTATTTATGTGAAAATGGGTCAACATGTGTCATATGGAATGGATAGATTTACAAATTTTAGCTCATAAGGCAACTGGTCAAACAATTCTAAAATTAAGCAATGGGGTACGTGGGTTATATTCTTGTTTACAATTTTCTAAATTTCTGTATTCAAGAAAATTGTATCTTTATATTGATAATACTTTTTGTAATCATACTTGTATACCGTCTTTTAATTGTTTTGATCTCGGCATCATTTAGCTGATTTTTTCTTGTAGCTTTTACACTATGGGGCTAAATCCCCCCACCAATGGGATGGCACTTTATGGAGCATCTTTACCAGGAACAGTAACACAAAATGCTTCCATCAGTCTGGGGTCATCCGTACAATCAAAATCACACTCATCAACTCCAACAGCATCTGTATCTTTTACACAGTCCGCGAAAGACTATGATTTCTCGTCATTGACTCAAGGGATGTTCTCAAAACCATAAGCTTTTTTTGTGCAAGTTTTATAGTATACTACACATGGTAACTTACAGAAAAAAACACAGATATCGGTCTATTGGTAAATGTAAACTAACTGTACAAAAACTTCATTCAGTTTCTTTTTTATTTTATATATTTTCATTCTCATTGTTCCAACTTTCTTGTAATAATGATTCTCTTAAGTTAGTAGGTAGTGCTAGCGGGGGAATAAATCCGGCATAGGTAGTAGATTGTATGCTCTTGTTATTTCGTGTTCTCTATTACAGAATAAATTTTGATGTGCATCTTTATATGATTACAAGCTGTTATGAGCTTTTTAAAGTTAGAAATTCAAAAGGCTAAAAAACTGGCTTTTTTCTTCTTTAGAGAATACTGAGCCTGCAATGCAGATTCAGTAGCTTCTGTGAATAAATGGTGTGATTTGTGGAAAATCACACCAAAATTTGTTAATTCTGGAAAATCACACCAAAATTCTTTAGAGAATACTAGAGAATACAACCCTGCTTATTATTAGAGACCATAGTTCTAAGTCCAATTTCTTTATCCTGTCCGACAAAATTTAGATTTCAAGCAACAATTGGGTAATTGCTATAACAAAATGATATAAGTCGCAGAATCAAACCAAATACAAATGTTTCAAGTTGCTTGGTTGCTGAGCAAATACAAATGTTTCAAGTTAAGAGTATGCATCAGAGGTAAATGATATAAATCGCAGAATCGAACCAATACAAATGTTTCAAGTTGCTTGGTAATTACAGCTTGGTCTCAGTTGGAACCAGTTAAATCCGAACTAAGCTGCATACAGCGGAATTACAGCTTACAACAAGTGACATCAAATACTAACTCTGCTTTTCCCGTATGTGACTACTGTAACTTAAAGTAATAAAACTGTACATGTATTTGAATTACGATGCATTTCAACATTTTTCACTATACCATAGACCAAGCTACATCACCATCGATGAAGGTGGGAAAGCCTTGTCCAAAAGTGTGTATACACCTCCACCTAACAGGAGCGCGCCGCTGCAAACAAAAGTTCAGAGTATGCATCAGAGGTAAAGAGGCGAGTCTCAAAATGCATTATATTTGCTATTAAACTAGAAAACAAGTAGTATGAATTTTCTGCACAATATTAACCATTTACAAGTTACCTCATAGGATTAATCCATGCTGAGAACTTACGGAAAGAGAGTAGACTCTGCACATTAACATGTTAAACATGATTTACAAAAATTACAATAATCTAACTTTTCAAAATAAAGCGATTAAGGAGGTTTTGTGCATACGAATATACTTCGGATGACTTTAGGCCCATTTAGCTTGTAAGAGATGAATAAAACTAATATCAACCCCTCTATAGGTACATGGGTCTTTTAACAGGATATGATCAAATAGGCAAGATATGACTGATGCAGTGATGCAAGTTGTAAGTTACCATTTCCATACAACTGTTGTGTGACTAATAGTCCTCAGAAAGATTTTAATGAAAGGTCTAGTGTTGTATACAGATATTTTGATAAGTCACATGTAATATTTAAGGAACATAGCATAAACCATACCTGCAATGCTCCAGCAAAAGAAGCAGCGAGAAGCAAAGGAGCAACATAGCCAGTGGTGTATGTCAACAGTAAGCTGCCACCAATTATCGGATCCTATTGCAACAGATATTCAGAGCATTTCCCATAATTGATATAATTTGTAATCCCATAAAAGGATTCATTGTTGTTTACAATTACTGTTACCCTTTAAAGGATTTACCACGTCTTTTATTTCATTATACTGATCGATGGAGGAAATATTGACCATTGAAAAAGATACATGCAAATGTATACCTTGGATGCTGCTACATATCCAAGTAGGGTGGCCAACACAGGGGTACTGCAAGGGGATGCAGCTAATGCGAATGTAAGACCAGCCAAATATGCTTGGACACCTGATAAGTAGTGGTATGTGAGGGTGTCAATGTACTTCTCGCAAATGAGAATCCAAACAGATACAATTGATAAAACTTAATATTAGTTACTTGAAGGAAAATTAGCAGCAGCAGCGCGTGGATCAAAGTTGTCCATGAATGAAGGCAATTGTAGCTCTATTACCTGCAACATTACTCATTAGCCAAATAATTAACAGCTAAATTTATTAAAGGAAATGTTAAAAACCACGGTGATCACAATTTTAAATCCTAATCATGGTCTACCAGCAATACTGTAAAGCAAATTAGCTGAAACAGCCATATTGATTCACTTGCAGTTTGAATTTGTTGAAAATGAACCACCAGCAGAATATGCGAAGCTATATACTTACCTCAAGCAAATTTAGTCCCATAATGACAGCCAAACCAGAAGCAGCCAATGGTAAACCCTGTCCTACTTGTCCATATGCTTTTCCAGCAAATGAGGCTGCTACACCAAGTAATGCTAGCGTAGTAGCCAAACCCAATGCAAATGCAATAGAGTCGCCTACGATCTACATAAAGCCATTATATAAGTGAGCTACAAATAAAAGACAAAATATGAAATTAAACCAGTCAACATTTGGCATATTCTTTAGAAATTCAGATTTGATATTAGCACTATCTCAAACTAATAGCTTGAAGTTACAATTTCGACCCATTTATGAATGGGTCAATTCGAGTTGTATGCCAAACACATAAAATCCAATAGTTAGGTTAAGAGAAATGGATCAAAAGTGGCCTGCTATATCTATTAATTATAAAGCCTCCAGAATCAGTTTTATTTAGGGAAAAAAACAGATATTTCTTAAAATAAACCATCTCGACCACCACATTATTCAACATGTTACCCACTCTGCCCAACCTTCCCATCTGTCACCTCTAACAAATCCAAAGCAACAGAAGACAGGAGAACGAACAAAAAAATTGCTCAATTACCTCTGCTCTACTTTTTCCAGATCCAAATGCACCTGAATAATTGGAACATCAGACATCAGCATCACACATAACGAGCGGCAACGGTTACGAGACAAAGGTAAAACATATAAAGTGTAAAATTTAATGCTTATTACCAATATAACCAAGGGTCAACGGTAGAACACTTAATGTGCAAGGGGAAAGGCTAGTCACTAGGCCCGCGCCAAATATAACTGCTAAACTGTGAAACAGATTCGAGTATGACTATCGGATAAACAATTCTTTGAACTTAGATATAATATAAAGATGTTTGGCGAACCTAGTAAAACTTAGAGCTCCTAGCTGAATCTGAACAGCTTCATTTGCTTGCTGGCCAGCTGAATACATGAGACCTCCAAACCAATCTCCAAGGCCTCCATCAGCCAAGGTGTACATATGAGCGGCCGTTCTTTGCTGACTTGAAGGAAAACAATTGTATCTCGTGAGCTTATTATATCGAGTACACGTGTCTTATGGTCTTATAATATTTAATAGATGTTAGCATTATAGAAAGGTTCTGCACTCAAATCAAATAATAATAGTTACGTCTCTAAATCTAGGATGTAAGCCTGTAAATGGATTCAAAACAAGACGACTATTGAGCATATGGAATGAAAATGCTCTAAACCTTATGCAAGACACTAATAGGAGAACCTTTTCTATTTGATGTTATATGTAGTATTAGCCCATTTTTTTGACCCTAGGAAATTTACAGTGACAGATGCCATGCTTTAACCATCTACGGGAGTGCTTAAAACTGATTATTCCCATTTCAAGTCGTAATAATCAGCTTTAGATGATTGGATACAGTGATTAATATATAGACGAAATAATTAAACTTGGTGGGTCACATAAACAGTCGCAAATGGGCTAATAGTTAATTTCAAAACGCACTTGGAAACAATTTTTACGGTGTGGTTGGTTTTGGAGTTAGCCAAAAGAAGTTCATTAGTGTCAAGACAAAAGTTACAACTTTTATGGCATGCCAAAACATAAGCCGCCAAAGAAGCTTCAAGAGGTGCACAATTTAAGAGTCGACAAGTTATAAGCAGTTACTAAATAGTTCCCGAGCACGAATTCGTACCATGATTGCTTCCGTATCCAAGGCATGTGCACTCTGAGTGGAAACCAAACCTGCAGCTGCAACATCAAAAATAACAACATTTAACATCAAATACACAAAACACAACCAACTACAAGAAAATGAAAAAGAGGGTCGAAAACTATAAATAAAGGGGTCTTATTTATTTATTTTATTATTATTTATTTTTGTTGTTGTAGTTGCTGCAAAAGGTGAATTTATATTAATCTTTCCAAAATAAAGGGGTCTTTCAACAAAGAGCAAATTCTCTAAATGCCCAAGTTGGCCAAATTGTTCATCTTTTTTAGACAAAAAAAAAAAAAAAAAAAAAAAAAAAAAAAAAAAAAAAAAAAAAGAGTTCTCAAAATACAAGGTGACTTCAGCGACTAGTCGCTCAAATAAAATGTCGCCCAAAAAGCCGCCCTAAGAGCATTGGGTACCGTTGGTGCCGTGGGCTTTTTTTGCTGCCACGTCAGCAAAAAGCTCCACGGCACCACATTTCAGGGGTAAAAAAATACAAACTAATTATTCAAGTTCCATAAATGCTCAACAAGGTCTTGTCGAAGGTCATCATGAACTTTTCGATCTCGAAGTTCTTTATTTTTTCTAATATGTAAATCACATCTTTCGATCCAAGTTTCTGGCATGTTCGGGCGTGGATCGACGAATGTGTCTCTTAAATTCACTTCGAATCCTTCGTCTTCCAATATCATGTTGTGTAACATTATACAACAATACATGATTAGTTTCAAAGTGTTGACTTAAAAAGCACGTGTGGGTTGTCGTATAATCCCCCACCGACCTTGTAGGACTCCGAAAGCTCGTTCAATATCTTTTCTAGCACTTTCTTGAACCCTTTTGAAGTTCAATATCTTTTCCGACCTTGCAACAGTAAACGTTTTCACAAACACGGACCATGTTGGATAAATGCCATCGGCTAAATAGTAACCTTTGTTATATGTATGTCCGTTTACTTCAAACGGACATTCCAGAGCTAAACCGGCAAGTTCATCATCAAATACAGGGAAACCATATAACACATTAAGATCATTATTTGCACCTGGAACCCCAAAATATGCATGCCAAATCCATAATCTTTGATCTGCAACCGCTTCCAACATAATAGTTGAGTATTTATGATCACGTCTTTTGAATTGAGCTTGTAAGGCCTTTGGACAATTTTTCCAATCCCAATGCATACAATCAATACTCCCGAGCATTCCCGGGAGGTGATGTTTTTCTTCATGTAATGCATATATTTTTTCAATGTCATCTGAATTGGGCTTTTTAAGATACTTTTCATTGTACAAAACATGTATGCATTTAGTAAAGTAATCTAAACATTGTCGTGAACAACGTTCACCAATTTGCAAGTACTCATCAAATGCATCAGGAGCATTGCCGTACGCCAATTGGCGTATGGCGGATGTGCACTTCAAAACAGCACCAATACTTGCACGACCGGTAGCATCGTGGCGTGGGTGAAAAAAACTAAAGTACTCGGGAAGAGGCTGAACATCATAAGTTAATATATCGTTGAGAATTTTATTAAAAAGTCTAGAGCTCATACGATACCTTCGCCTAAATTTATCTTCCGGATATTTAGGATCATTCTCGGCGTTGCCAAAATAGTCATCGAGTAAACGTTGTTCCGCCTCTTCTCGTTCACGAGGTATGTATGCCCTCGTTTTCTTTTCACCCGATCTCGATCCTTCGGCTTCTTCATACAAAGATACATATTGTTCATACGCCATGTAACTTTGAAGATAGCGTTCTCGATCATTAAAAAAAATATCATGTGGATCGAAATTATGATCGTTGAGAATTGTTTGGTTAGGATTGGTTGGATTCATGATTGAAAATACTAAAACATATAATAGATTGGAAGTGTGTTTGAAGTATGGAGTAATAAGGGGTATTCATAAGATTTTTTTTTTTTTTTTTTTTTTTTTTTTGAAAATCTCACAAACGGCTATATAGCCGTTGGGTACCTTTTGATATTTCAAAAAAACAAGGCAAAACAAACGGTCCAAAAAAAAAAAAAAAAAAAAAAAAAAAAAGGCGACGGCGTGGAGCCATGGCTGCGGCGCGAGCACCGACGGCGCCACCACCGGTACTGTGCGCCGTCGGATTTTTTGAGCTGGTGGTGACGGCGCGAGCCATGGCTCACCCGTACCCCATGCTCTAAGTACAATCAGGGGACAACTTGTCAACATTTTATTTGAGCGACTTTACCTTACATAAAAAATCGCCCAAAGTACAATCAGTGGACACTTGTCAACAAATTTTATTTGAGCGTCGTCCAATTCGCCTTGTCTATTTTAAGAAGTCATTTGTGTGTGTGTGTGTAGCAAAGGGTCAATGATAACCCTCACAATTCTATGTACCACAATAGCCTTCAGTTGTAATTGTTTCAAGAATCAAATAATGAGTTAAACGCATATCCAAACACCACCAAAGATTAAACATAAACGTAATGTAATCTAGTGAGTATAATACCTGATATGGCAGTTGTCAACGAAGTGATATTGAGGCTCAAATTCTTTGAGGAGTCATCTTTATTCGAACCCAATTTGATGGGAACTTCATTATCAGTTAAAGAAGCAGATAAGGTTCTCCTCTGTGGACGCTGATGGTAGCTGCTTGAGATGACACGATATGGACCTCCTCCTCCGCCATTAATACAGAGGTTCATTTTATGAAGATGACTGATTTTGGTTTAGTTGCAGAGGAAATAAAAGAGGGAAGAAAGAAGAGTCGTTACACTACAGTTGCTACGTTGTTAACTCGACTACCACCACATCTTATTTGAACCCCTCTTGTAAGTCACGGACCCTCATTCGAACCTTGAGGGTTCGAATTTAGGGGGTAAACGAGTAGAGTCGAATCGAGTACTGCCAAGCTCGAGCTCGACTCGAATACTAAAACTCGAGCTCGAAACTCGACTCGAGCTTGATCGAGCTTTATATTTCGAGCTCGAGCTTGATTATTTTCATATTTAAGGCTCGAACTCGATGAATACTCGACATATCAAGGTCGGCTCGACTCGATTTGTATGAAAATTAAGTAAATATATGTATATAAAAGGGTAAAAGTGAAATTTAGTTGAAGCTCGTTAAGGCTCGCGAGCTTCACGAGCAGAGTACTTTCGAGCTCGAGCTCGACTCGAAAATATACTCGAGTAGTTTACGAGTCGATCCCGAGTAGCTCGAGAGTTGTCTCGTCTCGTTTACACCCCTAACCCTGACAGTGATTTTTGAACCCCAAACAAACCCTACTGACCACTTTTGAACCCGTTTTTATATCCTTCCAACCATTTTTAACTCTCACTTAAACTCTTCTAACAACTTTTAAAACGTCTCAAATTCAAAATAACCCTCGTTCTATCTATCCCTCCAACACAAATTTAAACTGTCATGAAATCTTCAAATCCGAAGCTTCAAAAACTCAAGAAACGAAAAATTATTGATTCTGGATGGCTCGCGGATTTATTAAAAAGATTGCGAAATTTTTGGCTAATTCGGAGATTTTGAACTTTTTAGTTATTTGTCAAATATAAATATGGAATGGTTACATGGATGAATACTAACTCATTTAAGTACTAATGTAGTAGTATTTAGCAATAGGATTCAATAAAAAGAATAATTAAAACTAGAATGGTAAGAAGTAATTCTAACCATACATTTTAATTTGGGATAATTTGGGAGGGAAAATTTGAATGAAGATGTATCCATTTTTGTAGGTGCATCTAGAATGTGTGGTTGTGGTTTCTTCTTATTATTATCATTTTAATTTTTATTATTATTTGATCCTAAATCTTTAGCAATAAACATAACTGACCGAGGCCTCAACCATCAAAAGAACCGTCTATGAAATATTCTACCATCAGACATACTTTTTTTCTAGGTGCAAACAAATCTGAAGTATCCACACCAGGGAAAACTTTACCATGTTTGATTCTGTGTGGCGGTGAGTTCAAGCCCTTTTCTTCTGTTGATGCTGAGACTGATGCTTTGACTGTCTCCCATATCATTATTGAAAGTAATAATAGTAATAATAGTGGCAATAATTATAATTAATAACAATGTTATCAAAATATTCTTTTCACCAACAGTGAAAGTAAAACAACAACAACAATAATAGTAGCAATAATTATAATTAATAACAATGTTATCAAAATATTCTTTTCACCAATAGTGAAAGTAAAAAAAACAACAACAATAATAGTAGTTTTTGCTAGTTTAGGTGTATTTGATATTTTTGAGAACTTAACACAACAAGGAATAAATGGAATGAATAGATTTGAAGTAAGGGTTGTTTGGTAATTTCAAAAAGCTACATAAGATGAATGTGAAAATGCTTGTGATAGCCAAAAACATTTTAAAATTGATCAAACACGAAGCTTGAAAATGAAACCTTTTCAACAAATGAATGGCTCTACACAATTGAGCAACAAGCCTCCAACAACTAAAAGAAATGTTAGAGTTTAACAAATACATTTTAAGCAATGCTATTTATCAAACAAACCTATAGATATCAATTGGGATGGGACACATAACGACAATAAATAACACTTTTAAATGTTTTAAAAAAAATTACAAACAAGGTACTTCATATGAAAGTAGGATGTCTACCAATGACGTGCCAAGCTAAAACAAAATAAATTTTGCAACACGAATATATTTCGTATATGATTCATTTTAAAATTCATTTATCGAGTTTGAAAACATTTTTCGAGTTTGAAACTTTTTTCGAGTTTGGAAAAAAAATTTATCGAGTTAGAAAACAAATTTCGAGTTAGAAAAAATAGTTTTCGAGTTAGCCAAAATTATTTCGAGTTTGAAAAAAAATTTCAAGTTAGAAATTTTTTTCTCTCCGAGTTAGAAAACAAATTTCGAGTTAGAAAAAATAGTTTTCGAGTTAGCCAAAATTATTTCGAGTTTGAAAATTTTTTCGAGTTTGAAATTTTTTCTTTCCGAGTTAGAAAAGAAATTTCGAGTTAGACCAAATTGTTTTCAAGTTAGAAATATTTATTTTGAGTTTGAAATTTTTTTTTCTTCGAGTTAGAAAACATTTCGAGTTAAAAAAAAAAAAAAAAAAAAAAAAAAAAAAAAAAAAAAAAAGTTTTAGCGAGTTAGCTATTTGTACCTAGTTAGCTTTGGCGAGTTAGCTAAAACACCTTATCGTTTATCGAGTAAGGATTTCACTTGGGCTTTCCTAAACGAAACTCTGCCGAAATTTCTTTAGGTTCTCGAGTAAGCTTATTCCAAGAACGAAACTTTCAACTTCACCAAAACATCTAATCTTTTCAAACAACCTTTATTATCTTTCAAAGATCCATCCATCTACACAAGTTAAAAAAAAAAAAAAAAAAAAAAAAAAAAAAAAAAAAAACTGATTGGTACATTAGCAGCATGGGTATCTACAAACTGACATGAGTAATGGGTCACTAGTAGAGTTACTCGAGTGTTAGCTCGTTCCAAAATGTCACTAATCCAACATTCAAATCACAATTATGCTTATATATCACTTGTACTTTAAGCTGCTAAGCTAGTATTCCTATTATATTTAGGTTTCACATTCCCCAACCAAATCTTTCTTTGTTTATTTGAAGTTGTTACTTTATTGTTTCCGTTTGTAAGACCAAAAGGTATTAACATAGGAATGTCATTCATTGATATTTTCCATACTACTAGTATTACAATAACAATTATACGGAGTAGCTTAGTTGAATAGACCAAACAAAATAATGAGTCCAAGAAGTACGTTATTTTAAGAGAAAATAACAAAAATAATGAATTTTAGAAACTCCTTTTTGTCAAACACAATTACTCCATTTTATCAAAAAAGTCATTATACTCATGAAATACGCAAAAAGGTTGTAATATGAACAAAATACTACACCAACTAAATGAGAAAATGTTGACATGTTATTTGGCCATAACTTTCTTATATAAACTCTTTTTTGGGTGATTCAAAGAGTTACTAAACGAGAAACGGGATATCGACAACTTCCAAGTTTTGAGCTAACCATGAACATCATATATTCATACTTATACATTGTTAGAAATAGAAGTGACGATCATTTATTAAGTCATTTAGTCTTGTAATAATATTGTAATAGTCTTGTAGTTTAGTTAAGGGTAAACGGGCTTGGCTTAATCTAATATTGTAGAAGGTTATGTATAGTTTATTACAAAAGCCCAAGCCCGGCCCATCTTCTTATCTCACCTATAAATACCTCCAAATGCTCTCATTTGGAGGTGTTGCTTCTAGGGTTTCTTCTATGTGTATTTCCTTCTTTCTCTCTCTAATCTAATACATCTTTCTTTCTCTCTCTAGAAGTTACCATCTCTCTCTCTCTCTCTTATCTCTTCTTTATCTTCAATAATCTTTATACAAACTTGTGTTAGATATAGTAATCAAGGGTCCTACAAGTGGTATCAAGAGCCTAGGGATAATTTTAGGTTGTTTTAGATTGTTTTTAGGTGAAAAATCGTGTTTTTGGGTGAAATATCTCGGATTTTTAAGAATAAAGTTACTGTTCATCGCGTTTTAATCGAGTTTAGAAAGCTTTATCGAATTTAAAAAATTAATTTTCGAGTTTGAAATTTTTTTTTCGAGTTTGGAAAATTTTTTATCGAGTTTGAAAACATTTTTCGAGTTTGAAATTTTTTTTTCTAGTTTGGAAAATTTTTTATCGAGTTTGAAAACATTTTTCGAGTTTGAAATTTTTTTTTTCGAGTTTGAAAAAAATTTATCGAGTTTGAAAACATTTTTCGAGTTTGAAACTTTTTTCGAGTTTGGAAAAAAAATTTATCGAGTTAGAAAACAAATTTCGAGTTAGAAAAAATAGTTTTCGAGTTAGCCAAAATTATTTCGAGTTTGAAAAAAAATTTCAAGTTAGAAATTTTTTTCTCTCCGAGTTAGAAAACAAATTTCGAGTTAGAAAAAATAGTTTTCGAGTTAGCCAAAATTATTTCGAGTTTGAAAATTTTTTCGAGTTTGAAATTTTTTCTTTCCGAGTTAGAAAAGAAATTTCGAGTTAGACCAAATTGTTTTCAAGTTAGAAATATTTATTTTGAGTTTGAAATTTTTTTTTCTTCGAGTTAGAAAACATTTCGAGTTAAAAAAAAAAAAAAAAAAAAAAAAAAAAAAAAAAAAAAAAGTTTTAGCGAGTTAGCTATTTGTACCTAGTTAGCTTTGGCGAGTTAGCTAAAACACCTTATCGTTTATCGAGTAAGGATTTCACTTGGGCTTTCCTAAACGAAACTCTGCCGAAATTTCTTTAGGTTCTCGAGTAAGTTTATTCCAAGAACGAAACTTTCAACTTCACCAAAACATCTAATCTTTTCAAACAACCTTTATTATCTTTCAAAGATCCATCCATCTACACAAGTTAAAAAAAAAAAGTTTTTTGACGGGAAAAGTTGAGTAAAATTTATTTTTTACAGGAGATTAAACGTTCAATTTTTACGCGAAATTCAAATTTTGATATAACGGTGAAAATTTTGGCCCAAAATTCAAAATTTTAGGCCAAAATTCAAATTTTTTCGGTGAAATTTGGCGTCAAAATTTTTGAAACTCAACTTTTTCTTGGAACCTTAGGATTGCATTTTATAGTGATTTTCAAAATTTTGGAACTGAAAATTTTTCAGATTAAATTTTGGAGGGAAACGTAAATCTCAATCGAAAACGTTCATGGAACCTCTCAAAAAATTATTTCCATCAATGGACATGGAACCTCTCAATGGAAACTTCATCTTTATGGCAAATCATCAGGCTACAACATCATGCAGTGGTTATGATATTTCTCCTACTTATGATTCAGATCCATTCCATGAGGTACCAAATAATGGTAATGATGCTAATCCGTTTGCTCATGAGAAGCCACATTATGTGCCACCTGAACCTAATTATGATACATATGTGGGAGAACACGTTAATAGTAATGTTAACTATGAAACTCCAGATATGGATCCTAATGGAGTTCAAGTTGCACAAAATGGTGCTAATGATGAGGAAACCCGTGCTTTATTTGAATCATTATTAAATAATTGTGGTAATGAAATCGAGAAAGTGAAAAAGGTCAATCGCGATGTTAAGGCCGCGAATGAGAAATTGACCATTGAGCTTGAGAGATACAAGGAAAATGCAAAAAGTTTTCAAATTCACAAAGAACGCGAGTCAGAACTTGAAATTGGTTATAAGAAGTTACTTGTTAAAGATAGGGAATGGAAAAACAAATTTGATACTCTTGATATTAGTTCAACAAAAACCATTAACTCTTTAAAACAAGAAAATTCTAAATTAACAAACCAACTTTCAAAACAAAAATCAGCTTATACCAATCTTGAAAAAGAACGGGATGAGTTGAAAAAGGACTTTGCAAAGAAAGAAGATAAACTTTTGGATGAAATCATAGAGTCCGAACACAAGATTGCAAAACTTGAAGAATTAGTGGTTAAGTCGGGTCAATCAAGTCAAACAATGAAAATGATTTCAAATCAAACTAATCCGATTTACCATACGAAACACAAAATGGCTCTTGGTAACAACAATCCTTGTAATCTCAAGAAAGCTCAGGAAGAACAGAACGTTTTGTATAATGGAAAGGTTATATATGCTAAACATGATCCTCCCGTCGTTCGGGATTCTGTGGAAACGATTGAACTTGTTGAAGAAAGCATAACAAAAATGAAACAAAAGAATCCGGATTTGAAACCAATTGATTACAATAAACTGAACAAACTTTCTGGAGTTACTTTTGTTCCACAAAAAGAACCATCAGTGTTTTCCATAAAACGACCTTTCTCAAAAATAGTTTCTAAAAATGTAGTTGCTTCCAAATCGCTTTCAAACATGGAACAGATGTCTTCAAACAACACTTTTAACACAAGTGCTGCCAGAGGATATCTTGATGATCTTAAAACCAGAATTGGGCAACTTAAAAAACTTTTAGAATCTAAAATGAGACTGAATGAGATCAATTGGAATTCCACGGTTCATTTACAGCTGAAAAAGATTCTTGAAAAAGACTTTGCTCCTCCAATCAATATGATTAATGCTCGGGTAATTCATTTTGAGCAAGCCTTTTTGAAAGAAACAGCTGACTTTGTCAAGGACCACAAATCCCTGGTAAAGGAAGCTAATTCAAATCTTCAAAACATCAAACTTTTGAAAAATCTAAATGATTCTCTTTTCGAAGCCGTTATGACTACTGACATAATGTCCATCATTTTACAAACATATTCGGTTGAGGACGATGAAAGACTGCGAGCTGAGACATCTGAAATTGTTTCAAAATATGAAAATGCTCTTGTAAAACTTGAAAAAGAAAACATGTCATTTTTCAAACAACTTGATCGAAAATCAGAGGAATGCAAGTATGACAAATTGTCGTATGAACATGCCTACAAGGACATGAAAAAGGAAAATGATCTTTTGAGAGCTCAGCTTGAAAGTATGAAAGGGAAGGGTGTGGATACTAAGTTTGCAAAACCATCGACTTCGGAGACACCAAATGTTTCAAAAACGGTTGAAAAACCAAAAATGTCAATTTCCCGGTTTGCTCCAAAAGTCGATGCGAAAAAGGATTTGACAAAACCAGTCACTCCACAACCCTTGCTCAAGCAAAAGGAAATTGAAAATATTGTTGAGAAACAAAAATTGGTTGTTGAAAGAAACACAAATGTGAGTGCACCTAGCCCTTCTAGGAATAGTACACCGAATGTGACCACAAAAACTGTAAAGGAATCTGTTGGTTCTAATGACATGACCCAAAATCACCATCTAGAAGAAGCTAGGAAAAAGGCACAACTTCGAAAAGACGGAATTTTAGGTGCAACACCTAATGTGATGAATTCTACAAGATTCCAAAGCACTGCTAGTAGTAGTAAACCGTTACCTAGGAACACTCAACAAAATACTAGGGATTGGCTTGCATCTAAGAGAAGTGGCACAAAGGAGAATGCTAGGAACGTAGAATGCAACACAAATAATTCCAAGGTCTCATCAAACAACAAACAATTTCCAAATGACTGTAGTGGCAAAGTTAAAGTTGCTGTGTTAAACAAAAATATTGAATTTGTCTGTCCTACATGTCAAAAATGTGTTTTTTCAGCTAATCACGATGCATGTATTGCACAATTTATCAAGAAAAGAAAGTCAAGTGTCAAGACACAATCCACTAAGACACCAAATCGAAACAAACCTGTTGAGAAGAAGCAAGAAGTTAAGAAACCTAATAGGTGGATACCGAAAGGATGTAGTTTTTCCAAGACTGAGACTTCCGCTGCATCTGATAAGAAAACTATGTCTAGATCTTACCTTAGGTGGATTCCCACGGGAAAAGTTTTTAATACAGTAGGTCTTAGATGGATTCCCACAGGGAAGATTTTTGAAAGGTGCACAATGACTAATGATAGTGTACATCATCATGATAAAGATGTAGAAACCACTACAACCATTGAAAGTGAACACCCTCAATGTGAGGAAACATGTACTTCTAACACTGTTATTCATGCAAATTCTTCTTCTGTGGATGCAGGTACTTGTGCAAGTGATGAGAGTTCATACATCCAATGTGGTAAAGACGAACTTTACGCCAATATCGTATGTGGACATCCTTTTCTAACTCCACTCTTAACTCCACTTTTACTTGTCCAAGCTTAATTTTTTTTCTTTCTTCAATTCTTCTTTGTATATATTTTTGAAAAACAAAATACAAAAATATAAAATTGTTCAAAAATCCAAAAACATTATAAAATCAAAAAATCCAAAAATATTCTTCTCACGACATGTCTCTTGTATAATCGATATCCTGTACGTATCTAGAAATGTCATCCAACAATGATACGGACATGTACAGATACTTGAGCGAGAGTTTTCGAAAATGTTTTCTAAAACATGTCGTTTCTCAAAAGTTTCTTTACGATGGCTTGTAAGTACTTCAGCTTACAACCCGTGCTTCAAAGTGAAATCTTTTCAAAACTTAAGTCCGGGTATAACAACTCGAAAAGATTTCAAATAAGGACTTAATCAAATGGCTTCTGGACACATCAGTTCAGCACCCGAACTTCAAAGAAAGGAATGTGCTTAATCATACAAAGATTTCAAATATTTTTTGAGCACTTATCCTAAAACGAAAACCACATACTTATCTGGCTTGAGTTTTCTTTAGTAAAACTTTCAAAATCTTTAAGCTCAAGACCATGATTGTTGATCTAATGATAAATTAGATTTTCATAATTCTCTTACATTCTGAGCACCACCTTTTCAAGATTTCTCAAAAAGATTTTCATAATCTATCAAAATCGGTGCTCATCATCAAAAATGACTTGTGTACACCTTACAGTGCACAACTCAAGTTTTCAAAGAAAGAAAAGTGCTACGCAAAAATGATTTTCATCAACAAAGTTCACTTATCCTAAAAATGGACAATGTTGTATGCCTCAGTGCGACATTCCTATTCAAACAAAGAGAAGTCTTTGTTTTTCAAAAAACCTTGATGTAAAATTCAACAAATCTGAAACTTCTTTCTCTTTCAGAATTTTGCTTCAAGAAGACTCCTTCCCTCTAAACTTTAAAAAGTTTAACATTTATCAAAAACATATGCGAGTTTTGAGGGGGAGTATTTCAAAAACAAACTTGTTCCGAATTCATGCAAAATGAAATTTGTCTTTCTCTCCAAAAGCTTTTTCTTTATAAGTTGATATCAAAAATATCACGATATGCTATTTTTGAGGGGGAGAAGACATGATTAAAATGTGATCAAAGATGTTTAATGAATGTGACTGAATCTCAAAAGAGCTCGACTCAGATAGTACCAATGAATTGACGAAGCTTTAAATGTCAGTAATCGAAAAGACTTGTCCTGGACGGGTAATAATTTCAAGCTAGTCTAACTAGTGATGTAAGCGTGTCTCGAATAGGACTTGTCTGAGTAGAATGTACCGTATCGAGAGACTTTCTTTGGACTTGACCAGGATGGGTAATAACTTCAAGCTAGTCTAACTAGTGATGTAAGTGTGTCTCGAATCGGTCATGTTCACTGAAAGTGGAACAATTCAAAAAGTGCAAATTCCTCACGCATGTGCAAATTTCTTAAAAATCCATGAGCACATGTGAAGGGGGAGTCCTTCAAAAGAAACAAAAACTCTCAAAGTGTCAACAAAAATGTGTTTATATTCATAAACACTTTGAGAGATTTTCTTAAATGGTTTCATGGCAATTATAGGATAGTCATGGAGTTATAAGGTGACTAAGGTTAGGGAAAACCGTCCTATGATCCGCCAGAGCCGGAGGGATCTACCCAAGGACAATTCCAATAGATTAGAATTAGCAGTCCTTAGGTATGATTGAAAAAAAAAAAAAAAATGAGAAAGGAGAAAGAAGGGGTTGAAGAATTAAAAAGAAAAGTTATGATAAAGGGTGAAAAGAAATAGCCCTCCATATGTTCAACCTTAGGGCAGACACCGGGTTCAATTCGTATGCTACTGGTTGTTACTAAGGTGACACCGGTATTGAAGATAAAGACGTCATGGACCCAGTGACGCACTGCACTTAACCTTCTAGCCACTCAAGTTCTCTTAAAAGAGCTTGTTTCATTCTCACGGGGAACCAGTGTAATCTATCGACTTGTTTCTTAGAGATGGTTGATATTGAAACAAGAGACCTCTCCCTAATCTCCGCATAGGAAACCAAATGTGCACTTATCGAGTCTAGAGCCCCGAGATTCATCAAAAGATCTCATAGGAACACATGATATTTCTACACTGGTTGTTCATCATTAAGGACGCCAGATGTAAACTTAAGAGTCCTACGCAGATCTTAGCAATCTGCCAAGAACGTTTATGAGAGGATTTACTTATGTATTTTCTCAATGATTGAACGGAAATTCCTGCCAGGGTCAACATCAAACAGCCCTGACAGCAGGTTACTTCGGTAATTCTTTATGGGTTACACTTAGTGTTCGCGGTGGTTTCAAACGGTCTACAGTCGTGGAGTGATCCCCAGCGACTCACCCAGTCATTGAGCTACTTAGTAGGTCTCGTAAACTCTTTCGGGAGTATCTGACATGGGAACGGCCTTGGTAAGGGTTAGAAGGAGTCTTCACACTATGCTGTTGACGATCTCTAATTCCTTATCTGTAAGTATCGGTTGTTTATTGCTAACTGTTTACCTGCAGCTATACATCATCTCCATGGCAATAGATTCCACATGCTCATACATGCATCACAAAGTCAAAGGAAAGTTCTCACAAAGATCTAAGCAAAGAAAAGTTCAAAGAATCTACAGCAGTAAAGTAACATAGATCAAAGTGAAGGAACAGGAGCAACAAATGCATGTATCACAAAGACTAAAGACGTATGAGCATGTTGGAAAGGCATTTCACCACCAAAAACAAAGAAGTGACGAAAGGCAGATGACACTACATCACAATCTACAACAAAAGAACGAAGAATGAAGAAATGTCAGTTATCAAAGATCACAATGCATGAAGGAACAAAGACTTAAAGACTATACTACAATGACTCAATGTTCAAGACTACAAGCTTCAAAGTTCAAAGATCAAGATCACAAAGAGATATCTCAATGATTACCCCTTAGGGGGAGATTGTTAGCAATAGAAGTGTTGATCATCAATGGAATCAAAGAGAGATCTCAATGATCGCCCCTTAGGGGGAGATTGTTAGAAATAGAAGTGACGATCATTTATTAAGTCATTTAGTCTTGTAATAATATTGTAATAGTCTTGTAGTTTAGTTAAGGGTAAACGGGCTTGGCTTAATCTAATATTGTAGAAGGTTATGTATAGTTTATTACAAAAGCCCAAGCCCGGCCCATCTTCTTATCTCACCTATAAATACCTCCAAATGCTCTCATTTGGAGGTGTTGCTTCTAAGGTTTCTTCTATGTGTATTTCCTTTTTTCTCTCTCTAATCTAATACATCTTCCTTTCTCTCTCTAGAAGTTACCATCTCTCTCTCTCTCTCTTATCTCTTCTTTATCTTCAATAATCTTTATACAAACTTGTGTTAGATATAGTAATCAAGGGTCCTATATACATAGACCCTAAATGCATCTATATGAGGGACTCTTAGGTTATAGTCTAGGTCAACCATCTAATTCTCTATAACCAAGGCTCTGATACCATTCTGTCACACCTCGCTAAGGCAGAAAAGCGAGTGCAACATCATGGATATCCTCACAACACATGGTGTCTATATAGAGAATTTCTACACGTAAATAAATAGAGAAAAGCACAGACACAAAGTGTCGTGACAATACCCAAAAGAAAATAACAAAACGTAACTCCAAAGGTATCTTTGTTAAGACATAAAGTACTGATCAAATGACAATCAGAGTATTATATCCAAAATTGGAAAAAAACAATTTATAATCCAAACATAAAAGATAAATCACTTCCAATGCAACTAAGGTCTCGACTAGTCACTTCCTTCTATCTTATTCTTATGACGCTCACCTGAAAATGATGCTTAAAAACGTCAACATAAAGTTTGTGAGGTTCATAGGTTTAAGACACAAAATTTATCTCATTCAACCAGTTCACTGTCATTATAAAACATGGCAGGACAGTAAGGTTAGTTATCATACAAGCTAGAATGTAATCACCACAAATCAACCAACCAACGGGACGGAACGTGCCCATAATCCAAATACTATATCAAACATTAATTGGGACGGAACGTGCCCACGATTCAAGTTCACATTAATGGGTAATCATTACCCTCCGATCGGACCACACAGAATAATAATGGGTAGATGAAGAGGCGAAAAGTGTACCGCTTTTAAGGGGTCATTTAAGCCAGAATTCGAGATTATTTGATCAATTATTGCCCTAAATCATTCCTTTTGTTATTTTAGGTACTTTTGGAGAGAAATCTGGAAAAGGAAGCATTTTGGACGTTTTTGGAGCATAAAAGTGAAGAAAACGGCTAAGTCTCAAAATTCCTTGCTGGAACAGTACCTGACGACGTAAAGATACAACACGTGACGGCATCAAGAGTGACAAAAGAGGTGGAAGTGGAAAATACACGTGACGACCCAGAAAGTTTTTAGGCTTATTGGCCTGACGGCGTCACCTAGGCCGTCAGGGTCCAAATACACATGACGGCCCAGAGCTCATTCCTACATGACGGTGTCACAAATGGATCTAGGTAATACGAATTTCATCATGGCGGCTAGTTGACGGCGTCACAAACTATAACGTGACGCCGTCAAGGTGTAAAATCTATATATAGTTTTCTAATTTTCATTCATTAAGTGCGCAACTTTGAGGGAATAAAACCCTAGACGAATTTTACAGATTTTTCAAGGGTTTCAACCCCTTGATTCTTCCATGTTCAATTGAAGATAAGTACTTATTCAATATGTCTATGTGTTGTGTGATTATATCTTACGCTTGTCTTCTCTTTAACATGATAGGCTAGATTTTTATTGTGTTTGCTTAGATTTAGTGAAACCTAGATGTTGATTATGGGTTGCTTGTTTGTTTATAATTGCTACGGATGATTGTATTCGATGTTAGGCTTAAGAAAACTAACAGACTTCCATTGGTTGTATTTAATGCGTAAGAGAATTCTAATGATCCCATATATGTTAGGAGCTTCTAACGGCTCGACATAGGAGTGAAGTAGGATCTTATAGAGTTAGGGAATATTGTACACGGCCCTACGACTGATATTAAGGAATATAACCCGTCATCCATGCAATTGTAACAAGCTAATCAACCTGTAAAAGATATCTAGGGAGTAATGAAATCTAAGTAAACACAACTTTTCTCATTATTGTTTCCACCACATTAGTATAATAGTTTAATTTTCATTTCTTTTATTTTATTTTGATTGCATCTTTAGTTAATTGGGTTAGTTGGCTAGAAGCTAATTCCGCCCACTCCTTCAAAACCCGAGATTTTACTTGCCTTTCATAAAATATAAAAATAAAAAAAGAATCATCCCTCACCTCTAGACCTAGTTTAGTAGGCTTTCTAATCCTAGCGACACTATTCCTAAGTTGAACGATCAATCCCCCGGTACTTGTCACTATACTATACTACAACGATCAGGTACACTGCCTGGTGGGGGTTGTAAGCTTCTCAAGATCCCTTGAGAGGTAAAACTTGTTGCGAGGGCGCAATTCCCACGTATCAGTAGAGTTACTACCCTCCAATTGGATTAGCTCAAACGAACCATGGGAGCATAGCTACCCTCCAATTGGACCACACAGAAATACCACACATGCAGCAAACATATAATAACCATTTACAAGTCCATGCACTCTTTAAACCACATAATCACAGTAACTTAAAACATAATTCAAACACAAGCATCATTCCCATCCCAAGTTTAAAACATAGAAAAATGGGACTATGAAACTCACCTGAATCTTTGCAGCTTCCAAAACAACAATCACAAATCTAAACAAACAAAATAAAACCATATTACAAGCGGCCAAGCTAAAAGCTAAAGTCCATGTAACACACATATGATGGATGTCTAAGGGTTATATAAACCACCATGGGTTACCTAGACTCCATACTAAATGCTACCAATCACTAACACTCACTAAATCCCTTGTATACATTTTATCAGAAAACACAAATTTTTGGGGTACTTCTACCCACATCAAATCATGACAAAATAAGTTTCACAGCTCACACAAAAAAATTTACCATGATCCCTCATGAGCATATAAGCTACTCCCAGAACGTCATGCACTAAAAACACACACAAGTACCCTTAAGAAATTGGAACACAAAAACCATCTAGATTCGGACCTGCACGTACACCAAAATGTTTTGACCTAAGAAACATATTTGCACAACTTATTAACGTCCATCCTTCACGTGGAAGTCAAAGGGCACATAGAACTCAACTTCCCCAGAAGGGATAACCCTAATTACACTTTTAAACCCACCTTTGACCTCTATACTTTTAACCTAAATCTGTCCCGGTTTAACAGCTTTGACACCTTTACTCGCAAAAATCATTAGACTGACTTTTTGACCTCGAAATCGATCGTGGCCGGACTTTTTGGAAACCAAGACCGCAGACTGGCAGAACCGGCAGAACCAAAACAAGGGTTCCGCTCTTGTACCTAAAGGGTTCCGCAAGGACTGACAGTCAAATACTCAAGAAATCTTTCCATATCTATCCAAGTCTAATCAAGATCCTTCAAGTCAACTACAAGATATGTTGAGTAAGAATCTTTCCAAATATGCATGAGATCTTTCAAAAAGTCAACTTAGAGATTTTGGGAATCTTTATAAGATTACACATGATGCATCACATGATGTCATACAACATTTTCTATTTTTAGAAATATAAAAATATTATGTTTTATATGAAATGTAAATGTAGCAAAATGTAATGATTTTAACATTTTATATATATTTGTAAATCATTTTTGGAATAGCTTTATTAAACCACAAAAATATGATTTCAAATTTCCAACCAAAAAGGGCAAATTTTATCCAGAAAAACTTTTCAAACGTTCAGGAGGGCGGCCCCCTTAATTTTACTAGGCGGCCCCCTTAATCATTAAGGGGACCGGCCTATAATTAAGGGGACCGGCACGCTCCCGAACAGTAAAATCTGGCCCTTTAAATACTGGATCATTTTACACATTTTTCTCACCTTTTAGCACTAGAAACTTTCTGATCTAAACATCCATTTCCTTTCTCTAAAAATCCTTTGATCTTATATACTTTGATCTTTGTTTCAAAGTGATTCAAGCCTCAACATTCAAAGTGCAAAGAGAAGAATACTTCTATTAGAAGTATTACAACTTAGTATCATCTTGCTATCTAAGTTGCTTGTTTATATTTTCTTGTAAATCTTTCATTCTTTGGTGAATAAGGTGTATGTATTAGTTAGCTAGATTTAGTTGAAGAATCTAGAATTGTTGTAAGTGTAAAGTGGAACTTGAAGTGAAGAAGAAGGGTTAGATAGTATTGGTGATAGGAGATTGTAGCAATAGTGACTTGGTGTGAAGATATTGAGGGTTCCAAGTGAAGAAGACTAGAAGACATTAGTAGATTGAAGTTGTGAAGACATTAGTGGCTTGAAGGTGTCAAGACATTAGTGGCTTAAAGGTGTGAAGACATTAGTGACTTGAAGGTGTCAAGACATTAGTGGCTTAAAGGTGTGAAGACATTAGTGACTTGAAGGTGTCAAGACATTAGTGCCTTAAAGGTGTGAAGACATTAGTGGCTTGAAGGTGTGAAGATACTTGTGGTGTGAAGAAGTATTGAAGTAGTGCAAAGGTGTGAAGAAGAAGTGGTGTGATATTTGGTGTGAGATTGGTTCTAGCTACGATTAGAACTCGACATCTTGCTTTGTGTCGTTAATTGGTGTAAGCTTTTGGTGTGTAGGGTTTTCTCCGCCATAAGGGAGGTTATTGACTTAGTGAAGAAAACTCTCGAGTTCGGTGCTCGGGGAGTGGAGTAGGGCAAGGAAGGTGTCCTTGTAGCCGAACCACTATAAATCCTTTGTCTCTCGGTTTGATCTTTCCATCTCTCACTCTTTGCTTGCTTACTTACTAGCTTTTCATATGTTGTTAATATTGTGTGTTGTGCATATATTGATTTCACATAAAGATCAAACTAGGTTCCATTTAAAAAATTAATTATACTTTAGTAAAATATAAGTATAAACAATTTAATCAAATCATTTCTTGAGAATCATGGTTTGCCCTTATGGATCTTGTTTGTAACAAATCTTAAAGTCCATACAATCATTACTTCCAATTTGTTTCTTGTAGGCACTCACTATTATGTTCAAACTAGCCAATATATTATGATTAGCATGTCTTATCGCTTCCTTAGTTGTATAACTTAAGTGGCCAATAAGTAGATTGCATGAAAATTGGAAATTATTTGCCTACTTAATTTGTCTATCATTACATTCTCTAGATACATGATTAGTATATCCTATATTGCTTCTAAAGAATTGATGCAAATTGTTTGCACTTGACTACATTTTAGTTGTATCCTTCCACTTATTACTTGTTAACTTTCATCAATATGTTTGCACTAGTCTACATATTATCATTTTCTTGTAGTTACACATTTAACTAATTTGCCCTATTGCCTCATTAGTTGCACATCTTAATTGATAAATTAATAGGTAGCATGATAATTAGAAATTAATTATCTAATTTAACTATTTCTATATCACTCTCTACATTCATGAATAGTATGCCCTATATTGCTTCAAAGAATTAAGCTTGCTTGAATCCAAACCCCAAAACACAACCTTTCTAAAAATTTTCTGCCAAAAACCCATTTCTGGCATTCTGGAATTCACCAGATGGGCGGCCCCCTTAATGATTAAGGGGACCGGCCATTTGATGGTCGAGGATACTGTTTTCTTTATCACCTTTTGACCCATTTCAGCCTATACTTCCCAAAATTCACAAACATATTTTGTCCCATGCTATCCCTCAAAATTTGCCTTCCTAAACCACATTTCTCATACACTATAAATACCCTTTTCCCATCATTAATGCCATCACACCCAAACATGTCATCTCCCAACAACCAAAAACCTAAAGTTTCAAGAACCGTAAGGATCTCCGTCAAACCCGTTTGGAGGAGGAAACTTGACTCTTGTCACAACTCATGTGATGTTGTTCCAAATCAACCAACCTCTAAAACTCAAACCCACTCTAATGAGTCATCTCACAACCTATCTTCCATTCATACCCTCATTAATGCTTCTTCTTTTGATGAGCATGCTCAATCCCAAAACAACAATCCCAACATCTCTATCAATACTTCACATATTGCTCATTCAACAAAAACACCATCTACTCATGAAGAACCTCTTCCACCCATATCATGCTTTCATGATTACCCAAGCTCAACCATGTCTCCACCACCTAGAGTACCACCACCACTCCCTATAACTTCACATGCCATTCCTATGTTGCATGTTCAAACCTTCACCCAAGACAACTATCATGCTCCACCACCATCACCTTCCTCCGAACATTTGAAGTTCGTTGAGGAGCTAAAAGAGGCTCATGAGCTTAGTGCTCTTTTAGCATTACATCTTGCTCAACGCAATTTGGATCCACCCCAATCAAGCTCACCATCATCACCACATAACATCAACCAAATTGAGAAGCATGTTAACAATTGCCCTTGTTGCATCTTCCTTCAACAACAAACCATTGCTTTGAATGAGCACTTCACTTGGATTGAGTATCTTCTTACTAGATCTCAACAAACACCATCACTTGAACAACATCAAAACCCTCAACCAACAAACCCAACTTCAAATCCACCACTTCCAAGTTCCACATCTCCAAATTCACCAACATCCATGCAACCAAAAGTTTACCTCCATTAATTCACCAACATGTTCCCCATTCACCATTCTAACCCAAGCATTTTATATGCTTATTTCTCTCATTTTCAAATAAAACACCTCAACCATTTTGGGATTCAAGAAAGTTTGATGACACTCTTTGTTGGCACAATAGGATATTCTACTTAGTATTAGAATTCCATCATTATGGCTTTTGTAACAATGATTATGTGGTTGACATAATCATCTTGAATTAATGAATGCTTTTATATGTGTTTAAAATTCTTCTTTGCCATGCTTACTATTAGTTGTTATTATGTTATATGTATTTGCTTGTGCCTCTAATATTTTTCCTGCAAGAATTCCACATCTCGAACCCTTGGTGCCCTCAAACGAGGGGGAGCATACATCAAGGGGGAGCCTTTACCTTATAGGCTTAAACCTTTTTGATTCTACAAAAAGGGGGAGAAGTGAATATAAACTCACTAAATACTTGTCTAAAAATTAATTTTTGGATTTAATGAGTTTAGGTTTTGTAATCATCAAAAAGAGGGAGATTGTTGATATAAATAATTGACTAAAAACATTATTCATATCTTTCGATATCTCTAAGTTTTGATAATCACAAAACGAAAACTCATCAAACCAAAGGTTATGACGTAAACAAGTATTTAGTAGTAAATACTCACTTTCACCATTTAATCACTTAAGGTATGAATAAACAAAGTGATTAATGTATCATAAGATCAAAGGAAATCTTGTCTTAAGACATAACATTTTATAAAATGATTTTAACATTATATATATATTTGTAAATCATTTTTGGAATAGCTTTATTAAACCACAAAAATATGATTTCAAATTTCCAACCAAAAAGGGCAAATTTTATCCAGAAAAACTTTTCAAACGTTCAGGAGGGCGGCCCCCTTAATTTTACTAGGCGGCCCCCTTAATCATTAAGGGGACCGGCCTATAATTAAGGGGACCGGCACGCTCCCGAACAGTAAAATCTGGCCCTTTAAATACTGGATCATTTTACACATTTTTCTCACCTTTTAGCACTAGAAACTTTCTGATCTAAACATCCATTTCCTTTCTCTAAAAATCCTTTGATCTTATATACTTTGATCTTTGTTTCAAAGTGATTCAAGCCTCAACATTCAAAGTGCAAAGAGAAGAATACTTCTATTAGAAGTATTACAACTTAGTATCATCTTGCTATCTAAGTTGCTTGTTTATATTTTCTTGTAAATCTTTCATTCTTTGGTGAATAAGGTGTATGTATTAGTTAGCTAGATTTAGTTGAAGAATCTAGAATTGTTGTAAGTGTAAAGTGGAACTTGAAGTGAAGAAGAAGGGTTAGATAGTATTGGTGATAGGAGATTGTAGCAATAGTAACTTGGTGTGAAGATATTGAGGGTTCCAAGTGAAGAAGACTAGAAGACATTAGTAGATTGAAGTTGTGAAGACATTAGTGGCTTGAAGGTGTCAAGACATTAGTGGCTTAAAGGTGTGAAGACATTAGTGACTTGAAGGTGTCAAGACATTAGTGGCTTAAAGGTGTGAAGACATTAGTGACTTGAAGGTGTCAAGACATTAGTGCCTTAAAGGTGTGAAGACATTAGTGGCTTGAAGGTGTCAAGACATTAGTGCCTTGAAGGTGTGAAGATACTTGTGGTGTGAAGAAGTATTGAAGTAGTGCAAAGGTGTGAAGAAGAAGTGGTGTGATATTTGGTGTGAGATTGGTTCTAGCTACGATTAGAACTCGACATCTTGCTTTGTGTCGTTAATTGGTGTAAGCTTTTGGTGTGTACGGTTTTCTCCGCCATAAGGGAGGTTATTGACTTAGTGAAGAAAACTCTCGAGTTCGGTGCTCGGGGAGTGGAGTAGGGCAAGGAAGGTGTCCTTGTAGCCGAACCACTATAAATCCTTTGTCTCTCGGTTTGATCTTTCCATTTCTCACTCTTTGCTTGCTTACTTACTAGCTTTTCATATATTGTTAATATTGTGTGTTGTGCATATATTGATTTCACATAAAGATCAAACTAGGTTCCATTTAAAACATTAATTATACTTTAGTAAAATATAAGTATAAACAATTACTAAGACACATATATCTAGGGCTGAGTAAACGGACCGGATGGACCGGACCGACCGACAAAACCGACCGGACCGAGACCGACCGGACCGGACCGACCACATTCGGTCCGGTCCTCGGTCTAAGCTTTTTGCCAAATTCGGTCCTCGGTCCGGTCGGTCCGGTCCGGTCCGGTCCGGACCGACCAAAAACCCGAAAAAACTTGCCTAATTGGACCGGACCGACCGAAGACCGACCGGACCGGACCGGACCGAGACCGAACCGACCATATTCGGTCCGGTCTCGGTCTATGGTTTTTCCGGTTCTCGGTCCTCGGTCCAGTCCGGTCTTGGTCGGTCCGGACCGGTTTTCGCCCGATGCTCAGCCCTACATATATCTATATTAGTACAAACTTGTAATTAAGTGAGATATATGAAATTATAATTTCTATTCAACACTTTAAATGAGTAGTGTATATATGATATATGTGAATTAATTTGTATCTATACTTTAGCCTCAAAGGTTTTTACAATTACCATCAATTCTTTGAAAAGCAAATTCTTATTAAACGAAAAAGACGCAAAACTATTCAACCCCCCCTTCTAGTTTTCCACAATTGGTACCAGAGCCACGTCTAGCAAGATTTTTAAAATAGATTGTATTTTAAAAACTTGTAACGATCTATGGAATTTGAAAAATATTTAGAAGGGGAATTTATGCAACAACCACCATTATTTGAAAATGATCATTTTCTTAAATGGAAAAACAAATTTGAAAATTATGTGAAATCAATAGATCTTGATCTTTGGCATATCATTTCAATTGGTGATCTTAAACCAACCAAAATGGATTTTGAAAATCAATATAATAACCTTCAAACCAAATTTGATAAAAACACTAAAGCCAAATTACTTATTTTCAAAACTCTACCAAGAGTTGAATATGAAAGATTATTTCCTTATAAAACGGCAAATGATATTTGGAAATATCTTTTAAAATTTCACCAAGAAAAATGTAAAACCAAAGATGATAAGCTTGATATTGCACATGAAATAGTTACTCTAGAAAACCTAATAGATAAATATCTAGTTGAAATAAACACATATACTACTAGTTCAAATATGGTCATTGAAGGTACCAATAACGAAGAACACATGTGTCAAATCCGAAGAAAGAATGTCAATAAGCCATGGTGCAACAAGGACGATGAAGATGACATAGATATGGCTTACATGAATTTTCTTACTAATGCAAATACAAGTAGTGACGGCAAGGATTGCATGCTCCAAGATCCAAGCAATACTTTAAACAAAACATGGAGCGACATGAACAACAGAATTGATCACCGTAGAGCATGTGAAGATTGTACAACTACAAATAAGGTACAATCCAAAACCAAACATTTTTGCTATGATCAATTTATATTAGAATTTTCAAAACTTGAAAACAATTTCAAGCACTTTTGCAACATTGAATCAAAAACTGTTTTTAAAAATAAATCTTCAACATCCGTTGAAAATAACTTTGAAAAAGAAATAATTTTAGAAGATAAAATGTCTAGACTTGAAAGTAATATTGAAATTGATCTTGAATGTAAAAATTGTCAAGACTACAAACATGAAATTAAAATGGAAAAAGAAAAAATATTTTCGAAAACAAAAATATTTAAATAAAATGGAAAAAAGAGACGTTGGATGCAAATTACAAAAACTCAAGGGTAAAATGGTCATTACAAAAAAATTTTCATCTTTATTACTGATATAAGGACAAAAATGTCAATATTAGTGCTTAGATAAGCATTTTTTTTTTGTTCGCTGCTCTGAAGTGATTTTCTTGACAAGTATAATACGTTTTGACAGAATAAACCCAAAGGTATAAAAATGAACGAAAACATAGAAAAACGAATGAAAACGTAAACAATGGATGAAAACGGAAGATAATGTATAAAAACGAACGAAAACGAATAAAAACGGACGAAAATCTAAAAAAACGGATGAAAACGTTAAAAAACAGATGATGATGATGATGATGTATAAAAACGAACGAAAACGTGTAAAAACGGACGAAAACCTAAAAAATGGAAGAAAACGTAAAAAAACAGACGAAAATGAAAGCCACAGGGACCATAAGGACCATTACTGTAACTTTTCTAAGTGATAAAAAAGTTAATGGATGACCGGTGAAAGATTTGAAGTAAGGGTTCTTTGGTAATTTCAAAAAGCTACATAAGATGAATGTGAAAATGCTTGTGATAGCCAAAAACATTTTAAAATTGATCAAACACGAAGCTTGAAAATGAAACCTTTTCAACAAATGAATGGCTCTTCACAAGTGAGCAACAAGCCTGCAACAACTAAAAGAAATGTTAGAGTTTAACAAATACATTTTAAGCAATGCTATTTATTAGACAAATCTATAGATATCAATTGAGCTGGGACACATAACAACAACATGTAACACTTTTAAATGTTTTTTAAAAAAATTACAAACAAGGTACTTCATATGAAAGTAGGATGTCTACAAATGACGTAACAAGCTAAAATTAAATAAATTTTGCAACACGAATATATTTCGTATATGATTCATTTAGAAAATTCTGATGAGTGGTTACATTAGTAGCATGGGTATCTCCAAACTGACATAAGTAGTGGGTCACTAGTAGAGTTACTAGAGTGTTAGCTCGTTCCAAAAATGTCACTAATCCAACATTCAAATCACAATTATGCTTATATATCACTTGTACTTTAAGCTGCTAAGCTAGTATTCCTATTATATTTAGGTTTCACATTCCCCAACCAAATCTTTCTTTGTTTATTTGAAGTTTTCCGTTTGTAAGTCCAAAAAGTATTAACATAGGAATGTCATTCATTGATATTTTCCATACTACTAGAATTACAATACCAGTTATAGCTTAGTTGAATAGACCCAACAAAATAATGAGTCCAAGAAGTACGTTACTTTAAGAGAAAATAATAAAAATAATGAAAAAAATACCACACCAACTAAATGAGAAAATGTTGACATGTTATTATACTCATGAAATACGCAAAAAGGTTGTAATATGAACAAAATACCACACCAACTAAATGAGAAAATGTTGACATGTTATTTGGCCATAACTTTCTTATACAAACTCTTTTTTGGGTGATTCAAAGAGTCACTAACCGAGAAACGGGATATCGACAACTTCCAAGTTTTGAGCTAAGCATGAACATCATAGATTCATACTTATAAATAAACCCTAAATGCATCTATATGAGGGACTTTTAGGTTATAGTCTACGTTCAACCACTTAATTCTCTATAACTAAGGCTTTGATACCATTCTGTCACACCTCTCCAAGGCGGAAATGCGAGTGCAACATCATGGATATCATCACAACACATAATGTCTATAAAGAGAATTTCTACATGCAAATAAATAGAGCAAAACAAAGACAAAAAGTGTCGTGACAATACCTGTAAAATCCTAAAATTCGGAAACCTAAAATTACGTATAAATTTGAAATTTTAAAAACTTTACGATACGTCTATATTTTTTAAAATGATTTAAATCTAGATTAATTAATTTTGTCATACTTAAGTTTAACTAAACACATAATTAGAAATTAATTTGAAAGTAAAACATTAAATACTCCTAAACCCCATAATTAACTAATATTTAAATCTACCTTGACCTATTAAACACCTCTTTTAATTGGCTACTTAAAATACATAAAAGGCTCACTTGAAACCCCTTCATAACCGAAGTTTAAACAACCAAATTAAAGCTCTTTGATCCATTTTATTATTTTTTTTTCCTAATTAACACCATTGAATTCGGTCCATTTGAAAACCCCAAACCGAAAATCTCTTAAATGATTTTAATGGCCTAAGTTTATACCCCTCGTTTATGACCCTTTAAGCCCATTTTAAACATTATTAAAAAAACCAATTTTTGTGTAACGATCATTAAATGTGACACGCTCCTGGGGATCAGTTTATATTCGATGCTCTTTTGTTTCCTCCAATCAAACACCACCAAGTCGACACTACTGCTATGTTTTATTTTGTTCGTCGAACCTTGTTCTTTTTCCTTCTGCTCCCATTCGACAACACAACAAACAAACACACAAACACAACATTTTAATCAATTGCTGCTACTGCTATTTTTTTTCCATTGATCGAATAAGGGTGTAAGAGTTTTTTTTCTTGATCGGTTCATATAAGCTTGGAGTTTTCGAATATAATTCTGGTCCTGGCTTATTATTCCATTGCGTTAATCGTCTCGATGTAGCCTCTTATAACTCGGTTAATATTCTTATTATTATAGGATCATCATAATGTTTGTGATGACTCGTAAATCGACCACTATGCGCAACATGTTTAGTCGACCTCGTACTGTAAAACTACTCGACACTAAATGGACCATAAGTAATCATATGAATCTGTTTGAAACATGTGTCGTTTAGGCTTCATTGTTGGCTCGGTAAAAATTATTTTCGTGTGAGCATGAAACTTATCTTAAACCGTTGCAAATTTTGATATATTGGTTGTTGTTATGTTGTTTGTAATTTGCCCTAATGCGGACCCGTTATCACGAAGTAACGCACCCTAATGATCTATTAAATCAATCACTTAATGAACTAAAACAAATTTAGGAACTTTAACAACAAATCTGGGAACAAAAAGGGAGCGAAACGATTTTGGTTACGTTTATGTAATAAGGCCATATGAAGGGAAAAGAGATTCATGCATGAGTAGTATAGTTAAATGTAATTTATATGATAAATTTTCACTTTTAACTCTAACTTTGGAGTTTGTCAAATTTATCCCAAGATTTTACTAATGATATCTGAAACCTAAACTATGTTATGTTGTCACTTTTAACCTTATACTTTGCTAATATGTCTTAAAAACCTAAGTTGTAATATGTGTTTGACATTAAATAAAATTACATTAGAAACCCTAAATGGTAATATTTACTTCGACATTAATTGAAATGTGTTTAGAAGACCTGAATAGAAGTTATTTAACCTAACCCTAAGTGGTGACAATTATTTTGTCAATAATGAGACCTTAATAGAAACCCTAAAACTAAATGACATTTAATACGTATTTGTAACTCTATTGATCATTAAATGACATTTAATATGTTTTAAAATCCTAAGTTGTCAAAATGTGAAAACCTACTAAATATGTTATGAACCTAATCCGTGTAGATTCGTTGAAGATAACGTAACGTCCATTTATTCAATTGTTTCCGTTCATTGCATTAAGGTACGGATATTCAGTCTTACTTTTAGACATTATTTCATTTGAATTTAGTATTGGTACGGATATTCAGTCTTACTTTTAGACATTATTTCGTTTGCATTTCGTATTGGTACAAATATTCTGGACACCACTTCTTTTTACATTGTTATCGGTTGGTTCGTTTGTTTAATTATTCGTTTCTCATGATTCGTATTCATTGACTTTGATTCGTTTACTTTGATATGAACCCTTTATCTGAACCATTGTTATGATCCTTTTGATATGACCCTTTCGTTATGACCCATCTGATATGATCCCATTGATACGATCCCTTTGTTTTGATCTGTTTGAATTGACCCATTGCTCAAGGTACTATTCCTAGCCACGAAGGTAACATGGCCATGTCATTGAGGCACCAATTGCATGACACTTTTTGTGGAGGTGTGATTGATCCACGGCGTTTCCCTTATCTGTATATGTGGCCATTATCTAACTATGTATGCTAGCCTTGAGCTAGTGTATCTGCTAATCTGTTTTGCAGGGTAGCGTATGGATGCATCCTAGGTAATGTGTAATGATATCTGGTGATTGGTAGGTGTGTGACCCTACACCCCATCACAATTTGGTACATTGGAGTCTGTAGCTCCATGTACAATAAAGGAATTGACGGTATAATGAATTGTGAAATGAAATGTTTGATTGATTATTTTGGTGCTTGAGCAAATTCTGTTACTATCCCTTTTACCATTTCTGGACTATTCTTTGATTACTATTTTCATATGACCCTTCATATTCTTTATGACATTGTATCTCAGCAGGTTCTCATTGGATTGTTTGTTTATTCGTTTATGTTTGGTTATCTTTCATATGTTTATATATGTTTATTGGGCGTTAGTTCAGCAGCATTTTCTTTTCCCTGCGGAAGGTATCAAGTTGGAGGCTGGGATTGAGTGATGAGAGTAGGAGCTTTTAGTGGACCAACCCTACCTTAGACTTCATGGATTTTTGCTTGATTATTTCAGAAGTTGCTTTTGATTTTATTTGTTTTATTAGTCCTTTTAGTCTCAAGATTTGTAATTTATTGAGCTAAGTCTTCCGCTTGTGCTTTATGTTCTGAAAAGACACCATAATGTTACACTTTAGACCCTTATAAGGTTTGGGGTGTTACAATTATGGTATCAGAGCCAGGTTTTGACCTGTAATGCTTAGGCTATGACATGTGAGGATTGGGTAGACATTAGGCTTCCTTCTACTTTGACGTTTCCCTCTTTCTTCTATCATATTCGATATTAACTCTGATTTTTGTCTTCATTAATTCATTTATTGACCTTTTAGATGTGGGTCAATCAAACACCGGAAGAGATCGCCACTTTCAACGCAGCTGTTGAAGCCCTAATGCCTGAACTTCGAGCTCGAATCTTCGAGGAATTCCGTCAGGAGGCCTCTAGTTCTGGTGGTGGGGGCACTCCAGTCCTATCTCTAGGTGGTTGGAAAAGTTTGGGAAACAGAAGTCTAGATCTTTTAGTTCCGCCAACACTCCTGTTGATGCGGAAAATTGGATCGCACACATTGAAAAGATCTTCGAGGTGTTGGACTGTGGGGATGAGTTTAAGGCTCGTTTGGCCAGCTACAAGCTTGAGGGAGACGCAATGAACTGGTGGAAGGCCTATAAGCAGGCCAAAGGTGATGCGTTCATAGCCACTATAACCTTGGCAAATTTTCGTGACGTCTTCTTTACTCAGTCTTTCCTCTGGCTGAACAAAAAAATTTTGAGCGGGAGTACCATACTATCCGTCAGGAAGACAGGGAAACCACCAATGAATTTATGAAGCGGTTTCTGAGGTTAGCAGGATTTCTGGGGACAAAAGCTGGAACTCAGGAGGAGCAGGCTTCACACTTCAAATGGGGGCTAAAAGAATGGATTCTGGATGGGATTGTGAACACAGAGTTCACAGACGTAGCTCAGGTTGCTAACGCGGGCCGTAATATTGAACTTCTCCGTGAGAGGAATAGGGAGAACAAAAGAAACCGTGATGGGGACCGCATCCGATCCGCTGTAGCACCTACCCATAATAGTACTTCGAGGATACGAGATCAAAGGTACCATGATTCTGAATCGACTACTACATGTGAAATATGTGGGAAGTGGCATCCAGGGAAGCCTTGCCACAAAAAATCTGGCGCATGTTTCGCATGCGGTTCGATGGAGCATAAGATTGGTGATTGTCCTAGGAAGAAGTGAATTGGTGATAAGTGATCGGTTCATTTTCAGTTGTGCTTTTCATTTTGCGTCTTGATACACTTTTTCTGTTTTCTGTTATATTTATGGGATTTCTGATTTGAACTTGCTAATAAATTTGACGTCAGAATTTAGCCTTATCATCGTATCTGTTTATGATTGTGATATGTTGTCTGTTATATATATGTTCGGTATCTGTTGGATTCAGTTTGAAATGATCAGTCTTTATTGAAGAATCTGAAATGTTCTGAACCTACTGAATCGAGTCATGAAAAACTAACCTTCCGTTCGTTTGAATCGTTTTCAATTCCTTTCGTGATCTGGTATGTTTCTATTCGGTTCTTTTTAATTTCACGGATGAAAAGTTTTTTCTAGAGGGAAAGAGTTGTAAAACCCTAAAATTCGAAACCTAGAATTACGTATAAATTTGAGATTTTAAAAACTTTACGATACGTCTATATTTTTTAAAATGATTTAAATCTAGATTAATTAATTTTGGAGAAAATTGCAAAAATCGTCCCTGTGGTTTGGCCAAATTGCACGTTTGGTCCGTACTGTTCATTAAGTGCAAAAAAGGTCCGGATTTGGCACTGTTACATGCAGTTTTGGTCCCTCATGTTAACGCCGGTTAAGTGAGTTCCGTTAAGTGGCACTGTTTAATTCACTTTAGGTCCCCCAATGTTACACGTTAGCCCCTTAAGGCAGAAATCGTTGCAGCGCCAGTCCTTTTTTTGGATTTTTTTTTTTTTTTTTTTTTTTTGAATTCGATTTTTTTTTAATTCGAAAAGATTTATATAAATTCGAAAAAACTTATAAAAATTCAAAAAAACTTATATAAATTCGAAAAATATAAAAATTTGATTTTTTTTTAAAATGCGAAAAAATTTATAAAAATTCGAAAAAACTTATAAAAATCCGAAAAAAATTATAAAAATTCGAAAAATATAAAAATTCGAAAAAACTTATAAAAATCCGAAAAAAATTATAAAAATTCGAAAAATATAAAAATTTGAATTTTTTTTTTAAAATGAGAAAAAATTTATAAAAATTCGAAAAAACTTATAAAGATTCGAAAAAAATTATAAAAATTCGAAAAATATAAAAATTCGAAAAAATTTATAAAAATCCGAAAAAAAATTATAAAAACTCAAAAAAAAATATAAAAATTTGAAAATTTATAATTCGAATTTTTAAAAATTCAAAAAAAAATTATAAAAAAAATTCAAAAAAAAAATTATAAAAAAAATTTATAAAAATTCGAATTTTTATAAATTTTTTCAAATTTTTATATTTTTTGAATTTTTATCATTTTTTCGAATTTTTATAAGTTTTTTCAAATTTTCATAAATTTTTTCGGATTTTTATAAATTTTTCAAATTTTTATAATTTTTTTTTGAATTTTTATAATTTTTTTCGGATTTTTATAAATTTTTTCGAATTTTTATATTTTTCGAATTTTTATAAGTTTTTTCGAATTTTTATAAATTTTTTCGCATTTAAAAAAAAAATCAAATTTTTATATTTTTCGAATTTTTATAAGTTTTTTTGAATTTTTATAAGTTTTTTCGAATTTATATAAATTTTTTCGAATTAAAAAAAAAATCGAATTCAAAAAAAAAAAAAAAAAATTCCAGAAAAAGGACGGGCGCTGCAACGATTTCTACCTTAAGGGGCTAACGTGTAACATTGGGGACCTAAAGTGAATTAAACAGTGCCACTTAACGGAACTCACTTAACCGGTGTTAACATGAGGGACCAAAACTGCATGTAACAGTGCCAAATCCGGACCTTTTTTGCACTTAATGAACAGTACGGACCAAACGTGCAATTTGGCCAAACCACAGGGACGATTTTTGCAATTTTCTCTTAATTTTGTCATACTTAAGTTTAACTAAACATATAATTAGAAATTAATTTGAAAGTAAAACATTAAAGACTCCTAAACCCCATAATTAACTAATATTTAAATCTACCTTGACCTATTAAACACCTCTTTTAATTGGCTAGTTAAAATACATAAAAGACTCACTTGAAACCCCTTCATAACTAAAGTTTAAACAACCAAATTAAAGCTCTTTGACCCATTTTATTATTATTATCTTTTTCCTAATTAACACCATTGAATTCGGTCCATTTGAAAACCCCAAACTGAAAATCTCTTAAATGATTTTAATGGCCCAAGTTTAAACCCCTATTTTATGACCCTTTAAGCCCATTTTAAACATTATAAAAAAAAAACCAATATTTGTGTAACGATCATTAAATGTGACACGCTCCTGGGGATCAGTTTATATTCGATGCTCTTTTGTTTCCTCCAATCAAACACCACCAAATCGACACTACTGCTACGTTTTATTTTGTTAGTCGAACCTGGTTCTTTTTCCTTCTGCTCCCATTTGACAACACAACAAACAAACACACAAACACAACCTTTTAATCAATTGCTGCTACTGCTGTTTTTTTTCCCATTGATCGAACAAGGGTGTAAGAGTTTTGTTTTCTTGATCGGTTCATATAAGCTTGAAGTTTTCGAATATAATTCTGGTCCTGGCATATTATTCCATTGCGTTAATCGTCTCGAGGTATGCTCTTATAACTTGGTTAATATTCTTATTATCATATGATCATCGTAATGTTTGTGATGACTCATAAATCAACCACTATGCGTAACATGTTTAGTCGACCTCGTATTGTAAAACTACTCGACACTAAACGAACCATAAGTAATCATATGAATCTGTTTGAAACATGTGTCGTTTGGGCTTCATTGTTGGCTCGGTAAAAACTACTTTCGCGTGAGCATGAAACTTATCTTAAACCATTGCAAATATTGATATATTGGCTGTTGTTATGTTGTTTGTAATTCGCCCTAATGCGGACCCGTTATCACGAAGTAACACACCCTAATGATCTATTAAATCAATCACTTAATGAACTAAAACAAAATTAGGAACTTTAACAACAAATCTGGGAACAAAAAGGGTGCGAAACGATTTCGGTTACGTTTCTGTAATAAGGCCATATGAAGGGAAAAGAGATTCATGCATGAGTAGTATAGTTAAATGTAATTAATATGATAATTTTTCACTTTTAACTCTAACTTTGGAGTTTGTCAAATTTAACCCTAGATTTTACTAAATGATATATGAAACCTAAACTATGTTATGTTGTCACTTCTAACCTTATACTTTGCTAATATGTCTTAAAAACCTAAGTTGTAATATGCGTTTGACATTAAATAAAATTACATTAGAAACCCTAAATGGTAATATTTACTTCGACATTAATTGAAATGTGTTTAGAAGACCTAAATAGAAGTTATTTAAATAATGAGACCTTAATAGAAATCCTAAACTAAATGACATTTAATACGTATTTGTAACTCTATTTGATCATTAAATGGCATTTAATATGTTTTAAAACCCTAAGTTGACTAAATGTGAAAACCTACTAAATATGTTATGAACCTAATCCGTGTAGATTCGTTGAAGATAATGTAACGTCCATTTATTCAATTGTTTCCGTTCATTGCATTAAGGTACGGATATTCAGTCTTACTTTTAGACATTATTTCATTTGCATTTCGTATTGGTACGGATATTCAGTCTTACTTTTAGATATTATTTCGTTTGCATTTCGTATTGGTACGGATATTCTGGACACCACTTCTCTTTACATCGTTACCGTTTGGTTTGTTCGTTTGTTTAATTATTTGTTTCTCATGATTCGTATTCATCGACTTTGATTCGTTTACTTTGATATGAACCTTTGATATGAACCCTTGATCTGAACCATTGTTATGATCCGTTTGATATGACCCTTTCGTTATGATCCATCTGATATGATCCCATTGATATGATCCCTTTGTTTTGATCCATTTGTATTGACCCATTGCTCAAGGTACTATTCCTAGCCATGAAGGTAACATGACCATGTCATTGAGGCACCAATTGCATGACACTTTTTGTGGAGGTGTGATTGTTCCACGGCGTTTCCCTTATCTGTATATGTGGCCATTATATGAGTATGTATGCTAGCCTTGAGCTAGTGTATGTGCTAATCTGTTTTGCAGGGGAGCGTATGGATGCATCCTAGGTAATGTGTAATGATATCTGGTGATTGATAGGTGTGTGACCCTAAACCCCATCACAATCTGGTACACTGGAGTCTGCAACTCCATGTACAATAAAGGAATTGACGGTATAATGAATTGTGAAATTAAATGTTTGATTGATTATTTTGGTGCTTGAGCAAATTCTGTTACTATCCCTTTTACCATTTATGGACTATTCTTTGATTACTATTTTCATATGACCCTTCTTATTCTTTATGACATTGTATCTCAGCAGGTTCTCATTGGATTGTTTGTTTATTCGTTTATGTTCAGTTATCATTCATATGTTTATATATGTTCACTGGGCGTTAGCTCAGCCGCATTTTCTTTTCCCTGCGGCAGGTATCAAGTTGGAGGTTGGGATTGAGTGATGAGAGTAGGAGCTTTTAGTGGACCAATCCTACCTTAGACTTCATGGATTTTTTGCTTGATTATTTCAGAAGTTGTTTGTGATTGTAGTTGTTTTATTAGTCCTTTTAGTCTCAAGATTTGTAATTTATTGAGCTAAGTCTTCTGCTTGTGCTTTATGTTCTGAAAAGACACCATAATGTTACACTTTAGACCCTTATACGGTTTTGGGTGTTACAATACCCAAAAGAAAATAACAAAACGTAACTCCAAAGGTATATTTGTTAAGACATAAAGTACTGATCAAACAATAATCAGAGTATTATATACAAAATTGAAAAAAAAAACAATTTATAATCCAAACATAAAAGATAAATCACTTCCAATGCAACTAAGGTCTCGACTAGTCACTTCCTTCTATCTTATTCTTATGACGCTCACCTGAAAATGATGCTTAAAAACGTCAACATAAAGTTTGTGAGGTTCATAGGTTTGAGACACAAAAGTTATCTCATTCAACCAGTTCACTGTGATTATAAAACATGGCAGGACAGTAAGGTTAATCACTACAAATCAACCAACCAACGGGACGGAACGTGCCCACGATCCAAGTTCACATTAATGGGTAATCATTACCCTCTGATCGGACCACACAGAATAATAGTGGGTAGAGTTACTACCCTCTAATTGGATTAGCTCAAACGAACCATGGGAGCATAGCTACCCTCCAATTGGACCACACAGAAATACCACACATGCAGCAAACATATAATAACCATTTACAAGTCCATGCACTCTTTAAAATACATAATCACAGTAACTTAAAACGTAATTCAACACAAGCATCATTCCCATCCCAAGTTTAAAACATTGAAAAATGGGACTATGAAACTCACCTGAATCTTTGCAGCTTCCAAAACAACAATCACAAATCTAAACAAACAAAATAGAACCACATTACACGCGACCAAGCCAAAAGCTAAAGTCCATGTAACACATATGATGGATTTCTACGGGTTATATAAAACACCATGGGTCACCTAGACTCCATACTAAATGCTACCAATCATTAACACTTACTAAATCCCTTGTATACATTTTATCAGAAAACGCAGATATCTGGGGTACTTCTACCCATATCAAATCACGACAAAATAAGCTCCACAACTCACACCAAGAATTTACCATGATCCCTCATGAGCATAAAAGCTACTCCCAGAAGGCCATGCACTAAAAACATACACAAGTACCCCTAAGAAAATCAAACACAAAAACTATCCAGATTCAGACTTGCATGCACACCACAATGTTTTGACCTAAGTAACATATTTGCACAACTTATTAACGTCCACCCTTCGCGTGGAAGTCAAAGGGCACATAGAATTCAACTTCCCCAAAAGGGCTAACCCTAATTACACTTTCAAACCCACCTTTGACCTCTATACTTCTAACGTAAATCTGTCCCGGTTTAAAAGCTTTGACACATTTACTCACAAAAATCATTAGACTGACTTCTCGACCTCGAAATCGATCGTGGCCAGACTTTTTCGAAAGTAGGTTCTCTGAACTACAATTTAGACTCAAGATTCATGTATTAACTCGTTACCATCTATGAGTAAACTTCGTTTTACTACAGCCCTAAAAATCTGTCAAACCCTAACTCATTAATTCACATGTTTTAAACCCTAATTCTTTCATCAATCATCATAACATTACTAATTAATGATCCCAACATGTTTTACATCATTAATTACAGGTGTTAAATGGTTAATTTCATGCGGTGACAAGTAAAGATAAGCAACGAATCTTTCCTACGTTGGACTACACAGGATGTTGAACTTATTGCAGCATTTGATCCACTTGCAGACAAGGTTAATTCCATAAATGCAAAAGGTTGTGCTAAAATTTGACCTATTTGTTTTTTTGTCTTTGTTGAACTACTTTTATGCTCGCGTATACATTAGCTGTTATTTTGTTTTTCTGTAGACTACATGGCGGCCATTTGAATTAAAGGGTTTACAATATATATATTCGTGGCTGCAAGATTTCCCAAAGATGATTATACATAATGCCTTAATCAAAACTCAAATACCAATAAGTAGGGAACTCTGTGTAACATTAGCAGATAATAAACAAATTGTCAAAAAATATTATGTATTTGTAAGAGATGAGCGTGGTATGTCAAGAAGGAAAAAAGAATGTACTTTGCGGAATACATGCGTGGTGAGTTTACAAAATTAGGCTTCACCTGAAATATTATATGATGTAAAGTGCTAAAAGCATTAATACAACTCATTGGCTTATTGTCACAATTAAAGCCTAAGATTAGACATCTGTATAGACATCAATTATGTGTTTTTGGATATTACAAATGCTTGAATTATATTCATAGGCACAATATTTGCATACCTTTTTACTTTTGTTTCGTTATTTGCTATGAGTAGTATCTATTAAGATTACTTTTAGTAATGCATTGCTATTATAGGTAAAAAAAATGCTTTGTTTCTATTATATGTTCATGTGATAAATTTGTGATACCAATGATAATTGTTTTACGGAACACCAATTACAGTTACATTATCAATGGTTCTGTTCGAAACCATTGTTTTAGTACATTTCGATTTCCAAAATGGATGCAAATGTGTCACCTGTGTATTAGTTTGCGCGTGTCCAGATTCTAATGATATATACTATGATGTAGGCATGAACAGAACATATGGACAGAACTTACCGAGTATATGGATGGGAATTTGTTGGTTATTTTTGCTAACTCAGTCTTTATTGTTGTAATTATTCTCTTGAGAATGCAATAAAAAACTCTAATGATTTATGGATGGGAATTCATTGGTTATTGCTGAATCTTTAAGTTCATTATTATTGTACGCACAAAATAATCTTAAGCACATTAAAGATGACATAAAAGTTTTCGACACGTCATTCCCGCGGCAACGCGCGGGCTACCCCCTCGTTTGATCCTAACTCTTAGAGGTGGCAAAATGGGCAGGCCAGGCGAGAACAGGCTCAAGGCTAAACGAGCTATGGGCTAAACGGGCACGGGCTAAACGGGCGTGGGCTAAACGGGCGCGGGCCAAATGGGCTCCTATTATACGAATCGCTTTAGAAAAGACCTAAAACAACAAAAAAATTCCTCAAACGTAACACCTCATTTATATTTAAGTATCTAAATATACAAATTTAATGTACTCCAATTGAGAGAAAAACATGTGTGCCCATTATGCCCATTTAACTTCTAAATGGGCAATATATGCCCACTTCAAAAAAAAAAGAGGGGCCAATTTTTTTGATTTTGGGTACAAATTGACACCTCTACTAACTCTTTAGCAATAAACATAACTGACCAAGGCCTCAACCATCAAAAGAACTGTCTATGAAACATTCTACCATCAGTTAATAAGACATACTTTTTTTCTAGGTGCAAACAAACCTGAAGTATCCACACCAGCTTCCTGAAAAGGGAAAGCTTTACCTTGTTTAAGTCTGTGTGGCGGTGAGTTCAAGCCCTGTAAACTAATCGGCTAAAAAGTCGAAAACCGTGGTTACAAAAAAAAACATGCTTTTTTGTTTACATATGTTTTTTCCGCAAAAATAATAATATTTCTTTGAGGATATTCCTCATTAGAGACTGTATGACCAACTAGCTAAGAACTTTCATGATATATAGAGGTGAGATCAATGACAAGCAAAAAGAAATCTAAAGAATAAATAAGCACATCCTATCCTTCCATTTTGATTTCATCCAATGGTATAGATCAAACCAAAAAATAACAAAAGGAGGGCAAAATTGGCATTATAGCTCATTTAATATAAAAACCCACTTTCCAGCTTTTTTTTTTTTTTTTTTTTTTTTTATTATTATTATTATTTTTTTTAATACAACATATCTTGCAAACGGTAAACCTTCAAGCTACGAAAAATACACAATCGCGACGAGAATTAAATCATCTTTCTATAGATATGCATTTTTATATACTTTCGACGAACTTTTTTTCAAAATTTCCATCTAGAAAAATCCCACGGGATTCGTAAAAAAATCACTTGTGATTTGTCATTTTTAAAAAATCACAAGTGATTTGTAAAAATGAGTAAATTACTGTTTTTGAGTTTTATACTTTTATATCACAACTTTTTAAGGGTAGATTTTTTTTATATGATTGTTGAAATGAGCTATTGGAATCTCTTTATTAAAAGTTGTATGTTGTTATACAGAATCCCATGCGATTCTCTCTGATCCCTTGGGATTCATATATAATCTCATGGGATTCTGTATGAATCACATGGGTAATCTTTATGAATTACAGGTGATTCATCAAAGAATCTCATAGGATTCTGTATGGATCCCATGTGATTCTTTATGAGTCACAAGGGATCAGAGAGAATCACATAGGATTCTATATAAATCCCATGAGATTTTAATTTTGCTTTATATAAACTATAAGTACAAAATTACATGAGATTCTGTATGAATCTCAAGGGATTCTGTATAAAATCACATGGAATTCAGTATGAATCTCAAGGGATTTATTGTGAATCCCATGGGATTCTTTGGTGCATCACATGAGGTTTTTTTTAGTATTTCAGTATATGACAAATTGTCTCCAAAAAAATATACACAACATTGAAATTTATAGGATTATAAAATATATACACAAACCAAACTAAGGCTCCTAGTTGCACGCATTAGCATAGGCTAAAAACATGTGTACATATGCATTGAGCCCAATGGACTCAAATTAAAATAAAACAACTGCATGTAAACTTAAAAATAAGTTGCAACATGTTTTTAGTGATTTACATGAGCAAGTTCTCATAGTCAAACTTTCTAGAGACAAAAGTGAAACGTGTTTCAAGATGGTTAACTTGAGGCAACAACATCAATAAAAAACCATTTACTAAGATCTACAAATGCAAAAACATTAGCACACTCATGTTACACAACATATCAATGGATAAAAGAATCATCAGTGGCATCTTCTTTGTCCTCCTCTTGTTGCTCGCATGTAAGTTTACTAACAGTGATTTCAGAATGCATTGGGTTCGATCTTCTTAATTAGCATAAGTGCATCACGACGGAAAATGATGCCGCTTCCTTCCTCGCTCTTCCGCCGAAACAATCACATCTCCTTGCAGATCGATTACCAGCTTCAAGCAAACACGCGCCTAGTTTCAAAGCGTGTGTAATCAATTCATTCCAACCATAATCCGTATCACATCTCCTGACTATCCGATCAAACACCGTCTCAATCATCATCTCGTTCCGATCCAAAACATCACTCAACAACATTTCATCATCATCTTCATTAACCATCGTTGATCGGTTAGTAATCTGATCGGACGGTTGTGGTGGTTTGGTGACGTGGCAGAGGCGTTTGGCTTTGTAGGAGGATATGTAAGGATTGTTAATGGTGTGGTTTTCCATTGGAGAATTGAAATGAAATAAAATTACTAAATGAGGAGGGTCTGTACCCGAATTTTGATGTGTTTAGTTTTAACGATATTACAAAAGTACATTTTAATAATTAATTATATTAAAATGAGGATTAATCTAGACCTTTAGATTTAAAATAGATGAATGGTTGAGATCTTGTTATTTGTTCTTTTAGATAAATGTTGTTTCGTATTGAACTTTTCTCATCTCATTAGTCTGTACTATTGTAAGAGATAAGAAAATTTATTGAAGAAAAATTATTGGTGTAGGGTAAGGAAATTGAATGTTAAAAAATGGTCCCTATTACAGATAAGATAAGAGGAAATTTCTTACTGCAAATTATTGGTCTCTATCAATGTTTAAAAATAGTCAACAAAATGCAAGTAAATAACATTTTAATTTTGCCTGATAGCATATTTTTATATGATTTATTCATTTGAAGTTTAAGTAGTTATATGACTTATATCATTTAGACAAGTAATTACAAGAATATATTTTCAATTGTAATAATAAAATATTTTATTGCAAAACTTATACAAAAAATATAGTTTAATAAATTAACAAACTTTGTCATAATGTAAAGAAGTGAATAAAAGTTTGAAAGTTCAAACAGTTAATCTATATCCATTTTTTTTCATTGACATTTGACAAGACCGTATGAGTAGTTTTTGTTGATCAACATCATCATTCCACAAACACAAAATACTTTTTTCACACAAACTCTTTCAACCAAACTTCCAATTGCTTCTACTTCAGTGTCATCAATTCAAAAGAGCTTCAAGGTTTTATTTATTTGTTTATTTTATTATTATTATTATTATTATTATTATTATTATTATTATTATTATTATTATTATTATTATTATTATTATTATTATTATTATTGTTTTTTTAGTTTTAGAGGCGAAGACACTCGAAAGAACTTTGTTGATCATCTTTATTAAGCTCTTAAGCATAAAGGTATTGTAACTTACAAGGATGACGAGAATATTGAGAAAGAGAAAAGGATCAATGAGCAACTCATCAAGTCTATTGAAGACTCGAGATTCTATATTATTGTTTTCTCTAAGAACTATGCTTCCACATCTTGGTGTTTGGATGAGCCGGTTAAAATTATAGAAGATGACCGAGCATATTGCTTACCCAATCTTCTATGATGTGGAGCCCACTAAACTCCGCAAACAAATTGGGGGGGGGGGGGTAGTAAAAGATGCCGCAAACAGATTGGGGGGGGGGGGGTAGTAAAAGATGCCTTTGCCGAGAACGAAAAGAAGGAGGCTGCTGGAAAATGGAGAAAGGCTATGGAAGAACCAGCAGGTCTGGCTGGCTCGGTATTGGAGGATATGCTTGATTGGTAATTCCTTCCTTAATATATCTACAATATACACTGAGATAGGTGCTCATTGCCTGGGGCTAGGATGCATTGGACCAGGGTGATCCCACCATTCTTCACCTTTTGAAGAATATCTTTAACATAGAGGCATGAATCTAAATTCATACAAAAAATTGTTCAAGACATTTCACGAGATAGCATTCCATTGACTTCATTTTAGATGAAGAGTTGATAGGCATGGAGACACGGATAAAAGATGTGGTTTCATATTTAGAAATTAACGTTGACGAAGTTCGCATGCTAGGGATATGGGGGATGGGTGGTGCGGAGAAGACAACTTTAGCCAAGTCTTTTTTTTTTTTTTTTTTTTTAATCAAATATCCTTTTAGTTTGAAGGTAAAAGCTTCGTTGAAAATGTAAGGGAAGAATCAAAACCATCTTTGTCTGGTTTAAAGTCATTGCAGAAACAAGTACTTTCAGATACTGTAAATGATCAAGGCGTCATCGTAAGTGGTGTTCTTGATGGGAAAAACAAGTTGAAAAAAGCGATGGGTGATAGAAAAGTACTTGTCGCTCTTGATGACGTCGATCATAAAGACCAGCTTGAGGTGTTAGCCGGTGACTGTAATTGGTTTAAGCAGGGAAGTAGAATTATTATTACAACAAGAGATAAGCAACTACACAAAGCCCACGGAGTAGGATTGATTCATAATGTGACTTTGTTACGTCAGGCGGAAGCGGATGCCTCTTCAGTAGGCGTGCGTTTGGAAGAGAGAATCCGATTGAAGGGTACGAAGAGTTATCAGCAAAGAGAGATACCTTCAATATTGCTACGTACCTTTTTCCTTACCATTACTTACAAAAGGTAAACTGTTGGATACAGTGGCGGAGCCACAAAATATGATCACCGGGGGCATTGAGCAAAAAAAGAGGTTAAATATTTTCAGGAAGAAAAATATATCGTATCATTAGCGCAAGTTGTAATATTTGGGTCGGGTTTGATATAAAGCAGCAAAAATGTTCTGCTACGATGTAGTTAACAGGCACATGTTACTTTAGAGGTTTATAAAATAAATTTTGATTGGTGATTTCTAAATACTTTATCATGAAATAATTTTATTATTTATTTATGTACTTAATGAGAAATTTATATGTAAAGAGTCGTAAGAATTATAAGAAAACGAGACTGGCACTGGTCGCCGCGTTGCGGGCGAGCGCGTTTACAGGCAAAGTTTTTTATCGGCTAAAAAAATAGGATCTTTAAGTTCGTTGATGTTTTGATAATATTTTTAATAATATAATTGACTATATAACCAAACTATAAGAAGTTTGATGATGATAATGTTAAAGTGTATCCCAAGACAAACAATAACAAATGGAAAAAAGTACGTCTTTGGCGTCATCCTGAGGCTCTTCTTTAGCTTCCAAATCGATCAGGCTCAAGCTTTTCTGACCGCTGCAAATCCTTCCTAAAAAAACTAAACTAAATAAAAATCAAAACTTTCTAATACTCTGCTGAAAATAACAAATCCAATAAAAAAGTGTACCGTCAGTTTCTAAACTACTGTTACTGCAACGTCTCTCCGTTGCTGAAGAATACGTTAAGCATGGGCCAAAATAAGACCGGAAAAAAGGCCTGGAATAAAACGTCGTCGTATTAAATGGTATATTATATATAGAGAGGTATTATCAACAGGTCACTGATTATTGCAAGCGACCGGTTAGAAGATACAAAATCAAATTGTAAACAACAGTTGTAATTTAAGTTAGCCGATGTAATGCAGGCGACAATATTAGCAATCACAAATATACAAAGAGCACCAACTACAGATATCGACAATAGTGCAAACAAACCTGCAATCCCTTAGCAGTAGCTTCCTCTCCATCTTTTGTTTGTTCTTTCCTTGTATTGCTTTCGGTGCCCGTATTAGAGCACAATTCTGAATCCTCAGGTACATCCTATTCCTTAGCAGTAGCTTCCTCTTCATTTTTTGTTTGTTCTTTCCTTGTATTGCTTTCAGTGCCCGTATTAGAGCACAATTCTGAATCCTCAGGTACATCCTACCAAACGGAAAATAAGTTGTTGAGAATAAAGGTTAACATATCAATGTGCTGTGACAACAGTAAAAGGGTAATTCATCACCATGACATGTTACTCATGTGTAGTTCAGAAGCGCTCTCAATTGGTAGAAAGAACACCTATGTGACCTATATTTACTATGTGCAAAACTGTATTGCAAAAATATTGTTCCAAACATTGCAAAATGGAGTTTGTATCAAATACAACAGAAATTTTTTTTTCTTGTATAAACCATAGAGCCCAACCAATAACCGTCAAACGCCTCAAGCCGTAACAGCCATTTCAAACACAACAGGAAAAATTCACATACCTCAACATTTCGTAGATACTCGTGGTCCATCTGAAGCATTTTCAAAACACGCCTAGCGTATAGAAGTCTGGTAATGCTGGCTGCATTTAAGAACAGGTGAAAAAAAACCTTTAATTAACATAGCTATGCACCAACCCAAAGCCTTAAATCTTTAACCCAAAGCACATCGTACATAACCATGCTGAAAGATTGTGGAAAGCGCCACATTATTTTTATTATAATGATTTGGCATATGCTTATTAACAACAAAGAAAACAAATTCACAGTTCTAAGCCTATTTTAGTATGAGTTAAGCTATAACATAGTATAAATAAATGAAATTAAATCCTTTGATCAAGACAACTTTAATAACATATATACAACGGTTTTCTGTCTCAACTACCTAAAACTTCACTAGTAAAATAAATTAGCTTATAAAAAGAATTTAAGTTAGTGTAATATATTTAGGTATTAAGGGCCAGTCCAAACGCTGTATTGGACTTTGGTATGTCGCTCTCCTTCTTGTGGAATATAATCTTAAAAGGGTGTGTTATTTTGGTTCAACAACTTAATTCTTGCTTCATAAAGCACTAAATGGGGCAAATCATATTAACTGTAACCGAGTGAGCGGCTACTGTGATTCTATATTCCAGCAATATGCAAACAATAATGATCAAAATAAAACTTACCACTAAATGTATACCACTTTCTTGTAGGCTCTTTTGCGCACACACCTTTTGAAGCTGAATCATCTTTATGGTTTTCTGTCATGAATAAGGGCAACTTTGTAAGTTCAATTGTAATAATAACAATGACGATAGTGTTTAAATACTTCATGATATAGGTTTTAAGTTTTATACAGTGGTTATTGATAGTAGTCAACCACTATGCTTAAGAAACTGCAGCATCCGCAACTGAAGCACGACCAGCATGAGCTTCATGAATGGCAACATACAAAACAATAGTTAGGACCATCTTTAGATAACACAATATAATAGATGAACATAACGTCACATAACTTGCGAGTAGCCAGCAGCAGGCTTACTTGAGGAAGTCTGACCAGCACGATTTTGCTGAGGCGAAGCTGTAACAAAAGCAAAAAGTTCATAATTGGCAAATCTTATAGCATTGATATTCACAAACAATTAGAATACACACAAAAGTAGCAGCTAATACTCACGATCAAATGTGCTGCTCCTACATGGGCTGAGCAGTGTGGATGGGGCATACGTGCACCAAAGGGCTGATCACCATTTATTGATACAGAATCGCTTCCCATGTAACGGATGTTCCCCAACTCGAAATCTAAAATCATAGGTACGCGTGGTGTGTCTGCAATAAATTAGAGAACATTGAGCTACAACCTATAAATCGACAATGGAAACATTACAACGAAACAGGTGAAAAGCACACTTACAGCATAACTTTTATTTGCAGTACGATTATTCCAAAAAAATTTCAGTAAAGCATGAAGGTCCTGAACAGTAAAGTCTCCTAGCAGTACGATTATTTGGTAAGAACAATGAAAAACCTTCGCGCTGATTATATAATAAGGCCGCATCATGAATATACATACCAATAAAGAAAAGAAAATGAGCCAATGGGAGACTTGACATTATGAACCCGAGATCTGTACGGGTCTTCATTCTTAACCGTCACCTGCAATAAGTTTAAAGGGAATTAAAGTTTTATAATCATTTAAAAAATGAAATATCATTAAACCAAATCTTGTAAACTTATAGGCCAAACCTTGTCTCTTTATTATGAACATACGCCTGGAGAATCGTGCATACGCTGTATATCCGATTGAACATCTACACTATGGTTTGGAATTGCAGACACATCGCCTGACCCCTTCGACATATCTCTTTAAGGGTCACCTATGATGGTTCAGAGCTGATGTTAACTATAATCCAACGAATATTGGGCAAATAATTTGTATCTAAAGTTTACGCAACAAAATTGTCATTTATGTTTTGTATACCTTTTGAAAGCTGCCATTGTACATCGGTTACTGCAAATTTCTGCATCAAAATACTGCGTCATATGTAATGCAGTTCTGTCAATTTGTTGTCTCTTGTACACGACGGCAAAATATAGGGTTGTGCTGGCGGGAGGCGGTTTGGTGGCGCGTACGCGTACCGACGGGAGCTATGAAAGCGTCTATGCAATCCTGGAGACCAACATATAATATAAGGAAATCATGAAACAAAGCACAATTGTCATAATTAAGGATTGACACATGCACCGTTGAGGAATGCATCCCTAGACCTACTGCTGGTCCTTTTTGCAGCTGCGTGAATAATTGTAGATGTGGTCACAGCTGAAACAAAAACATCTGCCAGATTTTATAAGAATATGTGACACTAAAACCATATTCATTAGATTAGTGTAGGTTTGAGTGCATACGCCATCGGAGGTCGTCTTCTAAATTTAGGATCATCGGCATAGTTTACTGAGATGGAGCTGTAGATCACTACTTCCAGTGCGAGTGTCTTGCAATGACCTGAAATAGTATGTCAATGGAGAGTGAGTTTACGTAAAACGAAGCAGACTCAAATTTTAAGTTAGCAGGTAAAGCAAAGTGTGACAAACAAATTTATATGCGAAGCTTAATTTTGTGCAAAAGGAAAATGCAGATCAGGGCTATCGACATTCGTGTGATGCTGCTAGTGTTTAATAGTTGTGCATAAGGAGGTGGTGCAAGGACAAACAGGGCATAAAAAAGTTTTGAACAGGCTAATGATACATTGGATTTAACCCCTGATTTCAACTGTAATAACAGAAAATGAAATAAAAGAAAAGCAATAGTGCGTGGGTTTTCTTTATTCAGAACACATACGTAAACAAAAGCCGTAAGTTTAACACAACTGGCCGATCGTAATGGTCAAAAGTTTTGCCTGATATTAAATTAAGTGATACTCATAAGTTGAGACACTTAAACATCATTACTAATACTGAAATAGGTTGTACATCTGCAATAGGCTGTACACTTTTATTGATCACCTTCTGAACACCAGTTTAAGTAACATATGTATCTAAATAGAAGCTATTAACAAATATATACCTTATTTTAGCATAAGTTGAGACACTTAAACATGGCATGACTACATACCTTACTGTTAATACCAACTTCTACAGAACCATTTGTGCGAAACTGCAAAATAATGAGACCGAGTTAGTTGCAACTCAACTATCTTTCTTTTCTATTTGCCATAATGCCAAGTCAGGCATTTGGATCCAAAAAAGAAGTCATCAAATTAGTGTTTGATTCCTAAAGTAACGACCACTTAAACCCCGTAAAGACAGCAAACGGAATAAACTGATAATAACCATTAGCCAAAAATAAACTGATAATAACCATTAGCCAAAAATAAACTGATAATAACCATTAGCCCGAAATGAATTAAGTGCCACATTCGTGCCTAAAACGATTACTTTCATGGCAAAACATCAGATTTATCCATAATTAGGCTTTTTTGCTACTTTGTTATTACATCTTCTTAAAAAAGGCCGTTCTAATATCAAACATACCAAAATGCAGATAAGCAGTTCTAATATTATTCGTTTTGATCAGCAAATCTTACAATTATTCGCTAACGAATTACATAACATATATCGTATTAAAAATCATATAATCAACGACAATAAATTTTTTTAGGATATATTCATAGCTTACTGATAGGATTAAATCAGTCACCATACCGTGAACTCTGACCATATTCTCCGACGCCACAGCCGCATCTCTTGCCACACGATACCACGTCTTCCTAGTTATTGTTCATGTTACTGATGGGGCAAATGGCCCTTTTGCGATAATGGAGTTGCTGCATATGAACAATAATATCATGACATTACAAAAAATACATACAAAATTTACACCATAAACGTAATTAAAAAATAAAAGTACCTCATCATTAGAAAGCTAAAACACATAAAACATCTACAATCATTTTAACCTCTGCACAAATTTAAAAGGCCACATAATAATGATAAGCCCCAAAAGTAAGTTATTCCAAACACCCCTTAACCACCTAATGTGTTTTAGGTAACTGTTAAATAAATTAGCCCCTGACTACACAAATCTAAGCTAAATAATAACGGCATTAAGTTTTAAATCTACATACCTCTGTTATTCTTTTTTCTTCCATCCTTCAATCATCAACATCACCAAATCCCCAAAATTGAAACCCTAATTCTTGTGTTTTGATTAACTGCAACCAAACATGAATCAAGCATAACCGGTCTGATTTCTTGCATGTGTGTGTTGATGGAAACTTGTGGATGAGATGATTCTGGATCCCACTATACTTTTCTTGCATATGTGTGTGTGTGTGTGTGTGGCAATCCAGAAAATGTGAGAAGATAGGGAGATATCAAATAATAAAGGCGGCTTATAGTTTGGGTTGGGTTACCGTCGGCAAGAAAAGCAGGCCAAAAGCGGCCCATAAGGTTTTGGCGGGAAAAGTGACCGTAGATCAACAGGGGTAAACGACGTAGTTTTCATCCGGTTTTATATAAACTTGTAATAACTGACGTAGTTTTCATCCGGTTTTATATAAACTTGTAATAACTGTTTGTAATTTTATGAATAATTTATGTATAAAAATATTTACACTATTAACAAAACCATGCAAATTATAATTCTTAAGTTATATATTACCAAAGCCCAAAGGACATATAACCATCAAACCAAAGAAAGTAAAAATAAACATATATGTATACACGTATACAAAAGAGACAAATATTAAATGAGAGTAAATATTTATATTTAATTTACCTACCAACCAATCCCCACTTTTCCACCTCCCCATTAAATCTCTCTTCCCCATTAAACCACCTTTCTCCATTGTTTCTGATAAAAAAGAACTTGAAAAACCACCAGAAAATAGATTCTTGCATAAGAGAACACTCTAATTGTTGGCAAGGTGAGAGCGACGAGGGCAATGTGGTTTTATAAGTGAGGGCACTGGACATTTTTCCTACCAAATTGACTTCCTTTCCAATATATTTCGTGTATCCGTAAGAACTTGGTTGGGGGCATCGCCCCCCACTACTAATAAGGTGGCTCCACCCCTGGTTTGGATACCATTGCAGCCTTGCCCACGTTGTGTTCTGCACCATGTTGTCTTTTTCTCTTCAATTCCTTGTACCACTCTGGCTCTCAATGTATCTTAAAACAAGTTTCAATGGTATGACCACTATACCCACACTTAGTACACTTTTCTTTTGAGCCGATATGAGGCCTTGATCCAGAACCTGCATTTAACCCTTTTGGTTTGTATTATGGTTGTGAATTCACTCCCATTGCTACAGAGTTCTCCTCTTCTTTACCAAGCATCACAGATTTGCGCGAGTCTTAACTTCTTGGCGAATAACAGCAAACGCTCTTCAACATTCGGAAACGGCTTCATTCTTAATACCTCTCCCCTTATGCCATCTAAATAATCGTCAAGACCATCAAGGAAAACATAGAACCTATCTTCTTGAGTAAGGTCGTTGTGTTTTTTGATGTCTTCTGGACATTTCATGCTATTAGGACACCTAAAATCAATTTCTCTCCACAGACTCACCAACTCATTAAAATACTCTTGAACGTGTCTATTTGATTGTTTAACCCTAACAACTTTTCTCTTTAATTGGTAGAGTTGTGATTTGTCATTTTTATTGAAAAAGGCCAATTCTACTTGTAATCACACATCCCTTGCATTAGGGAAATGGATAAAGTTACCGACTAAGGTTGGATCCATTGAGTTGATTAGCCAGCCTTTCACGGTAGAATCTTCGGTCTTCCATGTCTTGTATGTTGGGTAGGTAAGAGGCGGTGGCTTTAGACTCCCGTCAATGTAACACGTCTTGTCTTTGCTTGAAAGGTGCATTAATTTCTGCCATCTGACACCAAAGACCATAGTTTTGACCATTCAACTTGAAAGTAATGGGAGGAATTCCTCCCTCATGGTGTGTAATTATTTGTGGAGACGATTGAAGTGTTGATACTGGTCGGGAAAGAAGTTGGGCTAAGCGATCTAGTATAGTAGGTGTTATGATTTCTGATGTTTGCGGGCTGGTATATTTTGGAGATGAAGGTGGTGTGGCTGTCATTTTGGTTGCTGATAAAAAATCACCTTAGCTCTGGTACCATGTCATGATCTGATAAGCTAGAAAACACAGACTCCCACCAACCCTTTCCCTTTCTTTTTTATTTATTCTTAATTTCTCAAGATACAATACAAGTCATTGTGCTCTCTACTTAAAGAGAAGAATGAAGAGCTGTACCTTTCTGGCACCTCTAAACATCCAGCATTCTTTCCTTTATTTACTTATATTGCCTGTTACACAATACATTTAACAACTAACTAAAAAGATACAAAAATTTAATTCCTAACTAAATAAAGTTGCCGTCATGTTCCTGGAGGTCTTTGACATCCTTCAACATTTAGTTCGTTCAGTAATTATTGTGAACATGTCAATGGTGTTGGACCATAATGTTATAGAAGCAAAAGTTAGGGTCTTGGTGTAAATACTTAGAAAGTAAAGTATGTACTCCGTATTATGTAAAGATTATAAGTTGTAAACCGGTATTGGGCTGGGTCCAAGAAAGAAACGGTTAAAAGTTAGGTTACAATGTTTAGAATAGGTATAACGTTTAGAAGAAGCGACATGTCTCTTTGAAGACACCGTTTCAATTTGTATAAATAGTTTAGGATCTCTGTAACCCTCGTTCAATAAATAGAATATATGTTGTTGGGTTCAATCCTTTGATTCTTGTTCATATAGTTATTGTGATTCTTGATTATGGTTTGGCATCAATGATTCATGGGACAATAAATGGCACTCGAGTCAATTAATGAGTATAATTGCAAGCAAAATAATCTTTAAAGCATTCTCAAACGTTGTATTATTGGCACACTGCTCAAATGAGGAAGAAAAACTAACTGATACAAGAGGCTGAAAAAGAACTGTAAGAATTCTCGAAAAGAGGCCAGTCACAAAAGTGATGTCTAAATAAGGATATGACGGGGTGTTCACTAAGGTGATGCAAAGAGAAAGAGTACCGTTGCACCTCAAACAAAAGTGATGTCTAAATAAGGATATGACGGGGTGTTCAAAAGGGGTGACCCAACGGTAAGAATACCAGCCTTCCAAAGAGGAGGTCAAGGGTTCAAATCCAATGGGGAGAAAATTAATCCCCTTGTGGCCACGGAGGTTCACCTGCGCCGACTCCGGGCTATCCAAAAGGGTAGTCGCTGTGGGATTAGTCGCAATGTCGAGTCGGAAACCCACGTTAAAAAAAAAAAAAAAAAAAAAAAAAAAAAAAAAAACTTAACCCATTTGCTTGCGTTAGAAATGATAGTAAGCATTGTTTTAACAAAACTAAATTATGCCAAAAAAAAATTCAAAAATCTCTTTTAAATAAACAATATCTTAAATCATGCATTGTTAACCACCACCAAATGGCCTAGTGGCAAGGTATTGGTTTCATAACAAGAGATGAAGGGTTCAAACCTTGCTAGATGTGTATATTTGGGGTGGCCCCGAAAGGGTCGGAAACAGTACATGGTAACTCAGTGAAGCTATGTACATCTGAGTCAAAAGTGGTTCGCCCTCCCAAGTTAATCTGAACATGGAAAGCCTCGTCCATTTATCTTAAGCTAGTCGTGCATTGTTGGTTTCTAATTACCCTTTTTGCGCAATATCTGTTATGGGTCAACATACATCTTCTTGGTACACGTATACCTTCCGTTTAACTGATCTAAGCCATGTCCAAGAATAAGATCTGTTGCTTGGCCGGATCAGAATCACAACATTAGACCATATATACAGGACTCATCCTATGTTTATATAATCAGGCAACCAACATAGATAAATTCATAAATCAGACACACAATGTTTTTTGCCCCGTTATCATTTGATCTAACTTTTCCCGAATCTCAATTCCCAATTATTTCACAAGCATGTAATTAGATTAATTACTTCGACTACGATTTACAGACATGTATACATATTTGTTGACAAATCTATCAAAAATAAATGGCACGTACACATAAACATTACTGTTAGAAGCATTTTAACATATAGTTCAAAAGATCCATCCTGATTAAATTCACATTAACTATTATCTTCATTGCTTAACCAGCACAAATTTTCAAATGTCAAAACCAAACTTGAACTTAAAACAAGATCTTGCAGAGTTCATACATAAAGTTATAGAAAGGTATGGAATGCCCATGTGTTATTCAGTCAAACTGATCATCCATGAACCCACCCATCAACTCGTCAATAGAAAAAATTTCTGAAGAAGGATCGAAGCTTTCAAAATTTTCATGTCCCATTAGGCTATCAGGATTATAGCTACTATACTCAGCTTCAGGCACCACCATTGGTTCTTCATATAAACTTGGAGTATCATGGTAGGAGTTCGGAAAATCTTGTTGGAAGACGTCGTCCGTTAAAGTCTGTGAAAAAGTCATCGAATTTAGGTTGGCGTCCAGTTGAACTGCTGGTGCTTGTTCTTTTGAAAATAAAGCTTGAGGGTCTTCAAGTGGTGGTTGTATCAAATTTGAACCACAAAGCATAGGCATGTGTTGCATGGAGATTGAATTCGGACACGTGTTTATGCTCGTTGATGGAAAAGTCTGTGAAGACTCCGCATGAACATTGTTAAGGTCTGATTGTTGATTCGATGTGAGCATAACAGGTGCCACAATTTGAACATCGGTCCCTGACTGATGATTACTTTGTTGAATATGAACATGTTCAGCTCCATTTGATTGATAGCTTTCTTGGTCCATTGATAGTCTTCTACGTCTAAGCGAAGGTTCATCTTCAGATCGGTGGTTTTGTTCTACAATTGCCTCTTCTTGATCCGCCAAGTTGTTGCTAGGATTTTTTTTCAGAACCTTGTATATCTTACAAAGCACCCAATCAGAAAACTGCATAAACAAATCACAGAAAATTGGTTGTAAATCATATATGAATATATAAGGGATAAAAGATAGTTTATAAGAGATTTTGACAAGCAGATTATACTGCATACCTTGTTCTTGTCCGTGTTATGTTTTTGGCTTTCTTTTGAGATATTAGGATTTTTTGTGCTGTATTCATGCATTAGCCAAGGTGTCTTGCGTTTCTTTTCGTCAAAATAAACTAAAGATAATCTGCTTCCAACAACTCGATTGGTCACATTATCCTTCACCGCTTCACAAGCCTGGGACGCCTTCCAACGACCACCGTTCCTGGTTTGTCTATTCGGACGGCTTCCATTAGGGTGTTTTCGCTCCATCCATGTCAAAAAGTACCATTTGTTTTCGCAAGAACGATATTCTGGTTTAGCTGTTATATCAAGAAAAGTAAAACAGTTAATTTTGAAACAGATTAACTCAACAATAAACGTCCAAACTTTAACAAGAACCAGTATATATATTGCATATATCATATCAATTAGACAACATATATGATTACTCGATAACAGTTTACTAATAGGGCTGGCATAACAGGTTACACAAACCTGTTAAGACACGAACCTGTTAAGACACGAACCTGTTAAGGTTAAACACGAACACGACCTGTTAACTAATCGTGTCATTTTTCTCAAACACGAACACGACACGAAAATTAACAGGTCACCTGTTAACAAACCTGTTAACATGCATATTAGGATTTTAGGGTTTCTTTCATTTTTTTTTTTTTTTTTTTTTTTTTTTTTTTGCGAACCTGTTAACAAACCTGTTAACATGCATAACAGGTCACCCGAAAAACAAAATAAATTGATATTGAATTATTGATATGGATCTGAACAACAACAAATCCATCAAGAACAAGCAACAACAACAACAACAAAAAAATCAAGAACAAGCAACAACTAACCTATTCTAATCCTAAACCCATCACTATTCCACATCACTATTCCAAGCCAAGAACATCAGTACATCACCAACATCCAAACAGCAGCAAAAAAAAAAAATCCAAACATCAAGAAAACACGAAACCTGTTAAGAACAGGTCGTGTCGTGTCGTGTTAACAGGTTTCGTGTCAAAATTGCCAGCCCTATTTACTAACCTGTAAGTTCATCAGGACTACAGTCGTAAATATTGACTTCATAATAGCGACAGTTGGGATGTCGTTTTCCAGTTTCAATCTTTGGTTTCAAGTAGTAAACAATGAGCTCCGGATCGGTTGGACAAAAGCGATAGCCAGGTTCAAGCGTATCAGCATAATCATGCTCTTCTTGGTTATCGTATCGAATGATTTCTTTGTTTATGACAGCCATTTGAGTCGAATCAAGCAAGGGTTACGAAGTATGCGCACAAGGTTTAAGATTAGAAGAAGTTGATCGAATGATGATAGAAAATATGTTAAGCATGCATGCATGGGAATTTATATAGTCATGGGTACGTACGTGATAAGACATTAGCGTATTTTTCTTAACCGCCATCATTTTCATGATATTATTTTTTATCACAATTGTAACTTGAAAAGATAAATACAAAAGTGTTGTACTCTTAAATATATTTACGATATGATCCTAATCTTTTTTTCTTTTTAACACACACCAACAAACAACCTATGTAAACACGAGATGATATCAATATATATCTTATACTTGCCATAAAAATAATGAACCAATCATAGTCACCTATTTTATTTTTTACTTTTTTTTTTAAACAAAATATCTTGCAAACGGTAAATCGTCAAGCTAAAAAAAAATACTATCGCGACGAGAATTAAATCATCTTTATATAGATATGCATTGTTATATACTTTCGACGAACTTTTTTAAAAAAAAAAATTCCACCCAGAAAAATCATATATGATTTGTAAAAATCATATATGATTCGTTAAAATCAAATCATATATGATTCTTACGAATCATATATGATTTTTAAAAATCATATATGATTCGTAAGAATCATATATGATTTGATTTTAACGAATCATATATGATTTTTACAAATCATATACTATGATTTTTACAAATCATATATGATTTTTCTGGGCGAAAAATTTGAAAAAAAAAATTATCAAAAAAAAAAAGTTCGTCGAATGTATATAACAATGCATGTCTATAAAAAGATAATTTAATTCTCGTCGCGATGGTATTTTTTTTGTAGCTTGACGATTTACAGTTTCTCTTTCTAAGATCAAACATACAATATAACCAAATGTGCCCGTAACAAGGTGACCCGGTCATAACAAAAAAGAAATCCCACAAAAATTAATTAAAAACACTCACACACATAAATCGTATGCAAACTTAAGGTCGGTTGACGGACCCAACCAAGCAAACATTGTTGTGGGGGTTGTCTTTGCTATCAAACACAGTAGTTTACACTTTACACTCCTCCATGAGCATCATAATGTTGTTTGGTAGTCTAAAAAAAGGGCGTACATGGAAAATAATTGGGGAGGGCGAACTTTTTTGTCTCAAATGTACGCAGCTTCACCGGATTACTCAATGGACTATTTCCGACCCTTCCCTGGCAAACCCCCAAATATACACACTTAGCGAGGTTCCTTGACCTCTTGGGAGGAAACCAATGACTTTACCACCATGCCATCTTTCTGGTGGTGGTTATATTGCATACTTATGTATACACTCTTAAAATTATTCTAAACAAGTCAACTATTTATACCATCACAAATATCTCAAGCAAGGAATCACTATAGACCCAAAAAGGTAACTCTTTTGAGTTATCCAGTCAATCTATATTAGAAAGAAAATCAAACTTCCATCTATCCCTACTACAAAGCTAATATGTTATAATTCCAAAGGCAAAAAAAAATTGGTTATGACACAGGCACCAAACATTGCTACGATACAATCACAAAATGCACATTTGTTGGGACCCGGTGCTGAATGAATGTGTTTTTCTACCGCATCAGCTAGTTGCCTGCAAATAATAAAATTATTAGGCACAATCACTACAAAAAATTAGTTGAATTCTCCACACTTTAAAGGCCAAATGGCCACATTTAAAAACGTGTAAAATTATTGATTCCACACTTTCTCAAGTGTGGTAATAATGGGTGTGACAAATTTTGCTACACATATAAGTGTGGAGATATTATCCAAAATGTCTATAGTTAAAAGTGTGGAAAAATTCTTTGAATGTCCACATCTAAAAGTGTGGCAAAATTGCAAAAAATGTTCAAAAATAAAAGTGTGAAGATATTTGCTACACCTATAAGTGTAGCTTTATTGTAATTGTACACACTTATATATGTGGATTATTTTTTAAATATTTGTCACACTTATAAATGTAGCAAAATTATTATCCATATAAAAAAAAAGTCCACGATTGACCATACCGTGGCAAAATAAATGTGAAGAATAGCACTATTTTTTGTAGTGAATGTTATTGACGGATGGCCAAATATAATGGCAAAACAAACCATATAGACCATATCTGAAATTTAATTACTAAATCACTTTGATTCTAGCATACATGATAACACACTAATGAAGAGTCATTGCCTCATTGGTAACTTAAGTAACTTTGAACCAAATGTTCAGATTGCTGTGTGTACTTTTCTAGATTAGGTTGCATAGATGGATAGATAGATCAAGCTTATACTTTATTGGTGTAGTAGATCATCATTTTTAACTAGGCTTGCATCAATTAATAATACATTTAAACTGCACACGGTTATGCAAGTAATGATGCATACACCTTGCAGAAAGAAGGAAAAGGGCAGAGCCACTAGAGTAGAACGCGTTTCTTTTAACTCAAGTAAAGCTTTTTATATAACTTTGCTGATTTTGTTGTCTAAAGTGGTACATACTTTTTTTTCCTGACCAGGGATGTCCCACTGGACAGAACTATGCCTGAGCTAGAGCTTTGTTGTACATTTGCTTACCGAGATATTAGGAGGGGTATTCTTTTTCCTACGCAATTCAGATTATGAACGATTAAACATCCTAAGAGGGAGAGGTGTGGTGATGAGGCATCACCTCCTCATTTGGGGGCCACGGATGCCACATCACCCCAACACCTCTTCACAACTAACCCCTCCTCACTCATAACTAACCTCAACTTACTCATTTGGGGCCCACCATTTACAACATTTTTTTTTTATTATTCAAAATTTCAAATAAACTAAATTCATTTTATTCAAATAATACAAATAACATTTTTTTTAAGTTACAAAATAATTTTTAAAAAAAAATAATAAAAATAAATAAAAATAAAACAACTTCTTAACTGCACACACACCACACACTTCCAAATCATTTACATCTAATAAATATCATTTGCACCACACATACACTTTCCAAACCATTTCCATCCAACCCAGAAAAAAAAAAAAAAAAAAAAAAAAAAAAAAAAAAAAAAGATATATCTTCTTCTTCTTCAAGCTTTGGCTGCACACACACACCACACACACACTTCCAAATCATTTACAATTACAAATCATTTACAAAACAATTACAATTACACAACTTGCAGTCTTCACCCGCGTCACGCAGACGACGAGCTCCTCCACAACGAGCCACGGCGAGCAAGAGAGGGTGTGGTGGCGAGCTCCACGTCGGACGACGAGCTGCCATGGCGAGCCCACACCTCTCCCTCTAATAACATTGTGTAGGTTTTGTCATGTAAAAGTAATGATTTTTTCTATGTAATTAGAACACATACCCTGCTTCATATAACTGAATCCACCTTTGACTATTTTTTTTTTATATAACTACAAACCACACAATTTCACCAAAAAAAAAAAAAAAATGTGACTTGGCTTCCCCAATTGAAACTTCACGGCAGGAAAGCTATATGTCCTATAACACTCTGGGTATGATTATAAGGGTGTGTCTGTGTGTCTTCTTAGTTTAATTTGATGTTTAATACTGCACAGCGATAACCCAATCGACTAGAAACATGGATATTTAAGTGGCGGCATTTTCCCCTTTTTCTTTATGTAGTATCTTTAATTTGTTTATATACTGTGGTTGGTACATTTAGACATACCTGATGAGGTGGTTTCGCAACAGAAGTCTTTGTAATTCCAATCACCATCCTTCCCCCTGGTTTCTCTTGATAAAATGTCACTGAAAAGAAATACACTGCAGGTAATTAGCTACGATCATAAAGTAACGTTTTGTTAATAAAATAATCAACTATCAAATTTTGATAATGAGAAAATGTTCGTATACAATGCCAATAATAATCATCCTTTTGAGGATCTTTCCACCCAGTGACGGAACCAGGGGGTGTCCCGCGAGTCCTGGGACACCCATGGATTTTTGTTGCGTAGTGTTAATTTTGTTAAAAAAATCTCGATTTTTCTTAAAGGCACCTGGTCCCAAAAACTTGTGTTTGTAGCATTGTTTAGTTTATTCTAAGTGCACCTGGTCGTTTTGTATGGTCGTTTTGTATCCTGGTTTCGTCCCTGTTTCCACCTCTATGTATTTATTATATATATATATATGTTGGTAAACAATGCAAATTTGTCACAGATGTAATAGAAGTTACCCATATCGCCTGCTTGCAATTTCTTGAGGCCATAAAATTTATGAGCCGATCTAAAACATACGTTTTACAATTTCCTTGAGGCCAATAACGGAAGCCAACCTCCCATTCTTTGCTTTCCATATCCAGAATATTCATCCGTATCCCTCTGGGTTCAGAAACTGCTGGGAAAAATTTCTGCTCAATTGTGAATATTTATTAATGTCATTGAATCCTTGCATCTTCCCGTACTCTAGAGAAAGTACAAGCCTATAAGGTTTAGTGAAAATGATACTCATATAAAACTAAATATATACACGCAGTTTTGTTACCTCACCTCAGCATATCTCTTTGGAATTACTATACGGTATGACTTTAAATCACTAGCACTCAGCATTTTTTCAAACAAAGGATTGAGTGTTAGTAAATTTAGTACACTTGAGGGATCAATTCACACCTGGTAATGGGCTTGGAGGTATGGAGTATACACCCATTTGGTCACTGAATCCCCTGACTCAATAGTGGTTATGTATTGAATCTGCTGATAGCATGATTCTGCTGATTGTTGTTACCACTGCAAGTGTTAACGTTACCACTGCAAGGGTTGTTACCACTGCAAGTGTTAACGTTACCACTGCAAGGGTTATTGTTACCACTGCAAGGGTAACTGTTTCCACTGATAACCACAGATCCTATAATTATGGAAATTATTATGTTATCATTAATGGGCCGTTAATTATACATAATACCATGGGCTAGGGTTTGAGTATTCTCTATTATAAATAGAGATCATATCATTATGCATGAAAGTAAGTTATCATACGATATACTAAACACAAAACCCTAAACACTTCTATACGCATCTGGTTCTTGGTTTGTGCCTAAAGCAAGAACATCACTTGGTCTTATCCCATAGAGATATTCGTGTAACCCAGGCATAGGGTCGAATAGTTTCTATTGGAAAGTGATACCACGATTTCAAGTGAATATCCGGTACCTTCATTGATTATCTTAACCCTAATCTGGAACTGTTTTGCAGCTAAACAAACAACAATCAATAGAAACTATTAGTGATAATCAATGGCTGCTGCTATGAGACAAATGGCTGCTAACTTTTCCAAGTTGGAAAAGTTTGAAGGTGTTGATTTCAGAAGATGGCAAAAGAAGATGCACTTCTTGTTGTCAAGTATGAATGTGGTGTATGTTCTCACGACTGAGATTCCAGAAGATCATGGAGATGATGCTACTATGGATCAGATGAGGGCAAGGAGCAAGTGGGAGAATGATGACTACATATGCAGAGGTTTAATTCTCAATGGTATGTCTGATTCTCTTTTTGATATTTATCAGAATGTTGAAACTTCTCAAGAACTATGGGATTCCTTGGAAGCCAAGTATATGGCTGAGGATGCATCAAGTAAGAAGTTCCTTGTAAGTAATTTTAACAATTACAAAATGGTTGATTCTAGACCTGTCATGGAACAATACAATGAACTTCTTAGTATACTTGGTCGATTCACACAACACAAGATGAACATGGATGAGGCTATTTCAGTCTCTTGTATCATCGATAAACTACCTCCTTCTTGGAAAGAATTCAAACATATGCTTAAGCATAAGAAGGAGGAGTTAACTCTTGTTGAGTTGGGCAGTCACTTGCGCATTGAGGATTCACTCAAAGCTCAAGACATTGACAAGCCAAAGAGTAGCACTGCTACTGGTCCATCAGTTGTCAATATGGTAGAGCATAACAACTCCACCAAGTACAATGACAACAAGGGCAAGCGTAAGCATCAAGATAACACCAAATCTGATCTTAACAAGAAACCTAAGGTGACTTGTTGGAAGTGTGGGAAACCTGGACACTTCAGGAAAGATTGCAAAGGTGGAAAAGTTGGAAACAAATCCAATGGATCAGGCACAAGTGGAGGGAATGGTAACACCAATTCTCTGAAAGGTCAGAATGTGTTTAATAAGTCTTTTAAGATTTATTATGTTACATATATATCTGATAATTACTTGGTGCAGGATGATGATGTTGCTTGGTGGGTTGACTCTGGAGCTACAATTCATGTGTGTAAAGATAGAAGCTGGTTCAAGACCTACAAGTCAATGAATGATGGTTCTATTCTTCACATGGGAAATGAGTCAACTGCCCTGGTGCATGGAAAAGGATGTGTTGAGTTGAAGTTTAGTTCTGGAAAGATTGTTTCTTTATTTAATGTTTTACATGTTCCTGATATTAGAAAGAATTTGGTTTCTAGTAGTGTTTTAAATAATTGTGGTTATAAACAAGTTATTGAATCTGATAAGTTTGTTTTGTCTAAAAATGGTGTGTTTATTGGTTTTGGTTATTTATGTAATCAAATGTTCAGACTTAATATTGTTCATGATAATATTGATTCTGCTTTTATATCTACATCTAAACTTTATGATTCAAACCTATGGCATGCAAGACTTGGCCATGTACATTTTAAAAGAATGCAAGATATGTCTAAGGATGGATTAATTCCAGCTTTTGATGTGAACACTGAAAAGTGTAAAACTTGTATGTTGAACAAGATAACTAAGAAACCTTTTCAAGGAGTAAAACGTGAAACTAAAGTTTTGGAGTTAATTCACAGTGACCTTTGTGATTTACATGCTACTCCCTCTTTGGGGAATAAGAAATACTTTGTGACTTTTATTGATGATGCTTCTAGGTTTTGTCATGTTTATTTATTACATTCTAAAGATGAAGCATTAGATAAATTTAAAGTATTTAAAACTGAAGTTGAATTGCAACAAAGTTCCCTGATCAAAAGATTAAGGACTGATAGGGGAGGTGAGTACATGGATACTCTGTATTTTCAGTCTGTTGGTATAATCCATGAAACGACTGCCCCTTATACTCCTCAGCAAAATGGTATTTCTGAAAGGAAAAACAGGGTGCTGAAGGAGATGGTTAATTCCATGTTGTCCTATTCTGGGCTGAGTCAAGGATTCTGGGGTGAAGCTATGTTAACAGCTTGCTATTTATTAAATAGAGTTCCCAACAAAAGGAACAAAGTTTCCCCTTATGAACTTTGGACTAAAAAGAAACCTAACCTTAATTATCTTAGGATATGGGGTTGTAGGGCTGTTGTAAGACTCCCTGATCCAAAGCAGAAAACTTTGGGTGAAAGAGGCATTGAATGCATCTTTGTTGGATATGCTGAGCATTCCAAGGCATATAGGTTTTATGTTATAGAACCTAATGAGTCTGTTTCAATTAACTCAATAATTGAATCAAGGGATGCAATCTTTGATGAGAATAGATTCTCATCTATCCCTAGACCAAGTCAAAGGATTCCAAATGGAACCAATGACAATGGTGTTTCAGAGGTTCCTACTGATGAGGTTCCTACTGATGAGGTTCCTGCTGATGAGGTTCCTACTGAGGTTGTGGAACAACAACCTGAACCTGAGCTCAGAAGGAGCAATAGGGTGAGGACTCCAAAGTCATTTGGACCTGAGTTTCAATTATACTTAATTGAAGGTACAAGGAGTGAGGTCTCTGACCAATACTCCTATTGCTTCATTGTTGAGGATGATCCCAAAACATTTGAAGAAGCAATGAAGTCCCAGGATGTTGCTTTCTGGAAAGAAGCAATTAATGATGAGATGGACTCCATCATGGGCAATAACACTTATGTGTTGACTGATCTACCACCTGGTTGCAAACCTTTAGGTAGCAAATGGATTTTCAAAAAGAAAATGAAGGTAGATGGAACTGTTGAAAAGTTCAAGGCAAGATTAGTTATTCAAGGCTTTAAACAAAAGTCAGGAATAGACTACTTTGATACTTATGCTCCAGTGGCACGTATCAGTACCATAAGATTGCTAATTGCTTTGGCATCAATTCACAATCTGATTATTCATCAGATGGATGTGAAGACAGCTTTCTTGAATGGTGATTTAGATGAGGAGGTTTACATGAACCAACCTCAGGGCTTCATCATGCCTGGCAATGAAAACAAGGTGTGTAAACTGATTAAGTCTCTTTATGGACTAAAACAGGCACCTAAGCAATGGCATCAAAAGTTTGATGAAGTGGTTTTGTCTAGTGGTTATTTACTTAATCAGGCTGACAAATGTGTATATAGCAAATTTGATGAATCTGGTAAAGGAGTCATCATTTGTCTATATGTTGATGACATGTTGATCTTTGGCACTGACCAAAATCAAGTTGATCTTACAAAAGAATTTTTGTCATCAAAGTTCTCCATGAAGGATATGGGGGAGGCAGATGTTATCCTTGGCATAAGGATTAAACATGAAAGTAACAAAATTTCTATCTCTCAGTCTCATTACATTGAGAAGGTGTTAAAGAAATTTAATTACTTTGATTGTACTCCAGTGAGTACTCCCATGGATACAAGTGAGAAGCTAATGCCTAATACTGGCAAAGCTGTATCTCAACTTGAGTATTCTAGGGTGATTGGCTGCTTGATGTATGCCATGACATGTACAAGGCCTGATATTGCTTTTGCTGTGGGTAAACTGAGCAGGTATACTAGTAATCCTAGTGCTCATCATTGGCAAGCAATTCAGAGGGTCTTTAAGTATTTGAAGAGAACTATGGATTATAGTCTCTCATATACTGGTTATCCTTCAGTATTAGAAGGATACACTGATGCAAGTTGGATCAGTAACACTGAAGACAATTCGTCTACAAGTGGCTGGGTATTCCTACTTGGTGGAGGTGCAATTTCTTGGGCATCCAAGAAACAAACTTGCATTACCAGTTCAACCATGGAATCTGAATTTGTGGCTTTAGCTGCTGCTGGCAAAGAAGCTGAATGGTTGAAAAACTTGCTTCTTGAGATTCCATTGTGGTCTAAACCTATAGCACCTATTTCTATCCGTTGTGATAGTGCTGCTACATTGGCAAAGGCTTATAGCCAGATGTACAATGGGAAGTCTAGACACTTAGGTGTCAGGCATAGCATGATTCGTGAGCTTATCATGAATGGGGTGGTATCTATAGTGTTTGTTAAATCTCAACAAAACTTAGCTGATCACTTGACGAAGGGTTTGGCTAGAGACTTGGTTTTGAAGTCTGCTAAAGGGATGGGTTTAAGTCCAACTAGTCACTGAATGCAAGGATACCCAACTCCCTTCTAAGGAAACTTGGAAGCTGAGTTCAATGTGGAAAGCTGATCATTTGGTGGACTGAAGCACATGTATTACAAACATCCCAAGGTTGTGCTTGTTACCTGCTGAAAGGAGGATGAAGTCTTCACTTCTTAATGGTTAATTTTCTTTGAAAAAGTGCTAAGCAGGAGCATAAATTAAAGATGAACCACCTATGTAAATGTTGAAGTTTTGCCGCTTCAGGAAGCTTTGGACTTTTAGCTTTTATAACATTTATGAATTGGATATGGACACATGGCTTGTATAGTGTCATGAGTATTTTAGTGTTTGAAAACTTGTGTGTATTTATCATCAGGTATTCAAATGGGTTGAAGGGTTCAATTCTTAGAACACCCTGATTCTCGAATATTTGAAAGTATATGTACTAATGTGGAAATTCAATCCTCAGGATATTTTCATTTATGCACTTGTTTTGGTTTGTGTTTGAATTTTCATGCAAAGGTAGTGAACTAAATTTGGGGAGGATTGTTAGTAAATTTAGTACACTTGAGGGATCAATTCACACCTGGTAATGGGCTTGGAGGTATGGAGTATACACCCATTTGGTCACTGAATCCCCTGACTCAATAGTGGTTATGTATTGAATCTGCTGATAGCATGATTCTGCTGATTGTTGTTACCACTGCAAGTGTTAACGTTACCACTGCAAGGGTTGTTACCACTGCAAGTGTTAACGTTACCACTGCAAGGGTTATTGTTACCACTGCAAGGGTAACTGTTTCCACTGATAACCACAGATCCTATAATTATGGAAATTATTATGTTATCATTAATGGGCCGTTAATTATACATAATACCATGGGCTAGGGTTTGAGTATTCTCTATTATAAATAGAGATCATATCATTATGCATGAAAGTAAGTTATCATACGATATACTAAACACAAAACCCTAAACACTTCTATACGCATCTGGTTCTTGGTTTGTGCCTAAAGCAAGAACATCACTTGGTCTTATCCCATAGAGATATTCGTGTAACCCAGGCATAGGGTCGAATAGTTTCTATTGGAAAGTGATACCACGATTTCAAGTGAATATCCGGTACCTTCATTGATTATCTTAACCCTAATCTGGAACTGTTTTGCAGCTAAACAAACAACATTGAGAACAGCTTTGGAGCTAATATACGGTTAAGGATTTTCAATATGCCGCAATCATGTGTAACTGATGTAAATTAGCATTTGAAATTGATTTTAAAAAAACAACTGCGCAAAAAAAAAAAAATGATTAAAATTAGAGTGAGTACATAACATTTTATATTTATCTCAACAAGTTCCTTGTTTCTACTAATTTGATAATTTTGACCCTAAATAATCACAAATCACAACTGAATTTAGAAACATCACCCAAAATGATCAGTTAAACATGCATCCAAACATTCCTTAAATGGTAAATGGATTATTAAAACAATTTAAAGATTAGAGGATACTTCTCAGGGATGCATTGTACATCTGAATCAATACTAGGAGGCCTGTAGTGAGGTTCAAGCTGTACTCTCTTGGCAAGATCGGGGAAATCTGTTCGATCTGTTTGAAGTTCATGTGCATAGCGCTGATTTCGTGCCTATAACAAGCAAAATCTTACCGGCATTAGTACTTCACTTCTGGTAGTATAACTGTTAACATAATTGCTCAATGATCCCATATAGAATAGATTTTTCACTTTAGTAAGACGTTGCAGAAAATAGTGTTTTCAGTTTTGTGTATTTGGATGTGTTTCTGCTGCTTAAAATTCTAAGAACCAGTTCTGATGGAGTTGAGCGTTTGCCAAATTCTGATTTTTAAGAAAGTAATAGATAATTAGTTCAGTTGCAACTAATATTAAACTGCCAAACTTAAAAAGATAATAAAAATCATCATAAGCAAAAGTAAGTTTACTGATCAACCCCTGAAACTGACTGTGGCATAACGGAACATAACTATTACATAAGAATATGCAAGCTAAAACGTAAAAGCATACATAATATATAACAAACTTCTTCTTACCAGAATAAAATTTTGCTTGGAACACTCTATGCAGACAACGCCACCTAAATCCAGTAGAAAATATTGATTGAACGACACAACACATCCACAGTGGACCAACTGCAAGTTGAGTCAAAACTAAACATGTTATATATGTGCTAATTTTTGGTAAAAGTAATAAGAACACAGAAGCCAGGTATCTCGAAATTACACACGTACACCTTCCCACGTGATTCACAGTCTCTCCAGCCGTCATCAGTTGAATGAAATGTTTCACAGAACCTACCCTCCTCATAAACACAACCGAATGAATAAAAACAAGTAGCACATAAGAAAATCTTCTTATAAAGTGACTGAAAGTAGATTCTACAAAACTCAATAATTTACCCTGTTCCTTTCTCTTTTATTACTAATTCACGAAATTTTGCACATGATCCGCAAGCGTTAACCAATTTCGACAACTTATATCATAAAAGATATAAGAAACTTCAGGAAATCATGCACGAGTGAGGTTATATCTTTTCCAAACATCCAGCATATTACGAATGAGCATACTATGAAGGTGTTTGGATGTGTATTTAACTTAATGGTCGTGACCTTTGAGCGTTCACATAAAAGTGATTATGATTCTAATATTCTAAATATTTTATGAACCCAATTCGGAGAAGCACAGCATAGTTGTGTAAGAATCTTGATTATCGAGACAAACGCAAAATTACCAACTGATATCTTGTTCAAAGGGGGTTCAAGGGGTGTGCAAGTGGTGCCGTCCCACCGGGCCTCCTCCTCAAACGGGCCACATTTTTCTTAGACTTGTATATGAATACGTTAGGATGCATGGGTGTATGGGACCAGGGTGATCCCACCGTTCTTAACCTTATGAAGAATATATCTGCAATATAATTTCATTAGTTTCTTTATGGGGTGAGATGTGATATATATAAATATGAAATTAAGTATTCTTTTTATCTAGGAATTTCAAAACAGCTAATTGTATATATTTTTAACATAGAGGCATGAATCTAAATTCATACAAAAAATTATTCAAGACATTTCACGAGATTTGCATTCCATTGACTTCATTTTAGATGAAGAGTTGATAGGCATGGATACACGGATAAGGGATGTGGTTCCATATTTAGAAATTAATGTTGATGAAGTTCGCGTGCTAGGGATATGGGGGATGGGTGCGGAGAAGACAACTTTAGCCAAGGTTTTTTTTTTTTTTTTTTTTTTTTTTTTTTTTTTTTTTTTTTTTTATCAAATATCCTTTCAGTTTGAAGGTAAAAGCTTCCTTGAAAATGTAAGGGAAGAATCAAAACCATCTTTGTCTGGTTTAAATTCATTGCACAAACAACTACTTTCAGATATTTTAAATGATCAAGGCGTCATCGTAAGTGGTGTTCTTGACGGGAAAAACAAGATGAAAAAAGCGATGGGTGATAGAAAAGTACTTGTCGCTCTTGATGACGTCGATCATAAAGACCAGCCCAAGGCGTTAGCCGGTGACTGTAATTGGTTTAAGCAAGGAAGTAGAATTATTATTACAATAAGAGATAAGCAACTACTCACAGCCCACGGAGTAGGATTGATTCATAATGTGACTTTGTTATGTCAGGCGGAAGCGGATGCCTCTTCAGTAGGCGTGCGTTTGGAAGAGAGAATCCGATTCAAGGGTACGAAGAGTTATTGCCAAAGAGAGATAACCTTTTCCTCACCATTACTTACAAAAGGTAAACTGTTGGATACCATTGCAGCCTTGCCCACGTTGTGTTCTGCACCATGTTGTCTTTTTCTCTTCAATTCCTTGTACCACTCTGGCTCTCAATGTATCTTAAAACAAGTTTCAATGGTATGACCACTATACCCACACTTAGTACTCTTTTCTTTTGAGCCGATATGAGGCCCTGATCCAGAACCTGATTTAACCCTTTTGGTTTGTATTATGGTTGTGAATTCACTCCCATTGCTACAGAGTTTTCCTCTTCTTTACCAAGTATCACAGATCTGCGCGAGTCTTAACTTCTTGGCGAATAACAGCAGACGCTCTTCAACATTCGGAAACAGCTTCATTCTTAATACCTCTCCCCTTATGCCATCTAAATAATCGTCAAGACCATCAAGGAAAACATAGACCCTATCTTCTTGAGTAAGGTCGTTGTGTTTTTTGATGTCTTCTGGACATTTCATGCTATTAGGACACCTAAAATAACTCATTAAAATACTCTTGAACGTGTCTATTTGATTGTTTAACCCTAACAACTTTTCTCTTTAATTGGTAGAGTTGTGATTTGTCATTTTTATTGAAAAAGGCCAATTTTACTTGTAATCACACATCCCTTGCATTAGGGAAACGGATAAAGTTACCGACTAAGGTTGGATCCATTGAGTTGATTAGCCAGCCTTTCACAGTAGAATCTTCGGTCTTCCATGTCTTGTATGTTGGGTCGGTAAGAGGCGGTGGCTTTAGACTCCTGTCAATGTAACACGTCTTGTCTTTGCTTGAAAGGTGCATTTCTGCCATCTGACACCAAAGACCATAGTTTTGACCATTCAATTTGATAGTAATGGGAGGAATTCCTCCCTCATGGTGTGTAATTATTTGTGGAGACGATTGAAGTGTTGACACTGGTTGGGAAAGAAGTTGGGCTAAGCGATCTAGTATAGTAGGTGTTATGATTTCTGACGTTTGTGGGCTGGTATATTTTGGAGATGAAGGTGGTGTGGCTGTCATTTTGGTTGCTGATAAAAAATCACCTTAGCTCTGGTACCATGTCATGATCTGATAAGCTAGAAAACACAGACTCCCACCAACCCATTCCCTTTCTTTTTTATTGATTCTTAATTTCTCGAGATACAATACAAGTCATTGTGCTCTCTACTTAAAGAGAAGAATGAAGAGCTGTACCTTTCTGGCACCTCTAAACATCCAGCTCACATTTCATTCTTTCCTTTATTTACTTATATTGCCTGTTACACAATACATTTAACAACTAACTAAAAAGATACAAAAATTTAATTCCTAACTAAATAAAGTTGCCGTCATGTTCCTGGAGGTCTTTGACATCCTTCAACATTTAGTTCGTTCAGTAATTATTGTGAACATGTCAATGGTGTTGGACCATAATGTTATAGAAGCAAAAGTTAGGGTCTTGGTGTAAATACTTAGAAAGTAAAGTATGTATTATGTAAAGATTAGAAGTTGTAAACCGGTAATCTGAACATGGAAAGTGGTTCACCCTCCCAAGTTAATCTGAACATGGAAAGCCTCGTCCATTTATCTTAAGCTAGTCGTGCATTGTTGGTTTCTAATTAACCTTTTTGCGCAAGATCTGTTATGGGTCAACATACATCTTCTTCGTACTCGTCTACCTTCCGTTTAACTGATCTAAGCCATGTCCAAGAATAAGATCTGTTGCTTGGCCGGATCAGAATCACAACATTAGACCATATATACAGGACTCATCCTATGTTTATATAATCAGGCAACCAACATAGATAAATTCATAAATCAGGCACACAACGTTTTTTGCCCCGTTATCATTTGATCTAACTTTTCCCGAATCTCGATTCCCAATTATTTCACAAGCATGTAATCAGATTAATTACTTCGACTACGATTTACAGACATGTATACATATTTGTTGACAAATCTATCAAAAATAAATGGCACGTACACATAAACATTACTGTTAGAAGCATTTTAACATATAGTTCAAAAGATCCATCCTGATTAAATCACATTAACTATTATCTTCATTGCTTAACCAGCACAAATTTTCAAATGTCAAAACCAAACTTGAACTTAAAACAAGATCTTGCAGAGTTCATACATAAAGTTATAGCAAAGGTATGGAATGCCCATGTGTTATTCAGTCAAACTGATCATCCATGAACCCACCCATCAACTCGTCAATAGAAAAAATTTCTGAAGAAGGATCGAAGCTTTCAAAATTTTCATGTCCCATTAGGCTATCAGGATTATAGCTACTATACTCAGCTTCAGGCACCATCATTGGTTCTTCATATAAACTTGGAGTATCATGGTAGTTCTGAAAATCTTGCTGGAAGACATCGTCCGTTAAAGTCTGTGAAAAAGTCATCGAATTTAGGTTGGTGTCCAGTTGAACTGCTGGTGCTTGTTCTTTTGAAAAAAAAGCTCGAGGGTCTTCAAGTGGTGGTTGTATCAAATTTGAACCACAAAGCATAGGCATGTGTTGCATGGAGATTGAATTCGGACACGTGTTTATGCTCGTTGATGGAAAAGTCTGTGAAGACTCCGCATGAACATTGTTAAGGTCTGATTGTTGATTCGATGTGAGCATAACAGGTGCCACAATTTGAACATCGGTCCCTGACTGATGATTACTTTGTTGAATATGAACATGTTCAGCTCCATTTGATTGATAGCTTTCTTGGTACATTGATAGTCTTCTACGTCTAAGCGAAGGTTCATCTTCAGATCGGTGGTTTTGTTCTACAATTGCCTCTTCTTGATCCGCCAAGTTGTTGCTAGGATTTTTTTTCAGAACCTTGTATATCTTACAAAGCACCCAATCAGAAAACTGCATAAACAAATCACAGAAAATTGGTTGTAAATCATATATGAATATATAAGGGATAAAAGATAGTTTATAAGAGATTTTGACAAGCAGATTATACTGCATACCTTGTTCTTGTCCGTGTTATGTTTTTGGCTTTCTTTTGAGATATTAGGATTTTTTGTGCTGTATTCATGCATTAGCCAAGGTGTCTTGCGTTTCTTTTCGTCAAAATAAACTAAAGATAATCTGCTTCCAACAACTCGATTGGTCACATTATCCTTCACCGCTTCACAAGCCTGGGACGCCTTCCAACGACCACCGTTCCTGGTTTGTCTATTCCGACGGCTTCCATTAGGGTGTTTTCGCTCCATCCATGTCAAAAAGTACCATTTGTTTTCGCAAGAACGATATTCTGGTTTGGCTGTTATATCAAGAAAAGTAAAACAGTTAATTTTGAAACAGATTAACTCAACAATAAACGTCCAAACTTTAACAAGAAACCAGTATATATATTGCATATATCATATCAATTAGACAACATATATGATTACTCGATAACAGTTTACTAACCTGTAAGTTCATCAGGACTACAGTCGTAAATATTGACTTCATAATAGCGACAGTTGGGATGTCGTTTTCCAGTTTCAATCTTTGGTTTCAAGTAGTAAACAATGAGCTCCGGATCGGTTGGACAAAAGCGATAGCCAGGTTCAAGCGTATCAGCATAATCATGCTCTTCTTGGTTATTGTATCGAATGATTTCTTTGTTTATGACAGCCATTTGAGTCGAATCAAGCAAGGGTTACGAAGTATGCGCACAAGGTTTAAGAATTAGAAGAAGTTGATCGAATGATGATAGAAAATATGTTATGCATGCATGCATGGGTATTTATATAGTCATGGGGACGTACGTGCAATTAGCGTATTTTTCTTAACCGCCATCATTTTCATGATATTATTTTTTATCACAATTGTAATTTGAAAAGATAAATACAAAAGTGTTGTACTCTTAAATATATTTACGATATAATTCTAATCTTTTTTTCTTTTTAACACACACCAACAAACAACCTATGTAAACACGAGATGATATCAATATATATCTTATACTTACCATAAAAATAATGAACTAATCATAGCCACCTATTTTATTTTTTACTTTTTTTTTAAACAAAATATCTTGCAAACGGTAAATCGTCAAGTTAAAAAAAAAATACCATCGCGACGAGAATTACATCATCTTTATATAGATATGCATTGTTATATACTTTGGACGAACTTTTTTTTTTTTTTTTTTTTTTTTTTTTTTTTTTTTTTTTTAATTCCACCCAGAAAAATCATATATGATTTGTAAAAATCATATATGATTCGTTAAAATCAAATCATATATGATTCTTACGAATCATATATGATTTTTAAAAATCATATATGATTTGTAAGAATCATATATGATTTGATTTTAATGAATCATATATGATTTTTACAAATCATATACTATGATTTTTACAAATTATATATGATTTTTCTGGGTGAAAAATTTGAAAAAAAAAAAAAAAAAAAAAAAAAAAAAAAATTATCAAAAAAAAATGTTTGTCGAATGTATATAACAATGCATGTCTATAGAAGGATAATTTAATTCTCGTCGCGTTGGTATTTTTTTTGTAGCTTGACGATTTACAGTTTCTCTTTCTAAGATCAAACATACAATATAACCAAATGTGCCCGTAACAAGGTGACCCGGTCATAACAAAAAAGAAATCCCACAAAAATTAATTAAAAACACTCACACACATAAATCATATGCAAACTTAAGGTCGGTTGACGGACCCAACCAAGCAAACATTGTTGTGGGGGTTGTCTTTGCTATCAAACACAGTAGTTTACACTTTACACTCCTCCATGAGCATCATAATGTTGTTTGGAAGTTTAAAAAAAGGGCGTACATGGAAAATAATCGGGGAGGGCGAACTTTTTTGTCTCAAATGTACGCAGCTTCACCGGATTACTCAATGGACTATTTCCGACCCTTCCCTGGCAAACCCCCAAATATACACACTTAGCGAGGTTCCTTGACCTCTTGGGAGGAAACCAATGACTTTACCACCATGCCATCTTTCTGGTGGTGGTTATATTGCATACTTATGTATACACTCTTAAAATTATTCTAAACAAGTCTACTATTTATACCATCACAAATATCTCAAGCAAGGAATCACTATAGACCCAAAAAGGTAACTCTTTTGAGTTATCCAGTCAATCTATATTAGAAAGAAAATCAAACTTCCATCTATCCCTGCTACAAAGCTAATATGTTATAATTCCAAAGGCAAAAAAAAATTGGTTATGACACAGGCACCAAACATTGCTACGATACAATCACAAAATGCACATTTGTTGGGACCCAGTGCTGAATGAATGTGTTTTTCTACCGCATCAGCTAGTTGCCTGCAAATAATAAAATTATTAGGCACAATGTTATTGACGGATGGCCAAATATAATGGCAAAACAAACCATATAGACCATATCTGAAATTTAATTACTAAATCACTTTGATTCTTGGATACATGATAACACACTAATGAAGAGTCATTGCCTCATTGGTATACTTTATTGGTGTAGTAGATCATCATTTTTAACTAGGCTTGCATCAATTAATAATACATTTAAACTGCACACGGTTATGCAAGTAATGATGCATACACCTTGCAGAAAGAAGGAAAAGGGCAGAGCCACTAGAGTAGAACGTGTTTCTTTTAACTCAAGTAAAGCTTTTTATATAACCTTGCAGATTTTGTTGTCTAAAGTGGTACATACTTTTTTTCCCTGACCAGGGATGTCCCACTGGACAGAACTATGCCCGAGCTAGAGCTTTGGTGTACATTTGCTTACCGAGATATTAGGAGGGGTATTCTTTTTCCTACGCAATTCAGATTATGAACGATTAAACATCCTAATAACATTGTGTAGGTTTTGTCATGTAAAAGTAATGATTTTTTCTATGTAATTAGAACGCATACCCTGCTTCATATAACTGAATCCACCTTTGACTATTTTTTTATATAACTACAAACCACACAATTTCACAAAAAAAAAAAAAAAAAAAAAAAAAAAAAATTGTGATGCCTGACTTGGCTTCCCCAATTGAAACTTTGCTGCAGGAAAGCTATAGGTCCTATAAGCTATGCAGGAAAGCTATATGTCCTATAACACTCTGGGTATGATTATAAGGGTGTGTCTGTGTGTCTTCTTAGTTTAATTTGATGTTTAATACTGCACAGCGATAACCCAATCGACTAGAAACATGGATAGTTAAGTGGCGGCATTTCCCCCTTTTTCTTTATGTAGTATCTTTAATTTGTTTATATACTGTGGTTGGTACATTTAGACATACCTGATGAGGTGGTTTCGCAACAGAAGTCTTTGTAATTCCAATCACCATCCTTCCCCCTGGTTCCTCTCGATAAAATGTCACTGAAAAGAAATACACTGCAGGTAATTAGCTACGATCATAAAGTAACGTTTTGTTAATAAAATAATCAACTATCAAATTTTGATAATGAGAAAATGTTGGTATACAATGCCAATAATAATCATCCTTTTGAGGATCTTTCCACCCAGTGACGGAACCAGGGGCTGTCCCAAGGGTCCTGGGACACCCATGGATTTTTGTTGCGTAGTGTTAATTTTGTTAAAAAAAAAATCTTGATTTTTCTTAAATGCACCTGGTCCCAAAAACTTGTGTTTGTAGCATTGTTTAGTTTATTTTAAGTGCACCTGGTCGTTTTGTATCCTGGTTCCGTCCCTGTTTCCACCTCTATGTATTTATTATATATATGTTGGTAAACAATGCAAATTTGTCACAGATATAATAGAAGTTACCCATATCGCCTGCTTGCAATTTTCTTGAGGCCATAAAATCTATGAGCTGATCTAAAACATACGTTTTACAATTTCCTTGAGGCCAATAACGGAAGCCAACCTCCCATTCTTTGCTTTCCATATCCAGAATATTCATCCGTATCCCTCTGGGTTCAGAAATTGCTGGGAAAAATTTCTGCTCAATTGTGAATATTTATTAATGTCATTGAATCCTTGCATCTTCCCGTACTCTAGAGAAAGTACAAGCCTATAAGGTTTTGTGAAAATGATACTCGTATAAAACTAAATATATACACGCAGTTTTGTTACCTCACCTCAGCATATCTCTTTGGAATTACTATACGGTATGACTTTAAATCACTAGCACTCAGCATTTTTTCAAACAAAGGATTGAGAACAGCTTTGGAGCTAATATACGGTTAAGGATTTTCAATATGTCGCAATCATGTGTAACTGATGTAAATTAGCATTTGAAATTGATTTTTAAAAAACAACTGCGCAAAAAAAATTGATTAAAATTAGAGTGAGTACATAACATTTTATATTTATCTCAACAAGTTCCTCGTTTCTACTAATTTGATAATTTTGACCCTAAATAATCACAAATCGCAACTGAATTTAGAAACATCACCCAAAATGATCAGTTAAACATGCATCCAAACATTCCTTAAATGGTAAATAGATTATTAAAACAATTTAAAGATTAGAGGATACTTCTCAGGGATGCATTTTACATCTGAATCAATACTAGGAGGCCTGTAGTGAGGTTCAAGCTGTACTCTCTTGGCAAGATCGGGGAAATCTGTTCGATCTGTTTGAAGTTCATGTGCATAGCGCTGATTTGGTGCCTATAACAAGCAAAATCTTACCGGCATTAGTACTTCACTTCTGGTAGTATAACTGTTAACATAATTGCTCAATGATCCCATAAAGAATAGATTTTTCACTTTAGTAAGACGTTGCAGAAAATAGTGTTTTCAGTTTTGTGTATTTGGATGTGTTTCTGCTGCTTAAAATTCTAAGAACCACTTCTGATGGAGTTGAGCGTTTGCCAAATTCTGATTTTTAAGAAAGTAATAGATATTAGTTCAGTTGTAACTAATATTAAACTGCCAAAACCATATACCCTTTATGACGAATGATATGATAGAGTTCAAAGATTGTGTTAATTTGCTTGAAGTTGAAGATTTATGCAGTTCTGGATTATTTTTTACATGGACTAAGAATCTCTACAAGGCTAAAATAGGGAAGGATACTGGAGTGTTAAAGAAGCTTGACAGAGCAATGATCAATGAGAGTTTCTTGAATAAATTCACTAATGCTTATGCAGAATTCAAACCTTACATAATTTCTGATCATAGCCCTATTGTGGTGGTATTACCTGATAGCATTGTTAAGAAGAGAAAGGCTTTCAAGTTTGCTAATTACATTGCAGAAAAAGAAGATTTTATTCCTCCAGTAATGCTAGAATGGGGAAAGCAGTTTTGTGGTTTCAACATGTTCAAACTTTACAAAAAGATGAAGAATCTAAAACAGCCTTTGAAGAAGCTTAATTGGAGGAATGGTAATTTGTTTGAGAATGTGGAGAAACTCAGGACCAAGTTAAAAGAGGTACAAGGTTTCATTGATAAGGAACCTTATGATAAAAGTCTGAGAGCAATTGAGGAAAAATTAATCCATGAGTATTCTATAGCTGTTGAGGATGAAGAAAAGTTCTTATTCCAGAAAAGCAAAATCAATTGGTTGAGCTTGGGTGATAGAAATAATGCATTTTTTCATAAATCTTTGAAGAGCAGGTATCAAAGGAACAGAATTGTAAGTGTTCAAGATGTGAATGGTAATTTGTTTGAAGGTAATGATGTTGCTGAACAATTTGTTGCCCATTTTCAAAACTTTCTTGGTAATAGTCCCCCTGTGCAAGACATTGAGGAGCCTGATTCATTATTTTCTACAAAAATATCTAATGAGGAAGCCAGTCAAATGATTAGTGAAGTTACTAACAAAGAGATTAAAGAAGCTTTGTTTGGAATTGGTGATAACAAGGCACCTGGGCGAGATGGTTTCACAGTTGTTTTTTTCAAGAAAGCATGGAGCATAGTGGGGGATGATTTATGCAATACAGTAAAAGAATTCTTTCACAACGGTAAACTGTTAACTGACATTAATTCTACAGTCATTTCTCTCATTCCTAAGATCCAAAAGCCTTTAAAAGTCACTGATTATAGACCCATTACTTGCTGCAATGTGGTCTATAAATGTATTAGCAAAATTATCACTGGAAGGATCAAAAAAGTTTTGAGTAAACTGGTTAGTCTTAATCAAAGTGCTTTTGTTGCTGGTAGACAAATTCAGGATAACATTTTGTTGACTCAAGAACTTTTGAAAGGATATGACAAAAAGGGGGGGGGGGGGGGGGGGAGCTTCATTCAAAATAGACATTCAAAAAGCTTATGATACTGTCAACTGGAATTTTTTGGAGTTTATTTTGGGTAAGTTTGGATTCCATGAGAGAATGATTCAATGGGTAATGATTAGTGTGAAAACTGCTAGTTTTACTATTAATGTGAATGGAGAGAATTGTGGTCATTTCAAAGGTGGAAGAGGTCTGAGATAGGGAGACCCAATGTCACCATACTTGTTCACTTTGGTTATGGAATGTTTTACTCTCATGATGGCTAGAAATGTGAATAGATGCCCTGATTTTCAATACCATTTTGGATGCAAAAGTCTCAAGATCACCCATGTGTGCTTTGCTGATGACCTGCTTGTCATGTGCTATGGGAATGTTCAATCAGTCCAGGTTATTAGAGATACACTTGATGAGTTTGGTAGGTGCTCTGGGTTACTTCCTAACTTTAGTAAAAGTACTGTATTCTTTGGTGGTATAAATGAGGAAATGCAAGCTAGTATTCTGTCCATTTTGCCATTTGGAAAGGGGGAACTGCCTTTGAAATATTTAGGTGTGCCATTGTTGACTAAGAGATTGGGAATCAAAGATTGTAAATGTCTAGTGGACAAAGTCAGAAATAGAATTTCTAATTGGAAGAATAAGTGTTTGTCATATGCAGGAAGGTTACAGCTTACTGCATCTATTTTGGAGTCCATACAAGTTTATTGGTGTACTGTGTTCTTACAATTATTGAGGAAATTAATAGATTGTTGAAGGGATTCTTATGGTGTCAAGGAGATCTTACCAGAGGAAAAGCTAAAGTTGCTTGGAAAAAGATTTGTAAACCTAAGTCTCAGGGTGGTTTAGGTTTGAAAGACTTGGAAACTTGGAACAAAGCACTATTGGTTAAGCATATTTGGAATATTGCAAACAAAAAGGACATACTCTGGGTAAAATGGATTACTATTGTTAAATTAAAAGGTGAAAATTTTTGGGAAGCTAATGCTGAAGTGAATGATAGTTGGGGGTGGAAAAACCTTCTGGAATTAAGGAAATTTGTTCAAAAAAGTGTCTGGAATTGTATTGGTAATGGTAATAATGTTTCTGTGTGGTATTATTTGTGGTGTGAGATTGGCCCTCTATTCAAATTTATCACAAATAGGAACAGGTATGATGCTAGACTTTCAAGAGATTTGGTTATTAAGGATGTGGTGTGTAATGGGGTATGGAATTGGCCAAATGAATGGACAAGTGACTATCCTGATGTTGTTAACTTACCAGTTCCATAGCTTGATGTGAACAAAAGTGATAGAATTGTTTGGAGGAATAAGAATAACAAAGAGTGTAAATTTAGTGTCAAAGAAGTCTACAAGGATTTGAGAAATGAATCAGAAGAGGTTAAATGGGCAAAAGTCATCTGGTTTTCACAAAACATACCTAAACATTCATTCATCATTTGGTTAGCTGTTCAAAATAAGCTTATGACTCATGATAGAATTGCTAAATAGGGTAACTATAATATGAATGTTTGTGCTCTCTGTTTGAATGAGGAAGAATCTCATAAACATCTATTTTTTAACTGTCCTTTCTCTAAGGATGTTTGGGACAAGTTAAAAAGTATGATGAATGTGCAGATATTATCTAATGATTGGAATGAGATCATCAAAGAAATGGCAGATAAACCATGTAACAATAGTATTTGGAGCATTGTTAGAAGATTATGCATTACTGCTGTTGTTTATGGTATTTGGAAAGAAAGAAATAGTAGAATATTCAGAAATGAGAGCTGCAATGGGGATACTGTTTTTGGAAAAACTTGTGATCATGTCAGGAATAGATTATTGAGTTTGAAAGCTAAACATACTTCTGCAATATGTCAAGTAGAGCAAATTTGGAATGTAAAGATCAGGAAAGTGGGTAAAGGCTTCTGAATGGTATTGAGGATTTACTGATATGTTTTGACTATGGCTTTAATAGTCAAAATATGTTATCAAACCATAGCAATGGGCTGTTACTAGTACCTTGGAGTTCAATTGGTGTGACTGTACTTACTTGAGCATCAAAGTTGTAACTATGTTTGGCCTTGGGAGGAAACGGGTTAGCTTTGATTGTTCAGTGAGAGGTCTAATTCAATTGAATGTACCATAATGTAGGGCACCCATTGTGAAGGGTATATGGTTTTGGAGGACAATGTATGATGAAAGGAATAGCGAGGAGTGAAAGATGAACCTGCTTGGTCCTTTCAATACATTGTCATAGGAGGAATGGTTGGCATCATGGAGGGTGTGTGTTCCCAAAGTAACTGAAGCCCTTTATAGAGAGGGAAATGTAGGTTACTTTGGTAGAGCCCCCCATGGATGGGTATGGTTCCTAGTGATGCCTTTATTCATTTTCACTTAGACTACTGTGGTGGCAGGTTGAGTGGTTAAGTGGAATGAAGAAGGGAAATGTAGCTAGATGGTGGGTGCAAAGATTGTGAAAAAAGTGTCTAGAAATGGATACAAGAGTAATATGATAGTGTTATGATATTGGGTATGATTTGAAAGTATCTGTTTTGATACTTGTACCTGATATGGGGTTTGTCCATGATCAGTGTTTATGTCATTGATGTAAAAATGTTTGATATTAATATAATTCACATTTTGCACAAAAAAATATATATATTAAACTGCCAAACTTAAAAAGATACAAGTAATAAAAATCATCATAAGCAAAAGTAAGTTTACTGATCAACCCCTGAAACTGACTGTGGCATAACGGAACATGACTATTACATAAGAATATGCAAGCTAAAACGTAAAAGCATACATAATATATTGTTGTCCCACTTTCTTTAGATTGATATAATAAGTTGCAAAGTAAATGAATAAGTAAATCTATTATTGTCTAACCATTGATTCGAATGTAATACATATGTATATATATGGTTTGAATCAACATGACCCAACCATTGTGTCCTTTCGGTTATAGTTCCAACCGATTAACTAATAACTACTTTTCTATAACTAACTTTTGTAACTAACTTTCGGTTACAAAGTTTCTAACTAACATCTTTGGTCCTTCGAGTTTTAAGAAGCAATGGAGCGAGATTATTTGGTTCACATTCTCCTCCTTAATCTTGATCGTTGCTTCTTGTTAAATCTTGAATTCCGAGCATTTGTCGCATTGTCATGAACTTCAATCTTGGTAGAGCCTTTGTTAGTATATCTGCTCTTTGTAGTTCTTCGCTGACATGTTCTACATTGATGTGTCCATTCTCTACGCATTCTCGAATGAAATGATATCGAATGTCGATGTGTTTACTTATTACATGAAAAACTGGGTTCTTGACTAGTGCAATTGCTGAAACGTTATCTACCTTCAACGTTATCTTCTTTTCTTCATTTCCAGTTAATTCACTAAGTAATATTTTTAACCATAAGGCTTGACATGCTGCTGCAGTAGCCGCCATAAATTCTGATTCACATGATGATAGTGCCACTGTCGGTTGTTTCTGAGTACTCCAAGTAATGGGTGACTCTCCAAAATAAAATACTATGCCAGTAGTTCCTTTTCCTTGATCAGTGTTGATTCCATAACTACTGTCGCTGTAACCTGTAATCTTGCATCCGCCTTCTTTCTTGTAAATTATGCCATGCTCCTTTGTTCCTTTGATATATCGGATTACTTGCTTTACTGCCTTCAGGTGATGTTCCTTTGGGTCTTGCATCCATCTGCTGAGTAGTCCGACTGAATAACTAAGATCCGGTCTTGTATGTAGTAAGTACCTGAGACTTCCAATTAAGCTTATGTAATAAGTTACGTCAACTGAGTTACCATCTTCCGCCTTGACCAACTTAGTACCGGGGTCCATTGGTATCTTCGTATCAGTACTATCATTCATATTTGTTCCTTCAAGATCTTGTTAATATAACATGTTTGCTTGATTGTAATCTCTCCTCCTGTCTGTGTAACTTCTATCCCAAGGTAATAAGCTAACAATCCTAAGTCGCTCATTTCAAACTTTTCTTCCATCTGGGATTTGAATAATTCTACTTCCTTCTTTGGAGTGCCCGTGATTATCAAATCATCTACATAAACTCCGACTATAATGGTAGAATTCTTGTTTCTCTTTGTATATACTGCTTGCTTGAGATTACATTTCTTGAATTCTAATGACTTTAATGTTTGATCAAGCTTCACATTCCAAGCTCTTGGTGCTTGTCTTAAGCCATATAAAGCTTTAATAAGCTTGTACACTTTTCCTGAGTTTTCTGGTTGTACAAATCCTTCAGGTTGTGTAACATAGACTTCTTCCTTTAAATCTCCATGTAAAAATGCTGATTTTACATCCAAGTGATGAACTCGCCAACCATGATATGCTGCTAATGCTAATATTAACCGTACTGTTTCTATCCTAGCAACTGGGGCAAATACTTCATCAAAGTCTATTCCTTGTTCTTGTACATATCCTTTTGCTACTAAACGTGCCTTGTATCGTATGATCTTTCCTTGTCCATCCCTCTTGGTTTTAAAAACCCATTTGAGTCCAATTGCCTTTTGATTTTCTGGCAATGTAGTAAGATTGCATGTCTTATTCTTATTTAGTGAATCTATTTCAATTTCCATAGCCTCAATCCATTTCTTATCTACTGATGCTTCCTTATAGTTACGAGGTTCTTCTTCTGTGAAAAATAAACTTGGTGTTTCCACTACACTTGCATTTTCATAAATTTCTGCTAATCCTTTCAATCCTCGTACTGGTGTATGATCATATCTTTCGTCTGAGGTTTCTAATGAACTAATAGTAGCCTCTTCTTCTGCTGAGTTAGGGTCATAATTATATGTTGGTGGTGTAATTGGTGAGTCTGGTTCTGATGTTGGATCTGGTAACGGATCCGGTGTTGGATACATATCATCATCATCTTCTATGTTGACAGGTATAGGATTTGTATTGTCAACTTCGTCTATCAAAAAACTAGTCCAAAATGTGTCTTGTGTACTTGTATCCTCTCCATTCTTCTCCCAATTCCACGGCTTTGTTTCCATAAACTTTACATCCCTACTAACATGTTTCTTTTTCCTTATCGGATCATATAACCTACATGCTTTTGATCCTTCCTCTACTCCTAAATAAATCATTGGTATGCTTCTATCATCCAGCTTCTTTAAATGAGGTATTGTTATTTTTGCATAAGCTGTGCATCCAAATATCCTTAGGTTCTCTAAATTTGGTTTTCTATTGTAGAGTGCCTCATATGGAGTTTTATCTATCAGGGCTCTTGTAGGTACCCTATTTAGTATGTAAATAGCATGTTTCACTGCTTCCGCCCAAAAAGTTAAGGGTAACTTCATGGCTTTCATCATACTCCTCGTAGTTGATAACAATGTTCTATTCCTTCTCTCCACTATTCCATTCTGTTGTGGTGAATATGGTGCTGTCAACTGTCTTGCTATTCCATTATCTTTACAATATTTGGTGAATTCATTTGATGTAAATTCACCTCCTCTATCTGTTCTTAGCATCCTCACTTTCAATCTTAATTCCATTTCTATTTTCTGCTTAAATTCCTTGAATATACTAAATGCCTGATCCTTTGATTGTAGAAAGTAAGCCCACATGAAACGTGTACAATCGTCTACTAACAAGAATATGAGTTTCTTGCCTGAGTGTGTTGCTGGACTAATAGGACCACAGAGATCTCCATATATTAAGTCCAACGGGTTCTTTGATCTAAATTTAGTTTGGTTTGGAAACGGTGTTCTACTGTGTTTTCCTAATAAACATGCATCACAAATCTGTCCGGCATGATTTATTCTAGGTATTCCTTCTACTAGACCTTTTCTAGTCATCTTGTTGATATTGTCAAAGTTTAGATGACCTAATCTAGCATGCCATAACCATGCTTGGTTATCTATATTTGCTAAGAGACATATAGGTGTGTCTATCCGTAATCTAATACTGTAAAGTCTGTTCTTGGATCTTTCAACTTTTATCAACAACTTTCTGCTCTTATCATACAAAGTCAGTCTATTTCCCTCCATTATAACTTTACAACCTATTTCTGTAAGTTGTCCTAGACTTAGTATGTTGCTCTTAAGGTTTGGTATGTAATATACATCCGATACGACCTTTTGTTCTTGGTTTTTACAACCTAACAATATAGAGCCTTTTCCCATTATCTGTACATATGATCCATCTCCAAAACGTACTCGTCCTGTTATGTTTTCATCCATATCTCTAAAATGACTCTTGGTTCCTGTCATATGATTACTTGCACCGTTATCTAAATACCATATGCTTTCGTCCTTTGAAGCATAATTTCCTGGTTGAATTTGGCCTTCATTCAACAATACTTCCTCGTGTTTGGTTTCGTGCATAGTCATTAATAGTGATGGTTCTTCATCTTCTAAGATAAGGTTTGATTGTTCTTGAGTTGTTTTTTTTACTCTACACTTATTCATAAAGTGTCCAAGTTTGTTACATTTGTAACATCTTAACTTACTCACACCCTTTCTATTTGTATTCTTATTAGGGTTTTCCTTATAATTGGAGTTTCCTTCTTGTGAGTTATTTCTGTGTTTTTTATTTCGCCAGTTTCTTCGTGAATAGTTTGATCTACCTCCACGCTTATTAAAATGCTTTCCTCTACCTGAGTGTTCACCGTGTGTGAATAATAAATTATCCTGGCTTTCAACTTGATCTCCCTTCCGGAGTTTTATCCTTTCCTCAAATGCTTTGAGTTTTCCAGTGATCTCATCTAGGGTAATGTTGTCTAGATCACTAGTTTGTTCTATGGATGCTACTATCTGAATGAATCTATCGGGTGTGGAATCTAATAGTTTTCTAACTATAAGTGATTCATCTATTGTTTTCCCTAGTTCTGTTGCCTTCGTGACATAACCATTTAACTTGTCTGCAAATACATCCACCGTCTCATCATCCTTCATCTGAAGGGCATTAAATCCTATCATTAATGATTGTAGTCATGCTTGTTGCACTTTCTCTTCGCCAACGTGTCTCCTTCTTAATGAATCCCATAATTCCCTTGCCGTTTTACAACTTGCTATTTGTAAAATTACATCCTCGGTCAACGCTTGATATAACAAAGCTGTTGTTGCCTTGTCTTTCTTAACATCTAATTATGTGTTTTCCTTAGGTTCTATTGTCTCCCACAAACCATGTGCTTCTAATATAACCTTTATTTGTATAGCCCATACCGTGTAATTTGTATTTTTCAACTTAGGACATTGGTATTGTGCAATAGGTGTTAAGGGTTTTAATGTAGTTGTTGCGTTTGTATCATTGCCCATCTTGAAAGTATTTATGATCTTCACTTTCTATTATTCGCGGGAATTTTCTAATATGGTATCTCCTCTAATATGGGAATATATATAGTTTTCGGGAATTCCTAGTAATTACGGGATCAATAGTAGTTCTCGGGATTTCTAATAGTATAAACTAACAAAAATCTATACTATTCTAATGAATTGAAATCCAAAAAATTAGAAACTTATGACCTCGTTATTGTATTGAATATGAGATGTATTCCCTTGTCTCGTTAGTAAGATTCGTTCACCAACGTTTGTAATTCCCTTCGCTCCTTTTTGTTTATTTCTACCTCGTTATTTTCTTTCAAATCGACTTCAAAAAAAACTTTCCAATCAACCTCTCGGATTCTTTTCTTCTTCTGATTTGAATCGATCCAGTAAACAAAACACCGAAGTTCCCTTTGTTCTCCTTGTCGAATTGTTGTTGTTTTTTTTAAACGAGTCTAAACAAAAACAATATCCTTCTTGTCTTGTTCGAATTCTTTGTTGAACCAAAACAAGTCTCGACTTCTTTTTTCTTTGTTGTTGTCAAATATTTTTCAGAAATTCGACACAAACAAAATAATACCACACTACACGTTGTTATCTTCTTCTTGTGTGTTCAACTTGATCTCGTTTCTTGAAATCTCTAAGTCTCCTACACACTTCTATTCGTTACCACGCCTTGGTAAATTTTGAATCAAATCAGTCTCTTAGTTTGATACTTGCTGCAACGAAACAACTAAAACTTTGGTTATACAGTTTCTTGCGCCTCGTTGTTGTTGTTCTTTTGTGTTAATATCGACACAAACTCTACACTCTTCTTCAAATAATCAAAATACTACGTATACGTTTTTCTTCAATCAACAACGCCTTTGCTTTGTGTTTCTTTTCCTCGAACCGGTTCTCTCTTTTCTACACAAAGTCTCCTCTTTCTTCCTCGACACCAATACGCTTGATGTTATGCGTTTGCAACCCCTACGTAAATCAGATCGTGCACTATCTTTTCTACGTGTTTCCTTATTCAAAAAACGTGTTTCCTTTGAAAGATTAAAGAAAACAAGTTATCTCTTTCTCGCTCAAAAGGAATAACGAATTGTTCTTCCTCTTTTCTTGCGTCTTTCTTTGGCTTCTTTCTGATTTGTTTTGATTTCGTTGTGCAGAAATCGTTGTGTAATTCTTGATGTATAATCCTTGCTCTTGATGCCAATTGTTGTCCCACTTTCTTTAGATTGATATAATAAGTTGCAAAGTAAATGAATAAGTAAATCTATTATTGTCTAACCATTGATTCGAATGTAATACATATGTATATATATATGGTTTGAATCGACATGACCCAACCATTGTGTCCTTTCGGTTATAGTTCCAACCGATTAACTAATAACTACTTTTCTATAACTAACTTTTGTAACTAACTTTCGGTTACAAAGTTTCTAACTAACATCTTTGGTCCTTCGAGTTTTAAGAAGCAATGGAGCGAGATTATTTGGAGCGAGATTATTTGGTCCTTCAACATTTAGTTCGTTCAGTAATTATTGTAAACATGTCAATGGCACTCAAGTCAATTAATGAGTAAGTATAATTGCAAGCAAAATAATCTTTAAAGCATTCTCAAACGTTGTATTATTGGCACACTGCTCAAATGAGGAAGAAAAACTAACTGATACAAGAGGCTAAAAAAGAACTGTAAGAATTCTCGAAAAGAGGCCGGTCACAAAAGTGATGTCTAAATAAGGATATGACGGGGTGTTCACTAAGGTGATGCAAAGAGAAAGATTACCGTTGCACCTCAAACAAAAGTGATGTCTAAATAAAGATATGACGCGGTGTTCAAAAGGGGTGACCTAACGGTAAGAATACCAGTCTTCCAAAGAGGAGGTCAAGGGTTCAAATCCAATGGGGAGAAAATTAATCCTCTTGTGGCCACGGAAGTTCACCTGCGCCGACACCGGGCTATCCAAAAGGGCAGACGCCGTGGGATTAGTCGGCTCGCAATGTCGAGTCGGAAACCCATATTAAAAAAAATAATAATAATAAATAAAAAAATAAAAAAAAAACACTTAACTCATTTGCTTGCGTTAGAAATGATAGTAAGCATTGTTTTAACAAAACTAAATTATGCCAAAAAATTCAAAAATCTCTTTTAAATAAACAATATCTTAAATCATGCATTGTTAACCACCACCAAATGGCCTAGTGGCAAGGTATTGGTTTCATAACAAGAGATGAAGGGTTCAAACCTCGCTAGATGTGTATATTTGGGGTGGCCCCGAAAGGGTCGGAAACAGTCCATGGTAACTCAGTGAAGCTATGTACATCTGAGTCAAAAGTGGTTCGCCCTCCCAAGTTAATCTGAACATGGAAAGCCTCGCCCATTTATCTTAAGCTAGTCGTGCATTGTTGGTTTCTAATTAACCTTTTTGCGCAAGATCTATTATGGGTCAACATACATCTTCTTCGTACTCGTCTACCTTCCGTTTAACTGATCTAAGCCATGTCCAAGAATAAGATCTGTTGCTTGGCCGGATCAGAATCACAACATTAGACCATATATACAGGACTCATCCTATGTTTATATAATCAGGCAACCAACATAGATAAATTCATAAATCAGACACACAACGTTTTTTGCCCCGTTATCATTTGATCTAACTTTTCCCGAATCTCAATTCCCAATTACTACGTATTTCACAAGCATGTAATGTTGGAAAATTTAGTGCACTTGAGGGATCAATTCACACCTAGTAATGGGTTTGGAAGTATGGAGTATACACCCATTTGGTCACTGAATCCCCTGACTCAAGAGTGGTTATGTATTGAATCTGCTGATAGCATGATTCTGCTGTTAGTGTGTTTCCACTGCTAGTGTTATTTTACCACTGACAGTTTCCACTGCTAGTGTTATTTTACCACTGATGTGTTAACGTTTCCACTGCAAGGGTTGTTGTTACCACTGCAAGTGTTAACATTACCACTGCTAGTGATAATGTTTCCACTGATAACCACTGATCCTATAATTATGGAAATTATTATGATATAATTAATGGGCCGTTAATTATCCATAATACCATGGGCTAGGGTTTTGAGTATTCTCTATTATAAATAGAGGTCACATCATTCTGCATGGATATACAATATCATACGTTTTTCACAATACAACTAAACACAAAACCCTAAACACTCTAATATGTATCTGGTTCTTGGTTTGTGCCTAAAGCAAGAACATCACTTGGTCTTATCCCATAGAGATATTCGTGTAACCCAGGCATAGGGTCGAATAGTTTCTATTGGAAAGTGATACCACGATTTCAAGTGAATATCCGGTACCTTCATTGATTATCTTAACCCTAATCTGGGAACTGTTTTGCAGCTTTACAACCAACAATCAATAGAAACTATTTAGTGATAATCAATGGCTGCTAACTTTTCCAAGTTGGAAAAGTTTGAAGGTGTTGATTTCAGAAGATGGCAGAAGAAGATGCAATTCTTGCTGACCAGTATGAATGTGGTGTATGTTCTTACTACTGAGATTCCAGAAGATTTTGGAGAAGCTGCTACCATGGATCAGATGAGAGCAAGGAGCAAATGGGAGAATGATGACTACGTTTGCAGAGGTTTAATTCTCAATGGTATGTCTGATACTTTATTTGATATTTATCAGAATGTTGAAACTTCACAAGAACTATGGGATTCCTTGGAAGCCAAGTATATGGCTAAGGATGCATCAAGTAAGAAGTTCCTTGTAAGTAATTTTAACAATTACAAAATGGTTGATTCTAGACCTGTCATGGAACAATACAATGAACTTCTTGGTATACTTGGTCGATTCACACAACACAAGATGAACATGGATGAGGCTATTTCAGTCTCTTGTATCATCGATAAACTACCTCATTCTTGGAAAGAATTCAAGCATATGCTTAAGCATAAGAAGGAGGAGTTAACTCTTGTTGAGTTGGGCAGTCACTTGCGCATTGAGGATTCACTCAAGGCTCAAGACATTGACAAGCCAAAGAGTAGCACTGCTACTGGTCCATCAGTTGTCAATATGGTGGAGCATAACAACTCCTCCAGGAACAATGACAATAAGGGCAAACGTAAGCATCAAGATAACACCAAATCTGATCTTAACAAGAAACCTAAGGTGACTTGTTGGAAGTGTGGGAAACCTGGACACTTCAGGAAAGATTGCAAGGGTGGTAAAGTTGGAAACAAATCCAATGGATCAGGCACAAGTGGAGGGAATGGTAACTCCAATTCTCTGAAAGGTCAGAATGTGTTTAATAAGTCTTTTAAGATTTATTATGTTACATATATATCTAACATTTACTTTGTGCAGGATGATGATGTTGCGTGGTGGGTTGACTCTGGAGCAACAATTCATGTGTGTAAAGATAGAAGCTGGTTCAAGACCTACAAGTCAATGAATGATGGTTCTATTCTTCATATGGGAAACGAGTCAACTGCCCTGGTGCATGGAAAAGGATGTGTTGAGTTGAAGTTTAGTTCTGGAAAGAGTGTTTCTTTATTTAATGTTTTACATGTTCCTGATATCAGGAAGAACTTGGTTTCTAGTAGTGTTTTGAATAATTGTGGTTATAAACAAGTGATTGAAACTAATAAGTTTGTTTTATCTAAAAATGGTGTGTTTATTGGTTTTGGTTATTTATGTAATCAAATGTTCAGACTTAATATTGTTCATGATAATATTGATTCTGCTTTTATTTCAACATCTAAACTTAATGATTCAAACCTATGGCATGCAAGACTTGGCCATGTACACTTTAAGAGGATGCAAGATATGTCTAAGGATGGATTAATTCCAGCCTTTGATAAGAACACTGAAAAGTGTAAAACTTGCATGAGGACTAAAATTACTAAGAAACCATTTCAAAGTGTAAAACGTGAAACTGAAGTTTTGGAGCCAATTCATAGTGATCTATGTGATATTCATGCTACTCCCTCTTTAGGGAACAAGAAATACTTTGTGACTTTTATTGATGATGCTTCTAGGTTTTGTTATGTTTATTTATTACATACTAAGAATGAAGCATTAGATAAATTTAAAGTATTCAAAACTGAAGTTGAATTGCAACAAGGGTCTCTAATCAAAAGATTAAGGACTGATAGGGGAGGTGAGTACATGGATACTCTGTATTTTCAGTCTGTTGGTATAATCCATGAAACGACTGCCCCTTATACTCCTCAGCAAAATGGTATTTCTGAAAGGAAGAACAGGGTGCTGAAGGAGATGGTTAATTCCATGTTGTCCTATTCAGGGCTGAGTCAAGGGTACTGGGGTGAAGCTATGTTAACAGCTTGCTATTTATTAAATAGGGTTCCCAACAAAAGGAACAAAGTTACCCCTTATGAACTGTGGACTAAAAGGAAACCTAACCTTAATTATCTTAGGATATGGGGTTGTAGGGCTGTTCTAAGACTCCCTGATCCAAAGCAGAAAACTTTGGGTGAAAGAGGCATTGAATGCATCTTTGTTGGATATGCTGAGCATTCCAAGGCATATAGGTTTTATGTTATAGAACCTAATGAGTCTGTTTCAATTAACTCTATAATTGAATCAAGGGATGCAATCTTTGATGAGAACAGATTCTCATCTATCCCTAGACCAAGTCAAAGGATTCCAAATGGAACCAATGACAATGGTGTTTCAGAGGTTCCTACTGATGAGGTTCCTGCTGATGAGGTTCCTATTGATGAGGTTCCTGCTGATGAGGTTGTGGTACAACAACCTGAACCTGAGCTCAGAAGGAGCAATAGGGTTAGGAATCCAAAGTCATTTGGACCCGAGTTTCAATTATATTTAATTGAAGGTACAAGGAGTGAGGTCTCTGACCAATACTCCTATTGCTTCATTGTGGAGGATGATCCCAAAACATTTGAAGAAGCAATGAAGTCCCAGGATGTTGCTTTCTGGAAAAAAGCAATTAATGATGAGATGGATTCTATCATGGGCAATAACACTTATGTGTTGACTGATCTACCACCTGGTTGCAAACCTTTAGGTAGCAAATGGATTTTCAAAAAGAAAATGAAGGTAGATGGAACTGTTGAAAAGTTGAAGGCAAGATTAGTTATTCAAGGCTTTAAACAAAAGTCAGGAATAGACTATTTTGATACTTATGCTCCAGTGGCACGTATTAGTACCATAAGATTGCTAATTGCTTTGGCATCAATTCACAATCTGATTATTCATCAGATGGATGTAAAGATAGCTTTCTTGAATGGTGATTTAGATGAGGAGGTTTACATGAACCAACCTCAGGGCTTCATCATGCCTGGCAATGAAAACAAGGTGTGTAAACTGATTAAGTCTCTTTATGGACTAAAACAGGCACCTAAGCAATGGCATCAAAAGTTTGATGAAGTGGTTTGTCTAGTGGTTATTTACTTAATCAAGCTGACAAATGTGTATATAGCAAATTTGATGAATCTGGTAAAGGAGTCATCATTTGTCTATATGTTGATGACATGTTAATCTTTGGCACTGACCAAAATCAAGTTGATCTTACAAAAGAATTTTTGTCATCAAAGTTCTCCATGAAGGATATGGGGGAGGCAGATGTTATCCTTGGTATTAGGATTAAACATGAAAGTAACAAAATTTCTATTTCACAGTCTCATTACATTGAGAAGGTGTTAAAGAAATTTAATTACTTTGATTGTACTCCAGTGAGTACTCCTATGGATACAAGTGAGAAGCTAATGCCTAATACTGGCAAAGCTGTATCTCAACTTGAGTATTCTAGGGTGATTGGCTGCTTGATGTATGCCATGACATGTACAAGGCCTGATATTGCTTTTGCTGTGGGTAAACTGAGCAGGTATACTAGTAATCCTAGTGCTCATCATTGGCAAGCAATTCAGAGGGTCTTTAAGTATTTGAAGAGAACTATGGATTATAGTCTCTCATATACTGGTTATCCTTCAGTATTAGAAGGATATACTGATGCAAGTTGGATCAGTAACACTGAAGACAATTCGTCTACTAGTGGCTGGGTATTCCTACTTGGTGGAGGTGCAATTTCTTGGGCATCCAAGAAACAAACTTGCATTACCAGTTCAACCATGGAATCTGAATTTGTGGCTTTAGCTGCTGCTGGCAAAGAAGCTGAATGGTTGAAAAACTTGCTTCTTGAGATTACATTGTGGTCTAAACCTATGACACCTATTTCTATCCGTTGTGATAGTGCTGCTACATTGGCAAAGGCTTATAGCCAGATGTACAATGGAAAGTCTAGACACTTAGGTGTTAGGCATAGCATGATTCGTGAGCTTATCATGAATGGGGTGGTATCTATAGTGTTTGTTAAATCTCAACAAAACTTAGCTGATCACTTGACGAAGGGTTTGGCTAGAGACTTGGTTTTGAAGTCTGCTAAAGGGATGGGTTTAAGTCCAACTTAGTCACTGAATGCAAGGATACCCAACTCCCTTCTAAGGAAACTTGGAAGCTGAGTTCAATGTGGAAAGCTGATCATTTAGTGGACTGAAGCACATGTATTACAAACATCCCAAGGTTGTGCTTGTTACCTGCTGAAAGGAGGATGAAGTCTTCACTTCTTAATGGTTAATTTTCTTTGAAAAAGTGCTAAGCAGGAGCATGAATTAAAGATGAACCACCTATGTAAATATTGAAGTTTTGCCGCTTCAGGAAGCTTTTGGACTTTTAGCTTTTACAACATTTATGAATTGGATATGGACACATGGCTTTTATAGTGTCAGGAGTATTTTAGTGTTTGAAAACTTGTGTGTATTTATTATCAGGTATTCAAATGGGTTGAAGGGTTCAATTCTTAGAACACCCTGATTCTCGAATATTTGAAAGTATATGTACTAATGTGGAAATTCAATCCTCAGGATATTTTCATTTATGCACTTGTTTTGTTTTTGTGTTTGAATTTTCATGCAAAGGTAGTGAACTAAATTTGGGGAGGATTGTTGGAAAATTTAGTGCACTTGAGGGATCAATTCACACCTGGTAATGGGTTTGGAGGTATGGAGTATACACCCATTTGGTCACTGAATCCCCTGACTCAAGAGTGGTTATGTATTGAATCTGCTGATAGCATGATTTTGCTGTTAGTGTGTTTCCACTGCTAGTGTTATTTTACCACTGACAGTTTCCACTGCTAGTGTTATTTTATCACTGATGTGTTAACGTTTCCACTGCAAGGGTTGTTGTTACCACTGCAAGTGTTAACATTACCACTGCTAGTGATAATGTTTCCACTGATAACCACTGATCTTATAATTATGGAAATTATTATGATATAATTAATGGGCCGTTAATTATCCATAATACCATGGGCTAGGGTTTTGAGTATTCTCTATTATAAATAGAGGTCACATCATTCTGCATGGATATACAATATCATACGTTTTTCACAATACAACTAAACACAAAACCCTAAACACTCTAATACGTATCTGGTTCTTGGTTTGTGCCTAAAGCAAGAACATCACTTGGCCTTATCCCATAGAGATATTCGTGTAACCTAGGCATAGGGTCGAATAGTTTCTATTGGAAAGTGATACCACGATTTCAAGTAAATATCTGGTACCTTCATTGATTATCTTAACCCTAATCTGGGAACTGTTTTGCAACTAAACAACCAACATGTAATCAGATTAATTACTTCGACTACAATTTACAAACATGTATACATATTTGTTGACAAATCTATCAAAAATAAATGGCACGTACACATAAACATTACTGTTAGAAGCATTTTAACATAGAGTTCAAAAGATCCATCCTGATTAAATTCACATTAACTATTATCTTCATTGCTTAATCAGCACAAATTTTCAAATGTCAAAACCAAACTTGAACTTATAACAAGATCTTGCAGAGTTCATACATAAAGTTATAGCAAAGGTATGGAATGCCCATGTGTTATTCAGTCAAACTGATCATCCATGAACCCACCCATCAACTCGTGAATAGAAAAAATTTCTGAAGAAGGATCGAAGCTTTCAAAATTTTCATGTCCCATTAGGCTATCAGGATTATAGCTACTATACTCAGCTTCAGGCGCCATCATTGGTTCTTCATATAAACTTGGAGTATCATGGTAGGAGTTCTGAAAATCTTGTTTGAAGATGTCGTCCGTTAAAGTCTGTGAAAAAGTCATCGAATTTAGGTTGGCGTCCAGTTGAACTGCTGATGCTTGTTCTTTTGAAAATGAAGCTTGAGGGTCATCAAGTGGTGGTTGTATCAAATTTGAACCACAAAGCATAGGCATGTGTTGCATGGAGATTGAATTCGGACACGTGTTTATGCTCGTTGATGGAAAAGTCTGTGAAGACTTCGCATGAACATTGTTAAGGTCTGATTGTTGATTCGATGTGAGCATAACAGGTGCCACAATTTGAACATCGGTCCCTGACTGATGATTACTTTGTTGAATATGAACATGTTCAGCTCCATTTGATTGATAGCTTTCTTGGTCCATTGATAGTCTTCTACGTCTAAGCGAAGGTTCATCTTCAGATCGGTGGTTTTGTTCTACAATTGCCTCTTCTTGATCCGCCAAGTTGTTGCTAGGATTTTTTTCTGATTGGGTGCTTCGTAAATTTGGGCATTAACATGATAGCATCCGCAAAGCTTATGCCAAAATTTAATTCTTGGAAGATTTGCAAGAACTTGTCCATTTGGTGACTAGCCTTTTCACGGAGCTTTTGATCATTTAAACGTGATGGATAATGTATTGAAGCTTTGGATTGAACGGGATTTACCGGGGGTTCAAAAACAACTCCTGGTTTGGATTTGTTTTTTGGGACAACATGAGGTTGGACGTGTGCGGTACTTTGTGGACTAGTAATTTGCACTTTGCCCTTTGTCGCCTCAGGTTCACGTTCCACTACCTTTGGAGGAGAAGTAGAACAGGTAGTAGGAATCGTGGGTCCATCATAAGAAACACCACTACGGGTTGTGATCGCCTTTACATCGCCATTCGGGTTGGCGATCGTGTTGCTAGATAGCGTTCCCGATCCCGAAGGTCGATCATTTATAAACTTCTTTAGTTCAGAAATCTGAGTGATCAACAACCTGTTTGTTTCTTCTTGAGCTTTCATGAATTGCTTCAAAACCTCATCGGATGATGATTGAGGTTGAACAACGGATTGGTTTTGATGTTGAAAGTTTAGAGCTCGGTTGATTTGATTGAAAGCTTGGTTTTGAAAATTTTCTTGGTTTTGATTACCATTACCATGAAAATTATTTTCTTGATTACCATAACTTTGATTACCATAACCTTGATTTCTATTCAAGTTTCCTTGATTTTGAAACCCTTGATTGAAATTCCCTTGGTTTTGAAAACCTTGGTTCATTCGATGTTGGTTTTGGTTACGGTTTTGAACATTTTGGTTTGGATTGAAACTTTGGTTTTGGTTTTGATTGAACCCAGGTGGTCCAAGGAAATTGTTAGAACGATAGCTGAGAAGATTACGGTCCCCTTAAGGTTAGTAAATCATATATGAAAAAACACTTAACTCATTTGCTTGCGTTAGAAATGATAGTAAGCATTGTTTTAACAAAACTAAATTATGCCAAAAAATTCAAAAATCTCTTTTAAATAAACAATATCTTAAATCATGCATTGTTAACCACCACCAAATGGCCTAGTGGCAAGGTATTGGTTTCATAACAAGAGATGAAGGGTTCAAACCTCGCTAGATGTGTATATTTGGGGTGGCCCCGAAAGGGTCGGAAACAGTCCATGGTAACTCAGTTAAGCTATGTACATCTGAGTCAAAAGTGGTTCGCCCTCCCAAGTTAATCTGAACATGGAAAGCCTCGCCCATTTATCTTAAGCTAGTCGTGCATTGTTGGTTTCTAATTAACCTTTTTGCGCAAGATCTGTTATGGGTCAACATACATCTTCTTCGTACTCGTCTACCTTCCGTTTAACTGATCTAAGCCATGTCCAAGAATAAGATCTGTTGCTTGGCCGGATCAGAATCACAACATTAGACCATATATACAGGACTCATCCTATGTTTATATAATCAGGCAACCAACATAGATAAATTCATAAATCAGACACACAACGTTTTTTGCCCCGTTATCATTTGATCTAACTTTTCCCGAATCTCAATTCCCAATTACTACGTATTTCACAAGCATGTAATCAGATTAATTACTTCGACTACAATTTACAGACATGTAAACATATTTGTTGACAAATCTATCAAAAATAAATGGCACGTACACATAAACATTACTGTTAGAAGCATTTTAACATAGAGTTCAAAAGATCCATCCTGATTAAATTCACATTAACTATTATCTTCATTGCTTAATCAGCACAAATTTTCAAATGTCAAAACCAAACTTGAACTTATAACAAGATCTTCCAGAGTTCATACATAAAGTTATAGCAAAGGTATGGAATGCCCATGTGTTATTCAGTCAAACTGATCATCCATGAACCCACCCATCAACTCGTCAGTAGAAAAAATTTCTGAAGAAGGATCGAAGCTTTCAAAATTTTCATGTCCCATTAGGCTATCAGGATTATAGCTACTATACTCAGCTTCAGGCGCCATCATTGGTTCTTCATATAAACTTGGAGTATCATGGTAGGAGTTCTGAAAATCTTGTTTGAAGATGTCGTCCGTTAAAGTCTGTGAAAAAGTCATCGAATTTAGGTTGGCGTCCAGTTGAACTGCTGGTGCTTGTTCTTTTGAAAATGAAGCTTGAGGGTCTTCAAGTGGTGGTTGTATCAAATTTGAACCACAAAGCATAGGCATGTGTTGCATGGAGATTGAATTCGGACACGTGTTTATGCTCGTTGATGGAAAAGTCTGTGAAGACTCCGCATGAACATTGTTAAGGTCTGATTGTTGATTCGATGTGAGCATAACAGGTGCCACAATTTGAACATCGGTCCCTGACTGATGATTACTTTGATGAATATGAACATGTTCAGCTCCATTTGATTGATAGCTTTCTTGGTCCATTGATAGTCTTCTACGTCTAAGCGAAGGTTCATCTTCAGATCGGTGGTTTTGTTCTACAATTGCCTCTTCTTGATCCGCCAAGTTGTTGCTAGGATTTTTTTTCAGAACCTTGTATATCTTACAAAGCACCCAATCAGAAAACTGCATAAACAAATCACAGAAAATTGGTTGTAAATCATATATGAATATATAAGGGATAAAAGATAGTTTATAGTAAGAGATTTTGACAAGCAGATTATACTGCATACCTTGTTCTTGTCCGTGTTATGTTTTTGGCTTTCTTTTGAGATATTAGGATTTTTTGTGCTGTATTCATGCATTAGCCAAGGTGTCTTGCGTTTCTTTTCGTCAAAATAAACTAAAGATAATCTGCTTCCAACAACTCGATTGGTCACATTATCCTTCACCGCTTCACAAGCCTGGGACGCCTTCCAACGACCACCGTTCCTGGTTTGTCTATTCGGATGGCTTCCATTAGGGTGTTTTCGCTCCATCCATGTCAAAAAGTACCATTTGTTTTCGCAAGAACGATATTCTGGTTCGGTTGTTATATCAAGAAAAGTAAAACAGTTAATTTTGAAACAGATTAACTCAACAATAAGTGTCCAAACTTTAACAAGAAACCAGTATATATATTGCATATATCATATCAATTAGACAACATATATGATTACTCGATAACAGTTTACTAACCTGTAAGTTCATCAGGACTACAGTCGTAAATATTGACTTCATAATAGCGACAGTTGGGATGTCGTTTTCCAGTTTCAATCTTTGGTTTCAAGTAGTAAACAATGAGCTCCGGATCGGTTGGACAAAAGCGGTAGCCAGGTTCAAGCGTATCAGCATAATCATGCTCTTCTTGGTTATCGTATCGGATGATTTCTTTGTTTATGACAGCCATTTGAGTCGAATCAAGCAAGGGTTACGAAGTATGCGCACAAGGTTTAAGAATTAGAAGAAGTTGATCGAATGATGATTGAAAGTATGTTATGCATGCATGCACGGGTATATATATAGTCATGGGTACGTACGTGATAAGGCATTAGCGTATTTTTCTTAACTGCCATCATTTTCATGATATTATTTTTTATCACACAATTGTAATTTGAAAAGATAAATACAAAAGTGTTGTACTTTTAAATATATTTATGATATAATCCTAATATTTTTTTCTTTTTAACACACACCAACCAACAACCTATGTAAACACGAGATGATATCAATATTTATATCATATTTGTCATAAAAATAATGAACCAATCATAGCCACTTATTTTTATTTTTAACTTTTTTTTAAAACAAAATATCTTGCAAACGGTAAATCGTCAAGCTACAAAAAAAAAATACCATCGCGACGAGAATTAAATCATCTTTATATAAATATGCATTGTTATATACTTTTGACGAACTTTGTTTTTAAAAAAATTCCGCCCAGAAAAATCATATATGATTTGTAAAAATCATATATGATTCGTTAAAATCAAATCATATATGATTCGTAAGAATCATATATGATTTTTACAAATCATATATGATTTTTCTCGTCGCGATGGTATTTTTTTTGTAGCTTGACGATTTATAGTTTTACTTTCTAAGATCAAACATAGAATATAACCAAATGTGCCCGTAATAAGGTGACCCCGGTCATAACAAAAAAGAAATCCCAAAAAAATTAATTAAAAAACACTCACACACATAAACCATATGCAAACTTAAGGTCGGTTGACGGACCCAACCAAGCGAACATTGTTGTGGGGGTTGTCTTTGCTATCAAACACAGTAGTTTACACTTTACACTCCTCCATGAGCATCATAATGTTGTTTGGAAGTCTAAAAAAAGGGCGTACATGGAAAATAATCGGGGAAGGCGAACTTTTTTGTCTCAAATGTACGCAGCTTCACCGGATTACTCAATGGACTATTTCCGACCCTTCCCTAGTAAACCCTCAAATATACACACTTAGCGAGGTTCCTTGACCTCTTGGGTGGAAACCAATGACTTTACCACCATGCCATCTTCTGGTGGTGGTTATATTGCATACTTATGTATACACTTTTAAAATTATTCTAAACAAGTCTACTATTTATACCATCACAAATATCTCAAGCAAGGAATCACTATAGACCCAAAAAGGTAACTCTTTTGAGTTATCCAGTCAATCTATATTAGAAAGAAAATCAAATTTCCATCTATCCCTGCTACAAAGCTAATATGTTATAATTCCAAAGACAAAAAAAATTGGTTATGACACAGGCACCAAACATTGCTACGATACAATTGTTAAATGTTACGTATAAACATTAATTAGTAAATGTCTAGGATCGAACCCGAGACCTCGGGATTGCACACTTTACAAACAAGAATAATGTAAAATAAATATATATATATATTAAATGTATCGAATATATATATTTATAACACTTAATGGACTAAACGGTCGTTAGTTATTAACCGTATGGACTTACTATCGTTAAATAAGAAAGATAAGGACTAGAGTGAAACTTGGGAGTCAAGAAGGATCTAGAACCCCTTGGGGGATCCTATGGCCGGTCGAAGCCCACCCAAAAGGGTCGACCCATCCTTGCTTGGTCACCAAGAAATCACCTAGTATAAATACAAGGCCTTGGGGTTAAACCTACACATCTTTTGTGCACACACTCTAACCCTAAAACTTGTTTTCTCTCTTTCTTTTTCTTGGCCGATCGTTCCCCCCTCCTAGGGATCTTTGGGTCAATTTTTCCAAGTCAAAACTTTAAGTGTTTTGTTTACTTGCAACAACCTTTATTCATTGGTAGTTTGTGTGTACAAGAACGAGGTAATTACTTACTTTAGTAATTATCAAGAGATCGATAAACAAAACGGTAAGGGGTTTATCATTGATCTAATTGTACAAGAATCAAGGTTTATTTGAAGTGCATCGGGTACGTTTACTATTTATGTTTTAGTTAATATTTATATGTTATACTTGATCCTAGCTTCCGCAATACGTGCTATTTGATTGTCAAACTCTAACAGTGGCATCACGAGCCATGTATAACATGTAATTGATTACTAAAACGTAATAAAAACCGGATCTTTAATTGTTTTAGATACATGTTTTTTTGATCTAGGGGTTTTCCTATTTTTTTTTTCTAAAAATTTTCGAAACCCTAACCCTAATTTTGGGGGGGGGGGGGTCGATTTTCCCATGAAACCCTAATTAGGGTTTTGTGGTTTTCTTGATTATGTGTAATCACTAGAAACCCTAGGTCATTAACCGGTTAATTGAACGTATCTTGTGACCTAATTGCTAATTGTTAGGTTTTAATCCGTGACTTACATGCATGTTTGTCATGGATCTTGTTTTAATTGTCACATGTTTAGATAGATCTTAAATTGGGGAAGACTCCAATATATATTAAAATCAATTTTATATGCTATGTGGTGTGTTTTTAGCTTTGGCCTACGCAATTGATTCGTCAATGTATGTGACTCACCTCCATTAAGAGGGGAAGGCCTTAGTTGATTACATGCATTATCAATGTTGCAAAAATCGTGAATCGGTCCCGAGGCGGTCGGGGGCCGAGTTGGGATTTTTGGCCGATTAATCGGCCGATTTTCTTGACTCGGCCGATTACCTTGGAATTTCCTACAAGTTCCAGGGCCGAGGCCGATTAATCGGCCGCCTCAGCCGATTTTTGCAACACTGTGCATTATTATGCCTAGAATTGATTTTATTAGGATCTTTTCTAATACGGATTGCATGTGGCTAATTGTTTCACTTATTTATTATTGTTTGTTTGATTTTCTTTGATACTTGTTTTATTGTTTTTTAGTTGGACTTGTTGTAAGCAATAAAAGGGTTGTTTTAATAAAGAAAATTAATACGGACTAATAATTGTGAAACCCTAAAGTGATAAAGTAAGAATCTTGCAAAGGTCTTATGACAATCGTGGTCCGATTCGCACAGTAATCAGCTCCCAGTCGAGACTAGCAAAATTCAAACTTTATTACTATTTTGAGATTGAATCCATAAACTTTTGCTTGAATGATGTTTTGTGCAAATATGCTTTTAAAATTAAGTCTTTTAAGATGATATTCATAACCGTGATTTGAAGGCTTAGAAAAGAGCCTTAGAGTCTGCCTTGGTTATCACAATCTTGAATATGTCTTAAACGAATTACTTTTAAAATCATATGTTGTAGAAAGTCATCTTAGGGTTTTGGCATAAACCTCAAGTAAAACTTTGTGTATTAATTTCAGGAATCGGACATAAAAAGTTTTTATGAAAACTTATGTTATAAAGATGAGTGCATGCATCTTTGTACATAATTTTGATTGACATATCAAAAATTAATACCCTTAAAATTTAAGTTACGTGCCATCTACCTATAAGAAACACTTAGAATTTTAATTTAGTAAACGTGAGACCTAGGCTAAATTACTATAACAAGGTAAAATTCTTTTAACGCGTGAGACCATAATTGTAATTTTACAGTTTCTAAGGTAGACGACTTAATTAAGTTGTGCGTGAGACCTAGAACTTAAGGCATGAGATGGGATAAAACATGCTTACAAAGGCAAATTGATGAATCAATTTGATGTAAATCCCATAATGATCTAGGAATTGGAAATCTTGTTTGCCAATTATTGTTCGACAGATTACTATCTTTTGTACTTTTACCACTAGCAGATCAACTGATGTGGTGAAACTATGTAAAGTTAGATCCTAGATTTTCAAGAAAATTAGTTGGTTATATGAATATAGCCTTGGGTATTTTATTTTCTTGAAGATATTGATTATCGATAATACTAATATTTGAACTTTATCTGTAGATATGGCTCAACCCGATAACCAAACTGTGATTAATGCTTTCAAGAGTCATCTTGAGAGAGACAAACTCACTGGAAAGAATTTCAATGACTGGTACCGTTCGCTCAGAATTGTCTTGAGGGCGTCTGGTAAGATTGATTATGTGACCGAGGAATGCCCTGCTGAACCTGCTGCTACGGCAACACCTGAAGCAAAGGCAGAATGGAAGGTGACTAATGCTAAGTACAATGAGGTTGCTTGTTTAATGCTCACTAGCATGAATGCTCAATTACAAAAGAAGTATGAGTATTCGTCTCCTAAGAATATGCTTGATAACCTCAGGCAATCTTATGAGAATCACCTGCAGTTGAATTGTATGATGAACTTGACAAGCTACACAACTGCAAGCATGGTGATGGTAAACCAGTAGCCGATTATGTGGATGAGATGAAGGATTCCTTTGATCAACTTCACAGAATTGGTTTTGGTTACCCCGAGAATGTGCAAGTGCACTTGATCAACAGATCCCTTAACAAGGATTTTGCTGGTTTTGTGCAGAACTTCAACATGCATTGCTCGGGGAAGACAGTCTCAGAATTACTCGCATTGCTTGTTGATTATGAGAAAAGTCTACCAGCCAAGGTCAAGACTCCCACCCCACAAGTGTTGGCAATTCATGGGGGGAGAATCCAGAAGAAATCGCATGTGAACAAAGGCAAAGGTAAAGGTGATAAAGGCAAGCAGGTCATGGCCTATCAACCTCAACCCAAGATGAAACAACATCAGCCTAAGCAGAACAAGGTGAATCCGCCAAACAAGAAGGATCAGGCTTGTCACCATTGTCATGAAAAGGGTCATTGGAAGCGCAATTGCCCTCTCTACATTCATGACTTGCGACTCAAGAAGCAGGGGAATGATGCTGGTAACCCCAGCACATCAGGTGCGTTCTTTATGATTGAATTATTCACTCTTACTCCTAAATTGAATTCATGGGTATATGATACTGGATGTGGCATTCATATCTGCAATACCATGCAGGGGTTTAGAATTGAGAGAAAGCTGGCCTATGGACAACAATTCTTGCACGTTGGTAACGGAGCGCATGCAGGAGTTGAAGCTATAGGAGTTTTTAATTTAGTGTTGCCTTCGGGCCTAGTACTATCTTTAAATAATTGTCATTATGCACCGTCAATTGTTAGAGGTGTAATTTCATTTTCATGTTTGTTGAACCAAGGTTTTCATCATACTATTTCAAGCAATGGAATTTCGGTTTCTTTAAATAATGTTTTTTATTTTAATGCTATTGCTGTGAATGGTGTATTTGAAATTGATATGAATGATAATGATAATGCTTTTGTTACAAATAATTCAATGTATAGCATCAACAATAAGAGAATCAAGAAAGGTCTGGATTCGTCTTATCTTTGGCATTGTCGACTTGCTCACATTGGCAAAGATCGCATGAAAAAGCTGCAACATGATGGGCTTTTAAATAAGATCAATGATGAATCATTTGATAAATGCGAATCTTGCATTGCTGGGAAGATGACTAAGAAACCCTTTAAAATAGGATTGAAAGGGCTAATGATCTACTTGGTCTTATTCACACAGATGTGTGTGGACCACTTAGACATGTGTCAAGGAGGGGTGCTAGCTACTTCTTAACATTTACGGATGATTACAACCGTTATGGTTATGTTTATTTACTTAAACATAAACATGAGGTGTTTGAAACATTCAAAGTGTTTAAAGCAGAAGTAGAGTTGCAACTTGGAAAGAAGATTAAAGCTCTTCGATCCGATAGAGGTGGTGAATACCTGAGTCAGGAGTTCATAGATTATCTAGCAAAGGAGGGAATTGTCCAGCACCTTACTTCTCCATATACTCCACAACAAAATGGTGTATCTGAAAGAAGGAATCGTACATTGCAAGACATGATACGATCTATGTTTAATCTAACAACTCTTCCTTTCTCGTTTTGGGATTATGCCTTAGAATCTGCAGTTCGCATTCTAAATATGGTTCCAACAAAGAAGGTTGATAAGACACCTTATGAGGTATGGACTGGAAAAGCTCCTAACCTGTCTTATCTAAAGGTCTGGGGTTGTGAGGCGTATGTTAAACGTGACTCAGCAGACAAACTCCAACAAAGATCTGTGAAGTGCATCTTCGTAGGATACCCTAAGGAAACTATGGGATACTACTTTTATTACCCACCTGAAAACAAAGTATTTGTTGCAAGGTATGGAGACTTTCTTGAAAGAGAGCTCATATCTCAAGAATTCAGTGGGAGAATATATGATCTGGAAGACGGTCAAGAAGATGTAGAACCTTCTGAAAACACTAACCAACTTCCGGTAGAACCTGAAAGTTTAGGTCCTCCACCTGAAGTTGAAGTGATTCCCATTCGTAGGTCAACAAGACCAGTAAAAGCTCCTACTCGTCTATGTCTTAATGTAGAGAGTGATGAGTATATACTGGGTGATCTTGATGAGCCTACAAGTTATAAAGCTGCCATGAATGGTCCTGAAAAGGCCAAATGGAAAGAAGCTATGGATGGGGAAATGCAATCCATGGAAGACAATGATGTCTGGGAAGAAGTAGACCTACCTCCGGGTGCCAAACTAGTTGGGAGTAAATGGCTCTACAAGAAAAAGACAGACATGGATGGCGTTGTACACACCTATAAGGCCCGTTGTGTAGCTAAAGGCTATACACAAACTTTTGGTGTTGACTATGAGGAGACCTTTTCTCCTGTAGCTGACATAAGGGCAATTAGGATTCTTATAGCCATAGCCGCTTACTATGACTATGAGATTTGGCAAATGGATGTAAAAACCGCCTTCTTAAATGGTCGCCTAGATGAAGACATCTATATGGCGCAGCCTGAGGGGTATGTAAATCCAGAATTCCCAAATCGTGTATGCAAGCTTAAAAGATCCATCTATGGATTGAAGCAAGCATCACGACAATGGAATAAAAGATTTGATGGTGAAATTAAAAGGTATGGATTCACTAAAAATCTTGATGAGCCATGTGTATATCACAAAGTTAGTGGGAGTAATGTGATTTTCCTTATATTATATGTTGATGACATATTGATCATGGGGAACGACATTCCAAGTTTACAAAAGGTTAAGGAATATCTTGGAAGTTGTTTTTCTATGAAAGATTTAGGGGAAGCTGCATTTATTCTGGGAATCAAGATATATAGAGATAGATCTCAGCGATTAATTGGATTAAGCCAAAGTGCTTACATTGATAAAATACTGAAGAGATTTAGTATGCAAAATTCCAAGAAAGGATATTTGCCGATGCAAGAGCAACATGGCTTGAGCAACAAGGTTTGTGCTTCAACACCTGCAGAGGTGCAACGCATGAAAAGAGTCCCTTATGCTTCGGCTGTGGGATCTATTATGTATGCGGTGAAAAGTACAAGACCTGATGTAGCGTTTGCTCAGAATTTAACCAGTCGATATCAGCAAAATCCAGGTGTAGCTCACTGGACTGCTGTTAAGAATATTCTTAAGTACCTTAGGGCTACTAAGGATATGTTCTTGGTTTATGGGGGAAATCCATCGGCAGAACTTGATGTTACAGGTTACTGCGATGCTTCTTGGAAAGGTGATAAGGATGATACGAAGTCTCAGACGGGTTATGTCTTTGTCATTAATGGAGGAGCAGTGGATTGGAGGAGCAGAAAGCAGAGTGTACTAGCGATGTCTGCTACAGAAAGTGAGTATATAGCTGCTTCAGAAGCTGCAATGGAAGCTGTTTGGATTAGGAAGTTTGTTTCAGGGCTTGGAGTCATGCCTTCGATTCAAAGACCTATTAAAATGTATTGTGACAATTCAGCTGCAATTACATTTGCCAATGAGCCTGGAATCATGAAAGGCACCAGACATTTCCCGATTAAGCATCACTATGTTCGAGAACAAGTCGAAATAGGTGAAATCGAAATGCTCAAAGTTCACACAGATGATAACTTGGCAGATCAATTAACAAAGCCTCTACCTGGCACTAAGCTTTACAAGCATGCTGAAGGTGTAGGACTTAGATTAGCTGAAAGTTTCATGCCCATTTGTGATTAGTGTTTGGATAAAGGATGTAATGTACAATTATTATTTTAATGGAATAAAATAAGTTTTATGTTTATTTATCATTGTCTTAATAATATATCCTATATTTGCATGTTTAAGATCCATGAATAATTTATTATTCTAAATGTCCATTGTCGATTAATGATATGGGAATATCATTAAACCAAGACAAATTTGAGTATTGGTTTAGAATATACTTGAAAGTATATTGATGCGTAGTCATACCAATTTCACATGATATTCGATGAATTGAATATTGGACTTATCCCAACAATATGATTTAATGTTTAATGTGAGAATCATATTTAAAGTTATCCTCAGACTTGAGATACCAGATAAGTGTCATGGATGTAGTGCATTTTTGTGAAGCAATCTACCGCTCACCGTAACAGGGAGTCATAAGGGTTGTTTTCAGAAGTGTTGCAAAGTTCATGGGTTATTCTTGTAGTCAAGAAAGAATTTATTCCTTCTGATTTGTTTGGAAGTTTAATACTGCTGGGCCCCTCGTAGGGTTGACAAAATGTTTGCATGGCCATGCCCAAAGTCTATCTGGAATACGTTCAGATGTTTTGGTAATTTTGTTCAATCATAAAGAAACGAGAAACAGAATTTTAATAAAGGAGCTCACATCTTTATTAATGTGGTATTAGTAATGAAAGGATAATTATAATGATGAATCATTAAAGGTTTTTCCAGGAAACCTAGCTCGGATTGAACTAGGGGCATTGGAGTGTTGCAAGACGCTAACCAGTGTCATTTTACTATTAATGAATATACGAGTGGGAGCTGTTAAATGTTACGTATAAACATTAATTAGTAAATGTCTAGGATCGAACCCGAGACCTCGGGATTGCACACTTTACAAACAAGAATAATGTAAAATAAATATATATATATATTAAATGTATCGAATATATATATTTATAACACTTAATGGACTAAACGGTCGTTAGTTATTAACCGTATGGACTAACTATCGTTAAATAAGAAAGATAAGGACTAGAGTGAAACTTGGGAGTCAAGAAGGATCTAAGAACCCCTTGGGGGATCCTATGGCCGGTCGAAGCCCACCCAAAAGGGTCGACCCATCCTTGCTTGGTCACCAAGAAATCACCTAGTATAAATACAAGGCCTTGGGGTTAAACCTACACATCTTTTGTGCACACACTCTAACCCTAAAACTTGTTTTCTCTCTTTCTTTTTCTTGGCCGATCGTTCCCCCCTCCTAGGGATCTTTGGGTCGATTTTTCCAAGTCAAAACTTTAAGTGTTTTGTTTACTTGCAACAACCTTTATTCGTTCGTAGTTTGTGTGTACAAGAACGAGGTAATTACTTACTTTAGTAATTATCAAGAGATCGATAAACAAAACGGTAAGGGGTTTATCATTGATCTAATTGTACAAGAATCAAGGTTTATTTGAAGTGCATCGGGTACGTTTACTATTTATGTTTTAGTTAATATTTATATGTTATACTTGATCCTAGCTTCCGCAATACGTGCTATTTGATTGTCAAACTCTAACAACAATCACAAAATGCACATTTGTTGGGACCCGGTGCTGAATGAATGTGTTTTTCTACCGCATCAGCTAGTTGCCTGCAAATAATAAAATTATTAGGCGCAATGTTATTGACGGATGGCCAAATATAATGGCAAAACAAACCATATAGACCATATCTGAAATTTAATTACTAAATCACTTTGATTCTAGCATACATGATAACACACTAATGAAGAGTCATTGCCTCATTGGTATCTTAAGTAACTTTGAACCAAATGTTCAGATTGCTGTGTGTACTTTTCTAGATTAGGTTGCATAGATGGATAGATAGATCAAGCTTATACTTTATTGGTGTAGTAGATCATCATTTTTAACTAGGCTTGCATCAATTAATAATACATTTAAACTGCACACGGTTATGCAAGTAATGATGCATACACCTTGCAGAAAGAAGGAAAAGGGCAGAGCCACTAGAGTAGAACGCGTTTCTTTTAACTCAAGTAAAGCTTTTTATATAACCTTGCTGATTTTGTTGTCTAAAGTGGTACATACTTTTTTTTCCTGACCAGGGATGTCCCACTGGACAGAACTATGCCCGAGCTAGAGCTTTGGTGTACATTTGCTTACCGAGATATTAGGAGGGGGTATTCTTTTTCCTACGCAATTCAGATTATGAACGATTAAACATCCTAATAACATTGTGTAGGTTTTGTCATGTAAAAGTAATGATTTTTTCTATGTAATTAGAACGCATACCCTGCTTCATATAACTGAATCCACCTTTGACTATTTTTTTTACATAACTACAAACCACACAATTTCACAAAAAAAAAAAATTGTGATGCCTGACTTGGCTTCCCCAATTGAAACTTTGCGGCAGGAAAGCTATAGGTCCTATAAGCTATGCAGGAAAGCTATATGTCCTATAACACTCTGGGTATGATTATAAGGGTGTGTGTGTGTGTCTTCTTAGTTTAATTTGATGTTTAATACTGCACAGCAATAACCCAATCGACTAGAAACATGGATAGTTAAGTGGCGGCATTTTCCCCTTTTTCTTTATGTAGTATCTTTAATTTGTTTATATACTGTGGTTGGTACATTTAGACATACCTGATGAGGTGGTTTCGCAACAGAAGTCTTTGTAATTCCAATCACCATCCTTCCCCCTGGTTCCTCTCGATAAAATGTCACTGAAAAGAGGTAATTAGCTACGATCATAAAGTAACATTTTGTTAATAAAATAATCAACTATCAAATTTTGATAATGAGAAAATGTTGGTATACAATGCCAATAATAATCATCCTTTTGAGGATCTTTCCACCCAGTGACGGAACCAGGGGGTGTCCCGGGGGGTCCTGGGACACCCATGGATTTTTGTTGCGTAGTGTTAATTTTGTTAAAAAAATCTCGATTTTTCTTAAATGCACCTGGTCCCAAAAACTTGTGTTTGTAGCATTGTTTAGTTTATTCTAAGTGCATCTGGTCGTTTTGTATCGTGGTTCCGTCCCTGTTTCCACCTCTATGTATTTATTAACAATGCAAATTTGTCACAGATATAATAGAAGTTACCCATATCGCCTGCTTGCAATTTTCTTGAGGCCATAAAATCTATGAGCCGATCTAAAACATACGTTTTACAATTTCCTTGAGGCCAATAATGGAAGCCAACCTCCCATTCTTTGCTTTCCATATCCAGAATATTCATCCGTATCCCTCTGGGTTCAGAAATTGCTGGGAAAAATTTCTGCTCAATTGTGAATATTTATTAATGTCATTGAATCCTTGCATCTTCCCGTACTCTAGAGAAAGTACAAGCCTATAAGGTTTTGTGAAAATGATACTCGTATAAAACTAAATATATACACGCAGTTTTGTTACCTCACCTCAGCATATCTCTTTGGAATTACTATACAGTATGACTTTAAATCACTAGCACTCAGCATTTTTTCAAACAAAGGGTTGAGAACAGCTTTGGAGCTAATATACGGTTAAAGATTTTCAAAATGTCGCAATCAGTGAAGCCATGTACATCTTAGCCAAAAGTGGTTTGCCCTCCCAAGTTAATCTGAACATGGAAAACCTCGTCCATTTATCTTAAGTCGTGCATTGTTGGTTTCTAATTAATTTTTTTGCAAAAGATCTGTTATGGGTCAACATACATCTTCTTCGTACTCGTCTACCTTCCGTTTAACTGATCTAAGCCATGTCCAAGAATAAGATCCGTTGCTTGGCCGGATCAGAATCTATCACAACATTAGACCATATATACAGGACTCATCCTATGTTTACATAATCAGGCCAACCAACATAGATAAATCACACACACAACGTTTTTGCCCCGTTACCATTTGATCTAACTTTTCCCGAATCTCAATTCCCAATTATTTCACAAGCATGTAATCAGATTAATTCGACATAGATTTACAGACATGTATATACATATTTGTTGACAAGTCTGTCAAAAATAAACGGCACACATAAGCATTACTGTTAGAAGACATGTATACATATTTGTTGACAAATCTATCAAAAATAAACGGCACACATAAGCATTACTGTTAGAAGCATTTTAACATATTGTTCAAAAGATCCATCCTGATTAAATTCACATTAACTCTTCATTGCTTAATCAGCACAAATTTTCAAATGTCAAAACCAAACTTGAACTTAAAACAAGATCTTGCAGAGTTCATACATAAAGTTATAGCAAAGGTATGGAATGCCCATGTGTTATTCAGTCAAACTGATCATCCATGAACCCACCCATCAACTCGTCCATAGAAAAAATTTCTGAAGAAGGATCGAAGCTTTCAAAATTTTCATGTCCCATTAGGCTATCAGGATTATAGCTACTATACTCAGCTTCAGGCACCATCATTGGTTCTTCATATAAACTTGGAGTATCATGGTAGGAGTTCGGAAAATCTTGTTGGAAGACGTCGTCCGTTAAAGTCTGTGAAAAAGTCATCGAATTTAGGTTGGCGTGCAGTTGAACTGCTGGTGCTTGTTCTTTTGAAAATAAAGCTCGAGGGTCTTCAAGTGGTGGTTGTATCAAATTTGAACCACAAAGCATAGGCACGTGTTTCATGGAGATTGGATTCGGACTCATGTTTATGCTCATTGTCTGTGAAGACTCCACATGAACATTGTTAAGGTCTGATTGTTGATTCGATGTGAGCATAATCTGCACAGGTGCCACAATTTGAACATCGGTCCCTGACTGATGATTACTTTGTTGAATATGAACATGTTCAGCTCCATTTGATTGATAGCTTTCTTGGTCCATTGATAGTCTTCTACGTCTAAGCGAAGGTTCATCTTCAGATCGGTGGTTTTGTTCTACAATTGCCTCTTCTTGATCCGCCAAGTTGTTGCTAGGATTTTTTTTCAGAACCTTGTATATCTTACAAAGCACCCAATCAGAAAACTGCATAAACAAATCACAGAAAATTGGTTGTAAATCATATATGAATATATAAGGGATAAAAAGATAGTTTATAAGAGATTTTGGACAAGCAGATTATACTGCATACCTTGTTCTTGTCCGTGTTATGTTTTTGGCTTTCTTTTGAGATATTAGGATTTTTTGTGGTGTATTCATGCATTAGCCAAGGTGTCTTGCGTTTCTTTTCGTCAAAATAAACTAAAGATAATCTGCTTCCAACAACTCGATTGGTCACATGATCCTTCACCGCTTCACAAGCCTGGGACGCCTTCCAACGACCACCGTTCCTGGTTTGTCTATTCGGACGGCTTCCATTAGGGTGTTTTCGCTCCATCCATGTCAAAAAGTACCATTTGTTTTCGCAAGAACGATATTCTGGTTTGGCTGTTATATCAAGAAAAGTAAAACAGTTAATTTTGAAACAGATTAACTCAACAATAAACGTCCAAACTTTAACAAGAAACCCAGTATATATATTGCATATATCATATCAATTAGACAACATATATGATTACTCGATAACAGTTTACTAACCTGTAAGTTCATCAGGACTACAGTCGTAAATATTGACCTCATAATAGCGACAGTTGGGATGTCGTTTTCCAGTTTCAATCTTTGGTTTCAAGTAGTAAACAATGAGCTCCGGATCGGTTGGACAAAAACGATAGCCAGGTTCAAGCGTATCGGCATAATCATGCTCTTCTTGGTTATTGTATCGAGTGATTTCTTTGTTTATGACAGCCATTTGAGTCGAATCAAGCAAGGGTTACGAAGTATGCGCACAAGGTTTAAGAATTAGAAGAAGTTGATCGAATGATGATAGAAAATATGTTATGCATGCATGCAAGGGTATATATATAGTCATGGGTACGTACGTGATAAGTCATTAGCGTATTTTTCTTAATCGCCATCATTTTCATGATATTATTTTTTATCACAATTGTAATTTGAAAAGATAAATACAAAAGTGTTGTACTCTTAAATATATTTACGATATAATCCTAATCTTTTTTTCTTTTTAACACACACCAACAAACAACCTATGTAAATACGAGATGATATCAATATATATCTTATATTTGTCAAAAAAATAATGAACCAATCATAGCCACTTATTTTATTTTTTACTTTTTTTTTAAACAAAATATCTTGCAAACGGTAAATCGTCAAGCTAGAAAAAAAATACCATCACGACGAGAATTAAGTCATCTTTATATAGATATGCATTGTTATATACTTTCGACGATTTTTTTTTTTATTTTTTATTTTATTTATTTATTTTTTTTTTTAATTCCGCCCAGAAAAATCATATATGATTTGTAAAAATCATATATGATTCGTTAAAATCAAATCATATATGATTCGTAAGAATTATATATGATTTGATTTTAACGAATCATATATGATTTTTACAAATCATATGATTTTTACAAATCATATGATTTTTACAAATCATATATGATTTTTCTGGGCAAAAAATTTGAAAAAAAAAAAGAAAAATATCAAAAAAAAAAGTTCGTCGAATGTATATAACAATGCATGTCTATAGAAAGATAATTTAAATCTCGTCGTGATGGTATTTTTTTTGTAGCTTGACGATTTACAGTTTCTCTTTCTAAGATCAAACATACAATATAACCAAATGTGCCCGTAATAAGGTGACCCCAGTCATAACAAAAAAGAAATCCCACAAAAATTAATTAAAAAACACTCACACACATAAACCATATGCAAACTTAAGGTCGGTTGACGGACCCAACCAAGCAAACATTGTTGTGGGGGTTGTCTTTGCTATCAAACACAGTAGTTTACACTTTACACTCCTCCATGAGCATCATAATGTTGTTTGGAAGTCTAAAAAAAGGGCGTACATGGAAAATAATCGGGGAGGGCGAACTTTTTTGTCTCAAATGTACGCAGCTTCACCGGATTACTCAATGGACTATTTCTGACCCTTCCCTAGCAAACCCCCAAATATACACACTTAGCGAGGTTCCTTGACCTCTTGGGAGGAAACCAATGACTTTACCACCATGCCATCTTCTGGTGGTGGTTATATTGCATACTTATATATACACTCTTAAAATTATTCTAAACAAGTCTACTATTTATACCATCACAAATATCTCAAGCAAGGAATCACTATAGACCCAAAAAGGTAACTCTTTTGAGTTATCCAGTCAATCTATATTAGAAAGAAAATCAAATTTCCATCTATCCCTGCTACAAAGCTAATATGTTATAATTCCAAAGGCAAAAAAAATTGGTTATGACACAGGCACCAAACATTGCTACGATACAATCACAAAATGCACATTTGTTGGGACCCGGTGCTGAATGAATGTGTTTTTCTACCGCATCAGCTAGTTGCCTGCAAATAATAAAATTATTAGGCACAATGTTATTGACGGATGGCCAAATATAATGGCAAAACAAACCATATAGACCATATCTGAAATTTAATTACTAAATCACTTTGATTCTAGCATACATGATAACACACTAATGAAGAGTCATTGCCTCATTGGTATCTTAAGTAACTTTGAACCAAATGTTCAGATTGCTGTGTGTTAGTATAGGTTGCATAGATGGATAGATAGATCAAGCTTATACTTTATTGGTGTAGTAGATCATCATTTTTAACTAGGCTTGCATCAATTAATAATACATTTAAACTGCACACGGTTATGCAAGTAATGATGCATACACCTTGCAGAAAGAAGGAAAAGGGCAGAGCCACTAGAGTAGAACGCGTTTCTTTTAACTCAAGTAAAGCTTTTTATATAACCTTGCTGATTTTGTTGTCTAAAGTGGTACAAACTTTTTTTCCCTGACCAGGGACCCACTGGACAGAACTATGCCCGAGCTAGAGCTTTGGTGTACATTTGCTTACCGAGATATTAGGAGGGGTATTCCTTTTCCTACGCAATTCAGATTATGAACGATTAAACATCCTAATAACATTGTGTAGGTTTTGTCATGTAAAAGTGATGATTTTTTCTATGTAATTAGAACGCATACCCTGCTTCATATAACTGAATCCACCTTTGACTATTTTTTTTTATATAACTACAAACCACACAATTTCACAAAAAAAAATAATTGTGATGCCTGACTTGGCTTCCCCAATTGAAACTTTGCGGCAGGAAAGCTATAGGTCCTATAAGCTATGCAGGAAAGCTATATGTCCTATAACACTCTGGGTATGATTATAAGGGTGTGTCTGTGTGTCTTCTTAGTTTAATTTGATGTTTAATACTGCACAGCGATAACCCAATCGACTAGAAACATGGATAGTTAAGTGGCGGCATTTTCCCCTTTTTCTTTATGTAGTATCTTTAAGAGTTAACTACATAAATGGTCCTTGTGGTTTGTTAGAAATTACGGATCCAGTCCATTTTTTATTTTTGTATCAGATCCGGTCCCTGTGGTTTTAAAATGTCTCGGATTTAGTCCATTTTGACATGAAATAACCAAAATACCCCCATCTAAAAAATAAATTAAATGTTAAAGGTAGGGGTACTTTGGTCATTTCACACACGTTATTAGACAAATTGGATTGAATCTGAGACATTTTAAAACCACAGGGACCGGATTTGATACAAAAATGAAAAATGGACTAAATACGTTATTTCTAACAAACCACAGGGACCATTTATGTAGTTAACTCTATCTTTAATTTGTTTATATACTGTGGTTGGTACATTTAGACATACCTGATGAGGTGGTTTCGCAACAGAAGTCTTTGTAATTCCAATCACCATCCTTCCCCCTGGTTCCTCTCGATAAAATGTCACTGAAAAGAAATACACTGCAGGTAAGTAGCTACGATCATAAAGTAACGTTTTGTTAATAAAATAATCAACTATCAAATTTTGATAATGAGAAAATGTTGGTATACAATGCCAATAATAATCATCCTTTTGAGGATCTTTCCACCCAGTGATGGAACCAGGGGGTGTCCCGGGGGTCCTGGGACACCCATGGATTTTTGTTGTGTAGTGTTAATTTTGTTAAAAAAATCTCGATTTTTCTTAAAGGCACCTGGTCCCAAAAACTTGTGTTTGTAGCATTGTTTAGTTTATTCTAAGTGCACCTGGTCATTTTGTATCCTGATTTCGTCCCTGTTTCCACCTCTATGTATTTATTATATATATATATATATATATATATGTTGGTAAACAATGCAAATTTGTCACAGATGTAATAGAAGTTACCCATATCGCCTGCTTGCAATTTTCTTGAGGCCATAAAATCTATGAGCCGATCTAAAACATACGTTTTACAATTTCCTTGAGGCCAATAATGGAAGCCAACCTCCCATTCTTTGCTTTCCATATCCAGAATATTCATCCGTATCCCTCTGGGTTCAGAAACTGCTGGGAAAAATTTCTGCTCAATTGTGAATATTTATTAATGTCATTGAATCCTTGCATCTTCCCGTACTCTAGAGAAAGTACAAGCCTATAAGGTTTTGTGAAAATGATACTCATATAAAACTAAATATATACACGCAGTTTTGTTACCTCACCTCAGCATATCTCTTTGGAATTACTATACGGTATGACTTTAAATCACTAGCACTCAGCATTTTTTCAAACAAAGGATTGAGAACAGCTTTGGAGCTAATATACGCTTAAGGATTTTCAATATGTCGCAATCATGTGTAACTGATGTAAATTAGAATTTGAAATTGATTTTAAAAAAACAACTGCACAAAAAAAATTGATTAAAATTAGAGTGAGTACATAACATTTTATATTTATCTCAACAAGTTCCTTGTTTCTACTAATTTGATAATTTTGACCCTAAATAATCACAAATCACAACTGAATTTAGAAACATCACCCAAAATGATCAGTTAAACATGCATCCAAACATTCCTTAAATGGTACTTGGATTATTAAAACAATTTAAAGATTAGAGGATACTTCTCAGGGATGCATTGTACATCTGAATCAATACTAGGAGGCCTGAAGTGAGGTTCAAGCTGTGATCTCTTGGCAAGATCAGGGAAATCTGTTCGATCTGTTTGAAGTTCATGTGCATAGCGCTGATTTCGTGCCTATAACAAGCAAAATCTTACCGGCATTAGTACTTCACTTCTGGTAGTATAACTGTTAACATAATTGCTCAATGATCCCATAAAGAATAGATTTTTCACTTTAGTAAGACGTTGCAGAAAATAGTGTTTTCAGTTTTGTGTATTTGGATGTGTTTCTGCTGCTTAAAATTCTAAGAACCACTTCTGATGGAGTTGAGCGTTTGCCAAATTCTGATTTTTAAGAAAGTAATAGATAATTAGTTCAGTTGCAACTAATATTAAACTGCCAAACTTAAAAAGATAATAAAAATCATCATAAGCAAAAGTAAGTTTACTGATCAACCCCTGAAACTGACTGTGGCATAACGGAACATAACTATCACATAAGAATGTGCAAGCTAAAATGTAAAAGCATACATAATTTATAACAAACTTCTTCTTACCAGAATAAAATTTTGCGATGGTATTTACCACACTAAGGCTAGATCCGGACTAATCCTAGCCTATGCAGACAACGCCACCTAAATCCAGTAGAAAATATTGATTGAACGACACAACACATCCGCAGTGGACCAACTGCAAGTTGAGTCAAAACTAAACATGTTATGTATGTGCTAATTTTTTGGTAAAAGTAATAAGAACCCAGAAGCCAGGTGTCTCGAAATTACACACACCTTCCCACATGATTCACAGTCTCTCCAGCCGTCATCAGTTGAATGAAATGTTTCACAGAACCTACCCTCCACATAAACACAACTGAATGGATAAAAACAAGTAGCACATAAGAAAATCTTCTTATAAAGTGACCGAAAGTAGATTCTACAAAACTCAATAATTTAGCCTGTTCCTTTCTCGTTTATTACTAATTCACGAAATTTTGCACATGATCCGCAAGCATAAACCAGTTTCGACAACTTATATATCATAAAAGATATAAGAAACTTCAAATCATGCACAAGTGAGGTTATATCTTTTCCAACCATCCAGCATATTACGAATGAGCATACTATAACGGTGTTTGGATATGCGTTTAACTTAATGTTTGTGACCTTTGAGCGTTCACATAAAAGTGATTATGATTCTAATATTCTAAATATTTTACGAACCCAATTCGGAGAAGCACAGCATAGTCGTGTAAGAATCTTGATTATCGAGACAAACGCAAAATTACCAACTGATATCTTGTTCAAAGGGGGTTAAAGGGGTGTGCAAGTGGTGCCGTCCCACAGGTCCTCCTCCTCAAACGGGCCACATTTTTCTTAGTCTTGTATATGAATACGTTAGGATGCATGGGTGTATGGGACCAGGGTGATCCCACCGTTCTTAACCTTATGAAGAATATATCTGCAATATAATTTCATTAGTTTCTTTATGGGGTGAGATGTGATATATATAAATATGAAATTAAGTATTCTTTTTATCTAGGAATTTCAAAACAGCTAATTGTATATATTTTTAACATAGAGGCATGAATCTAAATTCATACAAAAAATTGTTCAAGACATTTCACGAGATTTGCATTCCATTGACTTAATTTTAGATGAAGAGTTGATAGGCATGGATACACGGATAAGGGATGTGGTTCCATATTTAGAAATTAACGTTGATGAAGTTCGCATGCTAGGGATATGGGGGATGGGTGGTGCGGAGAAGACAACTTTAGCCAAGGTTGTTTTTTTTTTTTTTTTTTTTTTTTATCAAATATCCTTTCAGTTTGAAGGTAAAAGCTTCGTTGAAAATGTAAGGGAAGAATCAAAACCATCTTTGTCTGGTTTAAATTCATTGCACAAACAACTACTTTCAGATATTTTAAATGATCAAGGCGTCATCGTAAGTGGTGTTCTTGACGGGAAAAGCAAGATGAAAAAAGCGATGGGTGATAGAAAAGTACTTGTCGCTCTTGATGACGTCGATCATAAAGACCAGCTTGAGGCGTTAGCCGGTGACTGTAATTGGTTTAAGCAAGGAAGTAGAATTATTATTACAATAAGAGATAAGCAACTACTCACAGCCCACGGAGTAGGATTGATTCATGATGTGACTTTGTTATGTCAGGCGGAAGCGGATGTCTCTTCAGTAGGCGTGCGTTTGGAAGAGAGAATCCGATTCAAGGGTACGAAGAGTTATCACCAAAGAGAGATAACCTTTTTCCTCACCATTACTTACAAAAGGTAAACTGTTGGATACCATTGCAGCCTTGCCCACGTTGTGTTCTGCACCATGTTGTCTTTTTCTCTTCAATTCCTTGTACCACTCTGGCTCTCAATGTATCTTAAAACAAGTTTCAATGGTGTGACCACTATACCCACACTTAGTACACTTTTCTTTTGAGCCGATATGAGGCCCTGATCCAGAACCTGCATTTAACCCTTTAGGTTTGTATTATGGTTGTGAATTCACTCCCATTGCTACAGAGTTTTCCTCTTCTTTACCAAGCATCACAGATTTGCGCGAGTCTTAACTTCTTGGCGAATAACAGCAAACGCTCTTCAACATTCGGAAACGGCTTCATTCTTAATACTTCTCCCCTTATGCCATCTAAATAATCGTCAAGACCATCAAGGAAAACATAGAACCTATCTTCTTGAGTAAGGTCGTTGTGTTTTTTGATGTCTTCGGGACATTTCATGCTATTAGGACACCTAAAATCAATTTCTCTCCACAGACTCACCAACTCATTAAAATACTCTTGAACGTGTCTATTTGATTGTTTAACCCTAACAACTTTTCTCTTTAATTGGTAGAGTTGTGATTTGTCATTTTTATTGAAAAAGGCCAATTCTACTTGTAATCACACATCCCTTGCATTAGGGAAACTGATAAAGTTACCGACTAAGGTTGGATCCATTGAGTTGATTAGCCAGCCTTTCACGGTAGAATCTTCGGTCTTCCATGTCTTGTATGTTGGGTCGGTAAGAGGCGGTGGCTTTAGACTCCTGTCAATGTAACACGTCTTGTCTTTGCTTGAAAGGTGCATTTCTGCCATCTGACACCAAAGACCATAGTTTTGACCATTCAATTTGATAGTAATGGGAGGAATTCCTCCCTCATGGTGTGTAATTATTTGTGGAGACGATTGAAGTGTTGACACTGGTTGGGAAAGAAGTTGGGCTAAGCGATCTAGTATAGTAGGTGTTATGATTTCTGATGTTTGTGGGCTGGTATATTTTGGAGATGAAGGTGGTGTGGCTGTCATTTTGGTTGCTGATGATAAAAAATCACCTTAGCTCTGGTACCATGTCATGATCTGATAAGCTAGAAAACACAGACTCCCACCAACCCTTTCCCTTTCTTTTTTATTGATTCTTAATTTCTCGAGATACAATACAAGTCATTGTGCTCTCTACTTAAAGAGAAGTGTACTTTAGTAGCCTTGAAAGTTGTACCCATCTATACCTTTTGGCTATGTTGTTAGCTAATGGTTTTCATGAAACTTTACCATACAGCTCCAATGCCTAGATGCTAGAGCGTATGTTGGAGCTCAGTGTGCCATCGGCTTCTAACAGGTTAGTGAAACTTCAGCCCTTTATTTCGCGCAGTAGTGGTTTTCCAAGGTTGCGTGTTTTGCATTAGATTTCATTGTTGGGATTTAAATCATATGCTTCTACCGAACTGGTCAACTGTAAAGTTTTCTTGGTGTTCAGATGGTGACATTTGCTCTATCCATTATTATACACAATTGTAGTTGTCTAAAATTGTATAGCAAATTAAATACAAAAGTGGTGTCAAGGTGGTGTCCATCTGGTTGACTTTGAAGTTTGAACCTGGTCTCAAGTTTTAATTTTGGGTGAAAGTGAAAGAAATTGATGAAAACAAAAACAAAGATGTGTTCTCAAGTTTTTTTTTAGAAAGGAAAGTAAGGCCTTTGGCAGTGGTTGCGGGGAGGCACGGCATGGTGCCCTCCCCCTGGAGAGCTCAAATGCGGTGAAGTTTACCGTAAGAAAAATAGACGTTGCAACATAATTATTCGAACGTTGGGGAGTAAATTTGGGACCAACGGTTACTTTTTTTTTTTTTTTATATATATATATATATATATATATATATATATATATATATATATATATATATATATATATTGGACCAAACCAAACACAGACAACATTAAAAAAAAAAAAAAAAAAAAAAAAAAAAAAAAAAAAAAAAAAAAAAAAAACGATCCAAACAAAAAAAAACCTCCGATCCAAAAAAAATCCAATTCAACCTCAAGTATATGGCGCATAAAAAAATTGGTTCGACTTTATTTTTAGATGAGCCGTTCGAGTGGTCTAACGATAGTAGTCTAGATATTTTTGCTGCCGCGATTGACGAAGATGAAGAAGATACGGCTGGGTCGACACGAAAATCAGTGAAACGCAATCGGATCTCTGTTGCACAAAGATTGCATCGTGATTATTTTTGTGAAGATCCAAAATTCGACGATGAATTTTTTGAAGATAGGTATCGTATGCCTAAAAGTTTATTTTTAAAAATAACGCGAGCTATTGAGGCTAGATTCGAGTATTTTCAGGAAGGTTATGATGCTAGAATGAAAAAAAGTTTCACAGCCATACAAAAATGTTCGTCTGCCATTAAACAACTCGCAACCGGTGCACCACCGGATGGTTTGACGAATATTTGGAAATGGCACAAAGAACTTCACGTGAATGCCTTCAATTTTTTTGTGATGCTATTATTGAGGTATATGCTCGAGATTTTGTACGTAGGCCAACAAGTCATGATGTTGCATGTTTGTACGAAGCGCACGAAGCTCGACATCACATTCCGGGTATGATCGGTAGCCTAGATTGCACACATTTCGTTTGGAGCCAATCGAATTGAGGGGTCAATATAAAAGGGGTGACCATCAATACCCCACGATTATGATGGAGGCAGTGGCGTCTCAAGATTTGTGGATATGGCACGCGTTCTTTGGACCGCCGGGTTCAAACAATGATGTGAATGTTGTGATGCAATCTCCGCTATTCCTCACCGAGCGTAATGGTACGGCACCTAAGTGCCCATTTGTTGTGAACGGCCATACGTACAAGTGTGGCTACTATCTTTGTGATGGCATATATCCGGCATGGTCTAGTTTTGTTAAAGCCTTCAAATATCCAACCGACCCGAAGGAAAAAAAGTTCAAGAAAGTACAAGAGTCAGCTCGAAAGGATGTTGAACGGGCATTTGGTGTTCTCAAGGGTAAATGGGGTATACTGAATCGACCCTTACGGCCACACACGATAGAAAGAATTAGAAAAATAGTTTATACGTGTTTTATATTGCATAACATGATTATACATGACGCCGGTACCGCAATCTCGCCGGTTCATATTCGGGATCCTCCGATCCAACCGGTGTTTGACGAAGCAGCCTTAGCCGAGATACGAGATGAGGATACACATTTTCGTGTCAGATTTGATCTTATGGAGCATATTCACGCTCAACAATTACCATACCTCGAGGTGGACAATGAAGACGACGAAAATTAGATTTTTAGTATTATGTAATGGTATTTTATGTTTTTTTAATAATATTATGTAATGTTTATTTTAATTTCAATGAATTTTAGTTTTTAATAAATTTTAATAGAATTTAAAAAAGAAAAAAAAAAATGAGTGAAGGGTGAGGGGTGTGATGCCAACAAAAAGTGAGTGAGTGAAGGGAAAAGTGGGAGGGTGATGTGGCATAAGGGGATTGGTTGTTTGTGAGTGAAGGTTGATAGGGTGAGGGATGCATTGCCAACCCCTTAAGTGGAAGTGTGAAAAAAAGGCATTCTAAATACACCAAAATAATTACTAATCATTGATTTTTTTTTTTTTTTTATTACTTTGATCTTTATATTTATTACTGCACAAACTTTCATGTAACATTATACTCCAAAGCATCTTAATAAATTAACATAAAAACATTTTATCATTTTTCTTTACATGTGTTCATATATAATTACAACATCACTTTACATTTATTACTTTTCTTTAAATAAACTTGAACTTGACAGAAAATTTTGTTGATTAATATAATTAGAAAGTCACTTTACATTTGACAATAAAGTTTCATATTAAGTATTTCACTAATGTGGACGTATGGTCCGGACTGGACCCTACATGGGCCAGGCCCGGCAGACAGCGGCCCACTCTACGCCTAAACCCTAATCCATGCCTTATAAATATAGGGTTGAGGTTCCATTCATAACACGATCAAACAGGTTACCCTAAACCTAACTATTATATGCTACTGCGCATCAATACTAACTTGACCGTCGGAGGTGGATCCCGGGGCTACGGCCTCGGGTCCACTCCTAACGGGTTTTCTTTGTTGACAAGTCTACTCAGGGCTCGAGAATACGACGAACTGCCCAGGGAGAGTCGTTAAATCCAGCCCGCGCCAAATTATGCATCAACAAGTGGCGCCATCCGTGGAACCACGACAAGTTTCGTGCTCTCACATCGCACCGTGACAAACGGCTGCATGGTTCATGACTACGGTTACCAACTGTGTTGATTGATAAAAGTAAGCAGCTGGGTCGAAGATTGATATTGGTTGTTTGTCGCATGTGGGTCGATTCATTATTGAGGGTTATTATTAAATAACACTTGGTCAATAATCTCATGCTTCAACTGACCTTCAATTCATAAAGAAAAGGTCACGAATTTACTTTTTCCTTTTTTTCATTCCAAAGGTAAGAATATTCTTAAATTATATCACTACGGTAGATTTATAACAAGTAAATCTCGCAAGATCTTTTAAATATTAAGAAGATTTTACGTAAATCTTTTAAAACTTGATAAACACGATTTTACCTATAACCGCACTAAGTCCGCACGATCGGACCTACTTTATCTTTTAGCCGCGAACAACGCAGTCACGATAAATCTACCCGCGTTAGGCCATGCGTCCGGAAATCTTCACAGATTGGCGCCATGAGCGCACTGTCACGTACAGACACCACGATGCTAGTCAATCGCCATGAGCGCACGAGACAAAAGGCCGTGGTCATCTGCGATCATCCACAAACGTTAGAGTCTATGCGGTCACGATACATCCATCTGCGTCTGTGCGTGCAAAACTATTAGTCGCGGTCACGGTACTTCCATCCGCGCCATTGTTTTTATTAAAAAAAAAAAATTAATAAATCGCTATGAGCGTACTGCGTTCGCATATTAGCTACGCGCTACTTCTCTTATATAGTTTGTAAAACCTCACGATAGGTGTAATTCACACTACTACTTCTCTTTTGTATTAATTATACACGCTATGTGCTATATATTGCTTCACGCTAATCTTTTACTTCATTAGGTTTTATATGTTGCGATTCGCGGCATATACTTTTAATATTTGCATTAAGTGTTTTTCAGGATTTGAATAACTCAGTTTAATGCTCCTACGCGAGTAGCACCATCAAACTTGGGGGGCTACCAGGGTATATAATACCACTGTTTCCGTACAAGTCACGCAGGCATATTTGGAAGCAGATCGTACGTAAGAGGTATTGCAAGCCCGGTACAAAGACGGATTTAAATATTCGCACCATCTTACCGCAGGAGAGACGTTTTATGTCGGTTGAAAAGACGAATGTAATGTTCGCGCATAGCGCGCACAGCGCGCATCCTTGTCGCGGACAACGCGCATCCTTGTCGCGGACAACGCGCACACCGCACACAGAAGCACGTCTTCTGTCGCACCATGCTGCATTGCTACTGGTACAAAAGGTACGCCCTTACCCAGGATGTAGCATGCGGAATCCACCTTCACCATTGTGAGACAATCACAATCGCAATCCCAGTGCGCACTGTCGCATGGGGACTGCGCAGTATGATCCGTCCCATGTGCACACAAGTTACGCACACATGGGTCATGTTGTCATGATTGATTGGGCCTATGCGGCCATGAACAGAACTTAAGTCTAGCATAACATAGCCTCGCACTATGTCATACTAAACTTGGGGGGCTTGTGGACGTATGGTCCGGACTGGACCCTACATGGGCCAGGCCCGGCAGACAGCGGCCCACTCTACGCCTAAACCCTAATCCATGCCTTATAAATATAGGGTTGGGGTTCCATTCATAACACGATCAAACAGGTTACCCTAAACCTAACTATTATATGCTACTGTGCATCAATACTAACTTGACCGTCGGAGGTAGATCCCGGGGCTACGGCCTCGGGTCCACTACTAACGGGTTCTCTTTGTTGACAGGTCTACTCAGGGCTCGAGAATACGACGAACGGCCCAGAGAGAGTCGTTAAATCCAGCCCGCGCCAGATTATGCATCAACAACTAATTTATTATCTCAATTTAGACATGTGTTCGTACGTATTTTTTTAGTTATTATTATTATTATTATTATTATTATTATTATTATTATTATTATTATTATTATTATTATTGTTTTATTTTCTCCTTGAAAGCAAATTTGAGTTTTAAAGTATTTGATTAAGAGAAGAGTTATTTTATATATCAAAATTTTCCCATATACTAAAAGATTAAAATCATTTTAAGTCTAACAAATTCGTATGCGTGCATTATAACTTATAAGTAGTAGATATATCACGATAACTCGTGTTTTCATTTTGAAATTTATAAATAACAACGACATATTTATTAAAAGGAATAACATGAGTCGTTTTTTTAAAACGAGGCATTCTAACCCGTGCTGTTAATACAAATAAACCGTAAAAATATTTATTTATATCTTACGATTTTCTTATGTTTTGTTAATAACAAGCGTAAAATCATTTTAACGAAATAAATAAAATACGTAAATTTTCAAGCAATAGTTTTCTAACTCATTTCACTAAATAAATAAACCATAAAACATGTCTAGTTAAATAGTTTATCCAAAGCCAAAACCATTTTTATAAAACACGTAATAAGTAACATTTGTTACTTATACTTTCATAAAAATACATAGTTAAAATCTAAATAAACATGTAAGTAAATAGATAAGATCTAAATAAATTGAATCTTTCAGTAGATAAGATTTAAATTACACGAGGTAAACATTGTCCCTTAAATGAAAGGTTTCGCGGTCGATTCTCAGTTATTTATATTACTTTTCATATATCTATAGTTATTGAACACATATTTTTTGATACTTAAGTAAAAGATCTGCTTTTATTATATGGGCAATACCAATCTACTTTCGTGTTTTTATAAGTTTAGTGATGTTTATATATATTTTTACAAAATCAATGATGTTTATGTATAACTTTATAAGTTACGTAACCCAAATGAATAAAATAAAAGTCTATTATTTTATGCGCATTTTTTTGAAATTTTAGTAGCGTAACCCAAAATAAAAGATAAATATATTATAAAAGATAAATAAAAGTTGATTATAATCGAAAAAAGAAAAAAGAAAGAAAAAAAAAGAAAAAAAAAAAAAAAAAAAAAAGAAAGAAAAACAAATACGCAAAAGAAAAAAAAAGGTTGTGACTTAAGTAAATTAAATTAAGTATAGTAATTAAACTAAAAAAGCTATAAGGGGGTCCCATTAATTTAATGCTATATTGCATTGCTAAATATGAAGAAGTGAAATTCATAGTACTTTGACCATATATATATCCTGGTGTCTTTAATGCTATATTGCATTGCTAAATACGAGAAGTGAAATTCATAGTATTTTGACAAAATATATATCCTGGTGACCAAAAAAGTGATAGCTTTTTTTTATCACAGCTTTCATCCCATTTTTTTTTATGAAAGTGAACAAAATGAAAAATGATCCATTTATATGATCATATTGCCCTTTTATTTATTTTTATTTGAGACTAAATAAATATATTATAGGGACATAATGGTCAAATAATAATTTTCTTACACTTTCCTTCTCTCTCATTTATAACTCAAGAATATTAGTAACAATTTTTTAACAATCTTTCTTTTTCTTTTCTCACCTCTTTCTATACTTTACTTTACTTTCTTTTTCTACTGGTTCTGGTTTTGCTATCAGTAATCATGATTGCTGCTACAGGGAATGACAAGCAATCTGATCCCTCTACCTCCTCTTCCGTTCAGTGTCGGCAATTCAAATTTCCTGAAATTCTTAAAGCAACAAATGTCTTTAACGAATCGTTAGTAATTGGTCAGGGTGGATTTGGAAAAGTTTATAGAGGTACCATCTTCAATGGATCTACAACTGGTGTTGCTGCAATTAAAAGGTTGGATCCCAACTCCAACCAGGGGGCACCTGAGTTTTGGGCTGAAGTTGAGATGCTTTCGAAGTTTCGGCACTGTAATCTTGTTTCACTGTTTGGTTACTGTAAATATGAAAAGGAGATGATACTAGTGTATGAGTATATGCCGAATGGAACACTTGAAGATCATCTCCATAAACTCGGTACCCCTCTTTCTTGGATTCAGCTACTCAATATCTGCATAGGTGCGGCTCGCGGATTACACTATCTTCACACTGGTACAGGAATTGAGGTTGGGGTTATACATCGTGATGTCAAGTCCTCAAATATTTTGTTACATGAAACTTGGACAGCTAAAATTTCGGATTTTGGGCTTTCAAAATTTGGCCCAACAAATCAGCCATCCACTGGTGTTGAAACAGCTGTTAAAGGTACTTTTGGTTATCTAGATCCAGATTATTACACAACTGGAAAACTGACAAGGAAGTCTGACGTGTATGCCTTTGGGGTGGTATTGTTAGAAGTGCTCTGCCGGAAGCGTGCAGTGTTTGATATTGACAAAGAAACTTTTAATTTAGCGATATGGGCTCAAGAATCTATCCAAGAAGGCAAGTTAAAAAATATCATAGATCCTGATTTAAGGGGTCAGATATCCCCAAAATGTTTGAAGGATTTTGTTCGAATTACAAAGAGATGTTTGCACAGCAGTCGGAAGAAGCGTTATACCATGAATGAGGTTTTGTACAATCTTGAGTCTTTACTGGACTCGCAAGAGAATTTCAATAATTCGGTGCAAGCTGCAGGCAGAACAATATTCGATAGAATGGTTAATTATATGCTTCCATTTCCCTCCAACGGAGAGAACACTGGTATTTCAAACTCCTCAATCCTCATGAATATTTGCACATATTTATTATAAAATGTGTGTGCATCCAGCTTGGCATAAGTTAGCAGAACATCAATGATAATACATAAATCTAACGTTGCCTCTAACTTGTTTCCATAGCTTCACTGTTCTTATCTCAAGCCCGATCCATGATAATTCTCTCTGTTGAGTCTGCATGTGCCACTAGTTCATTGTTTCAACACTTATATGAGCCAAATGATAGTCATCATTTCTTACTCTTCTGTCCTGCCTACTTTCTTGTACCATTTCCTCTAATTCTTTTGTTGCTTTACTTGCTACTCTGTAGCTTCTCTCTCAGATAATTTATTCATCGATACGTTCAGTGACCATCTAAAAGTGTCCAACATCCCTTGGTTTTTTGTTGATATAACTTTGTAGCTGCTTTTCGACTACTTTATGTCTTTAGTTTAGCATGTATTTTATCTGAAGCCTTCTTACAGTATGATGCCTGGTCATTAGTATATTACATAGACTAACCATCATTGGAGACTCATTTACACACATTACAAACCTGCCCGTAGATTTTTGTAGGTGGGGTATTTTAGAGACCACTCTTTTTATTATGGAATATGTCTTGGTGTGCCTAATTATATGCCTAAAGAAGATTATTTTCTTACAATTAATTATTAGTGGCTGTTATAACAGAAATTTAGTTATACATGTAATCTATGGAATTTTTTGGGTAACCATGGTTTCCGACCTTTTGGCCGACTAATCCATGGGGTTTGAACCCACTGCCACACAGACTCAAACCAGGTAAAACCCTCCCTTTTCAGGAGGTTGGCATGGCCACTTCAAGGTTGTTTGCACCTAGGAGGAATTGAAATTGAGACCTCACACATTTTAGAGTGATAGTCACAAGCCCTTTTGCTAAATAAGTGATTATAACTTGTCTTGAAAAATGTATTTATGAGGTTGTCAAATTGGGTATGCTAACCTAGGTGACAACCATTAGCCAAATAACTTGAATTTAAAGATGTCGATACGCGGTGACCCTTAAAGTTGGATAAGATCGCATATTTCATATAATGATCTTCAATAAACTTGAGGCCTGTATCATACGGCTCTTGACCTTTTCTTTACTTTAGTCATGCATATTGAACATGGGTACAGTAGTAAATTGAAGTAGGTTCCAAGAACAACTATTTATATAGTGGATGTTGTTGTTCTCATATATGATGCTGTCTTCTTCCTCTGTTGTATCAGATATAGTTGGTCGGCAAAGACGAGCCAAAATGTTTGGTAAAGGTGAATCAGAATCCACAAAGTCTTGCCATCCATCATTACCAACTGATCGCTGCCGTCATTTTTCACTTGAGGAGGTGAAAATTGCTACCCATGAATTCAGTGAGTATCTTATTATAGGAAAAGGATGGTTTGCTACGGTTTACAAAGGGTACATTGACAATGCTACATGTGTAGCAATCAAACGGCAGGATGCATCATCCAAAAAAGGTTTTCTTGAATTCCAAACAGAAATAGGAACGTTGTCCAAACTACGTCATGTCCAATTTGTGTCCCTGATTGGATATTGTGATGATGAGGGTGAGATGGTATTGGTGTATGATTACATGGCTCACGGGACTCTACGGGAGCATCTATACAAGACAGACAACCCTCCATTATCATGGAAAACACGTCTCAATATATGCATTGGTGCAGCCAAAGGGTTGCATTATCTTCACACATGTGCAAACCGTGTGATAATTCATCGAAATGTCACGTCCACAAATATCTTACTCGATGAAAATTGGGTTGCTAAGGTGTCTGGTTTTCGTTTGTCAAAGCTAGGCCCTAGAGATGGAGCAGATAGCCAAGTTAACACGATGGTGAAGGGTACTTGGGGGTATATGGATCCTGAATACTACAACGGTCAATCTTTAACTGACAAATCTGATGTGTACTCTTTCGGGGTTGTTTTGCTTGAAGTCTTGTGTGCAAGACCTGTTATCAATCGAGTGCTTCCAGATGAGCAAATCAATCTGGCAGAATGGGGAAAAGTCAATTACCAAAAGGGGACCCTTCATGAGATAATTGATTCAAACCTAAGTGGTGTGATTTCATCCAAGTGCTTGATGAATTTCGGAGAGTTAGCACATAATTGCTTAAAAGGGGAAGGAAGTAAAAGACCAGCTATGGAAGAAGTAGTTAGGCAACTTGAGTTTGCATTGCAGCTGCAAGAAGATGCTGAGAAAACGGGAGACATGGTCGGCGCGGCCATATCAGAAAATCAAGAACTTTCCTATCTCATACAAGAAGAACCAACCACGACTGACAAATCTGCATTTTTAGTTCAACCGGCGTGACTACAACGTGCGGAAAGTCAACAACTGACAGTAGCAACGAAGCATGCGACTCAGAAACAACTTTCACCCAGATGCTGTTGCCAACGGGAGGCCAGCCGAAATAGTTTTTTGGATTTTTGTAGACAACGGTAACACAAACAAACGATCTTTCATAAGCTTGTGAAGGTCACGGGCTTTGTTTTGATTAATATGGTTGTGTGATTAATTTATGTATCATTATAGCTGTCGTAATTGTATTTAGGTAGTGTTTGTTTGATGTGTATGGGAATGAATGTATGGGTATCATTTTTTGTATGTATGTTTGGATTAGAAATTTGTATATCAAACCCATTAATATAGGCATATTGTAAACCCGCCTAGGAGCTTGAGTTTTCTCTCTCACGAATGAAACCTATTTTCATACCCATTCCCAACACCAAACCAAACATCCCTCAATTTAAGCCATCATATCTATAATTCAAACAATTATGATATCAAATGTGCTAATATGCTATGGGATGAAGAGTCTATAAACTCAATGAAAACCTGGAAATATCCTAAAAACATGGTTTTTCCCGTCAAAGGTGCAATCTAATCAAGTCGCTATAATAGTTATAAGAGTTAAACACATACTTTTTAAAATGTACGAATATCATACGTAAACTTTAAAAGTATCAATATCGTATACGAATTTTTAGTTTCGTTCCGATATCATACCTTAAATGACATGGCTTGACTAATCACAGGCTAAACTCGTAATGCGGCATTTTTAATTATTTTTATTGATAATGCGGAGGTTAGTTTCAATACTTATTATATTATAGGTGTGTCTAGTTTATAATTTTCACGTTGTTAGAGCATCTACTATAAGAGATTCATGAATATGTTTAAGAAACTTGAAAAGGTTTAAATCTTGTTTCAACTATAGTGAGAAATTTAAGTGGCATGAAAAGGTCTTAGTTTTTAGACCTTTTTATAAACTCAACACAATTAATGCATGTGTAATGTGGATTATTTATAAAATTGTAACACATTTTTAATCATAGTGAGAAAGGTTTATAAACTAACAAGGTTTATAATTTATTAATATGTGATGACATGAAACACTTGTAAAGTTTTATAAATTTTAACCATAGTGGATGCCCTTATAAACACATATACATTAACCATAAATCCGTGATCATCATAAATCAATGCGGTCAACAAATTAGAGAAAAGACTTAATGGTTGTGTCGCCTGTGTAAATTACTTCGTTTTCTATCTATCGAATAATATGTATATACATTGAAATTAGAAAAGACTTAACGGTTGTGTCGCCTATGTAAATTAGTTCGTTTTCAATCACGTTAAAGTTGTGACTAAAAGTTTTCAAATGACTTGTAGTTTCTAGCAAATTTAAACACTAGCTTTGTCGCTAGCATTTTATTAATAATTGTTTTGTTTTCACAAGTTTGAAAATTTTCGTTTTAGCCTCATTTGTAAGGAGTTTGTTTGATCCATGTTCAAATTAAAGGTGCTTTGTTGCAAAACGAATTTATTTGTTTATTCAATTTTTGAAGAAAATAAACAAACGATTAATAGAGTTTTATTGATAACAAAACTATTGATTCATGAAGTGATGTTTATACTGAACGTCTTTTGCTAAAAATGAAGGAAAAGATCATTTATCGAGACCAAATCCAGAGGAACAAACCCCAGCCAATCAAAGATTGCTCTCCATATGTCTGAAGCTATATCACATTTTAGAAAAAGATGAGTAGTGTCTTCTTGATCTATACCACAGTTTGGGCATAAAATATCCGGGATGTCAATGTCACGAGCAACAAGGTTCAAACGAGTAGGAATTCTATTGAGAAACATTCGCCAACAGAAAATGTTCACTTTTCTTGGGACAAGAGGATTCCATCGAGTCACCGAGAGGTTCATTAGAAGGATAATGTCGTCAAGCCATCTTCGAGTATATTTAACTGTAAAATCACCACTTGGATCCGGGTTCTAAATCCAAGAATCTTTATTGCCCGGACATGAGAAACTTTGAAGCCGTTCAATCAGATCTTGAAACTGCGATTGCTCCATTCCACCTTTGACTTGCCTACACCAACTCCAGATCCAACCATCACCTGAGTTCCACTTTTCTGAAACAAAGCAATCTTTATGAGTCTCCAAAGAATAAAGCCGAGGGTACTGAGTAGCCAAAGATATGTCGTTTAACCAACAATCGTGCCAGAATTTAGTGGATGATCCGTCTCCAATTTTTCTTTGAAGGGTGTCTTGTCCCACTATGTTTTTGGCCTTTAATCTGTAGATCAAAGATAAGAGTCTTGCCCACGGCTGAGGCAAAAAACCCAAAGATGGTCATGGTCAAAACCACCTTGATTACCATAGATACTCTTGATAACCAGAACCCACTATATCAATTCATTATTAACAAACCCCCACCACCATTTCAGAATCAATTTCCACCTTAGGCTTTATATTAGCCTACACCGACGCTCAGCAACTCCAAGCAGTGCTGAAACTTAAGTCCAGGTACCACCTTCGTCAAGGCATCTGCAACATTGTGTTCAGTACCTACCTTCAGAACTTCAACCGTCTTTGCTTCCAAGACATCTCTGATAAAGTGATAACGCACATTGATGTGCTTAGTCCTTTCATGAAAAACATGATTCCGCGATAAGTGAATCGCGCCCTGATTATCACAATTAACTGCCACAGTGTTAAGCTCCACGCCCAACTCTTCCAAGAGTCCCCTTAGTCAAATAGCTTCATTCACAGCCTTCGTAAGAGCCATATACTCCGCTTCTGTAGTTGAAAGAGCCACCACATGTTGTAGCGTTGCCTTCCAGCTTACAACACATCCCTGTACTAAAAATGCGTAACCTGTGGCTGACCTACCTTTATCTGGATCCTTTGCATAGTCTGAATCAACAAAACCTGTTACGTCCACATGGTTGCCACAATTTGTCCCATACACCAAACCCACGTTTGCAGTACCCCACAAATATTTTAAAATCCACTTCACTGCTTCCCAATGCTTTTTACCTGGATTCGCCAAATATCTGCTAACAACACTTACCGAATACGCTATGTCTGGCCTTGTGCACACCATCAAGTACATTAAGCTCCTAACCGCATTTGAATACGGCACCTTACTCATCCTTTCAACATCACAATCGCTAACCGGGCAATCCTTCAACGACAGCTTAAAGTGCTCACCCAATGGTATCTTAACCGATTTCCCATTGTCTATTCTAAAATTATTTAAAATCTTAGAGACATGCCCTGATTGTGAAACCCTCAGAATCTTGCGACTCCGATCCCTGATGATCTCCATACCAAGAATCTTCTTTGCTTCCCCAAGCTCTTTCATGTCGAACTCCTTTTTAAGCAAAGACTTGGTAGACCCAATCTCAGCCTTGCTTTTACAAGCAATCAGCATATCGTCTACATATAACAGTAGATAGATATACTCACCTGGTGCATAACTCCTGTAATATACGCAGCTGTCGTAACTGCTACGCTTGAACCCGTTGCTCAGCATGTACTCATCAAACCTCTTATACCATTGCCTAGGTGACTGCTTCAAACCATAAAGGGATTTCTTTAACAAACATACCTTGTTACCTTGTTCATAACCCGGTGGCTACCTCATGTAGATCACTTCTTCAAGATTCCCATGTAAAAATACCGTCTTTACATCAAGCTGCTCTAGCTCATAATCTCTACATGCAGTCAATGCAAGTATAACCCGAATAGATGTGTGTCGAACTACCGGCGAAAATACTTTATTATAGTCAATACCTGCCCTTTGAGTGAATCCATGAGCCACCAACCTCGCCTTGTGCCTAGGCTTTTGAACACCTTCAATCCCTTCCTTTATTTTGAACAGCCATTTGCAGCTCACCATCTTTTGCCCAGCTGGATGATCCACTAACTCATAGGTCTCATTCTTCTTCAGAGAATCCACCTCTTCATCCATAGCAGCTTTCCACTTAGATCTATCTTTACAAGCAACTGCCTCCTGGTATGTCAATGGTTCATGAGTATCTTCTTCCTCTGCTGTAGCAAACGCGTAAGCAGCCATATTACTTTCATCTCGAAACCTCAAAGGTTTCGTTCTTGTCCTTGGCTCTCTATCCCGAACCAACTGATAATCTGTGAGATCCGGTGTTTGATCATGATCCTGATCCCCTGCATCTTCATCATCGCCATCTTCCTGACCATCAATCAGATCTTCCTCAAGCGAATGATTATTTAACCTCTACAGTTCCATCTCAACCTGTAATTCCTCAACAGACTTATCAATACCTGCACCAGAATCCTTCAACGTGTCTTTATACATGACACTTTCATTGAAGACCACGTTCCTGCTAGTGACTATTTTAGGTGATTCATTATCAAGCCTATATAGCCTGTACCCCTTCACACCTTCAGGATACCCCAAAAGAACGTATTTTACCGCTCTCGGCTCGAACTTACCTTGTTTAACGTGTGAATATGCGACACAGCCGAAAATCCTCACCATCCCATAATCACTTGGATGTCCCGACCACATCTCCATAGGTGTCTTTTTCTCAATCGTTGTCGATGGTGACCTATTTATAAGATATGCGGCCGTACATGTCGCTTCCGCCCAGAAGGTCTTGGGCAATCCAGACTGAATTAATAAACAGCGTACGTTATCCATGAGAATTCTATTCATCCGTTCTGCTAATCCATTCTGTTGCGGCATCCCGGAAACTGTCAAATATCTAGCAATCCCACTCTCAGTACATAGTTGTTCAAACTCCCGGTTACAGAACTCAAGACCATTATCTGTCCTCAGCTTCTTAATCGTCCTCCCAGTCTGATTCTCTACTAACTGCTTCCACTCTTTGAACTTTCCAAATGCTTTGTGTTTGAACCTGAGAATATAAACCCATACCCTCCTGGAATAATCATCAACAATAGATAAGAAGTACCTCTTACCTCCCAATGATTCCACCTGAGACGGACCCCATAAGTCTGAATGAACATAGTCTATCACTCCTTGAGTAGTGTGCCTTCCTACACCGAAACTGACTCGATGTGACTTTCCCATAACACAATTCTCACAAAAATCGAGCTTGCCTAGACTTTTCTTGCCAAACAACTCCTGCTTTTCCAGCACCTGTAGTCCCGCCTCACTGATATGTCCCAGTCTTTTATGCCAAACCTGCGCAAGACTGTCTTTTTCTTCAACACTAGCATTAAGCTCACCCGCCACTGCATGGCCATCCAAAGAGTATACGCAATTATCCCTTCGGGTTCCAGATAAAATAACCCTAGAACCATTAATCACCTTGATTTTGCCCGACTGCATTTTTACGGTATATCCTTCTTTTTCAAGAGTCCTAGCGATATCAAGTTTCTTTTCAATTCAGGAATATACCTGACATTGTTTAATACAAAACTTGACCCATCTTTCAGTTGTAACCTGACCTTGCCAATACCTTTGATCTTGCACTCCATGTTGTCACCCAACAGTACCCTGCCCCCATCGCATTCTTGAAAATCAAAAAATATATCTAACCTGGGTGTCATGTGGTATGAACCTCCTGAATCCATGATCCAATCTAGCAGAGCCTCTGCACTCATAACCATCATCACCTCAGAACCGTCATAAATCGAACCACTGGAGCTTGGCTAATCTTCTTTCTTGACGAAACCATTTAACTTCTTGCGATTATTCTTTGGACAGTTTCTCTTCAAGTGCTCCTCAGATTGGCAAATAAAGCACTTGAGTCTTCCACCTCGAGACTTCGATCTTGACTTTCCCCTAGACTGATGCGAATTCCTGCGATCAGTTCTTCCCCTCACATATAACTCTTCACCATCATCCCCCTTCGCCTTAGATCTTTCTTTGATTTCCTTTGAATTCAGTGTGGCCATCACATCCTCCAAAGTCAAAGCTTCCCGTCCATAAAGCAAGGTATCCACAAAGTGTTCGTATGATGCTGGTAAAGAAGTGAGTAATAATAAAGCAAGATCTTCATCCTCGAATTTTACCTCAATATTTGCTAAATCAAGAACGATTTTGTTGAACTCATCTATATGCTCGAAAATCGTACGTCCAGCCGGCATGTAGAATGTATACAACTTCTTCTTTAGGTACATCTTATTGGCCAAGGACTTTGTCATGTACAAAGTCTCGAGCTTGGTCCAAACCCTCCCTACAGTCATCTCCCCGGTAACCTCTCTCAGAACCTTGATACCTAAACACAAAATCATGGCACTGTGAGCTTTCTTGTTTAGCTCAGCTTTCGCTGTAGCATCCATATTCGCGGGTAAAACCTCCAGAGGTACTTCACATCCATGTTGGATTAATAAAGTACGCATCTTGACTCTCCATAACCCGAAATCACTAGTTCCATCGAATTTCTCGATCTCAAACTTGGCTCCCGTCATTCTTTATTCCCTTTATTAATTTGCTAAACTGGTGAGTGCTTATTCACTCACTTTTATAAGACCAAAACCGGACTCAAAAGACCAAAAAACTAATCGAATTATGCCAAATTTGTAGTGTTTTTGTGTTTGTGATATGCAGGTACGGATATTACGCGAAATGGACGAAAATCATGGAAAATCAACAACACGAGCACAGGAATGGAAAGAGCGTAAAAAGCCAGAGCCGGGAAGGCATTTTTCATATTTGAGCTTGAATTGTCAGAATTTACCCATGAAGAATCAAAGTTTGTCAAGTTTAACCCTTGGATTAATTTTGCAAAAGTGACAAAATCAGCCCTTGCATTTTCAGCTATTTACATAATTGGTCCTTGTAATCTAACTATGCTAAATTTGAAAATACACTAAGAATTACAAGCCTGGTCCAATTGATCTTCCAATTCAATTCACAAAGATATTATCCAAGCCCAATTCCTAAACCCCAAAGCCCAATCTCCAATTAAATAAACCCGGTCTAACACCCATCCACTTTGGTCAATAAGTCAAATAAATAAACAAACAAACCCCGTACGCTTATTTTACCCCCAATTTACCCTTCACCCCAGTTTTCACTATTCCCACATGAACCCTAGAAACCATATATCAAAATTACAACAATTAATGGTATATTAGTCAAATCATATTGTTTCTAGAAGGTCAGGGTGATGTCAGAGTATGTCAGAGACTCAAGAAGCACAAGTAATGACAGATGGCAGCGTGTGATTTGCTTAAACGAGTCACAGGATCTAATCCAAGGGTTTGTAATGATTAGTGATTGATGTTATCATGATCAAGGGCTCAGAAGAGGTGTAAAGAAACACACCACACGGATTGCCAAGCTGGCAATCCGTGGCCTCCTCACATCTAGAATCTTCAGTTAGTTAGTATAAATAGGGTGTTAGGCTAGTGTAATTGGGGTGGAGTTTTCGAATAGCGAAGCTCTGCCCAATTCATCTCTGAGTTGTAGTATTTTCATTTGTAACACTTTACTTTTAATGAAATTTAGTTCTCCTTTCTATTAATTCTGCTTATTACTTTTAGTTAATTGTTGTAGAATTTAATCTCTTTATTTTCAGAAGTACCTAGATTTAAAAGCATATTGTTCTTTAGTTCATTTACATTCAGTTTTACTTAATCAAAAGTTTTAGAAAATTTGAATAAGACAATAACAATAGTTTTGGAATTGATTCAGTTTGTAAATAAGCTCAATTAGTTTTACAAAGTTAATACAAGTTCTGTAGTTTTTAGTGGATGTGTTTTCATTTTCACAAGTTTTTCATTGATAGTCAAAGTTAGTCAACTGTGGTGGAAGTAATGATGATCTGTGGTAATTGAGACAAGCCAAAGAGGAATTGGAAGTTTTTGGCCTGTCTAGAGACAGGCTTGCATAGTGAATCACCTCTTTTCTAGCTGAGGTGAAAAGCTTATGTAAGTCTTGTTCTTAATTCCAATTTTCTGATTTCGTCATTTAGAATCTGAGTAGATCTGTGTTAGCTTGGTAGTTTACTGTTATATCAGTTGTGTTTGATGATATTTGAGTAACTTTGAATGAGTTTCATCATACATGTAGTAGATTTATCATTGTATTGTTAGGTATTTTCACATCTGATGAATTATTAGCTTATTTGTGATTCTGTTCTTTGGTTGTTTACAACTATAGTTAGTAATTGAATTGAGCTTTGTTGAGGATTAGTGACTGTGTTTGATCATTGATTATGATTGTTGAGGCTTAGAATAGTGATTCATAGTGTAAACAGTTTTTTTTAAGGGGTGTTTGGATTGGTTATTTGCTGGGTTATGTAGTTGTTGAATTGCTGTTTAATTGACACTTGCAAGTTGCATCAGTCTATTTTTTTTACCCTTAACTAGCTGCATCAGTTAGCAACATTGCCATTTCAGCTTTCGTTTTTTTTTTTTATTATTTCTATTTTTTTATTTGTTCATTGTTCATCCTTTTTAGCTATAACTTGGTGATTTTATCATTTGATTATTGTTCTTGTTAGTACACAGTTTAGCGTTTTATTTTAGGAAAGCTTATTGACAGCTTTTGATTAGCCTGCTATATGCCCAATTGGATCTGTTAGTGTTAGTACTTTGCAGCAATTGCTCCTCTAGGTACTTGTGATTCAACTTTTAGTACTGTTAGATTAGTATTTAGAACGTAACTTGAGTTTTGCAATTAGTTAGTAGTTTAGTTTGTATGTAGATGAGATTATTTTGTAGTTTGGAGTGCATTGGCTGGCTTATTTGATCCACTCTCTTAGCTCTCTTTCATCTTGTTTCTGCCCAGCACCCTTACTGTCCCCAATAGCCTTTTTTCTCAGCCCAAAATCTGCTCATTCAGTAGTGATAATGGATTGTAATTTGGTTCTAGTAGTAGCTTGTAGTACTAATTTTTGATACCTAGTTTTAGATTGCTATTAGGAGCTTATTAATTAGCTTATATTTGATCTTATAGTTAGCATTTTAGGACTGATTGTTTGATTTCTATGCAGCTGAATATTTTGATTGATTAAGCTTGTTGACAGTTTGTTTTTCTGTTGATTGAGCTTGTAAGGTTGCATTCAGTTAGTGTAAGCTTGTGCTCATCTATTTTTGCTTGTCCTCTTTGTTAGTTTTCATATATATATATATATATATATATATATATATATATATATATATATATATATATATATATATATATATATATATATATATTTTATTTCTTGTTTTCTTACTTTAACTGTTAGTCATTGCTGTATTTTCTCAGCCAATAAAGAAGTTTTCACAAAAATCTCTTGTACTTACTTATTTTACATATTTTGAAAAAGACAAATGCAAAGAAAAATAATTGTTTTTCAAAATGAGGACCCAAGATTCGAACCTAGAGCCTTTGGTTCACACACAGACACAATCTTCCAACACCAAACCATATGCACCATTGAGATTTTATTGTTAACTTTTCCAACATTAATGTACTTATAGTCATTTTTCCTTACTTTAGCTTTCTAATCTGTTTTAGCTTAATTACGCTTATTAGTTTTAGCTTTTTCTAAATTTTTATTTTTCTTAAATTAGATATAGTTTAAAATAATTAGTGTAAAAACTTCAGATTTTTCTAATTTTTATTTATTTATTTTTTATTTATTTATTTATTTTGTTATTTTTAAACATTTTCTTTCTTTTAAATATTTTTTAAATCGTAATAAATAAATAAAAAGTCAAAAAAATATTTTTCTTTTTCTTAAAATTCTTTTTATTAGTTTAAGATTTTTAGAAAATATTTTTACATTTGTAGAATCATTTTTAGAATAAAAGTCGCGTTTTATTTCGTACGTTACGTTTTATATTCGCGTTTGAATTTCCGTTTTTACGTTTTTAACATTTGTACATATATAGCTTGTATATTCTGCTTATTTTACTATTTCTTATCAAAATTTGAATTCGAAAATCATATTTTTCATTTTACCGCTTTTCACGACACGATTTCGCAATTCGATAATTCAAGTCTCCATTCTACCTTCGTTGGGAAAACGACCCGGGAAATACTTTCACCGGTATTTCTTCGGAATAATTATATACTACGAAAAGACTTTATCATAAACCTTGTGAAAAAATCTCACAATCACAAACCAACAAAGTCCCTTGTGCAATACCCTTCAAATTATTTAATCCTTTATTGAATAATAATAATAATATACCTAACAATTATTATTCAATAATAATAATATACTAAACTCTATACCAAGTATCAGATATTATTATTATAAATAATTTGAAAGTTGACTTTTTAAATAAATAAAAAACCAACCACTTGTTACTGTTTCAGTTTTCTTTTTCTTTAGACGCCGCCAACAAAAAAATAGATCCAAAATACTTCTTTGTCGATCTAAAAAACAAACACAATACAATCTGCTGCTCCTTGTCGATCAAGAACCTGAACAACAAGCACCTTTGTTGTCGATTATACCTGGTAGCCCAAACAGAAACACACCGTTCTGCTCCTTCCAGAAACTGAACACCAAAGAAGAACCCTTCTCGATCGATCCTAGATAACCAGCGAACCCCGCGAACCGAGCTCTGATACCACTTGTAGGATTCGACAACTTGCAACCCGATTACTAGAGCTGAATGACAACGATCTTGAAGACAATATGTATCGACAGAAAAGTAGAAAAACTTTGCACAAGTAAGTAACCCTAATCATTTCCTTGATTAGTATTGAAAGAATGCGTACGTAAACCCTCACCCCCTCATCTCTATTTATAGAGAATAAGGGGGTAGGAAACCGACTCCTAAACCTCCTAGGAATCTAGTCGGCTGATACAATGAAAAGGAAAGAAACGGTGGTCTTGGGCTTGGGACACAAGCCAAACAAACCGACACATACATAGCTAATAGAGTTTAACACTAAGGCCCCTAGATTTATTCGTAAGCTTAATATAGAGACTAATATTGTAACAATATTAAAACCAACAAGACTACCAATGTCGACCCCTCCATGATCATGAGAGGCCAACACTAAGTCCCATTTAATCCAAGAGATTTTGTTCACGTCTTCTGTAGCACCCCAAAAAAATTTAGAACGAATTATTTCTAGCTTCTTAGCTATGGATACCGGCATAACGAACAAGGACAAGTAATATATGCCAAGAGAACCAATGGCAGATTTAATCAACATGGAATGCCCTCCTATAGACAACGAGTTAATCTTCCATCTTGACAACCTTTTGTTAAACCGTGATATGACTACATCCCATGCTTTTATTCTCTACATGCACCACCGAAAGACCAAGATAAACGAAAGGAATCTTACCCGGATGAACACCGATCTCATTGGCCAAATTAGTAACAGTAGCATTTGAAACTCCAATGCCATATATATTTGATTTGTTGAGATTTATTTTCAAACCTGATGACATATAAAAATAGTGAAGGATTATGAGTAAGTGTCGTATATTTGAAAGAGACCATTCTCCCATAAATATAACATCATCTGCATAAAGAAGATGGGACAAATGTAAATCAGAGTTAGCAAGCTTTATGTTACGAGTCGAATCCCAACAGCCCCGATCCTAAGCAAACCTCGATGCAGCGACGAGGCTAGATTGATCTAGAATCTACGCCTAAAAATATCTTAGATACTTACTAAGAATAATCTAGAAAATAAGCCAAAGTATCTTTAGATACTTGGTTAGACTTATCTAGAATAAGCTAGAAATAAGCTTATAGATATTTGTATAAGAATTATCTAGAATAAGCTAGATAAGCTTATAGATATTTGTATAAGAAGAATCTAGAACCAATAAGCCCTTAGTATAAATAAGGGCTTATCCCCCCATTTGTAATCTATCCATTTGTATCCTAAGTTTTCAAGTGCTAATATAAAGCAAGTTCTCTTGTAAATCTGCAAGTGTTCATCTCTACTAACTTCCATCACTTTTGGCTTACTTAGACGGTGAAACCGAGTCGCTAAGTGCCACACGGACATTGAGAATTAGTCACGTGACAGGTGGTATCAGAGCAAAGGTTTTTAGACCTAGATATACACCATTGGAAGGAACACGATGGCAGAAATAGTCCCTGAAAAGATTCCGAGTGACGGAATTGAAACACCAAATGAAGAAGAAATCCGAGGGCGTATTACGGAAAGAAAGAAGGATGCGTCAAAGAAAGACAAAGCAAGAAGTAAGTCTCGACCTCCTAAACCACAACACGAGGAGAGCGCCTCAGGAGATAGTCTTGAGGATCGCGTCACAGTTGTAGAAGCCCATGTTGTTGAAATGAAAGAACAAATGGAATCTCTCCAGGAAGCTATCAAATTGATGACTGAAGAAAATGTCGAAGTAATCGAGGCAGCAAAAGGATTGATTCGAAATGTTAGAGACGAAGTCAAGAAGGAGATCGACCAGATGTCTGAAGACCTATTAAGTGCTCGGAAATTCCTGGAAGACGAAGTCTTTAAAATGCACGAAAAGATAGACAATGTCGCTAAAGAATGTCAAACTCACCGAAAAAAGAGTAATGATGGAGCTGCTTGTAGTAATCAAGGTACGCCTTTCTCGCCCTTAAAAGTCCCTAAGCCGGAAATGTATAATGGTACCCGAAATGCTACTCTAGTAGAAAACTTCTTGTTCGGACTCGAACAATATTTTGAAGCCATGGGAGTAGACGAAGATGCTACTAGAATTAGCAATGCCCCTGCTTTCTTGCGTGAATCTGCCCAATTATGGTGGAGACGAAAACATCATGAACGAGAAAGAGGCATATGCATCTTCAACACTTGGGAGCAGTTCAAGGCCGAGCTCCGGAAACAATTTGTCCCCCACAATGCTGATTCCGAAGCCAAAGCCAAGCTAAGGCGACTCCGCCACACAGGTACGATTTCTGACTACATAAAGGAGTTCACTACAACTCTATTAGAAATCGTTGATGTAGCAGATCAAGATGCCTTATTCTACTTCAAAGATGGACTAAAAGAATGGGCACGAGTCGAAATCGATAGGAGGAATGTGAAAACACTAGATGAGGCCATCGCAGCAGCAGAGTCGATTGTGGATTACTCAAACCGACCAAGGAGACCTGTAACAAACAAAGCGGGTGTAGAAAGAGCACCAATTAAAAGATTGGACGGGGTCCCTAAATTTGAAAGGCCATTCCAGAAGAGGGACACATCTAAACCCCCACCAAAGCCTTGCTTTATTTGCGATGGACCCCATTGGACAAGAGAATGCCCAAGTCGAAAAGCCATTAACGCCTTGGTTGCTGAAATGGGCCCGAAGATAGACGAGCCATCACAAGGAGAATTGGGGTCGATTAGACGACTTAGCACCCTAAAAGAAATGCTTACAGGAGCCGAAAGTAAAGAACAAGGGTTGCTGTTTACAGAACTAACGATAAACGATGAGAAGACTTTGGGACTCATCGACACTGGAGCTACCCATAACTTCTTGGACGTCAAAGAAGCTGATCGAATGGGGATAAGGTACACTCCTGAAAAGGGGACGATCAAGACCGTTAACGCTAATCCAGAACAGATCGCGGGAATAGCAAAGGTAAAAGTTTGTATTGATAAGTGGACTAACGAGTTAACCTTTTCAGTTGTGCCAATGGATGACTACAGGGTTGTACTTGGCCTGGACTTCTTCGAAAAAGCCCGAGCCTTTCCTATACCCGCTACCAAGACATTAGTCATCCTTGATCACGAAGTAGCCATCACCGCGAGTCTAAAGAAGCGAAGCGAAATACAACCCTTATTATCAGCGACCCAGTTTAAAAGGGCAACCAAGGAAGGAGAATGCTATTTGGCAGCTGTAAGGGAACTCCTTGATGATGAAACCACAACACCATTCGACGTCCCGGAGGCAGTCAAAGAAGTCCTTGAAGAGTTCAAAGACATAATGCCGAAGGAACTACCGAAGAAATTACTTCCCCGAAGGGAAGTCGACCACCAAATTGAGCTTATGCCAGGGGCTAAACCTCCCGCTATGACTCCTTATCGGATGGCTCCACCCGAACTTGCAGAGCTAAAAAGACAACTCAAGGATCTGCTTGACTCGGGATATATCCAACCATCGAAAGCCCCATTCGGAGCACCGGTACTATTCCAGAAAAAGAAAGATGGCTCGCTTCGCATGTGCATAGACTATCGGGCTCTCAACAAAGTCACCGTTAAAAATAAGTATCCTATCCCGCTGATTGCAGACCTATTCGATCAATTGGGAAATGCAAGGTACTTCTCAAAACTTGATCTCCGATCGGGATATTACCAGGTACGCATTGCAGTAGGTGATGAACCAAAAACGACTTGCGTAACTCGTTACGGTGCATTCGAATTTCTTGTTATGCCGTTTGGCCTCACGAATGCACCTGCCACCTTCTGTACACTAATGAATCGACTTTTTAGCCCCTTTCTAGATCAATTCGTAGTCGTATATCTGGATGATATTGTTGTTTACAGCCTAACCCTCGAAGAACATATAGAACACTTGAGGCAGGTATTCAAGATCCTCCGAGAACACCAACTGTTTTTCAAACTCGAAAAATGCGACTTTGCAAAAGAAGAGATCGAGTTCCTTGGCCATCGGGTAAGAGAAGGACGACTCATGATGGATCCCTCCAAGGTCAAAGCCATTCAAACATGGAAAACACCAACCAAAGTCCCAGAGCTAAGATCGTTTCTTGGGTTGGTAAACTATTATCGAAGATTTATAAGAAGCTATTCGGCTGTTGCTACTCCGTTAACTGAGTTGCTGAAAAAGAATAAGACTTGGGAATGGAGTCAAGAATGCGAAAGTGCCTTTCAAAAGCTAAAAGATATTGTATCCAAAGAACCAATCATGGCTCTACCGGACCACTCGAAGCCTTATGAAGTACATACCGATGCCTCCGATTTTGCTATAGGTGGAGTCTTAATGCAAGAAGGACATCCTATTGCTTTTGAAAGTCGAAAGTTGAACGAGACCGAGCAAAAATACACGGTACAAGAAAAGGAAATGACGGCTATCATCCATTGCCTAAAGGTTTGGAGACATTATCTTCTCGGTAGTCACTTTACAATCTTGACCGACAATATTGCTACAAGTTATTTTCAAACACAAAAGAAGCTAAGCCCAAAACAAGCAAGGTGGCAAGACTTTCTTGCAGAATTTGATTACGAACTAGTGTACAAGCCGGGAAAGATGAACGTGGTTGCCGATGCACTCAGTCGTAAAGCAGAGCTTGCCACTATCAGTAAACCCGAAACCAACTTGCTCGAACAAGTGAAAGAAGGATTGGAGAATGACCGGACCACGATGAATCTGATACAACTAGCGAAAGAAGGCAAAACTCGAAGATTTTGGGTAAAAGATGGCTTGTTATACACTGTGGGGAACCGGATATACGTCCCAAGGTGGAAAAACCTCCGAAAGGAGATTCTCAAGGAATGTCATGATCCTCTATGGGCAGGACACCCCGGTATGACCCGCACTCTTGCTCTACTTCAGCGTTATTATTATTGGCCTAACATGCAGGACGATGTAGAAGCATATGTAAGAACCTGTTTGGTTTGCCAACAAGATAAAGGAGTACAAAACCATCCTGCCGGGCTGTTAGAACCACTTCCCACGCCTGAGAGACCATGGGAAAGCGTATCCATGGATTTTATTGTAGCATTACCCAAATCAGATGGTTACGGAACTATAATGGTGGTTGTCGACCGATTCAGTAAGTATGCCATCTTCACCCCCATGACGGCAGAATGTAAAGTCGACGAAGCAGCTCGAGCCTTCTTCAAAAATGTGGTCAAGTTTTGGGGCATACCAAAGAGCATCATCAGCGATAGAGATCCACGGTTTACGGGTAAATTTTGGCGAGAACTATTCAAACTAATGGGGACTGAGCTAAACTTCTCAACAAGTTTTCATCCCCAAAGCGATGGACAGACAGAACGTGTCAATGGATTGTTGGAAATATACCTTCGACACTATGTCAGTGCTCATCAACGAGATTGGGCAAAATTGCTCGACATAGCCCAGTTTTCATTCAACCTCCAACGAAATGAGTCAACCGGCAAAAGTCCTTTCGAGATCGTTACAGGGCAACAACCGCAAACCCCGAGTTCCTTAGTCACGCCTTACACTGGAAACAACCCATCAGCCTTCAAATTTGCGAAGGAATGGCACGAAGAAGCTGATGAAACAAGAGCGTGCTTGGATAAAGCTGCAAAACGAATGAAGAAGTGGGCAGACACGAAACGTAAGGATGTTCAATTTCAAGTCGGGGACAAGGTTATGCTAAAACTACTACACAATCAGTTCAAATCAATGCGCTCTATGCACAAAGGGCTGATAAGGAAGTATGAAGGACCGTTTGAGATAGTAAAGCGAGTAGGCAGGTCCGCCTATCAACTCGATTTACCCTCACGGTTAAAGATCCACCCCGTAGTACATGTAAGCTTGTTGAAAGAGTACCACGAAGATAAAGACGACGAAAGAAGAAACATCTCTAAAAGAGCTCCCCCAGCTGTGGCAACCGCATTTGATAAGGAAATAGAAACAATAATGGCTGATCGTGACGTACGACGAAGGGGTGTCCCATGTTACAAAGAATATTTGATCAAATGGAAAGGATTACCCGAAGAAGAATCCAGCTGGGAACGAGAAGATTTGCTATGGCAGTTTGAAGATCAAATTCGTCGCTACAAGGAAGAAAGCACGACGAGGACGTCGTGAATTTAAGTGGGGGAGGGTGTTACGAGTCGAATCCCAACAGCCCCGATCCTAAGCAAACCTCGATGCAGCGACGAGGCTAGATTGATCTAGAATCTATGCCTAAAAATATCTTAGATACTTACTAAGAATAATCTAGAAAATAAGCCAAAGTATCTTTAGATACTTGGTTAGACTTATCTAGAATAAGCTAGAAATAAGCTTATAGATATTTGTATAAGAATTATCTAGAATAAGCTAGATAAGCTTATAGATATTTGTATAAGAAGAATCTAGAACCAATAAGCCCTTAGTATAAATAAGGGCTTATCCCCCCATTTGTAATCTATCCATTTGTATCCTAAGTTTTCAAGTGCTAATATAAAGCAAGTCCTCTTGTAAATCTGCAAGTGTTCATCTCTACTAACTTCCATCACTTTTGGCTTACTTAGACGGTGAAACCGAGTCGCTAAGTGCCACACGGACATTGAGAATTAGTCACGTGACATTTAGGCCATGAAACAAACCTGCTGCTTTAACATCTTCTATGGCTATATGAAGTCCCTCCATAGCGATAATAAATAAGAAAGGAGAAAGCGGATCTCCTTGCCTTAAGCCTCGATGAAGCCTAAATTCACTCGACGAACTTCTATTAACTAGAACCAAAGCTCTTGCTGAATGTAAACATGCTCGAATCCAACCACACTATTTACCTGAAAATTGCATGAATTCTATGATACGATCCAAATAATTCCAGCTAAGAGAGTCGAAAGCCTTTTCGAAGTCAACTTTAAAAATCATGGCTTTTTTCTTTTTCTTCTTATACAACTCTAAGATTTCGTTCACCATCAACGGGCCATCAAGAATTTGGCGGCCTTTTATAAATGTTGATTGTTCCATACTTACAACCGAGTCAACCACTTTTGCAAGTCTTAAAGCCATGACCTTTGTGATGATCTTATACTGGATACCAATGAGACTTATGGGTCTATAGTCTCCAATATTCATCGGGTTGATCACCTTAGGGATTAAAGTGACGAATGAAGAGTTACATCCGGAAGGGATAAAACCTGTGTTAAAGAATTCCGAAACAAAATTAAAGATGTCTTGTTGAAAAATATCCTGGTACCTTTTTAATAGAGAGAACATGAAGCCATCAGGACCCGGAGCCTTATCGTTTCCAAAACTCCAAACTGCTAGTTTAAGCTCAACGATAGAAATAGATCTAATCAGCTCAAGGCATTGAGTTTCATTGACATATTTGAATCTATGAATGCGGTGGCAACTGAGTTAGTTTCCACAGGAGTGAATTTTGCTCGGAAATGCTCCATGAACGCATCCTTAACCCTTTGAGCATCGGTCACCCATTCGCCTTCCCATTTAATACGTTTGATAGCAAGATAACAACGTTTGCTATTAAGAATTCCATGGAAGTATTTTGAGTTCTCGTCTCCTTCAATACTCCATTTTATTTTCAATCTTTGTGAAAGATCTTTCTTCTCTTTAGCATCCAAGATATTAAGATTTGCACGAGCGTTTGAGCGAACAGCAAGGTCATTTTGATCAGCAACACCTTGATCAATTTTCATGTCCAACTCTTTTAATGTTTGAATCCGAGATTGCTTAGACTCAATACATTTTTGCTTGACATTGGCCCACCAACATCTTATGATACTTTTAAGATGTTTTAATTTGTTCTTGAAGTTTAGAGATTCACAGTTTCCCATGTTAATATCTCCATTATTCCATCCCAAAGCCAAGACATCCCCCAAATCTTTTTCATCCATCCATGAATTGAAGAATCTAAATGAGGTTGGACCAAAATCCACCATAACTTGAGACAACATGATAGGCCTATGGTCAGATACGATATTATCAAGAGCAATAGCCGTTAAATTCGAAAGAGAAATTCCAATACCCTTGGTAATAAAGAATCTATCAAGTTTGCTCATCTTTGAGCCCTTAGAGCTTAGCCGAGTGAACGAATAACCTCCCATTGGAACCTTAGTCATACTCGTGTTATCAATGAACGTATTAAAGTCATCCACCTCTCTTTTAGAGAAAATACAGCCCCATTTTCTAGATTCATCCCGAACCACATTGAAGTCCCCAAAAAAAATATAATCGCCTTTGTTGTTGTTCATGAAAGACGATAAAAAGATCCAAAGAGACCTTTTTTGTGTAGTCTGCTGTGGAGCATAAACGTTTACCATGTAGCATGTGTTAAATGTTACGTATAAACATTAATAGGTAAATGTCTAGGATCGAACACGAGACCTCGGGATTGCACACTTTACAAACAAGAATAATGTAAATAAATTTATATATTTATTAAATGTATGAAATATATATATATTTATGTCACTTAATGGACTAAACGGTCGTTAGTTGTTAACCGTATGGACTAACTATCGTTAAATAAGAAAAACAAGGACTAGAGTGTAACTTGGGTGACAAGGAGGTTCTAGAACCCCCTTTGGGAGCCTAGGCCGGTCGAACAAGGATGGGTCAAGCCCATTCCTTGCTTGCTTGGTCACCAAGATATCACCTAGTATAAATACAAGGCCAAGGGTTAAACCTACACATCTTTTGTGCACACACTCTAACCCTAAAACCTTTGTTTTTCTTTTTCTTTGTCTTGGCCGATCGGATCCCCCCTCCTAAGGGTTTGTGGTTCGATTTTTCCAAGTGAAAAACATTAAGTGATTTGTTTACTTGCAACAACCTTTATTCGTTGGTAGTTTGTGTGTACAAGAACGAGGTAATTACTTACTTTAGTAATTATCAAGAGATCGATAAACAAAACGGTAAGGGGTTTATCATTGATCTAAATTGTCCAAGAATCAAGGTTTATTGAAGTGCATCGGGTACGTTTACTATTTATGTTTTAGTTAATATTTATGTGTTATACTTGATCCTAGCTTCCGCAATACGTGTATTTGATTGTTAAACTCTAACAGTGGCATCACGAGCCATGTATAACATGTAATTGATTACTAAAACGTAATAAAAACCGGATCTTTAATTGTTTTAGATACATGTTTTTTTTGATCTAGGGTTTTTTCCTATTTTTTTTATAAAAATTTCGAAACCCTAACCCTAATTTTGGGGGGGGGGGTCGATTTTCTCCATGAAACCCTAATTAGGGTTTTGTGGTTTTATTGATTATGTGTAATCACTAGAAACCCTAGGTCATTAACCGGTTAATTGAACGTATCTTGTGACCTAATTGCTAATTGTTAGATTTTAATCCGTGACTTACATGCATGTTTGTCATGGATCTTGTTTTGTTGTCACATATTTAGATAGATCTTAAATTGGAGAAGACTCCAATACATATTAAAATCAATTTTATATGCTATGTGGTGTGTTTTTAGCTTTGGCCTACGCAATTGATTCATCAATGTATGTGGCTCACCTCCATTAAGAGGTGAAGGCCTTAGTTGATTACATGCGTTATTATACCTAGAATTGATTTTATTAGGATCTTTTCTAAAACGGTTTGCATGTGGCTAATTGTTTCACTTATATTATTATTGTTTGTTTGATTTCCTTTGCAACTTGTTTTATTGTTTTTAGTTGGACTTGATGTAAGCAATAAAAGGGTGTTTTCATAAAGAAAATTAAAACGGACTAATAATTGTGAAACCCTAAAGTGATAAAGTAAGAATCTTGCAATGGTCTTATGACAATCGTGGTCCGATTCGCACGGTAATCAGCTCCCAGTCGAGACTAGCATTATTCAAACTTTATTACTATTTTGAGATTGAATCCATAAACTTTTGCTTGAATGATGTTTTGTGCAAATATACTTTTAAAATTAAGTCTTTTAAGATGATATTCATAACCGTGATTTGAAGGCTTAGAAAAGAGCCTTAGAGTCTGCCTTGGTTATCACAATCTTGAATATATCTTAAACGAATTACTTTTAAAATTATATGTTGTAGAAAGTCATCTTAGGGTTTTGGCATAAACCTCAAGTAAAACTTTGTGTATTAATTTCAGGAATCGGACATAAAAAGTTTTTATGAAAACTTATGTTATAAAGATGAGTGCATGCATCTTTGTACATAATTTTGATTGACATATCAAAAATTAATACCCTTAAAATTTAAGTTACGTGCCATCTACCTATAAGAAACACTTGGAATTTTAATTTAGTAAACGTGAGACCTAGGCTAAATTACTATAACAAGGTAAAATTCTTTTAACGCGTGAGACCATAATTGTAATTTTACAGTTTCTAAGGTAGACGACTTAATTAAGTTGTGCGTGAGACCTAGAACTTAAGGCATGAGATGGGATAAAACATGCTTACAAAGGCAAATTGATGAATCAATTTGATGTAAATCCCATAATGATCTAGGAATTGGAAATCTTGTTTGCCAATTATTGTTCGACAGATTACTATCTTTTGTACTTTTACCACTAGCAGATCAACTGATGTGGTGAAACTATGTAAAGATAGATCCTAGGTTTTCAAGAAAATTTGTTGGTTATATGAATATAGCCTTGGGTATTTTATTTTCTTGAAGATATTGATTATCGAAAATACTAATATTTGAACTTTATCTGTAGATATGGCTCAACCCGATAACCAAACTGTGATTAATGCTTTCAAGAGTCATCTTGAGAGAGAGAAACTCACTGGAAAGAATTTCAATGACTGGTACCGTTCGCTCAGAATTGTCTTGAGGGCGTCTGGTAAGATGGATTTCTTGACCGAAGAATGCCCACCTGAGCCTCCTGCTACTGCTACACCAGAAGCAAAGGCGGCTTGGAAGGTGGTACATGCTAAGTACAATGAGGTTGCTTGTCTAATGCTCACTAGCATGAATGCTCAATTACAAAAGAAGTATGAGTATGCGTTTCCTAAAGATATGCTTGAGATGCTCCAGCAGTCTTATGAGAAACCGCCTGCAGTTGAATTGTATGATGAACTTGACAAGCTACACAACTGCAAGCATGGTGATGGTAAACCAGTAGCCGATTATGTGGATGAGATGAAGGACTCCCTTGATCAACTTCACAGAATTGGTTTTGGTTACCCCGAGAATGTGCAAGTGCACTTGATCAACAGATCCCTTAACAAGGATTTTGCTGGTTTTGTGCAGAACTTCAACATGCATTGCTCGGGGAAGACAGTCTCAGAATTACTCGCATTGCTTGTTGATTATGAGAAAAGTCTACCAGCCAAGGTCAAGAATCCTACCCCGCAAGTGTTGGCAATTCATGGGGGGAGAATCCAGAAGAAATCGCAAGTGAACAAAGGCAAAGGTAAAGGTGATAAAGGCAAGCAGGTCATGGCCTATCAACCTCAACCCAAGATGAAACAACATCAGCCTAAGCAGAACAAGGTGAATCCGCCAAACAGGAAGGATCAGGCTTGTCACCATTGTCATGAAAAGGGCCATTGGAAGCGCAATTGCCCTCTCTACATTCATGACTTGCGACTCAAGAAGCAGGGGAATGATGCTGGTAACCCCAGCTCATCAGGTGCGTTCTTTATGATTGAATTATTCACTCTTACTCCTAAATTGAATTCATGGGTATATGATACTGGATGTGGCATTCATATCTGTAATACCATGCAGGGGTTTAGAGTTGAGAGAAAGCTGGCCTATGGACAACAATTCTTGCACGTTGGTAACGGAGCGCATGCAGGAGTTGAAGCTATAGGAGTATTTAATTTAGTGTTGCCTTCGGGCTTAGTACTATCTTTAAATAATTGTCATTATGCACCGTCAATTGTTAGAGGTGTAATTTCATTTTCATGTTTGTTAAACCTTGGTTTTGAGCATACTATTTCAAGCAATGGAATTTCGGTTTCTTTAAATAATGTTTTTTATTTTAATGCTATTGCTGTGAATGGTGTATTTGAAATTGATATGAATGATAATGATAATGCTTTTGTTACAAATAATTCAATGTATAGCATCAACAATAAGAGAATCAAGAAAGGTCTGGATTCATCTTATCTTTGGCATTGTCGACTTGCTCACATTGGCAAAGATCGCATGAAAAAGCTGCAACATGATGGGCTTTTAAATAAGATCAATGATGAATCATTTGATAAATGCGAATCTTGCATTGCTGGGAGGATGACTAAGAAACCCTTTAAAAATAGGATTGAAAGGGCTAATGATCTACTTGGTCTTATTCACACAGATGTGTGTGGACCACTTAGACATGTGTCAAGGAGGGGTGCTAGCTACTTCTTAACATTTACGGATGATTACAGCCGTTATGGTTATGTTTATTTACTTAAACATAAACATGAGGTATTTGAAACATTCAAAGTGTTTAAAGCAGAAGTAGAGTTGCAACTTGGAAAGAAGATTAAAGCTCTTCGATCCGATAGAGGTGGTGAATACCTGAGTCAGGAGTTCATAGATTATCTAGCGAAGGAGGGAATTGTCCAGCACCTTACTTCTCCATATACTCCACAACAAAATGGTGTATCTGAGAGAAGGAATCGTACATTGCAAGACATGATACGATCTATGTTTAATCTAACAACTCTTCCTTTCTCGTTTTGGGATTATGCCTTAGAATCTGCGGTTCGCATTCTAAATATGGTTCCAACAAAGAAGGTTGATAAGACACCATATGAGGTATGGACTGGAAAAGCTCCTAACCTGTCTTATCTAAAGGTCTGGGGTTGTGAGGCGTATGTTAAACGTGACTCAGCAGACAAACTCCAACAAAGATCTGTGAAGTGCATCTTCGTAGGATACCCTAAGGAAACTATGGGATACTACTTTTATTACCCACCTGAAAACAAAGTATTTGTGGCAAGGTATGGAGACTTTCTTGAAAGAGAGCTCATATCTCAAGAATTCAGTGGGAGAGTATATGACCTGGAAGACGGTCAAGAAGATGTAGAACCTTCTGAAAACACTAACGAACTTCCGGTAGAACCTGAAAGCTTAGGTCCTCCACCTGAAGTTGAAGTGATTCCCATTCGTAGGTCAACAAGACCAGTAAAAGCTCCTACTCGTCTATGTCTTAATGTAGAGAGTGATGAGTATATACTGGGTGATCTTGATGAGCCTACAAGTTATAAAGCTGCCATGAATGGTCCTGAAAAGGCCAAGTGGAAAGAAGCTATGGATGGGGAAATGCAATCCATGGAAGACAATGATGTCTGGGAAGAAGTAGACCTACCTCCGGGTGCCAAACTAGTTGGGAGTAAATGGCTCTACAAGAAAAAGACTGACATGGATGGCGTTGTACACACCTATAAGGCCCGTTGTGTAGCTAAAGGCTATACACAAACTTTTGGTGTTGACTATGAGGAGACCTTTTCTCCTGTAGCTGACATAAGGGCAATTAGGATTCTTATAGCCATAGCCGCTTACTATGACTATGAGATTTGGCAAATGGATGTTAAAACCGCCTTCTTAAATGGTCGCCTAGATGAGGACATCTATATGGCGCAGCCTGAGGGGTATGTAAATCCAGAATTTCCAAATCGTGTATGCAAGCTTAAAAGATCCATTTATGGATTAAAGCAAGCATCACGACAATGGAATAAAAGATTTGATGGTGAGATTAAAAAGTATGGATTCACTAAAAATCTTGATGAGCCATGTGTATATCACAAAGTTAGTGGGAGTAATGTAATTTTCCTTGTATTATATGTCGATGACATATTGATCATGGAGAACGACATTCCAAGTTTACAAAAGGTTAAGGAATATCTTGGAAGTTGTTTTTCTATGAAAGATTTAGGGGAAGCTGCATTTATTCTGGGAATCAAGATATATAGAGATAGATCTCAGCGATTAATTGGATTAAGCCAAAGTGCTTACATTGATAAAATATTGAAAAGATTCAATATGCAAAATTCCAAGAAAGGATATTTGCCGATGCAAGAGCAACATGGCTTGAGCAACAAGGTTTGTGCTTCAACACCTGCAGAGGTGCAACGCATGAAAAGAGTCCCTTATGCTTCGGCTGTGGGATCTATAATGTATGCGGTGAAAAGTACAAGGCCTGATGTGGCGTTTGCTCAGAATTTAACCAGTCGATATCAGCAAAATCCAGGTGTAGCTCACTGGACTGCTGTTAAGAATATTCTTAAGTACCTTAGGGCAACTAAGGATATGTTTTTGGTTTATGGGGGAAATCCATCGGCAGAACTTGATGTTACAGGTTACTGCGATGCTTCTTGGAAAGGTGATAAGGATGATACGAAGTCTCAGACGGGTTATGTCTTTGTCATTAATGGAGGAGCAGTGGATTGGAGGAGCAGAAAGCAGAGTGTACTAGCGATGTCTGCTACAGAGAGTGAGTATATAGCTGCTTCAGAAGCTGCAATGGAAGCTGTTTGGATTAGGAAGTTTGTTTCAGGACTTGGAGTCATGCCTTCGATTCAAAGACCTATTAAAATGTATTGTGACAATTCTGCTGCAATCACATTTGCCAATGAGCCTGGAATCATGAAAGGCACCAGACATTTCCCGATTAAGCATCACTATGTTCGAGAACAAGTCGAAATAGGTGAAATCGAAATGCTCAAAGTTCACACAGATGAAAACTTGGCAGATCAATTAACAAAGCCTCTACCTGGCACTAAGCTTTACAAGCATGCTGAAGGTGTAGGACTTAGATTAGCTAAAAGTTTCATGCCCATTTGTGATTAGTGTTTGGATAAAGGATGTAATGTACAATTATTATTTTAATGGAATAAAATAAGTTTTATGTTTATTTATCATTGTCTTAATAATATATCCTATATTTGCATGTTTAAGATCCTTGAATAATTTATTATTCTAAATGTCCATTGTCGATTAATGATATGGGAATATCATTAAACTAAGACAAATTTGAGTATTGGTTCAGGATATACTTGAAAGTATATTGATGCGTAGTCATACCAATTTCACATGATATTCAATGAATTGAATATTGGACTTATCCCAACAATATGATTTAATATGTAATGTGAGAATCATATTTAAAGTTATCCTCAGACTTGAGATACCAGATAAGTGTCATGGATGTAGTGCATTTTTGTGAAGCAATCTACCGCTCACCGTAACAGGGAGTCATAAGGATTGTTTTCAGAAGTGTTGCAAAGTTCATGGGTTATTCTTGTAGTCAAGAAAGAATTCATTCCTTCTGATTTGTTTAGAAGTTTAATACTGCTGGGCCCCTCGTAGGGTTGACAAAATGTTTGCATGGCCATGCCCAAAGTCTATCTGGAATATGTTCAGATGTTTTGGTAATTTTGTTCAATCATAAAGAAACGAGAAACAGAATTTTAATAAAGGAACTCACATCTTTATTAATGTGGTATTAGTAATGAAAGGATAATTATAATGATGAATCATTAAAGGTTTTTTCCAGGAAACCTAGCTCGGTTTGAACTAGGGGCATTGGAGTGTTGCAAGACGCTAACCAATGTCATTTTACTATTAATGAATATACGAGTGGGAGCTGTTAAATGTTACGTATAAACATTAATAGGTAAATGTCTAGGATCGAACACGAGACCTCGGGATTGCACACTTTACAAACAAGAATAATGTAAATAAATTTATATATTTATTAAATGTATGAAATATATATATATTTATGTCACTTAATGGACTAAACGGTCGTTAGTTGTTAACCGTATGGACTAACTATCGTTAAATAAGAAAAACAAGGACTAGAGTGTAACTTGGGTGACAAGGAGGTTCTAGAACCCCCTTTGGGAGCCTAGGCCGGTCGAACAAGGATGGGTCAAGCCAATTCCTTGCTTGCTTGGTCACCAAGATATCACCTAGTATAAATACAAGGCCAAGGGTTAAACCTACACATCTTTTGTCTCTAACCCTAAAACCTTTGTTTTTCTTTTTCTTTGTCTTGGCCGATCGGATCCCCCCTCCTAAGGGTTTGTGGTTCGATTTTTCCAAGTGAAAAACATTAAGTGATTTGTTTACTTGCAACAACCTTTATTCGTTGGTAGTTTGTGTGTACAAGAACGAGGTAATTACTTACTTTAGTAATTATCAAGAAATCGATAAACAAAACGGTAAGGGGTTTATCATTGATCTAAATTGTCCAAGAATCAAGGTTTATTGAAGTGCATCGGGTACGTTTACTATTTATGTTTTAGTTAATATTTATGTGTTATACTTGATCCTAGCTTCCGCAATACGTGTATTTGATTGTTAAACTCTAACAGCATGTACCTCTATCAAAAACCCATTCTCCTTTGACAATCAAAACGTTGGGAAAACTAGCAATTTTTTGGCAATTAAAAACTGCCGGATCCCAAATCGATAAAAGACCTCCAGAAAAACCTCTAGCACTACTTAAAGCGAAGTCAAATGAAAAGTTACCCCATAATTTCCTTAAGACAAAAAGATCAGGTGATGACACCCTCGTCTCCTAAAGCCCCAAAAATGACACTTTTTTTTCCGAACACAGTTGAGATATATGCTTTCTTTTAATCATATCACCTATACCACATACGTTAATGGACATGATATTCATTGATGGGGAGCAGTGTCACTCATGCCATTAATAAGTTTATCCAGGGACATTTGACATCCTTGCATGTCATGACCCAACGCATTACCGATATCAACGAAATGAGACATGTCCTCAATTAAAGAAAAAACATTGTGAGTAACCTTCTTACCTCCAAAAGTAGCTGTTGAGTGAGGGAAAACGAACATTCAGGAACTGCATTCATTCTCTTTGCTTTGTCAATTTTCGTTGCATTATGGAACATTTCAATACCAGGAGGTTTTGAAGGATTCGAATCTGTGGTATTCTATGAATTAGAAACGGGCACTGGTTCCTCTTCATGTGAGTTTTTGACAGCTTCATGTTCAACTTCATCAACTTTGGAAATTGAAATAGGAGCCGGCTGAATATCCTCCTCAGTTTCCTATTCCAGGGCATGACCCTCATCGTTCAGTGAGTTATCATCTACACTTAATTTTTCATCATCACTTGAAGCATCACTAGTTGGTTCTTCTGAAGTTGAATATTCACCTTTACTGTCATCATGGTGAGAATTTATTTTTGGTTCCCACAGCCCCAATTCTTTCACCCGGATAGGATTTTGTTTTCCATCTATCATAACCATCATAGTATCAGTCAACTGACTTCCATTCTTTACTTTGATACAAACCCTCCCATAACATAAAGGTCCTTGATCCTCACTATTTACAAACATCACTTCACCATAATTTTCAGCTATCTTTTTAAATGCAGCAACAGACCAAGCACAAAGTGGGAGACCTTCAATGCTAATCCATGTAATCTTGTCATACACCACAAAATGTTTGCTAAGAGGGATCAAACTTATGAAGTAATACTTCATATCCTCATGTTGTTTAAACTTGTTACATACCTTCTTGTTATCAAAATCCATCCAAATCCATGATCCTCCAATATATTTAACATCTACGTGATGAAAACCTTCTTTCTTACAAACAGTGAAAATATTTTCAATCAAACTGAGATCACGAACTTTACCGAGAATTGTTGTTTCAACATCAGGAATAGAGGTCATCTCAGTTGGCCCCAACGATAAAGGCTTTCGATTCGAATCAGTCACTACATCAGGAGTAGTCGATACATTAGGTTTAAAGAATGAATTAAAGGATTTGGGTTGTGGCTCCTGTATCTCTTGTTGAGTCTTAGACTCTTTGTGCATGCTATTTCCAGATATAAATACAGAAACCTTAGGGTTTTTACGTTCAAATTGTGCCTCAGATGCATACAAATGATAACTCCCATACCAGGAATCACTCATGCAACGAATAAGACGCTCAACGTTTGAAACCCTAATGAATCTTACAAAAGCAAATTGCCTGCCCAACTTCGATAATTTGCGAGCGATATAAACATCAACGACTGTTCCAAACCCTTGACATGTCTCCCAGAGGTTCCTTGCAGTCCAATCTTTAGGGAAATTTGTAACGTAGATCGTCGTAGAAAGTTTTTCCATTTCTGCAGTTTTCGATTTGTTCCCCGAGTGCACTCCAGTTTGATTATTCCCATGCGTTCCAAACGTCCATTTCCAATCTCCATATTTAGGTTTCCTCGACATTATTAGGCAAAAGAAGAGATGGCGGCGCTATTAGGCGCTATTATCTTTTCCTTTGGATTGATAGCAGCCATATGGTGACTAAGAAGAAGAAAGGTTTTGGAGCTATATGTCTCATTACATGTTGGTACATTTGGAGATTTTGGAACGCTAACATCTTTCAAAATGGTCACCTGCGGAAGGATGATATAGTTGATTCGATAAAGGAAATTTCATTTTTATGGATTTGTAATCGTAGTAGAAAATTTGGTTCTAATTGGACCAAATGGCTTATAGAACCTATTTAAGGGGTTGTATTTTTTTCTAGCCTCTGGCTAGTGTTTTTCCTTTTTTTTATTGAAGTTAGCCGTTTCAAAAAAAAAAAAAAAAAAAAAAAAAAAAGATATACTCGAATTTTAACGTAGCCCATGAGAAATCCCGAATGGCCAGGGGTGCCCAATCAAGTCGATGAAACAAGTTGGCTCGTTGTAAAATCCCATTGAGTTGTTACTCAGGCACGAACGATGCCAAATGGTGGGGGTATCTGATGTATGCTACTAATATATGTTTGAGTTAACTTTACCTTGTTGCAAGTAAGTTAAATGACACATTGAGCCTGAGATGTCACTAATATATATTTTGGGTTAATCATTGTGGTGATACATCTTCACAAGTAGGTGAATACATATAACACACATACATCTTCTCTCAAGCTATTATGGTTCTGGTGCATTTTGCTTGTGCCATCTCGAGTTTTCTTGCTATCACCATTAACATTGCGTTGTGCTCGTTCGCTGGCGACATACAACTCGGGTCTGGATTAATCCTGGGGCATTTACATATTGAGGCTTACAGCGTATAGAGCACGTAAAATCCTTTAAGGACAGGGAACCTCTTCCCGTGCTAGACTCTTTGACGGTATCGTGTCGATGTCCGTAGAGATGATATGACTAACAATATTAGAGTAATATTTTTTTATCACGTAAATACTAACAAATACTATATAAGTATAGATATATTTGTATATATGTATATATTAATCGGGTGGGGCAGGGCGGGGCGTGGATTCCCCGCTCCCCGCCCCAAACCCAATTAAAATTCCCGTTTAATCCCCAAACCCGCCCCGTAACCCGATTAGCATGCCCCACCCCACCCCAATTAGTTCGGGTTTCGGATTTTCCCGTCGGGTTCGGGTTTTATTGCCATCCCTGCTCATATCATACACATCAGTTAAAACCATTTGTCATTCTTTTTTATATAAACACCAAAACACAAACCCATTATAGGCTCAAGTTTAGCCTGTTATAAAAAAAAGTCCAAACAACCACAAGGCCCGTTAAGCCCAAAAGAAAGAAATCAATCTCATTGTCAATGTCTTGCAGTTGAAACCCTACGGAGTAGCGCCGCTGCACTTCACATTTTTCTTTTATATACAACACAAAAAATCTTGTTCGAAATAAACAAACATGGTTATGTATTACATCGACTACGACAATTTGCCACCAGCATGCCGCTTTTTTCGTCTCGACAAAAGTGGTTTAGACTGCCTTCATAATATTCGGTTAGTTAGTCATCCTTCTGAACTTTTGCTTTTGTGTATTAGTTATGTTATGTGGTACCTTCTGATAAGTGGTATAAGTTTCTTCTTGTTTGATTTGATTGTTTTAGAGAATACAAGTTTTGGGTAGCTAAATTTAAGTTTGAACTATAAGTCTGTTTATGCTTTTTTTTAGTTATAGAGAAGTGAATTTGTTTGTCGTCTAGGCCTTTGCTAATGTCTGAATGTTGATGTTTTGATTTTAAAAAGTGACTGCAATTATGTCGCTCTTTGTCACTTTAATAATAATAACAAACTGCAATGTTAATTATTTTTTGTTAATAATAATAAGAATAATAACTTCAGGTCATTATAATAAGTAGCTGATGAGGCGAAAAATGAACCACTTTTAGGGGGTCATTTAAGACCGAATCCGAATTTATTTGATCAAATATTGCCCTAAATCGTTCCTTTTGTGATTTTAGGTACTTTGGGAGAGAAATCAGGAAAAGGAAGCAATTCGGACGTTTTTGAAGCATAAAAGTGAAGAAAACGCCAAAGTCTTAATTTTCTATGCTGGGAACAGTAGGTGACGGCGTCAAGAGCAAAACCTTGACGGCGTCAAGAGCAAATCTCATGAATTTCCATGACGACCCATAACGGATTTGACGGCGTCACGTAGGAAGGGCGTCAAGAGTAAAAGAGTCATGACGGCCTGGAAGTACTTAAGTCTTGACGGCGTCAGAAGTGGATCTAGGCAGTCCGAGGAGAGTTTTGGCGGCGAGGTGACGGCGTCACATTGTTTGTCTTGACGCCGTTAGACCTGTTTTTCTATATATAGTTTTCTAATTTTCACACATAAAAGGGAGAAGTTTTGGGAGAAACCCTAAGTACGATTTTGGTGTAACTTTACAGGTTTTTCAAGGGTTCCAACCCCTTGATACCTTGCATGATTAATCAAGATAAGTGTTCTTCTAATTCAATCAATATGTCTATGTGTTGGTTGTCTATATCATGTTCTTGTCTTAATTCTATCATGCTAGGCTGGATCTCTTTTGTGTTTGCTTAGATCTAATGAAACCTAGATATTGATTATGTGTTGATTACTTGTTTATCTTTGTTTTGGATGAATGATTTATATGTTAGGCTTAAGAAAACTGGCAGATCTCCAAATGGTAACATGCTTGAACGTCTTAAGAAACATGAACCGAGGCGCACTAGGTCTTTATTGGTTGTATTTAATGCAAGAGCCACTGTTTACAATCCCTATAGTTGTGCTGGGCATGGTGTAGGAGGAGATAAGAGCTCATAGAATTGGGGAGTTATGTGTGCCACCCCATGAATGGTATTAAGGAATATGATCCGTCATCCATGCAATTATAACAAGTAATTAACGTGTAAAAGATATCTAGGGAGTAGTGAAATCTAAGTAAACACATTTTCTCCAATTACTGCTCACAACTTTAGTTTAATTAGTTTATTTTCATTTTTATTATTTTATTTTGATTGCATCTTAGTATTGGGTTAGTTGAATAGCAACTAATTCCGCCCAAATCCTTCAAACCCCGAGATTTTACTTGCTTTCATAAAAAATATAAAAATACAAAAATAATCATCCCTCACCTTTAGAACTAGTATTTAGGCTTTCTAATCATAGCGACACTATTCCTAAGCTGAACGATCAATCCCCCGGTACTTGTCACTATACTATACTACAACGATCAGGTACACTGCTTGGTAGGGGTTGTAAGCTTCTCGAGATCCCTCGAGAGGTAAAGCGTGTTGCGATTCCCACGCATCAAGTTTTTGGCGCCGCAGCCCGGGGAATAGTTATTGTCTAGGTTAAAATTTCTTTTTATTAGGTCTACTTGCTAGATTCCTTTCTAGTAAGATTTTATTTTTATTTTTTTTAGGTTTTCTTTAGTCTATCTATTTCTTTGTGTCTTTGTTCGTAAACTGTTTCGATGGATAACAATAACATTGATCGTTTGATTCCTGTTATTCGTGTTTTTCGTCGTAGGATTTTCCAAATGCCCGCCCCACTTCCTTTAGCAGAAAATGAGAACCCTCCTAACTTTTCACCCAATTACCACTTTGACAATAATTCTGAGTTAGAAGAGTCTGATCATGATGATGACCGTAGGGCTAGTCCTTTCTACTATTCAGACTCCGATGAGGATCTTGATGATGGTGATGTGATCAATGAGAATAGGATGGAAGAAGAAATAAACCCTCTTAGGTATGTTGACCCTAGAACTAGGATTGAGTGTGATAGTTCATTTAATATGCAATTCCCTTGTAAGATCGGGTTTAAGAGCTTTAATGCCTATCTCAACTCATCTCTTCCAATAAGCATAATCTCACGTAATGAATACAATCAAATCATGGTAGATGAGTTAGAGTACAAAGGAGAAAACATTATTGCTAAGGCAATACCATTGCATGTGCTTGTAGGAAGCTTGGTTTATCTTGTTGAGTTCATGGTTATGGAGAATCTAGGAGAGTTTATTGATAATAAGTTGACCCAAGTTGTGTTTGGAAAACCTTTCAAACAGTTGACCAACCTTGATGAAAAACTCATAGAAGGGTTAATTACATTCTCGGATGGGGAAGAAGATTTTGTCTATCAAATGCCCCGCACACACCCTAGGTTCAAGGATTTTTCCATGGAAAAGTGTAGTAGGTATCCGCCCATAGAGATGCTAAGTGAGAATGATAAGAGAAAAGGACTTAAGTATAGTCATGAAAAGAATAAAAGATACTATCGCGGATGCTTAGAATTAGGAGATGATTATAAGAAAGATGAGGCGACTATTAGATGGCTCACACTAGGTTATGTGAGCATAAGCGATACATGATAACCTATGACCTTGAGTCTAGCTACAAGACTCGTAAATAAAGAAAAGCGCTTCTTGGGAGGCAACTCATGTTTTGTGTGATTTTATTTGTTTGTTTGTTATTTGCTTCCGTATGCATGTTTTATTTTTATTGTTGGTTGATCATGTTTCTAAACTAAATAGTGGAAATACTTTACTTTGTTGTTTTGGCTTAGTCTTAACTCCACCTAAAAGTATTTTTGCAAAAGATAAGTGTAAGGGGAAACCCCAAATATGTTTTTAAGAAACAACCGATCATGATTTTCCACAATATTAAATGAACATGTATATTCGTATTTGTTAGAGTCAAATGCTTGTATTGAGTCATAATGAAGTTTTGCAGGATTTTCCAGGAAGTAGGACCAAGTTTTTCCAGGAATTTTCCAGAAACTTAACATAAGGATTTCTGCAGGTCAATTCTGACGGCGTCAGGGGTTTACTCTTGACGGCGTCAGGAGTTAAAAATCTGGAAATTTTACCGGTTTTGTTTTTCTAACGGAGTCTTATGGTTTTTGTGAATTATTAAGTTTTATAATCTCCAGGAGATCTGCAAACTTCATTCCACAAGCATTATATCTTATCTTGTTTTCTAGGATTTAGAAACTTATATAGAATGCCGCCGATTTTACGCGAGATTGTCTTGTCTATTTTGTCAGGTTTTACAGGTTATGTATGACAAGAAGATGATTTATATTCTGGAAGGGAAGCTTTGATTGTTCGTTTTCTTGGAGGAAGATTTAACCTGGCCATCCTATTATCCATACCGAGCGAATCAGGGGAGTATTTGATTTCATTCTCTTTACTTTTTCACTTTTACATTCTTTACTTGAACATTGGGGACAATTTTCATCTTAAGTGTAAGGGGAGGGTAAAAAGATGATACCTTACATATGCACTTTCGCTTGAGTTTGTTTTGTTTAATGGTAGATGTGTAATAAAACTATGAGAAATACTTGTTAGTGCAATTTTAGCGCCAAATTTAAAATTTTTTACAACATTTAGGAGTGAAACTTTAGCCATAGCAAGCGTCTCATGGATAGGAGATTGTATGACTAGCACATAACCGTATATTCAGAAAAATTTTCCACCCAAATATGTGAGGTTCGCCTTTAGATTTGATAGGAAAAGCATTCATTATTAGTGCTTATGAGTGTACCAGTAGCATTTAGATTCTAGAACTTGCGTTAGTGATGCATCCCGAGACCGCTAGTGAGACTACATTCGTGTGGTAGGATTTACTACATGATAAGAGGCATTAGGATCACCCTTGTGTTAAACCCGTATCATAATTACTTGACCATTTAAGTCATATTACTTGGCTAGTTAAGTCAACTAATTTTTCCCACACCCTTAGCGTTGTACTCATTTTTAGTACACGAAACCCCTAGTACACCCCTTTGAGCCTATCTTTTCGTTTCTAACTTTAAGCATTTTACTTAAAGGAAGAATTTGTTACACCCCACTTAAATGTACAACCAAATCGCTTTAGCCTTCCGTGTATGCGCTCATTTTTAGTGCATTATTGTTATTTGTTAAACCCTAAGTTAACTTTCTAATTGATTACATGGTTCCTAAGTCGAGTCATATCCTTGTACATATTGTTTTGGGACGATTGGGACTCATGGGTAAGTACTTATTTTATGGAGTAATGGGGAAGAACATAATATTATTACCCCCATATGTACGTTAATCTTAAAAGTGCTCCAAGTGTTTTGATTTTCTTAATTCGAGTCATTAGATTAGTTTAAATGTAAAGTATGTAAAAAATTCAAGTGTAAGGGAAATGTTCATCCCCTATGATGTATTATTTTGGATGGTAGGGTAAGAGTGTATGCAAAAAAAAAAAAAAAAAAAAAAAAAAAAATCGAAAAAGAAAGAAAAAGAAAAAAAAAATAGAAAAAGGAAAAAGAGAAAAAACATACGAACTACCATCCCTTTTTATTCTATGTTCATTTTATGTTTTTGTTATTTTTCATTTATTAGCTTAAGTCGAGTCTAGTCTTGGCTTAGCAACGCCATATTGTACATGTAATTAACCAAGATTGTTAACTCGCCACCAGTAAAACTTCCTTTATCCAACAAAACCGTGTATTTCATATCCCTACACCTAACGTTACAACCCTTTAAAAGACCTCTTTGATAGTTTATCCTAGGTGCTTACGCCATGTGGTGGAGGTTTGATCCTTTCCCAAGCCTATGGTAATCTATTTTGCTATGACAGGTAGTGAGAGATATCTTCCGTTTCCATATTGTAATCTATACTTTATTACACCCGAGAGATGTGAGTATCTAAACACTATTTGTGAGGTGCTAGTGTATGACCTCCGTGCTTGTCTATTGGTCTTTAGTTGAACGATTATTTGTTGTAATTACTTTTATGTTAGTGTTAAATGACCCCTAACTTGTCTTTTGAGTAGAATAAAAGCGCATTTGCTTGAGGACAAGCAAATCTCAAGTGTAAGGGTATATGATGAGACGAAAAATGAACCACTTTTAGGGGGTCATTTAAGCCCGAATCCGAATTTATTTGATCAAATATTGCCCTAAATCGTTCCTTTTGTGATTTTAGGTACTTTGGGAGAGAAATCTGGAAAAGGAAGCAATTTGGACGTTTTTGGAGCATAAAAGTGAAGAAAAAGCCAAAGTCTTAATTTTCCATGCTGGGAACAGTAGGTGACGGCGTCAAGAGTAAAACCTTGACGGCGTCAAGAGCAAATCTCATGAATTTCCATGACGACCCAGAACGGATTTGACGGCGTCACGTAGGAAGGGCGTCAAGAGTAAAAGAGTCATGACGGCCTAGAAGTACTTAAGTCTTGACGGCGTCAGAAGTGGATCTAGGCAGTCCGAGGAGAGTTTTGGCGGCGAGGTGACGGCGTCACATTGTTTGTCTTGACGCCGTCAGACCTGTTTTTCTATATATAGTTTTCTAATTTTCACACATTAAAGGGAGAAGTTTTGGGAGAAACCCTAAGTACGATTTTGGTGTAACTTTACAGGTTTTTCAAGGGTTCCAACCCCTTGATACCTTGCATGATTAATCAAGATAAGTGTTCTTCTAATTCAATCAATATGTCTATGTGTTGGTTGTCTATATCATGTTCTTGTCTTAATTCTATCATGCTAGGCTAGATCTCTTTTGTGTTTGCTTAGATCTAATGAAACCTAGATATTGATTATGTGTTGATTACTTGTTTATCTTTGTTTTGGATGAATGATTTATATGTTAGGCTTAAGAAAACTGGCAGATCTCCAAATGGTAACATGCTTGAACGTCTTAAGAAACATGAACCGAGGCGCACTAGGTCTTTATTGGTTGTATTTAATGCATGAGCCACTGTTTACAATCCCTATAGTTGTGCTGGGCATGGTGTAGGAGGAGATAAGAGCTCATAGAATTGGGGAGTTACGTGTGCCACCCCATGAATGGTATTAAGGAATACGATCCGTCATCCATGCAATTATAACAAGTAATTAACGTGTAAAAGATATCTAGGGAGTAGTGAAATCTAAGTAAACACATTTTCTCCAATTACTGCTCACAACTTTAGTTTAATTAGTTTATTTTCATTTTTATTATTTTATTTTGATTGCATCTTAGTATTGGGTTAGTTGAATAGCAACTAATTCCGCCCAAATCCTTCAAACCCCGAGATTTTACTTGCTTTCATAAAAAATATAAAAATACAAAAATAATCATCCCTCACCTTTAGAACTAGTATTTAGGCTTTCTAATCATAGCGACACTATTCCTAAGCTGAACGATCAATCCCACGGTACTTGTCACTATACTATACTACAACGATCAGGTACACTGCCTGGTGGGGGTTGTAAGCTTCTCGAGATCCCTCGAGAGGTAAAGCCTGTTACGATTCCCACGCATCAGTAGCAGTATGATTTGGTTCGACAAATGGAGTTTCTTACGTGGGTTGGATCCGTAGTCGCGACCCGGCCACCCTTTGTATGTGACACTAGTTAACAAAACAATAACTAATCTTTTAAGAAGCTGGTAGATGAAACTTTGTGGCATGTTTAGTTTTGAAATAGAATAGTTGTAGGACTAAAAAAATAGACTGTGATAGTGTTTGGACAAATTTAGCTCATGTTTGGTTTGTTTGTTGTTTTAGTAGGAAACATGTGAGTTAGGGGATGATGGTAACAACCAACAAAATGGAAAGAAGGGAAGCCAACCAGTGTTGCAGTGTAAAAGAAAAAAAACGTGTATCAAAAGCTCTATCTTCTTTCTTTCTATAACTTTAGCTTTTTAAGACACAAAAGTTTAGTTGAGAACCACAACAAAACCACCATTCAGTTTTTTGTTGTTTGAAATTAATAATTTTAGATGTTATAAAATTGAGAATGCTATGGCTAACCTCTAAATTGTTAAACCGTTTGCCCTAATTGTTTTGTTAGATATGTTTTGTACTTTTTTTAACTTTACTTTTTGACTCATTTGTAACAGAACAAACCCAATTAGACCCATTTTCAGACAGTGAACAAAAGTAAATTCCCCAGCAAGAAATACATGATTTTACTTATGGTCATTGTATTGAGCTTGGTGGTAATTTTGGTGGTAACCATTAGAGATGGACCGTAACTCGAATTGACTTTTTGCTAAAAGTGTGTTTTGAATTTCCAACTTTAAACAACATGATTTCTAAGTGTGCATCTAAGTTTGGCTGGTTCTGTTACTTAGGAATTTCGGCCATTTGAGAAGCGGTCTCAACTCTGGGTGAAGTATGAATCAGATGAGTTTTACAAAAAGATCTCAAAAGCCATATTTTTCACCGAGCGAGCATGAGTTCTTGGCCTTTTTTCAAATGCAGAAATTTGTAGAGGTGGTTATAAGGTATAGAAAATTCAAGTTGAGTGATCCCGCTCACATAATCTCAGAAGATTTGAAAACAGTAGATGACTTGCAAAGGCATGGGTTTGATTTGAGTGCCATTAAAGATGGTTTGGAAGATTTACGAGAAAGGAAAGTTGAAATAGACCGGATCTTGGGAGAGAAGGAAAAAATCAACGAAGACATTGAGAAGCTCAATGTTGAAGACCAGGCTATTGGAGCCTATATTAAGGAGTTGCAAGAAAGGCTAGACGAAAGAAAGAGAGCAAGGAAAAATAAGGTCACTGAAACCAAAAGGCTGAAATTACCGTTCCATTTTGTTCGTCATGAGATCTCCAAAGGAAATCTTGATGTTGCCAACCTTTATAAGCCACGCTTTTCACCATCCAAATGATTTGAAGAGGATGAGCGTGAGAGGTTGTGAGAGGTTAACCACTATTTACATGGATATATATATTCAGAATTGGTTGGTACGATTAAGTTGATTGATTCCATGGACATTTCCATGGACATACTCGCGGCAACTTTGAAAAAAGAAGAACAGTTGCAGCTATATGGGTTTGATGTTACTGCCATTGAAGCGCATTTGGAAAAGTTACAAGAATGCCATAAAATGAAGGAAGATCTTGAGAAGCACGATATGGAATTGCTCATTGTTGATGGGGAGATTAAGGAGTTGCGAGTAAAGCTGGATGAGAGTGTGGCAGCCAAGAAAAATAACGATAATGAAATCATAAGGGTGGATTCAAACTTGCATCTTGTTGAACATAAGATCTTGGAGGTGGAGCTTTATTTTGAGAAACCTGTGGAGAGGGAGCTTGATATTGACAAACTTGTAGACAACCCTTAATTTGTAAGTAGTAAAGGTTTTCTTCTAGTGATGTATTTTGCTATGGTCATCATTTTTTGGTTTAATCCCTGTATGTATCATCCGACTCTTGTTTCCTTGTTATTACATAACTATCTGTAATGTAATTTGACCAATATAGGGTTGTTGATATTATCGAAGTAACACTTTTGAAAACATCTCATTTCAACAAAATGATAATGCACTCATGACAAAGTTTGTTGCCGATCCCATTAAAGAACTAAGTGGATTAAAGGGCAACTATATGCAGTACTATTTACTGGATTAAAGGGCAACTATATGCAGTACTATTTACAAATTGTGGAATTTGGAAATAGCCTAATTTAAGCCATCATGTCTATAATTCAAACAATCATGATATCAAGCGTGCTAATATGCTATGGGATGAAGAGTCTATAAACTCAATGAAAACCTGGAAATATCCCAAAAACATGTTATTTTCCGGTCAAAGTTGCAATCTAGTCAAGTCCGGTCAAAGTTGCAATCTAGTCAAGTCGCTATAATAGTTATAACTTATAAGAGTTAAGCCCATACTTTTTGAAAATGTACGAATAGCATACGTAAACTTTAAAAGTATCAATAACGTATACGAACTTTTTGTTTCGTTCCGATATCATACCTTAAATGACATGGCTTGACTAATCACAGGCTTAACTCGTAATGCGGCATTTTTAATTATTTTTACTGATAATGTGGAGTTTAGTTTCAATACTTTTTATATTATAGGTGTGTCTAGTTTATAAGTTTCACGTTGTTAGAGCATCCACTATAATTTCACATTGTTAGAGCATCCACTATAAAAGATTCATGAATAGGTTTAAGAAACTTGAAAAAGTTTATATCTTGTTTCAACCATAATGAGAAATTTAGATGGCATGAAAAGGTCCTAGTTCTTAGACCTTTTCATAAACTCAACACAATTAATGCATGTGTAATGTGGATTATTTATAAAGTTGTAACACATTTTTAATCATAGTGAGAAAAGGTTTATAAACTCAAAAGGTTTATAATTTATTGATATGTGATGACATGGAGCACTTATTGTTAGCATTAAATATTGTATTAGAATGTGATGGTCATTCTCATTTTATGTAACGTTGTAATGTGTTGTAGGTTTAGTAAATGTAATGTCAATGGGCTATGGACTTGGTGAAATGTTTAGTTATTATAAAGGCTTTATAAGCTTAGAAAATGTAAAAGAAAACCAAGCCTATATGCAAAGCCCATAAAAAGCCCTCCATCTTGTAAACACTATAAATACCCCCACACCTCCTCACTTGAGAGGTTGGTTGCTTAGGGGAAAGGTTAGTGTGTGTAATGTTTATGTTTTATTAATAAAGTTCTCTTTCTCTCTCTACACTCTCTCTCTCTCTCTCTCTCTCTAAGTATTACCCAAGATTCTTAAGTGAAATGGTTAGTTCTACGGTCCTACAAGTGGTATCAATCGCGTAGGGATAATATTAGGTTGTTTTAGATTGATTTAGGTGGAAAAATCTCGGATTTAGGGCTGTTAATACGTACTTTATCCAGTAAGGAACGTGATTTATCGAGTAAGGATTTGCGTTTTTCTCAGGATATCGAGTAAGGGTTTCTATTTTATCGAGTAAGCTTCTGGTCCGTTGAGTAAGGTTTTTATTTGTCGAGTAAGAATTGTTTACCGAGTAAGCTTCATTTCTGCCGAGTAAGGCATTCCACCTTATCATACATCGAGTAAGGTCTTTACTTGGTTTCTACTAAACGAAACTCTACTTGGTTTAACCTAGGATTATCGAGTAAGGATTTGAGTATCGAGTAAGCAAATCTCACCGAGTAAGAAACAGTCTTATCGAGTAAGGGAAAAAGTTTCGAGTAAGGTTCATCGAGTAACTGGTTTATCGAGTAAGGTCACATTATCGAGTAAGCATACACTGTATCGGGTAAGACTTTATCAAGTAAGATTCTTATCGAGTTGGAAAGCCTGTGAGTAAGAAATTTTACTTTGTTTTTCTTTCGAGTAAGCAATCCTTCAAGTTAGAACTTTCGATTTAGGCCCAAACTTCAAACGGCTATAACTTTTGAACCGTAACTCCGTTTTCAGCGAAATACCTGTCAAAATGACCGTAAAACAGAGGAGAACGACACGTTGAATGATCTAAACTTTCGAGGCCCAAATCCTCTCCGAACGAAAGTTATCGAGGTTTTAAGTTTCTAAACCAAATTTTCACCAAAAAATCTAATCTTCCACAACAACCTTTGTTATCTTTAAAGATCCTCAGAACAACTTTTCACTTAGAATTGAATCCATGGCAACTCAACATGATATTCATGCTGCCGGTGCCAAAAACCGACCTCCCATGCTGTCAAAGGGTGGATACTCACAATGGGCTAGTCGTATGATGCGCTATCTTAAGAGCAAACCAAATGGAAAACTTCTTATCAAATCCATTGTGGATGGACCCTTCAAACCAATACAAGTACTAGACCCTGGAGATCCAAATGGAAAACCCCCCCCCCCCCCCAATACAACCATTCTACAGAGATCAGAATGAGACTGAGTACACTGAGCAAGACAGAGAACAGATTGCAGCTGATGATCAGGCATTTCATTACGTCGTTCTTGGTTTACCTGAAACCACTTATGCTACTATTGATAGTGAAGTAAGTGCTCATGCTGTCTGGGAAAGAGTTAAGAGGTTAATGTATGGGACAGACATTGGGAAACAGGAAATGGAAACGCAATTGCTCAAGGAACTTCGCAAGTTTACTTTAATTCCTGGTGAATCCATAGATTCGTACTACCTCAGGTTCTGTAAGATCATGAATGATTTATTGAGACACAACCTCAGTCAGACAAACATTGCTAACAACACCAATTTTCTGAATGAGTTACAATCAGAATGGGGAAGATACGTCACTATTGTTTATCAGACAAAGAATTTGCATGAAGTGACTTATGATCAGTTGTACGACTTCTTGAAGCAAAATCAAGCTAAAGCTAATGAAGTCAGGGCTGAATTACTTGCTAAAAAGCATGATCCTCTAGCATTAATGGCTAATACACCAACACTTTTACCAGTGAACACACAACAACAACCATCATCATCTTCTACTCACAACTACATGCAACCATCATACATTCAACAACCAACACCTGTCTACCAACAACAATTCTACCCACAGCAACAACATGCTATTCCACAACAACAATACCCACAATTCCAAGAACCAGAATTCACTGACAATGATGAAGCTACTGCAGCCTTGACACAAGCATTTGTTTTTCTGACAAAGGCATTCCAAGGACGTTATTCTACACCAACAAACAACAACCAAAGGATTTCATCGAACACTCGCAACAAGCAGATTGCTCAGCCGAGTTTCAATATGGGCAACGAAGGCCAAATGGTTGGAGTTTATGGGAATCAGTAAGGATATGCTACTGGATTTCACATGGGTAATCAGAATATGTAGAATGCAGGTCAGTATGCAGGGAATCAATATGGTCAGTATGCAGGGAATCAGATGGGTCAGTTTGTTAGAAATCAGAGGGGTCAAAATGTTGGTAATCAGGCAATGGGTAACCAGATTAGGAATGTTGCATCTCCAGTTGTTGGGAATCAGGGAAATGTGAATCTGGGTAATCCGATAAAGTGTTTCAACTGTCAGGGTGTAGGTCATATGGCAAGGAACTGTCCTACTAAGCCAACCAAGAGAGACCCAAAGTATTTGCAGAAAGCATTGCTGTTGGCACAAAAAGATAAGGCAGGGTTTCAATTGAACGCAGAGGAAAATGATTTCTGGAAGCTAAGTATGACACGGATTCTGACACACTTCCTGTTTATGACACCAATGCACCATCTGAGGTATCATACTTCAACACATGTCACAATAATGATATATTTGTTATGTCTCCTCATGAGGAATAGCATTCTAAGAAGCTAGCACCCACTTATGATACATACCTGGACACGCCAAGTAGTAGCAATACTCCTTTAGCAACTCCAGATGTGAATCATAATGGAGGCTTTGTTTCACATCATGCTGAGAATGATGAGGAAACACGTGCTTTATTTGAATCATTATTGAACAATTGTGGTATTGAAATCGAGAAAGTTAAAAAGGTCAATCGCAAAGTTCAGGCCGCGAATGAGAAATTGACCACTGAGCTTGAGAGATACAATGAAAATTCAAAAAGTTTTCAAATTCACAAATAATGCGATTCAGAACTTGAAATTGGTTATAAGAAGTTACTTGTTAAAGATAGGGAATGGAAAAAAAAATTTGATACTCTTGAAATTAGTTAAAAAAAAACCATTAACTCTTTAAAACAAGAAATTTCTGAGTTAACAAACCAACTTTCAAAACAAAAATCAGCTTATACCAATCTTGAAAAAGAAAGGGATGAGTTGAAAAAGGACTTTGCAAAGAAAGAGGATAAACTTTTGGATGAAATCATAGAGTCAGATTACAAGATTGCAAAACTTGAAGAATTTGTGGTTAAGTCGGGTCAGTCAAGTCAAACAATGAAAATGATTTCAAATCAAACTAATCCGATTTACCATACGAAACATAAAATGGCTCTTGGTAACAACAATCCCTGTAATCTCAAGAAAGCTCAGGAAGAACAAAATGTTTTGTATAATGTGTAGACTCGTAGAGGGGGGTGAATACGGTTTCTTCGGCTTTTAGAACGTTTAAAAACTTTAAGCAACAAAGACAACCAAGTGGTCTAAGTAAAAACAACCACAAAGACAATCACATCCAAAGTATATTAAGCAAGTAGAGAGTCACCACGATATATACTGGTATGGGATGGGGGGTTTATACCATCCGTACGTCCAGTTGCGAATCCACAACATGATACTATTCACTAGTATAATCCTTTTGGTGGACTACAAACCGTTACAATTCACTCCACCGATATTCGCCAATATCGATGCTCATAAAGGAGTTACTCCCATGGTATTCCGCCCTTGAAAACCTGATGAGTGCTCAAACACTCATCACTTTTGGTCAAATCTGAACTGCAAAACATCTGAAAACACTCAAATGTGCATCAAAATACTGAAAATATCCCAGGAATTGTGTTTTATATGTTTCAGATGCAAAATGTTTAAAAACAGATGAAAAACAAACAAAGTTTGCATAATTGGCAGTTTCAGTCCCTCAACTTTCAAAAATTGCCAAAACTAGTCCCTGAACATTTGTTTTGAAAGAAAAGTCAACCCAAGGCATTTAAAAGTCAAAAGTTATCAAATATGGTCCTTGGGTGAAAACTTTGGAAAAGTTACAAGTTTGGTCCCTGAAGTTTCAATTTTGGCAAAACAAGTCCATGGGAATTTAAAATTGGAAATAATCATTCATGGTCCTTGGGTTATTGAAACTTGGCAATTATGATCCCTTGAATACTTTTGGAAAATTACACACCAGGTCCTCAAGTTTTGGCTTATTACAATATTAGTCCTTGTGATTAATAACTACAACCAAATGGACCCTTGGATATTATTAATCCAATCCAAACACAACAAACACCCAACAACCAAGCCCACTACTACCCTTGGCCAAAATCCAAAATAAACACAACCTGTTTTAATACTCCCTCCCTGGTCAAACACAGGGTCAACCCTTGATTTAGTCTAAACGGTCAACTAAAGTCAACCACGGATGTGGTCAATATAGTCAAACTCCTTAGGCTCAATGTTCCGCGGAATATAGTGGTTTCCCCGGGTCGTTATGTCCCGACGAGGTGTGATGGTTATCAAACGGATCTGAGATCGGGTGAATTTGGACAAGAAAGGGTTGTGATTGATTAAACTAAGGAATCTACAAGGAAATAGCTTAAATAAGCTATATGAATAAGACTGGAAGTTTGAAAAAAAAATAGAAACGTTTAAAACCTAAAACGCGTACGTTTACATTTTAAATAATGTAAACGTACAAAATAAAACGTGAAAACTGAAATCTGAAAACCCTAGGGGGGGGTGAAAATGACTTTTTTACAAACTTAAAGATAAAAGAAATTTTTTAGAAAAAGAAAATAAATTTTTACACTAATTACTTATTTAATATTAATTAAAAACTATTTAATACTAATTATTAATATTTAAAATACTTAAATACAATATAATATTAATTTAATAGTAGAAAAATGAAAATTAAATTTCTAAAATTATAAAATAACTAAAAATAAGTTTTAAAATTAAAAATATGTATTTTTGTCTTTTTGTGATTATTCTATTAATTAATTACTAATTAAATATTAATTACCGAATTAAACTAATTTAAATTATAAAAAAATAGAAAATGAACAGTAAAAATTCTAGAAACATTCCTAAAATTATATTATATTATATAAAAGCTAGTAAAAAAATAAAAACTAGGTGTCACTTTATAAAAATTAATTATGCTATTTACTACTTAATTATTAATTAATAATTAATAAAACTAATATTAATTCTAATAAATACTAAATGATAATATAAAAATCTAGAAAAATTACTGAAATTACTTTAACATAAAAGGAATTTAAGAAAAATATAAAAAACCTAAGTGCTTAACAAAAATTTAAAAATGAAAATTAAAATTTAAATTACATTAAATAGAAACTATCACTTAAAATTAAATTGGTTTTTCTTGATTTTTATTTTACAAACCTATTTTATACCAAAAAACAACTAACTTTTGTAAAAACAACTTTTTTGTAACTTAAAAATAAGCACTGTGGATGCTTATTAGCACCACAGTTGACTTTAGTTGACCAAATGAGGAAATAAGCTTAAATGAGTTTAAGTGGGACCCACTATGGATAATTCTGGTACAAATGAGTTAAGTGAACATGTTTGAGGATGAAACAACAAAAAGTGGTCCCTGGATAAGCTGATAAGCATGAATAAGCAATTTACTTTCTTATATGAACACAGAAACTGGGACAGCCTTAAGGGGTGTCTAGGGGGCCCACAAGGGTGATTGGGGGCACAAACTTGGGTGCAATGGAAAGCCTCCTAGCTTGGGAGTTCAAAAAAACAAGAGTGAAGCCATGGGTCCCATTGTGGAGGGCTGCAGCCACCACCAAAGGTGGTGGTTGTGTGGTGGCCTGCTGATGCAGGGGAACTCCCAGCCCTGCAGGTGAGTTTGGGTGAATGTGGGGCCCAGTAGAAAATTTTCAAAAATCAAAGAGAGGTGAGACCTCAAAGTTGAGCTGGGGGAATTTATACCCAAGAAGTTTCAGGGTCTAAAACAACACACAAAAATCATAATAAATCAAGCCATTTTGGGTTTTCTACACTTAGGGTAAATTTTGACTTTTTAAACAAACTACTAGATTGACTTTTATGAAGTTCTAATAATCCCTACTGATAAAATAAGTAATACTAAGCTATAAATTAACTGAATTAAGCTATAATATCAATTTATGAATTGAATTGATGATAATGTAAAGCCTAAAACCTAACAGATTACAACTGATATGGATTACAAAGGGATTTTGACTAAATTGAACCAAACCTACCAAATTTTTGCTTGACTGAGTCTAGTTATACCCTAGATAATTGAAAGAAACCAAAAGCAACACTTAAACCAACTTAGAGCACCCTGGATAAGCTAGATCCAAACAGTCCCTTAAGATTGACAGATTGCAAAATTTCAAAGCTAATCACTATACTACTTCATGAAAACTAAAGATAAGCTTGAACTAATATCTAACAAACATTATTAAACACAGATTGAGCACAGTTTATGACAAAGAAACACAAGCAAAATTAGATAAGTCAAACTAGTATGTGATCCACATGAATGATTTATGATGAAAATTAAAGGTTCAAACCTCAAATTAGTAGTATAAAGCTCATAAGGGCTTATCACCAAGCTGAATGAGACAGAAGGCAATCACAAACACCCAGCTAAATCCCTTTATCATAATAATGCCTTCTCATTGACTTTTGTTGAATTTTTGATTTGTGGTATTACAACAAGGTTTTAACTCAACTGAGCTCACAACAAGCTACAATTAGCTTGAATGAGCTCAATGAACAGAGGTGTAAACTTAAGGAAGCTTTTGAGCACAATTTAGTTTTTAAGCTAATAATAAGTAATTGACTGCAAGGGAATTGTAAAGAGATCTTGGATGTCTTTTATTAAAAAGCTAAATTAATTACTGAAAAAGAGATTACAATACTGAATCAGAAGGATTACATTAATTAAAACTAAATTCGACCTAAATTATACTAAGAAAATAAAACTAACTAACTAACTATTCTAACTCCTCCTTTCTTGACTTATATAAGCTCTGTAGAGTCCCTCTGTCTTTTTCAACTCCTTGTGGACCCTTGGATTAGCTTCAAAAGATCCCAGCCGTTTGATTAGGTTTTGGCAGGAAATTGGGTTTTGACCTAATTGGGTGGGTTTGGTGAAACAGGGGAAGTATTAATTGGTGGGGGTTTGAGTGGGAGACAAGAGAGGGTGTATTGGTGAGGATTTGGTGGAAAAGGAGAGGAGGGGGAGGTGAGACAGGGAGCAGGAAATGGGGAGGTTAGGGGTGGATGAACAGTGTTTCTGGGGGTGGTGTTTGACCTGGTCATTTGACCAGGGTAATATTAATATGGGAGTGGGGTTGGGCCGGATGTTTGGGCTTGGGGTTTCTGGATCAGGAAGTGGATTGGGTGGGTAGTGGATTAGGTATTTTGGGTTTAGTTTTAATAAAAGGTTTAGTTTGGTTTATAATATTTCATAAGGACCAATCTTGCAATTTGTGAAAAATGCAAGGACTGAAAATGCCATCTTTCCATAGATATCATAAGGACCAAACTTGCCATGCTTGATAAACCCAAGGACCATTGATGTAATTTCCCATATTTAAATTCCCGGGGACCAAAATTGTCAATTTCCAAAACTGAGGGACTGAAATTGTAATTTTCTCAAACTTTTTACCCAAGGATCAATATTGAAAATTTTTAAATTTCCAAGGACTAAAAATAGTTTTTCTTCCAAAAATTTCCCACCAGGGACCAAATCTGCCAAAATCTGAAACTTCAGGGACTAAATTGCAAATTTCCAAAACTTTTCCAATTTTTCACCAAAGGACAAAATATGACAACTTATGATTTCAAAAGGACCTTTGGTGAATTTTCTTTTCAAATAAGTGCTCAGGGACTATTTTTGCCAATTTTTGAAAGTTGAGGGACTGAAACTGCCAATTTTGCAAACTTTGTATGTTTTTCATTTGTTTTTGCTCATTTTGCATCTAAAACATATAAAACACGATTTTGAAATATTTTCAGTAATTTGATGCATTTTTGAGTGTTTTTGTATGTTTTGCAGTTCAGATTTGATCAAAAATGATGAGTGTTTAAGCAGTCATCAACCCTCCATCTCCAACATCAACCCGTGAACCCTGTAAACACCCTGCACTTCTCATCATCACAAACCCACTTCCCCCTCCTCCATCATCACCCTTACTCAAGCGAAACACCCCAGTCCAAGTTTTACACCCTGGCACAAGTAATCAGAGGACTACAAGCCAAATTTCAATTTGGCGCCAAAAATCAACAAACGGCCAGGATCAAGTGTAAGCCATCCAAGGGCTAGGATTGAAGTGGGAAAGCTTCAATGAGCTCAGGGAACCCTAATTTTTCAATATAAAAAGGAAAGAGATGCTGTGAAGACAAGTAGTAGATTTTAGTTTATTTTTCAGTCATGTGGAAATTATTGTAATTTTCGATTTAAGTTAAAACTGTAGTTTGTAATTTGTGTTTCCTTGATAATATAAGTTTCCAGTTAAATAAAATTCAAGTTTTCTTCAGTTTTCAAGTAATTTCCATTATTACTAAAGGTTCTAAATTTTTGCCAAGTATTGTTATTTACTCTCAATTGTGCTCAAAATTAATCTCAGTAGCTTATATAAACTACTTATAAGCTTGTTGAAGCCTGGAATTAAGAAAACTCAAAAAGAAGAAAATATAAGATAAAAACTCAAAAATAAAAATAAAAAATGGTGGAACTGGGTAATGAAGCAGAGCAAGGATGGATGGCATATGGCTTAGAACTCCATGGGGAGTTTAGGGCAGGGTGAAACTCTTTGGGTACTTTTGTCCTGAGCAAAGGCTCTTTGTAAGTCAGTTTCCTAAATTTTAATATAACATTTTGCTTATTAACTGCTTAAGAGTGTTTATTCAGTATTTATCTCTATTTATTTAGGTTACTTATAACTTATTATAGCTATCTTAGTTTAATTCTTATGGTTGTGTAAGGTTTTATATCAATTTTTAGTTTAACTGTCTTATATTAGCTTATCACCAAGTTGTTATTGCTTATTGAAAACTGCTTATTATGGGCTCACTATTGCTTATTTAAGCATATTATAGCCTAAGGAGTACTTGTCTTCCCTTTTTCAAAGCTTAAACACCATCTCTTTTTGAAAATTTCCAAGACAGTCCCTCAAAGGGGTATTTGGCTTTGCTGTGTATTACATGTTCAGGCTTGCAATTGTTGTTGCATTTGGTTCCTTTAGTTCACATTAGGTTCACATAGGTCTAAGTAAGTATAAAATCTAGTGTATACTTTTGTAAAAGTCAGAAAGACATTCAATCTCATCTTTCTTACTCACTGTGTAGGGTTTTGGCATGCTTATCATGTCTTTTGTTGTATAATCAGTCAAGTAAGCTTATTTCAGTTTCATTTTAGCCTAATATAACTCATTTAGTCACATAAGATCTTTAGGAAGTCACAAAAGTCAATTTAGCTCATTATCTAAAAAAGTCAAAATTACTTGTGGGTGCAAAATGTCACTTTTTGGGTGAATTTTCTAGATTTTTGTGGGTTGAATCAGACCCTGAAACTTTTTGTGGTTAAAATATACCACTTAAGCTACAATAATCTGTAATTACCTTAATTTTGTGATTTTTTATTTTACTTGTGCATAAGTTCAAAGTGAGCCCCTCAGGCCTGTCATGCCCTGCACCCAACTTGTTGAATTCTGACCCATTTTCTTTGGTTCAAAACTTGCTCACCACTTGAGCATTTACCTTGTTTTTTTTTGATGTTTTGGAAAACTGAGCAAGCTAGTTTGTTGGATTCATTTTCTGTTTGCCCTGAAGTCCTTATTAGTTGAGCTTATTTAACTCTCAAAGTTGCCCAATTCTGCCCATAGCTGCTGTATGCAATTGAGCTTGTTGATTTCTTTGTGACCTTAGGTTGTAAGTTGTTGTTTTTAGCTTGTTGGAGTTCATTTAGTTGGTATATGCCTGTGTTTGCCCCTAGCTTTTGCTTGTATGCTTGTTTAATCACTGCTTATCTCATAATATTACCTTGAGCTCAACCTAGCTAACCCACCTTCCCAAGGCCACCAATAGCTCAATCCTTGAGCTTATTGTTTGCTCTTGGGTGTTTTAGAAACCCCTCCTAGCAGCCATTTTAGATCACCATCTCACTTGGTCCCTGAGCCCCCCCTGTGGGCCCCACAATAGGCTGCATGTGCCACATCTGGCCTGAGTGGTCTGTGGGCATTGTGAATTTGCTTATTGAGCTTATTGGCTTATTTAGTGTAATATCTTACTCGTTCTAGTTCATTTCCAGTATACTTAAGTTTTTTTGCATCTTATTTTCATCTGTGTTCATCTGAGTGGCTTTTTATAAGCTTATTCAAGCAACTCATAGTCCTAATAAGCTTGAATTGCCCATCTGCCATACTTATAAGCTCATCATCTGCTTATTTATAAGCTTCCAACCATTTTGTCTTTTTTAAAGTTTGTCATTTTGAGTATGTAATTAGTTTTGTAAAAGAAAATTTCAAAAAAGCCAAAAATAAAAAAAGCGATAGCTTCTATTTAAGCCATTTGGCTTATTTTTATGCTTATTTATAAGCAATTTCTAATTTTAATTTTTTCTTAGGCTTCTTATAACCTGTAGGAGTTTTAGTAATTTTTTCAGATTTTTCTTTTGTCATTTAGTATTTTCTATAATTTAATTTAGTTTAATTTAATTAAATAATTAGTTTTTAGTTAGTAATAATTAATTAAAAAATAGGAAAAATATATGTTCTGTTTTAAAATTAGTTTTATAATATTTTAGATTTTTCTAAATTTAATTTTCATTTTTTTAGTTAAATAGCATAATTAATTATAATTTAGTGTAATTTAAATAATTAAAAAGTAATTAGTAATTAATTAATAATAATTAATTAAATAGTGTAAAAATTAATTTTCTTTTTCTAAAAATTTTCTTTTATCAATAGGATTGTAAAAATATAAATTTCATAACCGTAGGATTTTATTTACTCCCGTTTCACTTTTTATTTTTCGCGTTCGCGTTTATTTTAAATTCAAACGCGCGTTTTTAGGTTTAGGTTACGTTTTTTGTGTATCTGATCATTAGTAATTGTTCTTATAGTGTTTCTAAGTTGATTTCATTCCTCATCTCGTAGTGTAATCACAATAATCAAAATCCTGATCTTCCTGTTAAATCACCCGTTCACTTAAAACGTTCACAAATACAATTGCACGCTTCGTCGGGACATAACGACCAGGGGAACACTATACTCCTTGGAGCATTGGTCTAAGTTGTTTTTGACTTGTTGACCATTTACCTTGGTCAATAATATCTGACTGTTTGGCACCAATCAAATTTGGCGCCGCTGCCGGGGAGGCTACTACGTATCTGAAAACGTTTTTTAGAGGTTAGTGATTTTTCATTCGTCATTGTATAAACTCCACCACCTTTTGTAAATCTTAATCAAATTACAAAAACGTCATTAACACTTTTCCTAAAGTGTTAACAATACCAAAAAAATAAAAAAACAAACAAAACAAATTGTTACGTTTTCTTTATCGGATTTCTTTTAAGGTGATTCTTAAAGAGATACGATTTTGATTAACGAAACAATACCAAAAATATTTTCTAAAAGTTTTTCACCCATACACAAAAACCCAAAAACATTCGTCTCTTTCTTGTGAATAATAATTACATAAAAATAAAGCGTGGCAAACTAAGACAGAACACCTACCAACTAGGGGTGTGAACATTAATAAGTTCCCAAACAAAAGATTAAAACTTGCCTTTGTATTCTTGTGAGTGGTGTACCTTTCTTAAAGAAGCCATTCAGTTGTGATTATTGGTTTAAGTTCACTGTTGATTTGCCTCGATTTTATTTTGATTGGTTTTTGTCCCTAGTGCATGCGCACTCGTTCTTCTAGGTCTACGAGCCCATTACGAGAGCTTGTTAAGAAACCTCGAAGGACTCATAGACGTTCAACACCAATAGTCGGATCTGAGATCCGTACTGTTTCCACTCCAGTTGTCACCATGGCGGAAGACCGCCCCATGTGTGAGCTTCTCCAAGCCCCCATTGAGGGTTATGGAGATGCTATTGTAGTTCAAGCCATCGTGGCTGACAATTTTGAGCTCAAAACCGGGTTACTTAATCTTGTAACCTCAAGTCAGTTCTACGGTTTTGAGAGGGACGACCCTCATGCTCACATTCGATGGTTCAACAAAATAACGTCGAGCATCAAGTACAAGAATGTCCCTCCAGAAGAAATCAAGCTTCTTCTCTTCCCATTCTCCCTCGAGGGTCAAGCCCGGATTTGGCTTGAGAAACAACCCCCTCGCTCAATTGAGACATGGGAAGATTTGGTAAAAAAGTTTGTGAATGAATTCTTCCCACCTTCAAAAACCACGAGTCTTAAGAACGAAATCACCAAGTTCACTAAAAAATATGATGAATCATTTGGTGAAGCGTGGGATCGTTTCAAAGAATTACTTTGCAAGTGTCCACATCATGGTTTCTCCGAGTTGATGCAACTCGATACTTTCTAGAATGGTGTGAGCCAAGCTGATCAGGATTCTCTCAATGCCTCCGCGGGAGGTAATTTCTTGAGTGGAACCACAAAAGAGGCTTTAGAAATCATCGAAAATAAGTCTAAGGTCCGCTCTACACTAAGCAAGATGGTTGTTTCTCAAATTAGTGCGGGTCCTTCTACTTCATCTTCTATGAGTCAGTCTAGCACTAATGCTAAGATTGACAAGCTCACTGAAGCTATTCAAGCTTTGGTTCTCGCCCAACAAAAGAAAGTTTCCTTTCCAAAACATCCTCCACCTGCTGAGGTTAAAAAAGTGGAAGTCTGTGTGACTTGTGGCGGGCCGCATGCCTAATACAATTGCACAGCTACTGATGGTTCTCCATATGAAGCTCATGCTATAGCTGGGTCTTCAAATCAAGGAGGCAATCAATTCCGTCCACCTATGGACCCGAGCTATCGTCCAAATCACTACCCTCGACCACCTGGTTTTAGTCAAAACCAAAATGTCCAAAACCGTAACCAGAATCAAAATAGAATAAACCAAGGTTATCAAAACCAAGGTAATTTTAATCAGGGTCACGGTTTTCAAAATCAAAACCAAGGTTTCCAAAATCAAGGAAACTTTAATCGAAACCAAGATCAGGGTAGCCTCAACCAAGGGTATTTCCTTGAAAATAACAACCAGAATCAAAGGAATTTCCAACACCAAAATCAAGGAAATTTCCAAAATCAAGGTCCCAACCAAAACAATCGTGCTCCAAATGTTCCTAACAATCAAACTCAAGCCATTGTTCCAACTGGGCCTTCATCTGACGAGTTGTTAAAACAATTCATGAAGTCCCAAGAAGAATTGAACAAGTTATTGGTCAGCCAGATTTCTGATATCAAGAAGTCTTTAAATGATCAACCCTCGGGCTCAGGTACTACTTTACCTAGCAACACGATCGCTAATCCGAGGGGCGATGCAAAAGCGATGACAACTCGTAGTGGTGTTTCATATAAGGAACTCGCGATTCCTACTACCTCTTCTTCCTCTACTCCAAAGGTAGTGAAACGTGAACCTGAGGTGACAAAGAACAAGGTGCAATCTACTGGTCCACGAAGTACCACACTTGTCCATCCTCAGGTTATCCCAAAAACCATGCCAAAACCTAGAGTTGTCTTTGATCCACCTGAAACTCCAGTTGAGAACCCTAAATCCAAAACTTCTATTCCCTACCCATCACGCTTGAATGAACAAAAGCTCCGCGAAAAGGCTAGTCACCAAATGGATAAATTTTTCCAAATCTTTCAAGATTTGCACTTTGACATAAGCTTCGCAGATGCTATCATCTTGATGCCCAAATTCGCATCAACAATAAAAAATCTGTTAAGTAATAAGGAAAAGCTCTTCGAAATGGCTAGAACTCCGTTGAATAAGAACTGCTCAGCAGTTCTTTTGAAAAAGCTTCCCGAGAAGCTTGGAGACCCTAGAAAATTCCTCATTCCATGTATTTTTCCGGGGATGGTTGAATGCTTCGCCTTGGCCGATCTTGGTGCTAGCATTAACCTTATGCCATATTCTGTGTGGAAGAAACTATCTCTTCCCGAACTTACTCCCACATGCATGACTCTAGAGCTTGCCGATCGTTCAATGTCATGTCCTCTTGGCATTGCTGAAGACGTGTTCGTTAAAGTGGGAAAGTTCCATTTTTCGGCCGATTTTGTGATTGTTGACTTTGATGCCGATTCAAGGGTCCCTCTAATTCTTATATGGGGATACCTTAGAACTGGGCGTGATCTCATCGATGTATTTGAACAAGAGATCACATTGCGTATTGGAACTGAAGTTGTCACCTTCAACCTCGATCAAACTTCAAGGTACTCCTCTAATTATGACTCTGAATCGGTTAACCGAATAGATGTCATCGATGTTGCGGCTGAGGAGTACGCTCAAGAGGTTTTAGGTTTCATTGATGATTCTCCGAGTGAAAGCCTCTGTAGGACCTTAGATATATCAACTTTATCACAAATATAGAAGATTAGAAGAAGAAAGATGGTGACTTGGTGAGATATATGTATTTCGTATGTATATAGAAAGATAGATGAAATATGAGAGCTTTGATTACTAAAACACACACAAATACACACACAAGCACACACCTCAAATGAGCCTTTGAGGTGTTTAAATAGTAAGATACATGAGATGCCCTATGGGCTTTCTATGGGCTTGGGCTTGTACTTGGTTACATGTTTAGATAACAAGGCTTATGAAACATAGCATATAACATATTAGCTTGCCAAGTCCAAGGCCCAATGACTAAACTATTACTAATCTTAACAAACGACACAAAGTTACAATATGAGAATGACCATCACTTCATGATATATATTTTTAATGCTAACAATCTCCCCCTAAGGGGTGGTCATTCGAATGATGCTCCACGTGAGTGGGTCTTCCGTGTTCTTTGTCTTTAACTTTGTGTGTCGTTGTAGAATAGTCTTTAGTCTTTGTTCCTTCATGCTTTGTGATCTTTGATAACTGATTTATCATCGTTCTTTGTTCTTTTGTGATGTGGAGTTATCTGCCTTTCGTCACTTCTGCGTCTGTGGTGGTTGTTTGCCATTCCAACATGCTCATACATCTTTGGATTTTGATATTCATATGCACGTAGTTCCCTTTCTTACACTTTGATCTTTAGTCTTTACACTTTGTAGATTCTTCTTTTTGGCGTAGAATCTTTCTTTGAACTTTGTGTTGTATAGATCTTTGAGGGAGCTTTCTTTAACTTCCAGATGTATGTATGAGCACGTGGAATCTGTCGCCATGGAGATGAAGTGTCCCTGCATATAAACAGTTAGCAATAAAACAACCGGTACTTACAGATAAGAATTAGAGATCGTCAACAGCATAGTGTGAAGACTCCTTCTAACCCTTACCAAGGCCGTTCCCATGTCAGATACTCTCGAGAGAGCTTTCAAGACCTACTAAGTAGCTCAATGACTGGGTGAGTCGCTGGGGATCACTCCACGACTGTAGACCATTTGAAACCACCGCGAACACTAAGCGTAACCCATAAAGAATTACCGAAGTGACCTGCTGTCAGGGCTGCTTGATGTTGACCCTGGCAGGAGTTTCCATTCAATCATTGAGAATCACAAATGTGAATCCTCTCATAAATGTTCTGGCAGATTGCTAAGATCTGCGTAGGACTCTAAAGTTTACATCTGGCGTCCTTAATGATGAACAACCAGTGTAGAAATATCATGTGTTCCTATGAGATCTTTTGATGAATCTCGGGGCTCTAGACTCGATAAGTGCACATTTGGTTTCCTATGCGGAGATTAGGGAGAGGTCTCCTGCTTCAATATCAACCATCTCTAAGAGACAGGTCGATAGATTATGCCGGTTCCCCGTGAGAATGAAACAAGCTCTTTTAAGAGAACTTGAGTGGTTAAGAAGGTTTAGTGCAGTGCGTCACTGGGTCCATGACGTCTTTGTCTTCAATACCGGTGTCACCTTAGTAACAACCAGTAGCATATGAGTTGAACCCGGTGTCTGCCTTAAGGTTGAACATTTGGAGGGCTATTTCTTTTCACCCTTTTTCATAACTTTTCTTTTTAATTCTTCAACCCCTTCTTTCTCCTTTCTCATTTTCTCCTTTTTTCAATCATACCTAAGGACTTCTAATTCTAATCTATTGGATTTGTCCTTGGGTAGATCCCTCCGGCTCTGGCGGATCATAGGACGGTTTTTCCTAACCTTAGTCACCTTATAACTCCATGACTATCCTATCATTGCCATAAAACCATTGATTGAAAATCTCTCAAAGTGTTTATGAATATAAACACATTTTTGTTGACACTTTGAGAGTTTTTGTTTCTTTAGAAGGACTCCCCCTTCACATGTGCTCATGAATTTTTAAAGAAATTTGCACATGCGTGAGGAGTTTGCACTTTTGAATTGATCCACTTTCAGCGAACATGACCGATTCGAGACACGCTTACATCACTAGTTAGACTAGCTTGAAGTTATTACCCGTCCTGGTCAAATTCAAAGAAAGTCTCTCGATACGGTACATTCTACTCAGACAAGTCCTATTCGAGACACGCTTACATCACTAGTTAGACTAGCTTGAAATTATTACCCGTCCAGGACAAGTCTTTTCGATTACTGACATTTTAAGCTTCGTCAATTCATTGGTACTTACTGAGTCGAGCTCTTCTGAGATTCAGCCACAATCTTTAAACATCTTTGATCACAGTTTAATCATGTCTTCTCCCCCTCAAAAATAGCATAGCGTGATATTTTTGATATCAACTGATTAAGAAAAGGCTTTTGGAGAGAAAGACAGATTCTGCATGAATTTGGAACATTTTTGTTTTTGAACTCCCCCTTAATGATAGCATATTTAAAATTACTTTATGGGTTTAGAGGGAGTTATCTTGAGCACTAATTTTGAGAGATTTTGAGAAATCTTTTGAACAATCTTGAAAAAGTGCTCAAGAATTTTGTTGGAAAACGAGTTTATGCTTGAAATCTTTTTCGTTTGTTTAGACTCGAACTTTTTGAAAAAGAGTTCGTCATTGAACGTACGAGTCCTTGATTTGAAATATAATCAGAAGTCATCATTTAACGTACGGGTTTCGTACTGATGTATACGAAAACCATTGTGAAGAAACTTTTGAGAAACGACATGTTTTAGAAAAACATTTTAAAAAAGAACTCCCGCTCAAGCATCTGTACATGTCCGTATCATTTTTGAATGACATTTCTAGAAACGTACAGAATATTGATTTATACGAGAGACATGTCGTGAGAAGAATATTTTTGGATTTTTTGATTTTATATTGTTTTTGTATTTTTTGAAACTTTTATATTTTTGTATTTTGTTTTTGTTGGTTTTTCAAATTTTGTATTTTGTTTTTCAAAAATATTTACAGCGAAGCGATTTTGAAAACATTTTTCAAGAAGATTCGAGAAGACGTTCTAGCTCCTCAGGAGTTAGGCTTCGCATGCCAATTCATCGAACTAAATAGTCAAACCTTTCTTTTGGAAGGGCTTTAGTAAATAGATCGGCGAGTTGATAATCAGTCTTAACGAAAAATAATTCAACAGTACCCTCTTCCACGTGTTCTTTGATGAAATGGTAGCGGACTTTGATATGCTTCGTCTTAGAGTGATGTACGGGATTGCACGAAATGGCTATGGCACTTTTTGAGTCACAATACATAGGTATTCGGTCAAAAGTAAAGCCATAATCTGTGAGCTGTGTCCTCATCCAAAGAACTTGGGCACAACACGCAGATAGAGACACATACTCGGCTTCGGCGGTTGATAGCGCAGTACAATCCTGTTTCTTTGAGGACCAGCTTACAAGCTTTTCACCCAAAAATTGTGCTCCACCTGATGTACTCTTTGCTGTAACTTGATCACCAGCATGGTCTGCATCTGAAAATGCTGTTAGATTAAACTCCGAATCCTTCGGATACCAAAGTCCCATGTTAATGGTGCTTCGTAGGTATCGAAAGATCCGTTTAACCTCTTTGAGGTGAAGTTCGGTAGGCTTTGCCTGAAACCGTGCTAACAAACAAACAGCAAATTGAATATCGGGTCGGCTAGCAGTTAGGTACATGAGAGAACCGATCATGCTCCGATATTTCTTCGGATCAATAGGTTTCCCAAACAAATCAGCACCTATTTTTGGTGAAGTGACCATTGGTGTACCAATAGAATCACAATTTTCCATTCCATGTTTTTTCAAAATCTCTATAGTATATTTAGCTTGATTGATAAAAATACCACGAGGGGATTGATGTATTTGTAAACCAAGAAAGAATTTTAGTTCCCCCATCATGGACATTTCAAATTTGCTTTTCATGAGATTTTCAAAATGTTTTGAATGGTTAGGATTGGTTGATCCAAAAATGATGTCGTCCACGTAAATTTGAACGATCAAAATGTCATCTTTGAATTTTTTGATAAACAAGGTGTCATCAACTGTTCCTTTTGTGAAATTGTTTTTGAGCAAGATAGATGATAGTTCGTCATACCACGCTCTTGGAGCTTGTTTTAAACCATAAATTGCTTTCTTAAGCTTGTAGACGTAGTCTGGATGATCTTTGTCGATGAATCCCTCTGGCTGACTCACATACACTTCTTCTTTCAGAGTTCCATTCAAGAAAGCTGTCTTAATGTCCATCTGATAGACTGTGATGTTTTTGTGAGCTGCATAGGCTAAGAAAATCCGGACTGCTTCAAGTCTAGCTACAGGCGCGAATGATTCTTCGAAATCTATCCCTTCTTCTTGTGGATAACCTTTAGCCACGAGACGAGCTTTGTTGCGAATAACAGTCATTTCCTCATCCAGTTTGTTCTTCCACAACCACTTGAGATCAAGAACACGTTTATCAAGTGGTCGTTCAACAAGTTCCCAACTATCATGTAACAGGTATTGAAGAAATTCCTCCTGCATCGCTTCAATCCATGGGTTTTCTGCCATTGCTTCCCGAATGTTCTTAGGTACTTTGGTGCTTATTGAGCAAATGTAAATGCATAATTCGAGATCGGTGGCAAGTTGTCTCCTCGTCTGAACTGGCTTTGAAGGATCACCAATAACATGTACTAACGGATGGTCTTTTGTCCATTGAAATGTAGAAGGGTACCTTTGGTTGAACGAATGCGTGTTAGATGGTTCTTGTAACCTTGAAGAAGATTCAGAAGAGTCTGATGCAAATGGGTTTTCGAATACTTCTTCTTCTTCTTCTAACTCAACATCGTTTGAATTATTTATAGGTTCTTCTTGAAGATTTGTATTTTGGTTTTGCTCATCAACGTTTGGTAGAACAGTTTCAAGTACTGGAGTTGCTTGAGTAGATGTAGATGATGTTGATGTAGTTGGTGCTTCAGCTTCGATTGTGGTAGATGCATCCTGTGGTGGTGGTGGTGGTTGATGGTTGTGAGCGGGTGCAGCGGAATGTTGTTGAGATGCATTAGTCGAAGTTCCACCATAATATTCATCAAACATTAACTCGAAGAAATTTTCCAGTTCTTGTTCTGAAGGTTTATCCGTGTTTGTTGACTGAGCTCCTTGAGGTACGAGTCCTGAACTGATGTGTCCAGAAGTCTGCTGGTTTAGTGCGGGTCCTAATCTGTTTTGATTAGAAGCCATTGGATTAAGCGCGGGTTCTAGAGCATATCTCTCAGAAGCCATTTGTGAAATTTCGTCAAACTTCACATTCATCGTCTCCATTATCCTTTTTAGACGTCTATTATACACCCTGAATGCCCTCGAGTTTTCTGAATATCCAATGAAGATTCCAATATCACCCTTAGCTTTTAACTTCCCTAGATCTTCTCTGTCATTCGTCGGATAGCACAAAGCGCCAAACACGTGAAGGTAAGAGATGTCAGGTTTACGGTTGTTCACTAGCTCATATGGGGTTTTATTGAATCTTGGATGTACTAGGGATCGGTTCTGAGTGAAACACGCAGTGGCAACAGCATCAGCCCATAAGAATAGTGGTGCACTAGAAAAGATCAGCATTGTGCGAGCAGCTTCCACAAGAGTTCTGTTTCTTCTTTCAACTACCCCGTTCTGCTGTGGAGTTCTAACAGCTGATGTTTGGTGTGTTATTCCAACATCTTCAAAGTAGGTTCTTAACTCCTGATTGGTGAATTCTGTGCCATTATCTGTTCTTACAATCCTTACTGGAGCTTGAAGTAGAACTTGAATACGCTTCAGAAAGGTGATGATGATGCCTGGTGCCTCGTCTTTTGATCTCAAAAAGTTTACCCAAGTATATCTTGAATAATCATCAACAATAACAAGAATATACTTCTTCCCATTAATGCTTTCAACTCTCATTGGGCCACATAAGTCCATGTGCAACATATGTAACCTTGCTTCCGAACTAGGGACGGTTTTGGGTTTATATGATGCTCTTTTGCTTTTACCTTGTTCGCATGATGGACATAGGTGTTCCTTGGTGTATTTGAACTTAGGAAGTCCGGTGACGATGTTGTCTTTGGCTAACTTGTTGATGGTGTCAAAATTGAGATGGGATAAACGTCTATGCCACAGCCAGGACTTAGTTTCGGTTGCCCTTGTCATAAGACAAATTGGTGATGTAGAAGCCATTTGGTAGATGTCGATAGCATACAAATTTGTACCACGATTACCAGTTAAGAGATCATCACCAACCAAATTTCTAATAAAAACCGTGTTTCTCCTGAATGCAACTTCTAAATCTGCATCACAAAACTGCCCAACTGAAAACAAGTTGTGTCCCAACCCTTCGACGTAGTAAACTCGAGTGATTAAAAAATTCCCAAACTGAAGATCTCCATAACCCTGAATAGCTGCTACATGATCATTACCAAAGCGTACAGTTCCCATAAATTTCCAGATGAAGTTGATCAGCAGCTTTAAATTCCCGGTCATGTGCTTGGAGCAACCCGAGTCGACGATCCAAAGACATATTTCGATAACCTGCCAAGAACAGAAGAGTTTGTATTTGGAAACCGTGTTGAATTTGGTTCCATGGGGTTAGGAGTAAAAGCAGAATCACACTCATAGACAGTTGCTACTTGTTTAGCTTGAGCTATTTCTAATTTGCCGTCCTGAAGAGTGAACTCTCTACCCGTCGGAATCCACATACAAAACTTAAGATAGTTCCTAGGCATTTGACTAATAGTGGTAGTCCTAAATCGTGCAACTAATCGTTCTAAAGATTTGGATCTAGCACTAGGTCTTTTTGGAACATCCTTCTGTTCAGGCGTGACATTCATATTCTTAGAAACACATTCATCATGAACATTATTAATTAAACATTTCTTGCATATCAAACAAACAGAGTCATTACATGCATTAGAAACAGTATGTTCGACATTACATTCAGATGAAACATGTCTCTTATTACAAAGCGATAAATTCCTAGGGTGTTCTTCTACTTCTTCAACTTTATTCTTGCTACTACTCTTAGATGCAGGCGAGACTCTATTGTTCCTTGTATTGCTCTTAGGCTTTAGTCTGCTGCTCCTAGAGGTGCTTTCTAATCCTGTAGAAGGTAAGGCACACACATTAGGATTTATATTGTTGTCCTTTTTAGCATCACTAGACTCTTTAGAATTATCCTTTTTGCACGCATTTGTCTTAGAAGTGGAGGCAGACGCATTAGTGGGACTAATCCTAAAAAGGCCAGGTGCTATCACTTTTGGTGTTTCGACAACCGCTTTTCCTTTATCAACAATCTTTTCATTTTCACTTTGCTTGGGCAAGGGTGTTGGAGTGACTGGTTTTGTCAAATTCTTTTTCTCATCGACTTTTGGAGCAAACCTTGAAATTGACATCTTTGGTTTTTGAACCGTGTTTGAAACATTTGGTTTCTCCGAAGTCGACGGTTTTGCAAACTTAGTTTCCTCACCCTTTCCTTTTTGAGTTTCAAGCTGAGTCCTCAAAAGATCATTTTGCTCTTTCATGTTCTTTAAAGCACGCTCATACGACAATTTGTCATACTTGCATTCTTCCTTTTTCCGATCAAGTTGTTTAAAATATGACACATTTTCTTTTTCAAGCTTTATAAGAGCATTTTCATATTTTGAAACAATTTCAGAGGTCTCAGCTCTCAGTATTTCATCGTCTTGAACAGAATATGTTTGTAAAATGATGGACATAATGTCAGTGGTCATAACAGCTTCGAAGAGAGAATCATTTAGGTTTTCCAAAACATTTATGTTTTCACGAGAATCATGAGCTTCGTTTACCAGGGATTTGTGGTCCTTGACAAAGTCGGCCGTTTCTTTTAAGAAAGCTTGTTCAAAATGAATTACCCTCGCACTGATGTTATTCAGTGGGATAGTAATTTCGTTTTCAAAAACTTTTTTCTGCTCAATATGAAAACTGGAATGCCAGTTGTTAATATTGATTGTAGTTTTAGAAGCAACGATGTTTTGAAGTTCTTGAATTCTCTTTTTAACGTCATCCAAAATTTCTCTAGCCTCACTTGTGTTAAAAGTGTTGTTTGAAGAAATTTGTTCCATTTTTGAAAGAGATTTGGAAACAATTACTTTCTTAGAAAACATTTTTGAGAATGGTCGTTTTATGGAAAACACAGATGGTTCTTTTTGTGGAACAAAAGTAATTCCCGAAAGTTTGTTCAATTTGTTGTAATCAATGGGTTTCAAATCCTTTTGTTTCATTTTAGTAATGCTCTCTTCGACATGTTCTATCGTTTGCACAGAATCCCGAACGACGGGAGGATCATGTTTAGTGTAAATCACATTACCATTATACAAAACATTCTGTTCTTGCTGAGCTTTCTTGAGATTACTGGGGGTGTTGTTACCGAGAGCCACTTTATGTTTCGTATGGTAAACCGGATTAGTTTGATTTGAAATCATTTTCATTGTTTGACTTGACTGACCCGACTTAACCACCAATTCTTCTAAGTGAGCAATCATGTGTTCTGACTCTACGATTTCTGCCAAAAGGTTGTCTTCTTTCTTTGCAAAGTCCTTTTTCAGCTCGTCCCTCTCTTTTTCAAGATTGGTATAAGCTGATTTTTGTTTAGAAAGTTGGTTTTGTAAATCAGAAATTTCCGCGTTTAAAGATTTTATCTTTTTGAAAGAATTAACATCAAGTGTGTGAAACTTGAGTTGCAATTGTTTTTCTCTTGAAACGGAATTTTGATAACCAGTTTCTAATTCAGACAATCTTTTGTTATGAAATTCAAAAGCTTTAACGTTTTCTTTGTAACTCTCAAGCTCAGCGGTCAATTTAACATTCGCGGCCTTAACATCGCGATTGACCTTTTTCACATTCTCAATTTCAATACGACAATTATTCAATAATGATTCAAACAAAGCACGTGTTTCCTCATCATTCTCAGCATGCTGTGAAACGAAGCCTCCATTATGATTCACATCTGGAGTTGCTGAAGGAGTATTGCTACTACTTGGCGTGTCCAGGTATGTATCATAAGTGGGTGCTAGCTTCTCAGAATGTTGTTCCTCATGAGGAGACATATCAAATATATCATTATTGTGACATGTGTTGAAGTTTGATACCTCAGATGGTGCATTGGTGTCATAAACAGGAAGTGTATCAGAATCCGTGTCATACTTAGCTTCCTGAAGATTCGCCATGAATATGCAGTTCGCATCGATATCCTCTCTATCATCCATGTCATCCATAAGAGCCATAAAATCATTCTCCTCTGCGTTTAACTGAAATCCTGCCTCTGCCTTTTGTGCCAACATTACTGCTTTCTGCAAGTACGCTAGATCTTTCTTGTTTGGCTTAGTAGGACAGTTCCTTGCCATATGACCTACACCCTGGCAGTTGAAACACTTAACCGGATTACCCTGATTCACATTTCCCAAATTCCCAACTACTGGAGCTGCAACATTTCTATTCTGATTACCCATCGCCTGATTACCAACATTCTGACCCCTCTGATTTCCAACAAACTGACCCATCTGATTCCCTGCATACTGACCATACTGATTCATCTGATTTCCTGCATACTGACCTGCATTCTGCATATTCTGATTACCCATATTAATCCCAGTAGCATATCCCTGTTGGTTCCCATAAACTCCAACCATTTGGCCTCCATTGCCCATATTGAAACTCGGCTGAGCAATCTGCTTGTTGCGAGTGTTCGATGAAATCCTTTGGTTGTTGTTAGTTGGTGTGGAATAACGTCCTTGGAATGCCTTTGTCAGAAAAGCAAACGCTTGAGTCAAGGCTGCAGTGGCTTCATCATTTTCAGTGAATTCTGGTTCTTGGAACTGTGGGTATTGTTGTTGTGGAATAACATGTTGTTGTTGCTGTGGGTAGAACTGTTGTTGGTAGACCGGTGTTGGTTGTTGAATGTATGATGGTTGCATGTAGTTGTGAGTGGAAGATGATGATGGTTGTTGTGTGTTCACTGGTAGTGGTGTTGGTGTAGTAGCAATTAATGCGAGAGGATCATGATTCTTTGCCAATCTTTCTTTCCTTACTTCATTAGCCTCAGCTTGATTTTGCTTCAGAAAATCATAGAGTTGATCATAATTCACCTTATGTAAATCCTTTGTTTGATTGACAATTGTAACATAACGACCCCATTCTTCTGGAAGGTTATTGATGAATTTGATGTTTGTTGCAATTGTTCGAGGTGTCAACTTGTTTCTGATTAACTCATTCATCAAAGTGCAAAACCTTGTGTAGTAAGATTCAATCTGTTCACCTTTAGTGGATGTGAAATTTTCCCATTCAGTAAGAAGTTTGTTCTCAACATCCTGTTGTCCAATCTCTGTTCCATGACATATCCTCCTAACACGTTCCCACATAGCATAAGCAGTTTCACAGCTGTCGACCGCAGCAAAGATCTCCCTTGGTAATCCAAGTTGGATTAAATGCATTGCCATATCATCTGCGGCGATCTGCTTCTTGTCTTCCTCTGTGTAATCTGCTTCTGTTTGTTCACGCACGAATGGTTGAGTAGGAGGTGTAGTATTTGGATTGCCTTCAATTTGAACTTGTCTTGGCTGGAATGGTCCTTTTGCAATGGATTGAATCATTAATTTACCATCAGGCTTTGTTTTGATGTAACGAAGCATGCGGCTTGTCCATGGGAGATATCCACCTTTTTCAAGCATAGGAGGTCGGTTTTCTGCACCGGCAGCATGAATGTCTTGCTGAGTTGCCATTGTTGAAGTGTAGGTTGATAAAGTTGATTCTTGGATCGTTCCAACGAAATAGGAGTAGAGTTTAGAGTGAGTTGATGCAAGTTTTTATGGTGAAAATTTTGACTGAAAACCTTAAAACCTCAATAACTTCTTCTCGGAGCGTTTTTAGGCCTCGAAACTTCGCCTAAATCTATAAATCTATTTAGCGTGTCGTTCTCCTCTGTCTGACGGTCGTTTTGACAGCTGAGTCGTCGAAAACGGAGTTACGGTTCAAAAGTTATGGCCGTTTGAAGTTCAGTCGACAAAAATCAACCAAAAGTTCTCGAAAATGTTGTATTCTAGATAATTGACCCAAGATCTCGATACTTTTGCAAGTTCTCGATAAATTCTCCAAGTTCTCGAAAATTTTCAAAAGTTCTCGAAAATTTTTCAAAAGTTCTCGAAATTTTTTCAAAAGTTCTCGAAAAAAGTTCTCGAAATTTTATCAAAAGTTCTCGAAATTTTTTTTAAAAATTCTCGAAATTTTTTCAAAAGTTCTCGAAAAAAGTTCTCGAAATTTTATCAAAAGTTCTCGAAAATTTTTCAAAAGTTCTCGAAATTTTTTCAAAAGTTCTCGAAAAAAATTCTCGAAATTTTATCAAAAGTTCTCGAAAATTTTTCAAAAGTTCTCGAAATTTTTCAAAAGTTCTCGAAAATTTTCAGTTATCGAGAATTTCAAAACTTATCTAAATTGTACAATTTAGAAAGTTATCCCAAGTCGAAGTGTGTTTTCTAACTTATACAAGGAAGAAAAACACCGAGTAAGCCACGGAATCGTCTGAAGATACTTGAAGAGAAGTTCTCGATAAAAGGTAACAAAAATCGTATGACTTAAAGCACACCGAAATCAAGTTTTTAATCCAAGATTCTTGTACTTCTAAGCTAAAAAACACCAAAACTTGAAGAAAGTTCCAAACTTGATGATTTTTATCAAACTTTTTAAGATCTCGAAAACAAGTACAAAAACAAAGTCGAATTTTTTAAGCTAGAAATTTTCAAAAAGATTAAAACTTTCTTGTTAGGTAAGGTTTATAACACTAGTTTGTAATCAAAAAAGTGTTAAAAACCAAGAAAAAACAAGAAAAGTAGGAATTTTTCTAAAAAATTCGTGTATAAAGCTTAAAAAAAAAACGAGACACAACAACCCCTCAACCCTCCTAAATCATTGTTAGGCGATTGATACCACTTGTAGGACCTTAGATATACCAACTTTCTCACAAATATAGAAGATTAGAAGAAGAAAGATGGTGACTTGGTGAGATATATGTATTTCGTATGTATATAGAAAGATAGATGAAATATGAGAGCTTTGATTACTAAAACACACACAAATACACACACAAGCACACACCTCAAATGAGCCTTTGAGGTGTTTAAATAGTAAGATACATGAGATGCCCTATGGGCTTTCTATGGGCTTGGGCTTGGACTTGGTTACATGTTTAGATAACAAGGCTTATGAAACATAGCATATAACATATTAGCTTGCCAAGTCCAAGGCCCAATGACTAAACTATTACTAATCTTAACAAACGACACAAAGTTACAATATGAGAATGACCATCACTTCATGATATATATTTTTAATGCTAACAGCCTCACTCAATCTTCTCATCCCATCATTGCCAATTCTTATCCTTCCCTCACTCCGTTTGAGGGAAGTGACTTCGTCCTAGAAGAAATTGAGGCCTTTCTCAAGAGTGATTCGGTTTCCGATGGAATCGATAACCAAGAGATTGACCCTGAAAGGGATATTCTCTTACTAGAGAAATTATTAAACGAAGATCCCTCTCCTCTTCCTGTTCTACCACAAACACTTCATAACGAGGAAATTAAATATGTTGAGAAAACTGATGATTTTCCTGAGGTCGAGCTCAAGGACTTACCACCTCATCTTGAATACGCATTTTTGGAGGGTGATGATAAATTACCCGTCATAATTGCTAAAGATTTAAGCGATGAGGAGAAAACTGCGCTCATAAAGGTTCTGAAGTCACACAAGCAAGCAATTGCTTGGAAACTCTCCGACATTAAGGGTATTAACCCGGACTTTTGTACATACAAAATCTTGATGGAGGATAACTTCAAACCCGCAGTGCAACATCAAAGGAGGGTAAATCCAAAAATTCACGAAGTAATCAAACAAGAGGTTCTAAAACTTCTTGATGCTGGATTGATTTACCCTATCTCTGATAGTCCTTGGGTGAGTCCCATTCATTGTGTTCCTAAGAAGGGTGGCATAACTGTTGTTGCCAATGAGGAAAACAAGTTGATTCCAACTCGTTTGGTTACAGGGTGGCGTGTATGTATAGATTATAGAAAACTCAATGAAGCCACTCGTAAAGACCATTTTCTTCTACCCTTCATGGATCAAATGCTCGAGAGATTAGCGGGGAATGAGTACTACTGTTTCCTCGATGGTTTCTCGGGATACTTTCATATCCCCATTGATCCATAGGATCAAGAGAAAACTACCTTCACATGCCCTTACGGAACCTTTTCCTACCGTCGCATGCCATTTGGTTTATGCAACGCTCCTGGCACATTCCAAAGGTGCATGATGTCAGTATTTTCCGACATGATCGGGGAAACAATGGAGGTATTCATGGATGACTTTTTGGTCATTGGGGATTCGTTCCAATCTTGTCTCTCCCACTTTGAAAATATGCTGAAACAATGTGAAGACACAAACTTGTGTCTCAATTGGGAGAAGAGCCACTTTGTGGTCAAAGAGGGCATTGTCCTCGGCCATAAAATTTCAAAAAACAGGATTGAGGTTGACAAAGTCAAAATTGGTGTCATTGCAAAACTACCTCATCCCACTACCGTCAAAGGTATTAGGAGCTTTTTGGGTCATGCCGGTTTCTATCGTAGGTTTATTCAAGATTTTTCTAAAATCGCCCGGCCTATGACCCATCTCCTCGAGAAGGATGCTCCTTTTATCTTCTCACCTGAGTGCATTGAAGCTTTTGAAACTTTAAAGAAAAAGCTTACTGAAGCACCAATTCTTGTTGCCCCCGATTGGGACTTGCCATTTGAATTTATGTGTGATGCTAGTGATTATGCAATAGGGGCAGTCTTGGGGCAACACAAATTAAAACATTTTCAGCTGATACACTATGCGAGCAAGACAATGACCGAGGCTCAAAGTCATTACACCACCACTGAAAAAGAACTATTAGCAGTGGTGTATGCCTTTGAAAAATTCCGACCATATTTGATATTGACCAAATGCATAGTGTATACGGATCACTCGGCTTTGAAGTACCTCTTTGAAAAACAAGATGCAAAGCCGAGACTACTCCGTTAGGTTCTCCTCCTATAGGAATTTGATATCATAATTCGTGATAAAAAGGAGCTGAGAACCTAGCTGCTGATCATCTCTCCCGTTTGGAAAACCCCCACCAAGATGTCTTTGAGAAGAAGGAAATTAATGAAACCTTCCATCTCGAGACACCCAATGCGGTTACCTTTCGTGGAGACTCTATTACCCCATGGTTTGCCGATTTTGCAAACTACCATGCGGGTAACTTTGTTGTGAAAAGGATGTCGTCCCAACAGAAAAATAAGTTCTTTAAAGATGTAAAACATTATTTCTGGGACGACCCCTACCTTTTTAAAATCTGCGCGGATCAAGTCATCTGGCGGTGTGTTTATGGTCAAGAAGCCAATGACATTCTCAAGGCTTGCCATGCTGGACCCACGGGGGGACACCATAATCCAAACTGCACCGCCAAAAAGGTGTTTGATTCCAGATTCTATTGGCCCACGATTTATAAGGATGCCCAGGAATTGGTCAAATCTTGTGACGCTTGTCAACGTCACGTGAATATTTCACAAAAGAATGAAATGCCACAAAATGCAATTCAAGTTTATGAAATCTTTGACGTATGGGGCATCGACTTTATGGGGCCATTCCCGTCATCTCATGGAAATAAGTACATACTCGTGGCTGTTGACTATTTGTCAAAATGGGTTGAAGCGAAAGCTTTACCCACAAATGATGCCCGAGTTGTTGTGAAATTCTTGAAAACTCTTTTTGCTTGATTTAGAACTCCACGTGCTATTATTAGTGATCGTGGTACGCATATTTGCAATGAAAAATTTGATAAAGTCATGCAAAAATATGGTGTAACTCACCGTCTTTCTACATCGTACCACCCACAAACAAGTGGACAAGTAGAAGTTTCCAATCGAGGAATTAAAAGAATCTTGGAAAGAACCGTAGGTGAAAATCGTGCATCGTGGTCGGATAAATTAGATGATGCACTCTAGGCTTTCCGTACAGCTTACAAAACACCCATCGAGTGTACGCCTTACAAGCTTGTGTATGGGAAAGCGTGCCATCTACCGATCGAGCTTGAGCACAAAGCCTATTGGGCCCTCAAGCATGCAAATTTCGACCTACAAACTGCGGGTGATCATCGAAAAGTTCAAATGAATGAACTTCGTGATCAAGATTATGAGAACTCTTTGATCTACAAAGAAAAGAAAAAGAAGATTCATGACTCAAAAATCAAGAACCGCGTTTTTAACGTTGGTGATCGAGTCCTTCTTTTCAACTCACGGTTGAAGATATTCTCAGGAAAGCTCAAAACCCGTTGGACTGGCCCATTCACTATCTCAAAGGTTTATCCTTATGGCACCGTCGAATTATCTCAAAATGACGGACCAAATTTCAAAGTGAATGGGCATCGTTTGAAACATTACTTTGGAAAGGACATACCATCCATGGTTGTCCCTGATCTCCAAACTTTCCCCAAGAACCAATGAATTCGGGGATCGAGTCAAGCTAGCGACTCGATGAACAAAAACAGTAGCACAACATGGGTTTTCCCCCATGTCTATGACTTCTTTCTATTTTCTAACACCCTAGTGTGGGGGAGTGGCCGTCCCCTGCTGCTGTCTGCAATGTATATATGTATATGAAAAAAAAATGTGTTTGTATGTATATATAAATAAAGTGAAAAATAGTATTTCCACATTTTAGCTTGTAATGTTGCCTTTTTACGTTCAAAGAGTCGGCATAATGGCCGAGACTTTGAATATTGAGGACAATATTCAATTCTAAGTGTGTTGGGGGGGGGGGGGAATTCTAGCAAATTTTATCACATTATACCTTCTAGTACCCCCCGTTTTTGGCCAAATTTAAAAAAAAAAAATCACTTTATTTTAAAAATTTTATGATTATCAGTCCACCATGTCTAAACCACAAAAGGACTGGCTAATCCAGGAGCAAATGGCTCTTGGTAAAGATATCTTAAATCCGTTTATGGCTGACAATTTGCCAAAAATTGTATGGTATTCAACTCTCCATATCCTAAAAAGTAAAAGAGTTTGCTAGCCCGCAAGGTTATGGCTTGTGGTAAAGGCAGTAGAAAACCATAACTGGTAATCAACTCACCAAGGTAATGGCTGTGTTCCATCAAGAGTTGGCTAGTCCAGAAGCAAACGGCTTCTGGTAAAGACAAATCAAATCCGTTGACAGCTTATGATTTGCTCAAAATCATATGGTTATCATTGTACCATAGTTCTTACTTGAACTGAAACATTTGGCTACTCCAGAAGCAATGGCATTTGGTAAAGAGACTTCAAATTCATTAAGTTTTCAAAAAAGATTGCTAGGGACTAGCAATAGTTTAGTGTGGGGGATTGATGAGTGCTCAAACACTCATCATTTTTGGTCAAATCTGAACTGCAAAACATCTGAAAAGACTCAAATGTGCATCAAAATACTGAAAATATCCCAGGAATTATGTTTTATATGTTTCAGATGCAAAATGTTTAAAAACAGATGAAAAATGAACAAAGTTTTCATAATTGGCAGTTTCAGTCCCTCAACTTTCAAAAATTATCAAAACTAGTCCCTGAACTTTTGTTTTGAAAGCAAAGTCAACCCAAGGCATTTAAAAGTCAAAATTTGTCAAATATGGTCCTTGGGTGAAAACTTTGGAAAAGTTACAAGTTTGGTCCCTGAAGTTTCAATTTTGGCAAAACAAGTCCCTGGGAATTTAAAATTGGAAAATAAGCATTCATGGTCCTTGGGTTATTGAAACTTGGCAATTATGCTCCCTTGAATACTTTTGGAAAATTACACCCAGGTCCTCAAGTTTTGGCTTATTACAATATTAGTCCTTGTGATTAATAACTACAACCAAATAGACCCTTGGATATTATTAATCCAATCCAAACACAACAAACACCCAATACCCAAGCCCACTACTACCCTTGGCCCAAATCCAAAACAAACACAACCTGTTTTAATACTCCCAGCCTGGTCAAACACAGGGTCAACCCTCCATCTCCAACATCAACCCGTGAACCCTACAAACACCCTATACTTCTCATCATCACAAACCCACTTCCCCCTCCTCCATCATCACCCCTACTCAAGCCAAACACCCCAGTCCACGTTTTACACCCTGGCACAAGTAATCAGAGGACTACAAGCCAAATTTCAATTTGGCACCAAAAATCAACAAACGGCCAGGATCAAGTGTAAGCCATCCAAGGGCTAGGATTCAAGTGGGAAAGCTTCAATGAGCTCAGGGAACCCTAATTTTTCAATATAAAAAGGAAAGAGATGATGTGAAGACAAGTAGTAGATTTTAGTTTATTTTTCAGTCATGTGGAAATTATTGTAATTTTCTATTTAAGTTAAAACTGTAGTTTGTAATTTGTGTTTCCTTGATAATATAAGTTTCCAGTTAAATAAAATTCAAGTTTTCTTCAGTTTTTAAGTAATTTCCATTATTACTAAAGGTTCTTTATTTTTGCCAAGTATTGTTATTTACTCTCAATTGTGCTCAAAATTAATCTCAATAGCTTATATAAACTACTTATAAGCTTGTTGAAGCCTGGAATTAAGAAAACTCATAAAGAAGAAAATATAAGATAAAAACTCACAAAAAAATGGTGGAACTGGGAATGAAGCTGAGCAAGGATGGATGGCATTTGGTTTAGAACTCCATGGGGAGTTTAGGACAGGGTGAAACTCTTTGGGTACTTTTGTCCTGAGCAAAGGCTCTTTGTAAGTCAGTTTCCTAAATTTTAATATAACATTTTGCTTATTAACTGCTTAAGAGTGTTTATTCAGTATTTGTCTCTATTTATTTAGGTTCCTTACAACTTATTATAGCTATCTTAGTTTAATTCTTATGGTTGTGTAAGGTTTTATATCAATTTTTAGTTTAACTGTCTTATATTAGCTTATCACCAAGTTGTTATTGCTTATTGAAAACTGCTTATTATGGGCTCACTATTTCTTATTTAAGCATATTATAGCCTAAGGAGTACTTGACTTCCCTTTTTCAAAGCTTAAACACCATCTCTTTTTGAAAATTTCCAAGACAATCCCTTAAAGGGGTGTTTGGCTTTGCTGTGTATTACATGTTCAGGCTTGCAATTGTTGTTGCATTTGGTTCCCTTAGCTCACAGTAGGTTCACACAGGTCTAATTAAGTATAAAATCCAGTGTATACTTTTGTAAAAGTCAAAAAGACATTCAATCCCATCCTTCTTACTCACTGTGTAGGGTTTTGGCATGCTTATCATGTCTTTTGTTGTATAATCAGTTAAGTAAGCTTATTTCAGTTTCAATTTATCCTAATATAACTCATTTAATCACATAAGATCATTAGGAAGTCACAAAAGTCAATTTAGCTCATTATCTAAAAAAGTCAAAATTACTTGTGGGTGCAAAATGTCACTTTTTGTGTGAATTTTCTAGATTTTTGTAGGTTGAATCAGACCCTGAAACTTTCTGTGGTTAAAATATACCACTTAAGCTACAATAATCTGTAATCACCTTAATTTTGTGATTTTTTATTTTGCTTGTGCATAAGTTCAAAGTGAGCCCCTCAGGCCTATCATGCCCTACACCCAGCTTGTTGAATTCTGACCAATTTTCTTTGGTTCAAAACTTGCTCACAACTTGAGCATTTACCTTGTTTTTTTGATGGTTTGGAAAGCTGAGCAAGCTAGTTTGTTGGATTAATTTTCTGTTTGCCCTAAAGTGCTTATTAGTTGAGCTTATTTAACTCTCAAAGTTGCCCAATTCTGCCCATAGCTGCTGTATGCAATTGAGCTTGTTTATTTATTTCTGACCTTAGGTTGTAAGTTGTTGTTTCTAGCTTGTTGGAGTTCATTTAGTTGGTATATGCCTGTGTTTGCCCCTAGCTTTTGCTTGTATGCTTGTTTGATCACTACTTATCTTAGAATATTACCTTGAGCTTAGCCTAGCTAACCCACCTTCCCAAGGCCACCAATAGCTCAATCCTTGAGCTTATTGCTTGCTCTTAGGTGTTTAGAAACCCCTCCTAGCAGCCTTTTTAGATCACCATCTCACTTGGTCCCCTGAGCCCCCCCCCTATGGGGCCCCACAACAGTCTACAAGTGCCACATTTTGCTTGAGTGGTCTGTGGGCATTGTGGATTTGCTTATTGGGCTTATTGGCTTATTTAGTGTAATTTCTTGCTTGTTCTAGTTCATTTCCAGTATACTTAAGTTTTTTTGCATCTTATTTTCATATGTGTTCATCTGAGTGGCTTTTTATAAGCCTATTCAAGCAACTCATAGTCCTAATAAGCTTGAATTGCCCATATGCCGTACTTATAAGCTCATCATCTGCTTATTTATAAGCTTCCAATCATTTTGTCCTTTTTAAAGTTTGTCATTTTGAGTATATAATTAGTTTTGTAAAAGAAAATTTCATAAAAGCCAAAAAGAAATAAAGTAATAGTTTCTATTTAAGCCCTTTGGCTTATTTTTCTGCTTATTTATAGGCAATTTCTAATTTTAATTTTTTCTTAGGCTTCTTATAACCTGTAGGATTTTTAGTAATTTTTTCAGATTTTTCTTTTGTCATTTAGTATTTTTTATAATTTAATTTAGTTTAATTTAATTAAATAATTAGTTTTTAATTAGTAATAATTAATTAAAAAATAGGAAAAATATATGTTCTGTTTTAAAATTAGTTTTATAATATTTTAGATTTTTCTAAATTTAATTTTCATTTTTTAGTTAAATTTCATAATTAATTATAATTTAGTGTAATTTAAATAATTAAAAAGTAATTAGTAATTAGTAATTAATTATTAATAATTAATTAAATAGTGTAAAAATTAATTTTCTTTTTCTAAAAATTTTCTTTTATCATTAAGATTGTAAAAATATAAATTTCATAATCGTAGGATTTTATTTGCTCCCGTTTCGCTTTTTATTTTGCGCGTTCGCGTTTATTTTAAATTCAAACGCGCGTTTTTAGGTTTAGGTTACGTTTTTATTGTGTTTGATCATCAGTAATTGTTCTTATAGTGTTTCTAAATTGATTTCATTCCTCATCTCGTAGTGTAATCACAATAATCAAAATCCTGATCTTCCTGTTAAATCACCCGATCACTTAAAACGTTCACAAATACAATTGCACGCCCGTCAGGACATAACGACCCGGGGAACACTATACTCCTTGGAGCATTGGTCTAAGCTGTTTTTGACTTGTTGACCATTTACCTTGGTCAATAATATCTGACTGTTTAGCACCAATCAAAACCACCCAAAAGAATCTCGTGATTCGACTTCACCTAAGGGTCACTAAGACCACTACCAAGACTTCCTACATGAAGTATCAAACCCCAACTAGATCCCCAATGATCTAGGCTTGGTCACCAAGACACAAGACTTCCCTTACAAACAATTGAATGAATGAATAAATGTTTGTTCAACCAAGCCCTAACCTAACCCAGTGACTCGATTCTAGTAGAAAGGGTATAGATAAGAAGACACTCGACACAATCACAAGAGTGGATTAGGTTCTTGTGATTCTTCCCTTGCAAGGAGATGTGTTCTTTCAAAAGATGTTAGTGTTTAACTAAGAACACAAGAGAGATAGAGAGATTAGAGAGAAAAAATGTAGAGAGAAAGAATAATGGCAAGGGGTGAGGAATACAAGAGGCAAGGCATGGTATTTTTAGGCAAAAATCCAACTTGGGAAAAATTTACCGAGCCCGGCACGTTGCCCACGCGTCAACGCGTGGGTGACGCACCAGACACCCAGTAACAATTTTCCCAAATATTGGGTGTTTGGCCTTTAAATACCTTACCTTGCTAAAACCCAAATTGTACTTCACACAAAACCTTAACATTAATCAATCTAAGGTTTACCAACTCAAATAGCCAATTTGGAAAATGTTTTGTGAAGTGTTTTTAAGAAAAACAAATTACCAAGAGTAGAAAGATAGAAAGGGTCATTTGATAGGGGTAGAATGGGTATTCCTCATATGGCATAGAAAAGAGAGAGAATATGCCATGGGATATTCCTCTAAAGGGAAGAGTGTGAGAGGTTGGGTTAAGAAGTAACCATGGTTAGGTTTAGAAAGAAGTGTATGGAGAATAAACCATGGTTAGGTTAAAGGATGCATCCAAGGGAATGTTCCATCCTTGGTGTGGTTAAGAGTTAACCAAGGTTAAGTGTAAAGAGCTAACCATAGTTGGGTTGGAAGAACCATGGTTGGGTTAAGAGGAGAATATCCAAGGGAATATTCCTTCCTTGGAGGGAAAGGGTGAGATGGATGGTTGAGATGAGTTGGTTTGAATGAATGGCTAGGATTAATTGCCATGTGATGAAATGGAAAGGAGAGGATGAGTTCTAAAGATAGGATGTGAAAGGGTGTAAGGCATATAAGGATTGGATTGTATGTGTGTAAGGGAATATGTAAGAAAGGATGTGATGGGGAGCCTAGTGTGTGTAGAAGGTGAAATGATTGTGAGTAGTGTGTGTATTTTGAATGAGGGAGTATTAGAGAGTGTGAGATATGGGTTGTATAAGATGTGATGTGTATAGGTATGAGTTGTGTATGTAAGGTGTAGGTGAAGTATGTGTAAGTGTGTGTGAAGAGAGGTATGTGAGTGAAGTGTATGTATTTTGAATGTAAAGGTGTGTGTAGACAAGGTGTATAAGTGTGTGTATAAAGATTGTATGGGAAGTTGGTAGATTGGGAGAATATTGTGTGGGAGTATATGAAGGGACAAAGGTACATTTTTGTAAGAGAGTGTAAGGGATATTGTAAGAGAATGTTGGAAAGGGATATTTGGGAAGGATTGTGGGAGATATGGTGTATTTGTCTTTTTGTAAAAATGAGATTAAGAAATAATCTAATTGTCATTAAGAAGAGAAAGTTTAGACAATTAAGATTATAAATTGAGAAAATCATAGGTTACTTATAAGTTCAAGTAACACAACGTCGAGAATCCATAGTTTCATATCTCGTGACTTTCCACGACTCGACGTTCTCAACTAATACCTTGGTTCAAACAAGTTAAGTGCTTTGCCTTGATGTAAAGCATAACCCAAGTGGGAAAGGGTGCGTTTACGCAAAGTGACCTTTGACTTAGTTTGACCAATAAGGGAGTAAACCCGTTACGTAATTAGAGAAGACGTAAGCACGAGATATGAGCATATGGATGCTTTCACATGATGTTACATGAAATATATAAGCTCCCTAAGTTTAGAAAATCCTTGGCTAGAGGCGATAGTTAGAAAACATGAGTTGGCGTTTTCCCGTAAATGAGTGCTTTAAAAGTTGGATCTCTCTAATCCCAAAACTCGTTTCGAGTGTTCTCAATTAAGCACATAACATATTCATACTTGTATTGAAATATCCACATTTGTCGGGTAAGGGGAAAGCCGACTTTCAAAATTCATCCTGATATTCACAGATGCCTGGCGCGTTACCCACGCATTGATGCGTGGGTGGTGCGCCAGCAGCAGACTTGTGATTCGGGGAGTTTTGGCTAACATTTGTTATTTTATGTGTTTCGATGGTTTATTTGTCATCATTAAAACATAAAGAGATCTTGATCATGTTGCCTCAACAATCTCCCCCTTTTTGATGATGACAAATAAAATCCGAAAGCAAATAAAATTACAAAACTTAGCTAAGAAAAAGCGCGCCTTTGGTGTAGCTTGCGTCTTGACCTTTGCCTTGTAATTTGGTGAAGCCTTTAACATTTCTTGAATGGTCTTCACGCTCTTGCTTTCTTTCTCCCCCTTTTGTCGAATCAAAAAGGTGGGACTTCCATTGAATGGGAAAGTAGCTTGTTCCAATAGCACCCGAACGTGCTCCCCCTTGAACATAGCTCCCCCTAGATCGTTGCTCTCCCTTGTTTCAAGGCGGGGATCCATGGGTCAAGAGCATCACCTTTGCGGTGGCCTAGCTACGCATAGAAATCACAACATGCAACAAAAGAGAAATCCTCACATGTGAAGGTTCCAAAGATGGGTTAGGTTACCATTTGGAAACTTGCAACATGTGTTAGTTTAAGCATAACCTCACATCTATTTGTGCATAATACATCATAACCTATGCATATAATACATATTCAAATCATTATATTCCAAATGTTGATAAACACATGCATAACATTACCGCATAGTTGTTCATAGAATGGATCTATCAATCAAGCATAAACATATCACTTACTTAAGTGAAGATAACAAATTTTCAAATTAGAGCACATAGTTTCACATATAAACATTTTGAGAGTACAAAGCAAGACCCAAACACAAGTTACTATCTCGTAACAAGTCAAGGCATAAGGAGATACCTAAGTGAATGAATAACACCGTGTATTATTCTCTCCCTATTGTCTTAAGTATGAAACATTCATCCTTAAATTTCCTAAGGTACTCTAGTGATGATTTCCTACTTCTAAGGGTATCATAGGACATTAAGGTGAAGTATTTTCCTAGAGTTAAGTGTAACACGTGGTTTCTAAGGCATGACACCAAAACTTTTGCGAAATGGATTGCTCGGCAAAACACACGACACATCTCTTGTAACTTATTGTCCTTCCTTTGGACGACCTCATTGGTTTGAGGAGGACTAATGTCCGAGAAGTTATGTGAGATTCCATGTTGTTCGCAAAATTCTCCAAATAGCGCCCTATGTTCAAATCTGTTACCAAGATTAGCTTGAATCAAAGCACAAGTAGGTTTTTCTAAACTTCTTCCTGAGATCCTAAACTTATCTAGGGAAACTTCCTTAGCACCTAGAAATAGAGCCCATATATAAAATGTGAATAGTCATCAATTCTCATTAAAGTATAGAAGTTGCCTCAATAACTTTGAATATGTGATGAACCAAACAAATCGATATGAAGTAACTCTAAGACTCTATTGGTCGAAATGGTGTTACTAATCCTATTGCTCGCAAAGCCTTGTTTGTCTAACTAATACGTAGATGTACACCTAGTGTCAAACAAAATATAATACTCTAAACTCTAAAGTTGTGAGCACATGATCTATTATCTTTAACAAATATGCAAGCAATTAGCATGTTAGCAATATGCACTCAATCAACTAGTCATCATGGCAAGTTGTCATATAATCAAATAGCATTAAAACATATTCTCATGCAAATACATCTTTCATTTCGTCATTTAATCACTACAAAAAGTAAGAATATAATCACATAGCATCCATGAATTTTCACTGCAAACCCACAAAAGAGTTTATAAAACCCCCTATCTTAAGCCAAAAGTTTTTCAAAATATGAATAAGGATTCAGAAGGTTGGAATGGGGAATTTAAACCACTTTTTCCTGAAATGCTTTCAAAGATTTCACAGGTACAGGGTGAAGATGCAACAATCCCAGTTGTATCCCAACATACACCCACTATTACAGTTCCACCTATCCAATACACCCCTCAAGTTACTCACACTTATGAGAGGAGGCATAAACAACCACCTCCTCCCATCACAACATTACATGCTTCTGAATCTTTTGGTTTAGGAACATGTAGTGGTGGCTCTAGGCTTCAATCTAGTCTAACTAGAGAAGAGTCTGAACCAATGCCCTATAATTCACCTCTCCCAACAGGTCACACAGTTGGAAGTATTGAGGGTAGTGAGGAACCTACTAAATTTATGGAACTTTGTACCAAATCAGTAAAGCATGTTCAAGCTCTGGAGAAAGATCTGGCACAGACAAAGAAACAACATGCCACAGAGCTTGCAAATTTGAAAGATGAGATTCAGACCTTGCAGGAAGAAGTAAAGGGGTTAAAGAAGCAAAGATCTGCCAAACTTATGATCTCATCCCCATCCTCGCCTCGTGATGGTGCCTCAGAGGCTTTTAGTGAAGATTTGGGAAATTCTTCCAAACAGGGGAGGAAAACAGATGCTGAAACTAAGGGGAGGAGAATTGATTTTGAAGATGATGCTGACTTTGATTATGGCACTTCAGATTTGAAGATTGATGAATCAGTTAGAGTTTCTCAAAACCTTTCCACTGATGAGTTTATGGTTCCCACTGCTGGTCAAATTTTTACCACTGCAGAGGAAGAAGTTGAAAGAATTAGAAAGGAGAAAGGTAAAGCAGTTATGTCTAGCAAAGAAACTGAGCAACCAAGGAAGATTTCCATAAGTGAACAAGCTCAGATAGACTATGATGGTGAAGTTTCAAGGAAATTATATGAAGATGAAACTGCAAAGAAGAAAAGGCAAGATGAGTTGGAGATTGCAAGCTTCATGGAGGCAAAAAGGTTGGATAAATTGGAAACCACTGCACCTTATCCAGTTTCCACTGTTCCACCTACAGTTCTCAGGGAAAAAGCTCCAATGTTCACATATGTGCCAACTGAAGAAGAAATTGAATACATGATTGCTAATGATCGAGTGGTCAAGAAGAAGGCAATTGAGCTTGTTGCTGATAAGACTTTAACTGAAGAACAAAGATCAGTTCAATTAAATGATTTTATTCTTATGAAGAATCAACAAGCACTTGAAGAAGTAATTGGAACAGTCATAAAAGGTCAAAAGAAACCAAGACAACCAACCAAGGCACAAGTTATTGCAGAGATGAAGACTTATTGCTGTCATGTTGGAAATTGGAAAATGTCTCAATTCAAAGGAATGTCTCATGATAGGATTGAAGGGATTTTCTACAGACATAAAAGACAAGATAGTGATTTTATTCCAATAGATTTTGAAGAAGAAGAAAGAAGATTTCCTAAGTCTAAAAGGAAAGCTACAGCTTTTGAACAGAAAATCACTAAGAAGATAAGATTTGCTCAAAAAGAAGAATTTCAATATGAGAAACTTACAGAAGATCAGCTGAATGCTATGATAGTGATAGAAGAAGAAGATCTCTATCCAGATCCTCTACAAGATAGACATCTAATTATTGATTGGGAAATCTATACAGCAAAGAATTTTGCTCCAACATGGAAGATAACAAGATTGGGAGGTGGAATTTCATCTTTTATTCAGTTTGAAGATCTTATTAAAGCTTGTAACAGAAGTGATCTTGATATGCTTTGGAAATTGGTTCAAGAAAGATTCAAGGCTGATAATTTTAAAGATATGAAAGAAATGCAGCTATGGGTTGATTTAAGGAGACTTTATGAACCAGATCCTAATGATAGTTACTGGAAGTTTGAAGCTACAGATCTTAATACTACATGGTCATACTATGATTCATGTGAGGTTCATCATGTTTCTACAAAAGCTGGAGTGGATGCATTCATGTTTGCTGAAAAGGAATATCCACTTAGAACTGTCACTCTTACTGCAATGTTGACATCAAGAATAAGAGTTCATGAAGACACTGAGAAAGTGAGGGCTTTGATTCAGAAGATACAAGATCAGTGTCCAAGAGCTATGCAGGCTTTAAGAAGAAAATGAAGTGTTTGGAAGAATTCCCTATATCCTCAATGATGTTGATTGTTTGAAGAAACTTATTGATTTGCATAAAAATCATAAGTTTAGGGGAGGATTGTTAGGAATTATACTAATAGTTACCACTGATCAGCATGGAGATAACCACTGTTGCTGAATGCACTAGCAGTGGAAACACATTACCGTTGCTAGTACATATAATTACCACTGTTGCAGGATAATTGTTAGGAAACGTGTATTTAGATAAGTATAGAAAAGATCTTGTGTATATTCTATTATTCTGTGCTTATACTTATCTTGTAAAGGACTCCTTGTGTCCTATAAAAGGAGGTCCTAGGTTTAGGTTTATGCACGTATCAATTTAGAGAGCTTCAAGGTTTAACCCTAGTGATATTCTAGATCACTCGTATTAGTATCAAGGTTGTAATATCGCTCGGTGGTACCGTGGCGGTCGACCCCCGCCAAGAGCCAAGACCGATATGGCGATGATATATCAGTGATATATCGGAGAGCGTAAATTATAAAGGAATTGATTTTTTATAAAAAAAATATACAATTTATACTACTAATTTTCCAATGGTATAACCAAATGTCCACTTAAATCACCAAACGTCCCTTTTTTTGGACTTTACCAGCCCAACACAAGTAGTAAATCTAAAATCCCAATTGCAATAACACTAAACCCTAATATTTCGGATATATAAGGCCACACACTCTACCCTATTTTTTGATAACCCTAATCTCACTTTGATAAAAAAATGCAGTCACCAACTTTAAACTCTCCCACCTAACTTTCTTATCTAAAAAAAATTGACACTGATCATCCAACACAAATGCACTCTATGTATGTTGCTGCTGTTTAAAAGACAAAAACTTTTATCTCCTTTCTGATTTGTTCATGGCTTCAAGATCTTGTACGGGTCTCATCTAGGTAGATTATTGTTTTTCATTGTTTTGTTTTGATCGAACGAAAGAAATGATTGGAACCGATTGGTTTTGGTTATTTCTTTAAATGGTTCGGATATAAAATGGAGTTATGCTCCAAAACAGATTGATGATGTGATTGTGTTCTTAAAATCTTATAAAGATTTTGTTTACACCCTTTGTAACACAAACTGTGATCTAATTTCTTTCTTTTTCTTGACGGAAAATGGATCCGATTTGGACCGATTTGAACCGATTTGGACCGATCTTGACCGATATTGACCAAGACTGATTTTTGACCGATTAGTAAAAAATCATATTGGTTGACCACCAATAAGCGATATATCAGTGATATATCGGCTGCCAAGACCGATATTTACAACACTGATTATTATCATTAATAATATTGGAGCTAATAGTTTGGTTAAACATTATGTGTTCATACAACTGTGTTCATTCATATACAACTCACAATCAAACATACAAACAAACCTTCTAAGTATTAATAAGTATGTTAGGTCACCATTTATGTAAACACAAGTATGATATTGATAGAAATGAGATGAGAATGAGAGATGGTTGATTATGAGACAATATGAAAAAGTGAAAGAGCAAGAGTTTCCTTAAGATAATCAAATAACCAACAAATGAAAAGGTTACATTAGCCAAGTATTTATAGGAGGAGGAGTAGGGCAACACTCCCTTCCTCCCTCCTTTCATTCTAACGTGGGCTTTAAGGCCCATGGACTTGACAAACTAAGCCTTGTAACTTAAATAATGTAAAATAAATAACTAAGCAACCTATTACAAAATGTAATGACCGAGACTTGACTAAAATACATAAGTATGATCCCAACAATCTCTTCCTAAGGGTCGGTCATCACGGTTGCTTGACGTCTTCATCTTCGTCGTTGACTTGTGACATGTAAAACTCTAGACGTCTTCAAAATGGTTGATTGATAATTAATATACTTTGCTCTGTGTCTTTGTTCTTTGATGATGATGTAGTGATGAAGTTGTCTGCCATTCGTCACTCCTGCGTCTGTGGTGGTTGTCCGCCATTCCAACATACTCATACATCTTTGGACTTAGACTTTCACGTGCAAGAAGTTCCTTTGCATACACTAAGATCTTTAGTCTTTATACTTTGTAGTGTAGAATCTTTCTTTGAGCTTTGTGTTGTTAAGATCTTTGGGGGAGCTATCATATGCTTCAAGATGTATGTATGAGCATGTTGGAATCTACCATCATGGAAGTGAGGTACCTGCGAGTAAACAGTTAGCAATAAAACATCCGGTACTTACAGATAAGGAATTAGAGCTCATCAACAGCATATTGTGAAGACTCCTTCTAATCCTTATCCAGGCCGTTCCCATATCAGATACTCCCGAAGGAGCTTACGAGACCTACTAAGTTGCTCAATGACTGGGTGAGTCGCTGGGGATCACTCCACGACTGTAGATCACTATGGAACCACCGCAAACACTAAGCGTAACCCTTGTGGGGTTACCGAAGTGACCTGCTGTCAGGGCTATTTGATGTTGACCCTGGCAGGATTTCCGTGCAATCATTGAGAAATACATAAGTAATTCTCTCATAAACGTTCTTGGCAGATTGCTAAGATCTGCGAAGGACTCGATAATTTATAGCTGGTGTCCATTGATGTAGAACACCAGTTGTAGAAATACTAAGTGTTCCTAAGAGATCTTTGATGTATCTCGAGGCTCTAGACTCTATAAGTGCACACCTAGGTTTCCTATGCGGAGACTAGGGAGGGGTCTCCTTCTTCAATATCAACCGTCTCTAAGAGATAGGTCGATAGATTACACAGGTTCCCCGTGAGAATGAAACAAGCTCTTTTAAGAGAACTTGAGTGGTTAAGAAGGTTTAGTGCATTGCGTCACTGGGTCCATGACGACTTAATCTTCAATACCGGTGTTGTCTTTTGCAACAGCCAGTAGCATACGTATTGAACCCGGTGTCTGCCCTAAGGTTGAATCATATGGAGGGCTATTTCTTTTCACCCTTTACTTTACATTTCTTTTTAATTCTTCAACTCCTTCTTTCCCTTTCATTCTTTTCTCCTTTTTTCGTATCATACCTAAGGACTTCTAATTCTAACTATGGGAGATGTCCTTGGGTAGATCCCTCCGGCTCTGGCGGATCATAGGACGGATATTCCTATCTTATTCACCTTATAACTCCGACAGTAGCCAAGAAACCTTTGATTGAAAAATCTCTCAAAGTGTTTGTAAATTCAAATATTTTGGTTAACACTTTGAGAGTTTTGTGTACACTTTTGAAGGGATCCCCCTGCACATGTGCTCATAAGTGTTTAATAAATTTGCACATGCGGGAGGAGCAAGCACTTTTGAATTGATCCACTTTCCGTGAACAAGACCGATTCGAGACACGCTTACATCACTAGTTAGACTAGCTTGAAGTTATTACCCGGCCTGGTCAAGTTCACAGAAAGTTTCTCGAGATGGTACATTTCTACTAAGACTAATCCTTTTCGAGACACGCTTACGTGGTTAGTTAAAGAGATACATTGTCAGCTTTTAGGTGACAACTAGCTCTAGTAACTAACTTGATGTTATTACCCGTCGAGGATAAGTCCTTTCGATATTACTAACTTTTATTGTCTCGTCAATTCCTGGGTGAATCTGAGTCTAGCTCGTACAAGATACAACTTTCAGCTTTTTCTTCATATATTTTAATCACTTTTTCATTTTCTCCCCCTCAAAAATAGCATATGAGATGTTGTTTTTGTTAAACTTTTGATTAAAATATGCTTTTTGATTCTTTTGGGGAGATTCACCAAGAACTTTTGATTTTGAACAAAGTATTTTGTTTTGACAAGTGCTCCCCCTCAACAAGTGATTAGGTCTTATTGAGGTGAAATACTTGTCCTTTTGAGCAGAATTATGAAAAATCATAACACATTTGATTAATTCTACTCAAAAGTAAGAAGCCTTCGCTCCATATATTAGGATTGAGGCACTGATGCGTACCTCAGGGTCCTTTCTTTACAAGTTCGGGTTGTGCACTGTAATGCGTACACAAACCATTATGAAGTAAATTATTGACAAATCAAATCAAATTCTTACAATTTTACTACCAATCAGGTCTCTGAAATGTCAACACCGGGAACTTTTGTCTGCCTCCAACATAGCTTTCCAATCTCCTGAACTGATCCCTGCGCTTCAACCGGTTCTCGATCCTTGTAATGAATCTGCGTGCATCCCTGGTCTCATCGGTGTTCCATCTTTTGGATTTCCCTAGAGCAATGTCGTTGATTCTGCTTTTGATTCCGTCTCTGACGAACTTCAAAGTTTCATCACAGAACTTATGTAATTCTTTGTAGCCCATAAAGCAGTTTCGACCGTTGACACTGCGGTAAGTGAACCCAAATGGTTGCTTGATCAAGGTGTATTGAGGTAGATGTTGAAGGTCGGGGATGTCGAACATGTTAGGCTTGGTGAGATTCAGCTTCTTCTGATAACTTTCTACTCCCAATTAAAGATCTTCAACTCTTTCTCTTATGACAATCTGCCTGATGAAGATTAGAAGAGCTTGGATAAAGGCAAGTTGCATCTCTTTAGGCAAGCCACAGAGTTTTCCTTGAACTTTGAGCAGGTACATGTCTTCGATGTCATTGAGAAGTAGTCGTGGAAAGTCAGACTCGGAAATATCGTACTCCTTTTCATCAAGTCTTTTCAGTGTGATTTTGCTGAGGAAGGAGTTCCCAAAGTGAGTGACAGTCGAGATGAATTGAATGGAGACTATCTTCAGATCACTTGCTACATCGCCCATCGTCTGATTAAGTCTGCTGCTTCGATAATACTGTGCCCAGTTGTCTGGCCAATGATGTATGCCGTAGAGTGCGTTCCGGTCATATTCAACAATTTTATCAACGAATAATGCTGAAGCTTCTTCTTCGATTGCATTGTTGAGATATCGAGCTGCAGGGAGAAAGGCGAGTGATGTAACGTACTTCTTCTCAATCTTGCTGCCAAGTGTCAAATATTCCAAGTCTGTGTTGAAGAAGAACTTGTACGGGATCTTTGGTTCCTTAGGCTTCCCAATCATAGGTAGTGGTTTGGACCAGTCAGTGATGTAGGGTGCGGTTTTCCTTGTGACCGGATCGACATAAGATTCAGGATTGATCCAGTCAATATTGCTTGACATAGCTCGAGCAATATTTTCCAGATGATACTCAAGTTCGATTGAGTTTGCAGACCGGTCTTTCAGAAGATTGAAAGCATCATTCTTGATTCTTCGCAGCTCTTTCTTATTCATCTTTTTCATCTTAAACTTTTGCTGAATCAGTTGAGCGTATTCCACCGTTCGACCATCTTGAGGTTCATGATTGTCTTCAAGAGGTGGTTGCGAATTAATCATCTTCTCAAACCAGGAGTATTCGGCACTATCGTCATGGTCTAGCCATTTAAGGACGGTTTTCGGTTTCTTTGGTTCTGTGCCTTTTGGTGAGGTGTCTGGTTTGGATTGATGGTGCTTTCCTTTCCTATCTTTCTTCTTCTTCTTAGGAGACGGTTCTGGAACTTCATCTAGTTGAGGAATCTCGTCACCACCGGTGTATTCAAAGTGGTCGTGTGCCTTGGGAGCAGAACCTGATGCCTTCGGTTGTTGTGTGGAAGTTGTTGTTGTTGGAGGGATAACCGGTGTTTTAGATTGAGATGCGGGTCCTTCGGCTTGTTTCTGTTTCTTTGCCTGAGAATTCGGATCCCTGTCTTCATCGTCTCTTTGACGTTTCAGTTTATCGGCCTCTGTGCTGCAAGTCTCTTTGTTCATCTTGTCTTTTAATGCTTCCAGGACTTTGACTTCTTCAGGGGTCAAGGTGAACTTGTTTTCCAGCTTTTCTAAGAGTTGAGCTTCCAATTCATCCAGAGATAGCCCTGGTAGTGGAACAGTAGACTTGTCAGCTCGAAGAGTGAATGTGGTTGATCGGATCACTTTCTTGACTGCTTGCTCTGCGAACTTGGTGAGTTCGTCTCTCATGGGTGCCAGCAGATCTTTCAACTCAGCAACCAAGTGTTGTGCCATGTATTCTTGTGCTTGAGCTGCTAATGTGGCTTCCAAGTTCTCCTGTACGTCTTTAGCTAAGAAAGTATCAACTTTGTCTTGCAGCTCTTGGACGTTCGAGTTCAGCTTCGTCAATTCAGCAACTTGGGTTGCAAGTGTTGCAACCTGATCTTCCAGTCTGCTTCTCTTCTTTTCATGTACTCTCTTGAAAGCTGACTTGAGTAACTTTGATGCAGCAGAGGCTTTGGTGCTCGGTTTCTTGATTGATTTGTCATGTGTCGATTCGGATGCAGGAGGTGATGACTGTGAGGATTCAATGATGGTGGTAGAGTCTTTGTCATCTCCTTTCTGTGGTTCGGGTTGTTTAACTTTCTTATCTTTGGCTGCTTCTTCTTTCAACCTTTGTTCTTCAGCAAGTTTCTCAGCTTCGGCCTTAAGCCTTAGTTCTTCAGCAAGCCTGGCTTCTTCTTCCTTCTTTAACTTTTCTTCAGCCAGCTTGGCTGCCTCTTCAGCTTTCCTGCTTTCTTCCATTCTGATAGTTTCTTCTAGTTTGGCTTGTGCAATCTCTTCAAGCCTGGCCTCTTCAGCTTACTGTTTTCTTTTAAGTTCATCTTCCTGAGCCCTTTCTCTGAGCTCCATTTCTTCCATAGTCATTAGCCTTGGAGCATCAGTATCCATGGGATCTTCCTCTTCTTCCTCTCCCATAGCTGTAGTCATTTCAATGTTGGTGGGAGATACTGAGGGATTGTCATAAGCAACTAAGTCTGTAGTGAACCTTGTGGTAGGCTCAGGAATGCTGCTTGATCCTCCAGCTTCGGTAGTTTGAGATAATACTGGAGGTGGAGGAGGTAGATCAGCATTGAATGCATCAATTCGGCTGTGGAGGAGACCCAGATTGAAAGCCCTTTCATTTTCTTCTTCAGCTGAAAGGCCTACAGACTCTTGTTCAGCAGTCACTGGTTCCTTCATCTTCTCTCTCCTAATCCTTTCTTCTTCCAAAATTGTTTGATCTTCAGTGAATGGTCTTTGATTGAGATATGCTGGGTATTTAGCATTGTCAGCAAATTCATCAATGTCCTTATCCCAATCTTCGAACGTCAAATCCTTGTCATCGATGTCTTCAAGGTTGACATTCTCAGTGATATTGGCATAGGCTGCCTTGTAAACTGGACCTTCGTCGGATTCGGTTTGTTCAGAGTCAGATGGTTTAGGAGAAGATTGTGAGGGAAACCACCCAGGTTCAGGAATGGTTGCAGGCTTCTTTGTGGGAGTCCTTCTCTTGAGAGTACCCTTCTTCTTCTTAGACTGTGTAGAACTGCCGGAGCTTCCAGTCTTACTGCCTTTCTTACCCTTCTTTTGCATGAACGAAGGTAGAACAACTTCGTCTAGGAAACCAACTTTTTCTGCTTCAAGAGCTTGTTCGTAATACTTGTAATTCTTGCAAGCCTTAACTTTGGCATTCAAGAGACAATCGGGAAGTTTCTTTCCCTGCTTGCGTGTGCTGGTTTCCATTCTCTTGATGACCCTGAGAGTATCTTCATTTCTGAACGTGTTCTTATCAGTGTCGTCAAGTCTCTGTGGGATATCATCATACTCACGAAGGAAGCTTTCGATGAGTAGTTTTGTGAAGCGGACAAATGGAATGTTGGTTGTCTTGTGTTGAATGTGCCACACAAGGTCTTCCCAAATGATACTGGCATAATCAGCTTTCTTCACATTAGCCACTGCCCAGAAGAGTTTGAGGTGTTGGAGCTTCGGGTGTTCGTGGCCAGTGTCTCTGCCAGACAAGGACTTGGCAATCAGAATGTATAAGGTTCTCCATGGTTGTGGAAGATACCTAATGTTGACCCTAGAATGTCTTGTAATGACTTCTTCTGATTCGTCATACCCAATATCTCTTAACCACATTATCAGATCTTCTTCGGTGGGAACTTCATCATATACTTCATTAGGGCCGAGGTCTGGTAACCCAAGTACATTCCTGAGCATATCAATGTCCACAGTGACTTGACGGTTATGAAGCATGCAGGTGAAGGAAGCCTCCCCAAGATCTAGCTATAGTGTATGCCAAAACTGGTGGATGTAGAAGCAGGAAACTGAGGCAGACTTGGTGAACAACAACTTGTTGGGGTGATATAGAAGAGCATCCACTGCAACAATACATGAGGACTCGTTGCAAGTCATTTTGTTGAAGTTGATACGGAGGTTGTTCTTTCTGATCTTCCTGGTGTAATCTTCTGGGAATGTCTCTTCCCATGAAAGCTTAGGTTCGGGTTCTGGTCCGTATGGAACGTCATTGTGTTCTGCCATCTGAATTGATCACAAACAAATACAAACATGGCAATTGTTGACTGTGTTAGCAAAGACATTCAATTATGATGTACACTTATAGATTTGCATGTTATACATTGATCAGTGGGGGTTTGTGTGTGTGAAAACTTTTGATATAAGACAAACTTAAGTTATATTACATGGTAGAAACTTATAACAATTCAGTTACAACATAAGTTTATCATTACAAGAAGTTATTCTTTGGAAATTTCTCAACACTTAGAAAAATTTAGATTTTGACAAGTTTACGCGTAAGTGGGTAATTTTACGCGTAACCTGACTTAAGCGTAAGAGTAGATATTATGCGTAAGAGCAAAAGCTACGCGTAAGTTAGAATATTACGCGTAAGGTGAATCTTATGCGTAAGGTCAATTTTATGCGTAAGATAAATCTTAGGCGTAGGAATTGATATTATGCGTAGGATTACCCTTAAGCGTAAAGTATAACTTATGCGTAGGTAATGACTTATGCGTAAGTTCCAGACTTATGCGTAAGGTCAGAACTTATGCGTAAGAATTACATTTAAGCGTAAACTTTGTCTTATCCAAGACAAAGTTTGTCCACGTGTCGAATCTTACGCGTAAGACTCAATCTTACGCGTAGGATGAACAAGTTGTGCGTAAACATGCCTTTTTCCAGAAAAAATCACCTTTCGTAATTCGAGTGGTTTGATTCCTGAAAGTGTAACACACAACCACTGATCAATAAACTTTATAACACACTTTAATACCCTTTTTTATGTGTAAACATGCATAAATGTGAGTTACGCGTAAACCCGTAAGAACACACAATTACGAACACAATCAAACATGAATCTGGGTAAGATTAGGCATAGGGCAAATGTATCTAAAAACCTAAGGATCATATGGTCCATCTTATAACAACTTTTGACCATAAAATCAAGATATCATAACTGCTAGTGTCATTCGAACCCTAAATCATTCATACATGATCAAGAGATGTTCCTGAAGCAATTAAACCATAACAACATGATCCTAGGCCTACAAGAACATTATCCCCATCATCAATTACAATCCTAACGTCTAAAATCAAGAACCCCTATTTCCATCGTATGAACCCTAAATTCAAATCGAATGATCTAGTGTTTCTGGGTACGATTAGAGTTAAGGAACATGTTAATATACATCCTAAGATCATTACCCATTAACCAATTCAACCAAAACACAACCAATTTCTGGGTTTAATTTCTACGCACAACCCTAAGAACAATTTAATTGATTATGATAGATTTAACCGTTAGATTGTTATGAAATTAAAAACCTTTGTTTGAAATAATGATCAAAACATGTTAACACTTACGGATTTGAAGATGGTTGATCAGATTAAACAAGTGATTGTGGATCGTTGATTGTGTAGGTGAGGGTAGTAAATGTTTGCAGGTGCAGTAAATGGTGTGGGTCAAAGGTGTTTTGACCAAGAGTTAAAAGTATTTTCATATTTTGACACAAATGGCCCCTTAACTTTATCTTGCATTCACACCTAATGCCTAAACACCTTAACTCATGTAACTTTCGTTAATTATACCAAGATATGAAAAGAACAACTTGTGGTACTCCCCCTTGACCTTAGACCGTAGTAAAAAATACTGAAATATTTGTTATATTGGACAAGGAGAGTAACCCGAAACACTTATTGAATCAACATTATTGATAAAACGTAATTATTTTTTGGTAAAATGCAAGTATAAAGGTTAATAAATTTTTGAAAAATTTGAAAAATTACTATTCCTCCCCCTCAACACTTGTTTTACATAATTGAAGACATTTTATAAAATAGTGTTGAACGAGGTGGTTTATACTTGCATTTTTTTTTTTTTTTAGAAAAACTAAAAAAATCTTTTTGTGTTTTTGATTGATTTTATATTTTTTTGTATTTTGTTTTTGAAAAAATATCTACAAAAGATAGTTATGATGTTTGACGATCAATTGTGTTTTAAAAACTTTTCCAGATCCTCTGGAGTCAAACATCGCATACCAATTTGGTGAACTAGACTAGCAAACCTTGATGGTGCTAAGGATTTGGTAAGTAAGTCCGCCAATTGGTACTCAGTTCCAACAAAATAAAGTTCAACGGTACCCTTTTCCACATGCTCTTTGATGAAGTGATATCGGAGATTGATGTGTTTGGATTTGCAATGATGTACTGTGTTGCAGGAGATAGCAATTGCACTCTTTGAATCACAGTAGATAGGAATCTTATTGAATAGGTAGCCATAATCCTTAAGTTGTGATCTCATCCAAATGACTTGAGCACAACAAGCGGACATAGCTACATATTCAGATTCTGTTGACGACAGTGATGTGCAGTCCTGCTTCTTTGATTGCCATGACACAAGTTTGTCTCCGAGAAATTGTAATCCACCAGATGTACTTTTGCGTGTGTCTAAGCATCTTGTATGGTCAACATCTGAAAAAGCAATTAGTTCAAAACCAGAATCCTTCGGATACCAGATTCCCAAGTTAATGGTTCCCTTTATGTATCGAAGGATTCTCTTGACCTCACTGAGGTGTTTATCAGTTGGTTTGGACTGATAGTGAGAGCACATGTAGACAGCAAATACTATATCAGGTCTACTAGCTGTGAGATACATGAGTGACCCAATCATACTTCGGTATTTGGTAGGGTCAACAGGAGTCCCATGTAAATCAGCATCTAGTTTTGTGGTATAGCCCATTGGTGTATTATAAGTATCACTGGTCATCATTCCATGTTTCTTTAAAATTTCAAGAGCATATTTGGACTGATTTATAAAAATTCCACGGGGTGATTGATGAACTTGTAGTCCTAGAAAGAAGGAAAGTTCACCCATCATGGACATTTCAAAGTTATCTTTCATTAATTTTGCAAAATCATTAGAGTAACTTCTTTTTGTTGAGGCAAAAATAATGTCATCGACATATATTTGAACAACAAGTAAGTCCTCCCCGTAGGTTTTTGTAAATAGTGTTGGATCCACTGATCCTTTTGAAAATTTATTGGCCAGCAAGAAAGTGGACAGTTTGTCATACCACGCCCGTGGGGCTTGCTTGAGTCCGTAGAGTGCCTTTTTGAGTCGGTAAACGTGGTTAGGACGCTCAGGATCAACGAAGCCTTCAGGTTGACTAACATAAACTTCTTCACGGAGTTCTCCATTAAGAAATGCTGTTTTCACATCCATTTGGTAAACCACCATGTTCCTGTGTGCAGCATAGGCCAAAAAGATCCGAACAGCTTCATGTCTAGCCACTGGAGCAAAGGATTCAGCAAAATCAAGTCCTTCCAGTTGAGAGTATCCTTTCGCTACCAGGCATGATTTGTTACGTATGACAGTTCCTTCAGCATCAAGCTTATTCTTCCAAATCCATTTTAACCCGATGACAAAGATTCCGTCAGGTCTTTCAACTAATTCCCAGACTTCTAATCTTATGAATTGCTGAAATTCCTCTTGCATAGATTCAATCCAGTTGTCATAAGTCATTGCATCTTTAATGTTCTTAGGTTCTTCGTGACAAACTGTGAGTGCATAGATACAAGTTTCTCCATCCGTGTGAAGTCGTTGTCTTGTCATAACAGGTGCATCTGGATGGCCAATAATATGAACTAGTGGATGGTCTCGAGTCCATTTGTGTGTGGAAGGGTGTAGTTGATAGGTATCTCGCATGTTAGCAGGATCCAAATTGCGTGTTGATGACTCAGCTATATCAGGAACTGTAGGAGCCGGTGCAAACGGGTTAAAGAACGCATCAGGATCATGCTCTGCGGGTTGTGGAACTGATAGTGGTGTGGGATCTTCAGCTGAATGGTGGGAGTTAGAAACAGTTTGTTCTACTGTAGATGGTGATGCAATTGGAGGACCGTTTCTTTCAACACTTGTAGTAGTTTGTTGAGGTGAGTCTGGTACTGGAATGTATTCAGGTTGAGCAGCGGAATTAGGTGAGACCTCAGTAGAACGGTAGACAATTGTATCATCAAATAGTGGAGCAAACAAGGTTTCCAATTCTTTGCGGTTGAGTGGCAACGGTTCAGCCGAAGATTCCGGAGAGTTAAGACGGTTGAATTCGGGTCCTAAGCTGTGTTGCTCAGAAGCCATTTGTGTGAGTTCATCAAAATTAGCGGGAATGGTTTCTTGAATTTCTCTTGTTCGACGATTCCAGATTCGAAAACCTTTAGAATTTTCACAGTATCCAACGAACACTCCTATGTCAGCCTTTGCTTTAAGTTTACCTAAATCATCACGATCATTTTTCGGATAACAAAGTGCTCCAAATACATGAAAGTAATCGATATTCGGTTTTCTTTTGTAAACAATTTGATAAGGTGTTTTGCGATGGCGTCTTGTTATCATGGAACGGTTTTGGGTATAACATGCGGTTGAAACAGCTTCCGCCCATAAGTAATCTGGTAATTGAGCATTAATCAACATAGTTCTAGCAGCTTCCACTAACGTTCTGTTGCATCTTTCAACAACTCCATTCTGTTCTGGGCTTCTAGGAATAGATGTTTGATGTTCAATTCCCACTTTCTCAAAATATGACCGAAGTGTCTGATTCTTAAATTCAGTTCCATTGTCAGTTCTGACTATTCGTACCGTATTGCGTAACTGAACTTGAATTTTAGTGAGAAAGGTGATGATCATCGAAGGAGCCTGATCTTTACTTCGTAAGAAATAAACCCAAGTCCATCTAGAGAAGTCATCTACAATTACTAGTATGTAGCGTTTACCGTTGATACTTTGAACACGCATCGGTCCACACAGATCCATATGAAGCAGTTGTAAAACATGATTCGTACTTTGCTCAGGTTTTGAAGGAAAATGAGCTCGAGTACTTTTTCCTTGTTCACAGGCTGGGCATAAGTGATCTTTGGTAAAGCGGAATCTTGGAAATCCATCAACAAGTTTGTGATGAGCAAGGTCAGTCATTGTTTTGAAATTCAAGTGCGAAAGACGTTTGTGCCATAACCAAGATTTAGTCGATTCTGCTTTGGAGAGAAGACATATCGGAGATGTAGCAATCATATCTGACATTGATATTGTATAAAGATTAGAACCACGTGAGCCAGACATTAGATCGTTTCCTTGTAAGTCACGAACGAAACAGGTTTTCTCACGAAATGCAACTTCTAGATCTCCATCACAAAATTGACCGACTGAGAAAAGGTTGTGTCCAAGGCCTTCCACATAATAAACACGACTGATTTCAATGTTCCCACTGATATAGTCACCATACCCCATGATTAAAGCGTAATGATCATTCCCGAACCTGACAGTACCAATGAACTTTGAAACAAAGTTGTGTAACAGTTTGAGATTGCCTGTCATATGTCGGGTGCATCCGCTATCAACAATCCAGAGAACAATCTGTACTACCTGCATCACAAGAAGAAGACACAGATGGAACAGAAGTAAGGGTGGAACCCAAAGAATGTGCGGGTTCCTGTTGGTTAGAAGCACATGTATTCAATAATTTGGGAATCCATTTAAAGTCTGGTTTGTGTTGTAACCAACGTTGCCAATTCCAACTAGTTCTTGCTTTCTTAATGTTATATGCACTAGTAGGTGGCTGATTCCTATATTTGTTCTCTGCACCTATGGGGGTAACTTCAACATCATTAGATACCGTAGAAGGCGGCTTTCCTAAGTTAGACTTGGAGGCAGTAGTGGGCCTAGAAGGAATGCGTGTCCTACATTTCTTATGATGATTAAGAAGAGAATTAGCTATACATTTTGTATGATCACCAGATGATACGCTTTTACGATAAAACACACAAGATGCATTAATATTCAAAACATTTAAAGGTTCATCATTCGTTACATTTAGATTTTGATTACAATTTGCCAGATTAGAATCTAAATCTGATGCAACATGAGTTTTATTCAAGTTCCTAAGTTGGTCTTCTACTCCTTGAGCTTCTAGTGATCCTCTTTTACGTTGCCAGAGCCTATTCTTCTTTTTACTTTTTCGCTTGTGTCTGCTAACGCTATTAGTGGAGACTAGTCCTGTAGAAGTGGAGTTACCAACATTAGTATTTTGAACAACATTTCCTTTAGAAGATTTATCTAATTGATACATTCCTGGTGCTATCACCGTGGTGTCAACCATCTTTCCTTTTTGAAGTAGCTTAATTTTCTTTTTCAAATCGATGATGATGTGATTTTTATCCTGAATTTGAGACTCAAGTTTCACATTGCAATAATTAATGTCATCGCGGTTTTGTTGCCATTCGACATTTTCAATTTTTAAATTCGCAATTTCTTTCTCATATTTGAGACAGAGACTTTTTAAAGACTCATTGTTTTTGCAAAGCTGACACGAGTTTGAAACATTTTTATTTTGAAGTTTCAGTTCCTTTTCAAGACTTTGAGCTTGACACCATTCAAGCCTTTGTTTGAGTTGACAAATTTCTTTTGAAAATTGTTTTGTCACATCATCATTCTTAATTCTCAGCTTTTCATTTTCATGTTTCAGTGTCTCAATTTCCACATTTAACAAGTTATTATCAACACAAAGATCATCCATAAGCATAGAAGTACCAGATTTATAGAGATCATTCATGATAACAGACAAAATATCAGCATTGAGAACTTGTTCCAAGAGTCGATCAGCATCATTTTTTAAAACTCTATTTCTTTGCTTTTGAACCAAAATGTCATTTTCAGTGGCGTTGAAAATGTTTATCATATTTTTGACCTCTTTTTGAAGTTCCTGATCCCAACGTGTAGCACAGAGACGGAGGTGTTTGACAATTGGCTTCATTTGTTTTTGAAAAATATCCCTCTTTTCTCGCTCGTAAGCGGATTGAAAAGTTTCAATTTTTATTTCAGAATTACGTTCAATTGTTTCCTCCAAAATTTCAATGTCTTCCATAAAAGTTTTGAAATAATTTAAGACACGACATGTTTTTGGTAATGGTGTAAGTTCATCGGATGATGGTAAAGGACCATTTATTTGTGCTACAGTTTGGACAGGGGCCGCATTAGAGGATGAAACATATGACTCTTCGACAAACCATGATTTCACAGGTATTTCTTTTTGAGTAACAAAAGATTTAGAAAGAGGTGGAGCTTTTGAATAGTCATATGGTGTCCAATATTGAACATAACTCATTTTTGATCGACTCTCATCTTCAAGTTCTTCTTCTTCCTCAGTATCAAAAACAACAGCACGCACAATCGTATTATCAAGCATGTGATCCATACTGTAAATCTTAGGATTTTCTTTGAATGCTGTGTGAAGAAACATTGATTTGAAATCGCAAAGTGCAAATCCTTTATCGGGTCTCGGTTTTATAGCAAATTTCTGAATTGTTGTGATAGAGTTCCCGTGTTTGTAAACAATGTGACGAAATTCTTTGAGTTGTTTTTCAAGATCAACAATATCACCAAGTAAGTCATCTATATACTTCCTTTTTCATATTTTATGTTCACAAAACTCCTTTTTGCAATTTGAAAATTCTGTTTCTGTTTTTGAAAGGTCTCTTTGAAGACGTTCAACTTGCATTTTCAGTTCACATTTTTCACTTTCAAATTTAGAAATCAACTTTCTGTTTGTCTGAATTAGATCTTGCATCTTGTGCTGAAGATCTTGCTCTTTGTTGTAAGATTCGTGAAAAGCTTTTTCAAAACTTTTTGTATGTTTAATCTTTTCTTGCTGACTTGAAAGTTGTATTTTATAACACTCAATATCTTTTGCAAGTGCCGCATTTCTTTCTTTTAAAACTTTGTTTTTCTCGTTGCATTTTGCAATTAGCAATTGTTGATCATTCAGTTGTTTAGATAACATTATGAGGTCAGGGTCTGGATCAAATGATGGTTCATGTTGTTCGAAATGATCATGTTTATCATTCTCAATAGGATCATCAAATGAAACAACTGTGTCATCATCAAATATGACAACTGTGCTTATTTGTTCATCTGTTTGAGAAGATGAAGATGATTTAGATGGAACAACTTGCGCCATATCTGATTCAGAAGCAGAAGGTGAAGCTATTTCATGTATAAGGCATGCTTTTTGGTCATGTACCTGAGACAAGCCGTCAGTGTCATACACTAGACCTGAATCATTAAACTGAAGTTCCTGCATATTGGCCATAAGCATCACAGCTGCATTAGCTTCCAGATCTTCCATGTCATCATCATTGTTCACATTTGCCATGAAGTTGTTGTCTTGTTCAGGGAAATTTCCATCTTTTTCATCTTGAAGAGCCATGAGTAATGCCTGCTTGTGAAACTTACTACCCCGAGTTCTCGGTTTGGGACATGCTGTCGCTATATGACCTTGTTCATTACAGTTGTAGCACCACACTGCATTCCCTGAGTTGGAGTTCCTTGTTGCAACTGGTTCAGACCTTTGCTGAGTAGACCCTGAGTTGTTCCTGAACCCTCCATTGTTACTAAACCTCTGACCATTCCCAAAATTTCCTGAAGAGCTTCCTGAACCAGATCGACCATAGCTACGATTCTGAATTTCCACTCTTCCATCATTGACAACAGCTTGATTCCTTGTGTTAGAAGATGAACGTTGACGGTTGTTTGTTTTGTTGGAGAATTTGCTAAAAGCACGAGCAATAAGAGCAAGTCCCTGATTCAACGTGTTAAAGTCATCATCGTCATCGTCATTGGAATTTGAGTAATACACTGCATCATTGTTGTTTAATGGAACAAGTTGAGTAGAAGCATTCTCTGGAGATGAATCATAAGGGACCATTTGGTTCGAGGTGGAAGATTGTGGATAACTGAAGTAGTTCTGCTCTTGAACATATGCATGATTTGACATTGGTGGTGGAGCATAAGGAGATTGAGCTACGAGAGCCAAAGAATTTGGTGTTGGTGTTGGTGTTGGTGTGTATCCTCCTCGTAGAGCTCTATCTTTTTCCACTTCAGGTTCTTGATGTTTCAGAAAATCATACAACAAACCATATGGAGCATCATGAAGATTTTTGGTTTGACGTACAAATGTCACATACTTATGCCAATCTGGACCAAGACTACCGACGAATTTGGAGTTAACTGCTATCCTTGGTACTGTGATTTTGTGACGTTCCAGATCATTGACCACATTTGTGAAACGATGATAGTAGGATTCAAGTGACTCTCCTGGTTCAATTGCGATGTCTGTGTATTCCATGTAAAGTTTGGATTCCATATCATCTTTGTTCAATTGAGTGCCTTCCATGAGGAGATGAACATGTTCCCACATAGCTTTGGCTGTTTTCTGAGCATCGACACTTCGATAAATTGGATTAGGTATTCCTTGAAGTATATAAGCCATTGCATACTCATCAGCTTCACGATGTAGTTTCTGTTCTTTAGTGAGTGCAGTTTCTGGAAGAGGTCTATCACCAGGAGGACGTGGAGGATCAGCAGTTGGATCACCAGCTTCAAATCTTGTTGGCCACTCAAATGGTCCTTCAAGTATCACTTGCTTCAAGAATTTCCCATGAGGTTTCTTTAATTCAAGAAATCGTAAGAATCGACTTGACCATTGAACATAGTTCCCAGGTGTTAGCATTGGAGGTGTTTCAAGTGATCCTGCCTCATGTCGGGATTGTTGAGTTGTAATAACTTCACACATTCTATCAAACCAGTGAGGTTGTTTGGAGGAGAACTGAGTGTTCTGTTGTGACATCTGATATGATTATTGTTGAGGAATGATTTGATGTTGTTGCATCATGAGATAATGATGTAGTGGATTATACGGTTGTTTTTGAACTTGTGATTGTGAAGGTTGTTGATACGGTTGTTGCTGATGATATTGTTGTTGCTGATACTGCTGATGTTGCTGTTGATGAGGGAAGTAGTAATTAGGTGGTTGAGACATCTTTAAACACTTGTGTAGAAATGGATCTTTGTAGAAGATTGAAATGCACGTTCCGTTGATTAAGTCCAAAAATCCCTGGGGTAAGTTCAATTCTTACGCGTAACTTTAATCTTACGCGTAAACTTTAAGGTTATGCTTAAAGAGTAGTTTTAGGCGTAAACAAAAGAGTTTAGGCGTAAGTTTCCTCTTTACTCGTAAGCTTAGGCTTATGCGTAAGTTTAGACTTATGCGTAAGGTTTAAACAACCTAACAAATCTTCCAAACTTATCCAAGCTTGAATGATATCCGAAGTCGAAGTATTCCACTAACTTATCCAAGCTAGGGAAGTACTGAGTCACCGTAACACAAGGAGAAGACCTTTGATGAAAGTTATGCGTAGAAACTGAACTTTACGCGTAAGATTGACTTATGCGTAAAGTTTATGCGTAGAATCTGTCTTCTGCGTAGGACTCACAACTTACGCGTAGGAATAGACTTACTCGTAGGTTTTGTGCGTAGGAAACCAAAGTTACACGTAAGAAAAGGGTTTTGACCGTAGTTACGCGTAAGAAAAGGGTTTAAGGCCAAGAATTACGCGTAGAAAGGACAAAAGGTACTGTTCACAGCTTTTGAGTCGTACTATTCACTTTAGTTACGCGTAAACTGGTCAGAAACTTGAAAAATCTCAAATTTTTGAAGAAAAATGCTTAGAAATAAGGTACTTTTGATCAAATAACTTCACCAATACTTAGAAAACACTTGAAATGAAAGATTTTGCTACCAAAAACTAGTTTTCCAACATCAAAGAAGCTAGAAAACCTTAAAAAAAAACCTTAAAAATCACAACTTTATGCAAAAACTAAGCTTCAAATCACTATATCAACCTTGAAACTTGTCCAAGCTTCAAGATTTGAGTGAAAGAAACAAAGAAAAATGCAAAAAGATGAAGAATAAGCACCTAAACCCCACGTTAGAACCAAGAACACCACTTCAATCTCTATTAGGCGAATGATACCACTTGTTAGGTCACCATTTATGTAAACACAAGTATGATATTGATAGAAATGAGATGAGAATGAGAGATGGTTGATTATGAGACAATATGAAAAAGTGAAAGAGCAAGAGTTTCCTTAAGATAATCAAATAACCAACAAATGAAAAGGTTACATTAGCCTAGTATTTATAGGAGGAGGAGTAGGGCAACACTCCCTTCCTCCCTCCTTTCATTCTAACGTGGGCTTTAAGGCCCATGGACTTGACAAACTAAGCCTTGTAACTTAAATAATGTAAAATAAATAACTAAGCAACCTATTACAAAATGTAATGACCGAGACTTGACTAAAATACATAAGTATGATCCCAACAAAGTATATTCCGCATACTTGTTAGTATCATTCAAAGTATCACTATAACACAAGTCGTGTGTTTAGATCCATCATTCTATATATCAATGAACCTACTTAGGTTGATTTAGAAAGCGATTAAGCAATTATGCAAAATAATTAAAACTTGAGGGAATTCAAATATAGGAAAAATATGATCACTTGGATAGTCTCTATAACTCAGTGGTAGGCTAATGATGATGATCTCAAAGGGTGAAGTAAATTCAATCCACAAAATGGCTATTTTCGTTAAGATGGCGTTTTCACAGATTAACCATTTTGATTCAAGATTTATGTTTCTTTGTCAAATGAACATGTTTTCACAAGTTCACAGAGGCAATTACAATATTTAAAACTCGGTTGTTTATGACTTAACAAGATCCAACCAATTGATCAAAGCACATAGACATGTTTTGATAATTATATAATGTTAATAAGTTCTTTCAACCTATACTGTTAGCCTCGCTTTTTTATAAAGATAACGTCACACATGTGAATTGGACTAGATTAGTAACATGTAGTACCCGCAGGGACTACTATCGTACACTAGGCAAAGTAATGTTGTGATGAGCCTATAAATACCCCTCATGACTCTCCATGAGGGGTGTGGGAAATTGTGTATTGTTCTTTCATTATTAATAAACTTCCATTTCTTCACCCTCTCTCTACTTTCTCTCTCTAAAACTAAATATGGAGTTCATCTTTAATCATCAACCTAGACCTCCCGAACCACATAAATCACAATACTTTCGGTCCTACATATACCAATTAACAAGTACAGCCAGAAATGATAAACAATAGAGGGGAGTTTCAAACATAGTACCTTGAGAAAACATAAGGGTGTTGGGTCACTAAATTCCCCAAGCTTCCTTTAAAGTTGGATTTGAACATAAAATAACCTAAGTGTCTATTATCCGTATATACAAACAAGTCACTGAGTGAACAGTACCTCAGTGAGTCATCTTCAGGATGCTTGGAGCGAGTCTATGTTGAAAGGTTCACCATTCAGTGAGGCGGAACTCAGTGTATGGAATCTAAGCCAAGAAGAAGATGATGGGTTCAGTGAGGATGACAATAACTCACTAAACCCCCAGGACTCCTCAACAACTATTACATACTGAAGACTAAAGACTGAAGACCTGAAAACTAAAGTATGGGCGGGACAAGGCGGGAAAAGTTTGAACGTATCAACAGGTGACCTCATCTACCTGAAGTCAAACTTTCCCTGAAAGGCATCATGTCAGGATGATGTCATTACTATGCACTGGAAAGGCACATTGTCTTATTCCTAAAATAGTCTATTGTAACAGAGACAAAATACATAAGTATTTTCGTCTCTACTAGTTAGGTCATCTTTTGTCTTTATCAGTAAAGTTGTAAATTACTTGTGTATAAATAGGTAGCATAAGTGAGGAGTAAAAGTTGATAAGTTTGTGCATTTAATGCGAAGCATTCACAAACCACTTTTACTCCTCCAAAGAACAACACAGTCCCTGAGATAGCTCAGTGTGACCTTATAGTTATCACTTGATGAGGCGAAAAATGAACCGTTTTTAGGGGGTCATTTAGACCAGAATTGGAATTTATTTGATCAAATATTACCCTAAATCGTTCCTTTTGTGATTTTAGGTACTTTGGGAGTGAATTCTGGAAAAGGAAGCATTTTGGACATTTTTGGAGCATAAAAGTGAAGAAAACGGCAAAGTCTTAATTTTCCTTGCTGGGAACAGTAGATGACGGCGTCAAGAAGGATTTTTTGACGGCGTCAAGAGCAAAATGGATGACGGCCCAGAGAAAACGTGATCGTGTCAGAATAAGGGCGTCAAGACTAATTTTGGTGACGGCCCAAAGCAAAATCATTCATGACGGCGTCAGCTTTGGATCTAGGCAGTCCGAGAGCTTTATTGGCGGCGAGATGACGGCGTTAGATTTTTCCTCTTGACGCCGTCACCTCCTAAAATCTATATATACTTTTCTAATTTTCATTCATTAAAGAGGAACTTGTGTGGAGAATATTAGGGCCGAATTTTATAAACCCTAGCTCGTTTGTAACAATATTTTCAAGGGTTTTCACCCGTTGAAACCCTTCATGTTCAATTAAGATAAGTTTTCTTCCAATTCATTCAATATGTCTATGTGTTGTTTGAATATATCTTATGCTTGTCTTGATTTTAACATGCTAGGCTAGATCTATAGTGTGTTTACTTAGATGTAATGAAACCTAGATGTTGATTATAGGTTGATTGCTTGTTTATAGTTGTAATGGATGAATGATTTCAATGTTAGGCTTAAAAAAACTGGCAGATCTCCATTGTGTAACTTGCTTGAACGTCTTAAGAAACATGAACCGATGTGTACTAGGTTTTTATGGTTGTATTTAATGCATGAGTGAATTCTAATGATCCCATGTTAGGAGCTTCTTAGCCGACTCGACATAGGAGTGAAGTAGGAGCTTATAGAATTGGGGAAGTAAGTACGCCACCCCATGAATAGTATTAAGGAATACAACCCGTCATCCACGCAACTGTAACAAGTAATTAACCTGTAAAAGATATCTAAGGAGTAGTGAAGTCTAAGTAAACACAATTCTCCTATCTATTGTTCACACCACTATCTTAAATTAGTTTATTTTCATTTTTGTTATTTTATTTTGATTGCATCTTAGTAATTGGGTTAGTTGACTAGCAACTAATTCCGCCCGCTCTTAAAAAACCCGAGATTTTTAATTGCTTTTATAAAATATAAAAAATACAAAAAGAATCATCCCTCACCTCTAGACCTAGTTTTTAGGTTTTCTAATCCTAGCGACACTATTCCTGAGTTGAACGATCAATCCCCCGGTACTTGTCACTATACTATACTACAACGATCAGGTACACTGCCTGGTGGGGGTTGTAAGCTTCTCGAGATCCCTCGAGAGGTAAAGCCTGGTGCAATTCCCACGCATCATCAATCAACGTAGTTTGAGTTTAGAGAGGAGTCCACACCATACTTGTCATTTCAATCCCAAGTTTTATTCCGGAAACACTTGGGTATAATTCTTTTGATTAACTTCTAATAAGAATTAAATGTTGAAAAACATCGTGTCTCTTTTCTTACGTTTTATCTTTGTTGTTAATCTTACTTATCTGAGTTATAAATCATGGAACTTGGTTAGGTTAACTCTTTAGTTAACTATTAACTTAGTAAACGGGACCAACAAGTGGTATCAGAGCCTATGGTTTATATAAACTTTTCTTAACTTGTTTTCAAAACAAAGAGTGCTCAAAGTTTTTAAAATCAAGATCCCACCATGGCTGACTCAGATGTTCCCCAACTTGTCGATAAAAGGGTGGAAGTTATTCAGCTACTGCCCCTCGACTTGAGGTTGGAAAATTCAATAAGTGGAAAAAGTGAATGCTTTGCTACTTAACTGGGATGGAATCATATTTCATTAAGTTAATTAATGATGGTCCATATATCCCAACAACTGCTTAGGGTTTAGTCAAACCTGAAGCTCGGTGGACCCAAGATGAAATGAGGGTGGTCAATCAAGACCAACGCCTAAAAAGCATCATTATATCCTGTCTTCCTGATGTTATCATGGAATCAGTGATCAACTGTCCTACTGCCAAGCAGACCTGGACTGACCTGGTTCATAGCTATGAAGGCCCTTCTAATACAAAGGAGAATAGAATCATGGACCTGAAACTTGAATACAATACTTTTAGGGCCAAAGATTCTGAAAGTCTCTCTGAGACCTATACTCGGTATAAGACACTCCTGAATGAACTGACCAATGATGGTGTCACCTTGTCCAAACATGAGATAAATGTTGGCTTTGTCAACAGTCTCCCTGAGAAGTGGTTAAACTTCTCTCAGGGTCTTAGAAATGCCAACCATATCCAGAATCTTGAGCTCCCTGAAATTTATGGGAAGTTTGTCTATAAAGACAACCTGATCACCAAGAGATATCCTGGTAAAGCTCAAGAGGTTAAAAAGACCCCGACCACACCACCCATATCAACTGCTTTCTATTCTAACAGTGTTGTGCAGGACTTCCAAGATGGTTCTGATGATGAGGTTGATACAAGAACCAGTGAGGAGTACATGAATGATCTTCAAATTGAATTTCATGAAAGGGCACTCCTTGCTAACTCAAGAAGGTTCATTAAAAGAAACAAAAAATTTTCTAACTCAAAAGCAAATGACAATTCTGAATGTTTTAAATGTGGCAAAAAGGGTCATTTTGCAAAAGATTGTTTCTCAAAAACAACCTCAGAACCATCTTACAAATTTTCTGGAAACATTTTCTCTTCAGGAACTAGCAAGTTTCAGCCTAAGTTGCTTCAATCAAATCAATTTGTTCAAAACAAAATTGAAAAAATTCCTCAAAAAGATTTTGAAGCTAAATATAAAAAGGCCAAGGCCAAACTTGCACTTCTTGAGTGTTCTTCCTCAGTCACTCAGCCTCCTCAGGCTCCTAAACAAGCACAGGCTAAAAACAAGGGGCTAGTTGCTGAAACATATGACTGGGATGAGGTTGAAGTGTCTTCAGATGATGATGAAGTTCATATCAGTGCCCTGATGGCTCTCTCTGAAGATAACAAACTAGCAGTGGGAAAGAGTCACCCAAGGAATGGTGAATGGGTCAACATCACAATGAGAAAGGTAAACATTTTACTTTCTATGGATGATGATGCTGTCTGGAAGTCATACTTCGATTATATCAATGTTGATATTAAGTTTGTTGAAGAGCAAAGGTTAAACTTGTTTTCAAAATTTAACAAACTAAGTTTTGAGTTAAACTAATGTAAGGATGAACTCCTTACTTTAAAACAGGCCAAACTTGAAAGTGTTACATTACAAATTCAGAATTCTGAACTTGTAAAACAAAACCAAGCTCTTCAGGAAGAACTTAAGAAAGAAAAGGAAATTATTAGGAAATGGACTCAAAAGAACCCCAAACTATATGAATCAATGAGTCTCACACCCAGCAATAAAAAGGCTTGCTTAGGTGAAGACCAACTCACTGAAGAGTCTGGGGAGAGTAGTCATCTAAAAGCCTTTCTGTCAGCAAACATGCTCTCTAGCAAAGAACTAGCTCCTAAGCCCAGTGATTGGATTGAAAGAGTCAATCCTGATAGTAAATTGCCAAATTTCAACACTGGAAGAATACTAGAGCCTGAAAGTCAGGCTATTAAGGAGTTGCTAGGAGTCACTGATGAACCCAGTCCTACTGTGTCCTCTCTGAGTCTAAGTCTGATGCACAAGCACCACTCCCTCCACTGAAACATCTTCAAGGAGCAGCACCTAGTTCAAACCTTGCACCACCTGTTTATCAACCTCATTCTCCAAAGGAGAAAACAAATCCAGGGATAATCACCCTGAGGAGATCCACTGTACCTTTTGAAAAACACACACCATCAATACCCACTGAAGTAAAACCAGAAAGCCCTGATTCAAAATTTGATCAGTTGGCTGAACTTGTCAGGAAGCTGAGTGAAAAGATTGAGTCCACTGATAAACCTACTGGCTCAAATTCTAAACAACCATCAGCTTCCTCAAATACCTTCAAACCAAAAACTTCCAGACCTTCAGTGAGATGTGAACTATGCAATCAGTCAAACCACCCCACTGATAAATGCTACAGAGTCCTCTTTTGCATGATTTGCAAGCAAGAAGACCACAGAACTTGTGATCACATCTCTCACATTGCTTCTCCAAAAGCACAAGGTCAATACAAAACTCAAGGCTATCAGTATGCCTCATCTTCCAAACAGAGACTGAAGACTAAGCCTTTCTTGCCATGTCCTCACTGTAGTTTCAACGATCATCTTCCAGATGATTGTATGATGAAAGACTGTTATGATATCTGTAGAGATCCCTCCCATGTAACCAAAGGGCATGACAAAATTATTCAGTCTAGAAGAAACACCTCTTAGTCTACTGAGTCTTCATCTACCACTAAATGCAAAACATGAGGAAGCTCAGTACACTCTACTTCTGACCATGACTCACTGACTAAGTTTAAGAAGTCCCTGAGGACTAAGTCCACTAGAAAGTGGGCCAACAAGAAAAACTAACCCCTGCTTACTATTTGTGAAGAAACACATCAGGGATCCTGCTTGGCACCTTGATAGTGGATGCTCAAGAAGTATGACTGGTGTGAAGAGTTATCTGCACAAATATGTTGAAGAACCAGGACCCAAGGTAGTTTTTGGTGATAACTCATCAGCTCCCACTGAAGGTTATGGTTCAGTCAACTGCAATGGGATAGTTTTTACAAGAATTGCTTATGTCAAAGGTCTGAAGTACAATCTGATAAGTGTCTCCCAACTATGTGATGCAAAATACATAGTTCAGTTTGATGATAAGAGAGGGACCATCTTCAATGCCAACAAGGAAGTTGTGTTGATTGCTCCCAGGAGGGATGATGTTTATGTTCTTTACATGTCATCCCTTACTCAAAATGGGACTTGCCTATTCTCTAAGGCATGTGAGACAATCAACTGGCTTTGGCATAGGAGACTCTCTCATCTCAATTTCAAAAACATCAACAACCTGGCCAAACAGAACAAAGTTCCTGGCCTTCCATCCCTGGTGTATACCAAAGACAAGCCTTGTTCTGCTTGTGAGAAAGGAAAACACCATAGGGCATCTTTTAAAACCAAACAATCATTCTCCATCAAAAGCTGCCTGCATCTTCTCCATATGGACTTGTTTGGACCTATCAGTCCCATGTCCATTCATCATGAGAAGTATACTCTGGTCATTGTGGATGAATACTCAAGATACACTTGGGTTTTCTTCCTGACCAAAAAGAGTCAGGCAGCTGACACAATCATGTCATTTGTCAGGAACATTGAAAATCAAAATGATGTCAAAATTAAACAAATTAGAACTGACAATGGCACTGAATTCAAAAACCATGACCTTGAGTGCTTCTGTGATGAGAAAGGAATTTCTCAAATTTCACTTCTCCCTATACTCCTGAACAAAATGGAGTAGCTGAAAGGAGAAATAGAAAATTCATTAAGGCAACAAGGACAATGTTGAATGGCTCAGTCCTCTCAAAACACTTTTGGACTGAGGCAGTCAAAACAGCCCGCTACACTCAAAACAGGTCCATTATTGTGAAAAGACAGAATAAGACTCCTTATGAGATATTCAAAGGAAAGATCCCTGACATCAGTTATTTTCATGTATTTGGATGTCCTGTGTTTATTCATAATCACAAGGATCACTTGGGTAAATTTGATGCCAAAGCTGATGATGGATACTTCTTGGGATATTCACTGTCTTCAAAAGCCTATAGGGTGTTTAACACAAGGAGACAACAAACTGAGAAAACTTTTCATATAACTGTTGATGAGAGCACTGAATCCATCAGGTTCTCCAGTTTCTCAGTTGAAGAGATTCGTATTGATGATTCATCTAGGTATCCTCCAGATGAGTATCTCCCTGAGAATCATACTTCAACCCAATATCAAGCTGATGTTGATGTCTCCTACTACATCATTCCTCACAATCTACCCCAACCAACTGTCAGTGAAGTCACTGAAACTCAACCTGCCTCCAATGAGACAGCATCCATTGAACCAATTGTTCAGGAATCCTCAGAACAAACTGTTCCCACTAATGTCACTGAAGTACATAATCTTGAGTTACCTCAGGTTCCTGTAATTGAACGCACTCCTCAAGTAAATCAGGCTTCTATAAGCTCTAACTCCTATCCTAAACCTCGGGATAGTTGGACCAGATCCAAAGTTATTGAGCTTGTGAACATTATTGGTGAGCCCACTGAAGGCATGCTTACTAGAAGCATGGCTGCTAAACTCAAGGCAGCCGCAGCCAATATATGTCTTTATGCTGACTATCTCTCAGAAATAGAGCCTAAAAATATCAAAGAAGCCCTGACATATAAAAGTTGGGTTCAGGCTATGAGAGATGAACTGGAACAGTTTGACAGAAATGATGTCATGACCCTTGTTGAATGCCCCAATGATGTTCTGGTCATTGGCATGAAATGGGTCTTCAAAAACAAGACTGATGAGAATGGCACAGTCATCAAAAACAAAGCAAGACTTGTTGCCAAAGGATATAACCAACAGGAAGGTATAGACTATGAGGAAACCTTTGCACCTGTTGCTAGAATGGAAGCCATCAGGATCTTCCTAGCCTACGCAACTTACATGAACTTTAAAGTTTACCAAATGGATGTCAAAAGTGCATTCCCGAATGGTAACAATAAAGAAGATGTATATGTGCAACAACCTTCTGGCTTTGAAAGTAGTGAATTCCCTCACCATGTCTACAAGCTTAACAAAGCCCTTTATGGACTGAAACAAGCACCCAGGGCATGGTATGAAACACTTTCAGCCTTCCTGATCCAAAACAAGTTTGTTAGAGGAAAGATTGGCAACCCTCTGTTCATCTACAGAACAAAAAGTGATGTCATCCTGGTTCAAGTGTATGTTGATGACATCATCTTTGGCTCAACAAGTTACAAACTTTGCAAACAGTTTGAAAAACTGATGACCACAAAGTTTGATATAAGCATGATGGGTGAACTCACTTACTTTCTTGGACTACAAATCAAACAAACTGACAGAGGGATATCCATTTGTTAGGAAAAATACCTGAGGAACCTACTGAAGAAGTTTAAGCTTACTGACTGCTCTTTAGTGAAGACTCATATGGTTCCTCCAAACAACCTTGGCCCTGATCTCACTGGCAAATCAGTGAACCAAACCCAATACAGGGGAATGATAGGCTCCCTGATGTACTTACTTGCATCTAGGCCTAATATCCAATTCTCAGTCTGTCTGTGTGCCAGATATCAGGCTGATTCTAAAGAGTCTCATCTCACTGCTGTCAAGAGAATCTTCAGGTACCTGAAGGGTACACCAAATCTTGGTTTGTATTACCCAAAATGCTCAGGATTTGATCTCAAAGGGTACACTGACTCTGACTATGCAGGATACAATATGGATAGAAAAAGTACCTCAGGATCCTGTGAATTCCTTGGTGGTAAACTTGTGTGTTGGAGTACAAAGAAACAACAGTCAGTGGCCATGTCCTCAGCTGAAGCTAAATATATGGCTGCTGCAGGATGCTGTGCAAATGTACTCTGGATGAAGAGCCAACTGAGTGACTATGGCATTTAGTACAAGATGGTACCCATCTTTTGTGATAACACAAGTGCCATAGCCATCTCAAATAACCCAGTGCTTCATCAAAGAACCAAACACATTGACATCAGATACCATTTCATCAGGGACCATATCATGAATGGACAAATTGAATTACATATCATGATGAGACGACTTTCACCAGACTAAAAGCTGAGTTGGGCATTGACTCCTCCCAAACCAACCAGTCACGCGTGTGCAGTTGATAGGTCCACCTGGGAGAAAAAGTCAAGTATTAAAATCCGTGGAAGTACAGGGAAATCCCCGGGTCGTTAAGTCCCAACGAGATTGAAATTGTATTTGTAAACGGTTTTGGGAATAAATGGTAATTAGGACAGTAACCAAAGATTAAGTGGGATTAATTTACACTACTGATATTATTTGGATAACAATATAAAACAAGCACAATAAACAGCTATGTATACACGTAAACTGAAATGGAAACAAATACGTATGCGTACTGAGAAAAAGGTGAGTTTTAAGGAAAAATAAACTACAGGGGTTAAAAATGAAAATTCTATAAACTTAAACTTAAAAGAAAATTAAAGTAAAAGGAAAATTATTTTTTAGATTATTTTATAATTTATTATTAATTATTTAATTAAAAACTATTTAACTATTTAATTAAAACTAATTTAAATTAACCTAAAAATGATAAATACTACAAATTAAACTAAAAACTTGCAAAAATATTTTCTAAAACTTAAATGAACTTGAAGAAAGTATAAAAAAATAAAAATAAATATTTTTGTCTTTTTATGAGATTTTTATTAATTAATTACTAATTATTTTAATTAAACTATTTAAATTATTTTAAATTACTAATAATACTAAAATAACTTAGAAAATTATGGAAAATTTTATAAAACTAATTAACCATCACATGAATCCTAAAAAATTATAAACTTATTCTAAAAATTATATTTAGGCTAATTTACTAATTAATTACTTGTTTATTAATTAAAATCTAATTAACTAAATTAATTAAGGAAAATAGGAAATGAACAGTAACAATTAGGAAATTATATTCTAAAAACACCTAATGATTTATAAAACTTAAAAAAAATATAAAAAGATACTACTATTAAATAAAAATTATTAAAACTATTTAATTAACTAATATTACCTAATTATTAATTAAACTATTATTAATTAAAATAAATATTATGTAAATAGTAAAATTTATGAAAAAATTATGGAAAGTAAATTAAGTAATGAAAAACCTAGGAAAAATAAGCTTGGTCCAACAGCTTATTCAAATAAGCTGTTATAAGCAAAACGGCTTATTTAAGCTTATTAAGCCAAAACCACCTTAAGTATATTAATGTTGCAATACTAAACGGAACTGGTGCCCCAGAGCTACTGGAAGGGGGTGTGTTATAATGCATGATACTATCCAAGAGGTCCCAGGTTCGACTCCCACACACACCCAAATTTTTGAAACTTTTTATTTTTTTGATTTTCTTTTTGCAAAACTGCTTAACAAGTAAAAATAAGCAACTTTAAAAAACACAACTTTTTTATTTTACACAAATAAGCTCTGTAAGAGCTTATTAGCTCAACAGTTGGCTTATTAAGCCAAATTTGGATTTTTAAAAAGCTAAAAGCTACAAACAAGCTACCAATAGTTAAATAAGCTATAATCTATTAAGTTTCACCTAAATTAAGCTAAACTAACTTAATAAGCTAAAGGAATAAGCTTTAAGCTCAACTAAACACTCTTAATGAACTGCTTAGCCAAACAGGCCAAAGGCCAGTGTGCAGGCTTGTGTGGGGTCCACTAGGGGGTTCAGGAATCAAAACTTGGAGTTGAACCCTCAAGTTGGACTGGGTATCTAAGAAATAAGCTAAGGTTCAGGTCAATAAGCTCACTGAATAGCTCTTAATGACCTTAGGAAATAAGCTCAATGAGCCTGAGTTGCTTAGGTTACAAGGGTCAAATGGTCAAACTGCAGGGTCCTGTGGGGCCCACCAGGTTGAACAAGGATCCAAAGTTAAGCTTGCTTCAATAAGCTGAGCTTAAGAGCTTTTCAAAAATCCAAGGTTTATGCCTTGAATCCCACTAATAAGCTCTTGAAAGCTTGTAGAAGTTGGGAAGTTTAGACTGATGACTCAATATGTCTTATGTGGCCAGGTCAACTTTAAGGCTTAAATTGGTTATAAGCCAATAAGCTGAGATCCCAAGTAAGACCTGAACTAATAAGCCATACTAATAAGGTGTCTAAAAAGCTAAAAGTCTAGGGGTGGGGTCCACTGGTTAAGCCAGAATGGGCCAAGATAGGTGGGTCAATTGCCTTGGTGCAGGGGAGGGTACTCACCCTGCAGGTCTAAATAAGGGGTTGCATAAGCTAAAAAAAAATCACAAAAATAAGACAGACATGGATTTTGAAAGTTAAACTAGTATATTTTAAGTTCTGAAAAGCTAAAAGTCTGAATTGTATCTCAAAATTCATGAAAATTCCTTGAATTTTTGAGTTTCTGCCTAAGTATGAAATTTGACTTTTTAACTTAAACCTATAAAGTTGACTTAAACGAATTTCAATCCTAATTTACTGATTGAATATGTTATATTAAGCTATTGAAAGTTGAGATTAAGCTAAGTAACCAATTAATAAGCTAAAATGATGATTATCACACAATTTAGTTCAACAGATAGCTAATAAGATAGGATCAAAAGTGATTTTGACTTTCTTGTTAAAGACCAATGGACTTTTTGAATTGTATGAACTATTATTACCTGAATAAACATGTAACAATACATAACAACAAATAAAACAACCTATATAACCACTAACTCAGCAAATCCAAACAACCCTTTTGTTGTATCCGTCTTGAACTTTTCAAAGTAAATCAAGGTTTTAACCCTCAATTCTGTTTTCAAACTTCATAACATCATCACATAAGATCTATTGAACACATAACAACACTAATAACAACAAGAAACACAAGAATCAAAGTTTATGCTAATTAACTGTGAATTTAAAACTTATAGCAACTATGAAAATCAAAGAACAAGTAAACTATTTTAAGTTATAAAATGATTAACTAACATAAACTAAGCATAAAAGAACAAGATTTAGCAGCTAATAACAAGGAAACAGTAAAATGCAAGAAATTTACAATGATGCTTACAAGTGATAACCAGCTGAGCAATAAAGAACCAGAACCAAGATCACTCCTAAAGCTTCCAATAAGCTACTAAACCCAAGGCAATCCAGTATAAACCTTGCTCCATGCCTTCATCTTCTTCATCATTGATTTTTTATTTTACAACTATTTTTGTATATTTTTGAGTATTTTTTATCTTCTAGGTAATACTGGTATATTAAACTTCTAATAACTTATAAAAGCTATATAAGGTGCTTAAGTGAGCTTATGAGTCCAATTCAACAAGAATAAACAACATTTAAGCTAAATGAGATTTTGAGTAATTTTGAAATTGCATAAACTGTGAATGACCATAAGATTATAATTGAAGCTTGAAATAAGTTAATATTAATGCCAAAAACACTAGTACAATACTTGGAAACTGAAATTTGAGCTGAGATTGCAAACTACTAATTAAACGACATACATGAATTAAAACTAAAAACTATATCTATCTCCTCTGCTTCTTGCTCCTTTTATAGGCTCCAATTAGGGTTGGTGACACCTTTTGAGCACTTCCCACCACATCTTGACCCTTCATTTGCCTCAATTAATCTCATCCATTTATATATCTTTTTGGCGCCAAAATGGGAAGAGGTAACTTGCAGCCATTTTACAAGCATTAAATGCTTCTGAGGTGACTAGTGAAGGTGTGGGGGACAATTTGGAGTGTATAAGTGAGCTAGGGGTGGTGGTGTAAGAGGTTGCAGGGTGTAGGGGAGGTGGAGGTTGTAGGTTTGACACCTGTCCTCCCCTGGTGCAAAACAGGGGAAGGGGTTTGGTTTAGAGGGTGACAAAGGGGGTGAGGTGGAAAGTTATTGCAAGTGGAGAGGGTGGATGGTGGTGAAGCAGGTGACGAGGGGGGGTTGGGGATGATGGAGGTCAACATTTGACCCCGTTTTATTATTCAAAGGGGTTGAGTGGGCTTTGAGGGGTTTTGGGCTTATGGATAAAATGGGTGGGCTGATGTTGTGTTTATTTATTTGGATTTAAGGTTTTGGTGTATTTGTAATATTAAGGGTCCGGTTTGGTTTGTATTTAGCACAAGGATCAATTTTGTAATTTTATGATTATTGAGGGTTTGAACTTGTGACTTTCCCATAGTTCTCAAAAGGACTAAATCTGCCAAGTATGAGTAATGTAAGGACCGTAGTTGACTTTTCCATTTTTTGAACTTCCAGGGACCAATTCTGTCAAATTGTGAAACTTCAGGGACCAAACATGTAATTTCACCAAAATTTCCAACCAAGGACCATTCCTGCCATAGAAGATTAGTATGAGGACCAAAATTTATTTTCTCAAAGTTTTTATATCCCAAGGACCATTTTTGTCAATTCTGCAAAGTTGAGGGACTAAACATGTAATTTTGTGAAACTTTGCACCAAAGGACTAAATATGTAACTTTGTGATTTAAAAGGACCTTTGGTGAAGTTTTCATGTTTTTAGAATAACCAGGGACTAGATTTGATAAGTTTTGAAAGTTGAGGGACTGAAACTGCCAATTATGCAAACTTTGTACGTTTTTTATCTGTTTTTGATTATTTTGCATCTGAAACATATAAAACACACTTCTGGGATAATTTTAGTATTATGATGCATATTTGAGTGTTCTTGGATGTTTTGGCAGTTCAGATTGGTATAAAATGATGAGTATTTAGACACTCATCAGGCATGTTGGATATTAACTCAGGCAACTGATCAAAGTTATTCCAACCTAATGTAAATTCTCTTAGGTCCCTGATTAAACCCATGTCTCAGTGATAAACACCTCTTCACTGATCATCAACACACTGAATGATAAACTCATTCAGGGGGCTCATGATATCATATGGCATTAAATATCCTAACTAAATGCTCTAAGTACTTAGTTAGTAAATGTCCCAGGTAGGTAACTGATTCATATTAAATATAGGAATATATGTTGCTTATACAACTGGCATCCACATCATGGGCCCCCGCATTTCTCACCAATACCACTGAGCATTAAACGCTCTCTCTCTCACACAAATACTTGTGTGATGACATCACTCTGCAAAAGCATCTTTTGCAGAGCCACGTAACCATCTCTCTAATCATGTTGAGAGAAAATGGGTAATGGGAATCGTGCCAATTAATTCGGATTTCAAACATACTTTAAATTACCACTTTGAATTAATACCAAAACGTTTGATATCCGCAACGGCACAACCCTATTTCTTTCCGTATAAATACCCCCACTAAATTAAACACACACACGCTTTCAAATCTTAACAAAACTCTTACTGGAACTTGGGCCCTCTGACAAAAATCACCCTGAGGTGACACCAGGGGCCCTTCTCTCCAAAGCCCCAGTCATCAAAACCTGGTTTCCAGCCCCTGGAGGATTCTGATGACCTTTGTCATTCAGGTCCTTTGGGGAAACAAATCCTCCACAGAGCAACTAAACACTACTCAAGCAATGATAGTGTATTGTCTCTTAGAGGGTACAAAAATAGACCTTGGAGAAATTATCTTCAGGGACCTCATTGCAAAGTTGGGTGGGAAATCTAGGCAGAAACTTATGTCTTACCCTAGATTTATTTCCTGCGCCCTCCAAGACTTGCTTGGGTCCGAGTATATTAGGCCTGAAGCCATTGGCTTTGAACCTGATGTCCTACATAAGGCTAATTACTCGCGTGACCCTCTTGAGGTAACACCTGTCGCCCTGACCACTTATAAGCTGACTGCTATCCAGGGTGACAACAAAATTTCACATGTTCCCTCTCCCACCAATAAGGTGAAAGGGAAGAAGGGACAAGGGTCAAGGAAGGTGGTTAGACCTAAATCACTCGCCACTGGTACCTCTGTCCCCGTGCCTGGCCAAACGGGGCAACAACAGACCATGACTGCTGACACCTTCAAAATAATTACCTAGTCATAGTCCCCAAAGCAAAGGCCAACTGAGGGCACTGAGACATCACACTCAGTGTCCTCAGGCACACCCATTCCTAAAGGCTCTGCTGACATAAACAAGTCAGTGGAGTTGGAATCAAACCAACCTCCACATCCTGCTAAAGGCTCTGGCAAATCACAACCAGAGTCTCAGGGAGTAAAGGGTCCTATATCCTCGGTGAGGCAGCACTACTCCACTGAGAAGGGGACCCACACCACTTCACATCCTGCTAAAGGCTCAGGTAAATCACAACCCAAGCATCAGGGAGTTAACGCCCCTAAATCTTCGACAAGCCAGCGCAAGTCTGTTGGAAAGGGGGCCAAAACCACTCAAGTGCCTGATGAGGACATTCGCAGCTCAAAGCTTTTGTGTAAGGACACAACCACTCTTCCCAAAGATTCAGGGGGCCTAATACAACCCACTGATAGGGACACAACTATCACGACTCCTCATGATGGCACTGGGAAACACCCATCAGTGTCTGAAGGGGTCCCGGGGGACAAAGATTCAGAGGGAAAGAGACCACCCACTGATATGGAACCCAAACCCACTCCCGGAGGTGCACATAACTTGGGAACTGGCCTTGAGGACCAGGCAGATAAAACCCAGTCTGCTGGATTTGAGAGGTCGGGACCTGGCCATAACGAAGGCAAATCTTCTTTTGAAGAGGAGCCAGATAACCTCCTTTTACAGATTCAATCTATGGCAGATGTTCAGGCTGCTTTGTTGGCTGATGATGATTTTCACAGTGATGAGGAGATTTTTGAAGCAGAAGAAGATATGGAAATTGAGGAGACAGTCCCTGAACCAATCCCTTAGTCTCCTCAATCCTCCAACCATGATGCTGTTGAACCTCACTCCACATCAGTGTCCTCAGATGATGAAGAGACTCCTCTCACTGTGAAGGTTTTTAAGAAGTTCATCAAGAAGGCTACAAATGCCTTGTTCAGGGGGGTCACTAATGAAGTGTTTGACATGCACACTGAGCAAGCAGTTCATTACTTCAACCTGAAGAGTTCTGTTGAAGAATTTCATGAAGATGTCAGGGAGCAGAATTCCTCTGTCAACTACTCCCTGACACAAATGGTCTCTCGCCTCAACCAGTTCCTTGAATCACTTAACAATCTGAACACAGGGGTTCAATCCATTCAAGAATCGGTCAAAGATGATCTTGAACTTACCAAGAAGCTCCTTCAGGCTTTAGAGACCTATCAGCTCAACTCCGTGCATATCACTGAGTTACTCAACCTGATGAAGTCCGTCAATCTTCAGGCTTTCAGTAGCTTAGTGGAGTCTGTCACAACCTCCCTTGCAGCTTTAGATCAATTAGTAACTGCTCAGTCCAAGAAGTTAGAGGCTCTTGCTTGGAGATTCGGTTCTCGTTTGTCTGCAATGGGAATTGCTCAGGCATCACTTGACACCAAAGTATCCACCATTGATGAGTGCTCAAACACTCATCATTTTTGGTCAAATCTGAGCTGCAAAACATTTAAAAACACTCAAAAATGCATCAAAATACTGAAAATATTCTAAAATTGTGTTTTATATGTTTCAGATGCAAAATGAGTAAAAACAGATGAAAAACGTACAAAGTTTGTATAATTGGTAATTTTAGTCCCCCAACTTTCAAAAATTGGAAAAAATAGTCCCTGAACACTTATTTTAAAAGAAAAGTCACCAAAGGTCCTTTTGAAATCATAAGTTGTCATATTTAGTCCTTTGGTGAAAAATCCAAAAGTTTTGAGAATTTACAAGTTTAGTCCCTGTAGTTTCATAATTTGGCAGATTTGGTCCCTGGTGGAACATTTTGGAAGAAAATGTCAACATTGGTCCCTGAAAAGTCACAAGTGACATAATTGGTCCTTGGGAGTAAAGTTTGAAGGTTTAACAAGTTTGGCCCCTCAACTTTGATATTTGGCAATTTTGATCCCCGTGTACTTCATTTTGGAAAATAAACATCTAAGGTCCCTTGGGAATCAAGACTTGACAACTTTGGCCCTTGGAGTTCAGTTTGGAAGAATGGCAATATACACCCCTCAAAATCCAGAATTTACAACAATGGTCCTTGTGTTTATTTGTTAACTAAACCTTATGGACCCTTATGTAATAACTAAACCCATGTTACAAAACCAACCCAACTTAAATAACTCACCCTTATATCTCCACAAGCCCATCCCATTTCCCTAATCCACAAACACCCAGCCCAACACCACTTTTAATAGTAACCAGGGTCAACCTGGTTTGACCTCCACCTCACCCTCCTTTTCCCCTCCAACCCGTGAACCCTGCAACACCATCATCACCCCCACTGCCAACACTCCACCTTTACCCTTTGCCACACTCCACCTCCACTACCTTTCCACCACAAAAATCCAAACCACCCCCTGCCAAGTCAAAACTACCCCAACTTGCTTGTATCTGTTTTCCCGCCAAAAACAAATAGAAGGCTCAGATCAAATTAACTCATCCGACGACTCAGAAGAAGAGTGGGATAATGCCAAGGAACTATGGGGATTATAAATAATGAAAGAAGCCAAGAAGACCAGGAGTTAGTTAGTTTAGTTTTTAATATAGTTTTAGCTATGTCTTTATTAGTGTAAAATCAATTGCAGTTGTAATTTTTAGTTTAAAGGAGTTGTAACACACATTTCCAGTGCTATTTAAGTTTTTTGTAATCTTAATTTCAAATTTCTTTGATGAATTTCAGAAATTGCCATTTTAGCTTAAAATCTCATTTAGCGTTAATGTTGAAAAAAGTTGTTGTTTAGGGACCATCAAGCTCATATAAACCTACTTTTAAGCTTTTATAAGCTTTCATTAGTAATATAGTCAATTTCTAGACTTAAATCAAAAATATTCAAAAATTCAAGTAAAATAGTAGAAAAAAAAAAAAAAAAAAAAAAAAAAAAAAAAAAAAAACAATGAAAAAGGTGGCACAAGCAAAGAAGCAAGGGTGATTTTGGATATTCATGGTTCAGTAGCCTCAGGAAAGGCATTAGGTTATGGTTTGGTGCCCTGATCACTTATCTCTCTGTGGGGTTCAATTGTAAGCAATTTTCTCAATTTTTTGCAATATACTGTGGAAATCCATGAATTATGCTTAGCTCTGTTAATCTATGATTCTTAGGTGTATGTTAGATTAAACCTTGTTTTACTTTGCACATTTGTTCTTTGCAATCCTTTGTTGCTCAATTTTTCATGATTCACTGCCCATTTTTCATATTAGTAATTCTTAGTGGTTGTTGTTATTGTTGGTACTAATAGGATCATTTCAGTTTATTGTATCATGGTAAGTACCTATGCATCAAAACCCTGGCCTGAATCTGTCTTTAATTGAGAAAATCACATAGTGAACTTTTAAAGGGGTGTTTGGATTTTTATAGTCACATGTGTTTTGGATGGTTTCTGTTGTTGCAACCACTTTAGACAGCATATGTAGGACTCATATACGCTAGCTAACTCATAAAATCAGTAGGGAATTGTAGAAAAAGTCAAATCACTCTTAAATCTTTTCTACTTGGTAACTGTTAGGAATTTTGGACCTAAATCTCATCATATCAGTTTATAATCAGTTGATATAGCTTAAATTAGTTTCATTTTAACCTAATATATCACAATTAGTTATTAGATTAGTACCAAAGTTCATAGAAGTCAATTTAGTAGTTCATCTCAAAAGTCAAAGTTCATAGCTTGGCAGTTTTTTCAAAAATGTGGTGAATTTCCTAGGTCTCAATTTTGCAAATTAGCTTTCAAGCTTCTAGGATTTCCTTGTGTACCAGCTTGTGTAACCAAAAATAATTTTAGCGTGATTTGTAAAAAAAATTTCGTCTTCCTTTATTGGGTTGCAAGTAGGCTGCAGGGGGAGTACCTCCCCTGCATCACCACATTTGTTTGACCTGACCAAGTTCCAAGGGTCCCACAGGTTGCATCAGGGGCCCCCACTCTGTGTTCTTTGGCATTTGAGAAAGCTTAGTTGACTGGCTTGCCATTCCAAGCTCATCTTGAGCTTAAGAACCTTTGCTCCTAAGCTTATATTAGGCCTGTAGTTAAACCCTTTGAACTTGGGGTGGTGTGATTGGTTGTCTGTTAGGCTTATTTGAATCCAAAGTGCTTGTTGCCTTTGCTCACTGTTTTTATAGTTTAATCTCATTAGTTAGGGAATGTGTGATTGTTTTTTATATTATTAGGGGGTTAGCTTAGCTTATTTGAGATATTGGTTAGCTTATTAGGTAGTCATCAGTTATGGTGTATTGGTGTTTGCTCACAGGTTACTTGGCATAAGCTCATTGCAAGTTCCCTTGGGAAGCTAGGCCTGAGCTTTTGGTTGATTTGGAAATACGATTGTACCATCTTTTCATTCATGTGCTCATTGTCTCATTTCAAGCTTATTTACCTACTTAATTTTTGTCTCCAAAATCACACCACTGAAACACTTACACTGATCCATCAGTGTAAGTGAGTGCCTTTCATAAGCCCTTTTTAAGCTTCTCAGTGGGTCCCACTTTAAGCTTATTGTTTTTTTTTTTTTTTTTTTTTGAATACCCCAGTTATCAAACTTGTTGATTCCAGGCTTGATTTGGTCTCTTAAGCTTATTTGGATACCAAAAAATGGCCTGCACATAAGTATAAAGCCTGTTTGGTTTTCAGTGGTCCTTGGAATTGCTTATTGTGCTTTTTAGCTTAATCTAGTTGCTTTTCTCTTTTCTTTAGCTTTTCTTAAAGTTCATTTCACTTGTCCTAGCTTATTGTAATCATTGGTCTCAGTCCATAGCTTTGTGGTGGCTTATCAAGTTTCAAAATTTCAATTTGAGCCTTAACAAGCTCACTGTTGGAAAATAAGCTCTCCACAGAGCTTATTTGGTATTTTTAGAAAAGTTTTCTTTACAAAAGTTTATTATTTTCAGTTGTTAGGTAGATTCGAAAAAGAAAAATTGAAAAATAAAATAAATAGCAAAAAAGTGGGGTTTATGGGAATCGAACCTGGGACCTCAGCCTCACAACAGACACAACACAACACCCCCTTCCATCTGCTCTGGGGTACCAGTTCCGTTTATTCTTGCATATTCTATATACTTAATATAGTCCTAGTTTATTTTGCTTATTTTTCTGTAATTGCTTATTTAACTGCTTATTAATAAGTTTTAAAACTTTTCAAATTTTTTGTAAGTTTCTGTCAGTATTAGGTATTTATATAAAAAATTTCATATTTTTATAAATTAGTTTAGTATTTAATATAATTAAAATAGTTTAATTAGGTTTTAATAAATAATAAGTAATTAATCTCTTAAACAGCTTATTTATAAATTTTATAAACTTTTTATATTTTTTATAGATTCCTGTGATGGTTAAGTAAATTTATAAAAAGTTTTATAATTTTATAACTTAATTTTGTATTTATTATAATTAGAGTAGTTCAAATAGTTTAATTAAGTTTAATTAGTTAATAATTAGTAATAATTATTTAAAAAGTCTTAAAAATATATTTTCAGTTTTAAAATTAGTTTTATATTATTTTAGATTTTTCCAAATTTAAATTTTATTTTTCTAAGTTAATTTTATAATTATTTGTATTTTAGTGTAATTTAAATAATTAAAAGTAATTAGGAAATTAGTAATTAATTAATAATTATTATATAAATAGTGTAAAAATTAATTTTAATTTTCTAAAAATTTTCTTTTATCATTAGGATTGTAAAAATGTAATTTTCATATATGTAAGTATTTTATTTCTTTAAAACTCGCGTTTTATTTCGTACGTTAACGTAACTTTAAATCAAACGTACGTGTTATTAGACTTAGCTCACGTTTTTAGTGTATCTGATTATCAGTAATTGTTTATATAGTGTTTCTAAGTCATTTTCATCCCTCATTTCTTAGTATAATCATTCACAACCCCTTTCCGTCCAAATTCACTCGATCACAAACCCGTTTTTATACCATCACACCTCGTCGGGACATAACGACCCGGGGAAACCCCTATACTTCCACGGAGATTGACTCTAGGCAGTCTGACCTTGTTGACCATTTACCTGGTTAATTTAGGTTGACCGTTTGGAGCCAATCAAATTTTGGCGCCGCTGCCGAGGAGGTTGTGCGCGTTATTCTAAACGGTTTGCAAATTAGTGAATCGGGATATACACCCATTGTATATTTACCATCTTTGTTCATATTTTCTTAGCATTATCACATAAAACAAAACAGTTCCTGAAAACATTTTGAAATCAGTTTTCAACGAACACAAAAACCCAAAAAGATTTTCTTTCTTATTTGTACAAAATGTTTTCCAAAAACTCCAAAAATATTCACCTTTACCCTCTCACATCTTTGATTCTCCATTTCTTACCCTCTATAAACCTTTGATTTTTTCCTATGTCTTATCCACACCATTTGGGTTACCAATGGTGTGGTGGCCCTCATAACGGTGGTAATTGCCTCGGCTGTGGCATGGTAGAGTCAGGATACGGGTCTGTCTATAACCAGGATCCCTATTCTCACCATGACACGACTGATTTATTCCATCAGCCACCAAACCATGAGATACTGACATATTCGTGTGAATATTGTGGAGGTCCTCATCAAGGATTTGAGTGTCAAACCGGAAACACGTTTGTCTACGAACAGTTTTCTGGTAACACTCAGAATTTTGAAAATGATCAATATCCATAAGATTCACCAAACCAGACTCAACAGTTTAACTGTTGTGAGTACTGTGGTGGTTCACACTACAGTTCTGATTGTCAATCAGGAAACACGCTTGTCTATGAGCAGTTTCCTGATAACGATTATGACTCTAGCACATACAAGCCATAGCCACATCAGTTTTACTGTTGTGATTACTGTGGAGGTCCACACTTCAGCTCCGATTGTCAAACAAGGAATCCATTTCCTTGTGACAATTTTGACACATCGTTTCAAGAACCACCTCCACAGTACCAAATTATCCAAGCAACTCCTCAATACCCGCAAGACCTTTGTCATGAGGCTCTTGAGATATTGAAAGAGCTTAAGGAGGAGTTAGCTAATATTTCACTTTGTTATGCTCCAAGTTCTTCTTGTGCATATTGTGGGGGACCTCATGATGATTTTCAATGCCAGCCGTATTATAAACCTGAACATTGTTCTAGTACTGATACATCCAGTTTTGACACATCCACACCCCCACAATTTCCACTCATTCAATATTCCTGTGGGAAATCCATGGAAGAATTACTTGCAGAAGAACGAGCTGCTAGAAACGAAAGACCATGGAAGAATTACTTGTCGAGGAACAAGCAGCTATAACACGTGCCAAATTTCGTAAAGTTGCTCTTCTCGATTATGATGATGATAGTGATAATGAAGATACCCTTGATATCCTTCAATTTTATAAGGGTTCGTCAGATTCATCAGTTGTGATTCCTTCCATTGAAAATAAGGGAGAAAATAATGTGACGGAGAAATTACTAGCAGAAGATCAAATGGAACTCGTACAATCCATGAATGCTAGCTCCTCTCAACTCCCTCAATCTGTTGTTATCACACCCGAAGTTCACACTCACTCTCTGAACATGGGGGACGAGCATCTTAGCACTGTTCCTGAAAAGGAATCGGACGAATTCATAAAGTCTAGTGTTGAGAACCTTGTCCCGATCCCAAGAGAGTCACAGGGAACTTTTGATCATGTGTGTGATTCACCTTCCCCTCTTGAGTGTCCAAAAGATCAATTTGAGACTTTCTCCGATTGTAGCGAAGATTGTACATCTTATGGAGACATCGAGTATGTTGAGGCATCAGTTCCACATTCTGATGCTAATCATCTTCTTGAGGAGTTCGCCGATGAAATCACTCACATCAATCCACTTCCAACGGGAAGTGAAGATGATCTCATTGACTTTGAAGCCGATCTAGGATAAATTGAAAGTCTCTTATATCATGATCTGTCACTCACTTCTGATCCCAACAGTCCTATAGAGAATGTTAATCACTTTGTTCCCGAACCATTCAAGACTACTCTCACCAATCCTCTGTATGAATTTGAATCCGAATTCACTTTGATTTCTGATAATCCACTCTCTGATATTTAGAATGAGGATTGTGATGAGTCCACAGCAGAACAAGAGTTCACAGATTTACATCATGTGAATTATTCTCTTCATGAGGAGTTCTCCGGTGAACTCACTCATATCATGACTCCTCCAGAGTATGATAGCCCGGGGGAGATGCACTCAATCATGAGAATTTGCAAATTCCCACCCTCCCGCCCGGGATGTTTTCAAACCCAATGAGCTTAACCCTTGAAATCCAAATTCAAGCTAATGAGCCTGCTCTAGAGGAAGAAGATCTTATCATGATTTTCATCATGGTTTTCTTCCTTTTCTTCACCTACAGGGTGACTTCTCCTGTTCTTCACTCCTTCAGGAATGAAGACATTATCTTTGACCCCGGCATCACCGCTTATAGTTTATACTATTTCAAGCTAGGGTTTATATATCTCATCGGTGTGGAACTTTCACGTGCTTCAAATGTTTGTCCAAACATCTTGACTGAAAGTCCAATGGAGATTGTCTTTTCCACATCATGCTTCCCCAAGAACAAATGAATTCGGGGTCGAGTCAAGCTAGCGACTCGGTAAACAAAAACAGTAGCATGCATATAGGGTTTTCACCCTAAGTGTGGGGGAGTTACCCCTACTGTGGTTACCAATAAAGTGAAAAAAAAAAAAAAAAAAAACATAAAAAACATAAAAAACAAACAAAACAAAATGGTGTTTCCACATTTAGCTTGTAATGTTGCCATTTTACGTTCAAAGAGTCGGCATAATAGCCGAGACTTTGAATATTGAGGACAATATTCAATTCTAAGTGTGGGGGGGGGGGGGAGAATTCTAGCGAATTTTATCACATTATACCTTCTAGTACCCCCGTTTTTTGCCTAAAATTTAAAAAAAAAAAATCACTTCATTTCAAAAAATTTTGTGGTTATCAGTTCACCATGTCTAAACGATAAAAGGATTGGCTAATCCAGGAGCAAACGGCTCTTGGTAAAGATATATCAAATCCGTTTATGACTGACAATTTGCCCAAAATTGTATGGTACTCAACTCTCCATATCCTAAAAAGTAAAGAGTTGGCTAGCCCGCAAGGTTATGGCTTGTGGTAAAGGCAGTGGAAAAACCATAATTGGTAATCAGCTCACCAAGATGTTGACTATGTCCATCAAGATTTGGCTAGTCCAGAAGCAAACGGCTTCTGTTAAAGACAAATCAAATCCATTTACAGATGGTGGTTTGCTCAAAATCACATGGTTATCGGTGTACCATAATTCTTACTTGAACTGAAATATTTGGCTACTCCAGAAGTAATGGCTTTTGGTAAAGAGATTCAAATCCATTAAGTTTTCTCAAAAAGATTTCTAGGGACTAGCAATAGTTTAGTATGGGGGATTGATGAGTGCTCAAACATGGTTCAGGCCTTCAAGGAAACATCCCCCTCTGCATCAGTCACTCCAACTCTTGCCATCACTTCAGATCAGGCAACAATTGAGGGGGAGAATGTCACTGATGCCCCTCACACTGAAGTCCCATATGAAGTTGCGCCCTCTCACACTGAGGGGGAGCATGTCACTAAAGCCACTCCCATCTCATTCGCTCAACCTAATGAAGAGATTGTCCTCCCATCAGTTACTCAGTAGGATAGAGGCAAAGGCATTGCTACAACTTCTGACCCATCAAGAGTACTAAAGCCTGCCTCCACCATCGTCAGACAGGATCCTAATGAACCAATCAGGGTCCCCTTTGAAATCAATGGGGTAATCCATCATCTCACAAATGAAGAAATTCAGGTTCATATGGAAAGAGATTAGGCACTGAAAAAGGTAGCTGAGGAGGAAAGAATAAGCAAGTCCGCACTTATAAAGGTTGTTCATGAAGAAGCGGAGAAAATTGGGTTGGATACTGAGCAAGCTGGAGCTGTTTTCAAAAAGGCTCAGGAGGAAGAACTGAGCGCCCTAAAGAAGCAAAGAGGAGATAAGCTCAGGAAGGACACTCAGATCAGGAAGTTTAGAATTGAGAGGTACACTTGGGTGATGAAAGAAAAGTTGAAGCCTGAAACCATCACTGACGTCAAAATCCATCGCAACACCAAGCCTGTTATTGTCACTGTCTTTAGGGGGCAAGACAAAAGAGTAATGGACACCCATGATCCATTCAAGTTTTCTGACTTTGGTATCTCTGAACTGGATGAACTTTGACCAGTCATTACCAAGAAGTCAAATCTGGTGGTCCCTAATCTCTTGAAATCACTGGAGCTCAGGTATAAAGGACTGATGGAAATGCCTAAATCTCTTGGAATTCCCTCTCTACTTCCTGCTCCATCTACTCAAGATGCTCCTCCAAAGGTCTCCAAAAGAAAGAGGAAGCAAATTGAATCAGAACCTGAGATCAAGGTCCCTGGACTAGACTATGACAAATCTCTTCCTGAAGGAATCACCTTCATGAACAATGTAGTGTTTGAAGTTCCTGATAGAGGTATGTGCTTCACTGATGAGTATGGAAACCCTGCTTTCCAAAGATGGTCAAACATTGACAAGGCAGGGATTAAGGCGATGCTTATGTACCTGATGCTGGCTTCTCCCGTTAGATATGCTGAAAAGGTAAGGTTCTGTCAGGACCTTAAAGCTATGATTGAAGAGCACCCTGAAAGACACCTCCTGAGATCCAAGAAAGAAAAGCTTGAAGCTCTTGGTTACCAACTAAACATCTGAATCTACATCAACTATCTTTCTTTTGTGTTTTTTTAATTTTTCATAGGATTTGTAATATTTATTAATGAACAATGATGTTTCTTTTAAGTTACAAGTGTCCTAAGTTAATTACATCAACACTCAATGAAGAGAAGAAGAACCCTGACTACTCACACTGAATCAATACACACTTAGGCTATTTGTATATTCAAATAGGGGGAGACTGTTGGGTCACTGAATTCCCCAAGCTTCCTCTAAATTTGGATTTGAACATAAAATAACCTAACTGTCAAGTATCCGTATATACAAACAAGTTACTGAGTGAACAGTACCTCAGTGAGTCATCTTCAGGATGCTTGGAGCGAGTCTATGTTGAAAGGTTCACCATTCAGTGAGACAGAACTCTGTGTATGGAATCTAAGCCAAGAAGAAGATGATGGGTTCAGTGAGGATGACAATAACTCACTGAACCCCCAGGACTCCTCAACAACTATTACATACTGAAGACTGAAGACTAAAGACCTGAAGACTGAAGTATGGGCGGGACAAGATGGGAAAAGTTTGAACATATCAACAGGTGACCTCATCTACCTGAAGTCAAACTTTTCCTGAAAGGCATCATGTCAGGATGGTGTCATTACTGTGCACTGGAAAGGCACATTGTCTTGTTCCCAAAATAGTCTATTGTAACAGAGACAAAATACGTAAGTATTTTTGTCTCTACTAGTTAGGTCATCTTTTGTCTTTATCAGTAAAATTGTAAATTACTTGTGTATAAATAGGTAGCACATAAGTGAGGAGTAAAAGTTGACAAGTTTGTGCATTTAATGCAAAGCATTCACAAACCACTTTTACTCCTCCAAAGAACAACACAGTCCCTGAGATAGCTCAGTGTGACCTTATAGTTGTCAATCAACGTAGTTTGAGTTTAGAGAGGAGTCCACACCATACTTGTCATTTCAATCCCAAGTGTTATTCCGCAAACACTTGGGTATAATTCTTTTGATTAACTTCTAATAAGAATTAAACGTTGAAAAACATCGTGTCTCTTTTCTTACATTTTATCTTTGTTGTTAATCTTACTTATCTGAGTTATAAATCATGGAACTTGGTTAGGTTAACTCTTTAGTTAACTATTAACTTAGTAAACGGGACCAACAAAGAGAATATCATATTTCATTCGGAAAATGAAAAAGACATTGTTTAGGGACAACATATTGACATATAGATGCCAAATGAACGCCACATAAGCCGTATGTGAAGATACTCCAGTGAATTATATCTCATAAAACAGTTTACATTGAAGTGCATGATAAAAGCAGATCGGCTTCATTTGGGTTGTGTTTGTTATCAAACACAGTAGTTTACACCCTACGTTTCATTTTGTCATGTTAATAAAATTGGTAAAACTGACGAAAAATAATACTCCCTCTGTCTCCTATTAAGTGTCCACTTTGACTTTTTAAAGTCTTTCTTTTTCAACTTTGACTGTTAATATTTTTATTTTTGTTATATAATAGTTGATGAAAATTATACCAATGAAAATACTTTAAAAACCCAATCCTTTCGTATATTTTGTATCAAGTATTATATAACACAAATAATAGAACTTATGGTCAAAGTTGAACAAGAAAGACTCAAAAATATCAAAGTGGACACTTAATATGAGACGGAAGTAGTACGGAACATAAAAGACCAATTAATATGAAACAAAAAACTACAAAAAAAATGTTAATAAGGCGGGAAAAATGAGATACGAGGGGTATAGGCGAGATAATGCGTAAAACCTTTCTGGTAAAAAAAGCCCGATTCACTATTTTACTTGGATTTTATTTGAAAATTAATCCACTTAAAATTCGCATCCGCTTTTTTTTACCTATTTGAACTTCCTTGCATCTCTTTTGGACCTTTGTTGCATGTGCGAACCCTTTTATAAATCGCAAGCCCTCATTTGAATCCTGACAGCGACTTTGAACCCTCTTACAAACCATTTTCCGACCTTAAATTAAACCCTTCCAACCACTTTTGAACCCGATTGAACAAAATAAACCCCGATCTGTTTACTCTCTTTTCTTCTTCATGTTCGTTTTCTTTCCTACTTAACCTCCAAATTTAAAACTAAAGTCATATTATTTTCAAATTTGAAGCTTTAAAAATCGAAGAAACGAAAAATTATTCATTCTCAATAGTTAGCAAATTGTAAAAAGAAAAAAAATGTGATATTTTGGTTAGTTTGAGGATTTTGTAAACTCATGAAAATGGTTATTTATATGGATACTAACTCATATAAGTACCATTGTAAACTTATTTTCAAATATTTGTTCTATAAAAGAAACTATAATATTTACTGTAATATCTAGCCATTATTCAATAAATATTACAGTTTCGATCCTCACTACTTGTAAGGCCGGAGGTCCTTTGTAAACACCCATAAAATCCCGTCAACATCATTTCCTCCACAATACCAATAGTAGGTATTCTCCCAAGTAAATTTTTGCTTTTCTTTTCTGTGCATTGCATGTGATGACTTACTAGACCTACTCACGTATCCTCTTAAGCCAAATATCCTTACAACCACAACACCTGAACTCCTAATCTAAGATCACTACAACACCACAATAAGTAATATATCATCACAACACACTAAATCTATCACAATACCAAAACAAACCCTAATCAAACTCTAATTGAGCCCTATGTGTTTATAAACCCTAATTGCTTATCTAAACTAGTTTGAAAGTACTCAAGGCTTATGTAGGAGTTACATTAGCAACTTTAGGATATCTTAGACTCCGTAAACCTTAGTACAACCCTTTAGAATCTTAGGTATAAGTCTCTTAAACACAAAACCCTAACTAGTTCTTACAAGTCCCAAAACTAGGTTAAACCTTCCCAAACCTTTACCATAAGCTACCACCACTTAGTATAAGCCTTCTAAGACTTAATCTTGGTCACTAAGCACCCATAGGAACCTAATATAGGCACTAAACCTTATTCTAGACCCTAATCTTTCACTAAACAAAAGTAGGTCTAGACTAAATAAAACCTAAACATAAGCACCTGAACCAAGTATCCTAGAACCTTGTTCACTCTAAGCAACCTCCCTACCACCTCCCAAGCTAGCACACAAGGTGGTGGATCACCTCCTTGTCACCACCTTGTGCCACGGCCAAAATCACACCACAAACACCCCTACACCTCTTTCTAGCTTACCTTAGTCATCACCATAGCTTAGGAGAGTCACCATAGCTACTAACTGTCACCTCCCCCCCCCCCCTCATGCCACCTAGCACACCCTTGCTTGCTCACCACTCCATTCGTGCCCTATAAATAGCTCGACACTCCCTCCATTTTAAAATCAGGCCTCCTCTCTTCTTTACCTCAAATATTCTGTATCTAGTAGTAGTGTTCGAGCTATAGTAGGCCTAGGAGTCGAGCAAAGCAAGCCTAGAACCCTTATCGAGTTGTTTTTCCATGGTGAAACCCTAAACCCTAGAAAAACCCACGTTAAGCCCTCCCCTTATCAAGTAAGATTCATTTTTTATTCTAATATCTTTATTATAGTACTAGGATAGTTATAGGATGCCTAGGAACCCTTGCTTGAGCCTTGATCACTTTCATATACTAGTTTGCATTTTAAAACCCTAAATTAAGACATACATGCTATAATACCTTAACTTAAGCTATAAGTTAGTTTAGTAAACTTAGATATGCTAATATTAGTAAGTTATAAGCTAGAAAACTCTTTTGTTTCATAAAAATATAGTTTGCATGGAATTAGGACTAGTTTTGCAAAGTTTTCCATGCATAGGGGTATATATGGTAACTTTTTGAAAATATTAAGTCTAGGGGCTATTTTTGACATGTCTTAAAAGTATTAGGTATAAGGACCCTTTTTGCAAAGTTACATAACCTTAGGATAAAAGTTATAAAAGTTATAAACTTATAAAGACTAGTTTTGCAAATATTAGTAAGTCAAGGGTAAAAATGGTAAATTTTGAAAACTAATAAATCTAAGGGTCATTTCTGTAATTTTCATAAAATATATAAGTATAGGGGCTAATTGTAGTTAGAAATCTACATAACATAAAGAATATAAGTTTAGGGTAGAGAGTGTAAATATGTGAAACTTAAAGGTTATTCAGTAGAGTATAACCCTAAAAACAAAAGCATGACACAATAGTAGGGAGCTTCATGTGAGGGGTTTCATTTGAGTATTCGTTTTGACAAGTTTACTAGGTTTACGAATTAAAATGCCCTGACTCCTCAAACGTTTACTACATGACCTCTGGATTATGATGGCCCGAACGGTGTTATGTTATAACTAAATTTAAAATACTTAACTCAATAGTAGGGAGCTTCGTGTGAGGAGTTATATACTTCTGAATTATGATGGCCCAAGCGGTATTATGTTAGCAGCATAATACAATAGTAGGGATCTTCATGTGAGGAGTTATACTTCTGGATTACGATGGCCCGAACGGTGTTATGTTATAAACATAGAAACCCTAGGAGTAATTAATTAAGAAACTTAAAACAACTAAAGAACTTAACCACACAAACACACCTACAAAACCCTCAGGACACGTGAGTAAGGCCATCTAGTTTCCGAGTCACTTTTCACATCAATCACATCATCCTTAAGCCTAGGTGAATTTTCATAGCCTCACTTTTAAATGCTTTATAAACCTTGTGAAGGGGTTACATGCTTACTTTTTCTTTAAACTGAACACAAGTCTTTTTCTTTAGTTATTGCACGAGTGTTACTTTCTGCCACCATTACATAACTAAAATTCATGAGCCATAATCACTTGTGAGCTTTACACAAGTGAACGCAAGTATAGTTGATAGATCTATTGGAGCTTGACAACTCCCGTTGGTTTACCTCAGCCGAGTAACCAATAAGTACTATACTTGAAATCTCACAAGGTTTAACTTTGGCAAGTTAACCTTATCTCCATCCCATCATGTAAGGGTCTGCAGTGCCCCATGATCTGGACTATTAACATGCGGTTTCATGAGCTTAGTGCAATAACCCTTTTCACATGATAATTGTATATGCATTGCAATTATCAAAAACCCTACATTTTTCCTTGAAGGGTGTAACATCTGAACCCTGGGGAAACTTGTATTCACACTACACTTAAACCTATGACTCTCACTCAACACCTAGTGTTGACTTTTAATGATGTATCCTAGGTATACAGTTGTTACGGATCTATGGCACAAGGTGGCACTGAACTTGGAGGACTTTCAACCTCATTATCATTCAAAACACAACATTTCGCACTTAGATTCACGGGACCTCTTCTTAATAAAACTCTGATAATTTAATGAATGATAACTCATTTTATAAAAACATCTCTTTTCTAGTTGTTTTCCATTACTGTAGCTGCGATTCCATAAGATAATACCCCAAATCTAAATCCACTGCGATCTGTCAAAAATGGGGGTGTTACATCCTTTTCTACATTTGGTAGAACTGGAAGCAGCCTCTCTACCTTAACTAGGGGTAAGGTTGTCTATGTCTCAACCTCCCCCATATACCGTGGAAGACAGTATTGAGACCCATAACCCGTGGAAGACGGTATTGAGAGTTACTTTATTATTATTTTTTTATCTAGCAATTATGCCTTAGTTAACACCCTAGAGGTCTCGACTATCAAAATAACTGTCAATGGAATGTTCTACCATCAGTTAATAAAACGTACTACTTTTTACATATGTTTTTTTTGCTAACAAAATAATACAGTAATAACAACCAGCAACACTGATCAATTCACATGTAATGTCTTGCATGGATTATTTTTTTAGACATAACATTTGGCTTATTATTAACTTTTGATGTCTATGTTTTTATTGAACTTGTCAAGCCTTAGAATGTGCCCTATTTATAATCGTTTTTTTTTTTTTTTTTCTTTTTTCTTCCAAAAAACTTTGTTTTAGGGATACTCAAATGAATTATCAATCACTCATAAAAGACTTTAGACTAATATTGTATTCTCTAGTTCAGTTTTGAAAAGAAAAGAATGAAACACAAGCATAAATAAATTTGTCTTTTTGGGTTTTTTTATAAGGAAAAGGAAGAACTAGGAAGGAAATAAAAAGAAAATTTTGGCTAAAACTTTCTTCCAAAAAATAAGAGGAAATGAAAAGAAAGTAAACTTTTATATGTCAAAAGATAAAATTGTCTTCACTTTTTGAACTTTAAAATCTTCAAACATGAGTATAATTGTAAATAGATCAATTTTTTATTTTATTTATTTTTTTCTTTTTCACAACTCAAGAACACAAACACTTATGACATTGTTTATCCATATACTTTCCCCAGATTTCATACGACATCCAAAAGCGCTGATTTTTTCCTTTTTCATCCATAATCAAGATTTATTATGCCGCTAGTATAAAATCTTGACGGTCGTTAAATTTCTCAGTTAAGTCTGTCTCACGTGCATTGCACCTTGCACACGAGGGCAATTTCGTCCGAATACTTAGTTTTGTCCCCTTCCTCTGTACCTCCCTCTGTCATGGTACTATAGCAACTTGACATTTTTGTACTTTTTCTTTTATTTCATCTTTAGTCCATTTTGTTTGTACTATTTTGTTTGTACTTTATTTCACTAACTTTGTATTAAGAGTGAATATATGGCACCTTGTACCACTTTTTTTTTGAGCAATCACACATATATACGTAGTTTTTGAAACCAACATTATTCATTCTAAAAATGTCTAAAGGTAAACAATTTTATTGTGTTTCTACAATTGATTTTAAGTTAATCTATGTTGCTTACAAATCTAATACTTTGTTTAAACCTTTTATGCAAGCAGATTTATCAAAAGATGTGGTGGTGGTAGAGGAAACACAATCTTTAAAAGAGGTGGTGGTGGTAAAGGATACTGAATCTTTAAAAGAGGTGGTGGTGGAGGAAAAAATAGATGAAACACAAGATGAAGAGATTTATCATCAGATTTAATATGAATATGACACTGAACTTTATGGAAATGGCAATGGTGAAGGATTTTCTACTTAGGAACAAGAATGGCAACTCAAATTAGATAAAGAGGCATTAAGAGAAGTACTAGCACAGGAGGCAAGGACTAAAAAACTAAAGGAAATAGCATTGAAGAAAGTGATAGATCATCACTTGATGTTGCTTGAGATTGGTATGAATCTATATGAGAGTGATTCAGATTCAGATTATTATATAGATTAATATGTCTTTTGTATTTTCAATAACAATCATTGATCATAATTTCCATTTATGTTGTCTGCTAGTGTCTTAAATAACATGTATAGTGTTACCTGAAAATTCAATAAAGAAGATACATTAAGTTGTAAATTGCATGTAGCAAGTTGTGACAAGAATTGGTCAACAAAAACCTCGTATGTATTCTAAAAAATACAAATACATTAACAAGGTATAAACTGTACGACTAGTACACACTCTAATATATTTGAGATTCTTCTTTATATCTCCTAAACACCCACAGACAATGCCACCATTATTTTTCACATACTCAAGCGCGCTAAGCCATGGACCACGATTGAAATCCTCATCTACGCCCACATCCTCAACAATTTTCTTAATATATTCTTGTGTCGACAATATAGACTCAACCCCACCTTCGTGAATATCCGATTGTTTTCGGAGTTTGGTTGCTTGAATAATACCCGCAGGACCGGGTATTATCCTAACAGGCTTAATATCCTCTAAGTTAGCAACATCGACGTTTTGGGTGCTGCTTGTGGTCACACGTACCTGCGTGTCGAGGGGACGCAGGGAAGGAGTTAGTTGTAGATCTGAATCATTGATATAAAGTAATTCTACCCAATCGTCATTTGAGGGTGAGTTCATGATGTAGTAATGCGTGTGTGTGTGTCTCGGTTTATTTCCAACTCAATTAAACGAAAATAAAGAGACAATATATTAATAAAGTGAGATAAATAAAGTAAATAATAATAATAATAATAATGGACTAATGGTGAAAAAAATATAAAAAAGTACTAAAATGTACATGTGCAACAGTAATATGCACAGTAACATGCACAGAGGAAGGAGACAAAACACGAGACTCTGACGAAATTGCCCTCGCGTGCCATGCACGTGAGACAGACTTAACTGGGAAATTTAACGACCGTTAGGATTTTGGACTAATAAAATCTTGATTTTGGATGAAAAAAGGAAAAAATCCGTGTGGGAAACTAGAAGGGGGGTTGAATAGTTTTACGTCCTTTTAAAAGTTTATTACCAAAATATTTTGTAGCTTATTAAAAACTTTCGATTCGATCTCAAGTGAATTCAAATGACAACTAATATAAGCAATTCTAATGTAATAATGAAAGTATTGAAATGTAATGAACAAAAGATAGAGTTAGAAAGATCAAACCACAACACGCGAATTTATAGTGGTTCGGCTACAAGGACACCTTCCTTGCCCTACTCCACTCCTCGAGTACCACACTCGAGATTTTTCTTCACTATGTCAACAAACTCCTTATGGTGGAGAAACCTTACACACCTTGGCTTACACAAGTTAACGACACTAAGCTAAATGTCGAGTTCTAATCGTAGCTAGAACCAATCTCACGACTTCTTGAAGGCTTCACTCCTTCTTCACAACTTCACGACTTGTTCAAGGCTTCACACCTTCACAACTTCAAACCTTATTCTATGCACAACTAATTCACAACTACTAAACTACTTTACAACACACCTATTTTCTACATACAACAAATTTACACAACACTTTTACAAATATCTACCACAACTACAATATGAATCTAGCTATTCACAACACTACTACAATTAGATGAATGCAGAGGAGTGTTCTTCTTCTTGCACTTGAATGGATGAAGCTTTGGATCACTTGGAAATAAAGACTTATGAATTATATGATCAAAGGATGTTAGATCTAGAGAGGGAGGTTGGATCAGAAAGTTTATAGTGCAAAAAGGTGAGAAAAATGTGTAAAATGATCCAATATTTATAGGGCCAGATTTTACTGTTCGGGAGCGTGCCGGTCCCCTTAATTATAGGCAGGTCCTCTTAATCATTAAGGGGGCCGCCTAGTAAATTTAAGGGGGCCGCCCTTCTGAACGTTGGAAAAGTTTTTCTGGATAAAATTTGCCCTTTTTGGTTGGAAATTTGAAATCACATCTTTGTGGTTTAATATAGCATTACCAAAAATAATTTACAAATATATTTAAAATGTTTATATCATTTTAAAATGTGTTATGTCTTAAGACAAAATTTCCTTTGATCATGTAATGCATAAGATGCTTAGTTTATGCATACCTTAAGTGATATTAGATGTAGAAGTAAATATTTGTTACCAAATACTTGTTTACTTCTTAATCTTGACTTAATTTGATTTAAGTTTTGTGATTATCAAAACATAGGTTTATTGAGAGATATTAATAACCTTTTTAAGTATTATTTATATCAACAATCTCCCCCTTTTTGATGATTACAAAACTTAAACTCATTAACTCAAAAATTAATTTTTAAACAAGTATTTTAGTGAGTTTATATTTACTTCTCCCCCTTTTTGTAGAATCAAAAAGGTTTTTCCGACAATCTTTAAGTGTGAAAAATTGACGGGTAGAAACTCCCCTTGATGTGTACTCCCCCTCGTTTGGGGGCACCAAGAGAACGAGCTATGGAATGCTTTGCAAAAAAAAATATTAGAAGCACAAGTATATGCATGCAAACATGTATAAGGTGATAATAAAGCATGTTTGAAAAGAAAGCATTCATATTAAATAAGTGGTTGTGTCAAGACACAACATACAAGTAGCAATGTGAATTACAAATATAAGAGCTAATTCACAAATAAGCAACTAGGAAAATACATCATCATGCAAAAAGTACATGGTCTTCATAGAGCTTGCAAGCAAAAGGGTGGTAGAGGCTTTATTTTATTAAGCATATGAGATGCTTAATTAGGAGAGCATGATTGTGATGGTGAAGGAATGGGTGAGAATGGTGGTGGAGGAATTATTGGAGAGGATGGTGGAGTTGGTGGTGGTGGTGGGTTGGTAAGCAAATATTCAATATATGAAAACATATATTGAATTTCATCTCTAAGGCCAAAGATGACCGTGCGGTTATGGATGCAACAAAGACAAGTATCCCCATGGGATTCAAGTAGCCTCCAAGGCACGGGATTGGCAAAGAATGGTGGTGTAATTGGTGGAGATGAGAGATGAGCATCACGTGGTGTTATTGGTGAAAGTGAGATGGTAAGATGGGTGGACATGGGTTCTTGTGTAGGAGGTGGTGATGATACTTGTGGTGACAAGTGTGAGTTGATGTAGTCATTGATTGATGAGGTTGAGGGTATGGAGGATGAGGAAGTTCCATGAGTGGAAGGTGTTTTAGATGGTGCATTGGGTGCACTTGGGGATGAGCATTTGGGTGGAGGTGATGGTGTTTTGTTGTCTTCATTTGTTAAGTCAATGAAGAGTTGTTTTGGGGGTATGACCACAAGTTTTTGTTTCTTGGAGGTTTTGGAGTGTGAAGTGCTTGGTGGAGTCATGATGATTAAGATGGTGAATGATGAGATGAAGAATGGTGATTTTGGAGGGAATTTATAGTGTGGAAATAGTTGATTTAGGTATGTATTTGAAATGATTGAATAAGATTCTAAAATCAGTTGGGTCAAAATGGGAAATGGTAGCTGAAACTAGAGAAAGGGTTCACAAGATGCAAAAGAAAACAGTGAATCCAGTTCCAGATGGCCGGTCCCCTTAATTGTATGCCGGCCCCCTTAATAATTAAGGGGACCGCCTGGGGAATTAAGGGGGCCGCCCATCTGGTGTTTTCCCAGACGACCAGAAACCCAAAATTTGCAAAATTTGGTGATTTTTCAAGTGTGTTTTTCCAGCAAGCTCTATTAGAAGTACATACTCTAGGAATGATGATATATAAACATATATATAAATATATAATCAAATTTTTGCATGCAAATTAACATAATATAATCCATTTTGAAAAGAAGCATGGCATAACATTAATATAGAAGCATGATAATGATAAAAGTCTAAACATCATTCCAAATAACACAAGAAATAACACAAGTATTTCCGAATAAATCGGACAAATAGCAAACCATACAAATGTCTAAAAGGAACAAGTAATAACAAGTAGCAACATGTCAATATCTTCTACTTCTTCTTCTTTCCAAGCATCTTCCTAAACATCTTCCCAACGGATTTGAAACCTCCTAGAAGTTCTTCATGCATTTGTCGTTGACGGTTGATGATAGACGTTTGACGAGTGAAGAGAAGCTCATCGGTACGTTCATGAGGAAGAGGAATTTGATACTCGGTATCATCAATATCGGAAAGATCTTCAACAAAGGTCGTGGGGGATGGAGTACTAACATGTAAGGTGTTTTCCTCCTCATCATCATCGTCATCACGATGAGATGTAGAACCACGAGGCCTAGAGTACAAAGGAACACGAGATTTTCCTTTGTCACTTCGAGCACGACGAGTACGAACACGAGTAAGTTGGTTCAAAGTAGGAACGATATGAACGTAGTAGTCTCTTTGAAGATGTGGGTAATGTTCCATCACATAACGATAAAGTCGTGTGAGAAACATACCGTAAGGAAGATTGGCATTTGGGGTGTTCTTGGCAGACATGATTCGATGAATAAAAAGATAAGCCAAATTGTATTGCTCTTCAGCAATAACACAATAAAGCATGTGGGCAATGCTCGCCGTGACATGATCACGGTGACCACCAGTACCAAACGCATTCTCTCGAATGAGTTCTTCCCACTTCTTCATATCTTGGCTCAGCTCTTTGAGGAGTATTTGATTGGCATGAGTATCGACGTTCTTCGACTTGATTACTCGACTAGTCGTACGACGTTCTAGTTCAAGCATTCGACGAATGTCTTCAGGACTAGGAATCTCAGAATAGTAGGGGCCATCCTGAGGACGATTTCTTTCAAGAGTGGAAAGATCTCATTCATTTGAGAAAACGGCTTGGCCGTTGTATGGGATTCGAAGAATTTGACCAAATTTAGCAAGAGTAAGAGTGATGAATTGATTTTGAATCATGAAGGAAATGAGGATATTGCCATAGGGATCGGTTTGTAGCGTCACTTAGCTATAGAAATCAAGGACAAAACGAGGAATGATTGGTTCGTTGATTTGGAAAAGACATTTAAAACGAATATTGGTGAACATTCGTTCGGTTTGATCATTTTCATAGAAAGATGGATCAACAATTCTTCCTTCGTGAATGTTTCTATTTTCAATAGGACGATAAAAACAAGCGACTGAAGGAGACATGCCGGGAGTAGAAGAGACTTTTGGAATGTATTGTTTGGTTTTGGAAACATCACCAACCGTGGTCTTAGGCATTTTCACCTAAACAATATAACAACAAAAATAAAATTAATATAAAAACAACTATCATGCATATGTTATATATATATATATTTATATAATTATATGCACTATATGTGGAACGAAATTCTACTTCGACACACAAAAAAAATATCAATGAAGTAGTTTCATAATGTTCCTTTTATTTTGATTTTAAACTCATTTAGAATGTATAATATCAAAGAGTATGATATCATAATTCATTTCGAAATAAGACTAGATATATATTAGATTATATATCTTCCAATTCGTAAGAGTTTGACACAACATAAGCTTGTTTAAAAGATTAAAATGGGAATTTTAGTTTTCAAAAATATCATTTTCGAGATAAACCAAACGCTCCCTTAACTAGATAAAAACATCCTAAAACATCAATATATATATATTTTTATTATATATCTTGATGACGTCTATTGATTTTAGTAGTATTAACAAGTTTTATGAACAAGTTTTAAGTTTCAAATAACTACATATAGTGATAGTTTGTTCATGAACCAAACGCTCATGTTGTCTTCATGAACCATTTTATAACAAATTGAAAAGTATGTTTTGATTGTTTAGGACGTTAAAACAATGTAATGTAGTAAGTTTTAAGTGGTTTTTGAGAGTTATATCAACAATGTGCCTCTTGAAAAATAAAATTCAACAAGGGTTTATGGGCGATTAATGATTTTTGACAAGATGATATGTTACACTAAATTTTAGTTGCAAAACATCATCCTAATCCTATGGGGAGCATTTGGTAGTTCAATTTCTAGCTTCTATTTCACTTAAAATCGAATTAAAATAAATTTTAATAAAATGCATAATTATTGATTAGACACCAAATCGAATGAAATGTGATGAAATGCATGTTGGAAAACTTACAAAAGATGTTGTTATATGTTTGGTTGATGTTTGCCCCTTGCGAAACAACCCCGGATTGGTGATATGATGGAGGATTTTGATGGTTTTGGGTGTTTTGGTTCGTACTCAGCAGCAGTAGGGAAGAAGTGAATGAGCAAATGGAGTGTTTGGGAATGGAATTAAGGAGGAAAACGGATTTAGAAGTGTCAGATGGCCGGTCTCCTTAAACATTAAGGGGACCGCCCTCGATAACAAGCCGGTCCCATTAATTATTAAGGGGGCCGCCTTTGAAATTTTCCAAATTTCGCGGAAATAGTTTTTGGAACAAAAATATTTATACGTATATAATTAGATTTATAATATATCAAAAATACGTAAACGTTTATTGGCACGATGAGAAAATTCTTAACAATTTTTAATTACCGTTTCGATAATTAAAATATACCTTTGACAATTTTGGTTAAAATGATCAAAGTGTTAAGTTGATGAAGGGTTTGAGGTGTGTTCGGGAATATGTGAATAAGTGTATATATATATATATATATATATATATATATATATATATATATATATATATATATATATAAAAGTATAAGTGTGAGTGAAAAATGGGTTGATGTAAATGGGTTGAAAGATAGTAGCGGAGATAGGATAACATCGGCGAGAGGAGTTTGTTTCATCCATAGTGTTCGCGTGCGAAGGCGTTCTTGCATGATAAAAGTCCACTTTGACTCATATCCCTTCATCATCATGAGTCTCCTAAAAGAGGACTTGATAGACTAACGCGAGGGGGGAAGGAAAGGGTTCGATAAAGAACGATTTCCTGGAGTTCTAGAAAGTCAACTAATGACGTATCTAGGTTATGTGCAAGCAATTATATATATATATATATGTATATATATATATATATATATATATATATATATATATTATATGAATTAAGTATAAGAGTATATATATGATCGAACTAGTAGAGAGAAGAAGGCAAACTATATCTATTCAAACAATGTAATCAACTAAAGCATATTTATCTAAGCATGGCAATGAGTTATGAAAGAATGGCGTACCCGGTGGTCTTCAAAAAATCTTCAAAATCATCAATATGACATATAGACTTTGAAAAAGTCTATGTTGAGAGAAACTTCAAGATTGCCTCAAGGAAATTTCATCTAGTCATTCGATCCCCATTGTCTCTTTGGTCCAAAGTTGTTTGGTCCAAACGTGTTTAACATTTGACTAGGATGCATGAAAGGTGGTAGTATACCCCAAGGATTGTAGCTTTGTTGGTAGTTCCACATTTGATTACTATTGTGATTATAGTTTTGCCTATTTTGGTTTCTTCTTGGTTGAGGTGTTTTAGACCTAGGTTTAGAATTATTTGATTTCCTAGGTGGTGGTGTTTTAGATCTTGTCTTAGATTTAGAATATCCTACCTCGTTTTTTAAAGACGGTTTATAAAAAGCTTTTACTTCTTCATTGTTGGCAAGAGGTATTTTTCTATCATTTACAAGTATATACTTTGGATTAGATTTTAGAGGTTTTTGTTCGTTAGGTTCATTTTCGAATTTGACATTTTTAATCTCGCTTGTTGAAGCTTCATTTGAGTTAAATCCTAAACCGGTTTTATCTCCGGATGTTCTTTGAACATTTATTATTTTATTAAGTGAGCGACTACTATTTTTAAATTTATTAAGTTTGCTAATTTCTTCCCTAAGTATTTCGTTTTCATCTTTAAGCATTTGACATGACTTGCATTCTTCAAAAATTTCTTTACCTTTTTCAAGTTGATGTATTTTAATTTTTAGTTCAAGTACTTCATTTTCCAATTGATTGTTTATGTATTTTAGTGATTTGTTTTTAGCCATTACTAGTTGTCCTAATTTGCATAGCCTATTATATTCATTATCTAGATCTTTTTCATCTAATGATAAACTTTCATCACTAAAATATTCGGTTTCGGAACGTACCTCATTTGATGTATTCGCCATAAGACACTTTTCTTCTTTTGTCGTTTCTTTCTCATCTTTATCACTATCACTCCAAGCACCTCCAACAAAGGCTCTTTGATTTTGATCTCTTGTCATCATTGGACATTTTCCGATGAGGTGATTTGGATCACCACACTTGAAACACTTTCTTTCAATCTTGTTGTTCTTGTCATCTTTACTCTTTTGAAATGTTTTCTTTTCATCATACGGTTGTCTTACGAATCTTCCTCGCCTTTTAGAATTTCTTGAAATCTCTTACGGCCACGGCGTATTCTTCGTCATCACTTTCGGAAGAAGAGCCCTAAGAAACTTCCTAACAAAATTCTTACTAGAAAAATTCTCATCAAGTGCTTTTAAACTTGTGATGATAGTGTTAAATCTAGCAAAAGCATTATCAATTGATTCCTCTTCCGGAATCGTGAATTGCTCATATTGTTGAACAAGTAGATCTATCTTATTATCTTTGACTTGACTATTACCTTGGTGAGTTATTAGTAAAGAGTTCCAAATTTCTTTTGCGGTTTCAGACATAAAGATCCTTTCGTACTCTTTACGTGGTAGCGCATTATAAATAACCATTTTTGCTTCATTATTTTTAGCAAGTTTTCTTTTTAAATCATCATTTTGTTTTTCAAAAGGTACGATTTCATCTTTCTTAGTTTCCGGGTTATTTTGAATAGGTAAAAAATCACCATTAGTAATACCATGCCAAAGATCTAGATCTTTTGACTTCACATAAGTTTCGAATCGATTTTTCCAATATAAAAATCCATCACTTTCAAATAGTGGTGGTCTTTGCATAGATTGCCCTTCTAAATATTTTTCAGATTCCATAGATCGTTACAAGTTTTAAAATACAATATATTTTAAAAATCTTGCTAAACGTGGCTCTTGATACCAATTGTGGAAAACTAGAAGGGGGGGTTGAATAGTTTTACGTCCTTTTAAAAGTTTATTACCAAAATATTTTGTAGCTTATTAAAAACTTTCGATTCGATCTCAAGTGAATTCAAATGACAACTAATATAAGCAATTCTAATGTAATAATGAAAGTATTGAAATGTAATGAACAAAAGATAGATTTAGAAAGATCAAACCACAACACGCGAATTTATAGTGGTTCGGCTACAAGGACACCTTCCTTGCCCTACTCCACTCCCCGAGTACCACACTCGAGAGTTTTCTTCACTATGTCAACAAACTCCTTATGGTGGAGAAACCTTACACACCTTGGCTTACACGAGTTAACGACACTAAGCTAAATGTCGAGTTCTAATCGTAGCTAGAACCAATCTCACGACTTCTTGAAGGCTTCACTCCTTCTTCACAACTTCACGACTTGTTCAAGGCTTCACACCTTCTTCACACCTTCACAACTTCATACCTTATTCTATGCACAACTAATTCACAACTACTAAACTACTTTACAACACACCTATTTTCTACACACAACAAATTTACACAACACTTTTACAAATATCTACCACAACTACAATATGAATCTAGCTATTCACAACACTACTACAATTAGATGAATGTAGAGGAGTGTTCTTCTTCTTGCACTTGAATGGATGAAGCTTTGGATCACTTGGAAACAAAGACTTATGAATTATATGATCAAAGGATTTTAGATCTAGAGAGGGAGGTTGGATCAGAAAGTTTATAGTGCAAAAAGGTGAGAAAAATGTGTAAAATGATCCAATATTTATAGGGCCAGATTTTACTGTTCGGAAGCGTGCCGGTCCCCTTAATTATAGGCCGGTCCCCTTAATCATTAAAGGGGCTGCCTAGTAAAATTAAGGGGGCCGCCTTCCTGAACGTTGGAAAAGTTTTTCTGGATAAAATTTGCCCTTTTTGGTTGGAAATTTGAAATCACATCTTTGTGGTTTAATATAGCATTACCAAAAATGATTTACAAATATATTTAAAATGTTTATATCATTTTAAAATGTGTTATGTCTTAAGACAAAATTTCATTTGATCATGTAATGCATAAGATGCTTAGTTTATGCATACCTTAAGTGATATTAGATGTAGAAGTAAATATTTGTTACCAAATACTTGTTTACTTCTTAATCTTGACTTAATTTGATTTAAGTTTTGTGATTATCAAAACATAGATTTATTGAGAGATATTAATAACCTTTTTAAGTATTATTTATATCAACAATCTCCCCCTTTTTGATAATTACAAAACTTAAACTCATTAACTCAAAAATTAATTTTTAAACAAGTATTTTAGTGAGTTTATATTTACTTCTCCCCCTTTTTGTAGAATCAAAAAGGTTTTGCCGACAATCTTTAAGTGTGAAAAATTGATGGGTAGAAACTCCCCCTTGATGTGTACTCCCCCTCGTTCGGGGGCACCAAGAGAACGAGCTATGGAATGCTTTGCAAAAAAAAAATATTAGAAGCACAAGTATATGCTTGCAAACATGTATAAGGTGATAATAAAGCATGTTTGAAAAGAAAGCATTCATATTAAATAAGTGGTTGTGTCAAGACACAACATACAAGTAGCAATGTGTTTACAAATAGAAGAGCTAATTCACAAATAAGCAACTAGGAAAATACATCATCATACAAAAAGTACATGGTCTTCATAGAGCTTGCAAGCAAAAGGGTGGTAGAGGCTTTATTTTATTAAGCATATGAGATGCTTAATTAGGAGAGCATGATTGTGATGAAGAAGGAATGGGTGAGAATTGTGGTGGAGGAATTATTAGAGAGGATGGTGGAGTTGGTGGTGGTGGTGGGTTGGTAAGCAAATGTTCAATATATGAAAACATATATTGAATTTCATCTCTAAGGCCAAAGATGACCGTGCGGTTGTGGATGTGATGAGACGAAAAATGATCCGTTTTTAGGGGGTCATTTAAGCCCGAATTCGAATTTATTTGATCAAATATTGCCCTAAATCGTTCCTTTTGTGATTTTAGGTACTTTGGGAGAGAAATCTGGAAAAGGAAGCAATTCGGACGTTTTTGGAGCATAAAAGTGAAGAAAACGCCAAAGTCTTAATTTTCCATGCTGGGAACAGTAGGTGACGGCGTCAAGAGCAAATTCATGGAATTTCCATGACGACCCAGAACAGATTTGACGGCGTCACGTAGGAAGGGCGTCAAGAGTAAAAGAGTCATGACGGCCTGGAAGTGTATATGTCTTGACGGCGTCAGAAGTAGATCTAGGCAGTCCGAGAAGAGTTTTGGCGGCGAGGTGACGGCGTCACAAGTTTATTCTTGACGCCGTCAAACCTATTTTTCTATATATAGTTTTCTAATTTTCACACATTAGAAGAGAGAAGTTTTGGGAGAAACCCTAGTACGATTTTGGTGTAACTTTACAGGTTTTTCAAGGGTTCCAAACCCTTGATACCTTGCATGTTTAATCAAGATAAGTGTTCTTCTAATTCAATCAATATGTCTATGTGTTGGTTGTCTATATCATGTTCTTGTCTTAATTCTATCATGCTAGGCTAGATCTATCTTGTGTTTGCTTATATCTAATGAAACCTAGATATTGATTATGTGTTGATTACTTGTTTATTCTTGTCTTGGATGAATGATTTATATGTTAGGCTTAAGAAAACTGGCAGATCTCCACTTGGTAACATGCTTGAACGTCTTAAGAAACATGAACCGAGGCGCACTAGGTCTTTATTTGTTGTATTTAATGCATGAGCCACTGTTTACAATCCCTATAGTTGTGCTGGGCATGGTGTAGGAGGAGATAAGAGCTCATAGAATTGGGGAGTTATGTGTGCCACCCCATGAATGGTATTAAGGAATACGATCCGTCATCCATGCAATTATAACAAGTAATTAACGTGTAAAAGATGTCTAGGGAGTAGTGAAATCTAAGTAAACACATTTTCTCCAATTACTGCTCACAACTTTAGTATAAATTAGTTTATTTTCATTTTTAGTATTTTATTTTGATTGCATCTTAGTATTGGGTTAGTTGATTAGCAACTAATTCCGCCCAAGAGATTTTACTTGCTTTCATAAAAATATAAAAATACAAAAATAATCATCCCTCACCTTTAGAACTAGTATTTAGGCTTTCTAATCCTAGCGACACTATTCCTAAGCTGAACGATCAATCCCCCGGTACTTGTCACTATACTATACTACAACGATCAGGTACACTGCCTGGTGGGGGTTGTAAACTTCTCGAGATCCCTCGAGAGGTAAAGCCTGTTGCGATTCCCACGCATCAAGTTTTTGGCGCCGCAGCCCGGGGAATAGTTATTGTCTAGGTTAGAATTTCTTTTTATTAGGTCTACTTGCTAGATTCCTTTCTAGTAAGATTTTATTTTTATTTTTAGGTCTTCTTTAGTCTATCTATTTCTTTGTGCTTTTGTTCGTAACTCTTTACCATCCGACATCATGGAAGGTGGTAACATCTTTGAACCCGTCATCCCACCACAACAAAACCCACCATTAGAACCCCTTAGGCTCCGAACCTTAGGAGAGTATTCCCGACCTAGCCACCAAGGCTACCGAAACACCATTGAGCTCACCGGAGCCAATGTGACCCCCTTGCGATCCGACACCATCCGGTTGGTGCAAAGCGGATGTGCATTCCATTGACTTCGTTCCGAAGACCCAAACCAACATCTTAAGGACTTCCTCAAAATCATAGATTCCATAGACCTAGGTGTTGAAACTAGAGAGACTACCCGATTACGCCTATTCCAATTCTCTCTACGGGATCAAGCTAGTCAATGGCTTGAGCGTTTACCTGCGGGATCCATCACCACATGGGATGATCTCACCACTCGTTTCCTTGCTCAATTTTTCCCACCGGGAAGAACTACTAAGCTTAGAAATGACATCTTGATGTTCCAACAACGTCAAAATGAATCTCTTTATGAAGCATGGACTCGTTTCAAGGACTTACTCCAAAAAGTCCCTCATCATGGCATAGATCTTTGGCTCCAAGTCCAAATCTTTTATGACCATATCGACATCTCCACGAGGCGAGCCATTGACTAATCGGCCGGTGGTAAGCTACGTGATCTAAGTGCGGAACAATCATGGGAACTCATAGAAGATCTTGCTCTCTATGACAACGAAAGTTGGAATGATCCAAAATGGTCAAGGCAATATCTTTGCCTTCGAACAATTCTAGCACTCCCGACCGTAGGATCATGGAACTTGAGGACCAAGTCAAGTTTCTCATGAAATCTTACGAAGCTCCTAAGCCTTCAAGCCAAGTGAACAAAATCACTTCTTCATGCGAATTATGTAGTGGTCCCCACGACACTCGTGATTGTGTGGAACTCCCTGGAACAGCTTTTGCGGACTACGCATCCACGCGTACCGACGAAGCGGGAGATAAGTGGTACACTTTCAAGCCCGAGCCAAACACATACGGTGATTCATACAACCCCTCATGGAAAAATCACCCAAACCTTAGGTGGAAACAAAATCAACCCAATTCTTCCAATCCGCCTAACCGTTACCAACCAACCGGTCCACCATCCAACCGTACTTTCAACAACAATCCTTCTAACAACTTTGGTAGTACCAACAATCTTGAAGGGTTGATGTCAAAGTTTATGGCATCTCAAGAAGCTCGCATATCTAAGTTTGAAGCCGATTTCAAACACAAGCAAAGCGAGATGACCACTAGGATTGACGCATTGTTGAAAGTTCTCAATGACCGAGAAATGGGAGCACTCCCAAGCGACACAATCAAGAATCCGAAACTAAACGTTAATTCCATATCTTCAGTTTCGTCACCCACTTCGTGTCCACAATATTACTCGGTTAAATCAACGAGCACGTGTTTCAAACAAAACCAATTTCTTCAAAAAGACCAATCAAATAAAACACCCAATATGGAGCCGGTCAAAAGTATAGTTGAAACACCTCCTACGCAAGACCTTGACGATGAATTCAAGGAACTTCACCTTGAACGCCCCGTCATTGATGTCTTAGCGCGTGCTCCTTACTATAGTGCCCTCCTAGAAAAATATGAGAAGTTTAAACTAGATAAAAATGGGACCGCCTTCGTTCAAAACAAGTTGCCTAAAAAGCTCGATGATCCGGGTATATTTGTTTTGCCTTGTAAGATAGGAAGATCCGAAGCTTTCGACACACTAGCCGATTTAGGGTCAAGCCTCAACTTGATTCCCTTATCCTTATTCACCGCTCTTAAGCTAGGAAAGTTAGAAGAAACGGAGGTATTGATAGGGCTAGCGGATGGGAGTATTGCCCACCCGGTTGGAATGATTAAGGATGTAGTTGTTCACGTAGGAAAGTTAACTATATTAGCGGATTTTCACGTCCTAGACATGGTTAGTGATACTACATGCCCATTATTGGTAGGAAGAGGATTTTTAGCAACCGCTAGCGCCATGATAGATTGTAAGGAGTCTAAGATAGCGGTAGGTGAAGGTGATACTTGGTCGGTTTACGATGTAAAGAAGCATAGTTATGATTGTGATGATGAAACGACACCGCATTGGGTAGAGATGAATAGGAGACCATCTAGATACGGACCTTGGATAGAAAGGAACTTCATAGGACCTCAATGCCCATTTTATCTAGAGAAAGATTTCAAAGAAAAGACACATTCGGTAGAACAACTCATAGCTAGAGATGAAGAGCTAGACCCCTTTGAGGACCCATTAGTATTTAGGAAGATGATTGAGTTCTTGAGCGTAATGCCTATTAATATAGAGATGAATAAGTGGAAAAGAGAGGGGGACAAGTGTAAATGGAGGTGGGACAAGCCACCTAAAGAAGGTGATGGAACATGGCACATGAGGATGACTTTGTATGATCCGGATGGAGAAAAGTTTGAAAGGTCATACCATACTAAGGAAACCGATAGGAAGTTGAAACCTAAGTTTGATCCAAAAGATGTCCTCAATGAGGAACTCACCCGAATCACGTAGTAACCCATGACCTTGAGTCTAGCTACAAGACTCGTAAATAAAGAAAAGCACTTCTTGGGAGGCAACCCATGTTTTGTGTGATTTTATTTGTTTGATTGTTATTTGCTTCCGTATGCATGCTTAATTTCTATTGTGGGTTGATCATGTTTCTAAACTAAATGTGGAAATACTTTACTTTGTTGTTTTGGCCTAGTCTTAACTCCACCTAAAGGTATTTTTGCAAAAGATAAGTGTAAGGGGAAACCCCAAATATGTTTTTAAGAAACAAACCGATCATGATTCTCCACAATATTAAATGAACATGTGTATTCGTATTTGTTAGAGTCAAATGCTTGTATTGAGTCATAATGAAATTTTGCAGGATTTTCCAGGAAGTAGGACCAAGTTTTTCCAGAAATTTTCCGGAAATTTAACATAAGGATTTCTGCAGGTCAATTCTGACGGCGTCAGGGGTTTACTCTTGACGGCGTCAGGAGTTAAAATCTGGAAATTTTACCGGTTTTGTTTTTCTAACGGAGTTTTATGGTTTTTGTGAATTATTAAGTTTTATAATCTCCAGGAGATCTGCAAACTTCATTCCACAAGCATTATATCTTATCTTGTTTTCTAGGATTTAGTAACTTATATAGAATGCTGCCGATTTTACGCGAGGTTGTCTTGTCTATTTTGTCAGGTTTTACAGGTTATGTATGACAAGAAGATGATTTATATTCTGGAAGGGAAGCTTTGATTGTTCGTTTTCTTGGAGGAAGATTTAACCTGGCCACCCTATTATCCATACCGAGCGAATCAGGGGAGTATTTGATTTCATTCTCTTTACTTTTTCACTTTTACATTCTTTACTTGAACATTGGGGACAATGTTCATCTTAAGTGTAAGGGGAGGGTAAAATGATGATACCTTACATATGCACTTTCGCTTGAGTTTGTTTTGTTTGATGGTGGATGTGTAATAAAACTATGAGAAATACTTGTTAGTGCAATTTTAGTGCCAAATTTAAATTTTTTTACAACATTTAGGAGTGAAACTTTAGCCATAGCAAGCGTCTCATGGATAGGAGATTGTATGACTAGCACACAACCGTATATTCAGAAAAAATTTTCCACCCAAATATGTGAGGTTCGCCTTTAGATTTGATAGGAAAAGCATTTACTATTAGTGCTTATGAGTGTACCGGTAGCATTTAGATTCTAGAACTTGCGTTAGTGATGCATCCCAAGACCGCTAGTGAGACTACATTCGTGTAGTAGGATTTACTACATGATAAGAGGCATTAGGATCACCCTTGTGTTAAACCCGTATTATAATTACTTGACCATTTAAGTCATATTACTTGTCTAGTTAAGTCAACTAATTTTTCCCACACCCCTAGCGTTGTACTCATTTTTAGTACACGAAACCCCTAGTACACCCCTCCGAGCCTATCTTTTCGTTTCTAACTTTAAGCATCTTACTTAAAGGAAGAATTTGTTACACCCCACTTAAATGTACACCCAAATCGCCTTAGCCTTCCGTGTATGCGCTCATTTTTAGTGCATTATTGTTATTTGTTAAACCCTAAGTTAACTTTCTAATTGATTACATGGTTGCTAAGTCGAGTCATATCCTTGTACATATTGTTTTGGGACGATTAGGACTCATGGGTAAGTACTTATTTTATGGAGTAATGGGGAAGAACATCACTTATTACCCCCATATGTACGATAATCTTAAAAGTGCTCCAAGTGTTTTGATTTTCTTAATTCGAGTCATTAGTTTAGTTGATTGTAAAGTATGTAAAAATTCAAGTGTAAGGGAAATGTTCATTCCCTATAATGTATTATTTTGGATGGTAGGGTAAGAGTGTATGCAAAAAAAAAAAAAAAAAAAAAAAAAAAAAAAAAAAAAAAAAAAAAATCAAGAAAAAGAAAAAAAATAGAAAAAAGAAAAAAAAAATAGAAAAAGGAAAAAGAAAAAAAAAAAAACATACGGAGTACCATCCCTTTTTATTCTATGTTCATTTTACGTTTTTGTTATTTTTCATTTATTAGCTTAAGTCGAGTCTAGTCTTGGCTTAGCAACGCCACATTGTACATATAATTGACTAAGATTGTTAACTCGCCACCAGTAAAACTTCCTTTATCCAACAAAACCGTGTATTTCATATCCCTATACCTAACGTTACAACCCTTTAAAAGACCTCTTTGATAGTTTATCCTAGGTGCTTACGCCATGTGGTGGAGGTTTGATCCTTTCCCAAGCCTATGGTAATCTATTTTGCTATGACAGGTAGTGAGAGATATCTTCCGTTTCCATATTGTAATTTACACTTTATTACACCCGAGAGATGTGAGTATCTAAACACTATTTGTGAGGTGCTAGTGTATGACCTCCGTGCTTGTCTATTGGTCTTTAGTGGAACAATTATTTGTTTTAATTACTTTTATATTAGTGTTAAATGACCCCTAACTTGTCTTTTGACTAGAATAAAAGCGCATTTGCTTGACGACCAGCAAATCTCAAGTGTAAGGGTATATGATGAGACGAAAAATGATCCGTTTTTAGGGGGTCATTTAAGCCCGAATCCGAATTTATTTGATCAAATATTTCCCTAAATCGTTCCTTTTGTGATTTTAGGTACTTTGGGAGAGAAATCTGGAAAAGGAAGCAATTCGGACGTTTTTGGAGCATAAAAGTGAAGAAAACGCCAAAGTCTTAATTTTCCATGCTGGGAACAGTAGGTGACGGCGTCAAGAGCAAATTCATGGAATTTCCATGACGACCCAGAACAGATTTGACGGCGTCACGTAGGAAGGGCGTCAAGAGTAAAAGAGTCATGACGGCCTGGAAGTGTATATGTCTTGACGGCGTCAGAAGTAGATCTAGGCAGTCCGAGAAGAGTTTTGGCGGCGAGGTGACGGCGTCACAAGTTTATTCTTGACGCCGTCAAACCTATTTTTCTATATATAGTTTTCTAATTTTCACACATTAGAAGAGAGAAGTTTTGGGAGAAACCCTAGTACGATTTTGGTGTAACTTTACAGGTTTTTCAAGGGTTCCAAACCCTTGATACCTTGCATGTTTAATCAAGATAAGTGTTCTTCTAATTCAATCAATATGTCTATGTGTTGGTTGTCTATATCATGTTATTGTCTTAATTCTATCATGCTAGGCTAGATCTATCTTGTGTTTGCTTATATCTAATGAAACCTAGATATTGATTATGTGTTGATTACTTGTTTATTCTTGTCTTGGATGAATGATTTATATGTTACGCTTAAGAAAACTGGCAGATCTCCACTTGGTAACATGCTTGAACGTCTTAAGAAACATGAACCGAGGCGCACTAGGTCTTTATTGGTTGTATTTAATGCATGAGCCACTGTTTACAATCCCTATAGTTGTGCTGGGCATGGTGTAGGAGGAGATAAGAGCTCATAGAATTGGGGAGTTATGTGTGCCACCCCATGAATGGTATTAAGGAATACGATCCGTCATCCATGCAATTATAACAAGTAATTAACATGTAAAAGATGTCTAGGGAGTAGTGAAATCTAAGTAAACACATTTTCTCCAATTACTGCTCACAACTTTAGTATAAATTAGTTTATTTTCATTTTTAGTATTTTATTTTGATTGCATCTTAGTATTGGGTTAGTTGATTAGCAACTAATTCCGCCCAAATCCTTCAAACCCCGAGATTTTACTTGCTTTCATAAAAATATAAAAATACAAAAATAATCATCCCTCACCTTTAGAACTAGTATTTAGGCTTTCTAATCCTAGCGACACTATTCCTAAGTTGAACGATCAATCCCCCGGTACTTGTCACTATACTATACTACAACGATCAGGTACACTGCCTGGTGGGGTTGTAAGCTTCTCGAGATCCCTCGAGAGGTAAAGCCTGTTGCGATTCCCACGCATCAGGATGCAACAAAGACAAGTATCCCCATGGGATTCAAGTAGCCTCCAAGGCACGGGATTGGCAAAGAATGGTGGTGTAATTGGTGGAGATGAGAGATGAGCATCAAGTGGTGTTATTGGTGAAAGTGAGATGGTAAGATGGGTGGACATGGGTTCTTGTGTAGGAGGTGGTGATGATACTTGTGGTGACAAGTGTGAGTTGATGTAGTCATTGATTGATGAGGTTGAGGGTATGGAGGATGAGGAAGTTCCATGAGTGGAAGGTGTTTTAGAGGGTACATTGGGTGCACTTGGGGATGAGCATTTGGGTGGAGGTGATGGTGTTTTGTTGTCTTCATTTGTTAAGTCAATGAAGAGTTTTTTTGGGGGTATGACCACAAGTTTTTGTTTCTTGGAGGTTTTGGAGGGTGAAGTGCTTGGTGGAGCCATGATGATTAAGATGGTGAATGATGAGATGAAGAATGGTGATTTTGGAGGGAATTTATAGTATCGAAATGGTTGATTTAGGTATGTATTTGAAATGGTTGAATAAGATTCTAAAATCAGTTGGGTCAAAATGGGAAATGGTAGCTGAAACTAGAGAAAGGGTTCAGAAGATGCAAAAGAAAACACTGAATCCAGTTCCAGATGGCCGGTCCCCTTAATTGTATGCCGGCCCCCTTAATAATTAAGGGGACCGCCTAGGGAATTAAGGGGGCCGCCCATCTGGTGTTTTCCTAGACGACCAGAAACCCAAAATTTGCAAAATTTGGTGATTTTTCAAGTGTGTTTTTCCAGCAAGCTCTATTAGAAGTACATACTCTAGGAATGATGATATATATATATATATATATATATATATATATATATATATATATATATATATATATATATATATATATATATATATATATATATATACATATATAATCAAATTTTTGCATGCAAATTAACATAATATAATCCATTTTGAAAAGAAGCATGGCATAACATTAATATAGAAGCATGATAATGATAAAAGTCTAAACATCATTCCAAATAACACAAGAAATAACACAAGTATTTCCGAATAAATCGGACAAATAGCAAACCATACAAATGTCTAAAAGGAACAAGTAATAACAAGTAGCAACATGTCAATATCTTCTACGTCTTCTTCTTTCCAAGCATCTTCCTAAACATCTTCCCAACGGATTTGAAACCTCCTCGAAGTTCTTCATGCATTTGTCGTTGACGGTTGATGATAGACGTTTGACGAGTGAAGAGAAGCTCATCGGTACGTTCATGAGGAAGAGGAATTTGATACTCGGTATCATCAATATCGGAAAGATCTTCAACAAAGGTCGTGGGGGATGGAGTACTAACATTTGAGGTGTTTTCCTCCTCATCATCATCGTCATCACGATGAGATGTAGAACCACGAGGCCTAGAGTACAAAGGAACACGAGATTTTCCTTTGTCACTTCGAGCACGACGAGTACGAACACGAGTAAGTTGGTTCAAAGTAGGAAGGATATGAACGTAGTAGTCTCTTTGAAGATGTGGGTAATGTTCCATCACATAACGATAAAGTCGTGTGAGAAACATACCGTAAGGAAGATTAGCATTTGGGGTGTTCTTGGCGGACATGATTCGATGAATAAAAAGATAAGCCAAATTGTATTGCTCTTCAGCAATAACACAATAAAGCATGTGGGCAATGCTCGCCGTGACATGATCACGGTGACCACCAGTACCAAACGCATTCTCTCGAATGAGTTCTTCCCACTTCTTCATATCTTGGCTCAGCTCTTTGAGGAGTATTTGATTGGCATGAATATCGACATTCTTCGACTTGATTACTCGACTAGTCGTACGACGTTCTAGTTCAAGCATTCGACGAATGTCTTCAGGACTAGGAATCTCAGAATAGTAGGGGCCATCCTGAGGACGATTTCTTTCGAGAGTGGAAAGATCCCATTCATTTGAGAAAACGGCTTGGCCGTTGTATGGGATTCGAAGAATTTGACCAAATTGAGCAAGAGTAAGAGTGATGAATTGATTTTGAATCATGAAGGAAATGAGGATATTGCCATAGGGATCGGTTTGTAGCGTCACTTGGCTATAGAAATCGAGGACAAAACGAGGAATGATTGGTTCGTTGATTTGGAAAAGACATTCAAAACGAATATTGGTGAACATTCGTTCGGTTTGATCATTTTCATAGAAAGATGGATCGACAATTCTTCCTTCGTGAATGTTTCTATTTTCAATAGGACGATAGAAACAAGCGACTGAAGGAGACATGTCTGGAGTAGAAGAGACTTTTGGAATGTATTGTTTGGTTTTGGAGACATCACCAACCGTGGTCTTAGGCATTTTCACCTAAACAATATAACAATAAAAATAGAATTAATATAAAAACAACTATCATGCATATGTTATATATATATTTATATAATTATATGCACTATATGTGGAACGAAATTCTACTTCGACACACAAAAAAAATATCAATGAAGTAGTTTCATAATGTTCCTTTTATTTTGATTTTAAACTCATTTAGAATGTATAATATCAAAGAGTATGATATCATAATTCATTTCGAAATAAGACTAGATATATATTAGATTATATATCTTCCAATTCGTAAGAGTTTGACACAACATAAGCTTGTTTAAAAGATTAAAATGCG